>JAPHAW010000014.1:457500-2857500 GCA_028749045.1 Cupressus sempervirens | reverse complement strand
TAAAGTACTAATCACCGTTGTGTGATAGATATGACTATGTTGCTCCTTTTCTGATATGGCCTTACAATACACTTTGTTACTGATTTACATTCGCATGCTTCTTACATATTCTTCACTTTCACTTTTCATACATACATACGTTCATCTATTCGTTCCTTCATATATATTGGATATGATACAATACATTACATATATATATATATCAATCCAATTTACAAAACTACAAAGTCAGCCAATATACAAGTTAACACTAATATTACAAAGTCGGCTCAAATGAAGACACCCGAGTTTTGAAGATTGACTTGGTGAAGTTCTGATACACGATGTCCACTATCATTACTCGACATCATCATGCATTCGGTAGAAGTCGAAGCTCGATCCATACTAATCATCTTAGAGTAGTCTCGAACTCGGTCTGCACTAGTGACTCGGTAAATACTATGTAACTTGGTAGAAACTAAATTACTCGTTTACTATGACTGCACTCAATAAACACTAATCATCACATAGCTCCGTTAACACTAACTTCACTTCACATGAACTGCTAGCTCAGTTTGAACTACAAAGCTTGGTAACCACTAGATTGCTCGGGTTGAATTGTTGGACTTCACACTGCCTGAATTTACTTGGTAACCACTGGGATGCTCAGTAGGAATTGTAAAGCTTGGTGGCTACTGAATTACATGGAAAACACTATAGATTTTTCAATGAGCTCGGTAGCCATACATAATCTGAATAAGTGTTGTCACTAATAACAAACTTGACTAAATGTCAACAATTTAGCCCCAACCTCAACATGCTCAACACTGACATCACGCTCTGCATACTCAAAAATTATCACATAAAGGTTACACCAATTGCAATTTAAGATGTTAAATTTTATTAATAATTACATGATTAATTTTCAATAGAAATTGAACATGTACATGTATCATTGTGATGCACATAAAGGTCTTTTTCATGTGTAGGATATGTGTCTTCGTCATCATGAGTAAGATCTATGCCGAGAGTAGTAGGTTGCAGTGAAATATCATGCACACATTGTTATCATTGTTCAAAATTAATATCAAATAGATTATTTCTCATGAAGTTATCAATTATTTTTATTATTCATTAGGCCTATTTACCTATGTGTGAACCGGTGCATCAGGATCTTCTATATCTACTTGGCCACTAGAATCTATGTGGTGGCAGGCAATCACTACTTTATAGCCTTTCTTGAAGCCAATTTGTTTGTCCTCTTCGATGGGCACTACACTAAATTTAATGCCTTGCATTTTTTGCATAATATCATCAATATTGAATTTATTTCTTATTTGTAATTTTTTATATGTGTGTGTGTGTGTGTGTGTGAGTGTATAATTGATATGAAATTTTATTTACTATAACTTACAAGGCATGATTGAATTTTCACATATCCACCAGAGCCAAGATGGTGTTGACCAACCTTCTCTTTCCTAGCTTCTGTTGCCTTTGATGTGTCCTATAGCCTATATATGTAAACTTTGAAATATATTAGAAATATGTTAGACTCAATCATATTCGAATGGATAAAATTTAATTTGAAAGATATGTATAACAAATACCATATGCATTTACCCATAAGAAAGTAGTTATAAGTTCATTGATATTGCAGAACATCACAAAACAAAACAATCGTACAACTACTTGATAGACATACATAGTGTGGAAGTACATTTTAACATTTTTCTTGGATCTAATTTTTATAGCTTTGTGTTGCTATCCTATTGTTTGAGTGTTGAAGACTTTGTATTGCTATTGAATGGAGTGAAAGGTTTTGAACATCTTAGTCATTGGGATTTGATCTACATGTATGTGTGATACATAGGAAAGTTCAAGTATACAATTCTGGTGATCAACATTATGATTTGATGTTATTTGAGCCTTGTATTAACAAAAGGAACATGTAGTTAATTTTCTAGTACTCTAGATTTTTTTCAGAGTTCACTAGTATAAGAGAATTGTTAAAAGGCATAGTTACAAATAAAATCTACATGATAACACACATATAGCTAAAGAGATTGGTTTTATCTTTCAGATTGAATATAGTATTGCAGCTATTATATTCAGGGTTTAATTAACTAATCTATTTACAATATTGAGTATATTTCAAAGAACTTGTCATTATTATATTGATATTAGAATCTCAAATCATTTTATTTGGACATAGTTTATAAGAATTTTTTTTAATGTAAACTGAGACATATTTTGATTCTTAAATAAATTGTAATGTAACTGAGTTGGTGCTCAAATTGTAATGTGGTTGGTGCTCAAATAGAGATTGTTAAGTTGCTTTGGGTTGGTGCTCAGATAAGGTTGAGGATTTAATGTTAAGTTTGTGTAAGTGGTGTCTTACATTGTGAAAGAGTTGATGTTGTAATGAGGAGAGGGTCTTGATGATTCCTTAGGGTTGAAACCTTTAAAGTTGTATTGGTTTTAGATTTGTGAGGTTGGATTAGGATGGTAGATCCTAGCAGCATTACTCACTATGGTTTTATTCCAACTTTATTCCTTCCAAGTACAAACTAGGTTGTGGCTACAAAAATTATGAACCCAGATTCCAATCAAGGGCAGGAAGTGTATGACTCAAAAATGATTATAAATGGTAAACTTACGCACTATAATCTCCCCAAGTTTTTGGGATCATGCCATAGAGAGGGTTAAAGGCTTTTGGTATGCAAATTATTATAAGATATTTAATCAATACATTACTTAGATCAAAGCAATCAATGGTAGAAGTAGCAAATGCATCAACCTCCTAACTAGAGATCACTAATTTGTGCATAATTATATTAATACTACCACATACCTATGTTTTTTTGGGTGGTGGGTTAATTCCTTTATCTCTTAGTCTCATCTCTTTTGCATCTTGAATGATTTCATTCCACTCCAATAGTGACACCATAGGAGGATGCTTATACCTTGGATTAAGCTTTAGAGCCCTTCTGTACTAGTCTCTCACAATCTTTAGATGTTTGCAAGATTTTTTAAGAATTTGGGCTCTGTTCAAAATATTTTGACCAAAGAACTCCTCCATAGTTTTTATGAGCTGATCTTTTAATTCAAGGGCTTGCTCATTCCACCTTTTAATAAAAAACAAAATTGTTGGATGAAAAAGTTAGTTCAAGCTATGTACATTGAATATTTTACAACAAATGGATGAATGAAAAAATCTAGCAACCAATTATATCAAGCTACTTACTTTTTACATAATGTGGACCCAAATATATTCAATATTAAATCATAAAAAGTTTCATAAAAAAATTGTTTCATGCAAAATCATCATTAGGTCATTAGTCAAAAATGAGTTATGAATAAGTAAACTACAATTACACTCTAAATAATTACAATTTTAAAGTATCTGAAAGCTTAGGCAATTTTAAGAGAATCATATCTTTCTTGGCCATCAATAATGATGCCTCCAACGATCCAGTACAAGTAACACAAGTTGCTCTAGGAAAGGTTGGTGAATTATCACTAGTGTTGGTATCAATTCTATCACCATGAGAAGGTGTACCTATCCTTGAACAAAGTTAATTAATGTCATACTATATTCAAATGAACAAGAAAGTATAAATCAAATCATATTTAATACATAACAAGATGTAGAAAAACAAGGATTTGCCAACTCTAGTTGTAGCAGGTGTGGATGTTTGCATGCTCCTTGTTGTCGATCCTATAGTTGGCAATCTCAGAATGTTGCCCAACCTCATGGAAGTAGGCATATGGAAAACATCAGCACCTAAAAAATAACCATATGTATACAATGTATTGTCTTTTTAAAATATAGATTGCAAAAATATGACAAGAGTAATATAAAACTGTCAATAATAATCATGAAGAAAATAATGTCCCTTCTAATGATTGAGAATTGAAATCACATGCCTATAGGACCTACACTAGTACCCTGGTCAAGTGGAACAACTTAGTGTGGTTTCAAAAAATCCTATAACAAAACATACACATTGTGGTTCATAATCCATAAATTTGTCTAAAACATAAAGCTTTATTGAACTATTGTCCTAACAAAAGACTCATTGTTTCTTACTTCCAAACATCGTGCTCTATGACCCAATTCATTTGTTATGACCTATTTCTCTATTATTGGATTTGGATCCATCACAAGCCCAAGAATTTGTAGATTGATGGTCTTGAGAGTATTTTTACATCGGGTTGCAAGGTCATTGCTATATGTGATGTCATCATCGCATAATACTATGGCCACCATATCAACATGTAATTGCTCTTGTGTAATATGCTCTTTTCCATTTCCCTATGAATCAAATTGTGACAACAAAATATCAATAAAACAATCAAAACAAGTGCAAAACCTTAAGAAAAGTAACATAATAATATGAAATTTTGTAAAATTACAATTGCATAATTTTTTATACAAAAGGTTTACCTGTGTTGTAGAAGGGGTGGGAGCAACATCCCTGCCTCTATCATCCGATGGATCAGCCATGTCACCCTGTGACAAAGAATATATATAAAAACATCAACATAATGAAAGGAATAGTCAACTTAGCAAAAAAACTTATTATTAAAATGGTATATTGTATATTGGAGTTCTAATTGGAAGTAATTAGTTTTAATATTACATTTATAGTACTTGCAAGTCCCATGATACTAGCTTTCTTTGTATCAATGCGATTCAAATTGTAATCTATTAGCAACTCTTTCCTTGAACATAATGATTTTATAGTACATACAAAAACATGATTTCCCTCATGTGCCTCAAAAATGAAATTGGGTCACTTATTAATTGACCCAAGACACATACTATTTATAAAACCTACAATATCCCTATTGATTTTGGCCTTCCATCAATGTACACAACAAGTCTTTTACTTTGATCATTTCCTTTCCATTGTAGATAATTTGTTGACAGTGCATACATATGCATACTTTTTTTTAATTGAACTATCTGCATCTAGTTTTTGTAATTGTGACAAGTTCCTACATAATCCATCAATTCAAAAACCTTGTTATTAGGACCTTTATGTCATACATGGAAAATAGGCCCAAACCATGTAATGATGATGGAGCTATGTGATATATACTCTCATTAACACAAAAATTAGTGTTAATTGGAGGTAATTCTTTAGGTACCTATTCTTTCTCAAGATGTGTGTACCTCAACAGAACCTTGATGTTGCCCTTTGTCTCATCATCGTAATAACATGACCCCTCTTGAGCAAGGAAAAATTGCATACATTTATTGAATTTTCTTCTAATTTTTTGCCCTCTAGTTTGTCTCTCTTTGATAGACCTACTACATGTCTCACTATCCTCTTCTATTCTTGCATTTCCCTCACTTGAGGAAGACAAATCTAACAGATACCTATTTGGTGGTACCTAGAGCCCATCAAATGAGAGATATAGTTGAAGGAGTAAAATATTTTTCTATAAAATGAGGCTAATATTGATGAAGTTTTCCTAAAGTTAATGTTGAAGGTAAAGAGAAAGAAAACATGTAATAAACTTATACCTCCCAATCCATGTCACTTTGTATGATCCTCATTATAGGGGTATAGTTTCCTACATATGTAAAACATTTGTCTTAAGTTAGTTACAAATTACATGATACTTATGCTACAAATTACATAGAACATAACATGAACAATATGCATACATCATCAAAAAAACATAACATTGTATTTTTTTAATTGGTTAAATCTACAAAATACATATTATATGTAATCAACACCTAATACATTTTCATTGATCATGCCATTGATCATCTTCTTCATCCATCTCATCATCATGAACATCATCATTATTGCCATCATCATCCAAATTGTCAGAATGACCATCGTCAACATCATGATCATCACTATGACCATCATCATCATCGTCATCGTCATCATCATCACCATCACCATCACCATCACCACCATCATCATCTTCGCCACCATCAACATCATCATCATCATCGATGTCATCACCATCATCATGAACATCTTCGCCATCATCATCATCATCATCATCATCTCCTTCTTCATCTTCATCATCATCATCATCATCTCCTTGATCTTTTCCATTATCATCATCTACTTCATCTTCTACTTCTTCGATATCTTCTTTTATCACATTATACTTTATCGATCTTCCTCTTGGATCATGTCTAATGACAAATGACCAATCCAATTTATGCAAAATGCTAAAGTAAAACATTTTCTCACATTGGCTTGGAAGAACATAGGGCTCATTTCCAATTGGCTCAAATGACCTTGTATTAATCATTGTAAATCCATTATCATGTTTAATAACAGTTCTATCAGGATTATTTTGATTCAGTTGTAGCTTGTACCATTTGACACCAAATTAAACTTGTTTGAAAGAATTAAAGTCACACTTAGTTATATCATCCAAAACACCATAGTATATGTTTTCAGATTGTTGAGGATTCATGTCATTTCTAGATAAAATATTGGTGGCCTCAAAGATTGTAGTTATCCCATAATCACAAGTTCTCTTAGTCTCATCCACCTTTTTTATGTGAAATTTACAGCCATTGTAATACATATCTCTATGATGCTTGACTTGTCATTTTTCAAATATGTAAAAATTATACATCCATCCTTGAGTTGATATTAAATAAATGGGTCATAATAGATTAACTTATATGTACCTTTCCACCTCTTAAATCATTTGCTAGATCAATTACCATTGGCGTAACATTGGGATCTCCATTATGATAAGCTTCTTTAACTAATGAAGCAACACCTTTCCATGTTAATGAGTGACCATTTTGTTTAGATCATTCAATCCATACCATCATCCAATCAAGATTGTTTGCAATATACAAATGAAATGTATCCCACTCACGAGCAATTGTAAAAAATAAATAGACTAGTTAGAAATAACTTATCGATGATGGATAAAAATTAATTAACTATAGTAACATCTAATAATTACCTCTCACTTTCCTCAATCTACCTCTCACCATCAATTACTCCCCTTCAAATTTGTTCATGGAGTTGGGATCCCAAATGCGATCTACATGGATCTTTGATGCAAACTTAGGAAGATATTCACTAATGTACACCATGGTTTGGTAGACCATATATCCCTCGACCATGGAATCCTTAGGATGTGCTCTTTGTCAAACCAAGCCCTTCAAAAATTTCAAGAGCCTCTCAACCATCCACATTGACCTAGTTGGTATAGGTCCACACAATTTGATCTCCTCAACTAGATGTATGAGGTAGTGTTCTTGTGCATTGAAAAAAGTTGAAGGTAGACACTTTTTCATCTCACACAAAAGCTGAAGATTTTTTCTCTTCCATTGCTTTATGTCTTTTTTATCAATTTCTTTAGATGGAAAATACCTCGAAGATATTCATCATGCAAAAATATATTAACAAGACTAATAACAATTCTATACAACAAATCTAACAAATAACACTTCTAACCTCATGTATTTCCCAAGATCATATATAATGTGTTTGACACTCATGTCGTCGAAGTTGTGTGGGAGAGATAGAGGTAGAACATACTGCAAAAATAATAAAATGATCTTTTCAATACATTATAAAATAAAATAATCAAAAGTACATGATGTTTTACAAATTTATTGTAAATAAAGAATAACATGACTTACCTTGACAAAGGTATGCCAATCATGTGTTTTCAACCCTGACCCAAAATCACCTTTCTTTGATATGAGATTTCTTATGTTTGCATAAAATCTTGTGGGAAATTAGTTTTTATTATGGCTACATATATGGCATCTATTTTTTGTTGCATTAAAAACCAAGGAATGGCACTCATATTAATTTGGTTTCCATTGTTATTTGATTCAAGGGAAAACTTCAATTCATGATTGGATTCATCAATGTCATTGCAAATTTTGATCAATTTTTCTTTATCACACCTTCCATCCAATATTTTCCTTAGTATCGCTGTTACATTCTTTCCAATATGCATAGCATCAAACAAATGCACAATTGGGAGGTGCTTGTAGTATGGCAACCTAGTTAATTGTCTAGGATATCTTTTAAGTCTTTTTGGAAGTTTCTCATCGATGCCTTAACAACCTTCACAAACATCAATTATATCATTAGTAAACAAAATACAATATCCAAATTGAAATGTCATACAAAAACCTACATCAAATGGAATGACATTACCTCGACGATTCATTCTATTGTATTCTATTGTTGTCTCTTCTTTCCCATTGAAAAGATATTATTCTGTAATTCGATATTTATATTTTTTTGGAGAAAGTGTCTATGCTCATTGAACACCTGCTTTCCTAAACTTGTTGAATGACAAGATTTCATCTTTGGACCAAAAAATGGACAGGAAATTTTTCCCTTTATCTAAAGACCTACAAGATTGTGTATAATTGGATGATATGTGTACTATAAGACTCAGATTTATAATTATCACACACAACTTAAAGATACAATGAAAATGCATTAGCACTATTACATACCAAAAGTATGCGTTATCAATTTTACATACCACAAAAGTGTGTTAGTCCAGGGGCATCATGTATTGTCCATACAAGCATTGCACATAATTGAAATTGCCTTTCACCAATTGGTCTAGAGATGTCATACATAGTGACCTCATTCCATAAATCTAATGACTCATCAATCAAGGGCTCAATATATATATTCATATCTTTCACTTGGTACTTACCTAGTTGAATGAACATAAACAAAACATAATTATTATGACCATTTTGATACTGTGCTTATAAATTAATTTAGATGACTTTTAAATAGAAAAATACCCGGTACAATCATTTTCAACATTATGTGTTCCCTCTTTACAGACATCCAAGGAGGAATTTTATTGTTAATAACAAAAATAGGCTAGACTGAGTAAACAAATCACATCTCTCCAAATGGATCAACGTTGTCTGCTACCAATGAAAGCTTCAAATTATGAGGTTCTTCTTTAAATACTAGCCACCTATCTTCTATGTCCTTAAATGCAAAACCATCTGTAGACATCCACATAATGTCATCTTGAATTCTATTGTGTGCATGGTAATCCATAAATTGTGCCAAGCTAGTACACCTGAATAATCGTTCCAGATGTGGAATAATGAGAATGTACCGAAGAACCTTGTGAGGCACCTTTTTTATTATTTGATCTGATCAATATCTACTAATGTGAAAATCAAGGCATTTTTTTGTGAATTCACGTTGTTTATGATATATAATATGATCATTGGGACATGCATGTATTATTTGATACTCCATTCTAATAACTTTCATAATGGTTGATAATTCTTAGTAAGAGCGAGGTAGAATGTTTGATGGTGGTAACAAACACTCACCTATCAACCTATGGAAAAATATTGTTAATATAAAGAACATTAATGGTACACTAACATAAAAGATGACAAAAATGACACTATACCTTAGCATATGTGAGATTGCTACATTGGATATACCATTCATAACCTTGAAGTTTACTAGTAACAATACAATGGAGAGAAGTGTTTTTTGGGAGCCTTGGTATAAGGGCTTGTATGCCTTTTCAATTATAGGTACATGAAGGATTCTCTTCATCATCATCATTAGATGCATGATTATCATCATCTTCATCACTTGTGTTGGTAACATCTTCTTTAATCTTGTTCTCTGGCACATTATTAGTTGCACCAATACCAACATCTTCAATTGTGTTCTTTGCCTCAGGATCATATTATTCCATGGGAGCATTACCTTATGCTTTGATATTCACACCTCCATGTTCCACTAGTTCAAAATCCACATTCACCAAAGGATGAAAATCCTTTTCCCCTTCAATGTGATCATGTTGCCTACAATGTCTCTAAGCTTTTGTGATTGGAATTATTCAATTCTTTAATCCTTTGCATTTTTTGCAAGGACAATAACATTTTCCATCACTATTTATTTTAATTTGAGACCATAATCTAGCAAGTGTCTCCTTATTTTGTTCTGGGTTCATATTGTTAGGCATGGACTTTCTTCATTAGCAAATATTCGGGCTATAGAATTATATCAAATATAAACATACAAGAATTAGTAGTATCTTGTATATAATCGATAATAATTAAATAATTAAATTTACTATCTCTTCAATAAAGATGACATCTAAAAAAATCAAATGAATTATACAATTTGAATATGGATTACAAATAACATTCAACGATAGATGTCATAAACCATTTAAGGAACTCATACACCTCTGAATTCCAGATTACATTTCTAAACTACCAACGAAGTTTGAGAAACTTAAGCATCTCGATTACTACTATGGCCCTTTCACGCAAGCCATGAGTTTTTATGAGGTAAGATCTACCCTCCTCAGACCATTTTATTTCAATTAACTTCCATTCATTAAGTCATATAATAACACTTGGCATCCATTAAGATTATTTATGAGAACTAGGTTAGAGATTCTAAGGTTCTTCCTAGAGTAACTTCAGCCTATGATCACTTTGAGTGCACCTTAAGGGAGAATTAAAGAACATGCAAAGATAGGTCATTGCTACAAGACCATGCGAGGTAACTATGTATAAAGAAATCTTTCACAAACATCATAAAGGAGAAAAACCCATGGGAAGAAAGCCCCTCCAAAAGAGAAAGAAGATGAAGAAAAAATGTACAAGTGAAAAAAGAAGGATGAACCTGCAAGGAACTTCCATCACCAATGTATAGTCATTGTTCCCACCCATTGGAGAGAACAAGAGAAGGTATGCAAGCCTACAATGTATAGTTGAATAAATCAATGTTGGATGTTCAACAAACAATGATGAAAATCAATAATGTTAAACAATGTTCCTCTTGTTGAGAATAAGGAAAATTGAATATGGATGTAAGGTTTCTTTGCATGCCAAATAGTAAAATATGTAAAGAAAATCATAATGTATGATGTCTCTAAACTCTTCTCAAATATTACACAAAAGTCTCAAAACATGAAATGAAAACATGTAATATTGGAACCCCTATAGTGTAAAAGTGGGGCCATATTTTGCAAAATGTCCAAAGTTGGTGCAAGGGCCCAAGGTCCTAAATAAGGTGGTCAAACACCAATTTTGGATAAGTAGGAGGTTAATAAGTGTCCAAGATGACACGAGACATTTAGGCAATCTCAAAGCATCCCTAGAATGCATTTAGACAAATTTCTTACATATTGTAATAAGGCATATAAGCAAGTCAAAGGTTTGTCAACATAGTGAGTTGACCAAAAATTCTTCATTTTCATGTTTTTTAGTATTCTTGCATGATTTTTCAAGGTTTTGTAGGCATTTAAAGTCATTTCTTTTGAAATATTAGAAAATTGCAAAAATTGCAAAAAAAAGTTGTCATGCAACTTTTCTTGCAAAAATGGAAGATCAACAATAATTAAGGAAGCAACCTTCTCAAATGGAAGATCAATAGTAATTAGGGTCTCCAACATTTTTCTAATTTTTGTCCTTATTCCCACAAGCAATTTTTTGATGACATTATGCGAATGGATTTTGTCAAAGAGGCAGAAAAATTTAAGATTTCTCTTTCTTCCTATACTTATTTCTATGGGCCAACTTATCAATTGGACCAAAAGTTCCATTTTCTTTATCAATAATCTAGAAGAGAGATAAAAAAAAAATATCTTAAATCCTTGATTGTAAAATGGTTTTTTTTTCCTTTTCCCTATCTTGGTCTCCTATTAGGGATCAAGCCTTTAAATTCTTTTTGGAATTCCATTATTGACAAAATTAATAGCAAGTTGACTGGTTAGAAAGGAGCCCTTTTAAGTCAAGCTAGGAAAATCCAACTTTTAAGTCTATTCACCAAAATATGCATGTGTATGCATTAAGCCTTTTCTCTATTCTTGCTAAGTATGCTAATATAACTTAAAAATCTAGGGGAAGTTTCTTTGGATGGACATAGAGGAGAAGGTTCATTTTTATTAGTGTCTTAGGAAAATGCCCGCAAACAAATTAAGAAGGGATGTACTTTCATCAACACTATCAAAATGATTAAAAACTTTCTTTTCTCTAAACAAATTTAGAGAATATTTGAAGAGGAAAAAGAATGGAACTCTCTAATTAAGAAAAAGTATGCCTTTGCAACTCCTAACCTTCAAATTTCCTCTATTTAGATGTTTGGATTAATGGTTACCAGATCTAGAATAGTATCCATAAAGATAAGAACATGTTCAGAAAGGAAAAAGATGGAATCTTGGTAATGGAAGGAGGATCAAGTTTAGGGATGACAGTTGGATTATGGATAATCCTATTTTTGAATATCTTATCTTCTTCCAGCATGCAAAAAAATGCAAGAATTTAGTAGGGATTGAAGTTAGAAACTAATAGAGAAACAATGAATGAATTATACTTAAGGATGTGAATCTTGCTCTTCCTCCTATTAACTCAAATCCAAATTTGTATTTTACTAGACCAAGTCTTAATGATAATATGTTCTGCAATCAAAATTTTGAGGGAAGGTTGGTCAAGGATCATTCAAATTTGGTCAAAGGACCTAAGGGGTATTAAAATATCATGCAAGGTCACAAATGAATTAAACATGTAAATTGTAAGCCTATTGGACCTATATATGGTGTCAAATAGGCATGAGTTAGCAAAAGAGGCAAATTGTCTAAAATGTGTAAAAAATGTAAAGTTGTCAAAAAAATGTTACTGTCAACTTTTTTGCAAAATGACAGTTTTATAAAAGATGGAAGGTCAACCATCTTGGACAAACTCTTTGGGGATTTTAAAATTCTTCTATTACATTAGCAATGAATTTCATGAAGAAAATAGAGAATGAGATATAGAGAAGAAAGGTGAAGGGTATGGTGTGTGTGGTTTTGTATAATAAAAGTCAGGTTTTTTTTTTGAAAATCTACTTGTGTACTTGTATTTAACTATAGTCCTAATATCTTCTCCCTTATCTTGTGGTTGTGATGATTATTAAGTTTCATAAATAGGGAAATGGAAGTTAGAACTAATTATGATGTTAAATGAATACCTAGTATCAATGGGGTTATTACCAAGGTCGATCTCAATACTCACTATGTAAATAGTAAATTCTACACACTTTCAGATAAAAGTGCCACAGTGGCTACATGCTTTCTTTGTATAGAGATTAGGGAAGGTTTAAAGGTTTTTGTTGTTGTGTGAAATTGTCCCCTCATGGGTCTACACCATAACCCTGATTCCTATAAGGAATGGACCAAGAATTAATGAGCATATGTTGTTGCATGCAAAATATAATGAATCAGCATCCAAGAAATGTGATAGAGGCTTGAGTATAATCTGCATGGTGTTTGGAGGGTTACATTCATTCATGTGATGTTGAAGAACCCTTTGGAAGAGTAGAATAGGTGAGATACTAGATTTTGGAAGATAGTTACTATATTTTTGTTATGTATCTTTGCAAATTAGAAAAGTCCAAGTATATGGAGTCAATGATATGAAGATTGAGACATATGATAGCAATGATATTTTATATTTTTGTTCAGATTGTATGAGTGTCTGAAAAGAATATGTGAGTTGATTGTGTTTATATGGTAAAATATTCCAGAAGAAGCATTAAGTTCAAACTTCAGATATCAGAAGTATGGTACTTCAGAGAATCGGAATTGATTTAAATGCAAGTCTATGGGAGTCATTGATAAGAGATCAAACAAAAGGGGCTTATTGCCAAGTAAGGTGTTATAGTAAGGTTGCAGATGCATCAGAGATTGTAGATGTCAAGTATGATTTATAATTAGTTTGTATTGTAAAATCTGAGAGGTGTAATGAGTGATTTTTGAAATCTGAGAATATCATTTTCAATCTTGAAGGTGAGTCTATTTTGCCTAATTCCTATCATTCATGTTGTTGAGAGAAATGTTTTGTATTACATCTACAAATCATATTGGTGATTCCTTAGGGTTTGTGCCCGGAACATGGTTTGTTCCCTACTTGCATCACCAACAATACCCTATATATCCATGGGGTCCATGACATTCCTTCTTCACTAGGGTCCATATGTAGATCTCGTTGTTATGTGAAAGACCTGACATATTACAGAGAAAATAAATAAGAAGAACCTATTGAATTGAAGTGGTATTAGTTGAACCCCTATATATCCATGGCCAGTCGATTAAGTCAAAGAATACCCCTACTATTTATTAAAAGGCATTCCAATTGATTGAAATGAATAGAATTTTGATGAATAGAGGGGAAGGAACTTCATACATCTCAGGTTGTTCGACTTATCTCATTTTCTAATGGATCATTCATTTTTGGTTATGGTCTTGACCTTCCATTTGGGCTTGCAAATAGCATGAATCATGAAATACTGATTTCCTCCTAGATAATTTGACGAATGTGACAAATGTACTTAAGTAAATTGTTTTCTAAAAATCCTTACCTTCAATGATACTATAAAAATCTTCGTGAAGCTTCCTTCCCACACACCCGCACTTTTCCATGTGAATAAATGAAGTTTCAATTTTATTTTTTTTGTTTATATCCCCGATAACGTCAAAATTTGGATGCTAAACTTAACTGTCGTCAAAATTTTGATGTTACTGGGATCATATTTTTAAGAAAATTGAATTTGACAAGCCAAATTGACCTACCATCAAAAATTTTGGTCAAAAATGACCCCCAAATGTACTACTTAGTGAAAAGGATCTCCATCCTAAAAGCATTCCAAACTTGAGCATTTACTGAAAATTATCTTCATCCTAAAAGCATGCCAAACTTGAGCATATTTGTGAGGAAGATTGCTCGAGTCCCCCAACAAGACCATATGCCAAGTAAATTGCTTAGGCTTGAAGGGTTAAAAAAATCATGTACAGCCAACTCCAGAATTATTGAGCTCTTTGGAAAAACCCAAAAATATACATAAAAGTCTCTAGCTAATTGCAAAAAGGACATCGAGGATCATGAATCCCTAGATGCTTGAGTTTGGAACCCATAGGCAAACCTTGGTACAAAATACATGAGGAAAAATGGGTGATTTTAGGTTTCATGGTAGCAGACCACACAGAAAGGAACCTAAGCCACAAATTTTTTGGTGAGGAATTCAATTATTATCATACATTAAGGGTGGTAACCATAGGATAATGAGGAACCATCCAATTATAACCCATATTGGGTTTATAGATAGAGAGAGGAGTACACAAATATCATTTCCAATCCTTTCACCAAGGCTTAACAGAAGTAACACCAAGCTTTTGAATAAGCTGTAGAGGTAAGGCAAAGACTAATAAGTCAAACATATGTCGATTTGGATGAGACAGAAAAAATTGGACTTGCATTTCATCCCAAGAACAAAGACTCATAGTAGCTCTCCAGAAAATATCCCAAGGAGTTTGAATGTCATGTTTATGAAAGTTCAGAGAACTGACCCCTAGAGGCTTGGCAAGAGGAAATCCTTGCATGCAAAAAAGAGGATATCGCCTAATGTTTTATTGATTCATTAAAAGTCCATCTCAAAAACCATTCCTATCCTAATGAATCCAGGGATTGATAGTTTCCCAGGCTCTCGAGATACTTTTGGAAACAAAAGTGCCCTAGATCTGAACTAGCTATTTCATAACTAGAAGGGCTTGAAAAGAAATCCCCTTCCAAGTTGACCTAGGCACCAAAAGACCATAAGAGATACAATGAAAAAGAATAATCTTCCAATCTTTTTTGTCGGTAAGAGCATGAAAACCCATTTGGCACACAAAACCAAACCTTTCTTTTGGGTGGATAAGAGACCAAGGCCTCTAGAGTGCTTGGTCAAACAACATAAATCCCACACCATTTTGTGAAACCCATGCTTATCACAAGAGGCCAAGAGGAAGTCTCCAAGAAGATGTTGAAGCTTCATGTAAGATGATTTTGAAGGATGCCAATAAGAAGAATAATAAACACAAGTAACATAAAGAACTTTGGAGAAAACCTAGATTTTACATGCTAATGAAAATGACTTTGTGATCCAGTATTCAAGCTTCTTCGCTATTCGAGAAAGAATCACATTCTAGAGATCCATTAGATTTTCCTAGAAGGAAAATGCAATAAAATAAATTTAAATATTTCACCATGCTAAATCCATTTCCAACCAAATTGGGAAAGTCGAGAGAATCTAAAAGGAAGGACTAGTAGTAACAAAGGGTTTTATGCCACTAAATAATCGACCTAGAAGCAATAAAAACAGTGTCGAGACACTAAAGGGAAGATTTCACATTCTCCTCATCTTCCACAAGAGTAAGGAAGAAATCATCCACAAAATGACCATAAACCAACTACATAGGTGACTCAAGCAGGGAAATGCATGACATAATTGGCCAAGATAGTATTAGTGAGTAACCAAACCCTTATGTAAAAAATGACATAAGAGTAGGAGCTAAGAGACTCCTGTGGTGAATAGATCTAAAAAGCCTAAAAGTTTGAGATTGTCTATCATTAATGGTAATGCAAGTAGAGGCATCACCCAAAATCATTTGCACAAATTGGATAAAAGCAGGGCCAAAACCAAGAGCTTTTAGCATAGAAAGAACAAAAGGTCATTCAATGTAGTCGTATGCTTTTGCAAAGTCTATTTTGAGAGAAATAGTCGACTAGTTAGACTTCCTAGCCCACTTCATAGGTTCCCAGAGAACAATAATATTGTCAAGGATGTAAAGAGACTTGATAAAACTAGTCAAAGGCCTTAGAAATGATCTTGTAATAGACATTAAGTAAGGTAAAATCTCTTTAATTACAAATATTTTAGGATCCCCTACTTTTAGAATAAATTTGATGTTGCCTCTGTTGATAAGATCTTCAAAAGATTGGGTGTGGTAGGCCCCCAAATAGACTTTGTGTAGGTCAAGGCCAACAATATCCCACATAGCCTTGTAAAATTCACAAGGAAATATATCACATCTTGGGGCTTTATCAGTAGCCACTAATAAGATAGCCTCTTTCAGGTCCTGGAAAGTAAGGTTTTGATCACAGAACACCCTATGCTTAGGAGCAAGATGGGAAAGAACAATAATTAAGCAATCTTGCAAGGCTTGATCTCTAGCAAATGATTTTTCCTGTGTGGTGAATGCCTACTAATAATGATGAACAAAGGCTTAAAGAATGTTAGCAAGTCCAGTAAGAACAAACTAATCTTCTTTAATCTTCTAAATCTTAATTGAGGTATGACAAGCTCTAAGAGCTTGGAAAAACTCTTTAGAGGATTGGTCTCCAACCTTAATCCATTGAAGACAAGCCTTAATTTGAGCACCCTTGGCAATGTAAATGTTATCAATTTTCTTCCAGTACTATGCTTGAGAAAGTCAAAGTTGAAGATCTATATCAAACAAATTCATAGTCAAAGCCTCTATAATGGTGGTGAGATCCTTGACAGAAGCCTCATTAGATCTCTATTGGAAAGTTGCAAGTTACATGTCATAAATGTGCAAGAACCTTGCAATATGAGATATGGTGTCATTCCACCATTGAATCTACCTAGAATAAAATTAAGGTTGGGGTTCTAAATTCCACATATGTTGGATATGGGCTAGCATAGATTGATAATGCAATAATGGGCTAGACAAAAGCCCTCAAATCAAGGATCTCAATTGAGAAAATCATGTACGAGGGAAAATAAAAAATGAACAAAAATGGACACAATAAAGACAAATGAAAACGACAACAAAAAAATACACCAACAAAAAGGGGGGCAGTAACAAAACTCCAAATCAACTAGTTGAAGAGACCCTGATAGAGAAAATGTCTCAACTATTAGTATTATATTTGGAAATCTATTGGAAAAACAAAAGTAGTTATACAGAAAGAGAAAGAGCTCTCAATGATAATGTAAGACTCCATGGTCTAATCCAATGGACAAAGATAAGAGATGATGAAGTAGATGAAGAGAAAGGCATGAGTGACACAGTCTAACAAGTTATGTTATGCTAGGAGATTTAAGAGAGGAGGAAAAGAAGAGGGTGAAATAGTGTAGAAATTTTTGTAATGTTACTTCCACCGATAAAAGAGAGAGTTGTATGTAAAGATGGAGTTGATGATCTAGAACATGCTAGTCAGCCCATCTTTTATAATAATGTATTCAAGGGTACAAAGGAGATGCTTAGGGGGTGCAAAATACATGCTCATGGGCACAATGAGAATGATTAGGAGCATGTCAAAATTACACCCATGGGCATAAATGTAATGCTTAGGGGCATACAAAGGAATTATTAGAGGCAAAAAGGGAATACTTAGGGGCATGTAAAGAAATTCTTAGGGGTACCAAGGGAATTGTCAAAGATATATAAAATGAATACTCTTGGGCACAAAGAGAATGCTCTAAGGCATATGAAAGGAAATTGTCATATAGTATACAAAGAAGTTGTGAACATGTTCCTTCCTTAAGAGGAAAATGCCCCCTCTTTAAGATGACAACATAAAGTCATGATGGTGTATTAAGGAAAAAATATAGAACTAGGATATCCTCCTTCAAAAATAAGGAGACACTCTTTAAGAGACAATGCCTACATAACCCTAGCAAGAGAGGCTTAACTCTTTCTAAAGCCAAGGAGCTATACTTGTGCGAAAGTATATTGCAACATGTATAAAAGGATCCTTAAGCATAAGATATATTCATTCCAAGACATCTACGTCAATAGTAGTTTTTGAACAAAAATATAAAATTTGAGAGAAATAGGAGGAGGAGATCATTTTTATCTCCCCTATTGCTAGGTAGAAATAAAAGATTCTTGATGAAGTATGGCAAACCTTAAGCTAAGGGATTTGTTTATAATGGGCATACAAATACAAACAAGAAAGAGGTTGTGACCAAGGATACACAGCTCTTGTATAAGAGAGAATCACTAATGTAAAGAAACATTTTTTGTGTAAGATTGGAGCTCGGATGATAAACAAACACCACCCCACTAAGGAAAATGAATCCTTAGAAGAGAAGAGAAAACCTTGCTCCCCAAGGATAAAGGCAATGGAGAACATGTTATTTTCTAAGTGAAATAGCCAAAATATGATTGAAGTTAGGCCTTGCCTCCAAGTGTGAGGAAAAGGAAAGGAATGTATTATGTAGTTCATAAATAGGAATTAGAATTGAAAGATTAACACCTTTCCTTGCTTGTTCATGCTTTCTCCTCATTATTATTTATGTCCCTCTCTCTACTTTGGTGTCACCTTTTTCCCTTAATTACACTGTCCTCTACTCTTCCTAGCACAACCCCATTAGAAGAATAACATTTTTTAACATTTTATTTCCCAATTGTTATGTAACCATCTTATTCTCCATGTTGGAAAAGGTTGTGGGGGCCTGCCAATATCATTAGATTCGGTAGAGAAGAGTGGATAGAAAATGCTATCTCTTCATAGATTACAAGTCCAATCAAAGATATGTTTGCATAGCCCTTCGGGTAGGCTAGTTAGTATAAAACTGGTGACATAAATGTTAAAGCAATATGTGGACACAAAACTCCACAACAACATCCACAAGGTTACATCACAAGCTCCACCATGGTTGCTCCGACATAGTCTGAAACATCACCAAAGAAGCTAGCTATCAAAGCCATTAAAGCAAAGAGCATCCCAACAAAATAGATTAAAACTAACACAAACATAAAGGAAAATATTTTGGTTGACATCGATCTAGTTTACTCCAAATGCTCTTATATCATCATCTCAAAAAGTAGGGTCAAGTCATCCCTCAATTACACAACTTTCCTTTTTTATACTATGTCTTATTATAACAATATTAATTGTTTATCTCATTTTTCTTCTTTTTTTTTAAAATTTTCTATTTTTTCTATTTATTTGATTATTTTTCTTTATTGTTATAATTCTACAGTCATTTTGTTTTTCAGATTTTTTTCATATGGAATAGTTAGAATGACTCATTTATTTTGATGTAAATAATAAGAGCCAAATATCATACTTGTATAATACAACCAAGTTGTCAATCCTAAACCCCTAACTTAATGGAGGATGTTGATTGTCACACTCGATGTTGCAAAAAAAACAAAAAGAGATTCATAATATGCTCAAAACCAGTTACATGTAAGTTCAATAATTTTGAATAAACCCATTAGCAATCGACTCTTGCTAAGTAAAGAACTTAACACCAAAAATGAATGAAATCAAAGATCATGCCAAAAATGTCCTTGACAAAACGGATACTAAGATAACACTATTAAAAGATCATAAAAAGAGATGTAAAATTGAAAACTTCTTGTATTAAAAAAAATCTAAAGTTTTAAAAGAAGAAAAGGAAACAAAAGTAGTTTCCAATTCTGAAAAATGGCTATAGAGAGAGAAATGAACTGATATGACAGCTTTTGATAATTAATAATTAACTTTAAAATCAGAATAAAGTCTATAATTTGATTCATTAAAAAAAAAATTGTCTTATGAAGACACTTTTGATGCATGTGTAGCCAATAACCGGATTCTATGTCTTTGGCTGGGCAGAGATGGCGTGACTGCAAAGTTCATGTCGTATGGATGAATTTGTTCTTTTAGCGATATTGTCTGACAAATATATGTATTGCAGCTGCCAAGGAATTCTCTACATCTGCTGGTTTGCAGCTGTTTACTATTCAGTACAATCCTTTTGAAATTCTATTCTACTCAAATATACAGTGGACTGGAATATGCAATGCATCGAGACAGCGCTGGCGATGGTATTCGCAGCGTGGAAGTATTGCTTATCATATGCACACTGGGCGAGGGCAGCTCAGCAATGAAATGCGTTGTGGAAGGAGAAATTTGTTTATCCCACATGCGTGGCATGAGACGAACAAGGGGAGGAGAGGAAGTACAAGATGGAAGTGATGGATATCGTTAAAGCATACTTACCTGGGCGGGGTCAATCGGTGATCAAGACGGCCGACGGCCTAGAGAGAGCACCTTCATTGCACATAAGGAAGGGAGCTTTGTCTAGCATCTGCCGTTGTGGAGAGTGCATGTCATAATTTGTGAAAGAAGGGGCTAGCGTGAGCGCGGCCCCCGCACAATTCAAAACAAGATATGTATTGTGAAAGTGTTGCTGTAAGCATTAATGTTAATTGTTCGTCTATAGGGAATTCTTATCATTAGGTATTAAACTGTTATCTGTCAAATTTTGGTTATAAGAAATAGTTCATGGTTTTCTTTTGGGGGTCAACTGTTTCTGTTTACCAGTTCAGAGTATGCGTTCGCGGGTTTGCTACTTTCCATATGCGAGAACACTGATTTTTTCTCAGGTGCACATATTTTTCGTTCCGCCATCATCTGAATGTTATGCATGAGTGAATTACTGTTTGATTCAGGATCATCCTGTTTTTCATTTCTATTTCGTTGGTTTGGTTTTGTTATGTTAACTGATGCCCATTGATGGCAGTTAGTTATTCATAATTAGTTTCTTAAAAGAAAAAATCTTTTGATGATATATGAAAATCGGAAATCAAAACGGCGAGAGAACAAAGGCAGAGCGGTTTGAGAGAAAAACATCTTTTGGGCCTTGTTTGTGTGAGTGAGACACAATTTCATTGGGGGTATTCGCCATGGAGCCTGAACTGGAGCTATTGAGGAGCTCTGGGAAATAGATATGTGGCATCAAAGAATGATCAGGCTGAGGCAGAATAGTTTTCATCGGGAGGCAAAGATGATTGACATCAAACAGGAAATCTGCAGGACGGAGTTAGGAAGACGAACCAAGCCGGTTAGGCCAGTTTGCTTGGTAGGAACAAATTCTAAAGAAAAAGTTTTTTTAATTTAATCCTCATTAGAATATGGGTTTGGAATTTTCCATTTTAATTTGAAATGATTGTTAATTCCCCTTAAAAAGTGGGAATTGGAATTGGAATTAAATCAAATAATTTTTAAAAAAAAGTTTTACGCTCAACAAAATCTAATTCGAAAGTAACAAATGCCAGCAGCCAAACGGGCCAATCTTCAAATGAGAAGGGACCAACCAGGCAGGCTACACTACTTAATTTGAACCGAATAAAAAACCAGAGAGCTGCTAAGAAGAATCACCTCTACTTGCACATCTCGACATCTGCAAAAATATAACCATCTCTTAATTCTTTGCATTTAAAAGCTTATATGCACCTAATTACCTGTTTTGCAGAACCAACAAAAATTTAACCCCACAGAGAAGCAAATTCACAAATTTGATTTCAGAATGAGTAAAATTTGCTGAATTGTAGGCGTTTTCTAGAAAGAATCGCATCAATCCATGCAAAATGGGAGAGAGTCCAATGAAAAAGACCTGGAATTAATAGTAGTGTCCTGCTTGGGCATTCAAAACTACTGCATGGCCGATGATCTGAATGTAAAGACAATGTTGTTATGAAAGCGGAAGCATTAATCAGAAACAATAAAATTGCAAAGAAATAATAAGAGAAATAATGAACAATAGCAACACAACCGACAATACACATATATACATGGTAAAACCATGGGGCAAGTATTGGTAATCTTATTGCTCAGAAGAAACTCTATTACATCTCTAACTTCAATGTTGCTGCTGAAATAAAACTCCTGAAAGCATTATGATTTGCCTTCACAGAGAAGAAAGATATAGCCTCTTGAAGATAAGAGAAAGACTTCTCAACATGGAAAAAAATCTTGATTTAATCCTCAAAAACTTAAAAGTTTCCTTTCAAGGTTACAAAATTGTTATTTTTTTTTAAAATAGAGAAAGATTGTTTTCACAATCTTGTTTTTTTTCACTTTTCTTCATTTGTTGTCATTATCTAACAATCTTCACCTTGACAATAATTTACCTAATACTTGCCCAAGCCCATGTATCACCCCTTTTGCAAACCAAGAGAGACCACACTCTACTTCAGCTTCTCTACCAGTGTTGGTTTAGTGAACACATCTGAATAATTTTTAGGTGTGGACTTTTTGAAGATATACTCTCCTTTCTTCAATACCCTGTCTTACAAAATGATACTTAATTTCAGTATGCTTAGTTTTATTGTGATAAGCTGGATTTTTAGCCAAATGGATAGCACATTGACTATATAACAGAATATAATGACATTATCCTACACTTTTCCAAACTCGCCCAAAAAACCCTTCAACCAAATTGGCTCTTTACAGGCATGTGAGACAGCCATATATTTTGCCTTAGTTGTAGATTGAGCAACTGTCACTTGGAGTTTTGACATCCAACTAATTGCTCCACCTACAAGAGTAAAGACATAACCTAATGTAGATCTCCTTTTGTCCAAATCACCTGCAAAATCAGAATCAACATAACCACACACTGAATTGCTATAGCCGTTATAAGCAATACAATAATTACTTGTGCCTCTAAGATACCGAAGCACTCATTTCATTGTTGCCCAATGCTCTTTACTCGGATTTGCCATGTATCTACTAATAACACCCATTGCATGTGAAATATGTAGTCTTGTACATACCATCGCATACATTAGACTTCCTACTACATTTGCATAAGGTACACAAGTCATATAATCCTTTTCTTCCTTAGTACTAGGACATAAACTTGAAGAAAGCTTAAAATGGGAAGCAAAAGGAATATTAACAGATTTAACATTTTGCATACCGAATATGATGAGAATCTTCTCCACATATTTCTTCTGTGATAACCAAAGCTTACCATGTTCCCTGTCTCTATCTCTATACCCAAAATTTGTTTTGCTGCTCCTAGATCCTTCATATCAAATGTCTTAGCCAAGCCAATTGAGCTTTATTAATTTCAGCCATGCTCTTGCTTGCTACAAGCATATAACCAACATATAATACCGAGATAATGAATAAGCCAATTTCTAAACTTTTAAAGTAAATACAATGGTCATACTTCTTATAAAGTTTTGGGTCACTATGAAGGAATCAAACCTCTTGTACCATTGCTTGGGTGACAGTTTCAGGCCATACAATAATTTTTTGAGTTCGCAAACAAATTTTTTGTTGCGATCTTGAACAAACCCTTCTGGTTGTTCCATATATATATCCTCATCCAAATCTCCATGTAGAAATGCCATTTTAACATCTAGTTGCTCTAACTCAAGATTAAGTAATGCAACTAGTGCTAATAGCGTAATACAATCCGGATAGAAACAAGCTTAACAATTGGTGAAAAAACCTCATGAAAATCAATACCTTCTTTTTGAGAATATCCTTTTGCTACCAGCCTTGCCTTGTACTTTCAATTTTATCAACACCTTTCCCTTCTTCAGTTTGTAGACCCACTTCCAGCCAACAACCTTTCTACCCTTTGGAAGTTCTTCCAAGTCCTATGTCTTATTCTTCTCTAGGCATCCATTTCTTCTTTCATTGCTATTTTCCATTTAGCATCACTCATTGCTTCCTGATAACAACTTGGTCCCCCATTGTTAGAAATCAAAGCAACTGATGAAACAAAATCATCATACCTTTTAGGAGGATTCTTGACTTGTGTAGATCTCCTAAGAGATGGTTGTGGTATTTCCACAGTTTCCTAAGGATGAGTTTTCAATTGAAGTTCCAAATTATTTTCTACAAAATCTGATTTTGTTAGAGAGGATTCATCAAATAGTACATCTCTGCTAATGATGATTTCATGGATAGTAGGATCCCACAATCTATATCCCTTAACTCTATCACCACAACTAACAAAGGAGTATTTCTTGGATTTGGGGTCTAACTTAGAATGCTCTTTTAGAAACAAGAACATAAGCATCACAACCAAATATTTTCAGACTTGAAAATCACATGAATGACCTATCCATACCTCTTCAGGAATATTGCAATCTATTGCAATTGATGGTGATTGATTTACCAAATTGCATGTTGTATTAACTACTTCTGCCCACAACTCTTGCTGCAATTTGGTGTTACCGATCATACTTCTTGCTCTCTTTAGAAGAATCCCATTCATGCATTCAGCAACAACATTTCGCTGAGGAGTGTAAACTATGGTTTTATTCCTTACGATCCCAACTTCCTTGCAATAATTCTTAAACTCTAAAGATGTGAACTCGCCTCCATTAGCTGTTCTCAAATACTTGATTGATCTGCCTGTAATCTTTTCAACAAAAGCTCTATATTGTTTGAATACACCAAACACATTAGCTTTAGTTTTAATAAAAAAGACCCATACTTTTCTTGAGTAGTCATCTATAAATGTCACAGAATATGGCGCTCCTCCAAAAGAAACTACAAGGGATGGACCCCAAACATTTGAATAGATATAGTCTAGAATACCTTTGCTTGCATGACTACCAGATTTAAACTTCTATTTACATTGCTTTCCAAAGACGCAATGCTTTCAAATATTCAAATTTAAAGATTTTAAGTTTGGAAGCAACTTACGATTTACTAGTACTTTTAGCCCTTTCTTGCTCATATGACCCAATCATGATGTCATAAACGAGTAGATTCATTGCTTTCCTTAGATACCACTATTGCATGACTTACATTTGTACTTCCTTCCAGCCTATAAAGATTTCCAACTTTTGTAGCCTTCATCACCACTAAAATTCCCTTAGACACTTTAAGAACACCTTCACAAGAGAATTTATAACCACCATAATCCAAAACACCCATGGAATTTTTTTTTTTCAACTTTGGTACATATCTTACACCTATAAATGTCTTTACAATACCTTTAAACATCTTGATTCTAAAACTTCCAATCCATCAATAGGCTGGTAAGAAGAAAACCAACTCCTATGTGGACACATGTGATCAGAAGCACCAGAATCTAGAATACATTCATCTTGATTTTGTAAAATATTACAAACAGATAACATTTCACCAACCGTACTTGAATTTGCCTCAGCTGGACTCGCTTCCTTTTTGGATTCTGTAATGTCCCCAATTTTAAATGTAATAATTAAATTAAATTAATTAATTAACTGGTCCCAGAATTTAAATAATACAATAAAAGGACCTTTAATTAGTTACTTTAATTAATTAATATGGGGTCCAAGTTGATATTTGTATGTGGTTCCGATTGATTTAGTATATCTCAGACCCATTTTTGTTTTAGTTTCCATTGGTAAGTGTTGCTTATACACCTTCGAAAAGGTTTTCTCCGATGGGTATTTAAGCACGACATGTAGGTAGTTGTTAGGTATGCGATTTGGACTATATTTTTTTAACTGGGAATTCATGTTGGGATTCTCTATTGTTTGTCATTTCGGAAGTGAAAGATCTTCCCTACTTGGCTTGTCCGATTTCAGTGGGATTTAACCCTTACCCTATTCCTTTGCATGTAATACTTCGCTCGGATTTGGCAAATAGGAGCACCATCTTGTGGCAAATATTATTTGAAGATTATATTTATGTTCTATCTCCATTCGTGTTTTGGTGTTATTTGATGAAATTGGGTCTTTAAGTTCTAGTTGCATTACTAGTCATTTTCTTATAATTCATACACCATCCGTTTCACGACTTGATCTTCACTCTATACCCTCCACTCTCCACTGTACGACCATACACTCTACTATATGACCATCAAGGTAATACCATACAAACCTGAGGCACTGGCCACCAGAAGCGCTGAGGGAGAACTACCTGAAGCATTGACCGAAAGCACTGGCCACCCACGCAAAGCACTGAGGGAGAATTACCTGAAGCACTGGCCACCCGAAGAACTGAGGGAGAACTACTTGAAGCACTGACCTGAAGTACTAGCCACTTGAAGTACTGAGTGAGAACTACTTGAAGCATTGGCTACCTGAAGCACTGAGGGAGAACTACCTAAAGCACTGGCCACTCGAAGCACTGAGAGAGAACTACCTGAAGCATTGGCCACCTGAAGCACTAAGGGAGAACTACCTGAAGCACTGGCCACTCAAAGCACTGAGAGAGAACTACCTGAAGCACTGATCTGAAGCACTGGCCACTCGAAGCACTAAGGGAGAACTATCTAAAGCATGGGACACCCGAAGCACTGAGGGAGAACTACCTGAAGCACTGACCTAAAGCATTGACCCGAAACACTAGCCACCCAAAGCACTGAGGGAGAACTACTTGAAGCACTGACCTAAAGTATTGGCCACTCGAAGAACTGAGGGAGAACTACCTGAAGCACTAACCTTAAGCACTAGCCACCCGAAGTACTGAGGGAGAACTACTCGAAGCACTGGCCACTCAAAGCACTGAGGGAGAACTACTTGAAGCATTGGCCACCCAAAGCACCGAGGGAGAACTACCTGGAGCATTGGCCACCTGAAGCACTAAGGGAGAACTACCTGAAGCACTGGCCACCCGAAGCACTAAGGGAGAACTACCTAAAACACTGGCTACCCAAAGCACTGAGGGAGAACTACTTGAAGCACTTTCCACCCGAAGCACTGAGGGAGAACTATTTGAAGCACGGGCCACTCGAAGCACTGAGGGATACTATTTGGAGCACACAACCAGATTCACTGAAGCAAATGACAAGACTACCTGAAGCATACTACGGGATTTCATAAGGAAACTCTAGAATGAAATATTACAGTGGTATCAGAGCTGGTGATTCTGCTAGCCTGTTGGGAGAATTAAGAGTTTAGTCTTGGATCACACTATGGCACCCAATGATGCCATATGGTCTCTTGCCGATTGGAAGGCACGTCTATTGGTCGAGTACTCCAAGAACACTTTTTCATGCAAATTGATGGATGACAACATTTAGGATGACGGATACAAGTTAGTTGATGACATCATCTACTACAAAGACAAAATCTATTCGGTACCTGAGACAAAGATGAAGGAATGGGTTCTGGAGGAAGATACCGACAAAAATATTATCAAATCAACACCCAATGATCATCTTGATGAAAATTTGGGTTCTGTCAGTGGCCCTCTAAATGAGAAGGTTCTATCAATGGTTGTTCAACTTCTTAGAGATGGTATGGATGATTCCTTGTAGGAGCAACCACAGTTGGTTGAATATGGATTTTACCCTTTAGTTGTGCCTAAGTCATGCATGACTACAATTTTTCCATGTGAAGTGCTTCCTCAAAAAAAAATAGGATCTACATGCGTTGTGAAGTTCTCGAGGAGATTGATGACTACATGAAGATTATGGATCTGTTTAATGTTTGGCCCCCTTGGGATCCTAGTGATTTTGGATATAGCAATGTTTAAATCAGTGGCACAACAGAGCTCGAATGGCCTTCTACTCATCTCAATTGAATTTAATTATGCACATGCGATCCTGAAGAAGCATGTAGTTTTCAGCAGATATAGCAATCTACATCTGCGCATGGTTTGTCATCCTCGAGTTTGCGTATTGCTTGAGGACAAACAATCTTTGGCTAGCGAGGATTTGTAATGTCCCCAATTTTAAATGTAATAATTAAATTTAATTAATTAATTAATTAGACCCAAATTTTAAATAATATAATAAAAGGACCTTGAATTAGTTTAATTAATCAATATGGGTCCAAGTTAATATTTCTATGTGTGGTTCTGATTGATTTAGTATATTTCAGACCGATTTTCGTTTTAGTTTCCATTGGTAAGTGTCACCGTCGGCTATCTTTATACACCCTCGGAAAGGTTTTCCCTAACGGGTATTTAAGCACGGCATGTAGGTAGTTGTTAGCTATGCGATTTGGATTATATTTCTTTGTACTGCGAATTCCTATTGGGATTCTCTATTGTTCGCCATTTCGAAAGTGAAAGATCTTCCTTACTTGGCTTGTTCGGTTTCGGTGGGATTCAACCCTCACCCTATTCCATTACATGTAATACTTCGCTCGGATCTAGCAAATCAGAGCACCATCTTGTGGCAAATATTATTTGAAGATTATATATATGTTCTATTTTTCATTCGTGTTTTGGCTTTATTTGATGAATTTGGGTCTTTAAGTTCTAGTTGCATTACTAGTCATTTTCCTACAATCTGTACACCATCCGCTTCACAACTTGATCTTCACTCCGTACCCTCCACTCTACACCATATGACCATACTACTGTATGACCATCAAGGTAATACCATACGAACCTGAGGCACTGGCCACCCGAGGCACTGAGAGAGAACTACCTGAAGCACTGAGGGAGAATTACCTGAAACACTGACTTGAAGCACTGGCCACTCGAAGCACTGAGGGAGAACTACCTAAAGCACTGACCTGAAGTACTGGCCACTCGAAGCACTGAGGGAGAACTACCTAAAGCACTGGCCACCCAAAGTACTGAGGGAGAACTACTTGAAGCATTGGCCACTCGAAGCATTGAGGGAGAACTATCTGAAGCACTGACCAACCGAAGCATTGATAGAGAATTACCTAAAGCACTGGGCACCCGAAGCACTAAGGGAGAACTACCTGAAGCATTGGCCACCCGAAGCACTGAGGGAGAACTACCTGAAGCACTAGCCACCCAAAGCACTGAGGAAGAACTACCTGCAGCACTGGCCACTTGAAGCACTGAGGGAGAACTATCTGAAGCATAGGCCACCTGAAGCACTGAGGGATACTACCTGGAGCACACAACCAAACTACCTAAAGAAAACAACAAGACTACCTGAAGCATACTACGGGACTTCATAAGGCAATTCTAGAATGAAACATTACAGTTCATCATTCTCTTCTTTTCTTTTCCAACAATCTTTCTTGAGATGCCCTACTTTATTGCAATACCAATATTTTCCCTTACTCTTTTTGCCTCTTGATTTGGATCTAGATTTGTCTCTTGAACCTTCCCCTTTTTTTGTGGAACGACTTGTAGCCATCGTCACTTCTGGTGTGGAGATTTCTATATTAGACGTCCTTTACACCTCTTCAGACAACAAAGCTCCCACAACAAAATCAAATTCAAGGTAGCTAGTTGTACTAAAACTAATAGAAGTAACTAAGTGATTACATGATTCGGGCAAAGAACATAATAGTGTACTTGCTTTGTTTTCATCTTCGATTTTTACATCCATACTACCCAATTGACAAATTAGAGTATTGAAAACATTTAAATGATCAACAATTTTTATACCTTCCTTAATTCGTAGGCTATATAGTTGCCTCTTCAAGTAGATTCGTTTTGTTAAGGATTTTTTCATATAAAGACTCTCCATTCTACCCCATAAACTTGCAACTAAATCTTCTTCAACAATATTAAAGAGAACCTCATCTGCCAAACACAATCAAATTGTGCTTGGGGCTCTCATATATAAATCTTCCAGATCATTGTTTATCATATTTATTGGTTTTTTTGACTTTCCAGCTAATGCCTTATGCAATTTCTACTACACTAACAAATCACGTGTCTTGAGCTTCCATAGCTCAAAGTTATTTTTGCCATTATATTTCTCCACCTTGAATCTTGCATTTGAAACCTTTCCCATTTGATGCTGCAAAAAACTCAACACCAAATTCTAACACAGCTACTGCAAAAAGACATTTCTCTGATACCACTTGTTATGAAAGTGAAAGCATTAACCAGAAGCAATAAACTTACAACACAAATTAGATGCAAAGAAATAATAACACAACTGACATTACATAGATATACATGGTAAACCCTTGACTATATGTCAAAGAAACATCCACGGGGTAAATATTGGTAATCTTATTGCTCAGAACAAACTCTATTACATGTCCAACTCCAATGTTGCTGCTGCAATAGAACTCTTGAAAATATTATGATCTGCCTTAACAAAGAAAAAAGATATAACCTCTTGAAGATAAGAGAAAAACTTCTCAACATAGAAAATCAAAAAAAATTGATTTATTCCTCAAAAACTTAAAGTTTCCCGTTGAGGATAAAAAAGTATTCTTTTTTCTAAAATAAAGTGTTGGGACTCAAAATCGCCTTTCCGATTTGAGTACCATTCCAAGCTTTGTAATCCTATGAGTGCATTTTAATGCATGTGTACCCAACTGTCCTTTTGATGCCTAAGAGGTGTTTAATGTTTCTAACACCTTGCATTCAACATATCCATGCGTTCCATGAAGATAAATTGTCATTCCGAGTCATTCTGTGAAGTTTTATTTTGAGCAATGTCTAAATCTGCATTTTTGCCCGAGTGTCAAACAACGACAAGAGGCCTTGTTTGCAATTGAATATATTGCACCCGGTTATGTTTCATGACTCGCCACTTTGGGAATGTTTAGTATGCATATCAAAGAACCTATGTTTCAGATTTCAAGTTATTTTGACATATTTTGATTAGGTTTTGAATCCCTCAAAGTCGGTTATTTGCTGTTGTCATGCTGATGTTAATTGTTCAGAATTTTGGGAGGCCCTGTTTGACCTATTATAACTTTGACCTAATTGACCAAAATGAGATAATTCTTTTTGCATTACATTTGAGAGGTCAGAGACTTGTTATGTTTCTGATTTGAGCTTATGATGAATTCGTTTGATCAGTTTTCGAATGCAATTCCATATGCAATTTGTAAAGTTTTATTGGTGTCAAGAAGTGCAGATTGATCGGTACCCCTATTCAAGATGTCATAACTCTGAATTCATGATAGGTGAGATTAAATAGATTGTACCATTGCGTTCTACTCTGAAAATTCGTTAAGTGTGCCAATTTGCAAGTCTTGACAAATCCGTTTGCACACTTTTCCAGATCCATTCTGTTTGAGAAAATCACTTTTTTGCCAGTGTTTCTAGTTCTACAAATCCAAGTAGCCCACTTTGACCACTCGCCAAATTCGCCTAGTTATTCGTCATAAGCTCAAATCTCAGATTTATACTCTCCTCGTGACAGCGAACCAATGCCCTAGTTTTCATTCCCTCAAGTGTCAGTTTGACTTGTTTCCGAAGCCAAAACCAAATGTGATTCATGGTTTTTTGACATATTTGCTTGCACGCAGTTTTGAGAAGGCGATTTTGACTGTCAATATCTTTTTACCCCAAAGTCATCATAAGATGAGATCTAACACAATAAGAGATAGTAGAACAGAGAATCAGTATGTCTGATTTCAGATTTCAGTTGGGTCTTTTTATCAGTTTTTAAGGCCAATCAAAGGACCCCTTTGTATAAAATTGACAAGTTGCAGAAAGAGGTGAAATGAGTTTAAATTTTTTGTTCAGTGATCGAGTTTGTTTTCAATTAGTGTCAGGCGATTAATAGATCAGTTTGGAATATCAGTTGTTTGAAAACAATTTTTTTTTTAGTCGGACCCACTTTGGGGCTCGACTGACTTCATCAGGACGATAAGGTGGGGTATGAAGGTTTTAAAGGATGTTGTGATAATTCAAATCATTTTAATATGTCACATAGCACATTCAAGGTCAAATAGAGTTGTGACATCATGAAGAAGCACTCAAACTTTATGTGGCTTACGTCATAAAAGATGTGACAGAATGTTTGTGCAAGTGGGCTGAAATATCATTGCACTCAAAAAAATTGTTTTCAAAAGTGTTAAAAGGTTGCCATTTTCAACACGTCTGCTCTGTTTGTTGGACTTATTACATTAATTAGGTTAGTTTCTAATAAGAGGGAATTTTAGATCTGTTAGATTAATTTAATAAGGGGGAATGTTAGATTTATTACATTAATTAGGTCAGTTTCTAATTTTAGTTTAAATAAATAAATTAGTTAAAAATATAGTGGCTGGGAAGTTATTCCCGTAAGTAGTTTTTGTAAGAGAAAATAAGGCTATATAAAGATGCTCAGACATAAATGTATATATCATTTTAGTATCAATTTTGTTTGTATCCAAATATATCTAGAAAATTTGAATCAAGAAAATCGACATTTTATATTTTAGCTCTTTCATTTGGTATTAGAGCGAGTTGATCAATGGGGAGAAGAGTGCTTTTAATGGATTTTGGATGTCCAGACCCTATTTTTTGTGAATAAAATAGGAGGCTAGAGGCAATGGAGGTTGGAGAATTTTTATCATCTCAAGCTAGCTTCTCACTTAGAGATGATTATTGCATGACAAGCACCTATTTGTGTCCTTGTCAAGTTGGGACTTGGCAAACTCATCCTTGAAGATAAGAGGGGACTTGATAGATTTGTGTCCTTGAAGAAAAGAGGGGGCTTGGCTGCGTGATTGTCCTTCTATGGAGTGAGGGGGGCAAGATTTGAAGAATGGTGTTAGAAACACCCAGAGGCTTTAGGAGGAAAGGCGTCCATGTGCAGACATATTAGTGGCAATTGTTTCTATGACACTTAAGGAGGCGTTAGATACACTCAGAGGAGATGTGAAATTTCAGAGGAAAGGTGTTTCATGTGCAGCACCAGAGGAGGCATCAGGCACACTCCATGGAGATGTGAAATTTTGGAGGAACTATGTCTTGTTGTGTAAGGGAGGAGGAAACAATGTTATTATGAGGACAATTTCAGGATTTGTAGTCTGAAGTTGGGATATGAGGGAAACTTCAGGATTAGGATTTGCAATTGGAAGTTGCAGAGAGAAAATCTACTTTCAAAGATTGGTGAAGGAGCTTCATCAAAGTTTTTAGAGGAATAATATTGGTGAAGGCTTTCACTTTTATTGGATTAATGTAATAAGGGGGAAATGTTGAACTTATTACATTAATTAGGTTAGTTTCTAATAAGGGGGAATGTTAGATCTATTGGATTAATGTAATAAAGGGGAATGTTAGATTTATTACATTAATTAGGTCAGTTTCTAAGTTAAGTTTAAATAAATAAATTAGTTAAATATATAGTTGCTGGGAAGTTATTCCCATAAGTAGTTTTTGTAAGAGAAAATAAGGCTATATAAAGATGCTCAGACATCAATGTATATATCATTTCAGTATCAATTATGTTTGTATCCGAATGTATCTAGAAAATTTGAATAAAAAAATCAGCATTTTATATTTTAGCTCTTTCACCATTTGAAATAAAATGGAACTCTGCCTGCCATATGGAGTAAGAAATGCAAAAAGGTCAACATAGTGAAAACATTGTAGCATGCTCAAAGCATAACGGTTTGCAATTGCTTGATTATCCATGTGATCTTGTTTTAATGCTTGTCCTCCAATACATTTGACTTCTCTTCCATTGCAATTAATAGGTTTCTATTGGATAAAAGGAGTGTTATGCCTTCAAGACGAGTGGACACCACTGAAATAGCGTAGAGAGCATACGGTGTGAGGAAGGACCCGCTGCCGAGTAGGAGGATCAGAGCCAATGACAGGTGGAAGGTCTTGAATTCCTATTCACCAAACAAGTAAGGGTGTCCCATTCAAATCGATCCCACGGATAGGAAGTCAGCAAAAAGCAACGATTTTGCCAATGTAGATTCATGAAGGAGAGCAGTGGAGTGTTTCATCGAGGATGGAGGACGATTAACAAAGGTGGCGGATTTTGTGAGAAGAGCAAGCGTTGAGGCAAAGAATAGAACTATATGGCAAATTTGTTGTCCACAGTAAATCTGTTTGAACATGCACGATAGAGGGAAATGGTGTTTGGTCACATCGAATGAGAAGAAGTGGTTTTTTGTTAGCCGTATGACCCCAGCCACATTTTTTAATGAATATTGAGGAAGTAAACACTGCCCATTGTTTGAAATGAGATTGCTTCTTTGTTTTCAAGCAAACATGAGGATTGGAATCAATTGGAGATGCTCTTATTTGTTTGAAAAGATCCATGTGTAACCAATGAAGATTACCAGAATTTGATAGATGTTCATACAACCACTACAAGACGTGATATGTTGGCAATAAAATAGTTAAAGGCAAACCTCTCACATGCATATCCTTTCGGTTTGAACACGGATGCCTGGTCTCCAAAGAACACTATCAATGTAGTCTAAACCATGAGAAGGTTTCGAGGCTAGATGCTATGAAGAGTAGAGATGCAAAGAAGAAACTCTAAAGCGAGAAACCCGTGCTCACCTGTTCATCATATGTAATGAAGGAGGATCACATATGCAAGGAAGAGGGATGTCATTTATCCCACATTGGTCATGTGACGACACACTTAGTTCTTAAAATATACCATCACTCACATGGTTAGTGTCTGAAAAGACACGGGCTTTTAGAAGCCAAAGGATTGCGTGGGGGCCCATCATAGGCGTGGATGATGGCCAGCTGGATGCGCAAAACATAATTTTGAATGCCCACACGCAAAATGAAATGATGACTGGACCCATCGAACAAATCAAATGACGACACTTGGTACGCATTTTGAGGAGAGGTGATTACATGGCAATTCAAATTTGAAGCTCTAGATTACAGTTGGCGCTTCCCCGCATTGTGAAGATGTGCGGAGGTTAAGCAAGGCGGGGAAGCGCCTAGCCAACACGTGGCAGTGGGCCCCGGTCAACAATGATGTGGGAGGGGCAGAGTTCCAGCCAATGACAAGGTATCACGTAGCGGTGATGTGGTAGACGCCCAATAGGAGATGAAGTGGCACAGTTGACCGTGTAAGGAGGACCAATAAGAGATTGCCATGTGGCGGACTAGTCGACCAATTAGAAGGTGCCATGTGGTGCTCGGTGGCAGGTGACATGGTAGACCCCAACTAATGGCCTGCTGCCACTTGGCGTGGATGGTCAAACCTAGGTTTGACTCGGATGGATAGAAGGAAATTTCAAAATGCACAAAAAGTATATTTTAATTATTTTCTTCTAAAAAGAGCGTATAGGCATTTTAAATTCAAACATGAGATATCCTAAAGTTTAAACTTTAGAATATGATTAAATTTTTGCATAAAGTTTTAAAAGCATATGTAGACCTGTGAATCAGTCCAGGAGCTTGTTTTTCAAACTGATCCCCTAGGCATTCCTGATATGCCAACATAGCACTATTATATATCGTCAGAACTAGGAGAGAGAAAACTTTCCATATTTGTGGTTTGTTTTTGCAGAGGAAGCCATTGGTTCAAGTTATTCAGGGTTTTGTACCAGATACTCATTTTCAACCTCGTTCAATTAGGGTAGTTCAGATTTGATTTCTGATGAAATGGTGAACTAGGTGAATGCTAGAGGCAGTAGGGATGCAGTTAGGAACAGTTTTTCACTCTCATGGTCAATTTAATGAAGATATTATCAGCATTTCAGATGCTTGTCTGATATTTTGGTAGAACAAGGTTTTCTCATTAGTTAGAGGAGATTTTCAGTTTCTTACAGAATAATGATGAGATTCTATTCTGATTTCAGTTGTAGAAAGATGAGAGATTGTTTGCAACAACAGGGAATGAAGATTCAAGTGGACACGTCACTTCCAGATCAGATCCGGGATTTCATTCCTTTCCTTTATCTTTATCTTTTTGATTCATTGTAAGGGTTCCAGTTTTTACTGTGAGACTAGTTGGTTCTAGTTTTTAGAGAAAATTTCTGTCATGACTGTGATACTTGTTATCTCCTAAAACTCGCAGTGATTTTGGAGAAACATTGGATCAACCAAAAGTTGTAATAACCTATGACTTGATTGAACCTTTGAATTCTAGGCCAGTTCTTGTATGATATATCTGATACCTTACTTGTACTAATGGAGACATGAAAACTTATATGGAAAAGGGTAAAAAGACAACCTTGAACACGAAAAGCTTAAAAGATTTAAAATAAGGTGATACACCAAGATTGATAACACAAAGTATTGTTATACGTGAGACAATGAAAGTTTTTTAAATAGATAATCACAAAAACCCCTGCTTGAAGATCTGCTAATTCATATCAATAATTTAAGAGAAGGTTTACAAAATTGAAAATATATGAAAGGAAACTAATCATGATCAAATATATCAACAATGGAAACACAACTCAAAACCTATGAAACATATATTAAATAAGGAAGATGCAAGACAAGACATAATTCAGAAAGGTCTATCAATAAAAACACAATTTGAATAACATCAATCACCTTGAAGCATACTACCAAATCTTTCAGTCCAAAACTGGTTCGAATGAAAACTTTATTCCAATCAAAGGCCCAAAAAATAATACATCTGCATAATAGCTTTGAATAATGAAGAAAAAGATACTAAGGGCAAAATCACATAAGCATCCTTCTCTCAAAATCTGAACCCCTTCCTCAAAAATAAGAGAGTATATAACAACAAAACCATCTACCTCAAAACAGGAAATCTGGGTCGAAATAATGAGTTAACTCATCATCAAGAACCTCTAAAAACTCCAAAAATATGCTCCAAATATCTCTAACTGAGCTTTTACCATCCATGCATAAGAAAAGTCTAAAAAAGACCCTCAAATTGCCACAAATCACTCCATAATGCACTCTAAACTCATAAGTCTGAATTGGGCCTCTTAAAATATCAACTGAGACTGCCCCTTTAACTGCTTGATACTCCTAGTTGAACTTGATATTATAATGCAACCCTCCTTTAACTCATTTTTGATTCTTGACTTATTATTTTTCTTAATTGCATGCATGTTATTATTAAATAATTGATTCATAGAGTATCAATTATAAAATAATAATTACAATTTTAATACTATGCAATTAAGAAAAAATAAAATAAAAGTGAAAGTCAAGAATGAGTTTTCCCTTTTTAATTGGTATTATTATCAAATTGCATTTAAAATTTATTATTATCATTTAGTTGATTGCATAATCTATCAACTAAAGAATAATAATATTTACAAAATGCATGTTAATGCAATGCAATTTAATAATACATAGACATTATGTGATAAGTCCATGCTACTATTTTAATAAATTAAAACAAAAAACCTCTTTACCATGCAACGTACCCGAAAACTTATTCAAAACATTTGAGGAATTGATAAAAAGGAAGGCAAAGGTTTATTTGTCATTTCGAATGCATTTTGAGAGCATGTGTAAACTAAACACAATAGGGTTACCTAGCCGCCATGGAGTCCAACTTGCGATTTTCTTGTTGCTAGAAACGCCATTTGCTATGTATTTGCCCTTTGCTGGTCTCTGTTATGGCATATTTGTGACTGCTGGCATGAAAATGCATGGATTTTTGGGCTTTCAATTGGTGATTTGGTGTTTTATCTGAAAGCCAAATCCGCATTTTGTTCATTGGGTTTTATTGGCCACCATGGAGTATTCTCAGAACCCGCATTTTTTTTTTTGCTTCCATGACGCCACTATTTGGTGCATCCTGTTGTATCCAGCTGCCTGGCGTAATCTTTGAGATTCGGATTTTAAAAAAATGGAGGGTTTTTACTGGGAGCCGACTGATATTTGCTATTATCTGAAGTTGAAATTTGCTCCTTTTGGCATTTGACTTGTGGGTTTCTTCTCATTTGCTGGGCTTTGTTGGACGCCATGAGACTCATTTCACATGTTTGAAATCAAGAAAAACGTGGCTCTCTGTTGTTCTCTGTTGTAAGTGATCTTTTTACCTTATTTCCTTGCAAATTTTATTTACTTCATGGGTATAAAGAAAAAGAAAAGGGTTTCTCTAAAAGATACACTGCTTTCTCATGGATTTTTCCTGCCGTATAAAAATCTGTGTGCCATTTACTTTAGACCTTGACTACAGTTCAGATTTGCTGGGTGCCATTTTATGAGTTTGGATATCTCTATGAGTTTGCTGTGGTAATTTTTCTCCATACGGGTTTTATTTTGGAAGAATGTAACACCTGGGCGCCATATTTACCTCATATCTGTGATTTTCTACAAGGGTTTCTGCTCGTTTTGCTCTATAATTGTGGCCATTGCTTTTGCTGTAAAATAATCTATTGAACTTCTCTCCTTAGGATTTTTTTTTGTTGAATCCAACATTGTATTCTCCCCATGCATGAATGCTACTTTTAATTCAATTCACTCTAAGTATATACCAAACTCATAATGATGGAGCTGTTAAGTTGAAAAAAGTTTGTCAGTGACAATGTACTGCTCTTTAGAAGTGACAGACAGAGATACTATTTGATTGCACCAAGGAACCAGATTTCTTGTTTTGTCTTTGTTGGAAATTGCTTTAGCGTTATATCTTGATCATATCTACTGCATATTTCTATGTCTGAAGATCCATTTCTGTTATGCTTTTACCATGCTTTGCTGAAAGTAACATTGCTTGTTTCCTTCTTAGAAGATGTATCAGATCTCTTGGTAATTTGCTTGCTGCTGTTATAAAATATGAGCACCCCTATTTTATTCTGGAAGTATCATACTTCTTTTGTGATATGATATCAAATGGCATCCTTTTTCCCTCATGTTCATCTGTAGTTTTCATAATTCCAGATATGCACAATGTGGATTACTAAACAAGATATTGTTGACCCTGCTGTAGCATATCAGAATTACATAGAGATAAATGTTTGTGAAGTATTTTCAATGCTGGAACTTACTTTTCACTCTCACTTTTGCTGGTTGCTTGTTGAGATAGTAGCACACCTGATACTCATGAATATATTTCTCTAAAATCTGCGTACTAATACTGTTTGGAGTTGCTTTGAAATGATCTCACACATTTTTTCCCTTTTTTCACTTTTCCACTTTGTAATTGTTATATTGATTTGAAATGACACTTTTATTATGATGACTGAAGTGAGAAAACAAAACGCTGATAACACCTTCATAAGTACCATTTCTGCATCCTCACATTGCTTCTTGATATTGCATCATTTCAAACCTTATATACTGTGCTTTCCTTCACTTCTGAATGCATTGCTTGCTCGTTGTCTTCATTTGAGAATTATGTTCAGATTGTTCACTTTGCTCTCTTTTAGCTGTTCATGCAATTCTTGATTTGCTTTTATTGCTTTTACACCTGTTAAAGCAAAAGGTTTCAAAAACTAAAAATAGTTTGTCCCTTTAATACTTTATTTGCTGTTATTTGTATGCATACCAATCCCACCTGCTACGCCTATCCTGTTTTCACCAGCTTTATAAGTAAAAAGTTTCAAAACAAAATGAATTGTCCTTTTAATACTTTTATTCTTCGTGATTGACTTCTCTATCTACTGATGTATGCTTGTATTTTACTGAGATGAATAGCGTGTAGGATGGTGAATGCGAGATGAGGTGAGCTATCAGCATTGCTTAGATCCATTGGATCTAATCAATTTTTCCTTTGTAAATGCAGGGATTGGAAGCACGGAAAGGGCGAGATCCAAAACAGCAAGAAGGTGGATGCAGATCGATGCCACTTCACCAGTCATTACAGGCAATGACTGGTGCCCATGACCTTTTTCTCCTTTACTCCTCTTTCATGTTACTGATTTCAGTAGAGTATAGGTGTATGTCAGCACATAGGGACTACTCTCACAGTCAAATGTGTGGTAGAAATTTACTTTCAGTACTTTATTTCCATCATACGAACATTGTATATTATTTCAATATAAATAAAATGCTTTCCTTTAATGCATTTCTGAGAATTGCTTGAAAGTAATAAGCATATATGTTTTCCTCCATTCGAACATGTGTGAAAATTGAGCAACAATACCATTCTCTTCAACATATTTCTCTTGTATGAACAACAGTGAATAAAGCTAATATAGATAGTTCTGATCTATTTAGTAGTTTTAGGAGTTATTTACATGCATCTTGAATGTATAGTTTCAAAGAAATGAATACAATGAGCAAAAATCTTCTTAGTTTCATTCTAATTCTCATCTCCTCTCTCTGTAATCTGCAATGTTTTGTGGCTTAGGGACAAAGAACTTAGACCCTTTTGCATCTCCTTAAGGTTGTATGTCTTGTTGGAACAAAGGGCCAAGTAAATGTTTGATGTATTTGATAGGGTTGTTGGTTATTTGTGAAGGATATTTCATGAGAATGAGGTCTTTTTGAACACCGATGTCTAATTCACAGAGTGAGAGGATAGATCTAATATCTTGATACATGCAATGTCACTGGTATCATAGATGTATGTGTGTGATTTGTGGAATTGCCCAATAGATAAGACACTGATCAGCTACAGGATCAACTTGTTCTTATTGTTGCATATTTGGAGATTTGCTGAAATCAACATTATAATCATCCATTTCCCTTTCCCTCTAAGAGTTGAAAGGATGCCCTCACTTAGTTTACAATTTCTTAGGTCATGTTATTAGTTATTTCATGTCTATGATCTTTGCATAAATACAAAAGATTTAAGGGTTTTTATCTGCTTTGTAAATGATTCATTGTATGCTTTGAATACTGGTACCATATGAAGAATCTATAGGTATACTCGTCTAGGTTTTTCAGAGCTTGAAGTAGAAGAAGGGTCTAGCCTTATAGTTGGCCTGGTGTCTAAATAGATATGTTGCAGATGGGAAGTAGCTGCCTCTAGATGTATTTTGTTCTCATTAGGGTAATTTGAAACTCTGATGTTTCAAAACACCAACATAAAGAAAGATTGTTTTCACAATCTTGTTTTTCCGCTTTTCTTTATTTGTTGTCATTATCTAACAAATGTTGCAACAGTAGTACAATGGAAGTGAAGAGAAAGCCTATGACTTACCTAGACCATGGTACACCATTTACATCCACATAAATAAAAGAGATTGATTCTGCCATAAATTAAATTACTGATTCTGATGCAGATGTGTGGTTGTGCGATTTTTTATTTATTAATTTTTTTGGATGGGTCTATATATATATATGGGAAGAAATGCAAGATATACACAAAAATAAACCATTCTATGGCATGATACTTCACCATTGATAGTTCACCTTCAAATTATACAAACACAAAGTGGAACAATGTACAAATTGAAATAACTAATTAGTAAACTACTCTACTTCAAGATACAATGTAAGTGAAGAGAATACGTATGACTTTACCTAGACCATGGTACACCATTTACATCCACATAAATAATAGAGATTGATTCTGCCATAAATTAAGTTACTGATTCTGATTTTGATTCTGATGCAGATGTGCGATTTTAAAAAAAAAATTTGGGATGGGTTTATATATATATATATATTTGGAATGAAGTACAAGAAATATACAAAAATAAACCATTCTATAGCATGATACTTCACCATTGATAGTTCACCTTCAAATTTTACTAACACAAAGTGGCAAGTATACAAATTGAAATAGTTAATTAGTAAATTACTCAACTTCAAGATTCCAATGCAATTTGAATTACAAAATCAAAACTTAGTTCATGATTCAATGTTGATCAGTCAAGAGTCAAGAGTCAAGATTCACTGATCAAATTCAGTCATTCAGAATCATAAGGTTTCTGAACAAATCAGTGCAAAAAAGAATTAAACACGTGAAAAAGTTACTAAATGACTTTGGAGGTCATAATAACCTTTTGGCTGCAGGTGCTGTCCGGATGCGCCTGGATGCTCTCTGGATGCTCTTCAGCGCATCCCAAGATAACCCACAGTCCCAGGATGCACTTCCTCGGCGCACCGGTGCAAAACCCAGATGCATGAGTGCATCCGCACGCACCAACATCAGCATCTGGGGAAAATCAGTGAGAAGCGGTATCTAAGGCCATAAACAAGAAGCAACATATAATTAATACAGTTGTAAACAGAGGAATAACTCGGGAAGAGGGGCTACATTGGGTACTATTTTATTGCCAATTTCTCCAATTTGAGCTATTACTATATTTCCTCTTTGTGATGATATGCATCTTCTGAGTAATGTATTAAAGATGTCTATCAAACTTGTTCTCAGAAAAGTATAGGTGTGTAGAGAAGATTGACTGTCTCGGAATTATAAATTCTCCTTTGTGATGATATGAGTAAAGGTATGTAGAGAAGAGAGACTGTCTCAGAAGTATAAATTCCCCTTTGTGATGATATGCATCTTCTGAGTCATGTATTAAAGATGAGGTCTATCATATTTGTTCTGAGAAAAGTAAAGGTATGCAAAGAAGAGAGATTGTCAGAGTATAAACTGTATTCCATATTTGATGTCTATTACATATTCCATATTTGTTTGTTTATTGTATCTTCCTATAACAGATTTGATTAGATTCTTTTGAATTTTTCTTCTTATACCATGTTTACCCTTATATATGAACTAACGCATCCTACCAAGGATTCATCACTTAAGCATATATGCGTAATTTGTGATGATGTAAGAGACACAGTTGAATACCTTTTTGCACAAGTTAAATTGCTGAATTGAAATGGACGACTAAAAATATTACTTATCTATTTAATAGAATTCACAGTGGGACTAGAAAGATTACTTATCTATTTAATAGAATTCACATTGGTAATATTGTTTTATCATTCAGAATTTAATCTCCATTCAAGAATAACTGAACTGATAAAGCTTGTTCGAAGGATGGATCTTATGGGTGTTAAATTTATGAGATCTTATGGGTGTTAAATTTACGAGAACCAGAATAGTATAAATAAATAACAGGAAAAAATCAAAACACATTAGCCTCCTGAGAAATAAAGATTTTTCTTGGGAAAACCCTTCTATTCGAGGGAAAATTTCAGCCACACCAAAGATAGATCCTTTTACTAAGAGGTCAAAACAAATACATAGATCTCTAACTTCTGATTATTGGTTTTAAATAATCAATCAATCAAAATTATATGAAATTCCATCACTTTACTGTTCAGATACAGAATATAAGAGATCTTCGAGTATCTCACAGATACAAAATGAAAATGAGAACCACTAATACATGAACTGATGCTGTAGCATATCTCACGCTTATTACATGTAAACCTTTTATCAGAGCTCCAAAATGCTATGGGTTTCGCCAAACTAAGATGATTGCACAAGCTGAGGTGTCCGTAGTTAAGATGCCAGACATTACACGACATATCATTATCGATATTCACTTAATACAAACCATAGCAAAAACCATATTGACGGAATTAAATAAAACATTGTAGCTCATTACAAATGATACGAGAGTTGAGGAAGGGAACATGTGTAGAATGACAGAAATAACTAAGATGGTTAACAAAAAGATCAATAGGCATAAGCAGCCCGAAAAGAGTTTAGCACGTGATACCCATCCAACCGAATAAGACACCCAAGAAGGACAACACTTCTTCTTTAGAACACGATCAAAAAATGAAGGCAAGATGAAGTCTCTTAGTCCAGCAAGTAAAAAATGCTCAGAGAAACCTTGGTTGAAAACACAGGTGAGAATGATCTCTCACGTGGCTACAAAAATACTAACACTTACTCTCAGCAAGTGAGGGATCATTCATATGTCTCACCATCTCTTACAAGTATAAGAGGTTGCAACTAAAAAGTGTCAATAACGAAATCTTATCATAGATTTTCTCAACATAATATTGTCATCTCAGCATGACCATGACTACTTCTAGAGGGTGGAATAAGGGCTTTCACTTCAAACTTCTCTCACATAAAAGACTACATTAACAAGAGATTGCACCTCAAACTTCTCCCTCACAGAAAATAACTCATTAAGAAGGGATTGCACCTCAAACTTCTCCCTCACAGAGAATAACTCATTAACAACATGCATAAGAATCACTGAAGCTGAGACTCTCTCTCAATAGAGACTACTTCTCAGCAGGGGCAACATTCTTACTACTGGATTAGCACAATAAAAGATCTGATTCCAAGTTTGTCCAAACAAGGATCTTTTGCAGTCACACTACTACATGAGCTTGTTGATCCTCTACAAAGGACTTGGGACTCTTCCTTTGCCACACAAACTCCCTTTGAATCTTATTTCTCCCTCTGAATGCAAATACAGTTTGTATAGGTTCTTCCTCTTTAATGAATTTATTGCCACCAACTCAGTCCCATGACTGCAGACAAGGTCCTGTTTTTTGTTTGTTTCTTCAGCTTGCATGGCTTTCTTACAAAATGCATAAAGCTATTCCTTGGATTCCTTATGTAATCTCTCATCACCTCATTGCTTCTCGATCCGCCCTAGAAGCATTTTAGAGAGATTAATAGCAGTTCATAGAGTCAAACTATCTCAAAGAGAACCATACAAACAAATGCTAAAACCATACATGACTCACTATACCCAATATTATTAACTACATAGAATTCATAACAAATAATCATAAAACAGTTGTCTTTATATTGCATATATTACCTCACAATCCACCAATAGATATTATGCCATCACACACTTATAGTGCAAGCAGAAAATGAAAAATTTGAACACTAGCACGTCTGCTATCCTCATAGACATGGACGCCTAACATTTAAGCATAGTGATGCCTAACACCCTCCATATTGATGTAAAAAATGAAATCTTTGGAAGCTTTGGACACCACAATCTCTTAAATGCCCATCAACTTGTAATTAGCAAGAATTCCTCAGTATTCAACAATTCACCATACAACATATTCGACACCCATTAGACAACACAATTCTTCTAGAATCTAATTGCCCTATTTTGGCTCTTCTTAGACCCGCTCTAATACCATGTTAAATTTTTGAGAACTAGAATAGCATAAATAAATAATAGGAACAAATTAAAACACAAACTCCCGAGACACAAAGATTTACTTTGGGAAAACCTTCCTACTCAAGGGAAAAACCCAGCCACACCAAAGATAGATACTTTTATTGAAATTTTAAAACAAATACATAGATTTCTAACTTTTGATTATTGATTCCAAACAACTAATCAATCAGACTTATATGAAGTTCCATCACTTTAGGTGTTCAAATACAAAATATAAAAGATCTCTGAGTATCTCAAAGATACAAAATGAAAATGACAATGACTCATTCATTGAAATCTAATGTTCATAGATCATATATGAAGTGGCATTGTAGCATATCTCACACTTATTACTTGTAAACCTTTTATTAGATACAAAAGATATTTGAGCTCCAAAATGCTAAGGTCTTTGCCGAACTAAGATGAACAACACATGATACATTCTTTATCTAACCGATGAAAGAGTAAAAGGCTTTTCCCGTTGAATACCAAGAGTTGTCACCATTACACAAGTTAAAGTGTCAGTAGTTAAGATGCTAGACATTACATGGCATATCTTAATCAATATTCACATTATACAAACCAACACAAAAACCATATGGACGGAATTAAATAAGACATTGGAAGTCATAACAAATGGATTTGGAGTTGAAGAAGGGAACACATGTAGAATGACTAAAGACGAATGGCAAAAAGAACAATTGGCATAAGCAGCCCGAAAAGATTTTAGCATGTGATACCCATGCAACTAGGTAGAGATACCCAAGAAGGATGACACTTCATCTTTAGAATACATGGTAAAAAAATGAAGGCAAGACAGAGTCTCTTAGTCCAGCAAGTCAAAAATACTCAAAGAAACCTTAGTTGATCACGAGTAGGAATGATCTCTCATGCAGCTACAAAACACTAACACTCCCTCTTAGCAAGTGAGTGATCATTCAAATGTCTTACCATCTCTTAACATGACAAGTATAAGAAGTTGCAACCAAAAAGTGTCAATAACAAAATCTTATAACATAATTGTATTGTCATCTCACCATGACCATGACTACTTCCAAAGGGTGAAAGAAACATAAAATATTAGTCATGGTGATGAAGGCACAAGCCACAACCAAAATGAATGCAACAGGAAAAAGGGGAATATTATTATTAGTAAAATCAGCTACTATATTCAGTACATGTAAACAAACTCAAAGACATGCCCTATGGGCTTACAATGGTCAGAAACTGGAGAAAAGTCCTCCTCACAGTACCTTCTCTCAAACTCCACCAAGAACTGCCTTTACAATGCCATAAATGTTCTTAAATAAACCTCAATTAGGTTTAGGGTTAGGAATACATTCTAGAATATGCCAAAACAGAAGGTTCTAGAAATCACGTTAAAAGCCGGTGTAAAATTAGAAGAATCTAGAAATGGTAGTCCAACTTCCAGGAGGCATAACTTTTGATCTGGGACTTCGATTGACGAAAAATTTACATTTTTGGAAAGCTCTCAAAGCGCTCTATAGCCCTATAGGCCAGCTTCGCTCGTCCCCCAATTTTTGGGCCCATACAAGGTCATTTAGTGCCTCAAATCTGACTTTGAAACGCTCTTAGGAGGTCTCCAGGCAACTTAAAGCTGCAATAACTTTCAAATTGTAAAGCCTTTTGACCTGATTATTTTTTTGGAGTGTTTTAAATTACAAATATAATCATCCCTCCAGCTTACACCCTCTAACTCATCATAATTATGGCTCAATTACAAAATAACCCATTTTTTGCATTGGCACGTATCCCAAGGTGCTCAAAAAATCCAACCTAGAAAACCAATAGTGGAACTATGAGAGTTGGAATCTTCATTTGACCAAAATGGGTATCTAGAAATGAAAACACTTTAAACAGAAACTAACACTAAGCATATTTTTGGGTGATACAGGATTGCCCTTACACCACTAGATGCTCCTGCATAAGACACCTATGGTAGATTGAAAAGTGACCCTACCACTTTATAGCCGGTAGAGGGAATCCCAAATGGGCAACCTTTGTTGTGGATATCCAAGTTGAGTCTCCTATTGGTTGTCCTTTCCACTTCACCAGGTATTCTTCATACTGCCTATTTCTGGTACTCCGACCCACATGACTATCTAGAATTTCTTCAATCTCTTCCTTCACCAAAGTAGGAATTGGACATGGCTCCAGCATCAACCCCTCATCTGCACCATCATCATGATATTCTGTTAAGTCTGCAATATTGAAGATAGGAGAAATGTGAATCCCACCTAGCAACTCCACCTCATATGCATTTCTTGAGTCATGTTTCTTCAGAATTTTGCAGGGACCAAATTTCTTCATCTTCATCTTGTTGTAGGTACCCATTGGAAATTGTTCCTTCCTCAAGTATACCATAACCAGATCCCCTACTTGGAACTCTTTATGTCTCATCTTTTGATCTGTCGTAGCCTTATACTATTGGTTCATCTTGGTAATATGTGCATGTACCTCCTCATGTAGATTCTTGACATGTTCAACAAATTCTTTTGCCTCAACACTTGCCCTCTCCCCTTGCTCCATCTTTCTCAGCTCTGGTGCAGTCCTTGGACTACTCCCATACACAATTTGGAATGGTGATCTACTAGTACTCTTGTTTACAGAATTATTGTAAGCAAATTCAGCTTGTGGTAGAATCAAATCCCATCCCTTGGGCTTATCTCCCACTAAACACCGCAGCAAATTGCCCAGACTTCTACTTACCACTTCTGTTTATCTGTCAATTTGTGGATGCTGTATAGAACTGAACTTCAATTCCGTCCTCAACTTCTTCCACAAAGTCCTCCAGAAATACCCCACAAATTTAGTATCTTTGTCAGAAACAATACTCTTTGAGAGACCATGTAGTCTCATCACTTTTCTAAAAAACAAATCTGCAATATGTACTGCATCATGAGTCTTGTGGCATGGAATGAAATGCACCATCTTGGAGAACCTATCAACCACCAAAAATACTGAATCATTACCCCTTTGTGTCCTCGACAATCCAAAAACAAAATCCATACTTATGTCCTCCCAAGGCTTCAATGGAATAGGCAATGGCTAATAGAGTCCAGTATTGTGAGTAAATCCTTTGGCTGCTTGACATACTTGACAATTCTGCACAAACTTCTTTACATCTTGTGACAATTGAGGCCAAAAACAATGTTCTCTAATAATGGCAATAGTCTTATCCCAACCAAAGTGTCCTGCCATTCCTCCATTGTGTTTCTCCTTGATCAAGTTCTCCCTCATAGAACTCCTTGGAATACATAATTGACTGCCCTTGAACAACATACCATCCTAAATCAAATAGTTTAACCAATTGGTCTTGTTTAGAGTAACAAGTTCTTTACAAGCCTTCCATGCTTTAGAAAAATCAAGATCCTCAGGGTACAGATTCTTGAGTTCATCAAACCCAATCACTTCAACCTGCATTACTGTCAGCAACAATTGTCTCCTACTCAATGCATCTGCTACCCTATTAGACCTTCCACTTCTATGTTTCAACACAAATGTATAGCTTTGCATGAACTCTACCCACTTCAAATGTCTCTGATTCAATTCACCTTGGTTATTTAGGTACTGCAATGCCTGGTGATCGGTATACAAGAAAAATTCTTTTGGCAATAAATAATGCCTCTATTTCTTTAAGGCTTGAACTATTGCATAGAACCCCTAATCATAAACAGAATACTTTTTTGCATCATTTATTTTTTCACTAAAATAGGCAATAGGCTTACCTTCTTGGCTTAATACAGCCCCAATAGCACTGCCACTAGCATCGCAATCCACCTGGAACACTTTATTGAAATCAGGAAGTGCCAACACAAGTTGCTCTGTCACCTTCTTCTTCAACAATTCAAAACTCCTTGCAGCTCCTGTAGTCCACTTGAACTCTTTTCTATCCCCCCTCATTGTTTCAGTCAGGGGTGCACATATACCGTTGAAATTTTTAATGAACCTCCTGTAAAAACTAACCAAACCATGGAATGACCTCACCTCAGTAGCAGACCTTGGAGTAAGCCATTCTAGGATGGCCTTTACCTTCTCTAGATCCATTTTGAGACCTTCAGCTGATACAACAAACCCCAAATAGACTAACTCCTTTTTGACAAGGCTAAACTTCTTCAAATTAATCAACAATTTCTCTTCCCTCAACCTTTCAAGGACACTACAAATGTGCAATAAATGTTCATCCAAAGACTTGCTCAAAATTAAAATATCATCCAGATAAACAATTACAAATTTTTCTAAGAATTTCTTTAGTACCTCATTCATAAGCCGCATGAAGGTGCTTGGCGCGTTGGTCAGTCCAAAGGGCATGATTAACCACTCATATAAATCTTCCTTGCTCTTGAATGCAGTCTTCTACTCATCTCCCTCTTGTATCTGTATCTAGTGATAGCCACTCTTGAGATCTATCTTTATGAAGTAATGAGCTCCACTCAAACAGTCCATAAGATCATCCATTCTTGGCAAATGGAACCGATACTTGATGGTTATTCTATTTATAGCCTGAGAGTCTGTACACATTCTACACTCTCTATCCTTCTTTAGTACTAGCACTGCAGGTACTGCATATGGACTCAGGCTCTCTCGAATCAAACCTTTCCTTAACAACTCCTGAACTTGTCTGTTTAGCTCCTCAGTTTCAGTGGGAGTCATCCTATGAGCAGCCTTGTTAGGAAAACTAGCTCCAGGGATTAAATCTATTTGATGACTGATTTGCCTTACTGGTGGCAACCCTTCTGGAACATTATCAGAGATGACATCTCCATACTTACTTAATAGGCCTGAAACTTCAAGTGGAATTTCACTACTACCTTCCTTATCTTTTCTAGAAATCAAAGCATAACACATATGTTGATGTTTCATGCCATCCAAAAAATTTCTTCCATTAACAAGACATACCCTAGCACTACTGCATACGTTTTCACCTTCCTTTATCAAGGGCTTCAGTTTGTGGTGAACTCCATCCTTTGTCAGAGAGTATGTATTTACATGACCATCATGTACAACATGCCTATCGAACTGCCATGACCTTCCCAACAATAAATGGTAGACATCCATTGGAATGATGTTACAGAGAACTTCATCAAGGTAACTCCCAATCTTGAACTTCACTAGACATTGTTCACTAACTAGGACCTTATAATCATCCTTCACCCAAGCAATCTGATAGGGTTGGGGGTGTTTCTCCCTCTTGAGTTTTAGCTTTGAGACCATCTCTTCTGACACCAAGTTGTTAGTGCTTCCACTATCAACAATCACATCACAACATTTACCCTCGCACTTGCACTTGGTACAAAACAAACTCTTCCTTTGTCCAGGTTCAGTCTCATCGCTTAGTAAGACCCTTTCATTTACTAGAACCTCTCCTCTTTTTGCATCCTCTGAATGTGATGGCTGTGCATCCTCATCCATATGAGCAACCCTTACTTGACCATCAGCTCTTCTATCTATCCTTCCTTGGCGTTGAGGGCATTCAAAGGCACGATGACCTTCTTCATTGCAATGAAAACAGGTACCACGGAAGCCTCCTCTTCCTAAACCTTGTCCATGTCCTCTACCTCTTTCTCTTTGATCTCCAAAATTTTGATCATGAGAGCGGTTGAAACCCTTATTCCTTTGGTTTCGGCTACTACCTACATCTTCATTTTTCCTCTGGTTCTCATTTCAACCTTCGAATGACCTATCACCGCCCCTTCCTCCTTGACTGCGCCCTCTTTGCCTTCCATCAAATCTTTTGTTTAGCTTTTCCTCAACTCGCAAAGCAAACTGGTATGCTTCTCCAATTCTAGTCATTCTAACCAGACTTAACTGCTGAATGCTAGGTTTTAACCCACTAAGGTATTGGGCAACCTTCTCCTTGTTTGCTTTTGCATGCCCTGCCTTGATAAGAACTTGGTAAAGTTCCTCTGTATATTCCTGGACAAATTTTCCTTCTTTCTTTAATCCTTGCATTTTCTTGAACAAATCAAGCTCGTAATCAATAGGAATGAACTGCTTCTTTAGTTTGTCCACCATGCGATCCCATCTTGTGATTTTCTTCTTTCCTCTTCTATTTCTTTCCAGCTGAATCTCTTGCCACCAAATTTTGGCATGGCCTTTCATTTTGGCTTTCGCAAACTTAACCCTATCTAGGTCCCCGATATCCTCATACTCAAAATATTCCTCTAGTTCATTGATCTAGTCGATTAACTCATCCGAGTTTAGACTTCTTGAAAACATACCCATGTCAATTTTAGGTCTTTTTCCAAGCTTAGCAATAGCCCTAAAAAGTCTCTCCTCTGCTTGGTTTAGGACTTCTTGGTCTCCTTCCCCTTCTTGCCCAATATTTCCTTCTTCTTCATTTTCTTCCTCACTTTCATTGCCTATAGCAACATTCATCCCTCTACGGATCTCCTCCTACAATGTTTGGACTTGTGTCTGGAGGGCTCTAACCTCATGATTAACAACTCTGGCCCTTCCACCACACTCCCTTCGTGGAGGTATGTTTTTGTCTCAAACCCACAACCATACAGTCCTCGTGCAAACTGCCTCACAGTTGGCACTTTGTCTACACACAGGAAAACTGGGCTCTGATACCACTTGATGAAGGCACAAGCCACAACCAAAATGAATGCAACAGGAAAAAGGGGAATATTATTATCAGTAAAATCTGCTACTATATTCAGTACATGTAAACAAATTCAAAGACATGCCCTATGGGCTTACAGTGGTCAGAAATTGGAGAAAAGTCCTCACAATACCTTCTCTCAAACTCCACCAAGAACTACCTTTAAAATGCCAAAAATGTGCTTAAATAAACCCCAATTAGGTTTAGGGTTAGGAATACATTCTAGAATATACCATTTGGCATCCACCACCAAAACAAAAGGTTCTAGGAATCACGTTAGAAGCAGGTGTAAAATTAGAAGAATCCAAAAATGGTAGTCCAACTTTCGGGAGGCATAAGTTTTGATCCGGGACTTCGATTGATGAACTGTTTACATTTCTAGAAAGCTCTCAAAGCGCTCTATAGCCCTATGGACCTGCTTCACTCGTCCCCCATTTTTTGAGCCAGTATGAGGTCTCGAGGCAACTTAAAACTGCAATAACTTTCAAATTGTAAAGCCTTTTGACCTGATTCTTTTTCTGAAGTGTTTTAAATTACAAATATAATCATCCCTCCAACTTACACCCTCTAACTCATCATAATTATGGCTCAATTACAAAATAATTTTTTTTTTTGCATTGGCACGTATCCCAAGGTGCTCAAAAGCTGTAACCCAAAAAACCAATAGTGGAACTATGAGAGTTGGAATCTTTATTTGACTCAAATGGGTATCCAGAAATGAAAACACTTTAAATAGAAACTAACACTAAGCATATTTTTGGGTGATACAGGATTGCCCTTACACCACTGGATGCTCCTACATCACATGGAGTCTCACATACTACTCCACCATGGATATTCCTAGAGGGTAGGTCCACCATGACTTTTCCCAGAGAGTGCAACAAGGGTTTTCACTTTAGACTTCTATCACAAAATGGATTGCATGAACAAGTGATTGCACCTCGAACTTCTCCCTCATAGCGAAGAACTCATTAACAAGGGATCGCACCCCAAACTTCTTCACAAAGGACACATTAACAAGGGATTGCACCTCTATCTTCTCCTTCATAGAGAAGAACTCATTAACATCATGTATAAGAATCACTAAAGCTGAGACTCTCTCTCTCTTTCTCTAACTTTTAACTATTGATTCTAAACAATCAATCAATCATGACTTAAATGAATTTCCATCACTTTATCTATTCAGATACAAAATATAAGATATCTTCGCATATCTCACAGATACAAAATAAAAATGAGAATGAGTCGTACATTGAAATCTAATTCTCATAGTTAATATATGTACTGATGTTGTAGCATATCTCACACTTATTACATGTAAACCTTTTATCAGATGGGGAAAATATCAGAACTCCAAGATACTAATGTCTCTGCCAAACTAAGAAGATGAACAACGCAACATACATTCTCCATACATGCTTTATCTAACCAATGAAAGTGTAAAAGACTTTTCCCATGACTACCAATAGTCATCACCTTTGCACAATTTGAGGTGTCAACATTTTAGATGCCACGTGACATAGCATAATCAATATTTACTTAATACGAGCCACCACAAAAACCATATTGACGGAATTATATAAAACATCGGAAGTCATAACAAATGATGTTGGAGTTGAAGAAGGGAAGACATAGAATGATGACAATAACTGAAAAAGAAAGATTAAAAGAACAATAAGTATAAGCAACCTGACTAGATTTTAGCACGTGATATACATCCAACTGAGCGAAAACACACAAGAAGGATGACACTTGATCTTTAGAATACACGATAAAAAAATGAAGGAAAAATGAAGTCTCTCAGTTAAGCAAGTCAAAAATACTCAGAGAAACCTTAGTTGATCACACAAGTGAGAATGATCTCTTATGCAACTACAAAACATTAACAATGGGCTCTTATGAAGGGGAGACTTCCTAAGAAAAAGAGTTGAAGCTGTGTAAGAATATTTTAAAGTTACTGGTCTCATGAATTTTGTAGTCTAGTTTAGCTTAAATTTTAAGCTACCATGTAATACCCCACCTGTTTGTTACCATTCTAGTTGATGATTATGGTTATTCTCTCGACAATGATCTATAGTATATTGCTATTTACATTTATTGATTTACTAGTTGTACTTACCCCATACTTGCATGTATATGATTATCTTCTATGCTTTTAGTTTTCTATTTGATGCACTTGATGTAGTTGAGGAAGGGAGTTGTAGTCACTTGCATGTAGGATCTACATGATGTATTGCACCCTACCATTTTCTATATACATAGATGTATATGTGTATGCTCATCTTTTATGTAGGATTGCAGGTATCGAACATCAACTTCCTTGAATTTCCAAGACGAGCATGCCCTATTGTAATATCTCAATTATCAAAGAGCGCAAATAGTGTTTAGGTCCAAATCCCAACCTAAGCCATCATTTGTCTTGAAATAGTAGGTAAGTAATTTGATTGACTACCTATCCAAATTTGTCAAGATGATGTGAATTTGTGAACCCTTGCCTTGAGCATGGTTTTGTCCCTTCCTAGGTTCCTAGAGGAGCATTATATCTATATTAGAGCCTGAGTTTCTACACTAGGAACTCTAGGAACATTGCGCTAGATAACAAGTAGTCGAACTTAGAACAAACTTAAACAACAAAACTTAGATACATAACACACTTAGATTAATGTTCATGACCCTCCATATGTGATATTAAACATGTATTTTTGGATTAGATGTTATTTGTGTGTCCCATGTTGTATTGTGTGAGTGTTGAATTTAAATGTAGAAGGATAGGATTACTTTTAATTTTTCTAAATAATTCATGGTAATTTGACTTATATTGAAAGGCATTATGTATTCATGTGAAATAATGTATCATTTATTGTGAGGTGTGCATAGATTATGATGTGTGCTTTCTCATTGTAGATAAATTGGGTCAAGGACTTAGGTCTCCAATTGAATTGTGCATTGCATTCATATGAGAACCACTATAGCTTATAACATGCTTGTAACATTTTGCAAAATTACTTAGTGACATTGTATTAGATGAATCTTACGTTAGTGATTGTCTATTATGTTGGGTACATTCTCTTATGCATCCAGGATGTTGTATTCTTGGGTGTCATGAAGCGGTTACTCCCTTGAGTGTGATTGATAGTAGTCTCTTTGTTATGTGAAATATTTTTATGATGGACAATTTATTTCAATTTTCATGAATTTGATTGTGTTGTGTGTGGGGCTTGTATTGATTTTTTTAGCTTTTTTATGCTAGGATTAGTCACCTAACTCTCTTCGGTGCTATCTATTTTGTGGCATTGGTCACAACTAATTTACTGTTGAAATTGCCATGGCACTTTTATGATTTAATGTTGAATCTCGAATTTTCCTGCTTGGGCCTTTTCCTTTCCAAAGTTATGGTGATTATTCTGAATGTTTGATGTTGCAAGCTCAATTTTGTGATGTGTTGTTTCTATCAAGTTCATTATGGACCTCTAATAGTATGTATAAGGGAGGACATCACAGGGAATTGAACCATTTTTGTATACGAAAATGAAAAATGCATCTTGTACTATATATATTTGCGTAGATGTTACATTGACTAGGATTGCATGAACTGCTCAACTTATTATTCAATGCAGGTGAGAATGAGTATTTATACAATTAATTTTTAGATGTCTTTTATAATGTTGAATGAATAAGAATCTAGATCTATTTAAGAAATTGTTAAAAGACGATTCTTTGATCAATGTGGTTTTTAGTTTATGCTTAAACCAAAATCATACTGCTCTTGGTAACTTGATATGTATGTCTGTGTGAGAATGGATCAATGAGGTGTTTTGAATTAGTTCTTGTGTAAAGTATGATTATGTGACTTGTATGCTTCCTTGTTGAACATCTGTAGATAGTAGATTGTGACTTGCAGTTTATCAAAGTTGTAATTGTTGGCTTCCAAGAGTAAGCTTAATGTAAGGAGTGGAGGATGTAATACCCCACCTCTTGGTTACCATTCTAGTTGATGATTATAGTTATTCTCTTGATGACAATCTATAAGATATGATGTTATTTACATTTATGGATTTAGTAGTTGCACTTACCCCATATTTGCATGTATATGGTTAGTGGGTATGCTTTACTTAAATTTTGTTTGACGTGCTTGATGTGGTTGAGTGAGTGTTGATGTGAGTTTGTTCCACTACAACATGTTGAATCAAATATTTAATGTTTCAAGGAGAAACACCAAAGTCTAAACACTCAAATCCTCTCTTGATATAAGGTCATCTCTAATGCTAAGCTTGCAAAGTTAGATCATGAAATGACTTCAAGGTTCCTTCTTAATCATGGACTTCACTCCATTTTATGATGTGATATGCTGGTTATCACAAAGGCACTTACGCTATTCATTCAATGTATATCAACCCTTGCACTCTAAAGTCTTTGCTTCACAACGCCAAATGAAAATATAGCTTTTGCTTGTCCAAATTTTCCACTTCAACTCTAACTTAAACTTATAAATTCTATTTCCACTTCTACGTCTACTTTTAACTGCAAATGTAAAGAATCATGGATGACTTGGACTCTACTAGATGTAATCTTATTAGTGGCTCTACCCACCAAGTTCAAGCTTCTAAGGAACACTAGAATGGTTTTCATATTGACATTTCCTCTTCAATCGCATCAAATGGATGCCAATTAAAGATTCAATACCTATTGAAGTTGAGTATTAATATTCATCGGCTTACCACACAAGGCACTCTTACAATCCATAAGAATGCTAGTGGCTCGGATTTGTTTGAGTCATACAAGTAAACATCCACAACAACTTTCATTCAACCAAACTAATTTAACATGAAAATAAATCTGATCCAAGTGAAAGATTAAGGAAACCATGTGTAATGTCCCCATTTTTGTCAGCATTGGACTTTCAAGGATTAGCCTATTATTGTGATCCTCGTAGGTTAATTATTGTGGATAGAGGGTCTTCTGAGGTAGTGGCTTGGCTTGGGAGGGTCTTGTCTTCTCCACAATTTAGTAATCTACAAGTTGGTCTTTGTTTGGCTCAGATTGGACTTTATTTGGGCTTAGTTTTGTGTACTTACTATTTGTGGTAAGTTGGATGTTGATTGAGATGAACCCTTTCTATTTTTGGAAAGTGCATTTGGTCACATGGAGAAATAATCGGTATGACTCCTATTTCAAACATCATATTTAAATAATGAGTATTTTGGGAGTTATTATATTTTTAGTGGCCAAATTATTATTAATTTATTAAATGGCTTATTATAAAATTATAATTGAACTTTATAATTTCACTTAAGTTGAGAGTTGAGTTATCATTGGAAAGAGCCATTTATTAATTAGTTAAGCCAAGTCAAGTGAAAGAATCTAATGGAAGCTTCTAATTAATATTGTGTGGTGAAGCTTCTTGAGTGAAGTTACATTTTCGCAACAAAAAGGGCATCTAGAGGTTTTAAATACAAGCCCATTTGTTAAGAAAAGCATGCTTGAATATTTTACTTGCTTTTGATGCCTTTGTGGCTTTTTTTGAGTTCTAATTTTTTATGCCCTTGCTGAAGTATAAGAGTTTGTAGCTAATTGTTCATTCCACTGCTAAGGTATAGTGGTTTGATCTGAGGGTCTGGATTTAGAGCTTCCTCTTTCTATAGCAACTGTGGTTGAGTGTTAAAATCCCAATTTGGCTCAATCTAATAACTAGCTAGGTGTAAAGAATTTTGTCTATGTTTTTAAATTTTTTATAGTTTTGCCTCTTAGTTCCTTTAAACATACAAATTCTTTTGATTTCTTATAACAATTAAACACACATAGCCAACTAGAATTTGTCTAATCAATGTAAAAGAACACTTTCTTATTTCCTTGTATTCTGCTAGCTATACAATTGTTGACCAATTTATTTAATTTTTAAAAAGTATGCAAGAATTTATTAATTGGCTCATACAATCAAAATAAATAACTATGAACCTAGGTTGAAAAATAGACTACAATGTTCAATGGAGAAATCATGTCCAAGTTCACATGCCCAATCGAATTGCTTTAGGTAAACTGTAGGCAGTCAACATACACCAATCCATGTGTCCAAGATTTTCACTTGCAACCATAGGCAATAGTTGTCTTTAGCCGTCCACTGAAAATGTAGAATGCTAGAAGGACAACGTTGTGAGAGCTGGAGTTAGACGTGCCTCCCAATTACCACCACTTAGTTGTTATGTTAGAACGCAAGCCCAACAATTGCTAACGTTGGCTTCACTACAATCGTCTCACTCTTAACGCAAGGCTGGGACTCAAAAAGATATTGTTGTCCACTACCATCATGTAATATGCCCACACCATATCACAACAACCAATGTCTACAAACCTCCTAGTATACTTCGTCTACCAAAACTGATCTAAAATCCACAACAAAGAAAATCGCAGACCACCGCAATTCAGAGTATTAACACACACAGAATCTCCAAGCCACGGTAGTCACAGTAGGAGACAATTGCAATTTGTTATAACTCAGCAACAAATTTCTTCCACCACCAGATTCGAATAGTCTTCAGGATAACTTCACAAAACCCTTAGCCAGATAATAAGTTGAGAAAATATAATATTCAAGATTGTTCTCTTTAGCTACAGAAGATACAACAGGAGAATGTTGGCCAATTGTATACTTCAGCACAATTTCCAAAAACTTCTCAGACTTAACCCTTATACATCAGCAAGGGCATACAATTCAGAAATCAGGAAAAAACCACAAAGGCACAAAAAGCAAATATATATTCAAGCGTGATTTTCCCAATGAAATGAGCTCTCATTTATAATCTTTCGTTGGCAAAAGTTTGCAAAAAAACTCCACTTCAAAAATTGTGGAAGTTTCCCAAAAGAACTCAACACTTGAAACTTTCCAACATACTTTTTAGAAATATCACTTAATGTCATTATTATAATAATTTAAACATTATTATAATAACACAACTTAATAATTAGTGAAAAAATAAGAGCTCATGCAATTATTTAATTAACTGTAGGTGACGACCAAATGCCATAGATAGGAATTGCCAAAAATAGACTTACTAAAAATAGTAAATCCACAACTAGGACCCCCAAAACCCTATCAGCTCACAAGGGTCGCCATGATGAGCTAACTCCATCAATTGCATGGCCTTGCCAAAAACGGGGACTTCACACTGAGGAACAATTGTCTATTGAAGGGATTCAATGTCTTCTCTTATTGTATCAATTGTGGCTGAGAGGGCAAACCCTTCCTAGAGAGATTTGGTAATTCTTATCTTTGTTTGCTGATAATTCAGAATTCATAAATCTGGATATTGATATTTGCTGGAGAAATTTATTATCTCTGTGGGCGGAAGTCATTGTGAGCATAAAAGAATGATAGCATTTATATTTGCAAATTGAGGGAGTTTGAATTGTCTACCTGGGATTAGTTGTAAGTATCATCCATTTGTTATTGTGCTGGGCATGTTTGTAGATGTTTGAGGAGCTGGAAATTTACCGAGTCTCAATGCCAACTTGACCTGTTAGTCGGATAGTTAGATTACATCAGGTTTGGGTGTCTAGTCATGTGGACGTGGCTGCTTGGGATTACTTGCTGAAGCAAATTTGCTACTATATTTCGAGCATATATAATCAGAGCTGTTGCAACTATGCTATGGATGATTTACTCTAGGTTCTTTCTTGTAATTAATAAAACCTTAGCAGCCTTATTGTAATCAAATAGGAACTCAGTATTATCAGTTTGAGAATACTTGCAACTCTGAATTTTAAATGGAAAATACACAAGGAAGATTCATATGAACTCATTATTATCAGTTTGAGAATACTTGCAACTCTGAATTTTAAATGGAAAATACAAAAGGCAGAATTTGTGTTTGGTATTTATCAAATGCAAATTTCTTGAAGTCTGATTTATCTGACAATTGTGAGCAGTTCATTACACTTCCTAGTATTGTGTTTAGAATTTAAGAACATCATACATACAGTGATATCAGAATGCTTGCCAAGTGTTTGACAAAATGTCAAACCTTTGAATTGTGAAAGAAATTAATGTTTGATTAAGCTATAACCTAGAACTAGGTTATTACACCATGCAACACTCCAAAGCAATAACAAGTAATTCACCATGAAGAACCAATAATGAACTATCCATTTATTTGAAAGCATCATAGAAACAATTTGATCAAGTCTCTCCCTTAGCTACTCTAGCTCTCTACTTTCACCTCCTAAACTAATTCCTTACAAATGAGAAGGCTTCGGCCTTTTGTAGTAGCTCCATTACAATGAAGGGCCAAGATTGAGTTCAAGATCAAGGACCAAAATTTCTTTCCACAAACCATAATTAGGGTTGCCAAATTTACAACCAACTATATGAAGGCACCAATTCATAGGCCAATAAGAAAATTATAATGATTTTTCTAACCAATGAGAAAATAAGACACTTGTGATTTAGTGTACTTGAAATTGAAATTTTCTAATTGGAGGAGATAAACACTGGCCACCTCTTCATCCTTATCCCATGCTTCGAGTCTTAGCTTGTAGAAGGCTATTCCTAAAATTGCAAAAGTATCTCTCAACATTTCAAATTTTCTCCATCCTTTGAAATTTCCTCATGGAATGACTTGAATCACCTGCATCTTCATGAACCTATGAACTTAACCTTACTTGATTCTCCTTGAATATTTTGTCGTGCAGTTGAATCCTTTGTGCTTTCCTAATTCTCTCTTGATTTTGATCTGACTTTGCGTGTTGATAGCTTGAACATGGATCTTTCCTTCTCACATGAGTCCTTAGGCTTGAGCCATCTTCTTGTAGTATCCACTTGAAGCTTTGAGGCCTTGATCATCAGCTTGCCCTCTAGCTCCTCCTTCTAGTGCCAATTTCTATTGGCATGACAGTGGAGGTTATGTGCACCACCAACGTTGTGATTTTCCAAGAATGAATTTTAATTGAGCCATCCTTGAATTCACCTTGCAAAACAAAGGAGAAAAGTATTAAGTTTGCGAAAAAAATATGAAAATAAATTCACATTAATGATGAACAAATTCATCCCACGTGGCATTAAAATTCATTTCTCTCAACTCTCCAATCTGCCCATTTAATTTGTCTTACACTTTACATGGAAAATAAGGCTAAAGGGAAAGGGTGAAATTCCAAGTCGAGAGGATTAATTTGGTGGAAATTCTAAACTTTAAGGATTTCCACCAAATTCACTTGGTGCTTCATTCCCTTCCATCCTTGGTAGCACTAAGGATTTCTATTGGTGAAAATTCTTAGCATTAAGGATTTCCACAAAATATGGCATAGCCCTCCTTTGTCTTAAAAACTTTCAAACATCATCATTGTCGCACAATTTCATTCTAACTCAACATCCTTTACCTCTAACACTTATTCATTTTGGCCCACAGAGGAAAAAGGGGTAACTTTAGGTTTGAGAGGATTAATGTGATGAAAATCTCAGCGTCAAGGATTTCTACCAAGTATAATTTTCTCAAAACTTACCCCATTTCAACATTCCTTGGCGATTTCCTATTCTATCCTACTCACGATATTGCCATCTTGCCATAAATTGGATCCATATGGTTGAAATCTTTAGGGCTAAGGATATTTTGGGCTTGGGCTGATCAATGTGGTGGAAATCTTTAGTGCTAAGGATTTCCACCATTGATGGAAATCCTAAACTTTAAGTATTTCCTCCAAGTTCACTTTTGCCACATAGACTCTCAAAACTTTGCCATTTTACACCCTTATGCCATTTCTTTCACTAATTTTTGATTTTCTATGCCTTAGTATGATCTTGCATCAAATTTGAGTTGATGAGGAGAAGGGTCTAGTGGAAATCCTTAGTGGAAAGGATTTCCAATAAACATATTATCCTTAAGAAAATGATTGTTTTTCCTTCTCTTCATTTCTTTAGCATTGCATTGTTAAGTTTGCCCCCGAAAAGTGAATCCCTCACAACGCTTGTACATCACCTTGCCTTAAGGGGAAAATCTTAAGATTTTGAGGAGAAATGATAGTTGGTGGGAATCCTTAGCTCAGAGTATTTCCACCAGTGGAAATCCTTAAATTTGAGGATTGCCACCAAATTCACTTTGCTCACAATCCTTCTCCCATCTCCCAAGCATGCAAACCTTTATCACTTGGACTAAAATTCTATTCTTCCACTAGGACTTAGGCTATGAAAATACCTTGAAATAACACCAAAACTCCACACAAACCCCAGACAAATAATACTTCCTAGCAAGCCAAAATTGCTCAAACTAACCCTTGGACTTGGAGACTTGAAAACACTGCCAACCAAAACCACTTAAGATGACTCCTACTTGCTAAAGCAAAAGGAGGGGGTCCCCATTTGAAATGGGGCCATGGTTTGAAAGCCACACTGAGACTTATAGTCACTTGTGTGCGAAATCTACACGATGTATTGCTCCCCACCATTGCCTTTTATATATAGATGTATATGTAGATGCTCGTCTTTTAAGCAAGATTATAGGTACCCGGCATCGACTTTCCTTAATTCTTAAGATGTGCGTGCCCTATTGCAATATCTCAATGGTAAGAGAGTGGAGATAGTGTTTAGGTCCAAATTCAATCTAAGCCATCATTTTTCCTAAAATTGTGAACAAGAATCTGATTGACTACCCATTTGAATATGTGAAGGTGATGTGAATTCATGAACCCTTACCTTGAGCATGGTTTTGTCTTTTCTTGGGTTCCCTAGCAAGGCATTACATCCCAAATTTATGGAAGATGGTGGTTCATGAATGTACCATCTTTGTCTTCATTAATTGTATAATGATGAAAACATATTAATTTTTTTGCCTCTCAAATCATTTTTGAAAAATATCTGAAGTTACAATATTTGACAAGTGGCATAAAATATTACAAAGATGGTAGGAAGTTCAATACAACTTGAACAAAAAAGTAGCCATAGGAGATTAAAGACGCTTCTAAATCAAATGGCTAGTGTTCCTACATTACTATAAATATAGTCGAAACAAAGTAATAGATAAGAAAAAATGAAGATGCTAGTTTCAAGTTTTGGAATGTGGTCAATATAAGATAGTTTATGTTGTTAAAGTTTTAACTAGAAGTAAAGATAAAGAATAATAATCAAAACAATGAACACTAAGACACAAAATGATAATAACTTATCCTGGGAAAACCCAACCACACCAAAAAATATGTCTCTTTTATCAAATAATGGAGGTCTGAGCACAAGACTTTCAATTGAATACTGGACTCATTACACAAAGAAATGATATATATCTTGAATTAAGAGACTCTTCATGTTAATTGGAAGTTTCTTTATTTTCTAGATGTGTCTCTTCATATTTCCAAACACATGTCTCTTCATAAAATCAAACACATGTCTCTTCATATTCCCAAATGTGAGTATATAAAAGAGCGCCATCATAGGGTAATTAGGATATCTTGTGCAGCTATAAACATCAATGCTCTCTCTTAGCAAATGAGATATCATTTGTAGGTTTTTATGTCATATAATCTCTCAACACGAAAAAAGCAATGGCTACAACCATATGTGTTAACAACAAAACTTTATCATGGATTCTTTCATTGTGATAGCATCATGGATTCACTCAACATGATATTCACCATGGCTACTCCAATGTGTGAAATAAACACAAGATCATGTTATGAAGTCACTTAATGTGATATTGTCATGGAACCTCTCACATTACATCCACTATGGCTACTCCCAGAGGGTAGAACAAGGGTCTTCACCTCAAACTTCGTTCTCACAAAAAAGATTGCATTAACAAGTGGTTGCACCTCAAACTTCTCTCACGGAGAAGCATGCATTAACAAGGGCTTGCACCTCAAACTTCTCTTGTAGAGAATAATGTATTAACAAGGGCTTGCACCTCAAAAGTTCTCTCAAAGGAAAATGCAATAAGCTCATACTAAGATCAACTAAATGCTAAGACTCCCTCTTACAAAACACTCCCTCTTAGAAGAGTCAACATTCTCACAACTTTGATTGCCACAATAAATTATAGCTGATTCCAATGTTTGGCCAAACAAGGAGATTTAACAATCATATTGCACATGAGCTTATTGATTATTTGCAAAGGACTTGACACTCTTCCTCACCACACAAGCTTCCTATGAATCTTATTGAGCCTAAAGAATTCCCCCCTCTTTAGCTCATCAAGCTTTCTTTTAATGTAATGAATATTCTCTAGTCGCAACTTTATCTCCATCACATTAGCCCTTTGACAGGTCGCCTTGAATTCTCAAAACTTAACTTCCTGAATGTCATTTCTTCCTCTTTCAAGAAACTAAATGCAAAGACAATTTGTATAGGTTCTTCATCTTTAATGAAGTTATGCGCCATCAACTTAGTCCCATGGCTGCAAACAGTGTCCTCATGTTTGTTAATTTGTACAACTAGCACAACTTTCTTACAAGATGCATAAAGCTCTTACTCCCATGACTTGCTTATGTAATCTCTCGTTATCTTGTTGATTCTTGATCCGTCCTTGAGGCATTTTAGAGAGATTGGTAAAAGAATCAATCTATGTCGTGAAAAGAAATATACAAACTAATGCTAGAAGCATATATGATTTTCCCTATGTTAATTGCATGAATTAACTATATAAAATTCATGATCAATATTCAAAGGTTTGAAACACATCCATTTATCGTCACTGTAGTGTCTCTTTTCTACAATTGATTAAACTATACCTTAAACTTCCAACTGGATACATGAAATATTCCAGCTTCAAAGAAAGTGTGCAGATAGACATCAAAGGTTTGTTCTTAGAATAGGAACTTAGCTACTCATACACCTGTGACAAAAACTGTATTTGGTGATATTTTCGTAACAGATGACTCGTTGCCTTCCATAGAATTTCTTTAATTACTATGAATTCTGGTTTCTTTAACACCCGCAGGGATTCTTAACAACACCAACCTGACAGCAAAGCACCACGCAAGACGACCACATTCAATCTTCAAAACCATACTATAAAGGAACTCTGCCCCAACCATCCATGAACATTTCCTAGCAAATGAAATTTCACGACAAACACTCCATTGTTTGTATTTTCACGACAAACACTCCATTGTTTGTATTCTTCCACTAGCTTCTCAAAGTCCTAATATTAAGAGATATTAATGTGTACTCACCAATATTCATCAGCATACATAATATTTAATCATTCCTTTGATTGTCAATTCACTCGCGTAAACTCACACACAATAGAAGAAGTCTTACAACAATTTAAAACATCACCTTAGATTGCAGATTTCTTTAAATATTCCATGATGAGAACTAAGCCAATAGAAACACCTCTTCCTCAAAAATTGCACCCAAAACTATAATCAAAAAACATTGCTGACAATATAAGAGTTCCTACTGGAAGATTTACAAGTTGCAAACATTACAAATTGGTTTCGCACAATGTTCCATGGAAATATTAATCTAAACCTTTGATTGGCCAAAATATTTCTTTCATATTCGCAACACAGTAGAAAATTTGAGCATTGCTCACACAAAGTGGCCCCCGTCTACATTTTAGGGCAAACATTAGCTTTGACATTAAATAAGATTTCTTGAACACCCCAATATTGGGTTAGGCACAAACTTATATTTGAATAATATTGCCGCATCCCTAATGTTTTAATTAAGTAGTCACCATATTTTGTCAAGCCATAACTTCTCAAAGTGCACTGATATTATTGAACGTGGCAGCATAAAACATTCTTCTTTCCTTCATTTGAATTGCATCCAAACTTTTAATCTACCAGACCATTTAAATTTTTCTCAGAATTAATTCACCAAGCTGCCAATTAACCTTAGGCACCACTGATATGACAGAAATAATATTACATTCCAACTTCTGAATATAGAATCTCAAGCAAACATTATTTTTGTCAGTTCTAATTATGTAACTCATCTCTAATTTGCCTTCATAGGTGTCTTCAACAGCTTTTGCACAAGTGTGGACTCCATCATGAATCCACTTCAAGAAGAACCAGGTTTCCATCCATCTCCTGCAATTTGTTGGTATCCAACCTGCTTTGATATCATGTTAGAGTTTTGGCCAGAAATAGAGATAAACAATAATAATCAAAATTATGAACAGTAATATACAAAATGACACAATAGTTTATCCTGGGAAAACCCAACCACACCAATAAAATATCTCTTTCATTAAGTAATAGAGGTTTGAGTACAAGGCTTTCAACTGAATACTTAACTCATCATAGAAAGCAATGATTTATATCTTGAATTGGGAGACTCATCATATTATAACTGGAAGCCTATTCATTTTCTAGATGCGTGTCTCTTCTTATTTCCAAATGCATGTTCTTCGTACCCTCAAACACACATCTCTTCATATTTCCAAACATGGGTATATGAAAGAGCACCATTGCAGGGAATCAGGATATCTTCTGCAGCTACAAATATTAACATTTGCAACAATGCATATAAAGAAAACACGACTTAAGATACCTAAATTGAAATTAAAAAAACATTGACCTATAAGCTACAAATTGGTTGTATTTACTAAATATAAATGTCTGCAAAACTGATTTTTTGGAGCAACCTCCTGCACTTCAAACCAAATATAAATAATACAAAAATCCCCACTCAAAAGCCAGAGATGAGGTTCGAATGTCCCAATTCCTCAATAAAAAACCTCACCTACCTTTTGTGATGTTTTTATATAAAAGGATGTATTTAAAAACCAAAATGTGCTATGAGGTTTGGACTACTAATTCCTATCAACTCTTTGTTTCTAAGACTATTTTTGTGGGAGTTGTGTGTTTATTTTCTGAAAATGTATTTAGGACTAGCAGCGGGTCGGTATTCTGGCTATACTATTCCAGCCCTGTATCTAACCCCACAGGCACTGCATAATGTCTTAGGTCCCATTGATCTATCTCTCCACTGCGGGGTTTTCTTAATACTACAGTGCATACATTTGCCATCCTTCATTTCTTTCTGCATTTTCTAATGACCCCCTGGGTTGTCTTTTGAATATTTTTTAAGGGATCAAATTTCATTTGCTTAGAAGTATCATAAGAGAGAAGATTTTGATTGATTCTCCAATCCACTGTGTGGTGGTTCAACATATCAAGCTTGTAATTCAAAAGTAGTATATGCTTGTTTTCTTGATAGAAAAGTACCATTCGAGCCTTCTTTTCCAAGATCAACTTTGTAGGAGCAAGATAATTAATCAACTGAAAATTTAGGACTTGCAAACAGGGTTGTAATCTGACGAATTCCTTCAAGACCTATATTTCACACCACAAGTGTTGCATGGTGTCTCTAAATCCATCATTCTCTAGTTACCATAATCAACACATTTCAAGGCATTCATTGCATTATGCCCCCGTAAGTGGAATCAGATTTTGTCTGCTTGGTTACAAAGTAATCTGAACCTCTACATAATGCAGTATTAGCAAGAAGGGAAGAGTTTGGACAATTTTACAATATTTCTCAACCGGGACTTGTTTCTTTTGCCTTAGAAGCTTGTGATGTGAATTCCTTTTGATCTTTCCCTTGAGAGGTGCTTATTAACTGAAACTGTAGAACTTGCAGAAGGTCTATATTCTGGTACAAGTTGTCCATACCTATATCTCAAACCACAGACATTGCATTGTGTCTTAGGAGTCTTTCAGGGCGCCACAATGCATGCATTTTACAATTTTAGGTTTGTATTCTGTTAGAAGTTCTCCACATTTGAATCTCACCCCACAAGCAATGCACACTGTAGTAGGACCCATTGATCCAAATCTTCACTATGGGGTCTATTGGGTGCCGCAATGCATACATTTTTTGACTTGTATCTTATCAACTGAAAATGTAGGAGTTGTAGAAGGTCTAGGTCTATAGTTTGGTACAAGTTTTCCAGGCCTATTTCTTAGGCTGCAAGAATTGAATAGTGTCTGAGAATCCATCAGCCCAACTCTCCACTATCGAGTTTTTTGGGTGCAACGGAGTATGCATATTATGACCTTTTCACTTCAATCTCCTACTTTGTCTTAAAGAGTTTGTTTGAGGAGTGGGATTTTTATTTCTCAAAACTCAAGAAATCTAGTGTTACTGAAGGATGCGTCCCTGCCCTAAAAACCCCATCCCCATACCAGAAATGTTTCAAAGACTTGGGGATGGCTAGGGGGTGTCCCCACTGACAACAGTTTTGTACCACTACATAACATATAGCGATTGAAAACTTGATATGGAATATCAAACACTCGATCCCTCTCTTGAAAAGTAAATACTCATGAAGACATGAGAAAAACTCCAATGTTCCTTACACTTGTGGATACTAACTCAGTTATATTAATGTGATTTGTTGGTTAATCACGTAGACGGCCTTACATTGTTCATTCAAGGATTGTCGAACTCTCGTTGTGATGATGATGATGTCTGGTTTGGTAAAGTATATGAGTGCCAAATGATGTTGATGGTGATGATGGAGGGTGCTTGTCGAAATAACTTATGCCTTCCTAACTTTCTTAGAATGAAATCCGACTACTCAACTACTTACTGTTTTACTCCTACTCCTATGAATGGAAAGATTAGCAAATGGATGGGGATCGAACTTGATGAAAGCTAACTAGCGGCTCTACCTCCATAGATGCAATGATTCAAGGAAAAAAAGATTGGATTACCATGCAAGGCTTCCTAACAAGCTGCTAGGATGCTAGTGGCCTAGTTTATAGATCCCTATCAAACATCCACTAATATCACCATGCAACTATCCATCTACTCTTACTCTTAACAACTTTCTTGAAATAAAATATACTTTAACAACTTCAATGGAAACTAACTCTAACTATTGGAAGTGGAAACCATGCAATAACACCAAATGTTCTTAATCACCATGCAAATCACAACAATGATAAAGAGAGACAATTTTGGTATTATCTTAAGCAATAATTTTCTTTAACCCTTTACAAATGAGAGCAAATGGCCTTATATAGGGGCCAAAATTACAACCAACGGTAGAGATTAAGAGGCAAAATCAACGATCCAGATCGGATCCCAAAAACCCTAATTAGGGTTGCCACCACATCGGCCAATGAGAAGGTGTCACCTCATCAATGGACCAATGAAAAAAAAAGGAAAAGTGGCAACCAATGAGAAGGCATCAAAATGGTAGCCAATCAAAATTAGACACCTATCCTACCCAAGAAGGAGAATTTGCCACTTGGGCTTAAATCAAATGATCTTCTAATATAATTCTACCCTTTTCTTTCATCTTTTTAGCCAAGGCAATGAAATTGGCTAGCCTGTTGTTAACTTCCTTCATGGGAGGGAAAAGTGTGCGCTTTATCTTGAACTCAGCAAAATTCATCATGTTGCTTGTTATTTGCAGTGTCTTCTCATGATCCTTCTCATAATCTCTCGCATATCCAATAAAGGCATTGAGGGAGGCAAGGGTGCCCAAATGCTTCTTCTTGATGGCAACCTTCCCCAACTCATCCAATCTTGATCCAAATTTTGTCTCATTAACGTTCTCCTTTATATCTTCAAAATTAAATGCAGCTCCAACATTGCTCATCATGGTTGAAATGGAAGTGTCAACGCTTGGGTTGTGCTATGCAATCTAATTCAGTATCTCTTCAAGTATCCTCAATCTGATAGTCAAGGCAACAAACCAAGACTCCACCATACTCATTCCTCCTTCATCTACCGACTTGGTTCTCTCCAAATATCTCTTCGGTAGCTCGATAAATGCCTATAGCTTGGGAATGGTTAAGTCCTTGACTGGAAGGAAATCCTTCCACTCACCTTCCAATGTTCTAAATTTGTCTCTAATAGCCAGCAATGATCTAAATGTCGAGATAAAAGAACGCAACAAATTTCGCCCATCTTGAATTATAACATGGTTCCAATCCTTGACTTCACATAGCTGAGCCGATATCTCTTCTATGTTGCTCCCGCTGTCTTGTGGAAGGGCTGCCTGATGCAACTATTAGATAGGCTGGCAATCTTTCCAATACTTGTTTTTGGCCTCCAACTTTACAATCCTCTCGTTTGCCTTTCTCAACCTTTCTCTAATTGAAACCATGCCTTCCTGGATCTCTTCACATTCCATGTCATCCATGATTCTTCCCAAGTTATGCTCTACTATCTCATACTCCTGGGCTACAATCTCATCCACTGCCTTGATAACCTTTGGTGTAGCAATCTGAACTTTTAAGTGACCATCATCATTACTCCTGATTATCCTTGCCACCGTTTTTTGTAATTTGTTTATGTTTCTTTCTATTATCCTTTTTCACTAACCCTTGAATATCTTCAATTGTATGGACAATCACCACCTCGCCTCTTGGCATAAGCATTTTCTTTAACCATAGTGGTGCAGTGCATCTCCCCAAATCTATATTTGGTTCGAATAGCAAAGCATCACCGATGGCCTTGGGCGCCTGGCTTATTTCCTCAATATCAATTGGCCTATCCTCTTCTTCACCAGTGACTGTCACATCATCTCCATGTTGGTTCTCTAAGAGAAGAGAGTACTTGGTACTGTCACTGTAACCATTTGATTCTGAACCAGAGCTCACCTCTACTGCGGCCCTTGTCTACTTGTATTATCCCCTTGGCTTCTAGCCTCAATTATGCTCTCCCTTGACGGTGCTGCATTTTGTTTCTTTGCTGGAGGCTCCTGATGTTCTTTACTTTTCTTAACCTCCAAATTGCTCTTCTTGCTCTTAACTACTCTTTGTTGTTGGCTACTGCCTTCACCTTTCTGTCCCACTGACTCTGTTGGACCTTCCTTTGGTTTTATCTTCTCATAAGTAAGGCGTACCTTTCGACTTTGTAATTGTCTTAACTTCCCATTGTACCATGACACAGTGTGTAGATCAACTATCTTTGTAATTGCCTCTAAGGAAGGATCCTGATGATCATCCCAATCCACTCAACCCAACTCTGTTCCATCCACTATATCATAATCTTTCCTTAGCACATTTTCATCATTTTCTAGTTGATCAGGAATACCAAGGCCTCTCCATTTGATTGTCCTCATCATGCTCACTAACAACCTTGAGAAAGCTAGCTTCCTCACATGAAAGTCATCCTGTGCATTGGCCCAAAAGTCTTCTATAGTAGGAATAGGTTTGTATTTTCATGAGACACCTTGATAAGACTAGTAGGCTCGAATCTTTGTCTTGCTCTATACCATCCTAGATGATACCATTCTAACTCCTCCGTAGCTGCAAAGGCGACAGGATTGGGGCAAGTATCATTGCCTACTCCAAATGAGAAGGTAATCCCTATCTCACCTTTAAGTTCCATCATTTTGTCATAATGCTCAAGTTGCCTAGCCAACTCCATCAAAACTACCTTGTCGGGTGGGTGCCTTGGAAGTCTCTTGGGACAAACTGTATTTCCTGCTACTCTAATATATGTGAATTGCGAAAATTGGATGAACCAACTCCCATACTTCTTAACTTTTGCTTCCACTTCTAATGAGAGCCTTCTAGCAAGTGTCCCTTGCAATATCCTTACCGTTTTCATGGTAAAGGTGTCATAAAACATCTTATAATCTTTGGTGTTGTACAAATGAAGCTATGGATAGCACTCATGCATCAAATATTGCCCCGACCCATTGCCAATCACTCCTAAGGCCTTAAGTCCAGGATTTTCATTTAGTCTTGCAATCAAATAGAAAAGATAGGACCCCATGTAGAATTGTTTTTGATTTTGCACTATCCTAAGTTGCAACTCTAGATTTTGACTTATAATTCAAGCCCAATCAAATTTTCTCTTTCCATTTTCAATTTCATCAATAAAGTAGTACATCCAATTCTCAAATTTCATACCTTGAGCTACGCCCATGATTCGGCTGAGAAGCACAATAAGATCACCGTATTCTGATTTGAAATTGGACCTGGTGAGCTTTTATGACATGGTAACTCCCTTCTAGCCTTTGTGTAACCAATTCTGCTTTAGATAAATGAAATAAGCCTCCTAATTATCCTGAAATAACTTAGCCGCCTGATCCATCATTAACACTGCCATGTTTTTATATTGGAGAAGATTAAATACTTCTTTGACCACTTGTCCGCCGATGTTGGCTAACACTCTCTTCCCTTCATAAAAAATGATGGACTTGGTAACAATATCAAACCGGGATGCACATTCCATTACCAATTCTGGACAAGGCAAGGTAGGAGGGAAAGTCGCCGTGTGTACAATTCCACTCTTGTAGATCTTCTTTGCCATGGAAGATTGTCCTTCCTTCAATCAATCCTTCCACTGTACCATGTTTAGTGTACCAATATTGGTATCACTTATTCACCTCACTTTCGAGAAGAAGGTGGTCTAGGCATCATGTCTTCTTTGTCTTTTTTGGTGTTCATTCCCTTTGGGTTCTTGCTTGCACTAACATCTATCATTGTAAACACTTATTTCTGCCCCTTCATTCTAAATAATATGGACTACACTTATCAATCTCCAACCTTCTTTCTATCGATGGAATCTAGCTTATTTCTGCCTCTTCAAGTCCTATCTCTACACTTATCAATCTCCAAACTTCTTTCCTAGGGATGAGACTACCACTTATTTCTGCCTCTTTGTTACCTTAGGATGGACTACACTTATATCTCCTAACTTCAATCTTAGGGTGGTTTAGCTTATGTTTGCCTCTCCAAGTGTTCTATCATGAAATCTACACTTATATCTTCCAACTTCAGCCTATCAATGGAATGATAAAGTGGTGGATGATGAGTGCAAGAAGAAAATAAAGGAAACCAACCAAGCAAGAACAAGGAATAAAATCCACCTTTAAAACCAATCTTCACCTCAAAAAATGAACAAAATTTACCTTAAATCTGCCTTTATCAATAATCGGGCCCTTTTCAAGTTTGGATCAGATCTCGAAAATTTCAAGCTTCCTTGCAAATAATGATGCCATAGCAAAAATCAAAATTTCGACTTCCTTGAAATTGCCCACACTTGCCAAAAATCAAACCTTAAATCATATAGCCTGTTCACCAAATAAAATCGCCCAATTCTGCAAGGAGAAATTGCTGCCAAAGATGGAGAAATCAGACTTCAAAAAAAAATCGCCCAAGCTGAAAAAAATCAGATTTGCTCCAAAATTCCCCTAGGGCAGAAATTCACCCAAACAAGGAGAAAAATGCTGCCAAGAAATGGAAAATTGTCATGTCCCCAATTTTCTGGTGACAGTTCGATTTAATTAATTTAATTAATGGTTGTCCAAGGACGACTAATTAGTTATTTTAATTAAATAAATAAATATTAAAAGATGACCTTGTATTTAATAAAGTGACTTTAGTATTTAATAAAGTTACTTGGAGTATTTAATAAAGTTACTTGAGGGATAAGATCAAAAAGATTCTAGAAGTCTCTGGAGAGGATGGAGGGAAAAGAATAAATAGGCACCCCGGGGCTCCATTCGAATCAGGCAGTTGATTATCTCTCTCTTTGTTTTCAGATTGTGATTCAATCACGGGTGCATTGTGAAACCTAGGGTTTCTACAATTGTCACAGTTGGCCATTGAGAACGATAACTCTCAATTGGTACGCAATTTTGAGGGTGTGAAATATCATCTGAATTATTGCAGATTGGAGGTGACATTCAGTCATTTCATCAGGGCATCTATTTGTGGCTTAAGGCCAATTTGTGGTTCGTGCAGCACTACCTTTGGAAGGATTTGGTACAAATTATCAGGTTAATAGCGAAATTGAGGAGTCTGGTATCGAGTGGGTTTCAGAAGAAGTTCGATTGCCGATTAAGGAAGTTCCAAGTGTGAGCAGATCAGGGGTCAAAGAAAGAATCTTCCAAAATATCTTGTCAACTAGCATTTCCATATCCGAGATCTGCAGCCGTAAGCTATCACAGATTTTATTTTTATAAGGCGACACCATTGGATTCTTGAATCAAACGGATTAAACTATAACCGTCGGGCAATTTGGATTCGTGGGTTCTGAGCATTGCGGACCTGAAGACAGGCGTCTTCCTTCATTTTTCGACATTGTCCGAAGATCAATAAATATCGTAGGCATCACTTGATTTGTCCGAGTCTAGCAAATTACATCCATCGAATCAGGGCTTAGATGGTCTGCTATACAAGATTGAAATTTCATGGTTGCCCCTCACACATCTTTTAGCCGATGACATAGTTAATGTGGCAAGGATTTCTACCATCGTCCCTGCAAAAACATTCAGACAAAAAGTTCCAGGAAGTATCTGCATACTGCTCCATTCATCGTCTCCCATGGCGGCAGGTTCTTGAAAGCCAGGCGGGCTCCAGCGACGACGGAAACAAGATTCTATCCGTTCTCATCAAATTTAGCAACATCGTATTGCTCTAGCTTCGCTTCGTTGACATTTTGGATCATGTGAGATAACATAGCTTGCACAGAATCTGACCCCGAAAATCTTCTTTGTCCGCTTTTGCACTCACGGGTCCGATATGATTCCCAAGCTTCGTGGCCAGAAAACCAACCTTGACATTCATCTCTTTGAATATGGTGGGATTACTGAATGGAAGTCTCCCTTGTACGATATCTTGTAAGTCCATGCCATTGGCTTTTGCCCATGAATTAATCAACCAGTAAACAACCTCCTAATTGCAATCTCAGACCGATGAAATTTGTGAACGAATAAGGAAGCCACGGCAGAGGAAGAAATGGTCCATTAACCAGCGGGACATGACCACGTATTCTGATCTTTCTTTGGCAGATTATATAGAGGAGAGACGGCACCACATCCTGTCCATTGGGTGATGACTCTGAATCGAATCCTGTTATCCGATTACCAGGTTCTTCATTACTCAGTTGTAATTCTTTTAGACTTTGTTATTCTTCAATTTGATTGTTAAAAAACAAGGGTGCTATATCTCTTGCAAATTCGTCATTTCATAAGGGTTAGCCTTGTCTCATATATTTGATGAGTAACTACTCTCTAGTATGGTTACTTTAGTGTCTTATTAGTGAGGTTCACTCAATGGTATCTAAGTTTGACTGCAAACTGCTTGACAAAATGTCAGTATTCTGAAGTAATAAGTTTATTTTGGTGCTAAAGAGTCAATATCCTGTCGGGGGATATTTCAAAAATCTGCTCCAAGAAAAATCGCCCAAGTCTGAAATTCGTACATCCAAGGAGGAGGAAGAAGAAATGAGAAAATAAGAGGGGAAGCCCCTCTTATACCACACTTTTTTGCCTCTCCAAGTGGGCTGACCTGCCTAGAGGGAAAACAAAATTAGAGGGAAAACAAAATTAAGTTAGCCCCTTAATTAATGGTCTAGATTTAAATGCAACATTAAAATTACTTAGCTCATAGTGAAATTGGCCCATTTAATTGCCAGTTTTGATCAAAAATTGCAAAATAGAAACAAGGTAAGCCTAGGAGATGTCAAAATTTTCATTTAATAACGTGTTAACAATTAAAATATCATTACAATTGAATTTAGCAAGCCAAAATCAATTTTCAATTCCAAATAACCAATTTCCTTTAGCATTTCTAAAATCCCCTAGGCAAAATTTCAACCAAATAAATGAGATTTTGCAATTTAATCCAATTTCAATCTTGCAATACAATTACAATTTTTTAACAAAATAGATCCTTTTCTTGGCAATCAAAATTCGAACTTTAAATCCAATTTCGCTGTCAACAAATTTCTTTTCACCCAAAAATTTCAAGATTTTTCAAAACGACTAAATCTAAAATTTATTTTGAAAATACTCAAGCTTGTACAATTATACCAGATTTTCAAAATCCATCTAAGTCCAGAGTTTGCAAATTTGTCCTGTCAGATATTATTTTAACCATCGAAAAAATGTTGTTGAATTCTGTTTGGCTTAAGGACAAAATTACATGTTCCGAAAAATCAAGTTTTGCATCAGGTGAAAACAAAATCAAATCCCCTCCTGGCCTGAAGGCGTCCAAGGTGTAAAATTATCAATTTGAAAAAAACCTCTAGACCACTCCAAAATTTTGCAAAGGCAACTGAAAAATTCCAAAAGAAGCCACAAAAAAATGTCAACGCTTGCCTGAAAAAGGGGGTCTGCAAAGTTTTGGGGCGATGGTGTGAAAACCTCACAACATCCATCCATCCCCCATTTTTTGAAAATTCACAGGAAACATCCTAGAAACTTGAGGAGTTTAAGAATTTTTTTGGGGGGACACTCGTACATCCTAGGGACAATTAGGGACACTTTGGAAGTCCCCAGGGTGGCTGGGTGTCCCTAATTAGATAGGCAATGTTAGCACTTAAAAAAACATTTTTCTTTTATAAAACTCTTTTTTTTAAATTTTAAAGTGGCCCCTCCTTCCAAGTTCACCCTAATGTGCTTATTAATTGATAGTTAGGAAATATTTTCCACAGCAAGTCAAATTGTGATATTGCCTACTTATCAAGTTGGAGTAGTACTGGGATGGGTGACCTCTCGAGAAGTCCTAGTGCTTCACCACTTTGAGCACCACCTAGATCTAATGAGTACTAAGTGTTCAATTCACTCTCATGAGAGATGGGCTCATGTGAACCACTACTCATGAAACATGGGTCAATGAGTTTTACTTAAAAGCTACATAGTTGAATCCTGATAGCAATATCACAATGCGTATTACTATTTGGTAGTTAATTCCTGTCATTTGTGATCCTTTGATTAGTACTTGACAACATTAAATTAAGAATCATGAAATTAAGAATGTTGTTACAATCATGCTACATGCTTAGAATCATATAACACACTATTTGCAAGGTGTCCGGAAAGTTTGAAAAGTGCATTACAAACCTAGAGCGTTTTTATGTCATTTTGTAGAAATACATCAATGCTGGTTTGGTCTTGAGTTGATTTGGGTCCTTTGTGGAATATATGATGAATATTGGAGGTTGCATCAAGATACCATCTTAATACGACAGACTTATATCATGATTACAACTGTATAGCAGACCTTTTTGTATTAATATTAGTCCACTTAGAATGAGTTGAAGGCATAGTTTCAGAATTAAATGATAGTAGTGTGTTTAAATTTGGAAAGTGGGTTATTGTTCTTGTTGCTATTGACAATGCATTCTGAATTTTGTTACTGGGTTTATTTCATTTTTTTATGTGATTATTTTAATATTATATTCACATTGACAATAATTGTGATGTGAATATCAAGATTTAACTGTGTGATTTTTGAGTCAAACTCGATGACCCATGTTTCATGAGTAGTGATTCAACATGAATCCATCTCTCATGAGAATAAATGGAACACTTAGCACTCATTGGATCTAGGTGATGCTCACAGGGGTGAAGCACCGGGACTTCCCGGGAGGTCACCCATCCCAGTACTACTCCAGCCTGAGCGCGCTTAACTACGGAGTTTCCTCCACAGTTAAACCCAAAGCTTGCAACCCCATTTGCAAAACCTTCACCAAGTGTTGTGCCTTATGAACCATTCATTAGAAAGCCCCTTAAGCTCATCAATTGATAAGTAGGAGATGATTTCCACAGCTAGTCAAATTGTGATGTGAATATCAAGATTTAACTATGTGATTTTTGAGTCAAACTCGATCCAATGAGTGCTAAGTGTTCCATTTATTCTCATGAGAGATGGATTCATGTTGAATCACTACTCATGAAACATGGGTCATCGAGTTTGACTCAAAAATCACACAGTTAAATCTTGATATTCACATCACAATTTGACTAGCTGTGGAAATCATCTCCTACTTATCAATTGACAATAATTCCAAATTATGAATGCATATTGAGCATTGAGTTTAACTATTGAAATGTTGTATGTTAAGGTTCTATGATGTTTAAATGACATGGTTTATTCATGTTTTCGTATGAATGCAATGTATATATACAAATTTCTCTATATATTTTATATTTTCCCTATATTTATATAGCTGTCCCCTTTGTTGTCCCATTGCTGTCCCCTTTGTTGTCCCATTGCTGTCCCAAAAATTGGCAAAAAAAAAAAAATTCTGTCCTTGAAACTCGTCCCCCTGACCCTGCCGTCCCTGTCCCTGAAACTTGTGGTAACACTGAAGAAATCTGAACAATTGGAGACCACCATTAGCAGAGACATAAGTGTTTGAACTTTGGACAATTCATAACTGGATTAAAGTTATTTTTAAGGCGAGGATTCCTGATGCCCCAATCGCTAAACTAGACACTTGCCCTGATACTTCTTTTCTTTCTTGGAGGCTTCTAATTTCAGTTATGGAGTTTTCATCAGTATTTACTAGTTGTATAATTCATTCTGTTCTCCAGTGGATCGAACTGGGCACAATAAACTTCCTTGGAGTTAGTTTCATGGTTCATAGTTTATTGTCATGGATCTCTCATTGATTGAACATAATTTAATGAACTTAAAGAATTGATCTCGAAGATCAATCTGAAATGGTCTCAAAAATCTAATCCGTATTCACTATTCACAACTCGATTTAAATTTTGAGGCAAACAAACTAGGCTGGATTTGTGTCAACCCCAATGAAATCCAGTAACACACACTTAAGCTCAGAAAACAATCAAACCTTTCGCAAAAATTGTCATAGAAAATCAACCGTCAATTACTCCAAACCAGTGTGACTGGACTTTCAGATTTCATGTGATAAAATAATTTAATTTGATTTAGATAGATACACACACACATCAATTGTTTTTCATTTAGTCAAAAGTTAAAGCCTCGAAAGTGTTGCATCTTGCAGCAGGTTCCTAGAGTAATTTCCTCTATGATGAAAATAATTTGCAGTGATAACACAGACAAATCTGTGAATGAAGATATACCTAATCGCTTTTGATGCTCATTTAACAAATGCACATCCATGTACATTGATTCAAGTAATATTATATGTATAATCCATAATACTACTTATCCTATAAGGACTGCTTAAAACATATGATGCATGCATGTCTACAATCATTCTGCTCAAGTTTTGCAACGATTGATTCACTGAGCATCTACTTGTGCAAGATTTTTGTTGTCTGTTTTACAGTCAGTCTAAGAATAGACGTAACATTGTTCCCATTCTCAAACTATAAAAACTAAAACCAATATGGGATTCTTCAATAATACACCAGCTTAGAGCATAAAAAGACACATCTGTAACAACTTGACCATTGCAGAAAGAAAACCCACACTTTGAGATTTATATTAAAAAATGATATCTTTATCCCAATCTCAGTCGCTCATGGTGGGTGAGAATAAAGTTCTATGTGAGTTTTATATGAATCTGTATAATATTGCAGACTCTTCATACAATTTTATATATGTCAAAGCCAACTATTCCTTGTGACAAAAGACTGTTCATTATTTTTTTAATTGTCTTAGCTTAATTTTGCAATAATGAGTAGAAGGAATTAATGTTGCAAAAAATAAGATGGTGCACACAAAAAAATACTCGTCAAAACCCTTCCCATTACACAATCATTTTTATGTGAATTTTCTTGGTCAAATTGTGTAGGTCAAAAATATCCTTCAAGCTTGCAGATTGCAAAATAATATAACAGTAGAACATGAGAGCAAATAAAAGCAAAATAGAAATTAAAGAATTTCATTTTGAAGCACATAAAGTGTAGAATAAAATATGCTGGGAAAAAAGAGTGAGCTCTGAAATATGTGGGTTCTGATGATAAAAATCCATCGGCAATGAATTACAGAATTGCGGCCACTTCTTAACCAAAATTTTCAAAAAAAGAATCTAGAATTAATTATTCGTTAAAATTTCAAATCCGAGAGTCCAACTTTATCAGATTTGGAGATTTCATTGAAATTCATGAAAAAGTTTTAAAAATTGTAATTAGGATTTATATGATTTAGGTATCAGTTGGTAGAAATAAGATGTGGGCTAGACATTCGGCTAACAACAAATGAATAAAAGATCAATATAACAAAGTATTAAGATTTTGCTTTTTGTGACACCCAGTTAGAACTCAGAATACTGTCAAGATCTGTGTGGTTGGGTAAGGCATAGTTTCTTTTTTGAAATAAGCTAGAATACTTAATGAATTTTTTCAAATGACAGGTCGGAATGTCAGTCAAATTCCATGCCCGATTGAGACCTTATCCCAGCTTAGAACCCATAAAGAGAGCTTGACAAGCTCCTGTACAACTGAAAATTCTCCTTATCTGCTAGTTGCTGAAATCGTAAAGGCTATGAATTCATAATGATTATGGATATTTAACAGTAGTTTATAATGGCAATATTCATTTTATAACTTATAGCTACAATCCTACTGTTAAGTATGTGAAGTTTTTCCCTCCAATTAATATGTCTCTTCAGTTGATCACTTGTGATCTATAAATGCTGATTGTTACCATTTGTAAACTTACTTTTTCAATCAATAATATTCCTTTGCTCTCAGTGTGGATGTAGCCACGATTTGTGGTGAACCATGATAATTATCGAATATGTGCAAGATAATTCTCTGAAATGTTGCCGGGGCATTACATAGTCCGAACGACATTCTATTGTAGGCATATACTCCATCTTCAACTATGAAGGTTGTTTTAAGCCTAACTTCTTTTGCGATGGATATCTAGTTATATCCAGAGAATCCATCCATAAATGAATAGATCTCGTGCCCCACAACTTATTCCAAAATACTATTTGTGAATGGTATCGGGAACGGATCTTTGATCGTTACTGCATTCAGGCATTGAAAGTCCACACATATCCTTATCTGAGTGGTGTCCTTCAAAGATATCACAATTGGAGATACCCACTCACTTGTCTGCACTATAAAAATAATGCTGCTTCAAGCATTCGATTGATCTCATCCGTAACCCGTGCAACATAGTTTTTATTCATCCAGTACAGCCACTTCCGTATGGGAACTGCTCCTATCAGTGGTACACGATGGACACATAATTCTGGCAGTACCCCTTTCAAATCCTTATATGTCCACGCGAACATGTCCTTATATTCCATAAATATTTTAAATGCTGCCGCTTCCAAGACTGGGTTCCAATCATCTCCCACAAACATATTCTTTGGGTTAGCTTTGCCCCCTATGTTCATTGTCTTTACTGTAGGTTCTTCGTATTTAATAGGTTTGTCTTCACTAAATGTATGCGTAGGTATTTCATCTATCTGTGCTTCTCCTTCCTTCACTTTTCTATACTCCTTCGGAAATTCATTCTCTTCTTTTCCATCCTCAACCCCTAACATGTTACAGCTCTGAAAGAGCTTGTAGTCCTCCATCTTCCAATGGAGTACGCCATTCATTGAGTCCAGGTCGTCATCGTTAGACCCTCCTTCCAATCTCAATATTCCCTCTCCGTCAAGTTCCATTCTTTTCTTCCCCTCGTCATCTCCTCTACCTTCACCTTTGGAATTCGACGATGCTGCCTCCTCTCCTGCCTTTTGTGTGTAGGTCGATTACAAATCTTCGGCCTCCACCTTCCATGGACAGAGTGTTCCATTTTCAATCATGTTTCACCTTTGCCTATACCAGCCAACCCCATCCAAGGATGGCGTCGTATCCTTTTCTTTTTAATGGTATAACCACAAAATCCAATAAGAATGGTTGTGTCTTGATGGTTACAGGTTGAGCCATTAGGGTCCCTAAAGGCTTGATCTTGTGTTGATCGACAGTGAGCAGTTGAAATGTAGGTGGCCACAATGTAGGTGGCCCCAACTTCTTCCATATATCTTTCGGTAGCACATTCACTCTCGATCCTCCATCTACGATTGTGTCTGTGAGGATGGTTCCCAGGATACCCATCTCTACTACTGCAGGATGTCTTCTTGTAGTGAGTGCTAGTAGCATTGGGTCTATCGCAGTCGTTCCACTGCCATCTTTTCCTCTCTTCCGTCGCTTTCGGGAGTGGTGTCATGTTCAGTGTTGCAGTCTATAGCTTAAGCATTGTAAGAAGGTCATTCAGTTTCATAGGAACTTCCATTTGCATTACTTGCCGTATAATATTTTCTTCTGCCAGGTTCCTCTTTGAGGTGCCGACAATGTCTTTGGTTTATGATTTTTTGGCTTCCATTTGTTTTTCTAACTCAACTCACACTTGTTGCAACCTTTTCTTTTTCTCTTCTGCATCTGGATACGTTGCCTTCTTTGCTTGCTCGCGAGTGATGGCTAATATCTCCTCCTTACATGTTTCTATACTTAACAAGTTCACCCCTTGCTTAGGGCATTTCAAATCCTCGTGGTCTCTTGGACCACACCATCTACACAACTGTCTCTGGCGAAATGTCCTTAGAGGTTGCATGCACGGCATTGTATCATTGACTGTCCACTCAAGTCGTACTGTATCTGACTTCAGCCCCCAATATTGTTATTATTATTATTATTCTTACTGCCCCATCCGCGCTGGTTATTTTTATGGTACCCTCCTGAGGTTGCGTCATTGTTCGTGTTCATTCCTGCTCCTGAGGTGGACACTTCCTGTGTTAGCAATACTTGTCAGTGTCCCTTCGTCTTCATATTGAACAAGCATTCCTTGGTGGAATGTCCCGCAAATTGGCAGATATCACAAAATTGTTTCTTCAGGCAGGAGCCCTTTGTGTAGCCCTCCTTACAATCCGTACACCACAGTTCCCTCTTTTTCAGATTTTTGAACTCCATCCGTAACATGTCTTTTTGCAATGCTTGAACCTTCTTGACTCTTTATCACTGCTACTGCTTTCCAAAGATGAATCGTCTGAGTCCGACAATTTGTTTTTTTTGTTTTTGCTCATTTTCGTTTTTGCTCATTTTCTACTCACTCTCCAGATCCATCGCCCAATTATATGCATCTATGTATGATGCTGGAGGTACAATTTTCATCTTTTTCTTCAATGTTGGTTGTAGCCCTTCAACAAACCACCTTTTCTTTAACCCATCAACTAGTTGGCTTTACATTTTCTCCACCAGCTCCTTCAGCCTTCTTGCATATACACAGATTGTTTCATTCTTTCCCTATTTTGTACTGTATATTTTTGCTACTATTTTGTTATCATGCCTTAGTAGTCAGAATTCTGCTATGAATTATTTCTTGACGTTTGGCCATGTAGTTAATTTCACGGGATCGACATCCGAAAACCAATCAATCGCTACACCTTGTAGGGTTGCCGGAAACTATTGAACCCAGTCATCCTAGTTTGTTACACCGTTCACCATCCAAATTGTTTCACATGTCTTACAATGTCTGACTGAATCGGCCGTCCCATCGCCGTTAAACTTCAGTAATTTTTTCTTAGGTCCTGCCATCATTAATTTCTTCTAAATTTGTGGTACTTGTTGCATACTCGCGTTGTTCTGTGTACCCGCTTTGTTATGAGTACCCACATTGTTTTACACAACCATGTTACTTTGGACAACTGTAATGTGGACAACTGCATTGTTTGGTGTAAAGAGATCTCCAAGCGAAGTTGTTATATTCTCTACCTCTACCCGTTCGATAGGTGTATCGGGAATGAAGAGTTCACCCCACACTCGTACTCCTTCAACACTTCAAATCGTGTAGGTTCCTTCCCTTCCGTTCGGATTCTCTAACCTTGGCGTATACAAGTTTAGAAACTCCTCTCTTGTCTCTTCTACCAAATTCAATCTTTGGTGCATTTTTTCGAGCAAGTCCTTAGCACTCCTTGGTCTGCTAGGTGAATGCACTCCCTCCATCAATGCTCCACCCCCTCGGTGTCCGTTGGTAAGCTGTTGAAACTTCTATCTACGCTCCGCCTGTTGTGTTAAAATTAATGCTTCTCGTGCTAGGCGTATATCATCCTTGTCTTTTATTTTATTCCTATCTTTATTAAGAAGATTCGACATTAATCTCCATAACACCTCTTGTATACCAGGTTCGACTGGCAATGGCGCCAAATGTTTACCATATAGGGTAAACGAATACTTATCACAGTAAGGTATTAGAATGTAATACAAAACAAGAGACTTTATTCATATAAGCAATATGCAATTCCAATTACAATGATTGCAATGATAATGATGATCTAATAGTTCATTCAGATGATGTACATATACTTTCTCGAAAGCGTGACTCAATCGTCACACGCCCTTTCGGATACAACTCTACCCGTCGGCTACAATATGGATTTTACCGACAACAGATGATTGCAGTAGAAAGGTTTGGGTTTATATGATCCCTAGAAAATCTAAAGTTTTCTCAAAATTTAAAGTTTTTAAAGCTCTTGTTGAAAATCAGAGTGGCCACAAAATCAAATGTTTAAAATCAGATAATCGAGGTGAATTATGTTCGTTGGAGTTCAATAACTTGTGTAGATCATGGCATTCGACAGGTGAAAGTTGTGCCATTCACCACTCAAGAAAACAGGGCAATGGAAAGGCTAAATTGAACCATTCTTGAGAAAGTTCGATGCATGCTTTCTAATGCCGGTTTAGGCAAAGAATTTTGGACGGATGCTTGCAATACAGTAGTGTATTTGATTAATTGAAGTCCATCTCGTTTGGACTTTGGAATTCCAGAAGAAGAATGGCTCGGAAGAAGGATTTCCTACTCACATCTTCAAGTTTTTGGGTGTCAAGCATTCGTTCATGTTCCTAAAGAAAAAAGGAGCAAGCTGGATTCAAAATCACAGTAGTGTATCTTCATGGGTTATGGTGAAGATCAGTTTGGATTTTGGCTATGGTATCCTATTGCAAAGAAAATTGTGCAGAGTAGATATGTGGTCTTTAATGAGACGAAGTTTCCGACTCTTAATCAACATCACAAGAAGCACCTACCGAAGAATTCATTCCTATGTCTCTGTTTAATAAGAATAGTTCATCCCTAAATCCACAGTCCCAACCTATTCTCAATACCCCTACCTCTGTTTTAGCCCCAAATCTTGCTCTATCTTCATCCTCTGTCTCCGATAGCATGGATCTTTATCATGCTAATCAACAGTCTGAAGAATTGTTTGAGGAAGCTCATTGCCATCGAACAATACTTTTCTTTCACATAGGGAGCAATATCCACAAACAAGTTAGGATTTAGTTCAATCTCCTGCACAATCTACCACAACATAACTATGAATGAAACACATAACCACACTCCTCCCGAAGACTGCGGTGTCTCACCTTTACAAGGCTTTGATAACAACTATGCAACACATGAAAACCATGGTGACCAGTTTTGCTGCCCACTTTGCTCCACATGGCAGGTTAATGGTTCTATTGTATCCAAGAATCTTGCCACAGTGAGAAAAGAAACTTCCTATAATCATGACGTCCTCCCATTGCCCGATGTGGACAATGGTGAACAAAGCGCATGGGCTTCTCCTTTACAAGTTTCGGGTTCCAATCTTCATCACACTAGTCTTACCAAACAACAACAGAGCATGAGTGATAAGACATCTCCACCCATGGTCTAACTGGTCCATGGCATCCAACAGAGCAGGTCAAAACTGTCAAACATAATAGTTTTGCAAAAGGATATACGCCTCACACCAATGTGGAATGGGCTCGTGACTTGGTAAACACCAGGTGTGGTCAGTCACAAAGTCACAGTGGAGAGTAGGTTATGTGGGCTGCTCAAGAGCATGAAATGCATCATGCTTCAATGCTCTATCAACAACACCGTAGGAAACAAGGTCTCACTATAGACTTCACGCCAAGCATTGGCATTGAACATTCTCTCTTTCCTGCCCAAGTAGTTGGTACATCGCATCCAATAGAGCACGGGCTAAACAATGACATTGGTTGTCCAATTGGAGATATGCATCCAAATACATATCATAGCACTTCTATTTCATCATAGGTCCCACAAAATAATCTGGGCGATTCGATGGATACCTCTAGTCATCGAATTCAAAAGAGGACATGCACATCTTCAAAAGGCAGCAATTATGAATTGCTAAGAAGCAATTCTCAGAATGAAGAACACATTCAAGAATTAAGGCGGTCTACAAGGCAGAGAAGAATGCCTACAAAATATTCAGACTATGAATTGCTTTACTCCAAGGAGGGAGAACCTGAGATTTTAATCTCTGATCAGATTGAACCGGTAAATTTTTAAAGATACTTGCCAAATTACTGATAAAAATCAGTGGATGATTGCAATGGAAGAAGAGATTAATTCTCTTAAAGCCAATAAAACTTGGGATTTAGTACCACTTCCACCCAACCATAAAGCTCTTAAAGACCGTTGGGTATATAAAGTGAAAGAGGAAGATGGTAGTAGAAAGAGGTATCGTGCTCGATTAGTTGTCAAAAGGTATGCTTAGAAAAAGGGACTATACTTTGTAGAGATTTTCTCACCTATTGTACGGATGACTACAATCGAGGCAGTTTTGGGATTGGTAGCCATTTGGGATCTTGAACTAGAACAACTTGATGTCAAGATGGCTTTTCTACATGGTGACATCAATGAAGAATTTTACATGGAGCAGCTTGAAGGCATTGTTGAAAGAGGAAAAGAACATCTCTATTGTCGGCTGAAGCGAAGTTTGTATGGGCTTAAGCAAGCTCCAAGGCAGTGGTACATTAAATTTGATCGGTTCATGGCTGAACACAACTCCATCGGTGCGAATCAGATCCATGCGTCTACTATAAAAGGCTTCCTAGTGGTGAGTTTGTTATTCTTCTACTTTATGTTGATGACATGTTAGTTGCTGGTTCTTCTCCTCGAATAGTTACCAAGTTAAAGCAAGAGGCCTCTCGGTTTGCCATGAAAGATTTAGGGGCTGCCAAAAAGATTTTTGGAATGACTATCACCAAAGATAGACAAAAGAAGGTGCTTACTTTGTCACAAAAATCATATATTGACAAAGTTGTAGAGCGGTTTGGTATGGCTGAAGCAAAACTTGTTCCTATTCCTCTTGCTCCTCACTTCTGTCTAACTTCTAATTTGTGTCCCAAAACACAAGAAGAGGACTTTATAGACAACATTCCTTATAAATCAGCAGTTGGTAGCATAATGTATGCTAGGGTTTCTGCATGCCTTGATTTTGCTCATGCAGTGGGAGTAGTTAGTAGATTCATGAGCAATCCCGGAAAGCCTCATTGGGAAGCGGTTAAGTGGATATTACGGTACCTCATGGGAACTTTTGATTATGCATTATGTTTTGGCAGAAATCATGCTCAGCTGCAAGGATTCAGTGATTTAGATCCTGCCGGAGATCGAGAAAAATGCAGGTCCACTACTGATTATGCTTTCATATTTGTTGGGGCTGCTATTAGTTGGGCCTCAGGGCTGCAACATTGCATTGCTCTTTCTTCTGCTGAAGCCGAATACTTGGCTATTTCCGACGGTGATAGAGAGAGGATTTGGTTGCAACACTTGTTCAGCGATCTACATTGGCAACAAGATGAGATTATTTTTTATTTTTTGATAATCAGAGTGCAATTTTTATGGCTCACAATCATTCTTCTCAATGATGTTCCAAACATATTGACAAGCATGCTCACTATGTTCTCTATGTGGTAGAAGAAGGAAAATTAAAGGTTGCCAAAATTGATACAAAGGTCAATCCGGTGGACATGTTGACGAAGGTTGTTGCCAAGGAAAAGTTCAAATATGGTAGGACTTCTCTTCTTCTCCATGATGTTCTAAACATATTGACAAGCATGCTCACTATGTTCTCTATGTGGTAGAAGAAGGAAAATTAAAGGTTGCCAAAATTGATACAAAAGTCAATCCAGTGGACATGTTGACGAAGGTTGTTGCCAAGGAGAAGTTCAAATATGGTAGGACTTCTCTTGGCCTTGTTAAAAAGAAGTAGGTCACCATCTAGAGCAGGGGAATGGGTGATCAGTTGAAGCATCTATTGTCTTCAGGTGGGAGATTGTTAGGTATGTGAAGACCAACGGTCTCCTAGGATTTTCCCTCCAATTAATAGGTCTCTTCAGTTGATCGCTTGTGATCTATCAATGCTGACTGTATCCACTTGTAAACTTACTTTTTCAATCAATAATATTCCTCTACTCTAGTGTGGACGTAGCCAAGATTTGTGGTGAACCACGATAAACCCTGTGTTTATGTGTCTTGCTGTTCTGCTCTTTTCATTTACACTTTTGATTAACCTTTCACCTACAACTTAATCTAGTGTCAGTTAAATGGTTCACTACAAACTCAAGAACAAAACATTGTGATGTTTTTTCAATTTATACAGTAATCTTTAATAATAATGAAGGTAATCTTTTCGATAAGGAAAATAGAAGAGATCACTTCAATGGACTATGGTCCAATTTGTACTAGATTTTCTCGTGAAAAAGGCAGACATTGATTCTCGGCATCTAATCTTATGGACCTAGGAAAACAATCAAATGAGTTGAACAATTTAATACAAGTCAAAGAAATGCTCGTAGGACGAGTAAATTGATAGTGCAACTAACCCATGCTCATGGAGGTGAATACAAATATAGTGGTCACAATTAGCTTTTCACAAGACATAAAAAAACTAGCATAATATCTCCCACCCAAAATTCTAGATTCAAATGTTCTAATAGTTCGAAGATTAATAGTTTTCTTATAATATTAACAAATTTTTTTATATGAAGGAGATATTTTCCACAGCAAGTCAAATCTTGATATTGCTATCAAGATTCAACTATGTAGTTTCATGAGTCAAACTCATTGACCCATATTTCATGAGTAGTGGTTCATAAGGGGCTTAAGGTGTTTTCTAATGAATGGTTCATAAGGCACAACTCTTGGTGAAGGTTTTGCAAATGTGCAAGCAGAGTGGGTTTAATTATGGAGGAAATTCCATAGTTAAGCGCAGCTGGAGTAGTACTAGGATGGGTGACCTCCTGGGATGTTGCGATGCTTCACCTATGTGAGCACCACCTAGATCCAATGCATTTCAAGTGTTCCATTCATTCTCAAGAGAGATGGGTTCCATGAACTACTACTCATGAAATATGGGTCAATGAGTTTGACTCATAAAACTACACAGTTGAATCCTGATAGCAATATCACAATTTTTTTTGATGTGGTCACACTTTTTTTTGATGTGGCCTTGCTTGCCATGATACCACCAACCACCATCTCTTCCTCTAGATCTTGACCTTCCTTGTGAAATCTTACAATGTTTTAAGACTCTTCCCTTTTTCTTCCAATCTGCCTCTATCATTTGCAATCAAAACATCACCTCTTGTTGGAGCCTCATCCTCACTCTTTCTTCAAATTTCCTCACTTAGAATTACTCTAGCACGATCAAATTTAATCGTATTCATACTAGAAATAGAGTTACTTCCATATCCATGCTATTCTAGCTTTTAGGCAAAGAGGACAAGATTAATAGAGCCCAGAGTTTTTCATCATAATTAACTTTAACCAAAGTTAATTGACTAGTAACTGTATTAAAATTATTTAAATTTTCTGCTACAAAACTTCAACCATTTTCATTATAAACAATTATTTTGTATAAAAAATACCTTATTTGAAGCTGAAGGTTTGTCTTACAACTTATCCAATATACCTATTAACTTTGCAGTTGTTGCTCTAGATATGTTAAATACCACAGATGGAGACATGCACAACTGAATTGCTCCCAGTGCTTTTCTATTTGTAATATCCCATTTTTCATGCAACATGGTTGTGGATTTCTTTGCTTTACCATGCAACAGTTGCTACAAATCTTTCTGGTATAAAAAATCCTCCATCTGCAACTGATAATGCTTCCACTCAAACTCAAATCTCTCTTGCTGAATGCAACCATCTCTAATACCAAATGTTAAAAAATAAAAGAGCAACTTAGAAAACAGAATTCAAAACAGAAACAAAGATTCCTACACAAAACATTAAACAACATTTTCGAAGAGGTTCACCATAAATGGCAATGTTCACTATTTAAGCAGGGCAATCGCTTTATTCACTTGCTCAATTCAATTACATCCAATCTGCACTGATATTTATACAATTACTTAACTCTTTGAACATAAAGAAGCATTAATGAACTGAATAATCAGAGGAATTGAATGGTCACAACTGTTGAACTTCACATTCTCAACAATAATTTCAATATATTATTCTTTCAATTCAAATGGCCCTATGCACATGGTTTGTTGTATCAGATGATGGTCACGGCTGAGTGGAAAAATCCACAGAAATGACAGCAGTAAGAATAAAGAATGACTAAGAGGTGCCCTTCTCCAAGCACTCCATTTCTTAAGGCATTCCTCTCAGTTCCCGTTTCCAATCTTCCATTCCTCTACCTCTGCCTTTCTACAGAGTTACTACAGGCTTCCTGAATAACAACTGAACAAGATGACTCCTCCATGGCATTGTAAGACAGGGCTTTAATATATACCACATACTTCTATGTAAAGAATGACACCCATTTGATCAAGTCATTGTGGTTCCTTAATTGAGAAACCTAGAAACAGCACAATTTCAGAATTTGAAAAGAAGTTGAAATTCTTTTACACTGCAAGTCTGTCACCATGAACCTCATTAAATTGTAAATTTCTGTCATGTATAGCTTTACTTTATATCACCAATAATCTCTGCAAGAACATTTTCCATTTTTGAAATGATGGAATCGATTCACATCTCTCACAGCAATTTCTCTTGAAAGGATCGTGGAAAGAAGCTTAGTTACAGTGTGGCAGTGAACACAAACTCGAAGGTTCTTGACTACTCTAATACTAGTTCCGGGAGATGTGTTCAACAGCCCGAATGCAATTGCCAACATTTCACTATGGTGGCGAATGAATAATCCCTTCTCCTCCTCCTCCACATCATTCAATACAAGTCTTGAATCCAATATATACCCTGCTGCCTTCATCTCCCAAGACAAGTTCTCCAGCTTTGCATATATCTCCTGTGTTTGTGGATGTGACCTATCTCCTACACAAAAAGCACTTACAATTTTATTCACTTCAATCCAACTACATCCAGGTGTCTTTTGTACTCCTCTATCTTTGAACAATCTCCATACCCTTTGAACATCACTCCACCTCCCCACCTCTGAATAAATGTTTGACAGAAGAGCATAAGGTGCAGCATTTTTAAAATCCAACTCAAAAACAAGTGTTGCAACAAATTCTCCTAACTCTAAAATCTTGTGTGCTCTGCAGGCACCAAGCAAAGACATCCACACAATTGCCCCTGGTTTTATTGGCATTTTGATGATAAAGTTTAGGGTTTCCTCAAGATAACCAGCGCGGCCGAGAAGATCAACAATGCAGATATAATGATCCATTGTAGGCAAAATGCAATAAGAGTCACTCATTTGACTCAAGTACTTGCATCCCTCATCTACTAGACCTGCATGGCTGCATGCGAATAAAAGACAAACTAGGCTAATATGGCTGGGCTTAGTTCCAGACTGCTCCATTGATTTAAATAGCTTGAGAGCATGCCTGCCATACCCATGCATTGCATAGCCTGCAATCATTACAGTCCATGAGATCACACTTGGACAATGTATTTTGTCAAATAGTTTTCGTGCCTTTTGTATGCTTCCACATTTTGCATACATGTTTATGAGGGCAGTCACCAGCACATCATCAGATAAAAACCTGCTTTCAACTATTCTTTGATGAATCTCCAAGCCCTGTCCTAAAGCTCCCACTTTAGCACACACTGGGAGGATGCTAGCAAAGATGAATGGATCCGGTTGGATACCAGTTTGTTGAATTTCCTTAAATATCTCTAAAGATTTTTCAGAGAGTCCATTTTGTGCGTATCCAGCAATGAGTGCATTCCACGAAACCACATTTTGCTGAGGCATTTCTTTGAAGAGTCTCAAAGCTTCGTCAAGAAAACCAAATTGTATGCATCCTGTAATCATGGAATTCCATGAGACTGCATCACGTTGAGGCATTTTGTCAAACAGTCTACATGCCTTGTGTATGCTTCCACATTTTGCATACATGTGTATAAGAGCATTTACAACTACAGTGCCAGAGATAAATCCGCTTTCAATTGTTTTTTGATGAATCTCTGTACCTTGTTTCAAAGCTCCCATTTTGGCACATACTGGGAGGATGCTGGCAAAGGTGAACTGATTTGGTTGAACACCCGTTTCCTGCATCTGATAAAAAATCTCCAGTGCATTTTGAACAAAACCCTTTTGTGCATATCCAGCAATGATTACATTGGATGAGACAATATTCTGTTTAGGCATTTTTTTAAAAAGACTTAAAGCCTCCTCAAGGATACCATTCTGTATGTATCCTGCAATCATTGCATTCCATGAGATTGAATCTCGTTTAGGCATTTTATCAAATAATTGGCGTGCCTTTTCTATTCTCCCAAATTTTACAAACATGTCTATCAGGGCCGTCACAAGTTTGACGTCAGAAAGAAGTCCACATTCGATTACTCTTTGATGGATCTTGATACCATGTTCCAATTCTCCAAATTTGGTGCAGCCTGGGAGGATGCCGACAAAGGTAGCTGTGTTGGGTTTCACAACTTGCAATTGCATTTGTTTTAAAATCTCTAAAGCCTTTTCGACACGTCCATTTTGTGCGTATCCAGCAATAATTGCATTCCATGATACCACATCTCGTTTAGGCATTTCATTGAAAAACTTTAGAGCCTCGTTAAGAAAACCGTTTTGGGTATATCCTACAATCATAGTGTTGCACGAGGTCATATTTCCTTGAGGCATTTCTTTGAATAGCTTTACAGCCTCCTCAAGGGCACAATTTTGTGCATAGGCAGCTACCATTGCAGTCCATGAGAATGCATCTCGTTGAGACATTTTGTCAAACACCTCGCGCGCTTTCCATACACTTCCACATTTTACATACATGTCGATCAGAGTATTGGCAACTACTGTATCGGATATGAGGCCTCTTTCAATTACTCTTGGATGGATCTCCATACCCAGTTCCAAAGCTTCCATTTTCGCACACGAAGATAAGATACTGGCAAAGGTGAATTGATCAGGTTGAATACCCATTCTTTGCATTCGGCAAAACTGTGTCAATGCCTCTTCGGGAAAACCATGTCTTCGATGAGCTGCAATTATGATATTCCACGAGAAGACATCTGGTTCCTTCATGTTTTCAAAAACCTTGTAACCATTTAAATAACTTCCACACTTGTCATACATATTGATTAGTTGATTCTGAAAGATAGTCTGTCTACTAAACATAAATCCCCTGTCAGTGATGTAAGAGTGGATTAACTTACCCCCTGAAAGGGTTGTTTTGGCAATGCAGGTCTGCAGCAGTTGAATACATGTTTGAGAGTCATGAGGAGGATTGTGTGTGGTAAGCAGGACGTTTACAGCTTCCTTTAAACGAAGCTCTTTACAGAGCTCTCTGACATGGGAAATGGACGAGATAGTACGATTGAAGCCTGGAGAATATGTGGTTAAATTATTCATTCCTGCCCCGTAAAACACCATTATGGTTCTGGTTCTGAAACATGGTATTGTGGCCATTTATTGTCAGTTCAGACCTCACCTACTGGCTCCCATTCCATCCACCAGCCTAAATTGATGCTTCAAGTTACATTCTCATGAAAGCGAATCTCAGATGCTCCACTGAAGGACAACCTAGCAATGACCAATGTTATTTCCTCCATCCCTGGTACAGAGTTCTGTTGTCTTCTAACATATAGCTTTAGCTCGAGACAGTTATGTTGTCGGCCTTGAATGGTTGAATTTGATGCCATTTTAACATGGGTTTTCACTGGTTCAACACTGATGATAGCATCGTGCTTGCGATAGTTAATGACAGAGGAACATCGTTGGAAGGCAATTGTTTAAGGGCCCGTTTGGTGAGCGGAATAGGAATACGTATTCCAAAAATTTCGAATTCTTTGTTTGGATGCATTAAAACGAGATTGGAATAGGAGGTAAAATAGGAATACGTATTTCAATTTTGGCTCAAAAATGGGGTTTTGCAATTCCATCCAAATAGGTGGTATTGGAATACGTATTCTTATTCCATTTTTTTTTAATTTAAGAAAACATAAATTTTTGGGTCCGCGAATTCCTATCAAATATTGGCTGAACCAAACGGAAAACAGGAATACGTTCTATTCCGAAATACGTATTCCTATTCCGCTCACCAAACGGGCCCTAAACGTTTTAGAAAAAAATTTCGAGTTAATATTAATATTATTATTATTGGCATTAGGTTATGTTTAACAAGAATAAAATTAGCAAAGACATTTTGGTGTGTAATGAGTATGTTGAAAATTGTTGAAGGTGAATTAAGAAAAAATAAGTTTATTAGGAGGATAATTTTATATAGTTATTGAGATCAATAAGTAGGTCATTTGTCAATGGGCTCTTGATCTACTAGTGAAGTTGAATGACTCACAAAAGAGCCCACTAGGGATAAAGTATTGCTTAGTGCAAGGCTTCAACACAGTAAGGGATGAGGTTGGGATCGTGTCTTGGGTGATTTTGACAACATGGATGCTCCTCAATCCTTGGCTCTAAGTTGAAGAGGTTTCAGGCATGTGTGGGTCTGTATCAGGTTTCTAAATCTTTTAGTGGTGGCCTTCGATGGTTGGTAGATCGTAGGCCTCGTGCCTCACTGGGTTGCCTCGCAAGTCTAAACCCTCCATCAGAAGAAGAACAAAAAAAAAGAAAAAAAGAGAGTAGGTCATTTATCAAATGAGTTAGTTTATACACTAAATATTTTAATAGAGAAGAGATTCCCTCAAATCAACTATGTTTCTACTTATGAAAATCCAACCACGAGTTAGTTTATACACTAAATATTTTAATAGAGAAGAGATTCCCTCAAATCAACTATGTTTCTACTTATGAAAATCCAACCACGAGTTAGTTTATACACTAAATATTTTAATAGAGAAGAGATTCCCTCAAATCAACTATGTTTCTACTTATGAAAATCCAACCACGATTGAAACAAAACTTTTGTTCCAAGATGTAAAAACCCTCAACAAACTATATCTTTAACAAACATCAATTTGCTTTTGCTAATAAATAGTTTGATATTTTGTCAAACATTTGGACATGTGCACCGAGTTGTGGTGCCAAAAAGGTGACAAGGAATTTTTTTTTTTCTATTTTAAACAGCGCGTACGCGCTATAGCGCGTACGCACTTTAAAAAAAATAAAAAGTATATATGATGGGCTGCAAACCCGCAGCCCATCATTTTCATTACCATTTTCTTCTACTCCTACAGCGAGCAGCGCGTACGCGAGTTGAAGACTCAACATTTGCACCACCATTTGCCAAAATGCTTCCTTGTCGACGAAATCCAAGACCACAAGCGCACCCACGACGACGCCGTAAGTGATATAAACCTAACTTTGCATTGTTTGATATATTTTTCATATTGTTTTGTAAGTTTTTTATATTCTTTTGTAGGGCTTTTACAAATTTCATTTAGATTTGTTTATTTATTTGAATTTCAATTGATTTTTTATCAGGAAATGTTCATAATCAACCAGAAAATTCACAAGAACATCAAAACCCTCAAGAACCCCAAAACCAAAACCCTCCTCAAGAAGAAGAACAAATTCCACAACTCGAACCAATTGCAAGACCTCCACCAGGCACACAAGAAAATCTAAGAAATGAAATAGAGAGAGGCAAAACTGAATTAGAAGGAATCATTGCTCGATTGAAAGAATCCGGACAAACCAATCCAATGAGGGCTCAATTAGCATCATCCCTCGAATCCATTAACACTCAGATAGCCTCAGTTAGTGGTCAGTTAGATATTTGGCGGGCTAAGAGGGATGAACAAAAAAGATTTTATGCAAATAAATTGTCATATGAAGATGTTAAAAAAAAGGAAATACCAAAAGGTAGTATATGTGCATTATTTAGAAAATTCGGTGAGCAAAATATTGTTAGAGAGGGTACTAAACGATTCCCCATCCATTGGTGCATACATGATGCTATTAGAAATAATTTTTGGGATAGATGGTGGATAGCTTTTGATGCCCCTCCTTGCAACAATCACGAGGTCCCCATGTATTTTTTGAAAAAATTATATTGTGAGTTTGTCCTTGGGGAGATCCCCAATTATTTTGACTCCCAGGGTAGAGGTGGGGGGTCATCATTTGAGAGGCCCGGAGCATGTCGTGACCCTAATGTAGTTAGGGCACCCATGGTCCATCCACAGCATGAGCATGTGATTATTCCTTCAGTTGTGAAGGAACATGTAGAGGCCAGCACTCTAGGGACCATTAATGCTTTGACACAGACCCTCATCCATTCCACGAGCCCATTAGTTGAGGGGGAGCCTTCTATACGTCGTGGTCACATGTGCACTTCATGCGGATCCCTATGCACATTTGGCACTCATGTCGGAGATGGTGCAGATGATGGGCTTGTCACCGATCAGTTCCTGAATGAGACATTTGGCATTGACACACATGTAAATTACTAATTTGATCACATTTCATACGTATAGTGAATGATTAATTAATTAGGATTTATTGACATTGTTCAAAATTTAGGGTCAAAGTGTTCCTGGGCCTAGCAGTGATCCTCCAGGCCCATTTTTTGTCCCTTCGACGAGTCCTGAGGTATGTATCAATTTAATCATTTTAATTAATACATATATTTATTACGTAATCATATTAAGGATTGACCAAAAAAAATATGCATGTGCATCAGTTCTCCACAGGACCCTCAACCTTTACCACAGAAGCAGAGCAGAGACATCATACGAGCTTCACACAGGTACAGTTGTTTCATGTTAATTTAATTCATTTGATTATATTTATTCCATGTTTCATGTTAGATATAACGTGTATTGTATGACGTGTAGCTCATGATGTTGGACACACCTCCTCATCTGCAACAGTCTGTTGATAGTGGAGTGGCCGCAGCTGTGGCTAGCTCACAGCCACTGACGAAGGTATGAAAGAATTTTCTTCGTTTTAGTTGTTGTTTATAATAGTTAATCTCAAAATTTTTAATGTTATTTATAAATGATTATATTTATTGAATTGTTGTAGGGTCTTGTCACGCCTGATCGTCCACGAGCATTTGAGGTGGACTTACAGAGTGACTATTTGTTGGCGGTAAGAAAATAATTGATTTTGTGAGTATATATATTTGATTTCAACGTATAATAAATATTGATTCATATCTACTTTCTTTGTATTAGTTGGACCTGGAGAAGAGCCTCAACAAGAGGTCAAGTGAGCGTGTCAGGAGGGCCCCGTCATCTCCACTGTCTCCCTCCACACGACGGCAGAGGACGTCGAGAGACTTGTTTTCTTCCCCTCATGGGAAGGAAAAGATGTAGTTGAGATATTTGATACATATATATAGAGACTTGTTTCCTTCCCCATGTATATATATAGGCATCTGAGAGACATATTCGATACACATTTGATGTACATATGACATTCTATATTTGATGTATGACATATTTGATGTATGACATTATTGGTTAATATATGATATGTTTGTTCATATACGACATTATTGGTTATCATAATATATTATGTGTTTGTTAATGTATATGACATTATTGGTTATCATTTTATATTATATGTTTGTTCATGTATGACGTTAAATTAGATATATTCGTGTATGACATTAAATTAGATATGTGCATGTATGAAATTAAATTCAATTGCTAGAGAGTTGCCATTATGTCTACCAACTAGTAGATGTTCTTTTTTTCTTTATTAGTATTTCTCAAAAACCGCAAAGAAGCTGTTTCTGGTAGTATCTACTATAGTCCTACTCAAATATGTTTTCAAAAATACTTAGTATGGCAAAGAAATGTCTATGGAAAGCTTGTCAAATAGGATATTGAAGAACTAAATGTGGATAGTCATTAGTACCCATCAATAAGAACACGAACATCTTTCTCAAGCAAGCCATATGACATTAGCAAGTAATTTATAAATTTCTTTTGCAAATAACTAGAAGATGCTATGAATCTTAATACAGAGTTAATCACGAACTCATTATTCCATCCAAGAAGCATATATCACCCTAAGCCAATTAACCGACAGGATAAAAATTAATTCAATTTCAACAAAATTTTGAGTATAACAAGCATCTTAGGGATTCTTACAAGAATTAACACGATGTTCACAAGAGCATTAGAAGTTCTTGTAATGCTATTTCACATATTGTAATCATATTTAGTTTTGAATGGCCGTTTGTGTTACAAGCATAAATGTTCTTTAAGGTCTTTTAATTCTAGACATGAATTTTATTATGAAGCTTTTTTATGACAACCCACTCAATGCATATATTGTTGTTCCACATTATGCTAATTTGACTTTCATTGGTTGATTTGGGTCTAGACATGACGTTATTCACTACCTTTTTTATATATTTTTTTTTGTAGTGAGGTTCTGGCCTGAATGAATGTATTAATCATCGAAGTTGTGAACCTTGGTCGAGATTCTTACAAATATATTTTCAAATTGGACCTCAAATAGTTTTCTCAGTCACCCCCTATACACAGATACTGAAATTGTAGTTAATTACAAAATTAATACTAAATTAACACAAGTTTAATTGAGAAGTATTATTTACCTCAATAGGCTAGATTATTATTGACCGGGAAGCTTTATCTTAGAGCAGTTGGTTTCCTAAATCTTTAGCGCAATGACAGTCTTATGGAATGTGGAATTAGGTCTGCTAGCTAAGGAACGTTCTTTAAAAGGTAGAGGAAACTCAAGACTCACATGTTTCCAATCAATATAAATGTTTAAATCGCTTCTCTAATTTTTTCTATTTATGATCTTCTTAAAACTTAACTTTCTAAATGCATTGATGGGGAAATAAAGATCTTCTAGGAACTAAAGGCTAATCATGTTTAATACTTACAATTCTCTGTTTTTATCTAATAATTTAAAAAAGATTGTACAAGTGTTTTCAAATAGCAACACTTGTCACTAACATCATAAGAAGGAATATCCAAGGAGTCTTACCACTGATCCCCCACCACCAAATTCAAGAGAAAACAAAATTCCACTACTAAAGAGATAGTAACAATGATCATCCCTAGTCTCTCCCTTATCACAAAATGATTACCATCAAAATTTGCATTTCCAATTGCGTCATGTGCGTTGAAGTGATAGTAACATTTTCACTCTCTTACCTAATGTCTCCCATTTCTGAAACTCTTGGGGAAGGGCAAGGCCATCTTCTCAGTACTTCAAAATACAACGAGTTCCATTTTTTCACATATTGATAATCGTTGACTTAAAGTATAGTCGAAGTATTGACAGCCCATAGATATGCCCCGTCAAAGATCGCAGCCCTGTGGCATTTAGTGACCCTTAGGGACATTCTGGTTCAGCGTGCCTGAGAACATTCGAGCACTGAAGGGGACAGGAAGAGGTTGGGGATAGGGTTTACCCAGCCACCCGGAGCTAATGGAGTAGACAGTTTGATCCCATGACGAAAGATGAGAGAGATTTGGCAGTTGGCAACTTTGTACTGGCCAACACTACAAGTTTCAGCATCACCCGAGATGGCATTGTAGAATGAAAACAGAATGTGATCTCCAAAAAGTGAGAGAGGTTATTGTAGGTCTCTGCAACACAGTCCTGTAGGAATTGGAATCTCATCCATATCTTGCATGAGCTCCGAGATATGCCCCATCAAAGATCGTAGCCCTGTGGCATTTAGTGACCCTTAGGGACATTCTGGTTCGGCGTGCCTGAGAACATTCAAGCATTGAAGGGGACAAGACAAGGTTGGGGATAGGGTTTACCCGACCACTCGGAGCTAATGGAGCAGACAGTTTGATCCCACGACGAAAGATGAGAGAGATTTGGTAGTTGGCAACTTTGTATTGGCCAACACTACAAGTTTCAGCATCACCCAAGATGGTGTTGTAAAATGAAAACAGAATGTGATCTCCAAAAAGAGAGAGAGGTTATTGTAGGTCTCCGCAACACGGTCCTGTAGGAACTGGAATCACATCCATACCTCGCACGAGCTCCGAGATATGCCCCATCAAAGATCGCAGCCCTATGGCATTTAGTGACCCTTGGGGACATTCCGGATTGGCGTGCCTGAGAACGTTCGAGCACTAAAGGGGATAGGATGAGGTTGGGGATAGGGTTTACCCGGCCACTCGGAGCTAATGGAGCAGAGAGTTCGATCCCACAACGAAAGGTGAGAGATTTGGCAGTTGGCAACTTTGTACTGGCCCACACTGCAAGTTTCAGCATCACCCGAGATGGCATTGTAAAATAAAAATGAAGTGTGATCTCCAAAAAGTGAGAGAGGTTATTGTAGGTCTCCGCAACACGGTCCTGTAGGAACTGGAATCGCATCCATACCTCGCACAAGCTCCGAGATATGCCCCATCAAAGATCACAGCCCTGTGGCATTTAGTGACCCTTAGGGACATTCTGGTTCAGCGTGCCTGAGAACGTTCGAGCACTGAAGGGGACAGGAAGAGGTTGGGGATAAGGTTTACTCGGCCACCCAGAGCTAATGGAGCAGACAGTTTGATCCCACGACGAAAGATGAGAGAGATTTGGCAGTTGGCAACTTTGTACTGGCCAACACTACAAGTTTCAGCATCACCCGAGATGGCATTGTAGAATGAAAATGGAATGTGATCTCCAAAAAGTGAGAGAGTTTATTGTAGGTCTCTACAACACAGTCCTATAGGAATTGGAATCTCATCCATATCTCGCACGAGCTCCGAGATATGCCCCGTCAAAGATCGCAGCCCTGTGGCATTTAGTGACCCTTAGGGACATTCTGGTTCGGTGTGCCTGAGAACATTCAAGCATTGAAGGGGACAAGACAAGGTTGGGGATAGGGTTTACCTGGCCACCTGGAGCTAATGGAGGAGACAGTTTGATCCCACGATGAAAGATGAGAGAGATTTGGCAGTTGGCAACTTTGTACTGGCCAACACTACAAGTTTCAGCATCACCTGAGATGGCGTTGTAAAATGAAAACAGAATGTGATCTCCAAAAAGCGAGAGAGGTTATTGTAGGTCTCCGCAACATGGTCCTGTAGGAACTAGAATCACATCCATACCTCGCACGAGCTTCGAGATATGCTCCGTCAAAGATCGCAGCCCTATGGCATTTAGTGACCCTTGGGAACATTCCGGATTGGCGTGCTTGAGAACGTTCGAGCACTAAAGGGGATAGGACGAGGTTGGGGATAGGGTTTACCCGGCCACCTGGAGCTAACGAAGCAGACAGTTCGATCCCACGACGAAAGGTGAGAGAGATTTGGCAGTTGGCAACTTTGTACTGGCCCACACTGCAAGTTTCAGCATCACCCGAGATGGCGTTGTAAAACAAAAATGGAGTGTGATCTCCAAAAAGTGAGAGAGTTGTAGGTCTTCGCAACACGGTCCTGTAGGAACTAGAATCGTATCCATACCTCGCACGAGCTCTGAGATATGCCCCGTCAAAGATCGCAGCCCTGTGGCATTTAGTGACCCTTAGGGACATTCTAGTTTAGCATGCCTGAGAACGTTTGAGCACTGAAGGGGATAGGAAGAGGTTGGGGATAAGGTTTACCCGGCCACCCGGAGCTAATGGAGCAGACAGTTTGATCCCACGACGAAAGATGAGAGAGATTTGGCAGTTGGCAACTTTGTACTGGCCAACACTACAAGTTTCAGCATCACCCGAGATGGCATTGTAGAATGAAAATGGAATGTGATCTCCAAAAAGTGAGAGAGGTTATTGTAGGTCTTTGCAACACAGTCTTGTAGGAATTGGAATCTCATCCATATCTTGCACAAGCTCTGAGATATGCCCCGTCAAAGATCACAACCTTGTGGCATTTAGTGACCCTTAGGGACATTCTGGTTTGGCATGCCTGAGAACGTTCAAGCATTGAAAGGGACAAGACAAGGTTGGGGATAGGATTTACCCAGCCACCTGGAGCTAATGGAGTAGATAGTTTGATCCCACGACGAAAGATGAGAGAGATTTGGCAGTTGGCAACTTTGTACTGGCCAACACTACAAGTTTCAGCATCACCCGAGATGGCGTTGTAAAATGAAAACAGACTGTGATCTCCAAAAAGAGAGAGAGGTTATTGTAGGTCTCCACAACACGGTCCTGTAGGAACTAGAATCGCATCCATACCTTGCACGAGCTTCGAGATATGCCCCGTCAAAGATCGCAACCCTATGGCATTTAGTGACCCTTGGGGACATTCCGGATTGGCATGCCTGAGAACGTTCGAGCACTGAAGGGGATAGGAAAAGGTTGGGGATAAGGTTTACTTGGCCACCCAGAGCTAACAGAGTAGACAGTTCGATCCCACGACGAAAGGTGAGAGAGATTTGGCAGTTGGCAACTTTGTACTGGCCCACACTGCAAGTTTTAGCATCACCCGAGATGGCGTTGTAAAACAAAAATGGAGTGTGATCTCCAAAAAGTGAGAGAGGTTATTGTAGGTCTCTGCAACACAGTCCTGTAGGAACTAGAATCGCATCCATACCTCGCACGAGCTCCGAGATATGCCCCGTCAAAGATCGCAGCCCTATGGCATTTAGTGACCCTTGGGGACATTCTGGATTGGCGTGCCTGAGAACGTTTGAGCACTGAAGGGGATAGGATGAGGTTGGGGATAGGGTTTAGCCGACCACGCGGAGCTAATGGAGTAGAAATTTTGATCCCACGAGGAAAGGTGAGAGAGATTTGGCAGTTGGCAACTTTGTACTAGCCGACATTGCAAGTTTCAGCATCACCCGAGATGGTGTCGTAAAATGAAAACGGAGTGTGATCTCCAAAAAGTGAGAGAGGTTATTGTAGGTCTCCAAAAAGAGTGTTTAAAAATGCAAAAAAAGCGGGGGGTCCTTTGTATGGTTTGGGAGTTTGACCATTAAAACTAGAAATTGTCCTAGTAGTAAGTGCTGGTAATAGTTTTGAAATTTGATTGTTGAGTGTTGAGAAACCTCAAGTTTGGGATTTTTCTTGTTGGTTTGAGTCTATAATAACCATTTCCATCTGAAAAGTTGAGTGTTGAAACCATTTAAGAAGTATTTGCATAGTTTTCCCTAAAATTTGAGTGCATAAAAAGGGGTATGTGATTGCTCCCAAGGTGGATTTAGTGTTTTCTCCAAACAAGAGTTGCATTTTATGTTTGAAGTCATCTAATATAACCAAAGTGAAGGTGTTTGAACCATTTTGGGGTTCTAGAGATGTTGCAAAGTAAGAGTTCTAGAAAGCCCTAGGGTAAAGGGGCTAGAAAGGAGGGTTTTGTAAAAACCATTGTAAAGTTGATCATGAGACCAAAAAAATAAAAGAATCCTTGCATTTGAGTCATGTCTTAAGACTTTTTTGGGTCATGGGAGTTCCAAAAGTCAAGGGATTGTGAGTTGCTTTGTAAATGGCCTCAAACTAGGCCTAGTTAGCAGATTGAAATAGCCAGTTTTGAGTGATATTTTACAAAACAAGTGTAGTTGGTTTTGGAGTATATTTTAGAGTGAGGAAAAGGGTATTTTAATCACCCAATAGTTTAGGAAGTTCTGTGAATTTTTTTGGAGAAAACAACAAATTAGTGACTGGCAAGGGCTAGTTGGAACAAGCCTAGAAGAGGCAAAATTGAGAAAGTGTAAGAGATGAGTTGCAAGAAACAACTACTGTAGATGATGCAAATATTGATGAGTTGTAAAGCGAGGGGGAGGAAATCACTATTGAATCCTTCCTAAAAATCAATGGCTTATTAGATGAACCAATTAACACTTTGTTGAGGAGTTATGGACAAAATATGAAGGGACTAGGTACAATTGCACCTAAAAATACCCAACCAGAAAACCTGAACCAGCCAGTGGACTATTATAGGAGATAAAACCTTGAGCATACAACAAACATTGATATTAGATTAAGCTTGCTAATGCAAGATTCACAACCAGATTGGTTGTAGGAGGTTGTCACAAACCTTGGGTAACCAAATACTTGTGGGGATGAAAATGTTTCCCTTTTAATTCCATCCCCACCACATGTTGACCCCAAGGACATCATCTAATGCTTTGCAAATGGTGGCAACCATGATGAAATAAATAGTTAACAATTTTTTGATACCCAGGCCCAAAATGACTATGATGGAGATGTTGATTTTATACGTTACATGCCACTAGACAGAAAACAACATAGTGGTTTACCCAGTAGATTCCTATAGCTACCAAAGAAAAGGATACAAAATTCTAAGGAACAAGAGAGACTAAGAAGTTATTTGAGGCTAATGCATTTTACATGAAGGAGAAGATCAGGGATAGGAAAGATGGGAGAGAGGAAAAGATTGCAAGAAATGAGATCTTATATGCTATAGAGAGGGGAAAATGAGTTGCGGAGAAGGTTGCACTAAAGGAATAGAAGAGGAAAGAAAGAGAGGATAATCTAAATGTTTGAAAGAGATATAGACCAAATATTGGAGGTGCACCTTCAACAACTATAGAAATTATATTTACAACACTAGTGGAAGGAGATGTAATTGCACTAGCCCTAGAATCAATTAGTATGCCCAACATACCTCTTCTCCCATAGCATAAATCACATTCTGATATGTTCAATGCTCTAATCCCTAGATTAGGAAATATTCTTACTTAATAAGTGTAACCCCAAGCATTGTCACCATAGTTGGCAACAAATGGTGAGAGTCCCAATCAACTAGTGAAAAAAATGACTAAGTTGATGGAGCTGAATCCTACATTACACACATCTCCTAGTAGTGGACAGGAGGATGTTGGGATTGGGAGCATAGCACCTATTCCCTTTCCCAGTTTTATGGACAATTGATGGGAACTCAAGTAGATGGGAGAAATTCCAATTTTTTTGAAGCGATAAAGTTTTGTGATATATTTAGAATATCTAAGATAGACTTATTTTTTATGTGAACTAAACCATTCTTACATTACTATTTAAATGTATTTGTATTGTTATAATAGTTTGATTGTTGGTCATGGTGTAAAATATGTAAAGTTTAGAAATATAAATAGTTCATCATAGAGATATTATAGAATTAATTTATTTTAAATAATAGAAATAATCATAACACATAGATAGAAATAAATAATAATAATTTTATACAAAAAGTTTTAATTTATTTTAAATAATTAAATAATAGAAACATCGTAGAATTAATAATTCAGTATAATCATAACAAATAGACACTAAACAATCCCAAATTCAAACATACGAAGGTCCAACTAGAATAATGACTTTAAATAACCAAATACCAAAGCCAAACAAAGGAAATGGGACTTTTACCTTAAATGAATAAATTACATGAAGAAGGGTGGCTGGCTGTTTGGAAATCTACTTATTTTTCTTCTCTCCCTCCTGTCATCCAAGAGAACATGCAATGAAAGAAAAATATCGTCACAATAAGAAAATATGAAAAATATTGTTCTAGCTTTAAAAAAATTGGAGACATCAAAACATAAAATCTAGATTCTAAACAAATCAAAACATAAAATCTATGATTTAAACTAAATCTCATCACTTACGCATCATAACAATACGATCCACCTTAGTCATGTGGACAGTCTTGGGGAAGAGGTTGCAACAATGTATTTGGATCCAGTTGATCACTCTTTCTCTCTCTCCCTCTCTCTGTATTCAATCTAATGAGCCAACTGGATCTGCTCGACATTTTAATGTCTCAAGTATTGCCTCGTGGTCTGACTCGCGAACTCTCCAAAGATTCTTATTATGTGGTTTTCCACCATATTTTATCAAGTGGACATTTGATGCGACAACAAGATTTGAATAATGAAGAATCTTCCTCTCTGTTTGCCAATCCTCGAATAACCACAAGTTAGGGTTCTTCATAGAATATCGTCTAAGCCATGTGCCGGTTACAACCACCGCACCGACATGGTACTCTAAACCTTCACCATCTATAACCGAGTGATCCAATTTTTGTTTGGCTTGAACACAATGACACAAATAATAATCTGTCCCTTCTTCATTGTCTTCAAGTGCAATAACAACAAAAACATGGCCTGCAGTGACAAATGTACAAAATGCAGTCATTAATTCAGAAAATACTTGCGTAAAAGTTATAAAGTTACATATTGAAATTACAAAGATATATAAATATATATATTACCAGGTTGCACTAGATCAGACAAGCGGTCAAATTCAATAGACGATTCCATCTGTACCATTTCCAGTGCTTGTGGGGGATGATAGGTGTCAATTGGGTCCAAAACCCGTATATCCCATTTGTCCACCCATTCAGTTGACTCACAGTCATCCCAATTTTCCTCTGCACATGATGGACAATAGCATGCCATTTTTCGTGTGTGGATACTCCATGAACTTGCATCAGAGCTTCTAAAAGAGTGCAACTCACTGGATCCTGTTAGTGTGCAACAATCCTGATATGGTGCAATGTTAGTATTATCTATCAACCAAAAAAATCTACGAATCGTAGACTCACCTTCCTTACCTGGACCCGTTGTAGCGTTACACCACTGGATGATGGATTTTGCATCTGTCAATATTGCTCCATCTTTTTACTTTAGTTCTTCACGAGCTAAGGCTCTTTTGATGCATGCGCCTGCATCATCGTGCTCTCCCTTTCCATGACCAACCTCTGTGAAATTCCACATGTATTGAATTCTACACAACTTGTGCATCCTGCTCAACCAATAGAACATCCGTGCATTCTTGAATTGTGATGCACAATTGTCTGACCAAATAATGTGCTGACGATATGTGATGCCCTTGTTAGCCAAATCTCCATAAAATAGTTGAAAACAACCATGTACGAACTCCGTAGAATGTGATCGATCATCACTGATGTAAAAATGGTACTCCCTCAAAATCTTCCTGTCATCCTCTGTACTTGTAGGTGAATGCATGAATGTTATGTGAACAAATATGGAAACCTGTTGAGAAGTATAATACTTTTCTTGCACCTCATTTTGTGGTTGTAGTGTGTAGTTCTTTGAGAAATCTACAACCGAAACAATGGTATCCAGTGGAAACGTATCCTTGCACAACTTGAATTGCAAATCCAGCCATCGAGCTCTATGGGTATGCCTTGCATTCTCGTAAATAATGGTTTCACGAAAAATCTTCATGAACTCATACACTGGAATCTTTTCAATGACTAAATCACATCTTTTACCATGTTTCCCATCTTTTAGAGCATATGTCACTATCTTAAATTTTCCATAATCTACTATTTCATTTCCAATTGCATGTGTACTATCCATATGTTGACAAGTTGATAAAAGTTGCAAAGAACCACAAAATAAGCACGTACCATCCAAGCATGATGTCTTGTAAAATTGTTGGCTGTCCCTTATTTCACATAAAATGTTGGATATGAATTCCCTTGAAGATCTTGGTGGCTCATTTATGTCACAATCCTGCAAAACAAACTGAGAATGCAAAATTATGCATATATGCCTAAAAACATCAAAATGGTTAGAAAATTCAATATGTATCCTACAACAACAAGTTGTGCGTGTGTGATTTATCTTCACATAAAAAGGTTTACCCATCTCAAAAAATCTTTGACTTATTCGAATTTGAGGATACATACCAATAAATTTTGCAAAAAATTGTGTCTGAGTTGTGTCCAAAAAATGTTTTGCATGTGGCTCGCGATTTTGGCTACCAATCCTCCTTCTTACAACATCTCTTTGATTAGGGGAAACACGTGTGTTATTTTTCCAAAAATCTTCGATCAATGATTTCAAAACTTCACTAATTTCTTTATCCTTTCGCGGTAGTCTACCGCTAAATGTCCATAACTCATTTTTTGTTAGATCTTCCAATCTCTCACGCCTTAGCATGGCTCTCCTTAGAGTACCTCTACCAATTTTTAATGTTTTGCTTGTCTTTCTCATGAGTCGAGCTTTCTTCATTTGGCTACTTACTATTGTCGATGTAAATACTCGTCTTGTGATATTACTATCTTTGGTGCGTGATTTAGAACCCACTTTGTCATAAGCATTCATTAGATTCTTTACAATATTTTTTTCATTTGAATCATCCATCGTTCTTAGCCCAAGAATCTTCATGATAGGCCTAAATTTTAAATTCCTCATCATTTCAACAAATAATTGGCATTGAACTGTAATATTTAATTCATCAAAAAAAATCTTCACATACGATTAACTTTTTTTTGACAAGTACGCTTGCTAATCTTGTCAGGCATTGATTTCAAAATGTTACTATCAATATCAATCAAATATTTTGGTCTTCTAAAACGAATTCTAGAAGGTGTTATAATCTCTTCAATTCTCTCAACATTTTGAACATCAACATAAGGTTGAGTGTATTGCATACCTTGAACTGAAGATGATGTGCCTTGGCAATAAGATGCAAAAGATGGAATATCACCTACTTGATGTGTTGATGTTGTGCCTTCAACATGACATGATGGAGTGTGTATATCGTCGGATCTACAAATCGGTGTCTCTTCAACATGAGAGGATGATATGACTTCAACATTGGAAGATGGTGTAGCGGACGATATGACTCCAACATTAGAAGATGGTGTAGCTTCACAATTCAATTGTCTTCTTGAGCGTAACAGTCTCATTCGTTCTCTTTGTCTTTCCAATTCTTCCTCTTTGTTTCTTGGTACCGGTGGTTCTTGATCCTCTTCGAAAGTCAATTCTTCATTATTGCTTTGCAATTTTCTTTGCTCACGTAGTAATTTCATTTTATCTCTTTTAATTGCCAAATCTCTCTCCCTATCTTCATTTGTTTGATTTTTTGGTTTCTTCCTTGGCATGATGATGATTTCTACATGTCAAATTATTCAAACATTTGAATTACTTAAAATGTGTAAATTACAAATTATTCAAATACATATAAAAATTATAATTATTTGAATGAATACACAATATATATATAAAACGACTTGTCAAATTTCTAACCATTTCGAAATAACATTTCATTGAAACATACAAATTTCAATGAATTCACTATATATTAAACAACATGTCAAATTATAATCAAATTTGTATCTATATATCAACAAACAATATTTAAAATAGATTGCACTAACCTTTTCTATACAAGAAATATTCAAAAAGTCTTCAAATCGTGTATCCAATGATTGAATTTGGTGTTTGTTAGCTTCCAAAAGTGTTTGCCACCTTGAAATAGTGTTTGTTAGCTTGAAATAGTGTTTGCCACCTTGAAAGAGTGTTTGCTGTGTTGAAACCCACGATTTTTGTCGGGATAACAGAGTGCAGAACAGAACAAAAGCAGAGAATGAATGAAACGGGCCCCAAAGTTGCTTTTTGACCATTTTTAGGTGATTTCACATAGTGCGTACGTGCTATAGCGCGTACGCACTATATGAGAACACATCACTCTCCACCCTCCCTACTCTCTCTCTCTCTCTCTTCCTACTCTCTCTCCCCTCTCCCATCCCCTACACTCTCTCTCCCCTCTCCCATCCTTTACTCTCTCTCGCTCTCCCTCTCCCACCGCCTACTCTCTCTATCTCTCTCACCCTTTCTCCTCTCCCATCCCCTACTCTTTAGATCTCTCACACACACTCCCATCCTCCCTCTCCCACTTCTTACTCTCTCTCTCTCTTCCACCTCCTACTCTCTCTCACACTCTCTCCCATCCCCTACTCTCTCTTACACACACTCCCATCCGCTACTCTCTCTCTCTCTTGGGCTACTCTCTCTCTACCCTCTCCCATCCCCTAAACTCTCTCTTTTGCAGATACACACTCCCATCCCCCTCTCTCTCTCCCCTCTCCCATCCCTTACTCTCTAGATCGCTCACATGCACTCCCATCCCTCTCTCTCCTCCTCTCCCACTCCCTCTCCCACCACCTACTATCTCTCTCTCTCTCTCTCAAGTTCTCTCTCTCCCTCTCTACTCTCTCTCTCTCTCCCATCCCCTACTCTTACTCTCTCTCTCTCTCTCTCTCTCTCTCTCTCCAATCCCCAACTCTCTCTCACACTCTCTCCCATCCCCTACTCTCTCTGACACTCTCTCTCATCCTTTCACTCTGTCTCTCTCATCTCGTACTCTCTCTCTCTCTCTCTGTCACCTCCTACTCTCTCTCACACTCTTTCCCATCCTTTCACTCTGTCTCTCCCATATCGTACTCTCTCTTTGCCACCCCCACTCTCTCTCACACTCTCACACTCTCACACTCTCTCCTATCCCCTACTCTCTCTCTTTCACAGACACACACACACACACACACACACACACACACACACTCACACTCCCATCCCCCCTCTCTCTTCTCTCCCATCCCCTACTCTCTAGATTTGTCACACGCACTCCCATCCCTCTCTCTCCTCCTCTCCCACTCCCTCTCCCAGCTCACCTACTATTTCTCTCTCTCCCTCTCTACTCTCTCTCTCCCCCATCCCCTACTCTTACTCTCTCTCTCTCTCTCCCATTCCCAACTCTCTCCCATCCCCTACTCTCTCTCACACTCTCTCCCATCCTTTCACTCTGTCTCTCCCATCTCGTACTCTCTCTCTCTCTGCCGCCCCCTACTCTCTCTCTCACTCTCTCCCATCCTTTCACTCTATCTCTCCCATCCTTTCACTCTATCTTTCCCATCTCGTACTCTCTCTCTGCCACCCCCTACTCTCTCTCACACTCTCACACTCTCTCCCATCCCCTACTCTCTCTCTTTCACAGACACACACACTCTTATCCCCCCACTCTCTTCTCTCCCATCCCCTACTCTCTACATCTGTCACACACACTCCCATCCCCCCTATCTCTCTCCCTCTCCCTCTCCTACCGCCTACTAGATCTCTCTCTCTCAAGTTCTCTCTCTCCCTCTCTACTCTCTCTCTCTCTCTCCCATCCCATCCCTTACTCTCACTCCCTCTTTCTCTCATCCCCTACTCTCTCTCACAATCCCATCCCCTAATCTCACTCTCTCTCTCCCATCCCGTACGAGCTCTCTCTGCCACCACCTACTCTCTCTCACACTCTCACACTCTCTCCCATCCCCTACTCTGTCTCTCTTACACACATTCCCATTCCCACTCTCTCTCTCTCCCTCTCCCACTCCCTCTCCCACTGCCTACTTTCTCTCCCCCATCCCCTACTCTCTCTCTCCCCTCTCCCATCCCCTACTCTCTCTCTTTCATAAACACACACTCCCATCCCCCCCTCTCTCTCTCTCCTCTCCCATCCCCTACTCTCTAGATTTGTCACACACACTCCCATCCCCCCTCTCTCTCCCTCTCCCACTCCCTCTTGCACCACCTACTATCTCTCTCTCTCTCTCTCTCAAGTACTCTCTTTCCCTCTTTACTTTCTCTCTCCCATCCCCTACTCTCACTCTCTCTCTTCCATCCCCTACTCTCTCTCATACTCTCTCTCACCCCCATCCTGTACAAGCTCTCTCTACCACCCCCTACTCTCTCTCAAACGCTCACACTCTCTCCCATCCCCTACTCTATCTCTCTTATACACATTCCCATTCCCCCCCCCTCTCTCTCTCTCACTCCCTCTCCCATTGCCTACTCTCTCCCATCCCCAACTCTATCTCTCTTACACACTTCCATTCCCCCCCTCTCTCTCTCTCCCTCCCACTCCCTCTCCCATCACCTACTCTCTCTCTCTCTCTCTCTCTCTCTCTCTCTCCCCCATCCCCTACTCTCACTCTCTCTCTTTGCCACCCCTACTCTCTCTCACACTCTCTCCCATCCCCTACTTTCTCTCTTACACACACTTCCATCCCCCCTCTCTCTCCCTCTCCCACTCCCTCTACCATTGCCTAATCTCTTTCTCTTCCATCCACCCTCTCTCTCCCTCTCCCACTCCCTCTGCCATTGCCTACTCTCTTTCTATCCCATCCCCTACTCTCTCTATATCTATCTCCCCTCTCTCATTCCCTACTCTCTCTCTTTCACACACACCCATCCCCCCTCTCTCCTCTCCCATCCTCTACTTTTTCTCTCACTCGCTCTCCCTCTCCCACTGCCTACTCTCACTCTCTCTCACTCTCTCCCTCTCTACTCTCTCTCTGCTACCCCCTACCCTCTCTCACATTTTCATACTCTCTCTCTTTCTCTCTTACACACATTTCCATCCCCCCCCTCTCTCTCCCTCTCCCACTCCCTCTCCCATTGCCTACTCTCTCTTCCATCCCCTACTCTCTCTCAAGCTACTCTATCTTCCCCCTCTCCCATTCCCTACTCTCTCTCTTTCACACACATGCACTCCCATCCTCCTCTCTCTCGCTCTTCCTCTCCCACTCCGTCTCCCACCACCTACTCTCTCTCTCTCCCATCCCCTACTCTCAATCTCTCTCTCCCAACTTGTAATCTCTCTCACACTTCCTCTCTCTCCCATCCCCTACTTTCAATCTCTCTCCCCCATCCCATACTCTCTCTTTGCCACCTCTACTCTCTCTCTCACACTTCCTCTCTCTTGTATCTTGTACTCTCTTTGCCACCCCTACTCTCTCACATTTCCTCTATCTCCTATCCTATACTCTCTCTGCCACCCCTACTCTTTCTCACTTCCTCTCTCCCCTCTCCCATCCCCTACTTTCTCTCTATCTCTCTCACACACACAAATAGCCATTCCCTTGCCCCACCCCCCAACTCTCTCTTGGTTTTGGTTTGCAATTTAGGTCTCAATAGTGCATGCGCACTACCTTGAATTCAATAGCGTTTTAATAGGGCGTGCATGCTATAGGGCGCACATGCTATTCAAAGCTTTGCATTAAAACCAAGCCTAAGGCTTGGTTTTGCCTTGGAGATCCAACCCAAAGGTTTGGAGTTTATAAATAGGTCTGAGACGTGTTTTCCAGCAAACATACAAAAAATGATTGATTTTTCTTGTGTGCTCCCCTTCAAGATTCTTCGTGGTTGGGTATCGATAAGATCAGGTTACATAACATTATAGGTCTCTGTGTTAGCTATCTAACCATATAATTTATTTTTAATTTGAACTATTTTAAGTCTTTCATCTATAATTTATTTTGAATGTATGTTCATTTTTTGTCAAAAACCACCATGTACTAATTGGGCTGTAGATTTTAGCTCATTCATCGAATTTTGTAACAACTTAGTTTTTTAGAAACTAGACTCCATTCTACACACTTTGAAAAAAAGAAGTTTTGATTTTAGATTAGTTTTCAATCATTTCTAGGGGGAGCACACAGATATTTCACGTTTTTGGGATGGGTCTAATTAAAAAATTCATTAAAAAAAAAAGACACATTATAAAATTACTCGAAAAATCTGGGATAAAAAATCTGGGATAAACTACATAGTGTTAGGTAACTTTTGACCAGACCGATTAAAGAATTTCAAAAAAAAAGTTAAAATTTTAGGTGGGCCACACTTTGTACTATGTTATGTTTTTTTGGAATAAATAGTACCACTTTTTGTGGCCCCCTTTTTTGAGGACCTAAAACTAAACCATTTTGAAAAAAATTTAGTAGTTTAGAAACTAGATTCAAAAGACTACGACTTTTGTTTTTGTCATATCTTAAAATTTTGAGCGTAACTATCTTCAAATTCTTGTTGAAGTCCAGAATTTGCTGATTTGAGGAAAAAGGTGTCCACTTATACCCCCCTTTTGGCACCACAACTTGGTGCACTTACCCATTTGGCAGAAAAATTATTGTCACTCAATAAATAATGCGTTAAATTGATAGCTAACCTCTGAATTCATTTATCAACAAACCATATGGAAATATAATGAAATTTTTTTTTAATTGTTGGCTGCTTATAAATTAGAATTTGAAGCCAACCTATTTACTTTCAAACTATGTAATATAAATTGAATTTTACAAATTAAGAACCTAGTCTTCGCCAAAGAATGTAATTGCAAAGTCAAGCTGAGAGCTGCCTGGTCCAATTTCAATCTGGCGTTCACTGTCTACCCTTACAAATGTTGCCCAAAACAAACTCCAATCTGCAGAAAAAACCCTCCTCCAACAACTGAGAAATTATAATATTCAATTGTATAAATACTCCTTAGCCATAGTTAATACAAAAAGAGAAGATGATAATAAAATTCAAAAGTCTACAATAACTGAGTTGTGGATTCTCATAGTTAAATCTACAATATTTCAGCTGTAGATCTCAAACCCTTATACTTCAACAAGGGCACAAACTTCAAACTCAGAAATGTCACAAAGACAACAAGAGCAAAATAAGATAATCAACTAATCGAATGCTTTACTCATCAAATGGGCTCATATTTATAATCTCCAAATCAAATAAAGTTTCCCAATGAACTTCACTTAAGAAACTTCCTACACAACATTAAAATGTAATAAAGTGCCATTATAATTTGATTTATTATTTGCTTTTGGCTCTAAAAATGACCTTTTCCACCATAACTTAAAATTCTGACACATAAGGGCACTATTTCTTGTTCCCATGATTTAAAACTTTCTATCCCAGTTCCAACAAGCTATGATACTGAGGTGACCAACCAACAACACTATCAAAAATAACAACTTCAACGTATTTATATGAATACTAATAATAATTCACCCGTCTTGTGAAAACAACTAAAGAGGCATCAAAATCAAAATCTAACAATACCAAAGTGATCCTAATGATGAAAGATGATGAATGAACCTAATGAGGTGACTTACTATAAATAAGCGCTCCCTCCAAGTTTCTTGGAGCTCAAACTAGAAGTCTGAAACAAAAATTGAAAGCGTCTTCCAACTCCTCTAACTCAACTGAGCTCATCGGAACCAACAGATTGACTTGTTGGATACAATTGATTAATTGTGTACTGTCTTTGATATTACACAAATGCCATATCATTACCAGTTAGTGTATGTCGAGCTCACTTGAGTAGTGAAGACAATTTTCTGTGTCTACCGAGCATTCCAGATTTTGCCTAGTTCAGAAGGGAGTGTCTACCAAGTTCACTTAGGTTTCAAAGGAAAGTTTACAGAAGATGAGTGTTAACTGAGCTCACTTGGTTACCAAAAGATTTGAGCAAGTATGTAGTGTTGACCGAGCTTTACTTGGTGAACACAGGAAAATCATTTTTGAGTTAGTGTGTATTGAGCAAGGTTGGCTAATGAAGGTTTTTTTTTTTTTGGCATATTGAGTTCAATTAATTTATCTATTGGTTTTAGCCAACTAAGAAAATAAATATTAATTATTCTAAGTTGTATATGAGCCGACTTGACAATATGAAAGATATAAGGTCAGGTTGAGATTTAGAAGTGTGTGAATGCATGGAAGATTTTGAAGATCTAATGATATAGTGTGTAGTGTCTGCCCCTAATTTACATTTTATTATTATTGCCGAACTCTTTTAGGTTAGTTTATGCTTGATGATTAGTAGTACTATCTTTTAGTTTATTAGATATTGTTTCATATTCAGTTAATTTTATGATGAGACTACTTGATACTATTTACCTCTTGTATGCATGATTATACCTTGATGATGATTATTACAGTAATTTTAGTTATTTGTGTATATGAGCAATGTTAGTATGCTAATAGAAACCAAATTTAAATAAAGCTTCTACAAACTAAAAAAAATTCATAAACTTCAAGATAGACTAAGATGAGCTCTCAATTGAGAATATGAGCCATTAATGGGCTCTCTCAATAAGAAGCTCTCTTGTTGAGTGGCTTTTTCTAAATAGATAGGATGTATGCTCAAGCTTATGATTCAAAAAAGGCTTCAAATGGAGTTGGAATTTGGGTGTGAGTGTATGATTTTGATGTAAAATGGCTTCTTAAAATGGCATTATGACTTTGCTTCATGGATTGTGTTATTTTGCAAAGGGGAAGGATCCAATTTATAGGCAAGAGGCTTGAGGGATTGAGGGCTAAGATGCAAGGATGGAAAAAAGCTCATGGAGGGCTCAGATTGTATGAGAGGAGAGCACATGGATTGTGCTTCCTTACAGCCAATCAAGGAGTGACACATGTCACATGGTGAGAGGATGGAGGAAAGGGGAAGGATGAGTCAACAAAGGAGGCTCAAGGGATAAAATATTCATAAAGACCCTCATAATGGCTTGTAAGAGCAATAAAAGGGCATGGAAGAGTCATTTATGGCCTAGTGGGCTTCATAAAGTTTTATGGTTGAAATATTTTGAGGGAGATGAGAGCAATTTCGACTTGGACTTGATTAGGAGGGTTTTAAGCTTGCTTAAGATTATGCAAATGATTAGAGGATGGATTAGGATGATTTAGGATTAGCTTAAGGATAGACAAGTGGATGGCATTTAATGAGGGTGAGTGAAGGAGGAGATATTTGTTAACTTTGGCTTGGGTTAGTAAGTCTTAACCCATTTTTAGGGAATGTGACAAAGTTAGGAGGGGATTAGGATTAGGTTTAAAGACATCTTCTAGAAGAGTCTAGACTTTGGATGAGGATAAAGACTTTCTAGAATAGTCTAGAATTTTCTAGGATGAGGATGAAGACTTCTTAGAAGAGTCTAGAACTTCTTAGGATGAGGATAAATTAGATTTTTAGGAAATAAATAAAGTTTTATTTATTTCAAGGGTTTGGGTTGAGGAGATATTTATTAAAAGTTTTTTAATAAACATGAGGATTAATATTTAATCTTAATTAAATATTTTGAGTTGGGATTAGGGGTAGGAAATGATGGGATTAGCCTTTAATCAAAATTAAAGAAGGATTAGAAGATTTTGGAAGAGGTTAGTGGTCTTAAGGAAATTGGCCAAGTTTTGGGCAAAATTTTTTTTTTAAATTTATTTTGAGTTTTTTGGTCAATTTATTAATTAAATAATTAATAAACAAGGAAATAATGTTTAAATAAGATTTAAACATTTTTGGGAGGGATTCCTTAATTAAATATTTTTAATTAAGATAAAGGGATTTAATGACATAAAAATAAATAAATAAATAAAATAAATAATTAATTAATAAATGATGATGTCATCAAAATTTTTTCAAAAAATAAAAATACTTTATTTTCTAAAGATTTTTAGGTGTCTACAATTTGATGATGATTAGTTAGATGGATTATTATATGTGTTTTCTTATGGATATTTACCCCATACTGTATGTGTATGGTGTGTGTGTATTTTTTTTATGTATGACATTTTTGATGTGGTTAAAAAAGGGAGTCGTAGTCATATGCTAGTCGAGATCTACATGATGCACCACTTTCTACCATTGCCTATTTAGCTTAAAATATGTGTTTGTATATGCGTGAATTTTATGCAAATTTTAGGTACTAGGAATCGACTTCTCTGAATTGCCAAGATGAGCGTACCCTATCGCATTATCTCAATAGTAAGAGAGGGAAGATAAATTCTTGAGTCCAAATCCTGACCATTAAACCCATTTATCTTAGAAAATTAGGACAAGTATATGAGATGATTACCTTCTGAATGCGTCGTATGATGTAAATTCGTGATTATAACCCTTTAGTTTGATCTTGTATGTGATATTTTATGATGGATTTTTGTATTTTGTCTTTTAGGTCTATGTTGATTTTTCTATTAATTAAGTCTAATTAAAAGATTAAATTAATGATTTAATTTAATGAAAATTATTACAAGATTTTCAACATTTAGCTATATTTAATTAATTGAGAAATTAATTAAATAAAAAGAATTAAATTTAAAAAAGGAAATTATAGTTTAAATTTAGAGCATAATAATATTAATTTAATTTAATAATAATATATTTAGGAGATCATTTGTAAATAAATACTAAATATTATTATTACTTAAATTAATAAATATTTTATCCATTAACACTTCAAAAATAAATTAAAGAATGAAGAAAATATTAATTTATTAAAGAGTTTTAAGATTGAATAAAGTATGCATGAGATTAAAATATAATAAATTAATTAAAAAGAGAAAGCAAATAAAATTAAATAAAGATATTTAAAATTGCATGAAGTGTGCATGAGTTTCAAAAATGATAATAGAGAGTTAAAAAGTTGTGATCAAGGAGTCCCCTCGGGTGATCGCACAATTAGTACCTTGAATTTAGGAGAGAACTCTTTATCAGCATTTGAGAGTCCATTTTCGAGGGACTAAAACTTTTGGAGAAGGAATTTTCATAGAGAAGGTTTTGAGAGAATAAATTTCTCTCACGATCTATTGGATGTTTACAATTTTAGCATCAAAATCAGGTAGATTATTGTGTTTTGATTCACCCAGTTAATTATGTTATTTAAATATTTTTGTCTTCTTTATGACTGTGAATTGTTTATCTGAATTTCTTTGTGACAAATCTTTCAATATTGTAATTTGGAATTACTAGTATGCATGTGGGTTTCTTTTGTATATGTGAAAGATTAAAATATTATTAGAACTCTCTTTCAATATATTTAAAATTGAAAATTATACTAGGAAGGGTTTTGAACGGAATGAAAATTTTAAATTGAAGCATTGATTGGTCTATTGTTATTTTTTTTTTCCTATCAGAGTATTGATAGAAACTCTATTTAAAAAAGAAGAAGGGAATATTTAATTGGGAGTGGTGGGGGGACTATTTTTAATGTGTGTGTGTGTGTGTGTGTGGAGGTAAGGCCACAAATCCCCACCTCCCACCATTCCCCTGTGGCGATAGCAAAGGGATTGCTGGTAGCCATTAAGGGTTGCATGGCAGCACAGGCTATTGGCGGCCATTAAAGGCTGCATGATAGGCCTGCTATAGTGAACAATAGGTATCCCTGTTGTCACGGTAGCAAGTCTGCTATGACAGCAAAGCCAACGGGCTTTCAAAATATATGTAAGAATGTTTTTTAATTTTAATATTATTATTAATTAATAATTTTATTAATTATTAATGAATTTTTAAATATATTTAAATATAGTTAATTTTTAATTAATGAATTTATTAATAGTTTTGTTAATTATTAATTAATAAGTTATCAATATAGTATTTATTCTCATAATTATTAATTAATTTAATTAAATATAATTTAATTAAGTTTAATTAATAATATAAGTTATTTAATGATGTTATTTATTTATTTAATTATTATTATTAATAATACTGATTTTAATAAAATTGTAAATTAATTTATTTGAAAATCAATAAGTATTATTTTAATAATTTAAATAAATAATTACCCTTAAATTATTTTGGAATAATGGACTTAAAATTGAATAAGGGTAATTGTGCATTTTATTCAAATATAAGAAATGTGTTAATTTGTAAGGGTAAACTGTGAAACTTATCTACATAAACTATACATTGAAACAAAAATTTAACCTTACTGTTAACTCAACTATGTGTTTTCAAAATCAAACTAAACTACGAACTACACTATTATCTGTATGTTATCTATGCTTTGGGTTTGGGTTGACTGGAGTGTTGACCAGTTTTAAGACGTCTACATTATGGTAGATATGATGATTTGATCTTGATCTTTTAAACTCAACCATGGTAATGTGTTGGTATGTTCTATGATGAGTTTGGTTATATTGTTGGTCATTGCTTTCAATGTCCTTGTGGGATAACAAGATGGATATTATGATATAATTGAATTAACTTTTTTGAGTCTTCAATTAGTATATTTTTAGGATGTTTTCCAGTTGCTTGTAAAGAACATATGGGTTATTATAAATTATCTTTTGATGCTTTCCAGTCACTTGTATAGGACTGAGGTGATATACTATGATTCTTTTATTTGTGATTTCATGAGCTTAGGGTAGGCTATCTATATGTAATGTCGGAAAGTGACTTGCAATGGAGGTCGGGGCCCAAAGTGGCTATCAGGGTAACCCATTGTAAGTTGTTTAATAAGTGAAAATACTACATTAAATGAGAATAAAATGAACCTAATAAGAGTCTTTGTATGTTCTTGCCCATGCCTTGAGTGCTAGTACATACTAGGATGAGAGTAGAGAGAATGCTTGGTTGTGACCATGCATCGTTAGTATGCCTTGTCAGTACGAAAGGATACTAGTGCCACATAGAGTCACTAGGGGGTCGGGGTCAAGTTAGACTGTTAGGGAAACTCTAGTGTTGATTCGTGTGATGACACTTACACGCTTACATAGTAAATTTCTTACATGTCTGTGTTTGCCTCTGGGTCTAGATGTCAATTTATCTTGGAACCTTTGAGTTGGATTACTTTTAGGGTTTCCTTGATTTAGATATTATTTTTGATTTTTGGATTGATATCTTGTTTGGGACTTGAGACTATCTTCTTAGCACGATGAGAGTGGGCGTTTTTGGGTTACCACACAGTTGGGTGGTAGTGCTTTTTACTCTTACCATTGAGATCTGTCCATTGTTGCTGTGGTTGGAGTTTCTTGTCTACTTTTCTTTTCATTCTATCTTTGTGTATTATGATGGATGGTTATATTTTTATGATGGATGATCTTTACTTGTTGTATTGCACTTTGTTTCATGGATTTGAAAGGGATGATGTAATCTATTTTTATAAATGTATATTCTTTCAACCTTTCATACCTTGTGACATGTATAGTGGATGATTGTGCATTCTGAATTTTATTACCAAGTGGCATTCAGAACAAACGTATATTATATAAATGGACTTACACTTGTAATTATTATTTCATGTGGATGTGGTATTAGTTAGACTTAGTATTAATTAAATTTAAGTGTGACTCAATGTCTTGGGATCCTTAAGGATTTTAATCTGTTGTGTTTGCTTATGAATGATTATATGTTATTGCTTCTGCTATTTTATGATTGTTGTACATGTTGTTCTTTAAAAAAAAATGTTTGGCAAACTTAGTAAAAGTTTAGGTTAGTTCTTTTGAATCCCTTGGCAGGGTGTTACATCTGGTATCAGAGTCTGAGTTCTACATTGGAAGCTTTGAGCATATTGGAATGCCACTAGTTGTTAACTAGTTGAACTAAAACAAAATTTAGACTATTATGTATCTCTATTTCAAACTGAAACTTGAACTAGTTGAACTAAAACATAACTTAAACTATTATTTGTATATTCTCAAACTTGAACACTTAAACTTCAAAACTAAAATATACTTAAACCTAAATTAGGCAAAACTGAAAATTGAACTTATACCGTTTTCAAAACTGTGTCTTTTATGTATGATTTACAATAGTATGTTTTATGGTTATTATAGCATCTTGTTATCTTAGATATTATTGTTGAAGTGTTCTCAGCGGAGTCATATCCTCTGAGTTCTTTAGTTTTACCATTCTTGTAGGCTTCTAGGAGTAAGCCTAAGTCTAGGTGGGGTGGATATAGTGCCTGCCCCTAGTTTACAATTTGTTATTATCGTCAAACTCTTTTAGGCTAATTTATGTTTGATGATTAGTAGCACTATCTTTTAGTTTATCAAATATTGTTTCATATTCAATTGATTTTATGATGAGACTATTTGGTACTATTTTCCTCTTATATACATGATTATACATTAATGCTGATTAGTTAGATGGCTTATTATACGTGTTTTCTTATGGATACTTACCCCATATTGCATGTGTATGGTGTGCGTGTATGCTTTCTTTATGTATGATGTTTCTAATGTGGCTAAGGAAGAGAGCTGTAGTCACTTGCTAGTCGGGATTTACAAGATGCACTGCTTCTTGCCATTGTGTATTTAGCTTAGAATATATGTGTTTGTCCATATGTAGATTTTATGTAGATTATAGGTACCGGGTATCAACTTTTTTGAATTGCCAAGATGAGCGTACCCTATCGCATTATCTCAATGGTAAGAGTGGGTAGATGAATTCTTGATTCCAAATTGTAACCTTTAAACCCATTTATCTTAGAAAATTAGGACAAGTATCTAAGATGATTACCTTCCCAATGCATTGTATGACGTAAATTCAAGATTATAACCCTTTAGTTTGATCTTGCATGTGATATTTTATGATACATTTTTCGTATTTTGTCTTATAAGTCTGTGGTATTTTTCTATTAATTAAGTCTAATTAAAAGATTAAATTAATGATTTAATTTAATGAAAATTATTATGAGATTTTTAATATTTAATTTTATATTTAATTAATTGAGAAATTAATTAAATAAAAATAATTAAATTTTAAAAAAGAAATTATAGTTTAAATTTAGAGGGTAATAATATTAATTTAATTTAATAATAATTTATTTAGGAGATCATTTGCAAATAAATGCTAAATATTGTTATTACTTAATAAATATTTTATCAATTAATGCTTTGAAAGTAAATTAAAGAATGAAAAAGATATTAATTTATTAAAGAGTTTTAAGATTGCATAAAGTATGCATGAGATTAAAATATAATTAATTAATTAAAAATAAAATACAAATAAATTTAAATAAAGATATTTAAAATTGCATAAAGTGTGTATGAAGTTTCAAAAAAGATAATAAAGAGTTAAAAGTTGTGATCAAGGAGTCCCCTAGGGTGATCGCACAATTAGTGCCCTGAATTTAGGAGAGAACTCCTTATCAACATTTGAGGGTCCATTTTTGAAGGACCAAGAATTTTGGAGAAGGAATTTTTTTAGAGAATAAATTTCTCTCACCATCTTTTGGGTGTTTGCGATTTTAGCATTAGAGCTAGGTAGATTCTTGTGTTTTGATTCACCCAGTTAATTACATTATTGTAATATTCTTGTCTTCTTTGTGACTGTGAATTGTTTATTCAAATTTCTTTGTAATGAATCTTTCAATATTGTAATTTGGAATTACTGGTATGCATGTGGGTTTCTTCTGTATATGTGAAAGATTAGAATATCATTACGACTCTCTTTCAATAGATTTAAAATTAAAAATTATACTAAGAAGGGTTTTGAATGGAATGAAAATTTTAAATTTTAAATTGATTGGTTCATTGTTTATTTTTCCTATCAGAGTATTGATAGAAACTCTATTTTTTTTAAAAGAAAGGAATATTTAATTGTGAGGGGTGCAATGCCCCTCCAAGGGATCCAAAAGAAATAACCTAAAGTTTTACTAAGTTTGGTAACATTTTTTTTTTGAAACAAGAAAGATAAATCATTCACATCAAACACATAGTAGCGAAAGTAATAACATACAATCAACTAAAAGCATACATAACAGGTTACATTTCTTAAAGATCCCAAGACATTGAATCACATATAAATTTAATCTAATACTAAGTCCATCAATATCACATCCATATGAAAGAATAATTAAAAGTCCAAAGTCCATAATATACATTTGTTTCGAATGCCTCTTGGCAAATGAAATTCAGAATGCTCAATCATCCACTGTACATGTCGTAGGGTATGAAAGGCTAAAAGAATATATATATGTAGTAATAGAAGTACATCCTCCTCCTTGGATCCATGATACAAAGTACAATAAGATAAATGAAACTATCCACCATACAAGATACATCCATCCATCCATTATAAAAGATGTAAACATCCATCATAAGTATAACCATCCATCAAGATGATACATAGGTAGATGAAAGTAAATGCAGACAAGGAAGCTCTAGCCATGGTGACTATGGATGAATCTCAATGGTAAGAGTGAAAAAACACTACCACCCGACTGCATGGAACCTAAATGGCCCACTCCCACCGTGCTGAGGAGATAGTCCCAAGTCTCAAACATTATATCAAACCAAATATCAAAATACTCTTTAAGTCCAGGAAATCCGAAAAGCAATCTAATTCAAAGGTTCTAAGATAGGTTGACATCTATACCCAGAGGCACACAAAAACACATAGAAAAACTATTATGTAAGCGAGCAAGTGTCATTGCACGAATCACACTGGAGTTACCTTGGCAATCTCTTAGGACCCTAGGGTCCCTAGTGACCCCTATGTGGCCACTAGTATCCTCTCGTACTGATAAGACATACTATGGAATACAAGGTTGCAACCAAATGTTCTCTCTATTCCCATCTTAGTTTGTGCTAGCACTGGAGGCATGGGCGAGAACATACAAAGACTCTTATTAGGTTCATTTTAATCCTCATTTAGTGTAATGTTTTCACTTATTAAATAACATAGAATGAGTTACCCTAGCAGCCACTTAGCGCCCCGACCCCCATTGCAAAGCACTTCCCGACACTACATGTAGATTACCTACCCTAAAATCATAAAAGTATAGATCAAAGAATCATACAAAATCACCTCAGTCCTGTACATGTGACTAAAAAATATCAAAGATAAATCATAATAACCACATCAGTTCTCTACGAGCAATTGGAAAGCATCCCAAGATAAATCACAATACCCATCGGTTCTTAATGAGCAATTGGAAAGTATCTCAATATACTGATCAACAACTCAAAATGGTTAAGTCCAACAGGTCACAACATGACACCTCTAAGATCAAAGCAAACACTTCAGTCCCATCAAGGCGATTTGAAAGTAACCTGATGTAGTGCCTGCCCCTAGTTCGCATTTTGTTATCATTGCTGAACTCTTTTAGAGCTAGTTTAATGTTGATGGTTAGTAACATTATTATGAGATTATCAGATATTATGCTATGGATTCAGTTGATATGTGATGAGATTACTTAGACTCTACATTTCATGTATGTATGATGATTATTTTCAGTGTTTGTAGTTATTAATGATGATTAGTAAGATGATTTATTATCATATGTGTTTTCTTATAGATACTTACCCCATACTTGCATGTGTATAGTGTGTGTGTTTTCTTTTTTATGGTGTGTCTGATGTGGTTAAGGAAGGGAGTCGTAGTCACCTGCTAGTCGGGATCTACACGATGCACCACTTTTTGCCATTGCCTGTTTAGTTTAGTATATATTGTGCTTGTACATGCATAGTTTTTATGCAGGTTGCAGGTACCAGGTATCGACTTTTTTGAATTGCCAGGATGAGCGTACCCTATCACATTATCTCAATGATAAGAGAGGGGAGATAAATTCTCAAGTCCAAATCCCAAGCCTTTAAGCCATTTGTTCTAATTGAAAAATTAGGACAAGTATCTAAGTTGAGTACCCTCTGAATGTGTCAGATGATGTAATTCGTGATATAAACCCCTTGGTTTGATTTGTATGTATTTTGGCTATGATGGGTTTTCATATTTTTACCTTTGTGAGTCTTTGGAGTATTTTCTATTAATTAAGCCTAATTAAAAGATTTAATTAATGGTTTAATTAAATAAAAAATTAATATGATATTTTAATATTTATTTTATTTAATTAATTAAAAAATTAACTAAATAAAATAATTAAATTTGAAAATAAAATAATTAAATTGGAAGATAAAAGTTATAATATTAAATTTGGAATGTGACAATATTTATAATATATTTGGAGCTCATTTTTAAATAAATGACTAAATAATATTATTATTAAAGCTAATAAATATTTTAGCAATAAAATTTAAAAGTGGAAAATATATTTTAAATTATTAAAAGATTCTAAATCTCATATGATTAAAATATAAATATATTAAGATTGAAAAGTGTAGATATTAAAGTTAGTGCATGAGACTTAATAAATAAATAAATAAAATTGGAAAGAGTAAAGTAAATTGGAGTTATAAGCTTGCATGAGAATTAACATGTGTCAACAACACGGGGGTTAGTGCATCAATAAGCACAAGGTGTCTACAACTCTATGACTCATCAAAAAGGTTGGAAAAGACCCATGCTTAGTCTGTGACACCTTCCAGCTGTTTCAAGAAGCATTCCAAAAGATTCTTGAGAGCTCTTTATATTCAGGCATTCATAGAAGCTTAAGAGAAGCTTCAAAGCTTACATGCATTTGAGAAGCTCATATGCTTCTACATGCTCATATGTTTCTACATACTCTTATGCTTCTTCTAGCACTTCTAGTCACTTGGAGGATTCGGTTGGCTTAGATCTTGGAAGAATTGCGAATGATGAAGAAGGAAGGGATTTTCTATGGACCTCTGAGGCATGGCAGATTAGCATCAGTGTCCAGGTGCACTCATGATATTCGCATATTCTATTTGCACTATTTCTTTTCCTGTCTTCATCATGTCCGTTATATGTGTCTGAATACTCTTTGTGATTAAATCTACAATTAAATTGGAATTTAGATATTTTATTGGTTGAGAAGAAAATAATAGAAAAACCTTAGATCCAAATTAAAGAAAAATTAGATCTTAATCAGGTTTGGGTTCGAATTTATATTGTGAAATTAGATAGACAAGATTTGAAATTAAAATAGAAATTCTAAGTTGAAAATTCGAATGATTAGATGTAATTTTTCTATCAAATTATATTTTCAGATGCATATGGAAAAACCTATTAGATGGATGAATGGGTAAATTTAGAGAACAATTATTTTAAGAGGAAATTCTTAATTCATCAGAAATTGTCCTGTCGCTGCCCCTTGGATAGACCCGAACTCAGTCATTCATAATTTTTTATCGTGGTCAAATTTATTCGATCGCTCTGGTAAGAATTGGCGCAACTTGGCCCTCTCCAACATATTTAAATTTCAGCCCGATCCAATGATTCATTAGGGAGATATGGCCGTCGTACTGAGACTGTTTTATTCAAAAATGAATATCTCTTCATTTTCCATAACCAAGAGTCCTTTATGCTTAAACTTCACAAAAATAATATATCAAAATAATATAATTAGAATTTAATAATTATTTAATTAGTCTAAAGACTAACAAGAATGTTCTAAATGAATTAATAGAGATTTTTAATGGAAAGTTTGTGGCCAGAGCTGATGGATAGAGATATTGAATTCAATAGAGAATGGATGACTTTTTATATTAATTATTTAATTTATATTAAATACTATTTAATATATAGTTAAGAGGTGGTAATTTATAAAAGTGTTTAATAATGATTATTAAGAGACTCAAATTTTAATAATATTGGATTTAGATTTAAATAAGAATTATTATATTGACAAGGAGTCATAGTTACATTATAACATTGTTATAACATAGCTATGATTTGAATTATTGTTATGCCTTTAAGGTTAGTCAAATATTAACTAATGGGGCTTATGGAAATATAGTTTGATGAGTTTATCATTTATTAATGTTTGTTGGGTCTAACAAACTATTAATAAATAATGGTTTAAATAGTTATCAACAAATTTGATTAGAGATAATCTAGTGGAGATTATTTATTGATTAAAATTTTGTAAAAAGATATTAGTTTTTGGGATTTGAAGTATAATTGATCAATTGATATTCATTGAGTTGATATCATAACCATGATATTAATAATTAAGTTGTGTAATAGAGAGTTATTTGAAAAAAATGACGAATGTGGTCATTATAGATAAGATTCCCAACATAACTTGTTATTAAATATTAACAAGTTATTATTATTGAACTATGAATATGAATATTTGTGTACTAGATTATAGTTGACCTTAATCTTACAGAATTCTAGTTAGTTATTAGTCAACTAATATTAATTGGAACAATGCTATGGTTATGCAACTATTAATTAAATCAATTAACTAGAGTTAATTAAATTTAATTAATAATTAAATTATGTAATAGAGATTTAATTGATATAATTCTTAAACAAGATTGTTAAAATATTGGTATCAAAAGTTGGTAAGTCTTATGACTTGAATTATGATTTTAGATATTTTAATGGTGAAGACTTAGTAACATATAATTAAATATTAGGTCATGGAATTGTGTACCTAAGTTAATTAGTGGATTTAATTGACCATTTTAATAAAGTTATAATCTTTCTATTCGAAGATTGATAATTGATTCTTTTATAAATGAATAATGATCCTTTGATGATGTTGAAAAGTTGAATTAATGATAAGAAAGAGTTATTCAATTAGTAACTTTGATCTTAGAAAATAAAGCGAATGATTTAATTAAAAGCCAATAAGTAAATACTTATCCTTAAGTTATTCTTAGAATGCAATTCTTAATAATGGAAGGATAATGCTATCGGGGAACAATTGGGTTGACTTGTAGGTCAAATAATGAAACTTAAGACACTTGAAAATATACTTGCAAACAAAAAATTGGAAACCTCTACACTTGATTGAACTATGTGAATTTAGTAAACCAAAACATGTGTTTGTATCGTGTATTCTTTATGCTTCTTGTTTTGGGTTTTTGGGTTAACTAGTGTTGACCAGTCCTAGGTTGTTACGAGATGCTCGGAGGTTATGAGATGTGATGGCATATTGATTTTATTTGGTCTCGATCTTTATAAGCTCAACCATGGTAATGTGATCGTATGCTCTATGAAATGTTTGTATTTTTTCATCAGTCTTCATGTGTGAAGCTGAGATGTATGTGTATGAGACACTTGAGCTAATCATTTTTGAGTCATCGATCAGTTATTCTTGGATTATTTTCTAGTCGCCATGATGGGACTAAAATGTTGATTTATTTTTTGATGATGTCATGTTGTGACATGTTTTGACTCAACCATTTTGGAGTCTTCGATCAGTATGATTTTGAGATATTCTTGGTTGCTTGTTGAGAACCAATGGATATTGTGATTTATTTTGAGATATATTTTGGTTATTGAGAACCAATGGATATTTATGATTATCAGTGATGCCTTCAGTTGCCAATAGAGAACTGTTGTGGTCATGATTTTCTATGGATGTTTTTTTTAGATGCTCATGGAAATTTGATGATTCTTATCTTGGAGATTTGATGATTCTTCTTATTATGAATTTTTGATGCTTTTATCATGGTTATTTGATGATTATTTTTATGGATTATCTTTTGGATTTTCTTTACAGTCCCTTGTACAGGACTGTGGTGATTTTATGATTCCATGAGCTTAGGGTAGGTAATCTACTTGTAGTGTCGGGAAGTGGCTTGCAATGGGGGTCGGGGCCCTAAGTGGCTGCCAGGGTAACCCATTGTAAGTTTGGTTAATAAGTGATAACATTTACACACTAAATGGGGATTAAATGAACCTAAAAAGATAATTGTTTTGATGTTCTCACCCATGCCTTGAGTGCTTGTACAGGCTAGGATGGGAGTAGTGAGAACGCATGGTTGCGATCGTGCATTCCGTAGTATGCCTCATCAGTATGAGAGGATACTAGTGGCCGCATGAGATCAGTATGGACCCGTGGAGTTTAGCTAACTTCTAGGGTAACTTGTACGTGATAATTGCGATGACACTTTTTCGCTTGCAGAGTAGGTTTCCTACATGTCATTATTGTGCCTCTGGGAATTAGATGTCAATTTTGTGTGTGATGAAACCTTTGAGTAGTATACTTTTAGGATTCCTAGACTATAGAGATTTGTGCTATGTGTTATGGATAGCTTGTTTGGGACTTGAGATTATCTCCTCAGCACGGTGGGAGTGGACCACTTAGGTTCCACGCGGTCGGGTGGTAGTGTTTTATCACTCTTATCATTTGAGATCCGTCGGAGACACCGTGGCTGGAGCATTCTTGGTTGGTATTTATCTTCATTATGTTCTTGGAGCATTATGATAGATGATATACCTTATGATGGATGTATTTGCTGATATGTTTCCTATATTGATGATTTGCATATGTTAGATGATGGTATCCTATGCTTTACTTTGCATGTTAGTAGGATGTTTTAGGAGTGACATTCCTACTATGTTAATACCGATGATCTCTTTGGTGCTTTGGAATGTTACGCACAGAGGGATGACTAGGATCCACGATGGTCTAATGATGCTATTTACGATTGGGAGGAACCGTGCACTTAGTTTATTTTGTTTGATCTTTATGATGGATGTATATGTCTTCTATGGTGATGTATCATGTGACTATCTCTACTTTGATGTATCATGGATTGGAATAGGATGATGTACCTTATTTCACATATGTATATTTTTTTTAAGCCTTCATACCCTGTGACATGTACAGTGGATGATTGAGCATTTGGAAATGTAATGTATGAACATTGGACTTAACATTATTATTCATGTGGATGTTGTACTGGATGGATTCCTGTATGTTAGTTAGTTTAGATGTAACTCAACGTTAAGGGATTCTTAAAGAATGAAATCGGTTATGTATGTTATGTTTACTTTTAGATGGACATTGCTATTGCTTCCATTATTATGTATAAGTTATATATGGTTTATCTTTCATGTTTTAAAAAAAAAAATTGTTAGGTAAACTTAGTGTAATTCTTTGGATCCCTTGGCGGAGCATTACATTTGGTATCAGAGCCCAAGTTTCAACATTGGGAGCTCTGGGTATATTGGAATGTCACTAGTTGTTAACTAGTTGATCAAAACGAAAACTTTGAATTATCATGTGTATCTCTTTCAAACTAAAAACTTGAAATTAGGTGAACTGAAAATAGAACCTAAACTATTACTTGCATATTTTTTATACTTCAACACTTAGCTTTTAAAATTGGAAATTTTACTAAAAACCTAAACGAAGGCAAAAATGAAAATTGAAACTTATTCTAGTTGTAAAACATGTATCTTTTATCTATGTTGTAAGGTAGTAAACCTTTGTTTATCTTTGCAAGCATTAAGTTGCTTTTGTTTAGAATGTATTAAGGGATATATTTCAGTAGTTGTTAAAGGAATGATGTTGTATCGATATAGTTTTTGGTTTACCATTAAACCAGAATCATATTGCTCTAAGTGTGTTGTAAAATTCTCAGTGGAATCATATTCCCCTGTAGGGAGGAAAAGGGTTCAATGGCACCCGCATAGTGAGTATCTTAGTTTCTCATTCTTATAGGCTTCCGGGAGTAAGCCTAATCCTAGGAGGGGGTGGATGTAGTGCCTGCCCCTAGTTCACATTTTGTTATCATTGCTGAACTCTTTTAGAGCTAGTTTCATGTTGATGGTTAGTAACATTATTATGAGATTATCAGATATTGTGCTATGGATTTAGTTGATATGTGATGAGATTACTTAGACTCTACATTTCATGTATGTATGATGATTATTTTCAGTGTTTGCAGTTATTAATGATGATTAGTAAGATGATTTATTATCATATGTGTTTTCTTATGGATACTTACCCCATACTTGCATGTGTATGGTGTGCGTGTTTGCTTTGTGTGTTTTCTTTTGTATGGTGTGTCTGATGTGGTTAAGGAAGGGAGTCGTAGTCACCTGCTAGTCGGGATCTACATGATGCACCACTTCCTGCCATTGCTTGTTTAGTTTAGTATATATTGTGCTTGTACATGCATAGTTTTTATGCATGTTGCAGGTATCGGGTATCGACTTCCCTGAATTGCCAGGATGAGCGTACCCTATCACATTATCTCAATGATAAGAGAGGGGAGATACATTCTCTAGTCCCCAATTTATTTTAAATAAATTTTCTAAAAATAATCGCTGGATAATTTATTTATTTAATTTTATAATAACTATTATTATTATTATTATTATTATAATATATATATTTTAAAATTAAATACCTGCAACCCCAATAATAATCAGTTCATTAATAACAACAATAATTATAATTAACATCTATCAATTAATGTTTATCATTAATTTTGAATTAGCACCATTTATAATCTAAATTACTAAATTTAATAAAAACTGTAACTCTTAAAAAATTATTTAATAATTAATATTCATTAACTATTAATTAATTAAAACCTCTTAATAAAAATTATTTAACAATTAATATTTATTAATTATTAATTAATTAAACTAATCATTATTAAATAAACTTATTAATAAAATTAATAACATATAATATTATAAAATTTTAATAAAATAATTTTATTTTAAATAATTATTAAAAATTTAAAACAATTAATAAAATTTATTTATTAAATAATAATTAAAAATTAATATTAAATAATATATATTAAAAAAAACTTTTAATAACATGCATTTTAAGGCCCTCTGGCCGTATGCCTCACGACTGCTGCCGCGGCTGTGCTGTGACAACATCAGTGATTACTGCTGTTATCGCAATACTGCCATGAATAACAATTGTGGCCTTTAATGTCACGGGAGAAGGTAGGGGGGAGGTGGGGGTGTCACGGCCCCACCTCCCATTTTAAATTATTATTATTATTTTAAAATTTTTTTGTTTTTAATATAATTTATTTTTATAAACCCCCCCCCCCCCCCCCCCCCCATAATAATATTTTTTAATATTTACAATTTTATTCTGATAGGATAAAAATGTTTAACCATCCAAATTTTTAATTAAATTTTTTTCTTTTATTTCAAACCCTTACTCGGATTAATTTTCGTTCTTAAAATCTATTGAAAAATGATAACATTTATCTTCTAATTTTCTCGTAAACTATATATATATTTAAAAAATTATAACAATTGCTATGTTAATCTGATAGGGAAAATACAGACAACCATTTGAATCTTCAATTTAGAATTTTCATTTTCTAATTCAAACTCTTCCCAAATTAAATTCTAATTTCTTCTCCTACGGAACGAGATTTCAAATTGATTTATTTTCCTTTCAATCTTATTATACAGCTGAGATACAATACAAGAGAGTGATAGATTCATGCAACAAAATCCAGAGAATCGATTTCAACAATCATGAAGAAGACAAGATTATCTAAATAACATAATTCCAACTGGGTGAATGAAAACTCAAGAACTTACCTAGTTCTGATATTAAAATCACAAACACCCAAGAAGATGGTAAAGAAATCCCTCATCTCAAAACTTTCTCCCTTTCGAAAATTTCTTCTTTCTCCAAAATTTGCGGTCAAAATTTGCATCCCCCAAAAATGAACCCTCCAATTGTGATAAAGAGTTCTCTCCTTAAATTGGGGGCACTGATTGTGCGTTCACCCGAGAGAACTCTGTGCTCACTAGACTCGAACTCTAAATTAACTTTTCTTAATCTTTCTTAACCTTTTCCATACATGCTAAATTGAATTATTAAATAACTTTATTTAATTTTTACTTGACTTCTATTTTAATTGATTTATTAAATTTTAATCACATGCACACATTATGCAATTAAAATATCTTTATTAATTTCACTTGTTTTATCTTTTTAATTAAATTCTTATATTTTAATCTCATGCACGCATCATGCGAACTTAAAACTTTTAATAAATTAATATATTTTCACTTTTAAATTTATTTTCAAAACTTAATTGATAAAATATTTATTAACTTAAATAATAATATTATTTAGCATTTATTTAAAAATGAACTCTAAATATATTATTATTAAATAAAATAAATATTATCAAATTCTAAAATTATCCTTCTAACTTTTATCTTCAATTTTTTTAAAATTTAATTAATTTCTCAATTAATTAAATATAATTAAATATTAAAATATCATAATAATTTTTTATTCAATTAAATCTTTTAATTAGACTTAATTAATAGAAAATCCACCCAAGACTCATAAAACAACATATGAAAACTCATCAAAGAAAAACACATAGAAAATCAAACTAAAGAGTTATAATCACGAATTAATGTCATTCGACGCATTTGGAGGGTACTCAATTTGGATACTCGTCCTAATTATCTAGAACAAATGGCTTAAAGATTTGAGATTTAGACTTAAGAATTTATCTCCCCTCTCTTACCATTAAGATAATGTGATAGGGTACGCTCATCCTGGCAATTCAGAGAAATTGATATTCGATACTTGCAACTTGCATAAAATTCACGCATGTACAAACATAATATTATAAGCTAAACAGGAAATGGTAGGAAGTGGTGCATCGTGTAGATCCTGACTAGCAAGTGACTATGACTCCCTTCCTTAACCACATTAGAAACATCATACATAAAGAAAAACAAACACTCACCTCATACACATGAAGTATGGGGTAAGTATCCATAAGAAACCACATAATAATCCATCTAACTCATCATCATCAATAACTGAAATCATTGAATAATCATGATGCATACATGAAATATAGAGTACCAAGTAATCTCATCATATAATAAATTGAATCTGAAACAATATATGATAATCACTAAATAATGTTACTAATAATCAAGCATAAAACTAGCCTAAAAGAGTTCGGCAATGATAACAAAAATTCAAACTAGGGGTAGGCACTATTTTTAATTTTTATTTAAATTTAAAAAAAAAAAAATATATATATATATATATATATATATATATATATATATATATTTTGGTGGGGAGGCGGGGCCACCAAAGCCCCACCTCCCATCATTCCCCCACGACAGTAGCAAAGGGACTCCTAGCGGCCATTAAGGGCTGCACAACAGCACAGGCTACTGGTAGCCATTAAAGGCCTCATGGCAAGCCTATTGTCGTGAACAATAGGTATGCCTGTTGTCATGGTAGCAGGTCTGTCACGACAGCAAAGCCGACGGGCTTTCAAAATATATGTAGGGGGGCTTTTAATTTTAATTTATAAAATTTTAATATTAATTTTATTATTAATTAATAATTTTTATTAATAAGTTTTTAAATTATTAATTTAATTATTAATAGATTTTTAAATATAGTTAAATATAGTCAATTTTTAATTAATAATTTATTTATAGCTTTGTTAATTAGTACTAATTATTAATTAATAAGTTATCAATATAGTGTTTATTCTCATAATTATTAATTAATTAAATTAAATGCAATTTAATTAAGTTTAATTAATAATAGAAGTTATTTAATGAAGTTTTAAATTTATTTAATTATTATTATTAAGAATATTGATTTTAATAAAATTGTAAATTATTTTATTTGAAAATTAATAAGTATTATTTTAATAATTTAAATAAATAATTACCCTTAAATTATTTTGGAATAATGGACTTAAAATCAAATAATGGTAACTGTGCATTTTATTCAAATATAAGAAATGAGTTAATTTGTAAGTTTAAACTGTGAAACTTATCTACATAAACCATACATTGAAACAAAAACTTAACCTTGCTATTAACTCAACTATGTGTTTTCAAAATCAAATCAAACTATGAACTACACTGTTATTTGTATGTTGTCTATGCTTTGGGTTTGGGTTGACTAGAGTGTTGACCAATTTTAGGATGTCTACCACAGGCTTGGAAGTTCTTTGATTCTGGTATTATGATGATTTGATTTTGATCTTTTAAACTCAACCATGGTAATGTGTTGGTATGCTTTATGATGAGTTTGGTTATATTGTTGGTTATTGCTTTCAGTGTCATTGTGGGATGATAAGATGGATGTTATGACATATTTGACTTAACCTTTTTGAGTATTCGATCAATATTTTTTTGGGATGTTTTCCAGTTGCTTGTAAAGAACTAACGAGTTATTGTAAATTATCTTTTGATGCTTTTCAGTCACTTGTATAGGACTGAGGTGATATACTATGATTCTTTGATTTGTGATTTCATGAGCTTAGGGTAGGCTATCTATATGTAATGTTGGGAAGTGGCTTGCAGTAGAGGCCAGGGCCCAAAGTGGCTACCAGGGTAATCAATTGTAAGTTGTTTAATAAGTGAAAACACTACACTAAATAGGAATAAAATGAACCTAGTAAGAGTCTTTATATGTTCTTGCCCATGCCTCGAGTGCTAGTACAAACTAGGATGAGAGTAGAGGGAACACTTGGTTGTGACTATGCATCGTTAGTATGCCTTGTTAGTACGAAAGGATATTAGTGTCATATAGAGTCACTAGGGGGTCGGGGTCAAGTTAGACTGCTAGGGTAACTCTAGTGTTGATTTGTGCGATGACATTTGTCTACTTACATAGTAGATTTTCTACATGTTTGTGTTTGCCTTTGGGTCTAGATGTTGATTTATCTTGGAACCTTTGAGTTAGATTACTTTTAGGCTTTTCTTGACTTAGATATTACTTTTGATTTTTGGATTGATATCCTGTTTGGGACTTGATATTATTTCCTCAGAGCGGTGGGAGTGGGCCTTTTTGGGTTACCATGCGGTCGGGTGGTAGTGCTTTTTAGTCTTACTATTGAGATCCATCTGTTGTTGCCGTGGCTGGAGTTTCTTGTCTACTTTTTCTTTCATTCTATCTTTGTGTATTATGATGAATGGTTATATTTTTATGATGGATGGTTATATCTTTATGGTGGATGATCTTTACTTATTGTATTGTAATTTGTTTCATTGATCCAAAAAGGATGATGTAATCTATTTTTATAAATGTATATTCTTTCAACCTTTTATACCCTGTGACATGTACAGTGGATGATTGTGCATTCCGAATTTTATTGCCAAGTGGCATTCAGAACAAATGTATATTATATAAATGGACTTGGACTTGCAACTATTCTTTCATGTGGATGTAGTAAATTAATTAGACTTAGTATTAATTAAATTTAAGTGTGACTCAACGTTTTGGGATACTTAAGGAATGTAATCTGTTATGTTTGCTTATGAATGATTATATGTTATTGCTTCTGCTACTTTATGATTGTTGTACATGTTGTTCTTTTATAATAAAAAAATGTTTGATACACTTAGTAAAACTTTAGGTTAGTTCTTTTCGATCCCTTGGTAGGGCATTACACAGTGAGGAAGCAAATTAGAAAGATAAGAAAAATATCCTTGTGAAGCTAAAAGGATACATTTGATCAAGAAGGATCAAGTACAAGCCAGAATTGAGATCTGCAATCATCAATTCAGTTGCATCCAAAGTAGGTCATCTCATTGTTACTCTCTAACCATTTTAGCAGTGATCTAAATCTCTTAACAGAGTTGACTTAACAACCATTTGTAAATCCTCTAACAAGGTGATAGTTCTATTGAATTGTTTAAAGACCTTTGACAAGACCACTTCTAACAGAGTTGGCTCCTAATAGGACTCACTTCAAAAGAGTGAAAACACTAACTAGTTGAAATTGGTGGTTTTTCCCAAATTGGATTTTCACGTTAAATCTTGGTGTCATATTTCTTTTCTGTGCTTGAAACTAAGTTAAAGTAATAATAATCATAGATAACATCTTAAGATTTTCATGTTAAGTAGTTATCGAACATTCTCAATATTTACCGAGTTACAACATTTCTTTGTGTTGTCAAGCTAGTAGAATTAAGTTTTGACAGAATTATTTTGTATTGACAACTAAGGGATCTGGGATATTATTTTGTAGTAACTGATTCACGCCTCCCCTCTCAGTTACTCCTCTTATATTTCCAAAATGACTTACTATAAATAGTAAGTCCCTCAAATAGAGCCAAAATACAACATAGGTTGTTGGAAAGCCTATAACCACACAACTAAGACCCTCAAATCCCATTGTTAGCTCACGAGGGTCGTGATGCTGAACTGACCTGGCCAACTATAGGAACTTGCTAAAAATGGGGACATTACAATCCTCCCTTGCTAAGATAAAATAAACATCACAATCCCCTTGGATCCCAAAGGTAGAACTGCGTACTATCCCTATTGTGTATAAGAAACTCATGTAGCATCAGTACCTAAATAACTAATATGAATGATAAAATCATTTGGAAACTGATTGTAGATGTTGATGGTGATGACAACCCATCGAAACTCAATCCAACTAAAATACCAAATCTGTCCACACTTGAGTCCCCATCAAACTGATACTCACACCCAACTACATTGTGGAGATGGTAACAACCCTAGGTAATTGAAACACTACCACCAACTCCAACCTCTTCCAAACTATCCCGAGTGTGTAGATACTACAAGGGGTCTAACTTGCAGTTGTTAATCCCATTTGCAAAAGATGGGGTTAATCCATCCCATAATGGATGGCATGAAGCTGGAGCCAACCCACACCGAAGTGAAACCAAATCCTCTACCTGTGGGAGAAAAGAAAAATGATGAGCACTCCTCATAGTGTAATGCCAATAAAAACTCTCAATCTCTGTCAAGGGCTCATCATCATGAAATTGGGAATTAGAAGATGGCTCCAATCTTTGACTCTAAACTAATGGTTAGGTAGGATCCTGGGCAACCCTCTTAGCAAACCCAACCTCAAAATCTGTGTGAGGAAGCATAGTAGATAGAGTCCCTACAATCTTTTCCACTAACCTCTAAATAACACAACAACCTCAGATGAGAGTACCCTCAGACACTCTATATGAATTGTCCCTCACATCTAAACTCTCCAATATATACTCCATGAAGGACTCTATTAGTTTGTGGTGACTGATTAGGGAAGTACTATACATACTTCATAAATTCTTCAGGGTTTGGACCATGCTTGACGTTGTGACTAATGTATGGCCAACATATAGCCAACATATTGTAACCCTAAAGTGGCATAAAACACTTGTATAAAAGGGCTTAGGGTTAGGGATTGTTTCATTGTAGGTGATGTGAAAATTGGTTCTTGTGGCAATATTGAGCTATAAGGGATTACAAATTGTAATCAAGTTGTAATCACTGGATTGTAAAAATATTGGACTTGCTGTTTGGTGGACATAGCCCAGGGATTGTGTGAACTATGTTAAATCTTGGTGTCTTGTGTACTTTTTCTGTGTGATATATTATTTTTTGTTATTGGTTATATTTGCATGTAATTATTATTTCTGTCTAAGGTTTAATCCTAACAAGTGGTATTAAAGTAAGGTTTTTTTTTTAGTTATCCTCTACAAGAAGTCTCACGATTGAGTGAGAGCTATGGTAGACGAAGGTAAGTAGAGGGTTGACAGGTTTAATGGGAAAAACTTTCAGTTATGGAAGATGTAAATGGAAGACTATCTTTATCAGAATGATTTATGGAAGCCATTGGAAGGCAAAACCAAGAATCAAGGATCTATGTCAAATGACGACTTGGATCTTTTGGATAGAAAGGCACTTGGAAGAATACATTTATGCCTAGCACCATTGGTGGCATTTAATATTACAAAAGCGAAGACAATAAAAGAATTGATGCAAACCCTAGTGAAACTGTATGAAAAGCCCTCTGCTTCAAACAAGGTATTTCTCATGAAGCGCTTATTTAATATGAAAATGATAGAAGGTGGATTTGTTGCAGATCATTTAAATGAGCTTAATACTATTACTAGTTAGTTATCTTTTGTAGGTATCAATTTTGATGAAGAAATTAGGGCTCTTTTGATTTTGTGTTCTTTGCCTGAAAGCTGGAATGACTTGGTAATGGCTGTGAGTAATTCTATTCCCGGATCTAGTATGCTAAAATATGATGACGTGATCAGTGTTATTTTGAGTGAGGAAACTTGATAGGAAATTCTTAGGTGGATCTACATCTGGAAGTGCTTTGAACACACAAAGTTGAGGTAGAATAACTGAGACAGGAAATAATTCCAAAAATTGTGGGAAATCAAGAGGAAAGTCAAAAGGGAGGAGGTCTTAATCAAGAGGACTGAACAACTACTGGTACTGTGGGAAACTAGGGAATAAAAATAAAGATTGTTGGACTCAAAAGAAAAATGAAAGAGATAAACCAGATGGAGACAAGGAGGCAAATGTGGTAAGTAAAAAATCCAAAGAGGATGCTTCACTTCTGTCTTTAGAAAGTGTTGATGATTCATGGGTTTTAGATTTTGGTGCTTCATTTCATGCTACACCTCATAGAGGTTATTTCATTGATTACATCTAAGGGGATTTTGGTCTTGTTTATTTGGGGGATAATGAACCCTGTCAGATTGTTTGAAAGGGAAAAGTTAAGATTAAGTTGCAGAATGAGAATCATTGGCAACTACATGAGGTAAGACATGTTCCAAGGCTAAGTAGGAATTTAATTTTAGTAGGGCAACTCAGTGATGAGGTTTGTATAGTTACTTTTAATGATAAAAATTGGAAGGTTTCAAAAGGTTCCCTTGTAGTAGCAAGATGTAATGTCCCCTTTTTAGGACATTACAAGTGGTATCAGAGCATGATACTGCCAGCCTAAATACAATGAATACAATGAGATGAAACAATTATAGAACGATTTCAATTTAGAAACTAAGATACACAAAAGAAAAGAAATCAATGATTAGGACTCATCTATATTTCATAGAACATCCCAAATCCTAAAAGGTGGAATTATAAAGAAAATTACAGAGGACCATAGAAGCGAATATCTATATGCTCATCTTCAATCTCCTTATCAATATCAAGTGTTGTAGCTATGTTAGAGGATTATTCACATGTTGGGCATGAATTGCCAAACTTCACCCAGATGGCATTTAGCAACAGTGCAAGAAGCAAAAGTTAATCTGGATTCAATAAGGTGTGATAATCTATAGGAGGAATGGAAGAGATGCTTACAAATCCAAAGCCTCCAGAGCTAAGGTATTCTTGATCCACAATGGCTAATTTTTCAGATGGGTAGAGAGATTTGACCATTTGAATGTATGGAATTTCATCCACTATGGCACCCACTTCCCCATTCATTAGCTTGAGGTATTTTGAGATCATTTGTGAGATAAGTTTTTACAAATGAAGGTTTCAAGTAACCCACTCAAACATTGCTTGTTGTGAGACTTCTCATGTTTGTAATTGATGGTGCCAATCTTTCCACTATGAGAATAGAGATGAAATGTGTAGTGTAGCTATTTTTCAGTATTAGAGCGTTGGAAAGACAAATAGCCAAGATTCCCTTTGCCCAGACTACTCTTGACATCCTCTCCTAAAACTTATTATACAATGCTTTCATCAATTTAAGAATGTAGAAAACTAAAAACAAATATAGAAGTTGTTCAGTAGTAGATAAAACATTCTATTCATTTAAATGACATTATAAATAATTCTTGATCATCTTGTGATCAAAACAATCGGATTCAATAATTAAAAGTCTTGAGTCATACAACAAATTCTGAAAACTACAAGTAAAACTAATAGAAATCTTGTACAATACATGATAAAATCCATATTTAGAAAACCTAATTCTGAGTCATCTAAAAAACTATAGAGAATTTGAGTATCTCATACAAAAGCCACTAAAGAATTATGTATTTTGAAACTGATTTGATGATCATGAAAAACACGAAATACTTACTCTGAGCAAATACAAAGGTAGAAAGCAAGGATCTACAGATGAAACAAGATAATGTATTAGTTTTCTGTCAGTTCAGATTAGAAGGGCATTACCATCCTACAATAATATGATACATGAGCATATGTAAAAGAGCTTGGACATTAGTTAGAGTAGATGAATATAAAAGAAAGATAACAAAGAAGGGGAATATTCATAAGGCAACCTAAAGAATGGCAATTTGAGACAAAAGTATCACAACCTTTCCTATGCCATGTTATTTGGATGGGACCCACTATAGGTGAACAACTTCATAAGTACGAGAGAATATAAAAAAAAGATACTGTTTAATGGTACGGTGAGACCCTTTGCTTATAGAGCAAGGGATAAATGAGGTAAACTTAAAAGAGATTCATATAGTATATGAAATGTAAAAGTAAGGCATGATTTTATTTTGATTTCTATTCATTTTACTTTTTATATTATGTTATTGTATAAAGATGAACAAATATATTTTTTCTATTGAATATAATCAATAATTATGATTGTGATATTAAAGAAAGGAAAATATGCATTTTTCATTTATGAGATTTTCATTATAAAAATAAATTATTGTTATTATTATTATTATTAGTATTATTAGAAGTGTATCAGGGAATGGAGTTTCAAGTGTAATCAAGAAAAGGCTTGAGTAAGATTCCACTTGCCACATAAGATCTATTTAGACATGCAATATATAAGGGAAATTTATATTTGAAATGGCTAATCAAAGGATTAGTAGATTTCTCCTCCATGCTTTAATATAAACTAAAGGTTTAATAAATTACAAAGTTGTTAAGTAAAAATGATTAAATTATCTAAGATCATCATCTTCCAAGTTGAGATAAGGCTTGCGGTGGAATGGGCTGGGTGACACCACTTAGGGTATTGGATAAAACCTACAGGTATCGGGTAAGGCCTATGGTGGAGTGAATATCCCAGGGTACATCATACAAAGGCACCTTCTTGGGAATGATGATCAGAGAGAAATAATAATAATGAGGGAGAACGTTGAGGCCCAGTAATTCGAGTAACAGGGCACCCCATTATGGTTTCTCCTCCTATAATTGAATGATAAGATTAAGTATCTGATATTTCAAAGATTATACTTTAAAAATACTTCTTATTGAAAAAAAAAAAATAGTTGATAGAATCACCTTAAGATCATGATTCTCCAAGTTGAGATAAGGCCTGCAGTGGAATGGGTTGGGTGAAACCACTCGGGGTACTTGATAAAGCCTATGGGTATCAGATAAGGCCTACGGTGGAGTGAATATCCTAGGGTACATCATACAAAGGCACCTTCTTGGGAATAATGATTGGAGAGAGATAACAATAATAAGGGCAAACAATGAAGCCCACTAGTTGGGTAATAGGGCACCCTATTATAGTTTCTCCTCCCATATGCAAGAATTGATGAGTTAACATTATAATGAATAGATACTTTTGATAAACACATTGTTAGGAGATTGATTTATACATACTGTGTACTAATGATTTCTTTGGTTGTAGGATTTACAATTAAGGAAATGCATAACATGTGTATTATGTATTTGCATTGTGTTTTTTGCATGTCTTCATCTATTTGCACCATGTTTGCTTCATGTCTTCATTTATTAAAATGTATATTCTATAAATCTTTTAGGCTTTATATGCAAATTTGTTTGTATCTATGATTGATTTTGCTTGAGGGTAAGCAAATTTTGAGAGGGGAGGACTGTGATGTCCCCGTTTTGACATGTAATTCAAATAGGTATTATATAAAGTAATACTAATAATTAAAATAATGATATTATATTATAATAATATTATATTAAAATAATATTTAGTAATACTATTATAATCATATAATATTTTATAAATCATGTTAGATTTATAAATACAATATTATATCATAATCATATAATAATATCATATTACGTATAACGTATTATAATATAATCAATGAAATACTATAATCTAATATAATGGTGATTAAGATATATTTCAATGTAACAATACTATATCAATAATGTATTATTGATATATTATTAAATTAATATATATTATAATATGATTGTTAATATAATATATTAACTAAGCTTATTAATATGAATGTATAATATAATTATTATTAATATGAATGTATAATATAATTATTATTAATATAATATGAAAAGACGTGGCTCTTTCCATTAATATATATATATATATATATATATGTATATGTATGTATGTATGTATATATGAGGAATAATAACATTGAAAGATTATCAGGAGATAAAAATATTATAAAACCCTTACGAATAAAAGTCAAATAAATAATGTTCCCAAACGAGACATTACATAAGAAGTGTGAAAGTAGACACTTTATATCTTTGTATAGGTCATATTATTCCTTCAACTTTAATTGTTTCAGAGAAACATGAATGTTTAGGAATAGTTGTTGCAATTTTAAGTAGGGAGAACAAATAGTTTCTTTAGATTCTGATACAATATTGTGGCACAATAGATTTGGGCACATGAGTGAGAAAGGTATGAAAGTACTTCATTCAAAGAAAGTTTTCCCAGGTTTGAAATGTGTTAATATGGATTTATGTGAAAGTTGTGTGTATGGAAAGCAAAAGGTAGTGATTTTTTTGAAGACTTAGAAGGAAAATAAAAAGGAGAAATTAGAGCTTGTGCATACAGATGTATGGGGACCAAATCATGTATCTTCCCTTGGTGGCTGTCATTATTATGTTACATTCATTGATGACGCAACTAGAAAAGTATGGGTTTATTTCCTTAGACATAAATCTGATGTATTTCAAACTTTTAAGAAATGAAAATGCTTGGTTGAAAATGAGATTGGTAAGAAATTAAAATGTCTTAGATCTGATAATGGTGGTGAGTATTGTTGTCATAAGTTTGAAGATTATTACGTCATTAATGGTACTCATAGAGAGAAAACTATTTGAAGGACTCCACAAGAAAATGGAGTGGCTGAATGCATGAACAAGACTATAATGGAGCATGTAAGGAGCATGAGGTTGCATGCTGGGTTGCCCTTACACGTGTGGGCAGAGGCTGTCAATACTATTGTATATTTGATTAATAGAGGTCCCTCTACTCCTTTGGGTCATGGTATTATAGAGGAAGCATGGACTGGTAAGAAGGTGAGTTATTCTTTTCTCAAAACCTTTAGTTATGAAGTGTTTGCTCATATAGATCCTAAAAATTTGGTTATAGGCTTTGGGATGTTGAAAATTGTAAAATTGTAAGAAGCAGGGATGTCATATTCAATGAGAAAGTGTTGTACAAAGATTTGTTGTAGCAACATGAGAAGAAAGAAGATGATTTTGTAGTGTTGGATGATACTCCAAAAGATGATGTTCCATAAATTCTTCATGATGTGCAACAACCACAACAACAAATACCACATACACCAGGGAATGTTAGATAGTCAAAAAGGCAAACTAGACCTCTACAAAGTTTTTTTGCCTCTTTGTATTCTATTTTACTTACTGATGCTAGTGAACCTGAATGTTATCATGAAGCTGTGTAGGTGAATACTAAGATTCAGTGGGAGTTTTCAATGAAAGATGAAATGGACTCTACTGTAAAATAAGACTTGGAATTTATGCAAGTTGCCTGCAGGTAAAAAGGCTTTACATAATAAATGGGTTTACAAGTTAAAAGAAAAGGATGGAGGTAAGAAAAGATTTAAAGCCAGATTAGTTGTCAAAGGATTTGCACAGAAACAAGGCATTAATTTTGATGAGATATTCTCTCCTATCGTTAAAATCACTTCTATCCATACTGTTTTAAATATTGTGGCTACTAAAGATTTCCACTTAGAGCAACTTTATGTTAAAATAACCTTCCTTCATGGTGATTTGGATGAAGAGATATATATGGCTTAGCCATAGGGTTTTGAGATCAAAGGTAAGGAGAACTTAGTTTGCAAATTAAAGAAAAGTTTATATGGCTTGAAGCAAGCATCTCGATAATGGGATCTGAAATTTGATAGTTTTATGCATGAGCATGGATATAGTAGATGTAATTTAGATCATTATGTTTATTTTAAGAGGTTGGATGATGATAGCTACATTATTTTATGTTTATATGTTGATGATATGCTTGTAGTTGGGTCTAACATGGATCAGATTAAGGGGCTGAAACACTAGTTAGCATATGCATTTTCTATGAAGGATTTGGGGGAAGCAAAACAAATTCTTGGTATGAAGATTTGTAGTGATAGGAAGAACAAGAAATTGACATTATCTCAAGTTGATTATGTTGAGAAGGTGTTGCAATATTTATCTATGGAGAATGCTAAATTTGTTAGCACACCTTTACCTGGTCATTTGAAGTTGACTAAGGAGATGTGTCCCAAGACACAAGAAGAGGAGGAGAAGATGTCAAAGGTACCCTATGCTTCAACTGTAGGAAGCTTGATGTATGCTATGGTATGTACAAGGCCAGATATTGCACATGCAGTGGGAGTCATTAGTAGGTATATGAGTCATCTAGAAATTGAGCATTAGAATGTAGTTAAATGGATTCTCAGATATTTGAGAGGAACATTCAGTAAGTGTTTACACTTTGGAGGATCTACTACTGATTTATAGGGCTATGTTGACTCAAATTTGGTAGGGGATACTAATACCAAGTAGAGTACTATAGGTTATGTATTTACTATTGGTGGGCTAGCCGTGAGTAGGTTTCTAGGTTATAGAAGGTTGATGCTTTATCCACTATAGAGGCAGAGTATGTTGCTGCTATAGAGGCAGCCAAGGAGATGATATGGATTCAATTCTTCTTGGAAGAATTGGGACACCTTCAGAGGGATAATTATTTGTTTACAAATAGTCAGAGTGCCATTCATCTTGTGAAGAATTCAACTCTGAATTCAAAGACTAAACACATATAGTTGCGATACCATTTCATTTGGTCAGTTTTGGATGATGGATAGTTAAAGCTAGAAAAGATAGATACATATGATAATCCAACAGATATGTTTACAAAGGTAGTAACAAGGGAGAAGCTAAACTCCTCTTTAGCTTTAGTTGGTCTTCTAGACTAAACATGAATAAAAGAACATCAAAGTCTAGGGTGGTTTGATCTAGTGGAGGCCCCATGTGGTAGCAGTATTGCTATAGAATCAGTCTCCAAGAGGTTGATTGTTGTCTAGTGTGGTGTCTGATCAGTCCCCAAGTGGGAGATTGTTAGTTTGTAGTGACTGATCAGGGAAGTATTATACATACTTCATAAATTCTTTGGGGTTTGGGCCATTGTCAACATATGGCTGACATGTTGTAAGCCTAAAGTGGCATAAAATACTTGTATAAAAGGGCTTTAAGGTTATGGATTGTTTCATTGTAGGTGATGTAAAAATTGGTTCTTATGGTGGTATTGAGCTGTAAGAGATTACAGATTGTAATTAGGTTGTATTCACTAGATTGTAAAAATATTGGACTTGTTGTTTGGTGGACATAGCCCAGGGATTGGGTGAACCACATCAAATCTTGGTGTCTTGTGTTCTTTTTCTACGTGATCTATTATTTTTTGTTATTGGTTATATTTGTATGTAATTGTTATTTTTGTTTGAGGTTTAATCCTAATAGACTCTATGCAACATAAATTATATGTGGAAGCATCAACTTGCTCCCCTATGATCCAGAGCTGATCCCTTTGGAAATGTGGCACTACCATCTATCTAATGGTATCGACTGTATGAAATGAAGAAATAGATCTGCTTTCGATAGAAGGAAGAAAATCACCATGAGAGCTCGTCTCCCTTGATGCTCTCACCTCATTTGTACCTATTGCACCCATATGCTGGATAAATGTGTCAACCACATCATCACTTTCCTCATCCCTAACCATGGAAGCAAAGTCACCACCAACCATAATATGTAACTGAACATGGTCTGGGGCTGATATCAACTGTACCTGCTCTAACTCCATAGTAACCTCATCCAACTTTGACTATGACTCTTGAAGAGCCAACTGAGTATACTAAAGAGAGTCCACAGTCACCTCAAACTCCTAGGTAAGCTCATCTACCTCCTCGTCTTTCCCTAACAACGTCTCATAATAGGTACTACCCCACTCCAAAAGGTAATCCCTTTTAGCAACTAACTAAGAGTAACTATGTTTCAAGATCCTGATAGCCTCTCGAAGCATATGAACCTTTGCTAGAGAAAGAGTACTCTTATTGTGCTTATCAGACATAGGAGCACCCCAACCAGATGTAGCTAGCATCTGACAGACATCATCATGATGCCTAAGAGCTGAAGAAATGTCACTATCACTCACCTTCAGATAACTAGTCACATGATGTCTCTGTAACCCCTAACTCCTATGCAATCTCTATGTCTCACTAACGACACTATGATAGGAAATTGAATCAGAGCTACCCACCACAAGATCACTCATTGTATGTGTACTATCAACCTTGCACAACTCTGCATTTGAGATACAACTACAATTACCTCAATCAACTCCTCATCTGAAGAAATGGAATCCCTCACAATATCAATATCCCCACATGTCTTAGCTTCCACCTCAAAGGATAAATCCTATAAACACTAATCTTGGGACCCATATAAAACCTCCTTCAAGTCATTAGTTGATACCTAGAAAGGGATGTCATACCCGATGTAACTCATAGCATCATCAAATGTATCATCATATGTGTCCATACTATCTACATCCATATCTACTGACTCTGCTATAACATACAAATCACCAACATCACAGTTGGGTGACTCCATACATGCATTGGTCCCACTTGAGGAAGAAATTGCCTCCCGTACTAGAGAAATACTATGATAAATCACATAAAAATATCTAATAATAATCCTCTCCTTGAGAGAGCTAGAGGTGTCAGTAGTAACAACTGCATTAACTATCTCTGCACTAGCTGCAATAACTCTAGGAGCCTCAACTTATTGAAGTTCAATGCTATTATCCACCAAGGGTAATGACACATCTACTGATCTCTATGAAATGAGTCCATCATCAACACTATGGATGGGCTAGCAAGTGTCATACTAAACATAGGTACATCAACATCATGGACACATGTCAGAGAAAGCTCAAGCTTCCTTCCTTGCAACCTAGATGTCGGCTTTCTAAAGGTAGAAACCATATACCTTGCTGCCCTCTCAACTGCCGTGGGATCCAACAAGCTCTTTGCAAACCTTTGTTGATGAAGCTTTAGTTTCTCTAAACTCTCCTACAAGGCATTCATTTTTATGCTAACTTCCTCATTACTCCACTGATTTCTAGAACTACCACTCCTATGTCTGTCCATAGCTCGAGAAAAAAAAGTGCTGGTCACTCTATAAATTAGATTTGAAAATCTTCAAAGTTAGCACCGAACAAAATAAAAATTGAGCCCAATTCCTGTAGGTTGTTAGGAAACTGCTCTAATTCCACTGTTAAAACCCTCAACAGGCTATATCCTTAACAAACATTAATTTTCTTTTGCTAATTAACAGTTTGATATTTTGTCAAACATTTGGCAGGCAAATTATTATCACTCAATAAATAATGCTTTAAATTCATAGCTAACCTCTGAATTCATTTATCAACAAACCATATAACAATATAATGAAAAGGGAATTTAATTTTTGGATGATTATAAATCAGAATTTGAAGCCAACTTGCTTATTTCAAACTGTGTAATATAAGCTAAATTTTACAAATTAAGAACCTAGTCTTTGTCATAGAATGTAATTGAAAAGTCAAACTAAGAGCCACTTGGTCCAATTTCAATCTGGCGTTTACAGTCTACCCTTATAAATGCTACCCAAAACAAACTCCAATCTACAGACTAAACCCTCATCCAAGAATAGAGAAATTATAATATTCAATTGTATAAATGCTCCTCAGTCGCATTTAATATAGAAATAGGAGATGATAACAAAACTCAAAAGTCCATAATACCTCAGCTGTAGATTCTAAGAATTAAATCTACAATACTTCAGCTGTAGATCCCAAACCCTTATACTTCAGCAAGGGCACAAACTTCAAGCTTAGAAATGTCACAAAGACAACAAGAGCAAAATAAGATAATCAAATAATTGGATGCTTTACTCATCAAATGGGCTCATATTTATAATCTCCAAATAGAACAATGTTTCCCAAATGAACTTCACTTAAGAAGCTTCCCACACAATATTAAAATATAATAAAGTGCCATTATAATTTGATTTATTAATTGCTTTTGGCTTTGAAAATGACATTTTCCACCATAACTTAAAATTCTAACATGTAAGGTCACTGTTTCTTATTCCCATGATTTAAAATTTTTCATCCGAGTTCCAATGAGCTATGATATTGAGGTGACCAACCAACAACACTATAAAAATTAGTAACCTCAATGTATTTATATGAATAATAATAATAATTCACCCATCTTGCGAAAACACCTAAAGAGGTATCAGAATCAAAATCTGACAACACCAAAGTGATCCTAATGATGAAAGATGATGAATGAACCTGACGGGGTGATTTATTATAAATAGATGCTCCCTCCAAGATTCTTGAATCTCAAACTGGAAGCCCAAAATAAAAACTGAGAGCATCCTCCAACTCCTCTAACTCAACTGAGCTCATCAGAACCAATAGATTGACTTACTATAAATAGTAAGTCCCTCAATTAGAGCCAAAACACATCATAGGCCGCTAGAAAGCCTATAACCACACAATTGAGACCCTCAAATCCCATTATCAACTCACGAGGGTCACGATGGTGAACTAGCCTAGTCAACTATAGGAACCTGCTAAAAATGGGGACATTACACAAGAAGAGATCTAGAATCCATTACCAACAAGTTTATATTATGTTTGCAATAGGAAGATGGAGGATATAAAGATGGTATTGTTCCTTGTTCCTCTTTATAAAGCACTTTTAATTATAATTATAACTATAACTATATATTTGAATAAAGAAAGATTTATAAGACAATGAAGAAGATAGATATAAGAATGGCGAAAGGTGTGTAAAAAATGACATAAAGAAAGACAAAAAGATATATAGAAGAGAGAGACTAAGAGAATAAGAGAGGGAGAGATAGAGAAAGGGAGAGACATTTAGAAGTAGATAGAGATGAGACATATAAAGATAGAGATATAAGAGAAGAATTGGAGAGAGGAGATTATTTAATTAGAATATTGTAATAAACATATAATTTAAAATTATTATTAATTGAGATTAAAATAATATATTTCATTAAAATATTTTTAAATTATTTTGAATTTTGAAATAACAATTGACAAGTTAAAATAATATTTTATATGTATTGACTTATTAAAATTAAATATAGTAGTTCTAATGCAATTTGATTTTGTTAACACTTCTAAAACACAATTACAACTATATTATGGGCACACCATTAAGGAAGTTAATAATTTTAAAGCTCCAAATTACATATGTTCCCACACCTTTAAAACATTTATAGAATAAGTTGTAATTATCTACAAAGATAAAACACTTTTCCAATGTTATATTTTAATATTATTGTTTTTGTTTGAGATTTCTTTTAGATGTATACTTTTTAATATGTAGAGTTAAGTAATAAGATGTAAGTTATTACTTTTGTGGTATTATTATTAAGTAATAAGACATAATTTATTATGATATTTAATTATTCCAATTAATTTTTTATTTAAATTATTATATTGAGATGTTAACGTTTTAAAAATCTTTATAAAGATATTAAAAATTTAAGTTTGTGTTATCAAATTTCTTCTTACAAAGTTTGTATATTTTCATAAATTTAAACAATTATTTACATATTTGCACAAATTTGTAGTTTATTTTTATTTTCATTTTTTAATCAAGAAAAGGTCGAAGCCTAAAAATTTATTAATTTATTAAGAGAGATTACAACACAACTATGTTCAATGCAGGAATTGACAAGGAAAGATTGGAGTAAAGAAAACCTTCAGTCTAGCCTGAGACTTATGCAGTCCAAAAATATCACATTATAGAAATTATGAACTTGCTTTGGACAAATACTACACTGAATGATGTAAAACAAATTTCCATTTACATGTCCAGATTTTGGAATTATATATCTGTTTGAAGCTTTACTAGTACCATAAAATAGTTAAGATAAAGACAACATTTGCCCAACCATTTATAACTTGCATGACTAAATATTACAATACATAAGCCTTTTACATATGTTTAGTGACAAAAACAAATAGGATTTGAATATATGATTCATATGTTAGTGGTTTTCTTTCATTCATTTCTCAATTCCAATTATAATTAATGCATGCACTTTAAGAATTTTTCAAATTTAATCCCTGAAGCTTCAAATCTGTAGACAATAGTCCTCTACACACTTGAACCAAAGATTAGTAGAAATAACATAATCCTATAGATATTTATGGTAATATTTTCCAAGGAACCAAAGATTGTTTAAGTAAGAGTTACTGAAAAAATAAACCAATAAGAACAACCCCACTAATCCAATCCACCATTAATATTACTGATCAATTATCCATATTATAGCTCAAAAAAAAACTTTCCCTCAGGTCATAGTTATTTTTACAAACTTCATTAGTATCCAAATCTATATTTAATTGAAAGAATAGCTATAGTGGAGGTATATAAATACTTATGAACTAAAAGAAAGCTCCCTTTGGTCCTAAACTTATATATGATTTTTACATATTGGCAACAAATATTAAAGTTAAAACTTTATCATGAGATGAATGATTCACTATTCTTAACTAGTATTTATATCAAATATTTCACTTTTAAATTTTTATTACTAGAGAGATACCATAATCTAGTCTTCCCTTATCAGGGTTATAAAGATGAGTAGATATATTTAGCTATATATTGCAGATATTTCATTCATTACTTTTCCTATAGATATTTACGTCTTAGAATTTTTTTAATATATATTATGTTGGAGTATCATCAAAGCTCATAAGTGTTAGGATTAAACCATGGATGGAAATAAAAATCACATGCAAATATAACCAATATTAGAAAATAATAGATCACGCAGGAAAAGAACACAAGACACCAAGATTTAACATGGTTCACCTAATCCCTAGGCTATGTCCACCAAACAACAAGTCTGATATTATTACGATCCAGTGATTACAACCTGATTACAATCCATAATCCCTTACAACTCAATACTGCCACAAGAACCAATTTTTGCATCACCACTATGAAATAATCTCTAACCCTAAGCTCTTTTATACAAGTACTTTTATCACTTTAGGGTTATAATTAATAATTACATGTCAGCCCAAAATCTCAATAAAATAGGGCCCAAATTTTTTTTCAGGGGCTCCACCCCGAACCCTTAGACAGCTGTGGCCTAATGACCCTAGCTATATTGGGGGCTATTTCCCCCAAACCCTTACTCGAGGCCTAGCTCGGCCTCGAACCCCAGCAAGGAATTATGGATTATGTACAATATTTCCTTGATCAATCACCACAATCTAACAATCTCCCACTTGGGGACTAATCAAGCTCTACACTAAACAACAATCTCCCGCATGGAGAATGATCCTATAGAAATGCCTCTACTCCATGAGATTCCCACTAGATCAAACCACCCTGGACTTTGTTGTTCTTTTATTCATGTTTAGTCGAGAAGACCAACCGAAGCTGAAGAGGAGTTTACCTTCTCCCTTGTTGCTACCTTTGTAAACATATCTATTGGATTTTCATCTATATGTATCTTGTCTAGCTTTAACTGTCCATCCTCCAAAACTGACTAAATGAAATGGTATTGCAATTGTATGTGTTTGGTCTTTAAATATAGAGCTGAATTCTTTGCAAGATGAATGGATCTCTGACTATCTGTAAACACATAATTATCCTTTTGAGGGTGTCCCAATTCTTCCCAGAAGAATTGAAGCCATATCATCTCCTTGGCTACCTCCGTAGCAACAACATACTTTGCCTTTGTAGTGGATAAATCATTAACTTTTTGTAACCTAGAAACCCTACTCACGACTGTCCCACCAATAGTAAAGATGTAACCTATAGTACTTTGATTGGTATCAATATCCTCTACCAAATCTGAGTCAACATAGCCCTATAAATTAGTAGTAGAGCCCTCAAAGTGTAAACACTTAGATGTTCCTCTCAAATATCTAAGAATCCATTTGATTGCATTCCAGTGCTCAATTCTTGGATGACTCATATACCTGCTAATGACTCCCACTACATGTGCAATAGTTGGCCTTGTACATACCATAACATACATCAAGCTTCCTATAGCTAAAGCATAGGGTACCATGGACACCTTATCCGCCTCTTCTTGTGTCTTGGGAAAAATCTCCTTAGTCAACTTCAAATGACCAGGTAAAGGTGTGTTGACAACTTTAGCATTCCCCATAGAGAAATGTTGCAACACCTTCTCAACATAATTGGCCTGAGATAGCATCAATTTTCTATTCTTTCTATCTCTGCAAATCTTCATACCAAGGATTTTTTTTGTTGCTCCCAAATCCTTCATACCAAATGCATGTGCTAACTGGCATTTCAACCCCTTAATATGAACCATGTTAGAACTAGCTACAAGCATAACATCAACATATAAACATAAAATAATGTAGCTATCACAATCCAACCTCTTAAAATAAACACAATGATATGAATGACATCTAGTATATCCATGCTCATGCATAAAACTGTCAAATTTTAGATACCATTACTGAGGTGCTTGCTTCAAGCCATATAAAATTTTCTTCAGTTTGCATACTAAGTTCTCCTTACTTTTGACCTCAAATCCCTGTGGTTGAGCCATATATATCTCTTCATCCAAATCACCATGAAGGAAGGCTATTTTAACATCAAGCTTCTCTATATGCAACTCTCTAGTAGCCACAATACTTAAAACAGTACAGATAGAAGTCATTTTAACAATAGGAGAAAATATCTCATCAAAATCAATGCACTTTTCCTGTGCAAATCATTTTACAACTAACCTGGTTTTAAATCTTTTCTTACCTCCATCCTCTTCTTTTAACTTGTAAACTCACTTATTCTATAAAGCTCTTTTACTTGCAGGCAACTTGCATAAATCTCAAGTCTTATTTTTCAGCAAAGAGTCCATTTCATCTTTCATTGTAGACTCTCATTGAATCTTAGTATCCACCTGCATAGCTTCATCATAACATTTAGATTGACCAACATCACACTAGTACATTTGACCCCATTTTTAGACCAAAATTTTTGACCATCTATTAAAATGTTTTAGATTGGTCGGTATATGCAAGAATAAATATCTTTTTTTTAAAAAATGAAGCCCATGTTGGTCAAAATTTTGACCAACATGGGCTTCATATGTTAAAATGAAAAAAGTTAGTTTCCCTCTTTCATTGTTATGAGAAACTTGTATGTGTGGGAAGACTTTAGAATCTATTGTAGTAGTGGATGTGGGCAAGAATAGTCACTGTGTGCATTTTTTGCATCTTCCTCCTTGTAGTCGGAGGCATTTACTCAGCCAGGGTTGACGTTATCTTCCACTACATCTTTTCTTCACAAAACAAGGTAGGATTCTTAACTTTATTCACAGACAAGGTAGGATTCTTTTCTTCTTGCATAGTTTCTTATTGCAATATCTTCCACTACGTCTTTGAACATTCGACTTAGATGTATAACATATTTTTGAGTGTTTCTGGGATCTGGGCATTAATTGACGGAGAATTTTTTAATACACACTAGTTGTTCAAATTATTTGCTTAGTTTGGAAAGAAATAAAATAAATCTAGGATCTTAATCATCCTTAATCATATGCCCTTGAATATTAAGACAATAACTTACTTTCCTTACTCTCTTTGGCCATTCTCATACTTGAGTAGAAAAAGTTATAAATCATTTCAATTGTTATTTTTGTCCCAGTTAACAATTTTTTAAAATAATATAATTTTCATATCATATTTATGTATCTGCTATAGTATTTTCTTCACACATAATCAATATTTCTTCAGCTATATTTTTCTTCCCTTTGAAAAGTAATTAAATTATTTTCCTGATGGTCACTAGCTTTGGTAAGGACTTGATATAGTCAGTGTATAATAATCTAATCATTGAATCTTGTTTTAGAATCTCCTTCAAATATAATCTTCTAGTCTTACTAACAGATTAGACTCTTTATAATGGTTTATGGAAAGAATCATTCAGATATCTATGGATGGAACTATTAGTTACTAACTCTTCCTCTGATATTTACTTGTATACTTGTAATGGTGGTAGTTTATACCTGTAATGTCCTTGCTCTATATATATTCTAAGAATAAGGGACTATTCACTCATGATTTGATTATAAGAGAATACTTCTAGACCAAAACTCTACTTATACCGTGATAACAATTGATAGTTGATGCCACTTATTGGGGAAATGTTGATCTTGATTAATATATTATATCCACTTGTGAATGAATGTCTTGATACTCATACTCAATGTGAGGTATTCATCTTTTTTTCTGATACCTTGATAAATAATATGTTACAAGTCTTTCCAATACTATGGGGTGGCTGGTCCTAATGAAACTCTCCTAGTCTTTCAAATATGAATATGGAACAAAATAAATCTTTTATATTCTTCGTTATTTATGTAGAATATGAGAGATAATCCACGGGCTGCACTATGAACTATGATTTATTATTATTATTATTGATGCCCTCTTAACATTCCCTTCATCCTATAGGATGGGTCTGGGATTTGAAAATAAAGATATAAATTTCATTCATTTCTAGGTGATGTCGAATCTCGAAAAGTTTTGGTTATGGACTTAATTCTTCTTTTCCATTTTCATTCATAAATACCAATCACTAGCTTTTAACTGGGATGCATTATTAGGACTTAATGCATATTTCATGAGGGTTGGTTCATAAAAACCCATACTCATCAGCTTGAATTGTTTGTTTAATACCCAATGCATTGAGGTGACGCTTACAAGTTGAATTCATAACAACCATTTCTCATCAACTTAAATTGTTTTTTTAGTACCCATTGCATTGAGGTGACACTTACAAGGTTGAAGTATTGCAACTTCCTAGAAGGTCTGCCTACTCAATTCCATGATGATCCAACTTTCCTTGACCATAAAGTTTTGCCTAGGATTAAGCCTTCTTAGCTTGCCATGCCATTTGCAAAACCTTCAACAAGTTATGTGCCCTATGAACCATTGATCATAGATTTTCTCAGTTACTTCATTAACAACTAGGTGGTTATTTTCATCATGTCAAATTATGTGATGTTTAATTAGTACCAAACTTGAAACAATTGCAAGAGTAGTGGTTTACAAGAGCTCATCTCTTGTGATTACAAATAGTCCACCTAGCACTCATTGCATCCATGTGATCCTCATACATTCAAATCATTTGAGATTTATTTTGTGTTGTTGTTGCAAGACCAGTACAAATTTGTTTTCATCTGCAGAAAAGAAAGCATGGAGAGTGTGAAGGAGAAAATGTTGTAGGTCTAGGAGCTCAAAATGATGTTAATAAAAAAATTCTAGGTGCCCATTGTTTAAAATTTTATGGAAGGTTCTCTAAGGCTTAACAACCATTTTTTAATGCTTTAAGCGGGCTAGAGTTTGGTAGGACAGACTCGAAGCAGAGGAATTTGTCATGGAGTTGACAACAATAGCATTGGATGTTTTGGATAATCTACACTCCCCATTGGACAACCAATGACATGTGTGTAATATGTGCAACCCAAAATCATGTTATATAACAAATTTATATATAAATCAATAAACTAATTAATTAATATAATATTCTTGTAATCCTATAAAGATATATAAGAGGGATGTGAAATATATATCTTCCTATTAGTTTATTCATTATTGTATTTACATATAAATTGTTATATATAAATATATATAGGAATATCAAATTATATATTATATTGTACAGCGAACCCAACCAGACTGATTTTAGGATTGTTTTTCCATATTGGCAAAACCAATTTTTGTAAACTAGCAAATCACCACAGAGCAGCTGGATGTTTTGGGACAAAAACCTAGAAAATATAGTTGCATTTATATAGGATGAAGGTTTATTAAAATTTAAAGAGGGAAATATGTAATGGATATAACAGTCCAAGAGATTTGACCAGCTGGAGATGAATACAATAAAGAACTGGGGGATAGTAGATTAGATAATATAATAACATTACAACATAGTGCACATGAATAAGAAAGGAAATTAGGAAACTAATGGAATTCTCATCATTCTAGCTTCATCATCACCTTTACCATATATTTTCCTTAACAATATTCCCAAATGAAAACACTAAAAAAATTCCAATTTCTTGTGGCTTATATCAGATTAGAATGTCAGCATCATAGTGAGAAAATGTGGTTATCTAGATATAGGAAGAAAATTAGGATAAGATTGTAAGAGCATGATGGCACACTGGGTTGCCTCTATGTTTGATCTTTTTGATTCTTAGATGGTTCATGGCGATCTTGTTGGCATTTTTGCAATGATCACTACTACATTTAACCTTATTTTTCTACTGCAATTGTGTTTCTTTTTCTCTGCTTCATTTTACTAAACATTCCCTATCAACAAAATATTGATTCTGTTTTAATATTAAAATGTATGAGGGTATGTGAAGACTTTGCTTGTTATCCATAGAAACTGATTGAGAAGCACATCAAGTTTTGACAACTCATGCACCCTTGCCTCCTCAACTAGTTTTATTTTTAGGTAATAGGTAACAAAATTTCTCTCATTCATTTTCTTATATGTTTCAACTTAACTTACTTAATGTTCTTAGGATTATTTTGTGTTAAATCTTATTGATACACAATCATTTGGATTGGAATGCTTAGGACTCTGGCTACAATTCTAAAGAGGAATTATTGGAGCTTTCTTTCCTACCTTGAAATAATTCCACCTTTAACTCTTGACATTGATGCAGAGACCTAGGTGGACTTTCAGTTATTCACAATAAGAGGGACTTTCCTAGTGTTCTCATAACACAACCAAGCTTCCTCATACGGTCACTCTCCTTGATCCAATCAACTCCAAACCCTATCTGAGTGCACATACCATTCTCTTGTGCCACCATAGGCTTTACATCTTAGAAATCATCCCATGTCCCTCAAATGGACTCACCAAGCAATCTTGTTCAACAACCATCAAATGCCCACAATGCCTCAATAGGCTCCAATCTTGACTTCACTTCAACTAGGTGTTTCTATCACCTTCATACATCTCAAAAAACTTCAACTAAACTATTTCCAAGGTTACCAAATGCTCATCTTATTATCTGATACCAAAAACCCACTACAAGACCTTCACTAGGCCTATTTCCTAATTAGCCCTACCTAATCGGTTTTTCACACTTTTCTCTCACTTTTCCCAAAACTCTCAAAAAACTCAGACCATATCCAATTACTGTTTTGGATTCTACACAACATACTTCAAATGCTCATGCTACTCCCTTGGACCAAATGCCCAAACCAACACTACTGCCCCACAATTAACCCTCTTTTAGCCCTTCTATTACAAAGCAACCACTAACATATCTCATCTCACAAACCATTTGACCTCAAATAGAGTTGTCTTGTCATCCAAAACAAAGGATTTTCAAATTCATAGGAGATTCCATCAAGTTTTACACACCCAACCAACAAACCCTCCTTCCTAGGTGCCTAAACCAAGGGTTTTACCAAACTCACCTTTCTAAACATTTCCTAATCCTTCCAATGAATCCAACACCTTCATATAGCCCTAACATTACCTTCCTTGTCATAAAATATAATCCTCCTTTAGATGGAACCTCTAGACCTATGATGTCCCAACACCTAGTAACACCTCCAGACCTATGATTCCCACAAAATATTTATCAACACTTACCTTGTTGCTTGTAACAAAATGTTGCATTTCTAAACTCAGATCTACAAGCATTTGAACCCTCCAAATCTAATATTCCTTTATAGACTCTAAGTTAAACACTAAATCCATTTGAGTTTAGATATCTTGATCTCTAATTTCTTTTCCAAAATCATCCTCCAAGGTGGAACTCGCCAATCTGCTCTTCTTATATGCTTATGGAATTGTTTTGGATGTTCCAAAGAATTTCAACATCCAACCTTTATAGACATTTGAGTCCTAAATTCATGTCCCTTGATGTTAGGCCCAAATGGTCTAAGGATTAAGTTTTTTAAAATTATACAACCACCATGAGGCCAAACTTGCATAAGCTAATTGATTTCTAATTAAGTGAAATTTGATTTCTTCTTTTGACCCTTAGGCCAACCCACTTAGGCCTATTTTTCAATAAATTTCAATTGCAATTATTTCATGGCTGAAATTGTAATGATCTTAGACTCACGAGTTTTTGAGATTTACCCATCTTTTGAGCTCACATGTTCTTGATTGAAGATTGCATTAATATGTTTCAATCTTTTATTCATCTTCATTAGTTGATGCATTAATCACATTAGTCATTGCTATTAGGATTAGTCATGGCATGCTACTATTAGCACCCAAGTAACTTTCACCTTGTGACATCTCTTTGAGGCATTTTGCAAATAACTAAGATAAATTGTCTATAAATCCACATTTTGCAAACATCTAGGCCTTTTAGAAATTATAGGATCATTTTAGTTACATTTGAAAACATTAATCAACAATTTCCATATGTGCAGATATAAACATTAACTACAACATGTCCAATTTTTTTGCAGGTATATTTTCCTATGAAGAAAGATCACACCTAACAATATGAACCCATAACAAAATAATGAGATAATGGCTACATTGTGGGCTCAGTTTCGAAGAAAACCTAATAAATGTTATTGTCCTTGCAAAAAGTGTAAGGGCTTAAAGAATCGAAGAATTCTAATCACAACAGCCCAGAGTCATTGGAGGCAATGTGGTCATGTTGAAGGGGGCCAGGATTTTTGTCCATTACTGAATGTGGATTTCCTACTGGAGGAACATGGAGGTGTGAATATCCAAGTTGAGAATAACACTCCCATGGAAGAAGATGATAATGTGCCATAGGACACGATTGAAGAAGATGGTATTGGGGTAGGTGATGAAGAGGCTCACAATGATGGTACTACTGAATCTGATAATGATGATGAATATGGTCTTGATTTACCTTTACTTGAGAAGGCACACGAGCCCTTAAATGAAGGCTCCCAAACAACTCTACTCTCGGCTATAGTGTTGTTGGTGAACTTAAAGGTTATGAATGATATATCCAATGTAGCAATGTCACATATGCTAAGGTATGCCATTTTTGTCATCTTTAGTGTTAGCATACAATTACTATTCATTATATTAACAATGCATATTTTTTGTTGCAGGTTGATTAGTGAGTTTTTGTTACCACCATCAAACATTTTGCCTCATTCCTACCGAGAATTATCTAACATTATGGATCAGATTGGAATGAAGTATCAAACAATACATGCATGTCCTAATGATCACATTCTATATCATAAACAACATGAATTTGCAATAGAATGCCCTGATTGTCATGTTAGTAGGTATCCATCAGATCAAATAACAAAAAAAGTGCCTCACAAGGTTCTTTGGTACATTTCCATTATTCCACGTCTTCAATGGTTATTCAGGTGCACTAGCTTGGCACAATTAATGAATTACCATGCATGCAATAGAAGTCATGATGACATTATGTGAATGCCTACCAATGATTGTGCATTTAAAGAGATAGAAGAAAAATGGTCACACTTTAAAAAAGAACCTCGTAATCTAAAGCTTTCAGTGGTGGCGAATGGTGTCAATCCATATGGAGATATGAGATCTGTTTACTCAGTGTGGCCTATTTTTGTTATTAACAATAGCATTCCTCCTTAGATGTCCATAAAGAGGGAGCACATAATGTTGTCAATGATTGTGCCAGGTATTTATTTTATTTTATAGTTATCTAAATTAATTTATAAATAGTGCATGAAAATGGTTATAATAATTAAGTAATGTTTATGTTCATTCAATTGCTAGGTATATACCAAGTTAAAAATATGAACATGTATATTGAGCCCCTAATTGATGAGTTGTTGAAGTTATGGAATGGCATCACTATGTCTGACATCTCTAGACCGATAGGACATCAACAATTTCAATTCCATGCAATGCTTGTATGGACAATACATGATGCCCCTAGGCTAACTCATTTTTGTGGTACGTTATATTGTTAAGATCACATATTTTTGGTCTATTATAGTTCTTACACATTACTATTAAATGCTTAAGTTAGTTGCACATGACAATTGTACATGATCCAATTATACATGATCTTTTAGGTCTTCAAACAAAGGGAAAATTTTCATGTCTAGTTTGTGGTCCAAAGATGAATTGTCATCATTCGAGAAGTTTAGGAAAGCATGTGTTTGATGAGTTTAGACACTTTCTACACAATAATCACAGGTATTGAATTGTCGAAAAATATCTTTTTAATGAGAAGGAAGAGACATCATCAAGGCCATGAAGAATGACACCTCATTTATGGAAGTTGGAATACGATTGACTAAATCATCCAGGTAATGTCCAATTTGTTGTCCGAAGTTTAAAATTTGTATTTGATATTATTTTATATTTACTAATGCTGTAATTGATGCTCGTGAAGGTCATCAAGGCATCAATGACTAACTTCCTAGAGGAATGAAAAGTTATTCTACTCAATTTAGTAGGTTACCATACTACAAGGATCTCCCAATCCTGCATTTGTTTGATGCTATGCATATTGGAAAGAATGTAACAGAGACACTATGTAAAATGTTGGATGGAAAGTGTGATAGAGAACAAATTGCCAAAAATTGTGCTAACATTCATGAATCCAATCATGCACTAAAATTTTTCATTGAATCAAATAGCAATAGAGACCGCATAAATACAAGTGCCCTTCTTGGGTTATTAACAAAGCAACAAAGTGATGCATTAAAAGAAGTCATAAAAAAAAAAAAAATCTCCAACAGGATATGCTACAAATATAAGCACTCTTCTATCAAAGAAAGGTGATTTTGGGCCAGGGTTGAAAACACATGATTGACATACCTTCCTCAAGGTAAGTCATATTCTCTATTTATAGTATATTTGTAAGATTGAATGTAGTACCAATTGTGTTATTTAATAATATATTCAAATGATCATTTTTTAATGATTGTAGTTCGTCCTACCTCTATCCCTTCCAAAATAGTTTGACAATAGTATTAAACAAGTCATATATGATCTTGGAAAATACAAGAGGTTAGAAGTGTTTTTTCTTAGATTTGTAGCTTTTTAATCTGAAATCTATTGTATACTTTTATTTGAAATCTCTTTTATGTGTTTTTGCATGTTGAATCTCTTTTAGGTGGTTATCATCTAAAGAAATTGATAAAAAAATATAAAATTTTGGAATAAAAAATTCTATAGCTTATGTGTGAAATGCAAAAGTGTTTACCTCCAACATTTTTCAATGCTCAAGAACACTACCTCATACATCAAGTTGAGGAGATTGAATTATGTGGACCTGTACAAGCTAGATCAATGTGGATGGTTGAGAGACACTTGAAATTTATGAAGGGCTTGGTTCGAAAAAGAGCACATCTTGAGGGTTCTATGATAGAGAGATATATGATATACCAGACCATGGTGTATATGAGTGAATATCTTCCAAAGTTTGCAGTAGATATCTATGTAGATCGCATTTGGGATCCCAACTGTAATGACAAATTCAAAGGGGAGTACCTGACGGGGAAAGGTAGATTGAGGAGGGTGAGAGGTAATTATAAGTTTTTTTTTGTAATTTAATAATTCTTATCCATAATCAATATATATAAGTTGTTTCTAACTGGTGTAATTGTCTTCTTTATAGTTAGTCGTGAGTGGGATGCACTACACTTGTATATTGTAAACAATCTTTGATTGGATGACAGTATGGATTGAACAGTTTCAAAAAAATGGTCGCTCATTAATATGAGATGGTGTTGCATCATTGGTTAAAGAAGCTCATCATAATGGAGATCCCAATGTTACGCCAATGGTACTTGATCTAATATATGGCTTAAGAGATACAAAGGTACACATAAGATTACTAATCATGAGACATAAGTTTAATATCAACTCACAGATCAATGAGAAGATTCTTGACATGTTTGAATAATTGTAGGTCAAACACCACAAAGCTATGTACTACCATGGCTATAAATTCTACACCAAAGAGTTAGATGAAATGAAGAAAATGTGTGATTTTGGGATAAGTGTTGTCTTCACGGTCACCAATATTTCATCTAGAACTGATATACATCCTCAACAATCTAAAAATCAATACTATGGCATTTTGGATGATATATTTGAGTGTGACTTTAATTCATTCAAAATAGTTCTATTTTTCATCAAATGGTTTAGGTTGCAACTGAATTGAAATGATCTCGATAGGACTATTATTGAACATGATAGTAGATTTAGTATGATTAATAGAAGCTCATTCGAGCCAGTTAGAGATGGGCCCTATGTTCTTCCAAGACAATGCGAGCAAGTGTTTTACTTTGGTGTTCCACACAAACCAAGTTGGTCATTTTTTGTTAGACATGACCCAAGAGGAAGGCCAGTAAAGTATAATGTGATCAAAGAAGAAGATATTGAAGAAGCACAAGAGGAAGTAAATGATTATTAGGAACGAAAGTTACCCAGTGATGAAGAAGAAGAAGATAGTGATGATTTTGGTCATGCTAATGATAATGGTGATAATGATGATGCTGATGCTGATGAAAATCATGATCATGGTGATGAAGATGGTGATGATCATGACAATGATGGTCATTATGATGATAGTGATCAAGATGATAATGATTGTGGTGGTGATGACGATGATCAAAGTGACAAGGACAATGATGGTGATGATAATGATGATGATGATGATGATGATGATGATAATCACATGGATGAAGATCATGATGATCAATGAAATGTCTAGGTAGGATCAATTCCAACTATGATGGGGTCTTGTATGACCAAATTTTCTTTCCAAACCATATGTGCACATATAAACATTAAGTAGAACATGTCAAATATTTTTTTAGATATAAACATTAGTTACACTAAATTTTTGACTTAAGACAAATGATTTACATATACAATCTACTTTATTATTAATATGTTTTTTGGTAAGTCTATTACTTTAATTTCGCTGCTGATTTCTAAGACTTACTAAATTTTTTCACAGGGCGATATGGATGCACCATCTCAGACACCTTAAATAGAGGTAAAAATTAATTATTGTAAATTTTAATGTTAATATAGAAACAAATGTCATATTATTATGTTCTTTTCTTTATGGCTTTGGAGTTATTTTGATAAAATTATACCGATATTTGATGTCACAAATGATAGGAAAAAGCTAGAATGATTGTTAATCAAATGCGATCTAAAATACGAGCGTCATATCTACATGACATTGCCCTTAGTACTGACCCTATATTCATCACCCAGCAAATTAAGCAAAGATACACTTATGAACTTGTTAACATTATCATCGAGGGTGATAGAAGTGAGGAGAAAGAGGCACTGAGAATAGAATTGGACTGTAGAATCCAATCTTTGAAGGTAAGCAATAATTTGATTAAAGGAGTAATAGAAGTTCAATAGATATTAATATTTTATAGTATCTTATGGATCATGATCTCTAATTTTATGTGTTCTTGTATAGACATATGTGCCAGTTGCGACATCACATGGTGAACATGGTGAGCATTGTTGCGTACAACCTTCATGTAAGTAACACTTTGCTTGTTTTGATCAACATTATAACATGTACCTTTTTTTTGTGGACATTTCTTGCTAGTATCCCATTTGATCTTTATGCATTGCAAATTTCTTTGCTAACAATATTCTATTCTTCAGCTCATGATGAAGTGCAGACTCTTTCGGTTGGCGGTCCAGTATTGCCTGGTGCATTGTTGGCAACAAGGACCATGCAAACATCCTCATCTATGCCCACTAGAACTAGTAAAATCTTGTTTTGCTATATTTTGTAATGTGCTATTTGTAATGTATTTCTACAAGTTGATGAACAATGAAGTAGCATATCAGTGCTTAAATGATGTCTACAGAAGCCTACATACACACAAACACATGCATACACACACCATGTATACATACATACATACGTACATACATACATACATACATACATACATACATACATACATACATACATACATACATACATACATACATACATACATACATACATACATACATACATACATACATACATATATATATATATATATATATATATATATATATATATATATATATATACCCACACATAGAGAGACATGGAGATAGGTAGGGAGGTAGACCAACAGAGAGCAGCACTAGAATTGTCATTTAATTGTCATGATGTTTCAGTTGATAGACCAACAGAGAGCAGTACTACTGAAGTTGATCCATTTCCTGGAGCAATTCGTGTGATTAGTACTGGTTCGTATGAAGGGATATTATTGCTGAATAAGAAAACTATGTTTCCATTAAAAGAACGAAAGCTTCCAAGTGCTTTAAAATTGTTATTATTTAAAGTGTAAATTTAGTTTACTTTCACATTACTCATTTTGGACTGGTAAATCCTTTATGTTTTTGTAGGTAATAATGCTTTCTTTGAACACCTTTTTCATATGACATTGAGACTATTTGGACCCACCATACGTAAAAGGTATGTAGTTTCATATCATTGCTACATAATTTTTCTTTTTTTCCATTTATAGTAATATATTAAAGTTATTGATCTAACAATCTATTTGTTTTTAAAAAGGTGGAATGTACAAGCTGTGGAATTAAAAAATTAGCTAATTGCATCTTTTGAGGAGAAATTTGGGAAAAACATTTTTGACACTGGCCTACTTCTGAAAAGAGTAGCAAAGCATATAAAGACAATGAGGGATCAATATAGAAGGGCTCTTAAGGATAACCCAAAGTATGATTCCACTGATGGAGTGGAATGAAATAATAGAAGATGCAAAGGAGAAAAGGCTATGTGAAGATAGAGATAATGAAGCAACACAAGGCAAAAAGAGGTATGTCATTATAGTATTGAGTATATTGTAATCATGCACTAATTATTGATATTTGTAAATATATAATCTAAGATGTTTGAAATTGTTCATAGATTGCAAGACACATCCGTGGCTACAAAAGTGAGAGTAGAAAAGGTTGGCCAACACAAACTTGGCTCTGGTGGCTATATGAATCTCCAGTCTCAACTTGTAAGTAGAGCAATGAATTTAAAAAAAATAAAAATATAATGTTACAAATAGTTTTGTTTACTGAAACCATACATGGAAAATTGATGTTATCAAACAAAAAATACAGGGCACATAATTCAATGTGGAGGTCATAGATGAAGATAGAAAAATTTCCTTGAAGGAAGGCTATAAAGTTGTGGCTACACACCTACACAAAGAATCTGTAAGCCTTGCCCAAGAATCTAGTACACCAAATGATATCTCATAGGTAAATTGGTTAGATGAAAAGTAAATTAAATTGAATAGTTGAGAAGATTCTTTTTTGGTATTAGTTTTAAACATAAATTGACTACATAACAATGTGCATAACATTTTACTACATCCTTCATATCCTACCATAGAACCTGCTCGTGACGAAGGCCATGATGTGGATTATAGTGGTGGAGGTATTAATTTTCTATTGGAAATTAAATATGCAATTATGAATACAATTTAACATCTTCAATTGCAATTTGACATGTATCCTTTTTTTGAATATTTTAGAGCATGTTGAACATCATGCTAAAGGAGTGGACCATGTTCCAAGTATTCAACATGTTGACACAGTGGAGGATCAAAATGTTAATGTACATGATGTGGCATTGACAAGTAAGAAAAATTCATGTTATGTTGTATTCATACTTAATTACATACTTGTAATAGTTAGAAAAAGAAAAAGAGTATGCCAATTTATCCCATTCACTTGTTCTTGCAATAGAGCCCCCTTTAGTGCAACAACCTCCTGCTCCTCCAAAGAGAAGGAGCCATCATAATTTAACATTACACATGCCAGAAGAGGAGGAGAATGATGTAGATATGGATGCTCCTATGAGCACTTTTCTTAAGAGAGCTCAGAAAAACAAAAAAAAGAAATTATGTTTTAAAAATCTTCTTTGATAAACCTTGTTGGATAATGAAAGAACTTTGTTTTAAGTAATTATATATGAATGATGCATATTAATACAGATTTTTATTTTATGTTAATGAATATTGTTATGTGTTGATGAAGTCTTGATTAGTATTGTGTATTAATGAATTTTATATCGTATTAATGAATGTTATGTGATTGTATTGATTGAATGTTATAGTTCATAAATGGATAAATGAATGAATGAAGTATGTAATTAGATGATAATGGGTACTTTAGATTGATGTTAGGGGGAGGGGGGTGAGGCTAGATGAGCTTTCTAAAATGTAAGTGTATTCTATTACAACAAGATGTATCTTTATTTTCCTATCATATTGATGTCCTCACCAGAATCCAAGGAACTTTAGGAAGTTTATATGTTAAAAAATTCCACGTCTCTGGCCCATCAAGAATCAAAGAAACTTTAGGAAGGCTAGAGGCTAATTGACTCCTCTCCTCTATCCATTCTCTATAATAGCCATTACCAAAATGGAAAAATATAAAGAATAGATCCCAAATTTATAACCTTGACACTCAATAATGACCCACATGGCTCTATTACATGGGGAGCAACCAATGTCAACAAACCAAGACAACAAAATAGCAGACCCCCTTTTCTTTGTATAATATATATTTAAAAAAGATGACATTTTTCAAAATAAATTCCAGAGTACACTCCAAAGAAAAGCTAGCAAGTTTTACTTGCTAAACACTAATACATTTGGTACCAAATGTATTAGTGAAAGCATATTAAACCCAAATTGTCTCTTGAGTTGCAAAATGTTTAAATGAGTAACAATTGACCAAGGCCTTCAACATTTCAACAAATAGAATTTATCTTCATTTATGGGGCAGAAGAGGAGAGGATTTTGCATCCATATGTATTGTTTCAAAGGAACTCGCTATTTTTCCTTCTAACTATTTTACCAAATTCTGGGTTATGATGTTAGATTTAGAGGGTTTCCTCTTTTATCTCTATGAGTTTATTTTTCTTCTAATTTTCTTCATTATCATCACATTTCATGCAGCTTGTTTTATTCTTGGATTCCTCTTAAAAGTATGTTTTTCTAAGGTAGGTGTTTTCCTTTTAGACTCCCCATTAATATAATATGGTTTTGTTTAGGCTACTCAATAGAAGCTACAGTTCACTAAAGTATGTTCTTACCTTGCTTGTATTTTATCCTATTCTTGACAAAAAAATGAGACTTTAGAATGTATAAGAATTCTAGGGTTAGGCCATTACATTTTTACTTTGAAATAGGACAATTTTTTCTTTGATGGTCATTCTTTATACAAAGAAAAAAGGTGTTTCCCAATTGAATTAATTTATGCTGAATAACCCTATGTCCAATTGGAAGAATAAAACTTCTGCCAGGTTTGAAAAAATTAGAACTCTAGCATCTAGGTAAGCTAGGGTTAAATTCAATTTCATGTGCAAATCTTCACCAAATAATTTCAAAGAAAATGAGGTTAATGACCAATGCTAGAACACTCAATACCTGAAGCCATTTGAGCATCATACTTATGATGACTGACATCACAAGGAGTTGGCTCAAGATTTCAATACAATGCCCTAAAAACAAATGTTTCCATATTCCAAAAAGACATGTTTAACACCTTTTCTTGTAATTTTAGAAATCTTAAGGATCACAATGCTTCAATACCAACTCTTGATCTCTGTACTCAAAGACTCCCTTGATCCTTACAATGCTTCAATACCCTTCAAATAACATAACTAAGGAGTTCCAACTCCTACCAAACATTAGTTTTGTCTCAAACTTAAAATTGCCTTCAATAGGCTTGTCCTATTAGCCCTGTCCTGCAAGTTATCTGCACTTTACTTCCAAACTTCTCAAACAACCTAGTAACCTCTTCACCTTTTCAAATACCCTTTATTGAGTTCTTCAAACCCTATGAATCTTAGTCCTTTCAACCTATGACTGATGAACCTTTCTATGACTACTCCTACATGCAACTAGGCCTAATTAGCCCTCCATTTACAAATCAACTCCTTTTTGCTGTTACTTCCAACATTCCAAACCTTGACATAGTCTTAAGGAATCTATTAAATAGAAGGATTCGTAAATTTTTTTGAACTTCCACTCACATCTAAGCATTCTTTCATCAAACCCTCGTTTTAAGGGTTTCTAGCCCAGGGCTCTCTAGAAAAGACCCTTAATAGTTTCACAAAACCTTTCTAATGGTTTATACACCTTACAATACACTCCCTCAATTATTTCCAACACTCATTTATCCACTCCAACCCTCAAATCACTATATTCACCATGTGGTGCTTTCTAAGTGCACCCTCACTGTTTGTTCATCAGTCACCCACTGTTCCTTTCTCTGTTCACTGTCACCTGCATCTAAATCATAGTAAAAACATCATATTTATAGGCTTAAGTACCTCTCTCACAAGTTACATTTTAATCACAAAAAGTGGGAGGCATATTTCCTTAAATTTCTTCAAAACAGTGACAGGCTGTTACATTTCCCATGACAATAGAGAACTTCAAATAGATCTGTTAGAAGAAACTTGCAATATTGCACTTTTAGTGCCTTTTAGATCCTCTAGTGCCTTTTTGGGGAAATACCAAATTTTACATGTAAGCTGATATTATATGTGTTGTTTCTTTTCAATTAGGTTGACATGTGCTCAAACCAGTGATGGTTGTGGTAGCATTTAAATCAACATCTAAAAGATCCTTGACTGGTTCATGAGACAGGAGTGCAGCCACAACATACAAAGAAAAATTAGATTCCTCTCAAAATGGAGCCCAGAAGAGATCAAGGAAACCAGGCTGTGTGATATTTTATGCAAACTAGTCTATGGGTAAACTTTTTGTAATTTCTCTTAATACAAAATTTTATCTAGTCTTTTCAGAATAGTTGTATTAGCTTATTATTATATAACTTTATATATATATATATATATATATATGCACACACACACACACACACACACACACACACACATATATATACATATATATACATACATATATGTATATATACATATACATATATATATATATATGTATATGTATATATACATATATGTATATATATACATATATGTATGTATATATATATACATATACATACATATATGTATATATACATATACATATATATGTATATACATACATATATGTATGTATAAATGTATGTACATACATATATGTGTATATGTATATATATGTGTATATGTATATATATGTGTATATGTATATATACATACATATATGTGTATATGTATATATACACATGTATGTATATATATGTGTGTATATGTATATATATGTGTATATACATATATATGTATATATACATATATATGTATGTATATATATATGTATATACACATATATATGTATGCATATATATATATGTATATATACATATATATCTGTATGCATATATATATGTATATATACATATATATCTGTATGCATATATATATGTATATATATATATATATATATATATATATATATATATATATATATATTGTAGTGCCTACTCTCGTTCACATCTTTTCTGGACATATTGTTGCTATTCTTATCAGACTATGATGGACTAGTTTTATGTTGATGGATTAGTGGTATTGTTTTGAGACTATCAGACATTATGTTATGGATTCAGAGGTTATGTGATGAGATCATTTAGACTTTACATTTCATGCATACATGATGATCATTACATTGCTTTTAGTTATTGTTGATGATTAGTTGATGGTTATTATCTTATGTGTTTTATTATGGATACTTACCCCATACTTGCATGTGTATGGTGTGCGTGTTTTCTTATTGTATGACATTTTTGATGTGGTTAAGGAAGGGATCCATAGTCACATGCTTAGTTGGGATCTACACGATGCACCACTTCTTGCCATTGTCTGCTTAGCTTAGCATTATATATATTGTATGTACATGCATGGTTTTTCTGCAGGTTGCAGGTACCAGGTATCAACTTCCTTGAATTGCCAGGATGAGCGCACCCTATTATACTATCTCAATGATAAGAGAAGGGAGATAAATTCTCAAGTCCAAATCCCAAACCTTTAAGCCAATTGTCCTAGTGAGGTAGGACAAGTATTTGGCTATCTTACCCACTGAATGTGTCGGATGACATAATTAGTGATTTTTAACCCTTTAGACCGAGTTTGAGTGATTTGCTCTATGATGAGTTTTCATATTTTATCTTGGAGGTCTATGGTGAATTTTCTATTAATTAAGTCTTAATAAATAGATTTAATTAATAAATTAATTGTTTGAGAAAATTAATATAAAATATCATGTTATTTGATATTTTGATTATAATTAATTAAATGTGAATTATTTGTGGAAAAAGGTGTAAAAAAAAGAAAATTAAAAATTAAAATTAATAATAATAAAATAATAATAAAGTAGTAAATAAATAATAATAATAAAAGTTATAAAAATTAAAATGAAAGTTATAAAGATTAAAATGGAAGTTATAAATAGCTAATAGAAAATTATATTAAAAGTGAATTGGAGTTATAAGCTTGCATGGGAGTTAACGCACTTTTCTATTTCTCAAGTGTCAACAACACGGGGGTTAGTGCATCAATTAAGCACATGGTGTCTACTACCCTATGACTCATCTTGAAGGTTGGAAAAGACCCATGCTTAGTTGGTGACACCTTCCAGCTGTTTCTAGAAGCATTCTAGATGTTTCCTAAAAGCTCTTTATATTCAGGCATTCTTAGAAGCTTAGACATAGCATTTGGAGTGCAATTTGGAGCATAGGAGGATTCAAGAATTTTGAAGAAGGGAGCTTGCTCTGCGGGTTTTTTGAGGAAGAGTGAATTAGCATCAGAATTCGAGTAGATTCTTGTGAGTTTTCTTATGCTATTTTCGCATCATGCTTTCCTTGTATTTTTCGTTTCTTCCATATGTCTTCTGAGAAATTTTATATTTTTATGCATTCTCTATATGGGTAGTTTAATTTATTTGAGAATTTTATATGCATAAATTTGAAAAGAACATGGGGCTAGGGTTTAAATTTGTAGCCAAAACCATTAGATGATTTAATGGATAAATTTTGAGACCAAATAGTTTATAAGAAAATTCTGAAAATTGAGATCTTTAAATAAATTGTGTACATATTCATTGTAAAATATACATGTTTATAATTTTTGCATCTGCATACATACATACATATATATATATATATATGCTGCGACATTTGATTTTGCAAGTATATTTAAATACACATAAATATATACATATATATATATACATTGGATAATCATACTTAATAATTACAGCTAGAAATATATATATATAAATTGCATTTCAATTTGTATGGGATCGATGTTTGAAAAAACGTTATTGAAAATACATTTGTGGGCAGACGGATTTATTTCCCCCCCACCGCTGCCAACTTTATTACCACTGCGATATTGTAGGGTACTGCGAGATCGCAGTGTACTTGCGATCGGTAGAGTACTTGTGACCCACAGCGTACCTACGATCTGCAGGTCATACATGTGCCGACAGTGTTAATAATTTCGTGTGGTTTTTTTTTTTAAATGGACATTGTTAAGCAATATTCCATATGTTATGAATTTCGGCTTTTCAATCTTGCATTGTTATTAAAAAAATTAAATGTTATATGTATATATATTTATTTATGTATGTATATATATAAATAAATAAATAAATAAATAAATAAATAAATAAATAAATAAATAAATAAATATATATATATATATGTACATACATTATCAATAATAAATAATTAATATATTATTTGTTGTTTAGAATTTAAATAGAAATTCTTTAATAACAAGATATTTTATAATGGTGAGCAATATAGATTCAATATAATCTTTAATTTAGAAAGTTGAACATGGAAGGATTCTCAAATATTATCTTTAAAAATGATGGGGGTCTAAATGGAAATATAAGAGACATTTAGAACATTTAGAAAATTGAGTTTAATGGTAGAAACTTTTACAAAAACTTGGGCTAGGTTAAACGTGAAGTTTCTCCACTTGACAATCAAATTGGGAAATGTAAATGAGACTTTTGCATTTAAATTTAAGTTGTAAACTTGGCAAAACCAAAACATTTGTTTACATTGTGTATTCATTATGCTATTGTTTTTAGGTTTTGGGTTGACTAGTATTGACCAGTTATAGGATGTCTACCAGAGGCTTGGGGGGGTTATGTGATTGTGATGTCATGATGATGTTTAATCTCAATCTTTATAAACCCAACCATGGTTATGTGATGGAATGCTCTATGTATTGGATGTGATTACTGATTGTTATAGTTGAGATTCTTATGTATGAGATACTTGACTTAACCATTATTTTTGGTCATCGATCAATTATCCTTGGTTATTTTCTAGTCGCCATGATGGGACTGTGATGTGGATTTATTCTTGATGATGTCATGTTGTGACATGTTTGACTCAACCATTTTTGGAGTCTTCGATCAGTATGATTGAGATATATTTTGGTTATTGAGAACTATTGAATACTTTGATTATCAGTGATACTTTAGTTGCCAATAAAGAATTGTTGTGTTCATGATTTTTTATGGATGTTTGTTGATGGAGATTTGATGCTTTTATGCATATTTGATGATTTTATTATGGATTATCTTTTGTGATTTTGAGATTTATGGTTCCATTAGCTTAGGGTAGGATATCTGCATGTAGTGACAGGAAGTGGCTTGCAATGGAGGCCAGGGCCCTAAGAGGTTGCCAGGGTAACTCATTGTAAGTTGGATTAATAAGTGATAACATTCACACCTAATACTAACTGAATGAACCTAAAAAGATAAGAGTTTTGTTCTCGCCCATGCCTTGAGTGCTTGTACAGGCTAAGATGGGAGTAGTGAGAGGCATGGTTGCGACCTTGCATTCCGTAGTATGCCTCATCAGTATGAGAGGATACTAGTGGCCGCATGAGATTAGTATGGACCCATGGAGTTTAGCTAACTACCAGGGTAACTTGTACGTGATAATTGTGATGACACTTTCCCGCTTGCATAGTAGGTTCCTACATGTCATTGTGTGCCTCTAGGATTAGATGTCAATTTTCTGTTTGAAACCTTTGAGTTAGTATACTTTTAAGATTCTTGGACTTATAGAGATTTATGCTATGTGTTTTGGATAGCCTATTTGGGACTTGAGATTATCTCCTCAACACGGTGGGAGTGGACCACTTAGGTACCACGCGGTCGGGTGGTAGTGTATTTTCCACTCTTATCATTTGAGATTCATTAAGACATCATGGCTGATGTGTCCTTCATGATGGTGGATATGTATCCTTTTCATTGATGATTAGCATATGTTAGATGATGTTATCTTATGCTTATATTTGAATGTTAGATTACTTTTTGCATATGATATAGTATATGTTAGGAGTGACATTCCTACTATGTTAATATCGATGATCTCTTCGGTGATTTGGAATGTTACACATGGAGGGATGGCTAGGGCCCACGATGGTCTAATGATGCTATTAATGGTTGGGAGGAACCGTACACTTAGTTTATTATGTTTGATCTTCTATGATGATGTATCATGTGTACCATGTGATTATCTTTACTTTGGTGTATCATGGATTAGAATAGGATGATGTACCTTATTCTATGTATTTATATTCTTTTGAGCTTGTCATACCCTATGACATGTTACAGTGGATGATTGAGTATTTGAAATGTAATGTATAAACATTGGACTTATCATTATTATTTCATGTGGATGTTGTACTAGATGGATTCATATATGTTAGATGTTTGTAGATGTAATTCAACGTTAAGGGATCTTTAAAGAATGTAATCTGTTATGTATGTTATGATTACTTTTAGATGGACATTGCTATTGCTTCTATTATGGTGCATAAGTTATATGTGGTATTTACTTTCATGTTTAAAAAAAAAAAAATTGCTACCAAACTTAGTGAAATTCTAGGTTAATTCTTTGGATCCCTTGGCGGGACATTACATTTGGTATCAGAGCCCGAGTTTCTACATTGGGAGCTCTGGGTATTTCGGAACAACTAGAACTTTGAACTGTTAAGTGTATCTTTTCGAACTTGAACTAGGTGAACTGAAACAAAACATAATTTGAAACTGTTACTTGCATATTTTTCATGCTTCAACACTTAGTTTCAAAACTAGAAATTTTAATTTAAACCTAAACATAGAACTAAACTTAGTACTTTGTACTGTTGTAGGATGGTATCTGGGACTAGGTCTTCTGTTAGAGGCCATGGTAGAGGCCATGGTCATGGCAGAGCTATCAGTGTCCATGAGTCTGCCCATGAGGGATCGACTTAGGTAGAGAGCAGGGAAGAGCACTCTAGTAGGCAGCAGGAAGAGAGCCGTAGAGAGGACCAAGCTGAGTCTGAAGAGGTTGGTTTGAGACAGATGATGTAGACTATTCTAGAACGTCTACCTCCTGTTCAAGAACAGCCCAAAGTGCACCAAACAAAAAAAGAGTATAGACCTAGATCTAGAGGTCCTTGGAAGGATTGTCAGAGGTCCATTGTGTCCACTCAGATGAAGGATCTTTCAAGATCCAAGGTTAAGCCTTTCAATGGGCAAGGTTCTGGTTATGTGGCCGAGCAGTGGCTTATTTCCCTCGACAAAATTTTTTCCGTGTAGGAGTTTGATAGCAATGTTAAGGCAAGATTTGCGATCACTAATTTAGAGAATTTTGGGGCCACTTGGTGGACGATTGAGGAGAAGAAGTTGGGAATCGATATGAGCAGTGTTACATGGGAGTTATTCCTAGAGAGTTTTTGTGAACGATTCCTACTAGAGGAATGGAAATAGCAAAGGGCTGATGATTTTCATAATCTTAGACAGTACACTATGTCAATGACCGAGTATGAGCATAAGTTTTATGAGCTCATGTCTTTTTCAGGGTTCAGTGAAAATTCAGCTCAGTTGACACAACACCTTATTAGGGGTTTGAATAACTGTATTATTGGGGGAGTTAAGGTATTTGAGCCAAAAACCCTCAAGGATGTGGTACATCGAGCTATCCTTGTTGAGAAAAGTGTCAACCTTGGTCAAGGTGGTTTTGTAGGAGTGCCACCAACATCCGGATCTAAAAGCAACTACAATTCAGGTGGTAATAAGAAGTTTTCTTTCTCTAAGGGGAAACAGTATCAGCAACAGTCTCAATAGACATAGCAATAGAAGGGCTCAAATTCTCAAGCTCAAGGTGGTGGCAAAGGTTCTAACACCAAGAACAACTACAATGCTCAATGCAATAAACAGAATCAGTCCAATCAGCTAGCTCAGAGTAGCCAGTCTTTTGTAAGCAGGAATAATCATCAGCAATCAAATGTACCACCTATGGGAAGAGGTTCTAGTAGAAATAAAAAATGTTTTTCATGTGGTCAGATTGGACATTATGCAGCTCAGTGTTCTCAGTGAGCACCTTAGTTTTCAGGACCTAAACCTGCCATTTTAGAGCCTACAATTGGTGATGCAGGTAGAGCTCATAGAGTTTTTGCAGCAGTTGATCAGCACCAGGCAGATCATTAAGGAATAGTGGTTGAGACCATAGGTGCTATTAGAGGTATATCTCTTTCAGTATTGTTTGATTCAAGAGCTACAGATTCATTTATTTCACCATCCATAGTTTCTAAGTGTAAGCTGGATGCGGTGAAGCAAGATCATGGTTGGCAAGTGGAACTAGCCTTAGGAATTAAGGTCTCCATAGACTCTGTAGTTCATAAGGGTGAGCTTAGATTAGGAAGCTTTGATACAACAGAAGATCTTCAAGTCATACCCCTTGGTTCCTATGATGTAGTTTTAGGCATGGACTAGCTTGGATCTCATAGAGCCAATATAGATTGCAGAAAGAAGATCATTTTGTGCCAAGATGACCAAGGGAATGATGTGTAGATAGTTGGGATACCAAGGCCTATATCTCTGCGGATGATTTCTGCTATGCAATTGAAGTGAAGTTTTCGTAAGGGATGTCAGTTATTTTTTGTTATGGTAAATGATCTTGATGAGGAAGATTCCATGAGGAAGACTTTAGATCACCTGATTTTGCAGGAGTACATAGATGTTTTTCCTAGTGAGATTTCAGGCATGCCTCCAAAGAGGGACATTGACTTTAGTATTGATCTAATTCTTGGAGCAGAGCCTATCTCTAAAGCTCCTTATCGTATGACTACATAGGAATTAGGTGAGCTACGTCTTCAGCTAGAGGAACTTCTAGCCAAAGGGAGCATTCGACCTAGTGTATCACCATGGCGAGCTCCAGTGCTCTTTGTGAAGAAGAAAGATGATTCTTTGCACCTTTGTATTGACTACAGACAGTTGAATAAGGTGACTATTAAGAACATGTATCCTTTACCTAGAATTGATGACTTATTCGATTAGATCAAGGGAGCTACAATATTCTCCAAGATTGACCTTAAGTCAGGATACCACCAGCTTCACATTAAGGAAGCAGATATTCACAAGACCGCTTTTCGAACTCGCTATGGGCATTATGAGTTCACAGTGGTACCTTTTGGGTTGACTAATGCTCCATCGGTTTTCATGAGTTTGATGAATGGTGTGTTCTGATCTTATCTGGACAGGTTTGTACTCATGTTTCTTGATGACATATTGATATATTCTAAGACTCAGAAGGAGCATGAGGAATACCTGCGATTGGTATTGCAGTGTTTTAGGGACAATCAACTTTATGCCAATGCAGCTAAGTGCAAATTCTTCAAATCAGAGATTCAATATTTAGGGCATGTTATTTCAGGAGATGGTATTTCAGTGGATCCTACAAAGATTCAGGTGACAATAGATTGGCCGACACTGACTAATGTGTTAGAGATTCATAGTTTCATGAGTTTAGCCGGTTATTATCATAGATTTGTCTAGAACTTCTCTAGGATAGCACATCCTATCACTTCTCTTTAGAGGAAAGGAAAGAAGTTCGTATGGACAGAGAAATGTGAGGATGCTTTCCAGAAGCTCAAGGAGCTTTTGACTAGTGCACCGATTTTAGCTATACCTAATTCAAAAGGTGATTTCATGGTGTGTACAGATGCTTCTCTTGAAAGGATTGGGGCAGTGTTGATGCAGAATGGATAGGTGATTGCGTATGAATCATGAAAACTCAAGGATCATGAGTTAAATTATCCTACACATGATCTTGAGTTAGCAGTAGTAGTTCATGCTTTGACTAGATGGAGACATTTCTTGTTGGGGCACAGATTTGAGCTACATAGCGATCATCGTAGTCTTTAGTACATTTTTACTCAGCCTAATTTGAATGCTCGCCAGAGGTGATGGATGGAGTTCCTATGCGAGTATGATTTTGAGGTTAAGTACATTTAGGGTAAGGAGAATGTGGTGGTGGATGCTTTGAGTTGCAGGAGACATGTGGTATTATCGATGACCCTTAGTGTGGATTTGAGGAGTCAAATTCTTCAGGCACTTCCTACGGATTCCTGGCATCAGGAAGTGTGAAGAGAGATAGATTTAGGGAGATCTTTGGAAGGAAAGTTTGCAGGTTATGTTCGAGAATCAGATGGTCTTTTAAGACATCTAGGGAGGATATATGTGCCATTTTTAGATAAGCTTCGCACCTTGATACTGGTAGAAGCCCATCGTACACCTTACTCAACACATCCAGGTGTCAAGAAGATGCATGCTGATTTGAAACATTTGTTCTTTTGGTCTGGGATGAAGTGAGATATTGCTGATTTTGTGGCTAGGTGCCTTGAGTGTCAGAGAGTTAAGGCAGAACATCAGCACCTGGCTAGACTTTTGCAGCCTAATATCATTCCTTCTTGGAAATGGGATATTATCTCCATGGACTTCATTGTGGGATTACCTATGATAGTTTGACATCATGATGCTATCATGGTTACCGTTGATTGGTTGAGTAAGGTGGTGCATTTTTCACCGATTAGGTCTTCTTACAAAACATATTCTATAGCTAATGTCTTCATGCGTGACATTGTGAGATTACATGGTATTCCTAGAAAGATTATTTCTGATAGGGATCCTGTATTCACATCTGCATTCTGGACATCACTGCAGCATGAGCTTGGAGTGCAGTTAAACTTTAGTTCAGCATATCATCCAGAGACTGATGGTCAGACAGAAAGGGTGAATCAGGTTTTGGAGGATATGTTACGGATGTATATGATGGATAGGCAGACACATAGGGAGGACTATCTCTACCTGGTGGAGTCTGCTTACAACAATGGGTATCATAGTTCTATTGGCATGGCACCATTTCAAGCATTATATGGACGTCCTTGTCATACACCATTGAGTTGGGACAGTCTTGAGGATCGCATCCTGTTGGGTCTTGAGATGCTTTGTGATATAGAGCAACAGGTAGTGCATATCTATGAGCACTTGACTACGACACAGGATAGGCAGAAGAAGTATGCCGATGCTCATAGGATAGATAAGTAGTTTGCTATGGGAGATAAGGTTTTCTTGAGAGTGTGTCCGCGAAAGAGTCCAATCTAGTACGGAAAGGGTTCTAAGCTAGCACTTCGCTTTGTGGGACCATTCGAGATTCTAGAGAGGATTGGCTTGGTTGCTTACTGCCTTGCTCTACCGCCCAACCTATCTCGCATTCATGATGTTTTTCACGTTTCAGTGCTTCGGCAGTATATTCTTGATATTGTACATGTTCTTGATTGGAATGCGTTGTAGGTAGAGGACGGACAGCTAGCTTTGGAGCCGGTTCGTATTTTGGAGCAGCGGGAGTTGACCCTCAGGGGTCGAACCATCAAGTAGGTAAGGGTCCAATGGGACCCTACTGATGATTCTTCAGCTACATGGGAGGATGCAGCTAGATTGAGGGAGTTATATTCCTACTTGTTTGTAGGCTTCTAGGAGTAAGCCTAACCCAAAGGGGGGTGGATGTAGTGGCTACTCTCGTTCACATCTTTTCTGGACATATTGTTGCTATTATTATTAGACTATGATGGACTAGTTTTATGTTGATGGATTAGTGGTATTGTTTTGAGACTATCAGACATTATGTTATGGATTCAGAGGTTATGTGATCAGATCATTTAGACTTTACATTTCATGCATACATGATGATCATTACATTGTTTTTAGTTATTATTGATGATTAGTTAATGGTTATTATCTCATGTGTTTTATTATGGATACTTACCCCATACTTGCATGTGTATGGTGTGCATGTTTTCTTATTGTATGGCATTTTTGATGTGGTTAAGGAAGGGAGTCGTAGTCACATGCTTAGTCAGGATCTACATGATGCACCACTTCTTGCCATTGTTTGCTTAGCTTAGCATTATATATATTGTATGTACATGCATATTTTTTTTGCAAGTTGCAAGTACTAGGTATCTACTTTCTTGAATTGCTAGGATGAGCGTACCCTATTATACTATCTCAATGATAAGAGAAGGGAGATAAATTCTCAAGTCCAAATCCCAAACCTTTAAGCCAATTGTCCTAGTGAGGTAGGACAAGTATCTGGCTATGTTACCCACCGAATGTGTCGGATGACATAATTCATGATTTTTAACCCTTTAGACTGAGTTTGTGTGATTTTCTCTATGATGAGTTTTCATATTTTATCTTGGAGGTCTATGGTGAATTTTCTATTAATTAAGTCTTAATAAATAGATTTAATTAATAAATTAATTGTTTGAGAAAATTAATATAAAATATCATGTTATTTGATATTTTGATTATAATTAATTAAGTGTGAATTATTTGTGGAAAAAGGTGTAAATAAAAGAAAATTAGAAATTAAAATTAATAATAATAAAATAATAATAAAGTAGTAAATAAATAATAATAATAAAAGTTATAAAAATTAAAATGAAAGTTATAAAGATTAAATTGGAAGTTATAAATATTTAATAGAAAATTATATTAAAAGTGAATTGGAGTTATAAGCTTGCATGGGAGTTAACACACTTTTCTATTTCTCAAGTGTCAACAACATGGAGGTTAGTGCATCAATTAAGCACATGGTGTCTACAACTCTATGGCTCATCTTGAAGGTTGGAAAAGACCCATGCTTAGTTGGTGACACCTTCCAGCTATTTCTAGAAGCATTCTAGATGTTTCATGAAAGCTCTTTATATTTAGGCATTCTTAGAAGCTTAGACATAGCATTTGGAGTGTAATTTGGAGCATAAGAGGATTCAAGAATTCTAAAGAAGGGAGCTTGCTCTGCGGGTTTTCTGAGGAAGAGTGAATTAGCATCAGAATCTGGGAAGATTCTTGTGATTTTTCTTATGCTATTTTCGCATCATGCTTTCCTTGTCTTCTTCGTTTCTTCCATATGTCTTCTAAGAAATTTCATATTTTTATGCATTCTCTATATGGGTAGTTTAATTTATTTGAGAATTTTATATGCATAAATCTGAAAAGAACACGGGGCTAGGGTTTAAATTTGTAGCCAAAACCATTAGATGATTTAATGGATAAATTTTGAGACCAAATAGTTTATAGGAAAATTCTAGAAATTAAGATCTTTAAATAAATTGTGTACATGTTCATTGTAAAATATACATGTTTATAATTTTCGCATCTGCATACATACATACATACATACATACATACATACATACATACATACATACATATATATATATATATATATATATATGCAGTGATATTTGATTTTGCAAGTATATTTAAATACACATACATATATACATATATATATATACACATATATATATATATACATATATATATATACACATATATATGCATATATATATATATATATATATATATATATATATATATATACATTGGATAATCGTACTTAATAATCGCAGTGAGAAATATATATATAAAAATCGCATTTCGATTTGTATGGGATCGACGTTTGAAAAAACGTTACTGAAAATATATTTGTGGGCAGATGGATTTATTTCCCCCCCACCGCTGCCAACTTTATTACCACTGCGGTATCATAGGGTACTGCGAGATCATAGTGTACCTATGGTCAGCAGAGTACCTGTGACCCGCAGCGTACCTGTGATCCGCAGGTCATACATGCGTCGGCGGTGTTAATAATTTTGTGTGATTTTTTTATTATTAAAATGGAAATTGTTAAATAATATTCCATATGTTATGAATTTCGGCTTTTCAATGTTGCATTGTTATTAAAAAAATTAAATGTTATATGTATATATATTTATTTATGTATGTATATATATATAAATATATAAATATATAAATATATATATATATATATATATATATATATATATATATGTATATAAGTATATATATATATATGTACATACATTATCAATAATAAATAATTAATATATTATTTGATGTTTGGAATTTAAAGAAAAATTCTTTAATAACAAGATATTTTATAATGGTGAGCAATATAGATTCAATATAATCTTTAATTTAGAAAGATGAACATGGAAGGATTTTCAAATATTATTTTAAAAAATGATGGGGGTCTAAATGGAAATATAAGAGACATTTAGAACATTTAGAAAATTGAGTTTAATGGTAGAAACTTTTACAAAAACTTGGGCTAGGTTAAATGTGATGTTTCTCCACTTGACAATCAAATTGGGAAACATAAATGAGACTTTTGCATTTAAATTTAAGTTGTAAACTTGAAAAAACCAAAACATGTGTTTACATTGTGTATTCGTTATGCTATTGTTTTTGGGTTTTGGGTTGACTAGTGTTGACCAATTATAGGACGTCTACCAGAGGCTTGGGGGGGTTATGTGATTGTGATGTCATGATGATGTTTAATCTCAATCTTTATAAACCCAACCATGGTTATGTGATGGAATGCTCTATGAATTGGATGTGATTACTGATTGTTATAGTTGAGATTCTTATGTATGAGATACTTGACTTAACCATTATTTTTGGTCATCGATCAGTTATCCTTGGTTATTTTCTAGTCGCCATGATGGGACTCTGATGTGGATTTATTCTTGATGATGTCATGTTGTGACATGTTTGACTCAACCATTTTTGGAGTCTTCGATTAGTATGATTGAGATATATTTTGGTTATTGAGAACCATTGGATACTTTGGTTATCAGTGATACTTCAGTTGCCAATAGAGAACTGTTGTGTTCATGATTTTCTATGGATGTTTGCTCATGGAGATTTGATGCTTTTATACATATTTGATGATTTTATTATGGATTATCTATTGTGATTTTGAGATTTATGGTTCCATGAGCTTAGGGTAGGATATTTGCATGTAGTGACGGGAAGTGGCTTGCAATAGGGGCCGGGGCCCTAAGAGGCTGCCAGGGTAACTCATTGTAAGTTGGATTAATAAGTGATAACATTCACACCTAATACTAACTGAATGAACCTAAAAAGATAAGAGTTTTGTTCTCGCCCATGCCTTGAGTGCTTGTACAGGCTAAGATGGGAGTAGTGAGAGGCATGGTTGCGACCTTGCATTCTGTAGTATGCCCCATCAGGATGAGAGGATACTAGTGGCCGCATGAGATTAGTATGGACCCGTGGTGTTTAGCTAACTGCCAGGGTAACTTGTACGTGATAATTGCAATGACACTTTTTCTCTTGCATAGTAGGTTCCTGCATGTCATTGTGTGCCTCTGGGATTAGATGTCAATTTTGTGTTTGGAACCTTTGAGTTAGTATACTTTTAGGATTCCTAGACTTATAGAGATTTATGCTATGTGTTTTGGATAGCCTATTTGGGACTTGAGATTATCTCCTTAGCACGGTGGGAGTGGACCACTTAGGTACCATGCGGTCGGGTGGTAGTGTATTTTCCACTCTTATCATTTGAGATTCATTAAGACATCGTGGCTGATGCGTCCTTCATGATGGTGGATATGTATCCTTTTCATTGATGATTAGCATATGTTAGATGATGTTATCTTATGTTTATATTTGAATGTTAGATTACTTTCTGCATATGATATAGTATATGTTAGGAGTGACATTCCTACTATGTTAATACCGATGATCTCTTCGGTGATTTGGAATGTTACGCACGGAGGGATGGCTAGGGCCCACGATGGTCTAATGATGCTATTAACGGTTGGGAGGAATCGTGCACTTAGTTTATTATGTTTGATCTTCTATGATTATGTATCATGTGTACCATGTGATTATCTTTACTTTGGTGTATCATGGATTAGAATAGGATGATGTACCTTATTCTATGTATGTATATTCTTTTGAGCTTGGCATACCCTGTGACATGTTACAGTGGATGATTGAGTATTTGAAATGAAATGTATAAACATTGGACTTATCATTATTATTTCATGTGGATGTTGTACTAGATTGATTCATATATGTTAGATCTTTGTAGATGTAATTCAACGTTAAGGGATATTTAAAAAATGTAATTTGTTATGTATGTTATGATTACTTTTAGATGGACATTGCTATTGCTTCCATTATGGTGCATAAGTTATATGTGGTATTTACTTTCATGTTAAAAAAAAAAAAATGCTACCAAACTTAGTGAAATTCTAGGTTAATTCTTTGGATCCCTTGGTGGGGCATTATATATATATATATATATATATATATATATATATATATATATATATGTGTGTGTGTGTGTGTGTGTGTGTGTGTGTGTGTGTGTGTGTGTGTGTGTATATGTATATGTATATGTATATGTATATGTATATGTATATGTATATGTATATGTATATATATATATATATATATGTATATATGTATATATGTGTGTGTGTGTGTGTGTGTATATATATATATATATATATCAGTTATGTCTTTTTGTTCAACATTCTCTTAATTATGAAATTAAGACTTGACCACCATTGGTACTTCATCCTAGACAAATAGGTGTTGAAGCTCTACTTCTTTTCCTACAAATGATCAAAGATTTTAATATGGATAATATAGTAATCAAAGGTGATTGAATGGTATTTACCTTGCATTTAAAAAACTGGCAATATTCGAATAAGAAAATCAGGAGCATCATGAAGGAGGCTTGGTCATATTGGATATCATTTTGAAATTTACCATACAACATTGTTTTTGTTTATGACATATGTCTAATCCCTTTGGGACATTTGTAGACTATCCAGCTACACGAAATACATGAATGCTTACTTCCAGCCATATCTTGTTTATGCTGCACAACTCTTAGTTGCTATTATTGTTAAACCCTTATTTGGTAGGTAATAGTCACTTAGTTTCTATATCCAAGTGGATTATTGATTTATACGAGGTAATAGTCAAACATGAATGAGGACCCTCAAAAATTATATAATCTTAAAAAAAACCTGGTTAGGTGCTCACTTGAACTATGCAGTTGGAAGAGTTAATCTCTTAGCTTAATCTCATCATCATAACCAAAACTTCGCATAACTGTCCAAGTATTACTTGAGTCTTATTTTTCACAATGCATAAATTTTGAAAATTTTTAGTGAAAAATCATTTGAGTCTTTGTGTCTTGCAAATTAGGGTTTGTTCCTTTTATTTTTCAAACCCTTAGATTGCCCTAGTTCATAGCCTAGTCTTTGTGTCTTTGAAATCCTATTAAATTTTCAAGGTTTGTCTTCAGAGAATTTTCTTAGAAACCCTAGTACCATGCCTTATTTTACCCTAGTTTTGAAAAGCCCTCGAAATAGTTTTTCATAAAAATGATTTTGAAAATATATCATTTTACCCTAAGGTCGGGCTTACATGAGCATGGTTTTATTTAAAAGCTTGTTTAAAAACTTATTGACCATATTATTTTATTTAGAAAAGCCCAATGTGATACGAATTTTGTGTAATCGTTGATCTCATTCAAATCAACGGGTACCGCATTCCTGCAATATTGAGATGCAAGGCTTTTAAATAAAGTGGGCACTAGTTTTTTGGACACGTAGCAAGGTGGGGTCGAGAGTTCTTAGTATATGTTGTGGTGTATCAAATTGAAAAGTGATTGCTAACATGTACTGCTAGTTGTGCCATTAAGGAGGTTTCCCTACTAGATGTGATTGAAGTTTGGTTATCCATAGATCCTTCAAAGATCAAGGGCTAGTGCAAGCTTGCAATAAAGAACTAGGCAAAATTTAAGGAATGCGGGAATGCACCTTCGTGCCACATGTCATAGTGAGGCACTGTGAAATGAACACATAGTGGGACCTCAAGCAACATGGAAGGATGACTAAGATTAAAAAGGGTTTTGCTTATTTTTGACAGTGCAAAATTTCTTGCGTCATCAGTGCCCTAGACCCATCACTCATTTATAAAGCATATAAGGGATTCTAAATCATTAGATCACGCACAAATCAATGATACTCGCTAACTCGCTATGGAAAGATGTGCAAAAGTTATGTATAGCGAGGTAGCGAGTGAGGGACCCACCATTGTTCTCTCAAGGGTTGTATCAAATGTTTGCCACAGGATCAAAGTAAAATCAATGGTTATCGCTAGCTCACTATGAAGAGTTGCTCGGAGGATATGTATAGCGAGGTAGCGAATAAGGGCCCACCACTATTCTTCTAAGCAATGCAATAATGTGTCATCCATAGGATCAAGATTGAATCAATGGCTATTGTTGCTTCACTATGGCAAGGTGCTTGTTCTATATGTATAGTGAAGTAGCAACCTGTTGACACATGTCCTTAGTTGCCAGTGGGTCTAGAAGGAAATGCCATGATCAGAGGAGCATGAGGCCACAATCAAACAAATGAACTCAGATATTGAAAGTGTGCAAGCTACCTCCAAATAACAAGGAGCTCCACACTCAAGCAAAGCTACAGGTAAAAAAGAGAAGGCGTGAAAGAGGAAGAAGTCGTGAGCAATCACCAGTTGAAGTCATAGGAATCCATTGAAAAAAAAGTAGGAATCTCACATAAAGAATGGAAGCAGGGCAAACCCATTGCATGAAAACAAAAGGGAACAAGCTATAGGGATGACTTGACTAGAAGAAGCAAGTTTCCATGCTAAACCATAGGGCAGACCAATGTTAAGTAGGAACCGAAGCATTAAAAAGAAGAAATCCACATTGTGGCAAAAAAGAACCCACACATCAGCATGAAAAGATCTGCAGGTGCCGAGTGAAATGGCAGGGTTAGAGGAAACAGTATGTAAAAAAGCAAGAATGTTATGCTATAAAAGGCCAAAGAAAAGACCAAGCCATGGATTATAAACAGGGGAGTTTAAAATGCAAAGTCAAAGTTCAATCTCATGTAAAGAACAAAGGGGAAGTCATTAAAACATAGAGGATGCATTGCAAGAAAATCTCCCCCAAAACCAGGTGAATTCAATTCATTGCATTGTATTCACAATGATTTAGTAACTGGAGGTTAGTTCCCTTATAACAGTATTTGGGATGCAACTGAAATTAAACAGACAAGAGAAGACTTTAGCATATGGATGCTAGATAGTGAGGTATAATCTGTTGATCACTTTTGCAAAAGGATAATTGAGATTCTTATTTTTCTAGAATCTGACCATGTGAGGCAATTTATAGGCTGGTACATTGCTTGTAAGAATTGGAATAAAAATGCCACCAAGAAGGTTTTCCCTGAGACTGGCTGATTAGACCAATTCCCATGAACTAGATGACTTAGTGATTGATTCCCAAGTACAAAGGATTTCAACAACACTTTTTGATGATTTTTGGGGTCTGGTAAGCATTTCATGAGCAAGAATGTTGTGATGTGACACTTCACTTGCATGTACTCTCACAATTTAGTGATGAAAATGGCTATGTAAATCTTATATCTCAATAGTTTTGATCTATATGATGATGTTTAAATCATGGAATCCATCAGTGGTTTGACATTGGTTTTCACTTTTCATTTGTCCATGCAGATGGTTCCATTGTTGAACATTTGTTTCATTGGCATCATGTCTAGTTTACATGGAAGACTCAATTACTTAAATTCAACAGTAAATATGTCATTAGTGACAAAGTCATACAATGAAAAGCATGACTTTTGGGAACCTCTCATTGAACCTGTGGATGGATTTTTGAGGTATGATTCTATCTATTAAGAATGAAAAAAATCTTTAATCATCTTGCTTGCATCTCCTTAGAAGCCTTTTTCACCTTGAGCTATCATTTCTACCATTAGAGGACTGTGTTCCCTATTGTTTACCAATGAAATAAATGGTTTTCATTTTAGTTTTGAATATTTTTTTCTTTCCTTCATAGTGCGGATTCTAAGGAGTTTCTTAAAAATTCATAGAATGAATTGCAAAAAAATATCAAACAACACCATATTTGCAAAATATGGGAAGTACATGCTCTCCTAAGATAAACTTCAGCTACAAATTCCTAACATGTAAAGAAAGAGTACTCAAACAATGGTGGTTCTATCTATTGCATTTTGAAAAGAAGAGATGTATTTTTGGGAACTAGGGCTATAGGCTAGAAAACAAGTATAATGTTATTTTGTGTCTAGGCACACAACATGCCCTTTTCCTTAAAGAGACTCATCCTCAAAGCTAGTAAAAGTAAAAATGCTGAGTATCACTTTTAATATACAACTTCACAAATGTATAAAATGGGGCTTCTTTCTTAAAATACTAGCTCACATGAATGTTTTACCACAATTTTTGAAGTCTTGGAAAATACTTCATAATTGAGTACTAGATCATCTATTGCAATCACTTTTACTTCACCTTCCAAAATCAAATTTTTATCTTTAGCATCAGTTTTGCCTCTTTGGTAGCAATCCTTCTAGGTTTTAATATTACTATACATTATACATTTGTTACTAGGATTTTCTTCTAATTTACTGTGTTCCAACCTCTTGTAGACTTTCCTAGGAAGACACCATGGATCCTTTGTACTACCCCATCAAGGAGCACTTAGAACATAGGGTCAAACATGCATGAAAAACTATTTTATTTTCTTTTAAATGGGAGAATTTTTTTTTCTTTAATAAGGATTGTTGTTTGGAGATTTCAGTGTGGAAGAGTGTGCTCGTTACTTGGAGACAATCAAAACATACGAGAAGAAGCTAGTTGATAGTATTCTGGAGCATACTGACAATGACTATCTATCATGAGTATTCTTCATACCTCTGTTGAATAAAAGTTGTGCACTGTTCATGTAGATTCAAAACTTAGAAATATTCATTTCTTTTAGCTAGGAATAATAAAAATAAAATGATTGAAAGAAGAAATAGATTTTGAAGAACCTCTTTAAATGAATATAAGACATTTATGTTAAATTGTTTTGTGATTTGAATAATTTGTATTGTATTTCTGAATGATCAATGTAAAAGCTTTCTTATATCTACATCCTTGAGTGAGGAGTGCCATTGAATGGGACATGTCTTGTATCCCTTTATTTCCTTTGCTAATTGCACCTTTCTGTTACAAGTCTTCTAACAATAAGATCAGTTAGTATAACATTTTTTAATAATGAAGATTGTATCCCTTCATGATCATTTCTAGAAACACCTTTTCCTTTTTAGATTTGCATCCTTTCATTCAATAATTAATTAGCCTTTAGTTATTGATTATAATATTCTCCTTATTGGATGCCAATAGTAATAATCTCACTAGTTAGTGTGCATGAGCTAGTATAATAATATGGTTTATTGGTTCAATAAGTCTCAAAGTTTGTCATTTTTTCACTTAATCATTATCATAACATATTGCTGTTCCTCCATATCGGTATCAGTTATGGGTGCTGTATGCTTATTATTGCTTATTTATATGTTGATTGATGTCCTCTTGATTATTTATGTTTATTGATACAACTTCTCCTAATTTGTGTATCATCCTATTATATAGTAATCATGGATCATCATTGGATATACATATGATCATTGATCAATTATCACTTGGTTTTTGGTCTTCATAGTAGCTATCATACTTATCAGCACTTGGGAACCAAAATACCCATTACGGATTCCTCATTTTCTATTCTGTATCACTCCATATTGATTTAGTAATCGGTTCATTAACCAAATCACTTCTTCTCATGATGTTGATGTGTATTGACTGCTCTTCAACTTCTTCCATGTATGATGCAAATTGATATCTTAGCTACTAGTGAAAATAGTTCTAAATGACAATTTATCCATACTTGTGATTCTCTAATATGATGATTTATCCATAGTTGTGATTTATCCTGATGGTATCTATAGACCATTCTATTGGTATGATTTTTTACATATTAATATTTCTTAGAATCATGGTGAAAAAATCAGATGTGAGTTCTTTTGTTAGGTCCTAGGGTTTTAGGTTTTGGTCCTGTATTTTTGATATCTTTTAAATTTTTTGTAAAACCCTAGGTCTTAACTTTTAAATCTTATTTTGGCATAAAAGTCTTAACAACAACTAAATATTCTTTCCCACCTACGTCGAGGTCATTGTTGAGTCCTTTTGAAAAATCTTATCCTACCGTTGGATCTTGTTAGAATCAACGAATGTTGTGTACTCACTATAAAAGGTTGTGAGGTTGTTTCCTATAGCGATGTAGCGACCATCAGAGAACTATGTCCTGGTGCTGAAAAATGAAGTTCGGCGTCGAAGAAGGTGTGTTAATATCAAGACATTATGATCACGTGCTATGTCCCAGGATTGTTAGTATTAAAGAAGGCTTTAGTGAACTAGCCTAGGATTGTCAGTATCAAAAAAGGACGCATGAGGAGGAATTTACAAATGGTGTCACCAGAATTGAAGTTTCTCTAGTGACTCACTAAGTCACTATCAAAAAATCTATGTGACCTGCCGGTAGCGACATAGCGAGTGCTCGAATTTTAAAGGAAGCGGCAATTTGTTTTAAAAACTAATGTGATCGCAGAAATTCCCATGCAAGTTCATAAATATGCATGACCACCTTCTCTGACACCAGTATTAATTGAAAAATTTTCAATCAATGTGTTTTTTTCTCTGTCACCAGAGTTTTGACTTTGTCGAAAGTCGCTATCTCACTAGCCGAGAAGTTGGTGTTTTCACCGGTAATGAGGTGCGAATAGTCGAAGGGTTGTGATGTAACGAAAATTTTAAAAGAGATGGGCCCTGAAAAAGTCATTCGTCAGAAATGAGTTATGTAGATTAAATGACATGGTGGCATCCTACTTAGCATTTATAGGTCAAATTTTTTGACTCTGCTAGAGCTAGCTATGTCACTATCAGGAAGTTTGTGTTTTTCGCCGGTAGCGAGGTAGCGACATGCCTAAAAATGACAAACATGGTAGAGTCAAGGAAAAATGATTTCATTTGAAATTAAATAATATATATGTGTGCCAACATGTTAAGCCAGCTTAGTGATAGCAGTATCTTGGACCCACTCCCCATGCATAGAACATGTAAATGATTCTAAATCGTCAGATCAAGCATAAATCAATGATACTCGCTAACTCGCTATGGAAAGATGTGTGAAAGTTACGTATAGTGAAGTAGCAAGTGAGGGACCCCCCATTATTCTCTTAAGGGTTGTATCAAATGTCTACCATAGGACCAAAGTAAAATCAATGGTTATCACTAGCTCGCTATAGATAGGTGCTCAAAAGTTATGTATAGTGAGGTAGCGAGTTGATGACATGTGTCCTCAATCATCTATGGGCCCATTTTGAAATGCTAGCATTAGAGGAAAGGTACAAATGGAGTTATTTTATTAGGTTGATTGCCAGCTTGTTAAGAGAAAATGTGAGTCAGCCCAGTTTTCATTCCGTGATCGTAGGAGTTTTCAAAGATTGACAGTGCAAATTTAAAAGGAAGTATGGTGCCACTCTGTTTCTGTATTTTGTGCATTTATGATGAATGAAAGCTTCATGTGTGAGAAAAATAGAGTACAATACAAGAGATTTCATCACTTCCAATCTCAGTCAAACAAAGATTTCACATCTTCTGAGCACAAGAGCCTATTGATTGTATTGTATTAAGCCCGGTAAAGACGTGAGGTAATTTCTAATCTGTTTGAAGAACAATTGCAGAGGTTTAGAGAAGAACAAGTTTGGAAAGTCAAGTAAGTATTCACATGCAACCTCTATAGCATTTTAGTTCCTATTATTATGATCAAGATGCCTCCTAAGAAAGAATTTTCTAGGAAAATTAATTATATGGATAGAAATGTCCATAATGATTTGCTAGAATTACTTCCAGAATCCACCACCGAGCTTGCACAAGTCAAAAGGTTAATTTCCTTAAACCCTAGGCTTAAGATTGTTGATGGCTTATATGAAAAGGGGAACTGGGTTAGGGATGCAACAACTATGCAAACTGGTCTTGTCTTGTTTAAAAAGTGGCTTTCAGAGAGGAATTTGTTTGCCCCACATGCTAACATCTAGAATTTTGATTTGGGAAAGCTAGTAGTCACAAGTATTTTCATGGATTATGATTTGCTTGAAGCCATTGCCAAGAATTATGACCAAGCTATTAGGGTGGTAAGAAGAAATGATGGTGTGCCTCTGATCTTGATTAGTCCTGAAGAAATTAGAGAGGTTTTTCACCTGGAACCATTATCAGATTACCATGTGCCAATAAATCTACCAGAACTAGAAAATGAATACAAAGCACAGAAGGATGTGATTTGGGGAGGTGCACTGAGGGCACACATTGGTACAATAGGAACTCTACCAGTAATTATCACAACCTCTAGGGAACCTTTTAAGAAAAGTCTGTTCACTTCTCGAGCTGTAGAAATAAATAGAACCCTGTGCCATGTTTTTGGTGAGGATGAGCAGAATTTCATGCCCATTGGCCTTATGTATATGATGGTTCAAATTGCTTCTTTTAGTGTAGATGTTATATTTGATTTTCCTCCTTTTTGGTTGAGGAAATTCATATTGGTTTAGTTGGAATTGCAATAGGCAAAGTGGAGAAAACTTTTGGCCACTATTCTCTATTGATGCATATGTTCTTGTTCAAGGGGGTGACATATATTTCGTAATGAGATGGAATTGAATAGAGAAGAGAATGGGGAAGCACTGCCAATCCAGTTGTGGAGTGCAGATATGACTTGGGATGCAAATAATGCCAATTTTGTTAGATTTGATAGGTATTTTGCTTCTAAATTGAGATGTCTCATATTAGGAGACAATCCTAGAATCCCTAAGGTATTAATGGACCTCCTCAAACCTATGGACAAACCCCATAACTTGAAAGTTTCACATAATTGGGGAGATATCATTCCTTACCCTGTTTCTACAATTTTTAGAATCTATGGTTTTAAAGGGAGTCCTCATGTCTTGCCTTACCAAGTACCTTTGAAGGTAGGAATGGCTGAAGTTTTGTGGCAATTAGGAGGAGTAGAAGAAATGTTTATGTTGAAAAGGAAACTAGGGTCAATTTTCCCTACCTATATAGTGCCCCATCAGTTTGTGATTACCAAAGGGGGTTGGCTCTTTTTGCATAAAATTTTGGATCAGTATATGATGGCTGTCTCCCATCCCCATTTTTGTGATTCTAAGAGATTTTTTAATCAGACCTTGAGGCATAGAATTAAGTTGGGATATGTCAAGCATGATTCATATTATCCAGAGGACATTATAAGGAATGAATTCTCATTGTAAGAGTAGGAAACTAAAAAAGAAAAATGGGGAGTTTATTCCCAGGTCCTAGAATTCATTCATTGTTTTGATCAGAGATATAGTCCTTTAGATAATGTTAATACAGAGGCTGATAGAATAAATAAGCTCATGAATAACTTCCCTAAAATAATGGAAGCTATGAATGAGAAGAAACAATTTTTTATTGATTCTTATCCTGATAAGGTTAGAGAAGTCATGAGGATGTTGGTTTTCACTCCTAATATAGGAGCTAGTCAAATAATTGTACAAAAGAAGCCCAGTTACACTATAATTCAAAATAAAAGGGCTCCTGTAGATAAGGGAAAGCAAATAATGGGATCCACCAGTACAACCCAAGAGGAGAGACCTAATGATCCTAGTCCCAAGAGCCATAAGGTAATGAAAGAAGAGAGGCCTCAAATTGAGGAATATTCACCCACTCAATCCCCTTGGAGGATTGGAGAAGAACAACTCAGTGGTGAGTAGATTGAATAGATGGGATCACAAGGAGGTATTTTTATTACTCAAGTGAAATTAGATGAGGGAAACCCTCCAGAACCTCCCCTCCCAAGTTTGGATCTAACAGTAGCAAACTACAAAGGCAGGGAATTGGACCCTATGTTAGAATAGACAATTCATCAATTTTTGGCTAATGACAGTTTCGTGAGATCTTGGGCTTTCCAACAGTTTGCCTGGAGGGAAAACATGGATATTTTTGAAGAGAGATGCAAAAGATTAAAATAAGAGCATCCAAAAATGGATGAAGCTTCCATCTAGAAACAAACTAAAGAAGAAATGATGAAAGAATTTCAAAATATAAGCCCTGAGGAGGGGAGGAAAATGGTGAAGGCATCTAACATTTTATTGTTACCAAATTGGGATATTGCTAATGTCTTAGTTTTTAGTTCTGTTTCAAATAAATTGAATTTGCAAGATCATAATGAAAAGGATTTCAAGGGCACTACATTTGTTGAGGATCAAGCTACATTGGTCAGTTGGTCATTAACAAGAGGATCTAGAGCCACACCATCAAAATCAGATGAGTCTGGATTGATGGGAAACATAATTGTAAGAAGGGTTGCTGATACTTCACATGTGTAGGCAGCACACTGGAATGTGGATTCATCCAAATTTCTTTTGGCCACTGCTAGGAAGGAGGAACAGGCTATGTTCAAGTTACAAAATAAATATGAAACAATTCTTGAGGCCTATAATAAGGAGGTAAAAAGGAGAATTGAGCTTGAAGACAAGCTAATGAGGAAGTCTACCAAGCCAAGAATAACATACCCCCGTCCTCCAGTGGAACCTTTTAAATCCACCCCCCTTGTAGAAATACCAGACACACCTCAAAGGCTAGAATATTACACAGCTGAGGATTTTGAAGAAGAGAAAAGCAAGCTATGGGCCTTACATGTAGAGTTAAATATGCAATATGAGGATAAGATTAGAAAGGCCCTAATGTATTTAGTAGATAAAATTGAATGGCCCTTGTTCTATGATCAGTTGGCAAGACTAACAAGTATACGGGAGGAACTAAAAACCCATGATGAAACTCAAGCCTATTGTTAATAAGTGGGGAAAAAGGGAGAAAGAAATCACCCTTTTATGTTATTCAGTTATAAGGTCTTCCCATGACCATATTGAAAAAATGTATGATGTTGCTAATGACCTGTCACATTTTGATAACAGGAGAATTGCTCTATAACTGAAAATTGTTTCTTATTTAAGCAAGTACAAGAATCAAAAATTTGATTTGTTTCCTTGTGCCTTGGATAGAAAAAGTAAATTGAAAAATAAAGATGCATGGAGTAAAGAACTAGATGACCTGTTCTGCATAAGGATAAATAAAGTTGTAAATGAAAAGGGACATGCCTAGTGGGCCATCACGATAGAGGAATTGGTTAAATTCCAGTTATTTTTTGATTCTTTGAGACAAGAGTTTGTTGGTCTCGAAAATGAGGCTAAGTATTTATTAAAGAAGCAAGATGATATCCTGCGATTTAACTGGCCTGATGATGCACAGTTTAACACCTAGATGGTAGATATTACTTCTGATGAGTAGTTAGAATAAGGTGGTATAGATGATGATGAAGAACTAAAAGGTGAGGTGCAAATCATTGACAGATCAGCACCAGATCTGATAGAAGAAGAAGGTGAAAAAGTAATATTTCCTATTCAAGGGGAAAGCAGTGAAAATCCACAGGAAAAAATTGATTTGGAGGCACCAAAGGATAACCCTTCATTGGATAGTTTGGTAGCCACGTATTTTGAAGATCCAAAATAGTAGGAGACAAATAAAAAGTTGATGATTTGCAGCAGTAACAAAAACGGGCCTACCCAAAGAATTTTTGATGTGCTTGGCATTCTGTTATGCTCATTTTTGTCTCTTGTTATGATGTTTTGTTTCTTGTTTGGAAGGACACTTGTCAATCATGATTGCCCTTTTCTTATTGCGACTCATGTCTATATAAATGAGTTTTCAAGGTAATGTGATGGTTTGAAAACTTGTATAAGTGTTTCTCAGGAAAAGTACAAACAGTCGGTCCAATAGTATGTAGTTGTTTTGAGTTTTCTTCCACTTGTACTCTCTGGTGATATTGAAATGACAAAATCAACAAGATGTTCTGGGCTTTTCTTTGAATTCTATTGGTTATTGTATTAGTCATTCAAAAGGATAATACAAAGGGGTATTAACACTATATTTGTGTCACCAATTTCTATCTCCATTTTATGAGTTTATTTAGTTTGAAGTCACTTAAATAAGGTTTAATTGGCTGAATGCAATTTGAATGGGTTGTATGTTGGTTTTATTGTTGCTTATAATTCAAGGAATTATGGAAATGCTTTAGTGAATCAGTAGGGTTTGTGAGCTTATAAAAGGGATATTTCATAACAAGGGAAATGGGTGATTACAATTTATTTATTCATTTGCAAGTTATTTGAATTAGATCTCCTGCCAATAGTTAATTTTTCGCCCAATGGATAAGGCACTGGTCACATGAGTAAAAAATGGGCAAGGGTGAATTCTATTGCTACATATCAAATCACTTTTAAAAAATTGAAATTATTTCATTCCATTTTGTTTAAAGTTACAAATGCTGGTTACCACTCATTTGCATATAGTTTTCTGAGTCTTAGATAGCCACTAATTCTAGGAATACTTGTAAACTAATAGGAGATTTATAACCAGATCTGCTTATAGGGGATGCATATAGATTTGAGAAGCTTTTAGAGAAAATTGATAAATTGTGTATGTGCCTGAGGGTAAAAAATGAGAATCAGAATGAAACTAAGATAATTTCATTAAATAGTTTGCATTAGAATCATTCCTAGGTATACCCGCCTTGGTTTAGTAGAGCCTAAAGAGTAGAAAAGCATTTTTGGTTTTGTTGAAGTTGGATCAAAGTGGTTTATTCATGTAATTGCTACTAGGAATTGGCTAATCCTTAGATTGTGTGAGTAATTTCATTGTGATATTGAGCATTTTGTTGCTTAGTAGTTTCAAACACCAACACATTCAATTGAACTATTCATCTAGGATTCCACATTTTGCATGCATGTCTACTAGGGTAGTTTCAACTTAAACAAATATATTCTCTTAATATATCTATTTTGTGCATATCTAACAACATGGCTTTTGATGACCACATTATGTTCAGGCATCCTGTCAAATAGTTCACATGACTTATCTATGCTTCCATTTTGCAAGCATGTCTCCCAAGGAAAATGCTACTACTTCATCTACACCGTCTGACAAAATCCTTTATGCTTTGATGGATGCGTCTAGCTTATCCCAAAGCTCTCATTCTACAGTTATGAGATGATCAATCAAGAGGAAATACTTGAGAGCTTAGAGTGACACAATTTTTAGATGATCATATGAAATGAAATGGACATGTGAGTAGAAAGAAACTAGAAAGACATTGTGTATAGATGAAGGCATGCAATGGATGGTTTTGAAGCACTCAACAGGATTCAATTGAACTATTCATCTAGGATTCCACATTTTGCATGCATGTCTACTAGGGTAGTTGCAACTTAAACAAATATATTCTCTCAATATATCTATTTTGTGCATATCTAACAACATGGCTTTTGATGACCACATTACGTTCAGGCATCTTGTCAAATAGTTCACATGACTTATCTATGCTTCTATTTTGCAAGCATGTCTCCCAAGGAAAATGCTACTACTTCATCTACACCGTCTGACAAAATTATTTATGCTTTGATGGATGCCTCTAGCTTATCCCAAAGCTCTCATTCTACAGTTATGAGATGATCAATCAAGAGGAAATACTTGAGAGCTTAGAGTGACACAATTTTTAGATGATCATATGAAATGAAATGGACGTGTGAGTAGAAAGAAACTAGAAAGACATTGTGTATAGATGAAGGCATGAAATGGATGGTTTTGAAGCACTCAACATAGACACTCAACATTCAGTACATCATCATTCAAGATCAAATGGGTGTGTGGGATTATATGCATAATGAATAATAAAGGAGGGAATTGAACCCTCCCTGAGGCTCACACTTGTGGAGGTCCACTTCAGCAATGGCCCTTCTGTGAAATTGCTATCTAAAACCTTTCTAATGAGATAATGTGTTATGAGCTCTTCATTAGTGGGATGGAACATGAATCTAGGAGGTAGTTGTGCATCGCCCACATCATGACTGCAACTAAAGTTAAGAACCTCTATTATTGAATTCTCTTCCTTATTTCCCATAGCAAAGGAAATGAATATGGGTGATAGGGAAGAGAATTCAATAATAGAGGCTCTTAACTTTAGTTACAGTCATGATATGGGTGATGTACAATTGCCTCCTAGATTTAAGTTCCATCCCACTGATGAAGAGCTCATAACACATTATCTCATTAGAAAGGTTTTAGACAAGAATTTCATAGGAAGGGCCATTGCTAAAGTGGACCTCAACAAGTGTGAGCCTAAAAAAAATTTTGACCAAGCATTGGTCAAAATTTCAACCAATGGTTGGATGTTCTCAACCAAACACTGGTCAAAATTTTGACCAATTTAGAGTTTTCGACCAAGCATTGGTCAAAATTTTGACCAATGTTTGGTCGAGAACATCCAAGCATTGGTCAAAATTTTGACCAATGCTTGGCAGAATTTGGGCCAACATGTTTGATAGTTCTCAACCAATGTTTGGTCGAGAACAACCAAGTGTTGGTCAACATTTTGACCAATGCTTGGCAGAACTTGGGGCAACATGTTTGACAGTTTTCAACCAATGTATTGGTCAAAATTTCAACCAACTAGTAGGTTGGTTGAAATTTTGATGAGAAAAACTTGGACCAATGGGTTGGTCGAATTTGGTAGAAGTTTGGTAAAAAATTTGGTCAAAAATTTGACCAATTTTGGTCTAAAAATGGCCTCAAATATACTAGTGTTAGTAAGTAACATTGAATACAAAGAGGGAGAAAATCTTTCTGGGGGTCTAATTTTCCTTGTTGATCATCTAACATTCACTAGTGTGTGTGGTATTTGTTGTTGTGGTTGTTGCACATCATGAGGAATGGCTGGAGCATCATCTTTTGGAGTATCATCCAACACTACATAATCATCTTCTTTCTTCTCATGTTGCTGCAATAGATCTTTGTAAAATACTTTCTCATTGAATATGACATCCCTACTTCTTATAATTTTATGATTTTCAAAATCCTGAAACCTATAACCAAATTCATTAATTCCATATCCAACAAATACACATTTCTTTGACTTAGCTTCCAACTTGGTTCTATTTTCAAAATCTAAGTGAGCAAATGCTCCATAATTGAAGGTTTTGAGAAAAGAATAACTCACCTTCTTACTAGTCCATGCTTCCTCTATAATACCACAACCCAAAGGAGTAGAGGGACCTCTATTAATCAAATATAAAGTAGTATTAATAGCCTCTGCTCACATGTGTAAGGACAACCCAACATGCAACCTCATGCTCCTTGTACACTCCATTATAGTCCTATTCATGCGTTCATCCACTCCATTTTCCTGTGGAGTCCTTGGAATAGTTTTCTATCTATGAATACCATTAGTGAGGTAATAATCTTCAAATTCATGATTGCAATTCTCACCACCATTATTATATCTGAGACATTTTAATTTCTTGCTAGTCTTATTTTCAACCAAGCATTTCCATTTCTTAAAAGGTTGAAATACATTAGATTTTTGTCTAAGGAAATAAACCCATACTCTTCAAGTTGCATCATCAATGAATCTAACATAATAATGAAAGCCACCAAGGGAAGATACCTAAGCTAGTCCCCATACATCTATATGCACAAGCTCTAATTTCTCCTTTTTGTTTTCCTTCTTAGTCTTCACAAAACCCACTCTCTTTTGTTTTCCATAAACACAACTTTCACAAAAATCCATATTAACACATTTCAAACCTGGTAGAACTTTATTTGAATGAAGTACTTTCATATCTTTCTCACTCATGTGCCCAAGTTTGTTGTGCCATAGTGTTGTAGAAAAATTTACAGTAGCTATTTGTTCTCCTTGCTCAACTGCAACAACTGTTCCTAAATATTCATTTTTCTCTAAAATAATTAAAATAGAAGGAACAATATAACCTGTACAAAGATATAAGGTGCCTAATTTCACACCTTTTGCTACTATAAGGGAGCCTTTTGAAACCTTCCAATTTTTATTATTAAAAGTAACTACACAACCCTCATCACCAAGTTGCCCTACTGAAATTAAATTCGTACTCAACCTTGGAACATGTCTTAGCTCATGTAGTAGCCAATGATTCCCATTCTGCAACTTAATCTTAACTTTTCCTTTTCTAATAGTCTAACAACGTTCATTATCCCCCAAATAAACAAGTCCAAAATACCCTAGGACATAATCAATGAAATAACTTGTATGAGGTGTAGCATGAAATGAAGCACCAAAATCTAAAACCCATGTATCATAAATAGTTTCTAAAGATAGAAGCAAAGCATCCTCTTTGAATTTGTTACTTACCACATTTTCCTCCTTGTCTCCATCTAGTTGATCTCCTTCATTTTTTGTTCAATTCCAACAATATTTCTTTTTATGCCCTGGTTTTACATAGTACCAACAATCATTCGGTCCTCTTGATTGAGACCTCCTCCCCTTTGACTTGCCTCTTCATTTCGTATGATTTACATAATTAATTCCTCTCTCATTCATTCTACCTCTACCTTGGGCATTCAAAGCACTTCCTTGATCTAGATCCACTTGAGGTTTTCCTATGAGTTTCTTCAGTCAAAACAACACCGATCACATCATCATATTTTAGGGTACTAGAGCTAGGAACACAATTACTCATAGCCATTACCAAGCTATTCCAACTTTCAGGCAAAGAACACAAAATCAAGAGTGCCCTAATTTCTTCATCAAAATTGATACCCACAGAAGATAAGTGACTAGTAATAGTATTAAATTCATTTAAATGATCTACAATAGATCCACATACCATTTTCATATTAAATAAATGCTTCATGAGAAATACCTTGTTTGAAGCAGAGGGCTTTTTATACATTTTTGTTAGGTTTTGCATCAACTCTTATGTTGTCTTTTCTTTTGTAATATTAAATGCCACTAATGGTGCTAGGCATAATCAAATGCTTCCAAGTGCCTTTCTGTTTGAAAGATTCCAGTCGTCATTTGACATAGATCCCTGATTCTTGGTTTTGCCTTCCAACAACTTCCATAAATCCTTTTGATAAATATAGTCTTCCATTTGCATCTTCTATAACTAAAATTTTTGTCCATTAAACCTGTCAACCCTTAGCTTACTCTCATCTGCCATCGCTCCCACTCAACTGTGAGACTTTCTTATAGAGGATAACTAAGAAAAAACAACCTTGCTCTAATACCACTTGTTAGGATTAAACCACTGATAGAACTAACAATTACATGCAAATATAACCAATATTAGAAAATAATAGATCACACATAAAGAGAACACAAGACACCAAGATTTAATGTGGTTCACCCAATCCTTGGGCTACATCCACCAAACAACAAGTCTGATATTATTATGATCCAGTGATTACTACTTGATTACAATTTGTAATCCCTTACAGCTCAATACCGCCACAAGAACCAATTTTTGCATCACCACTATGAAATAATCCCTAATCCTAAGCTCTTTTAAATAAGTAATTTTACCAGTTTAGGGTTATAATTAATAATTACATGTCAGCCCAAACTCTTGATAAAATAGGGCCCAATGTTTTTTTTTTGGGGGCTCTACCCCAAAACTACTAGATAGTCATAGCCTAATGGCCCTAGCTGATTAGTCACCACAATCTAACAATCTCCCACTTGGGGAATGATTAGGCTCCACACTAAACAAAAATAAGACCATATATTGAGTATAAAAGTCTCTTAATACCATGCATTATGTTAAATTTTAATATGAAACCATAAGTCATAAGATGCTGAGAGTTATCAAAAATAGAAATCATAAAGCACCTTAAAAAATTATAAGAGTCGATATTAACAAGGCTTCTATGCTTAGGATATTATTCCTAAGATATAGGAGGGTCACCCATATTAACAAATGTGCAAGCAATTACTCTACCATACCAAAGATGTTTCCAACAACGAAGGTGATTTTACCTAGCTCACCAAAGATGCAAGTTGCCTCCCTTAGGTCTAATCTAGCACTAGCATTGGCTGCATTCTAAGCAACACCTTCTTTTTCAAATTAGTTCTCTAACAAATTCACATTAGTAAGGATGATAATCTCTAAGATGGTCATTAGAAACTTCATGTTTCTTTCAACGACATAATGTTAAGCCCAAAATCCCTCCATGTCCTTTGAAAATAAAATGTGATATATGTAGATGCTCAATATTGTCCTATAATATGTAATACCCATCCCTTTTCACTATCATTGTGTATTCTCTTTCAAGCTCTATTTGAATCTCATGTGAATGTGTTAGCCCATCAGTGATATTTGAATGCAAATACTTAATATGTAAATGTAATTATTTTCTTGATGATACCATATGATATGTCTTTAAATGATGATTATTTTATATTTATGATGATGAGTTGTTATGTTTGAATATGTGATTATTGGTACTCAAGATTTATTATAGTACTTGCCCCATACTTGCATGTGTATGGTGTGCATGTTTGTTTTACTTTTCTATCTAATGTGTCTAATGTGGTTAAGGGAGGGAGTTGTAGTCACCTCTTAGTTGGGATCTTCAAAATGTACCACTCACTTCTATTATTATTTTTAGCTTAGATGTATATATGCATATGCACATGCTCGTCTTTTATGTAGGTTGCAGGTATCAAACATTAACTTCCCTTAATTGCTAGGATGAGCGTACTGTATCACAATAACTCAATGGTAAGAATGAAAAGTTAATGATCAGATGCAATCCTAGCCATAGCCTAAATACTCATCCTACAAGGAGGAATTGTATATGACTCTCTACCCCTTTTAAACACATGAGTCTTTATGTGCATATGTTGTTTGACTTTTGCTTTTGTTGGTTTTCCTTATGCATTTCATGTGGTTTGACTTTGTGATTTTCTTGGTAAAACACTTATTTATGATTTTCGGATTAATCATTAATATTTGAATTACTAAAATGTTATTTAATTAAAAAGGGAAAATATTAAAATAAGAGGATATTTCATTTGTTAGAATTGTTGGAATATTTGGCTAAATTAAAATATTTAATTTGAGGTCTTAATTTAGAAAATCAAATTAAAATATTAAAATATTAGATATTGCTTAGTGTGAATATTTAATTAATATTGATTAAAATTAGAGTTGCATTCAAATAATGAACTCTAATTATCTTTATTGATTAAAATAATAAATAATTACTTTTATGTGTATGCATTAAATAATAAAGTGGGAAAATAAACTAAAAGAGTTTATTTAATTAAAAGGTGAGTTAGAAAATTTTTGAACACCTTTTTTTGAAATAGAGAAAGATTGGAGATCACTCTGCTAGGGTTTTGCATGTAGTATGCCTTTTTTTTCTTTTGAATTCACCTTTGCTTTTGTACTTGTCATATCACATTAATTGCTAGAGCATTAGTGATTTTTATTATGGCTACAACCAACTTTAGCCTAATAGGTGATACTAGTGTTAGAGTTACTATGATAAATGCTAATGGCACCTTATCTGAACAAATGATCATGAAAGTTTTTTCCGAAAGTGTTTCATGAGGTAAGCCCTCCCCTGATATTGTTCTTAACATTCAGGAGTTTGATGATGCATGTAGCTAGTTAGAGAAGCATACCTTGATAGGTTACTTTGGGGGTTGGTCTCCTCATGAAAGCATGCTCAAAGAATGGGTTGCCAAGAATTGGACTCCTCATGGAGTCTGCCTCAAGTGCATTCAAAGCCTTACCAAGGGATTTTTTTTATTTCAATGTGCAAACCCTTCCTAAGCTAACACAGTCTTCAAACATAGGCCCTGGTTAGTTAGGTCTTCACTGTTGGTTTTCTAGTAGTGGTCTTAGGATTTCTCTATCTCATATGACAAGAAACCAAAAGTCCCTATCTAGGTCAAGTTTTTGGGTCTTGCCATACCTTGCCAAAAGTTTATCCATGACATTGCTCAAACCCTTGGCAAAGTAGTTTGCATGGGACTAGAAAAATTCTTCAATGCATGTCCTCAAAGGAGGGTTTACATTGAAGTGGACCTCTCCTGTGATCTCAAATAAACCATTAAGGTTCAAGTTGGAGCACACACCTTCACTCATAAGGTGTTATATTTTAACCTATTGAACACTTATTATCAATGTCAATTAGCTGAACATAAGATCAAGGACTACCCTCTAGCCATGCCTTGTAGGCCGACTCCTATCAAAAAGACCTAGGAAAAGCCTATTGAAAATACCAAAAAAGATGAGTGAACTATTGTAGTGTGCAAGGGAAAAACTTCCTTTCTACTCAAGCAAAAACGGTCCTCCTCTGCTTAGCCTTTGTTGGAGATTTTTATTGTTAGCTCTGTCAAGGGACCAATCACACTGGTGATTTCACCACTCATTTCAAACCTTGTCCACCAAGGGATGACTTTTTTTGTGGGTGCTTCTTGACCCACATCGATCCACACTCCTTAAGTGGTGTCCATGGTTGTCCCACTTGGGTCTCGGCTCTTGTGATGCTCTCATAGCCTAGATGGTAATGAAGAAAACCTTGATGGTAGTTTAGAGAAGAGGAGAATCATCTTTGGTGGTGACTCTTCTCCTACTTTCACCTCTAGTTCATTTTTGCATAACAGTTTCCCCTCTCATGGGGATGAGGATGATATGCAAGAACTGTTTCCATGAATTTTCTCTCATGGAATGTGCAAGGTCTCACAAACCTCCCTCATAAATATTATGTGCAAGATACTAGATGTTAGCTTGGTATCCTGGACATCCTTTGTCTATAGGAAGTTAAGATTTTAGGATTTTCTCTCAACGATGCTTGTTGTGCTATTTGGTGAAACAACATGATTTTTTCTTCCCAACATGAAGCTAGTCAAGATGGTGTAGTCACTCTCCTTTCACCTTGTTTCTCTTCTTCTATTATTGCTCATGGTTCTGACCCCATCTACATGATTGTGTGGATCTTGATGTCCTCCCATAATCATTCTTTTGGGATACTTAATGTTTATGCTCCCAATTGTGGCATTGGATGATAGATTCTTTTCCAACAACCACTTGGGTTATCTTTGACGAATTCAATATGATTGGGATGGCCTATGATAAAGAAGGTATTCTTCCATTCTGATGGACAACTAGAGAAAGACAAGCATGGTATTACATGCACAATAAATTAGGTCTTTTGGATACTAATGCCCATCATCATCATTCTGGTGGGAATTAACATACTTGGTCTAATTTCATAGCTAGCTTTAATAGGGTATTTTTAAGACTCGATCATGCGATGATATATGTAGAATCTTTTTTTTTTCTTTTTTTCTTGAAGAAATAGATCTATTTTCCATTCCTCTATTAGATGTGACCTTTTCAGATCATTTTCCCATTCTCTTCATTCTCACTTGGCAAACAGCTTAGAGGCATCCTTTCAAAACTCATTTTTTTGTCAACACATCATTGTTGAGTCATGAACCCACTATGGCTCACATATTGCATGTTTTGAATTTAAAGCTTTAGCTCCACACCCATTTTGGGTGGATTCAGTGGTGGAATGATGCTATCACCCATATGACAAGATTTCTTTGGATCTGTGGTAGGAAACTTTCCTTATACCATAGGTAGTCCTATGATGTCACTACCAAAGCTCTTTATGTGGCTTTGGAGGCTCTAGCCTTGAATTTATTTGATCCAAACATGTAACTTCAGCTTGCCAATCTCCATCTTGACAATTGTGCCACTAGGGGGCCCTAGATCAAAGCCCGTCTCAACTAGCTTGAGGTTGGCAACCAAGCCTCAAAAGAATTCTATCAAGATCTTAGTGTAGTGCCTTGTTAGGGAACCCAAAAGAAATTAACCTATTATGTCACTAAGTTTGCTAAAAAATATATTTAAAGATTAAAACAAACAAGAGATAACATAATGGAAGCAATAAATCATATACATACATAAAAAGTACAATAAAAGTTACGTCTCTTAAGGGTTCCTTAATGTTGAATCACACACATAAGTTTTATTAATATTAAATCTAATAAGTAAACAAAGTCCATTTCATAGAATAATCATAAGTATGAAATCACATGAAATACTATACAAGTACATAAGATGCCAAATGACATAACCAAAATGCATAATTATGCTCTGTAGAAGTCACAGTGTATGAAATACTAAAAGAATATACATCATGATAGGGATGACTGCAAGAAGTTGGGTTGCAATTTTGCAAAATTCAGATTCGTGGAATTGTACTTCTCAAAAATGGGTACCCAATTTTTAAAAAATTGGGTAACCATTTCTAAAATTAAGCTTCGGGCACTCGAGCCTAATTTCAAAAATCCGGTACCTGATATTCAAAAGCGGATCGGGTGCCCGAGGCACTCAAATATCAAGCACTTGATTACTTTTGAAAAATAGGTACCCGATTTGGAAGACTTTATTTAACCCCATTTTTTGGCATTTTCGAAGTCATTTTCATGACCTCAAAAATAGGAGCCCGATTATAGACGCATATGGGAGCTTGACTTTTAGCCCTACCAACTACCCCCTTGCTACTAGTTTTTGATATACTAGGTATTTTAATATGTTTTGTATTATTTTACTTTATTTTTTTCAATTTTCAATTTAATATGTATGTTAATTTATTATTTTTTATTATTTTTAATATACTTAAAATTGTAAATTTACATTGTTAATGAGTACATGTTTAAATTTTTGTACTTGTTAATTAAAATATAGTTTCATAAATGTTTATTTAAAAAATTATTATTTTAGATGTTTTGAAATGTATTTAATTTATGTATTTATTACAATATTGAATGATTAGATTAGATGTAAATTCATTTTTTAAACATGTAATTTTACAAATAAATATAACCTTGACCTAGAACCATATAACCTTGACCTTGTTTTAACTATAACCTCGACCTAAATTCATTATTTAAACTATAATCTCGACCTAACCATATAGTTATGCACAATAAAACCCTAAACATATATAATTAAGTACTTAATCACATAACAACCCACCAAGGGATCCAAACGAAAAACTTCTAGTATTTAAAATGATTTTACTTAAATTGTATTGTACTTTGTTTCATGGATCAAAAATGGATGATGTAAACTATTTTATAAATGTATATTCTTTCAGCCTTTCATATCCTATGACATTTACAGTGGATGATTGTAAATTCTGAATTAATTTGCCAAGTGGCATTCAGAAAAAATGTATATAAATTACTTAAATGGATTGAACTGAAGTAGTTAATATTATTTCATGTGGATGTGTTATTTATTTTACTTTTAGTACTTATAATTATTTAAAAATGAAATGTAAATGTGCTCATTAAGGAATGCAATCTCTTATGATTTTTATAAATGTAAATTATTGTATGTATGTTATTGCTTGCTTAGTAAAACTTTTGATTAGTTCTTTGGATCCCTTGGCTGGGCATCATTTAGGATTAACTATAATGTCAATTTGTATTGAATTTAACTCTAATCATAACCCTTACTATCATCTTAACCTTAATTTTAATTTGCTAAAACCTACACTAGGTAATATATAAATAATTAAATAACTTTCTTATCTTACCTTGAGTACTAATTTGATAAATGTCAAACCCTAAAATTGTAACCTTATTTATGATTTAAACTAAATTATCCTAGAGGAACATCATATCTACATCTACATGTCATGTACATGTGAATCTAAAAACATTTGTACATATCTAATTACATCATTTATTGCATAGGAAGGATTTAAATTTTTTATTATATATATTATCCATGCATATCATATCAAAAGAATCATATAGAGATATGTCATTTGCAACACGTCCATCATAAATAATCAAGAAGGGTATGTAGGTAAATTTATATATATTTAACACTATATATTATAAGAAAAGAAAAACACCATATATAGGAGCATCTCATGTACATAAACTAAAAAAAATTACCATGACACGTAATGAGATCAAATAATATTTGTAAGATTCGTCGCATATAAGTTATCAACATGTATAGGGGTGATATAATAAAAATATCAAAAAATGAGTGATATCAAAGCATTATATCTTAATATTTAACACTAAAATAAGCTAACCCCTGGGTTAACCGTAAACCAAATTGAATATATCAAACTAGATTGAAAGGTAACCCTGGCCCTTAACTAATTAATATTATACTTATAAACCAAATTGAATTAAACTATGATCATAAACCTAATTATATATCCCAACTTAACAGTAGAAACCTTGAATTTAACCTTAAATCCTTTCCCCAACCATTAACCAAATTGAACCATTACCCTAAGATTGAACCAAGTTAAACATTGACCTTAAGACTAAACCAAATCACCCTAAAATAGAACTCAATAATATATTCAACACTTTAAAACAAAATTCAAACCTAACTTTTTTGAATTAATGTTGGTTTTTAATCTAAAAGCTCTAACTATAATTCTATATCTAAAACCAAATTTAGCACTTTAAAACTAAATTCAATTTATTAACTCTTGTCCTAATTGAAACCTAAGCATGTAAACCTAATCAAACAGTACAAACTAAATTGAACCCTAATCCTAAAACTAATTAAACATTGATATCAAGGTCTCAATATGATACATCATAAAAAAATTAGAAGATACTTGACTGAATCAAGCATCTAATTAAGTAACCCTCCCTCACCATCAAGAGGTGGAGGTGTCCACATCAGTGCGAGTAGGAGCTCGGACTACACCCTTGGATGCCTAAGAATATATCTAAAGTAGTGAATAACTTGTCTTTCCACTAGATGCCTAAACCTTTATATCCTAAGTGAGCATTCATCATGTAATATCTAATTAGGAGGGTATTGAAGCACTCTAACACCCCAATCCCTAACTAGATAATTATGTTAGGGTGGACTAATTTCTATTTATCTTGGGTTGGAAGTGCCTAAAAGTTTTTTTTGGAGATTGGAGATTCCCCTATTTGTTTCCTATTTTCCTGTATGGGTAGCCTAAATGTTAATTGCCTTTGTAGAATGGAAGGCCACATAACACAATATTGCCTTACTCTATAAAAAGAAATACCCACCCCCTAATGATATATAGTAAGATCTTTTTCCTAATTTTACTATCAATTTTTTTGGTTAGAAGATGATGATAGTTCAAAATAATTTAGAAGATAGGGATAAAATGAGAACCATCATTCCTAGAATGAAGATGCATTATTCCTTGATAAACCCATTTCTATCATAAATCAGCTCCTCCATCCAAAAAATTAGTAATGAGAAATCCCTATGTCAAGTAATCAATGGAGGGCTCATAAAATTGATCAAGCGATCAATGGAGGGCTCATAAAACCCCTAGATCAAGTAATCAATGGAGGGATCATAAAATTGATCCCCAAGGGGAGATACGAATCTCATTAAAAAATAGAGACAAGACACTCCTAAATACATATCATACAAAATTATTGCCAAGGTCTTAGCCTCTAGACTAGAAGATATCCTACCCAAGATCATTAACCCTACACAAAAGTGTTTTGGTAAGGATATTTATGCATATTGGAGAACTTGATAACCTATTGGAAGACTTTGGATTGGGAAACATTTCCAGGATAGAGCATAGGCATGCTCAAGTAATTGATTATGAAAATGTCTACAAAAGGGTGGAATGGAGTTTCACTATGATGATGTTGCAAGCCCAGGATTCCATCCAATATTATGTCAAATGGTGTCCTCTCTTATGATTGGTGTCAAGGTTTTAGTAAAGAAATTAATGGGGTTAGATCATAATTTTTAGGACTCTCTAGATAAATTATGAAAGGGTGTCCTCTTGCATCCTCTTTATTTTTTTATTGTTGTTGACTCATTACATTATCTCCTTAGAGATAACCAGTTGAAATAATTAATAAGTATCTAATGTATAGTTTGTTGATAATATTTGTATTATTTTTAAGCTAGAAGAGTGCAACATGAGTCATTTAATGATCAAATTGGACCTCTTTTCTTTGTATCAGGTAGTAAGATTTATGTCTATACATCTATCTTATTGGGGCTAAATATTGAGTCCCCTACCTTGTGTAGTAAATATGGTATTGGATGGAGATTTCATAATTGAGTGGTTAGGTACCTAGGGATTCCATTTGTAGTAAACCCTAACACATAAATGAAATGTGTCTTTATATCAACAAGAAAATCTTTGGAAAACTCAACAACTAGAACTCTAATTATCTCACTTTGGTTGGTAGAATTCAAGTATGATAAAAGATTCTCTCCTCATATTGGGTGTAAGTTTCTCTTCTTCCTACTCATTTTATTTAAATCAGTTTGGTCTTCTATATAAATCTATTAGGAACATTTTGTGGTCACATGGAAAAAGAAATATGAAGAATCATGCTACCAGGAGTAGTTCACATAAAGAAAGGAGATTAGTAAGTTGGAATGAAAACTTTAAGAAAGTTTAAGGGATTACTTTGGAAATAAAATGGATAGCCAAAGCTTCATAAGGTAATGAATTATGGATTATGATTAGAATTAGGATTATTATATGGTTAGGGATAGGGTTCACATGTATTAGTTCATTACCTGACATGATCTACACTTATAGTTTGCATTAAAAAGCGAATAATATTTAGGATTCAAACTACAATCATAAATATTTTTTAATCAAATCATAATTCTATCTCTAAGCTTTCATTCTAATTGTAACCTTAACTCTCATCCTAATGCCATCTATTATATATCCTATAAACAATAGGACCATAATAAATATCTGAAACCTAAATATAATTCTAACTAAAACCATAATCCTAGGTAAGTTCCCTAACATTAAAGGACCATAATAATTATAATAATCTTAAGCTTAGCCATCATGAAAACCATTAACATAACAAAATTGAAAACCATAACCTTGGACTATTATATTATGATTAGACTTAAAAATTTGGTATTTAATGTTTAATTTGACTTAAGTGTTTAACTTTATTTATTTAATTGATATGATTTTAATAAAGATATGCACATTTATATAGATCTAGTTGATAAATTTTAGATTTAAATTTTATTAAATAGTAATTTTGTCATGTTTTATGTTGTGATGTATTTTTGTCATGTTTTATGTTTTATGTTGTTTAAACATATATGCAGATTATATTTGATGGAACGACCACCACCCCCTCCCCCTCCCATACCCCTGCCTCCACCCCCTCCATCTCCACCTCCACCTCCAACTCCACCTCCACCCACACCTCCACCCACAACTCTACCACCCACCATAGATGTCTTGCAGAAAGCATGCAAGGCATGGTTGATTCCATCCATCATTTTGATTTAGACATTGATTCATTTAGATTGTGGAGGGAAAGCATGCGTGCCTTCTACTTTGACAGCTTATCATACAGAGATGATTATAACCTACATATAGGTAAAGGGAATTTTCAACATTATTTTGTAAACCCCAAGATGGGTGAAGCAATTAGTGATAAGAAGCCTCACATTTCCATTAGGTAGTGTACACATCTGCGTATAGCAACACATTTTTGGGAGTGGTGGTGGATGGTATTTGACCATCCACCACACGCTAACCATGAGGTGCCTATGTACTTCCTTAGGAATTTACGGGCTAAGTTTGAGTTGGGTTTGAAACCCAACTATTTTGATATGAAAGCATTTTAGGGGGTTGGTAGAGGGATACCTCAGGATAGGCCTAGGGAAAAGCTGAGTGATAGAATGAGAAATTGTAGGTGAGTTGAGCCCCTTGTACCTCTTCCTGCACCTGTTGTGCCTCCTCCTCACCATCATCAAGTAGTTTCATCGGCTTTTACCCATTTGAGTGCCCTTTTGAGAAATTTAGTACAGTAGTGGATGTAGGTAGTACACGCTTCTCCACTTGGACATGTTTGTACTAGTTGTCGAGGCATATGCATAGGCCCCCAAAGTGATCCTAGTGTAGCACACGATGGCCATTATGATGAGGGTGTAGATTTTGATGATGATGTATATGCTGCCCATGGTGATGGTAGTGATGAGATAGATGTGTCATCATTTGTTGACCTCATGCAGTAGGGAGAACCTGGAGAGAGTCAAGAGCAGTAGGTAAAATTTTAATTTTAATATAAATATAAAGTACACATAATTATTTACTTTCTACATACATGTGTAATTGTATTAACTTTATTAATTTGTAATTTTGAAATAACAGAGGATGGATGATACTGTTCCTCCTAGGAGGTAGTATAGTCTTTTTTTGAAACCTGCAGATGTTGGCATCCCTTATACATATGCATTTTGAATTACACTGTAAAAATGTACATTAAAATTCGAATTTAATAACATGTGCTCATATGTTCTTTTTATCTAATTTTGTAGGGATTGTCTGCATCTACACAGATTGATGTTAGTACAAGTCCTACTCCAGTAACCATTGAGGCACAACCTCAAATACATGTGGTATGAACTTTTGAGTGAAGACAAATAATTTGTATTATTTTTATATATGTACATTATTATTAACTTATAATCTAAACAATTTTGACTCACATGTATATATATTTTATGTGTTTTGATTTTACAAACAAGAGACATATCATACTCATCCATACAGGCCTCAGTATAGTTTATTTTTGACTCCATCTTATGATTATCGTGCTAGCATACCTGTAGACAGATATGTGACATTGGCTACCACTCAAGTATGATATATATTATATATATGTTAAATTTATAGTGTATAAAAAATGTAGTGTACAAATTATGTACTTTGTAATTATTCATGTATATTTAATTTTGACTAAACATTTATGTATCCATAATTTTAGGACTATGTCACCATGAGTGTTGTTGAGAGCACAGAACTTAGCCAAATGGAGGTACCTAAATCATCATTTGAGGTCAGTATTGTGATTTATGTACATAATGTATAGTTCATTATGCTCTAAAATTAAATTTAAAAAATGTATGTATTGTAAATTACATTTGGCAGTTTTGACAGTACGCCTCCTCCCATTACTGAGGGACACCTAGCTCGTGTGGTATTTATTTTACTATGTAGTGAATATTTAATTTAATTTCAAGCTAGATTTTGAGACCCATTTCAATTAAGCATGTACACGATGAGATGTGCCTCATGTTACATAGGGTGATCCATTTACCTCACAGGGTGTTTGACATAACCAGATGGCTCATATTACACATGATGATCCATCCAAGTCCTCTTCGTGTGGAGTAAAGAGGACATTTGATCAGATAGATTAGGTCTTGTTGGTACCTATAGATTGTGTTTTTATGATGTATATTATTTATGATGTATACACTTTGTGTTAGGATAGTTAAAACTGTATGTTAGACCATGTGTTTTTTCACTTCATAGATCATGTTATGATGTATGTTAGACCATGTACTATTTTTTTACGACTTCTTATCATGCTTGTGTATGTAGTATATATTATTATGTTTTACCATGTTTTAAGTATATTCAAACCATTTTCTTTATTTTGACATATTTTATTCATAAACATATGACACATTTTGTAAGTATATATGAAAGATAAACAATAATTTAAACTATCTATAGAGCATTATTGGATAAATATCACATCAAATTTATGCATTGAGATTCATACAAATAAAATTGACCTACTAGATTAAAAAATGTATTGATAACATACCTAACAATGTATCATAAGTGATCTTAATGTGTTGTTTGGTAATGTAAGACTCATTATCACCTAATAAGACCTATTATGTTGTAGTAAACATATGAATACCTATCATAACCTATAACAGACATAATGACCTATTAGGACTCCCATCTCCCCTTAAGACACACATGTATGGATAATTTACCTAACAACATATCATAAGTGATCTTAATGTGTTGTTTGGTAATGTAAGACTCATTATCAACTAATAATACCTATTATGTGCTACTAAACATATTAAGACTTATTAAAATGTATAGAAATTATTATGACCTATCAGGACTCCCATGTCCCCTTAAGACACACATGTATGAATAACGTACCTAAAAATGTATCATAAGTGATCTTAATGTGTTGTTTGGTAATGTAAGATATAATCAATAGAACGAATACAATGAGTAATGATCTAACATATAATCAATACAATGAGTAATGATCTTTAAATTATCATGTGAAAGTGACTTGTTTTTAATATTACAATCAATAGTAATTTGAAAATTCAAACAAACATTAATTTAAACATGCTTGAATGTAAAATTAATGGAACAAAATAGGAGGTCATTACTGAAATTGACAATTAATTTGTAATATATCAAGTGCATACCTTTAACTTTCAAATAGAAGTAAACTCTCATTTTTGAATTAGTTTGTACAACATATTTCACAATATATGTAAGACAATGTCAATGATATATTTATAGTTCAATTAACTCAAAACATAAAATTGGTTCAACACATCTCTTCAAATGAGGTCTTGTAAAATAAAAATGCAAAACAAAAACACACATGTTAATAAATACATAAATTAATATTCAAGATATTTGAACTATGTAAATATATGTGTAATTTGTATGTACTTACTATGTGAAATTGCACAAGATGTTGATGTTTGATCCACTTTAACATTTAAATTTGCATAAATTGTAATTGAGACTTGAATAAGAGGTATATAAGTTCTCAAAATTGGTATTGACAACACAAACATACATGTAATTAAATTATATAAGTACATATATATAAAAATAACACAATAATGAAAAAACTTACATGTGTTTGATTTAAATGTAGTCATCCCACTATACCATCTGCATCCTCTCTCTTTTGCAATGCATCTATGATTGTCTTGTGCTCATCCATTGAAATTGTCCATAATACCTTATTGGCGGGTCTCCCTTTGTATCTTTCTAATTTGATATTTGTTGCCACAACCAAATGAGAATAGTGTAAAATCTTCTTTTCGGTTTGGTAGTCTTCAAATGCTGGCAAACCATTTCTTCTTGTTAGGCATCTACGTAGCCAAGTGCCAGCTACAATGACAGACCCGATTGGATACTCAAAACCATCATCGTCTACTTGATGACATGTCAATTTTTTCTTAGGTTCCACACATCTAGCTAGCCAATACTCAGTCTGTTCATCATTATCACTAGGTGCAATAACAACATAAACATGTCCTACAAGATAAGATAAAGTATAGAAAAACTTTAATCACATGAGTGTACATATGCAAATTATATAAATTGAAACATGAGATCACAAAAAAATCTAATTAAATTGTGCATACCAGGTTCTATGAGGTTTGAAATACAATCATAGTCTTCCGATGCAAAAGCAACATTCTGGCCTTCATTTACTATATCATCTTCAAAATGCATGTCAGTAGGTGCTAATGATCTTTGTTGCCAATCTTCAACTCATTTTGTATTCTCACATTCTTCCCATTCACCTGCAAGACAAAATTGACAAAAACAAGCAAACTCCCTAGTCCATATAGTCCAAGTGTTAGAATCTGAACTCCTAAATGAATGCCATTTAGCTAACCCACTAATTGTATCACAATCATATCTTGAAGGGATATTATTTTCTTCAACTAGGTAGAAGAAATGTTTGATTGTAGAGTTTTGACTTGATCCTGTGTGTAAATATTTGCTACACCATTCGACAATCTCATGTGCATTTTTGAATTTAGCTTTTTTCTCAAATTTTAATTGCTCTCTACTAAGGGCTCTCTTCACGCATGCACTAGCACCATCATGTTCTCCTTTACCATGTCTAGCCTCAAAAAAACTCCACACATGTTGGATGTTAGTTTTCCTATGTGTCCTACTCAACCAATAGAACATTCTAGCATTCTTGAATTGTCCTGTAAAATTATTTGACCATATCCAATGTTGTGTCATTTGAATTTGTCTCTCTTTTAAATTATCATAAAAGACCTTGAAACAATATTGGACAAATTTAGATGAATGGAGTTTATTATCACTTAAATAAAAATGGCACTCTCTCAATATTTTTTGATCCTCCTCTGTACTATTAGGTGCATGCCTATAAACTATATGAACCTAAATTGTTACTTGCATTGAATTGTAATATTGTGGTTGTACCTCTTCTTGTGGTGCAAGTGTGTAGTTATTTGCAAAGTCAACAACTAAAAGTATAGTACCAATTGGAAATTTATTTTTACATCTACAAAATTGTCCATCAAGCCATCTAGAATATTGAGAGTGTTTAACATATTTTGGTATGATCACACTCTTAAAATCATCCATAAATGCATGCCAACTAATTTTATCTGTAACTAGATCACACCTTCTTCCAATCTTCCCATCCTTCAATGGATATTCAATAGCTTTGAATCTTTTTACCTCAACTAATTGTTGTCCAAAAGTAATCAAAGCATTTTCATGCAAACATTCATCTAACAAAGAAAGATTTCCAAACATATCACATGCACTAGAAAGACATGCATTAAAAAGAAAGTATTGATCATTAGGTGGCTTAAAAAACAAACTTGATATGAAATCTTTTATAGTTTGAGATGGTATTTTTACACCACATTCTTGCAACATTTCTTTACTATGCATGGTACCACGTATAGATCAAAATACATCATAATGGTAATGAAATTGAATATGAGTTTTACAACAACATGTGATTCTTTCCTTGTTAATCCTTACATACCATGGTTTACACTTTTCAAAAGATCTTTGACTAATGGTAATATTTAATACCTTACCATCTACAATTTTTTAAAATAATTCAGTTTGAGTCATGTCCAAAAGGTGTTTAGGATGTGGATCACATATTTTTGACCAAATTCTCAATTTAAGAACATCTCTTGAATTAGGTGACACTCTTGTTTTATCATGCTAAAAATTTTCAATCAAACTTTTGACTTCACTAGTAAGTTTCATATCACATCTCGAGAATCTACCACTAGAAGTACATAAAATATTTGCTGGATCACATTCAAAGTTAACCCTTCTCTTTATAGCTCTTTCTAAAGTCTTACGATTCACATTAAGATATCCACTTATGTTGCTAATCAATCTTTTGTCAGATGTTGATTTGTTAACTAAAGCTATTGTTATTTCTCATCATGCTGCATTCTTATCTTTAGATCAACTTCTCTTTCCGATAACATTAAAGGCACTAGCAATAGTGGATACAACTTGTTTTAAAGACTCATTTTTATTCTTCAATTTTGCATACATTCCCAACCTTCTCATTACTTTTCGCATTTTAGAAATTTTAATTGGTTGCAACATTAGCTGACATTGAAACCCAAATTTCTTATTATAAAAAAAATGCCTTTGCAATCTATTAGCATGTGTCCTAATTTGTCTCCATGAAACCAATCCCTCAATATTATGTAACACATCATTAGGAATATGAAAATTATGTTCAAACACTTTACTATTACCCTGACATGTTTGTTCAGTAGTTGGTGTTTCTATGTCTACATTCATGCAATTTTTATTTTCAGACACTTTACTATTTTCACTGTTATTTGAGATTTGAATATCATTTTAAAATTTTCTTGGTATTTCTTTTGGGGCAGGCATTTCAATTGGAGTGTTTTTTGCATGATCATTTGACAATTACTTCTCATGAAGAAAATCTAAATCGTTTAAATCATAACCTGCTTCTAAAAAATCACCAATTTTATCACGAGAGAAAATTTGAGGGTTTGGAGACACACCTGTATTGAATGCATGATTAGAATGTGCACCTAAATTTTCTTGTACTGGGTTCTCTTCTTTGACCTCTTCATCCATCGTGGTATCCTCAATGTCTTTCTCCTTTGAAACATTGTTCAAGTCTCTAATTCTCTATCTTCTCTCTTATTGATGTCATGCTTCATTCTCTTTATTTGCTGCAATCTCCTTATCTATAAGAACTTTTGCTTTCTTCTTTCTTCGTTGTTTTGATCCAATGGTTGCACCAATTTTGAATTTGAATCAGTAGCTTGCAAATTGTATATAAGAGGACAGAAAATAGAATAAGCATGACATAATTCATTGTTGCAGATCGAAACTATTATTCAATCATTTCAATCATTGAAACTCAGTTTGTGGTGTAGCTTTTGGGGCCCAACAGGTACATTAGAAATAGGTACTCGATTTCTTACAAATCGGGCACCCGATTCTTTAAAAATTGGGTACCCGTTTATAAATTGGGTACCCAATTTTAAAAAGAATCGGGTGCCCGATTTGTAAGCAATCGAGTGCAACAGTTGAAAGCAATCAGACACCTGATTTTTGAATTACAAATCGGGTGCCTGATTCTTGAGACATGAGCGGGAATTTGGTATGGCTCCTGACTTTTTCTAGGGGTTTTGCCTTGGGGAAAGGCATGGCATAGGCTTGGTCCCACCAATCCATGCCTTTATGATCTCTTTTTCTAAGGCATTTAATCAACAATTTCTGGTATTGTCATAATTTTTTTATAGTCGTTCCTATTGAATTTTTTGATGAGACAAAAACCCATTATAGGTCTTACTGTTCTAATTTCAAAAATGTAAATTTTATAGTGTTATTATTTTATTTTCTATTTTTCCATTATTTATTAATCAAAACTATCTCCTGAACATTGAAAAGTGACATTCACTAAAACTTTAATAACTTTTTTATTTTATAACTTTTCTTAAATTAATTTATATGTCATCAATCTACATACAATTCTTTTGATGTTAAAAAAAAAAATTGAAAAAAGTGAGATTTTGATCAAATTATGTGGTCCGTACACAAGAGGTTTTAAAATTTACCTTTATAGCTAATTAATAATTAATAATAAAATAATTATTCAATAAAAAATTAAGAAAACATATTGTCATCAATCTTAGGTGTATTAGGTAACTCCCTTTAAAAGGATTTGTGAAAATTCATTTATTTGTGTCAAATTATGGTGTCCATACACGAGTGTGGTATGGTCCTGAAACAAACATTTTGGAAAAGTCATTTTTAAAGATCCATACCAAAAAAATAATCTATCATATGGGTACACAAATAAATTACATATTCAAAAACTAGATTTTGAACACTAAAATTTTTATTTTGGAGTTTTTTTATATTCAATCTCTAAATACCTCAAATTTTGACATCAATTGACAAAAAATTTCAAAAATAGGAAAAACAATTCCACTTTTTGGCCAGAAGTGAGACCCAACTTCTTGCACTGACCCATAGGATACAACATCTCATAGGATCTTAATAATTGAAGTAAAATAAATTAGAATATGACCATAGAACATAATCACAAGATCAAAAGAATAGAACAATGGCACAAGGTATGTCTAGCATGACATCTAGCTATCGAATCTTAATGGTATAAGAAAAACTACCACCTAACCTTGTGGAACCTAAATAACCCACTCCCATCATGTTAAGGAGATAATATCAATACCCAAATAGATAACAATCCAAAGTCATAACAAGAATATAGGTCAAGGAATTCTGATAGAAATCTATCTCAAAGGTACCAAGTATACACATAACATCTAATCTCAAAGGAAACAAAGACACATATGAAACCTAATATGCATGTGGGAAAGTGTCATCACATGAGTTAACTCTAAGGTTGCCTTGGTAGTCTCTTTGGACTCTACCTCACTAGTGACTCTATGCGACATCAATATCCTTTCTTATAGACAAGGCATACTAACAAGGTAAGATCACAACTGAGCATCCTTTCTACTCCCATCCAAAAGCCTTTACTAGCACTCGAGGCATGGGTGAGGTAATACACTTGCTCTTGTTAATTCATTTTAACCCCATTAATGAAATGTTATCACTTATTAATACAACTTACAATGGGTTACCCAGGCATCCTCTTTAGGGCTCTGACCTCCATTGCAAGCCACTTCCTAGCATACATAAAGATAACCTACCCTAAGCTCATAACATAATATCTCATAAAATCAAAATAACCACATCAAACCTATACAAGCAACTGAAAAGCACAAACAGATAATTGATCAACCCTCAAAGATTATGTCATGAAAATCACAACAGGAACTTACATAATAGAACTGGTTCTCACCACAAAAATACATGATAGTATCACAATGGTCGAGAATGAAACAATCGTGACTAAACAACATTACTTAACAACATCATAATTTAATCTCTTCCCAAGCCTTTGATACACATACCTAACTAGTCAAAATACTAGGTTTTCCTGAAAACATCGCAAGAATAAAGTATGACATTTCGACATGCATTTACAACAGGTGTAGTAATTTAGCCATTTTAATTTTCCATAATAATTCTCTAAAGTTTGATTTGAATAATAATTAGGGTTTTAGTTTGACAAAGTTTTTAATTGATAAATTTAAAAATCTTAGTTTGATGAAACAAAATTTCATTTTTAGTTTAAGAATTCATATTTTCCCAATAACTATGTATTATCCTCTGAGTTCAATGACCAAATATCTAAATTAGAAAACATCCCCCTTTAAGCAAAATAAAAAACTATACAAAGAAATTAATAATATTTAATATTTAATTATAATTACATTAAATAATAATTACATTAAATAATAATTACATTTAATTAATTCAAGTTAATTAGCATTAAATAATAATTGAAAACTAAATATAATTAAATTTTAAATTAAATAATACTAAAATAAACTAAATTATTATTATAAACTAAAATTAACCAATTAAAAATAATACTAAACTAAATTTAATTTTTTTATAATAATAAAACAATAATAAAATATATCCTTTTGGGGGTGGGGCCCACGTTCATAGCCCATAGGGCCCACGCAGACCCTCTCCCAAAAGGGAGGTGACTTCACAAGCAATCATGCACTACTTGTAACTAGTTACAGGCTACCTTAGTAGTTACGACTTGCTTGTAGCAACAACACACTGCTTGGTAGTCATAGCAAGCGAAGGTAAGAGCGAGGGTCAGGGGTCATGGCCTGACTCCCCAAATTTTTTTTTTTAAAATAATTTTTTCTTACAAGAAATATATTCAATAAAATTTTATTCAGATCATATATTGAGATTTGTGCAGGTACATGCTTGGAAGATGACTTTTCAGTAACCCTCTTTTTTTTAAAAATAGATGAAAGGATACTTAAAACAAATTCCAATTTCAATCTAAATTAAATTTCAATTAAACCCTACCTTTACAAATTCATTTTCTCCCCAGGATTTCTTCTATAAACAATTAAGAATCATATTTCATTCATACAGATCTAAAAGAAGTAACCATAATGACAAACATGATTCAAACACCCAATCAAACATGAACCAAACAATTATTTTCCAATGAAAAATTAAACCTCAGGTATTTAAACCCTAGTTTATGCAAATGCTAAAAAAATATGATAGTGGGTGAAATTCGTGTAGCAACAAAATTCTTCAAGCCACCAAGATTCTCTTCTTTTCAAAAACTCAGAGTTGCTCTCCGAAACCCGTGTGTGGAGAAATGGGCTCTAATCTCTTAATAAAGAGTTTAACTCCTCTTAGGGTTTTGGATTTACAAACATGCAAAGGGCTCTTCTTTTATTATTTCAATTTATTTAATTCCTTTGTGTACACTTTTTGCCTTTAATTAAAATAAAACTAATTTAATTTTTTTTTGAAATCATATTTATTAATTTAACTAATAATAATATTTAAAGTTCATTATTTAAGGAAACTTCTAAATTTATTATTATTAAATTAAATAAATATAATTATGCTAAATTTTATGTTTTAATTAAATCTTTAAATTTATTTCTCCCATTTAATTAATTTCTTAATTTATTAAATATAATTAAAATTTGAGTTTTCTTTATTATTTTTTTGAATTAATTATCTCTTTGGTTGATTTAATTATATCCAAAAATCACAGAAGACCCACAAAATCAATAAGAAAACTTGTCTAAATGACAAAGTATGAACCAAACTCAAAGGTTAAAAGTCTTGAATTCACGTCACTTTGACAAATTTGGAAAGGTAAATAATTGTCCTAATTTTTTTAGGACAATTGGCTTAGGTTTAGGATTTGGACTTGAGAACTATCTCCCAACTTTTCCAATTGAGATACTATCATAGGACATGCTCATCCTGGTAACTCAGGGAAGTCGATGCTCAGTACCTACAATCTGCATAAAAGCCAAACATCTAGATATGCATATATATCTAAACTAAATAGATAATGATAGACAGTGGTACATCGTATAGATCCTAACTAGTAGGTGACTATGACTCCTTCCCTCAATGATATAACAAATATCAAGCATAAAGTGAAACATACATGTCCACCATACACATGCAAGTATGGGGTAAGTAACAAAAAGACCCATATAACTATCATTATGAAAACAAATGAGATCACTATATGAAGTATACAAAGCATTATCATCAAAAGAATAGCCATGAACACATGAAATATCTGAGTATAAAGTAGGTCATCAAATATATAATCTAAGTATAGAAAAACATCAACCGAATTAGGTAAACAAGTACCACTAAATCGCATCACATAACCATGAAAGTTGGCCTAAAGGAATTCAACAATATAACATAAATGTAAACTAGGGGTAGGCACTACATCCTCCCCCCTAGACTCAGGCTTACTCTTGTAAGCCTATAAATAAGTAGGGATATAAATCATTAATCTAGATGTATCCTCCCATGTAGTTGATGACTCATTAGTAGGGTCTCATTGGACCCTTGCCTACTATATGGTTTGACCCTTGAGGGTCAAATCCCACTCTTGAAGAATGCACACTGGCTCCAAAGCCAATTGCACATCCTCTACTTGTAACACATTCCAATCAAGAACATGTATCACATTAGGAATATATTTTCTAAGAAGAGAAAAACGGAAAACATCAAGTACATAAGCTAAGTTGGGTGACAATGCAACATAGTAGGCAACTGGACCTATCCTCTCAAGAATTTGAAATGACCTCACAAACTGAGATGCTAGCTTTGAACCCTTTCCATAATAGATTGGACTCTTCCACAAACACACTCTCAAGAATACCTTCTCTCCAAATGCAAACTGCTTATCTATCCTATGAGTATCTGCATAATTTATCTATCTATTTGATGGAAAACCGACATGGGAAGAATTTGTAGAGCATATAAAACAAGAATATTACCCTGAGGATACCTATGAACAAAAATATATGCAATGGAAATTACTCTAATAGAAGAAATACCAATCAGCTCAAGAGTACACCAACATATTTCATGCTCTCTCTACAAAGCTTAGCAATAAAGACTCATAAAAACACTGAGTTCTAAAGTATAAGAGTGGTCTTCATAGATACATTCAGACTGAAATAGATTTCTTGAATATATAAATATTGTCCAGTGCTTTCAAATAAGCATAAAAAATTGAGGAGAAGTTCAAACAAAAAAGGAGGAGGTAACATCCAATGAACAAAAAATGGAAAGGTGAAGGTAATAGGTCAATGGGAAAATAAATAGCCAAGGAACCATCTCCAAATTCACTAGAAAATAAGACATGGCAGGTAAAGAAAACATGGCAAGAATTAGGTATGTGGTGTGAGGTCCATAAAAGTCCCTCTCATAACACTAAATATTGTAGAACTATAAAGAATTTAATGATAGAAACCCATGAAGAAGTTATTGAACTCGAGGTGATAGATTTTGGAAAATAAAAGGAGGATGAACAAATCATTGAAGTGGACCCATATGCCACAACAACTACTGCAAAGGTATTTGCTTACGATGATGAAGAGAGATTACTCCATTCAAAAATGTGGGTAGGAGGAAAAGCTTTGCATTTTATTGTTGATAATGGTAGTCAAAAAAATTTGATATCTCCTAAGACTATAAAAAGATTGAATCTAAAGACACCATCACACCTGCAACCAGATTCTATGGGGTGGGTGAGCCAAGGGTGAGATATTCAAGTAAACAAGAAATGCCATCTTTCATTTCCCATAAAACCATCAAAGATGATGTAATCTATGATGTAGCTCCTCTTGATATGTGTTATATTTTGTTGGGACAACCATGCATGTATCAACATCATGGAGTGTATGAGTCAAGGCCATAAAGTGTCACAATTAAATTAGGTGGAAAAAGGTACCAGATTCTAGAGGTAAGTCCTGCACACTCTGCATCTTTAATTAGTGAAAAATAATGTAGAACGTTAATAGCCCAAATTGGTACATTTGTGTTATTAATGATCTGTTTGGAGGAACAAAAGAAAAATGTGTGTAATTCCCATTCAATAGTGTCCATCACAAGAAAACAACAAAGATCAATGGATCATATTTTAACAAAATATCAAAATGTGTTTGAGTTACCAATAGGGGTACCTTCACATTTCCTAGTTAGACACTCTACTAATTTGATACTAGGAACTCCATTGCCTAATGAACCAATATATAAGAGGTCACTTCTAGAAAATGATGAGATAAAAAGGGAAATACAATAATTAATTCAGAAAGGACATACCCACCCAAGTGCATCTCCCCATAGTAGCCTAATTGTTCTTGCAAAGAAAAAGGATGGTACATGGAGGCTCTATATTAATTATAGAGCATTGAATAAGATCACTGCAAAAATAGATATCCAATTCCTCGGATAGATGATCTCTTAGACCAACAAAGAGGGGAAAAATTCTTCACTAACATTGACTTAAAATTTGGGTACCATCAAGTACCAATTTATCCAACAGATGTATGGAAGACTGCTTTTAAATCTAAAGATGGACTATTTGAATGGCTGGTGATCTTGGTCTCACAAATTCCCCAACCACATTTCTGAGGATTATGAATGATGTTCTTAGGCCATTCATTGACTCATTTGTAGTTGTATATCTGGATGATATTCTAATTTTCAGTAAAACTTGGGAAGAACATCTACAACATGTGGAACTCATATTTTCTACATTACAAGTCCATGGACTCTATGCAAATAAGGAAAAATGTTATTTTGGTATGAAAAGTATCAAGTAATTGGGATATGATATTGATAGTGAGGGTGTTCATGTCGATCCTAAAATGATTTATGTAATGAAATATTGGCCTACTCCAAGGAATCTCACAGAGTTGTGTAGCTTCTTGGGGTTCATTAAATTTTATCGCAGATTTGTGTTTGGATTTTCACATTTGTCTTGGCATTTGAATCACTCATTATGAGGAGGTATGAAAGAAAAATTAAAGTGGATAGGTGCTCAAAAAAAAATTTGAGGATTTAAACTAAAGATTATGTTCTGCACCAAGTTTAGCTCTTTTTGTTTTACAACAGTCTTTTGAAATACAAATTGATGCATTTGAATATGCCTTGAAAGCAATCCTCATGTGACATGGGCATCTAGTTGCCTACAATAGTGAGACTTTTTCTGATATAGTCTGTCAACATGGCACCTATTATAAAGAATTATATGCCATTGTTCAAGCTTGCAAGCAATGAAAACATTATATATTGGGAAAGGAGACTATCATCCACACAAATTACAAACCCCTTCAATTTTTGCAAACACAAGGAAAATTATAGAATGATAGGCATCAAAGATGGTTGGTTTATCTTCAACAATTTCATCTCAACATGCATCATAAGAAAGGAAGCACCAATAAGGTAGAAAATTGTCTGAGTAGGCCTCCAATTTTAGGAATATGTATGGTATTAGAATCATGTTGTCACCAAATAGTAAATTGGGCCCACTTGTATGGACATGATAATGATTTTTTTGATATTTATAATTAGCTTGTGGAAGGTAAACATGTGAATGATTAGTACTTGCATGGTGGAATGCTTTTCCACTTTGGACAAATTTATGTTCCTGAGGAAGAACATAAGAAGTTAATATGGGAAGCTCACTACAATAAGGTTGGTAGTGATTTTGGAATAGGTAAGACTTCTACGATTCTACAAAGATATTTTTACTGACCAAAAATGAAAAATGATGTGATAGAATACATTCAAGCATGTACATCATGTGTCATTGCAAAGCCCACAAATCATAAGATGGGTTTATATTTATCACTTCCTATCCCAAGTAAACCTTGGCATTCAATTTCAATGGATTTTATGTGTAGTTTTCCTACCACTAAACATGGGCATGATTGTGTATATGTTATAGTCAATAGATTTTCAAAAATGGTAATCTTTGTGGCGTGTAGAAAGGAAATCTCTACAAAAGAAACTATAACACTCTTTTTTGAGCATGTTTAGGTTCATTTTAGGCTACCAAAAAGCATTATTTCAAATAGGGATAATCATTTTCTTAGTAAATTTTGGTCTTCATTATGGGCAATGTTGGATACAAAACTAACAAAGTCTACTACATTCCACCCTCAAATAGATGGTCAAACAGAGGTTGTTAATTGAATGATTATTTAAATCCTATGTATGTATCACTCCAAACATCCTCATACATGGGATGAGAGCCTTCCCTATGTACAACTTAGCTACAACATGGAAATTCACAGTTCAAATAGCCATAACACATTTGAATTTTGTCTCACATATCAACCCTTAGCACCAATAATTGTTTCTATTCCTCTTATGCAACCTAACTTGCTACCATGCTTGGATAAGGAGAAGGAAAAAGAAATGAAGTTAATTAATAGAATTTATCATTTGCAGCAACAAGTTCATGAAATTTTGGGGCAGAGTATTAAGAAGTATAAATAGAGGCATGATGAGCATCAAACTCCCCATAATTTTCAGGTTGAGGATATGGTATGTTTGCATTTCTAGAAGGAACAATAACAAGGCCCTCATAGGAAGTTTCATCCTCCTTATTATGGTCCCTATAAGATTATTAATAAAGTTTGTGAAAATGCATTTGAACTCAATTTGCCTCCATTTCTAGGTGGTCACCTAGTCTTCAATCTAGAACTATTGAAGCCATATTTCCCTCCTTTACTAGATATTGTAGCTATTGCTAAAGAAATCAGTCATAAAAAGTTGAATCTAGAAGCTATTATTCCACTTCAAAGTGATCAAATTGTGGAGATTTTCATGAAGAATTTGAGGAACCAAAAAATCTATTTGTACCATGTAGTAAAAGCAGGACAATTTGTTCAACATGGAAAGTGGCTTACATGTGAACAAATCCAACTTCATTTTCCACATTTGATGCAAAGTGTGGATGAAATGGAGCCCATTTCCTCTCAATAAGGAAGGAATGATCAAAACATAGTCAAGAAGATGTTGATGATGTTTTCATAAGAAAAAATGAGAAAACACCAAAATTTAATTTTTCAGTATTTTTTATGTTCTAGTATTTTACATTTTTAGAGGCCTCCAAGGCATTTCCAAGCTTTGGCGATGCCAAAGACTTATAGATATACTTAAAAATTTGAACATTGAATGTAGAACTTTAGAGGATCTTTCTAAAAAAATTTACGGCTCATGATTTTGACCTATGAGTAGAAAGTTATGACTTCTACAAGTAGATGCAAATTTTAATATAGATTTTTATAGTTTTTATAGTTATTAGAGTTTATTTTCTAATTAATTAGTTTTTGTACTTTTCATTTTAATTTCCAAGGTATAATGGTGACCCTTGGGATCCATAAAACTTGTATAAACTCTATTTTCAAAATGAATGGATCACTTTTTGGCTTGCAAAAAAAAACATCTAATGTTGCATATTAATTGCTTTCAATTAATTCACAATACCACAAGTTCTAAATCAAGTATTGTAATATGAATTCCTAATTAATATCACTTACTTATGAATGTACACTACCTATTGCTTCATATCAAACTGTGACAACCATTATTATAAGAAAAATCTACTAGATATAGATAATCCTCCTAATGAGTCTCTTTGTCCATAACATACATCCTCAAGATATCCTCCAGAACCTGATTGACTCTCTTTATTTGACCATCTGTCTCAAGGTGATATGTTGAGCTGAAGTTCAATTGTGCTCCAAGATCATGCTGTAAAGATATCCAAAATGTGGAAATGGATACAAGATCCCCATCCAAAATGATCTTTTGGGGAATGCCATACAATCTCACAATGTTATGCATAAAGATATTGGCTACTAAAGTTGTTGTGTGAGATTATCTCATTCGTGAGAATTGTGCCACCTTAGTCAATTGATCAACGATGACCATGATAGCAGCATGTTGACGAGTAGTCATAGAAATTCCACAATTAAGTCCATAGAGATTATATCCCACTTCCATGAAGGAATGAGATTAGGTTGTAAAAGCTCTGAAGGATGCTATGCTCTGCCTTAATCCTCTTGCACTCAAGACACCTAGCCACAAAATCAACGATATCATGATTCATCCTTGTCCAAAAGTGTAATCATCGTAAGTTTGCATGCATCTTCTTGAAACTAGGATGTGTCAAGTAAGGTGCAAGATGGGCCACAAATAGGATTAATATATGAAGCTCATCAAATAGTGGTACGTAAATCCTCCCTATATAATGTAAAAGGTTATTTGAATCTAGGATATAACTTGGAAATATGCCCTCTAAAGATCTACTTGAATCTATCTCAAGGTTTACTTCGTGAAACTAAGTATCTGTAGGAAGTGCTTGAAGTGTACAACTTATCAAATCCACACTAAGAGTTAATGATAATGTCTCATGTCTCCTGCAACTCAACATGTTAGCTACCACATTCTCCTTTCCTTGAATATACTTCACCTCAAATTCATACTCACATAAAAACTCAATCCATTGCCTCTGCCTAGCATTCCAATTAGGTTGCATAAAGATATACTACAAATTGTGATGGTCTCTATGAAGCTCAAAATGATGCCCCAACAAGAAGTGTCTCCATATGACTAGAGCATGAACAACTGCAACTAGATCAAGATCATGTGTGGGATAGTTCAACTTGTTGGTGCTAAAAATTGAAGGCCCAATTTTGAACACCGTTGAAGAAATTGAGTCCTATAAAAGCTTTTAAATGCGCATGTACCTGGCTATACCTTTGAGAATTTTGAGGTGTTTAATGTTTCTAACACCTTTAATTTAGTGCATCTATGTGTTCCATGAAGTTAAATTTCCATTTTGAGTCATTCTATGAAGTCCCACTTTGAGCAAATTCCAAATCTGCATATTTACTTAAGTGTCAAACAACGACAGGAGGCTATGTTTGTCATAGAATATCTCATGCCCATAAATGTTTCATGACTTGCCGGTTTGGAAGTCTCTAGTGCCCATACTTGAGAGCCTATGTTTCATATTTTGAGTTGTTTCAAGTCTGTTTGACTAGGTTTTGAATCCCTCAAAGTTGCTCATTTAATGTTGTCATGCTGATACAAATTGCACAAAATTCTGGGACGCCCTATTTGACAAGTTATAATTTTGACCCAGTTGACCAAAATGTAAATTTTCTTTTGCATTGTATTGTAGAGGTCAGAGACTTTCTACATTTCAAGTTTGAGTTTATGATGAATCTGCTTGATCAGTTTTCAAATGCAATTTCTATCTTTTTACTGGTGTCAGCATTTGTAGATTTGTCGAAACCCCTATTCGTGATGTCACAACTTGAAATCTGTGGTTGGTAAGATAAAATGGATTGTATCACTATGTTTTCCTCTAAAAATACTCTAAGTGTACCATTTTTAAAGTAATGATGAATCCATTTGCACACTTTTCCAGGTCAATTCTATTTGCAAAAAATTGCTTTTCTGCCATTGTTTCCAATTGTCAAATTCTGAGTAGCCCACTTTGAACGCTTTCCATTTGCACCTAGTTATTCATCATGAGCCCAAATTGAAGACTTAAAATGTACTCATGAAAAAGAACTAATGCCCCAATTTTCATCTTCCCAAGTGTCAGTTTGCCTGTTTTTGAAGCCGATTTTGAATGCAATTTGTTATTTTCTGACATGATTTCTTGTAGGCAGTTCTAAAAGGTCAAATTTGACAGAAAATATCTTTTGACTTTGAATTCTTCATGAGATGAGATTTGACATGGTACTAGTATGCAGAGCAAGAAGTTAGTTTGCCAATTTTCAGAGCTCGATCAGGTGTTCTGATCAATTTTTAAGGCCTGTCAATGGACCTCTTGGCACAATTTTGACAGGTGGTAGAGAGTGATGAAATGAGTTTTTAACAGTCAGTCAGTGATCACATTTGATTCAAATTAGTTTGAGATGATTAGTGGGTTAGTTTGATGGTTTAGATGTTTGAAAACAATTTTTTTTTTAGCTAGACCCACTTTGGGACCTGACTGATTCCATTAAATTAGTGAAGTGTCATGGTGACTGAATTATTTTGATTAAACTATTGAAATTAAAATGTTATGTAACCAACATTGTGGATAAAAGCAATACTCGAGATGGAAAATGAAAGGGAAGTATACTTATGTTCTTCTCCAGTCCAGGGAAATAGATAATGTGAAACCTAAAATGAAACTTCATGGAAAGCGGTAGGATGAATTAGGAAAATTTGATAAATATGGGAGACTAATGAGAAGAGACAACAATGATAGTGAATTAGATGATATACCTCCTACTAAAAAATTTTAGAGGAATTCTAGTTGGAGTTCTTGAAAGTTTTCCAGTGAACAAAGAGCTACTTTTTGAGAATTGAACTGCTAGACTTCTTTAAGGTCAAGATTATAAGTGATGACTTGGGCATTATTAAGAAAGTTTATTGTCTAAAGATGAAGGGTGGAAAATAGCTTGATAACCATATGAGGTCAAAGCCTAGACAATAGTAGGAACCTTGGATGATTAAGAAATATTATCTTTCAAAGAAGGCAAACCTCTACACTTTACATTTGGGGAGAATGACTAACCATTTAAAGTATAAGTTTTAAATGTTCAACCTCCAAGAAATTAACAATCCAAAAATAATAGGCTAACAATGAATACAGGCTTGTGGTAGGAGGTCGAGTATGAACAAACTTTTAGTTATGATCATTCATTTTTTTTACACATGGATTAAAATCCCAAGTTGCAAGGATTGTTTTATGCTCCCAACTATGGAATAAAGGGCAATGCAAAACAAAGACTACACACATAAAAAAAGAAGCAACCACTTGTGGAAAAGGAGAGGTGCAGATCCAAAGCAAAATTACAAATCATTAAAAAATGTAGTCAAAGCCAATCACAAAAGAAGTCAGTGCATTGGAATCAAAGCTACACACATGCATGAAGAAGATAAAGGTTGATTCAAAGGAGGAACCTCCCATGGCTAAGTAAGACAAAACACTCCATGCCCAAGAAGAAACTAACAACGAGGAAGAAGTACACAAATTTATAAAAGCTGCTTTGAAAATCATAGAGCAAATGATATAGGGAATCAACTCCATGTTGAATGGGCAGAAGGTGAATGCCAAGAGGAAAGAATATACAGAGAATAATTCACGTAGAGGAGCTATGGCAACTTGCAAGTGGCAACAACATGAAGAGGGATCCCCATGATTAAATAGAAGGTAGGCCAGTCCAAAACGTGGAGCAAATAAGAAGAAAGCACCCGAAAAAAGAAAAGGCCCCCAGTTCAAGAGATATACACATTCAAAATGGATAGGAAGCCAATTGAAGAGGCTCCCATCCCCATGCTTTCAGCATGATGCAGCTCTCATGGCTAACAGTGAGCCCACGTAGCATTAAATGTTTAGTAAGTAGCAAAAGAAAATACACATGAAGAGGAGCCATAACCACAAATGCCATAAAAAGAAAAGGGAAAGGGTGTGGATCAGAGGAGAAGAAAATGTGGGCCTCCTCATCTTTTATGCCCATAATAGATATGAAACCATCAAAGTCGTAATAAGAAAGGGAACATTAGTATATGAAAAAATTTGTAGTCAAATTAAGGAAGCCGTCTTGAGGCAGTAAAGAGGCATGTGAACTGAGGAAAGCCCATGCAAAGGCGATAGTACAAAAAGGATCCTCACATGTATGAGAAAAGACGTCTCCAGTTCATTGAAGCCATGCAATAAAAATGGATTTATAGTTAAGTCACGTAATCCCACATTGGTTGGGGAATGGGAGTTTTAAGTATTTAAATACAACTTCTTACAAAGCATACAATGTCTTATGACATGTGCCATTTGTGAACGCCATGTTGTGTTGTGTGGGACCTGTAGTTGACTTGGATGTGATAGATGGAGGTGATGATGTCACATATTTTAGATGAAGATGCATGTGAGTTGACATGGCACCAAGAACATAAATGCATCTAGATTTTACCGCGTGTTGGCATCATGTGGTGGGCGCAAGCCTGCAAGATGAAGGTGTCTGGGAGATAAATATTGTGAAAATGTAGGATGCCATCACTTGGTAGCGAGTCTCAGCTGGTCACGAGGTGGTGCCAAAGGTGCAGTTCAAGATGGATTCACCAGATGTCGCCACGTGTCAGATTCAACGGATGACACAAGCCCGCTTGATGAAGATGCACACCAGTTAAATAGTACGAGATTGCAGGAGGTTGACATGTGGCATCAGGGCTGAAATAGATGGTGACATGGTAGATGATGTAGATCGAGTAGCCAATCAGATGGCACCATGTGGTACTCGGTCAACCTTGAGTTGACCCCAAAATTGAAGGGGGTGAGGGGAAAAGAAATGATTTTAAAGTCTCATTTAAAAATTGGTTTCCACATTAGATTTTTTTTTAATAATCAAAAGGGAATTTAATCTAAAGCTCTAACTTTACATTATTTTAAAATTTTCAAATTTTAATTATTTTGAAGTTGTAGACCTGAGCTTTGTAATAGGGGGGCATTTTCAAACTGGCTTTTAGGGGGTTTCTGGTAGGCTAAATATGCAATGTTATATATCGCCAGAATCGTGAGAAGACAAACTTTCCTATTATGGAGTTCATTTTTGCATAGGAATTCACTTGTTCGAGATATAGCCAAAAATGTAAAATTTGGGCCTTCTCAATGAAATGAGTGAAAATTGGAAATACAGTTATAGGTTTGGTAAAAATACTTGGTAAAAGACCTATTAGATCAATTTTGAGGATATTATACCATTCTGGTATAATTTGGCTCCAATTTTTAGTTAGAGAGCAAAAAGTGATCAAGGATTTGATTGATTAGTTACAGAGAGAGATAAGAGAGATTCTTTTCACTACAAATAAATGGGATTTCAAGTGGACACATGTTAGATGCAGAGAAAATTTGGGAGTTCTTTCTTTCCTATATCATTCTTGTTCTTTCTCATTGTACAGGTTCCCATTTTTCACTGTGAGACCATTGTTTGTTGGAAATCTTTAGTCCTTCTCTGAGACCACTTTATTTGATCTAGATCTGTGATTCCACCTTCATTATTCAACATTTTCTCTTATATAAATAGCAATTGTAGAGATAATACAGATAGTTCAGATCTGTTAGGTTTTTCATGTTTTTGATTTCATGTATTTGATTGTATTGTTTCAAGGAAATGAATACAAGTGAGCTAGAATTCCATTAGTTTCATTCTGATTGTCATCTCTTGTCTCAATAATTTGCAATCTTATGTGGTCTAGGAGCAAAGATCTAAGATCCATTTGCATCCCTTTGAAGTTGTATGTCAAATAGGTTTTGCTGTTGGGACAAGGACCAAGTAAATGCTTGATGTGTTTGACATGATTGTTGGTTATGTTGAGAAGGATATTTCATGAGAATGAGGTCTAAATGAATGCCAATGTCTGAATCACAAGGCGACTAGATAGATTTGATGTTTGGGTATATGAAATATGTCTTGATATCATAGATATATGTATTGAATCCATGAAATTGCCCACTACTACATTTGACCTCAATTTTTGACCATTAATTAAAAAGGTAAATGTTGGTCGGATTATAGAAGGAAAAATTTTATTTTTCTTAAATCTAAGCCCGTGTTGGTCAAAATTTTGACCAACACAGGCTTAACTTCAAAATCAAAAATCATTTTAAATGGAGTGCGCGGGAAGGAGCTGGACCTGGAGCATGGTGTAGGGGTTTCCTTGAGTTTTTCTAAAATATTTAGAATCTCTACACTTGAATTCCTTCACAACATATTGTGATGCAGTTACTCCACATGCCAGATGCTCAGGATGTTGTGGGTGTTCACATGGAGCTCATGTTGTGTCTTGGTCTGCCTATAGGCTAGATGAGAGCAATTTGCAGGGATCGGGGCAAAATCTTGTCACATTCTTGTGCTACAGGATCAATGACTCTATGCTAAACTATAATTCCTTTTGATGGGCCCTTTGACTATATTCATGGAAAGCAAGGTATCACATTTGTTATGCAAGATACAGGGGATGAATGCATTGGTAAGCTAAAGATTTTATTTTTACCATTAATGGGTATCCTCTAGTAAGAAAGGCAATAGAAACAGTGGATGAAGATCAAGCACAAACTTTAAGCTTATACTTCTATGCTTGGACGCATAATGCCTTCAAAATGATTGAAAAGGAAAGTTTTGCTATGAATTATCTAATATCAGACTACAAACTTCTTTCACTTGACTAAGTAGTAGTCTGAAGATGTAGACTGCAAGAAAACAATACTATCTATTATACAAATAGAACTTTACACAACACTTAAATTAATTTTTGCAATTTTTCTTGTATACAATGAAAGTTCTCTGAATTGCTTCCATTTAGCGAGGTTGAATGTTCTTTGTGTTTGAGATAGGTAGTAATATCTATGAATAACCTGATCAACATAGTTGTATAAAGGCTTTTACACTTCATATGTTTACAAACTTGTTATGTATCCATGATGTTTTGTTTGTTGTCTTTGGCTCTTCTATTGGTTACATAGTTTGTCTCAGGTTGTCAAGGTTCATTTTATTAATCTTCTTAGAAGAGGTCAGTTAAATATTATTCTATTTCTAAACCATTATTCAAAACCTTTTATTTTGCAAGCCACCATTTTTTTTGCAAACCTAGCTGCAAAACAAATTGGTTTGGAAAATCATTTCATTCTTGGCCTTCCCCTATAGTAGAAGTCTACTAGTTTTGCTTTAAAAATATATGTGGTTGCAATAGATTTATCCATAATACAATTTTTTTATAAATATTATACATTTTTCGTTTAGCTTTATTAAGCCCAAGATCCATTGGAATCGTAAATGCTCTATTATGTGGCTGGTCAAGCTTATGATAGGTTTTCAAGACGAAATGTTTCATTGGGGTCTTAGCTGTGCAAGATTGGAAATTATTAAGATTAATTCTATTAAATTATATTGCCATAGTGGGTTGGAGATGGACATCAGAAAGTTCAATAAATTTTAAGATGGACTATTTTAACCATATGCCATGATGCTAGGAATTGAAAAATCTTTGCTAATATTGGAAATTGGATGACAACCTACAAAAGAGTTAGTAACTAATGAAGAAATAAGTAATTTAAATGCCCATACATGTTCAAGGTAGTTTGGGGGAGTAAATAGGAATTAAAAAAGAAGTCCTCAATTGCTAAAAGGGGTTGTAGAAAGGATCCAATCAAGGATGCTCTCTTGGAAAACAAAATTAAAGACTATTTTACATAGATGATGAGCAAGGCATAAGATTATTTCAAGTGACCAACGTGTGTTTGGGTAGATTTTTGGAGATATTTTTGTGTGGTGAGTGGGAATTACAAATCTTAAAGATGATAATATGGTATATGTTGAGAGAGATGAGGTTTGCAAATCTAGAAGTTCAAATACTATTTTATAGTGCAAGGGATGGAATGCTATTTTAAATGGTTCTCAAAATTATTGTCTAAAAGTATTAGCTTGAATCATAGTTGGTGGAAAAGATGCCAACATGATTTGAAATTATTGTACAAAGGTTTAGATAAGGTGGAAATGGTGATTTCCTAAACATAATTGAAAAATACTAGAAGAAAAAGACATTACAATTGGTTTATTTGTTATGGTCAAGGATTTGTTTTTTAAAATGTAGAGAATGTTAGTATCATGTTTGTATGTTTTGAATTTTAATTTGGCTGGTAGTTGACCCTCAATGTTGGTTGGGAGAGAAAATGTTGAGAAGTGACAAGGTGCCTTAGCAACAATTGACCTTTAAAATCTATTAGGAGGAGAGAATTTTGAGGATTATAAAGTGCTTAATAGATCTTGCAAGGGTAGATGTTTCATGTAGATATTTTACAGATCTGTTGCTATTTATTTAATATACAATTGTGGAGAAATTTTTAGATTATCTACTTTTTTTTTTTTGATGTTTTCTTACAAGTAAGAAACATTACTTGATTAAAAAATTCACAATGTATTTTAGACTCCTGTGGTTCTTCTTGATATGAACATTCCATCTGGCCTGACTTTTCTTTTAGCAAGTTGTTAATTGCAAGCTATGGTAAGGTGGCAAAGATCTTTGAATTGTATTAACTTGAATATTTTGTTTTTTTGGGTCAAAATATCCAGATCAAGACCCCATCATTCCACACATGAACTTATTGGAGGGTGTTAGACTAGTGACATATAGTGGTAATTAGAAAAAGCAATATGTATAGTAGCAAGCATTCGCTTTGAGTGTAATTATTCTAAATTCTCTTGTAGGATCATGATGTGCTATTTTTAAAACGTTTTGATCTATTGAAATAAGTTAAACTAAGCTATTTTACATACAATTATGGTCATATAAATCATTCTCATCAACCTTTCCTTTTGTGATCCGTGTACAAATACACATAACTGGATTGGCCTATTCATAATAAAGACAAGAACAAGAAGTTGTCCATTGCTCTCATTGAATCAATGAGGGAAGTCATTCAAAATGTTAGGTAGGTGACATGTCAAGAAAAAAATTGATTACGTTAGATTAGATTTTTTAGATGAACCAAAGCCCCAAAAATTTGGGAGGTTGCAAGTTCTAAAAAAAGTAGACAAGTATTGCATATGCTGGTGGATTAAGGTGGTTTTATTATGCTTTTCTCTATTGGCACTTGTATCTGCTTTCATCATCTAGAGAATGCCAATTCTAATTGACTAGGTTTTGACATGTTTTAAATCCTTGTGCTTTTCTTTCGAGATCTATAAAATTAACTTTTCATTTTCTTTTCATCATTGATAAATTTGGTATACCATCCAGCTTAATTGAGATGGCATTATTTTTCGAGTATGTGTTATGATAGTTTTTTGACTTATCCACTGCAATTGACACTTTTTCTTGACATAATTTAGTTTTAGATGGAAAATAATATGAGAATAAGCCAGAGGGAGGGAAGCATTGACATTTCTCTATGTGTGTTAATGGGAATTCACATTCATGTATGCTTGTAGTCATTTCTACCTATTTGGCTAAAAATGATTGTGAGTCACTATCATTTTCTAGGTGGTTTGTATATATTTGAAAGTTTTGGATAAGTAGATGGAGGAGCAAGATATCTATAGTTTAGAATGCTTCACATCTTTTGCTAGAGTTTATGATCATTTTTTTGTAACTAGCCAGACTGGAATTAATTTTTTTCCTACACATTAGTGTTGGAAGACAAATTACATGGATGTTGCCTTTCTTTGCTCTAAAAAAGAAACTCCTTCTCATAAAAGTCTTATGTTGTTCCTTGTTGTAGGTGATTATACCAATCTTGGATTGGGAAGCAATGACTTTTAGTGTGAAAGCACTTGTATTTGTGCTTATTGGGTCAATGGGTTTGTTTCCTATTTTTCTGCTATCTTCTACACCTTCAATGTGGCTAGTTGGAATGACATTTGGATACAACATTGGATTCCTGATAATAATGGAAGGAACCAGTATTGGCATGTTGATGCATGATGCCACTGATGTTCGAATATTTATGCTTGGATAGAGTTCATTGCGAAGGAGTATTTTCAGCAGCAAACAGTTGTTCCGACTAGGTGTTGGAAAAGAAGAAAGAAGGAAATATATCGGCATCAGATACTTGTTCCAGCTATGTGTTGGAGGAAAAGAAAAAAAAAAACTTTCAACAGTGGCTACTTCATTTTGTGAATCCATATTCACAAAATTTTTTCCTACCATGGGAGTCGGATGCAGGAGCATCATGCATCAGCAAAAAAAAATGTGGAAGATTTGCATGTTGGTTTTCTCGTCCTATTGAGGTGGAAGCTTGTGGTGAAGATGAAGATGGTTGTATATCTTTCTTTTGGCATTAAAGTGTGGGACACACTTTTCTATCTACCAAGGGAGTCTGATGCAGGAGCATCTTACATGGGAAAATTAAATTATTAGAAAAAAAAAAAGAGAGAAAAAAAAAAGGAAAAAAAAAAGAAGAAAAAACAAAAAAAAAAAAAAAAAAATTGTGGAGGAGAGAGAAACTGACGAAAATTAGAGGAGAAATAATAAAAAAAATAAAAAGGAGAAAAGAAAGGAAAAGGAGATTTCTATTTTCGAGGCACATAGGTGGCATAAAAAAAAAAAATAATAATAATAATAATAAAAATAGTTGTCATTCCATTAATCGAGGTGTATAGGTGGCAATTTAGAAGTTTGTGGAAAGATCCTTAAATCATGTATTTAATGTTTGTTGGGTGCTTAGTTGTATTTGGGTGGGAATTTAATATTTATTTAAAGGTGGTTGTATTTACCTTTTATCCCACATTGGTTGTGTTTGTAATGTCTTGGGTTAGAAGTGCCTATTTAAGAAAGGCCTATTATCATTTGTAATCAAGTTCAAGGAATAGAAGCTCTTCAAGACAAGCTCTTCAAGTAGAAGCTCTTCGGATGTAATTTCTTGTAGAAGCTCTTAGCGAGCAATCTCTCTTATATTGTAAGAATTTGGAGTTTTTCTATTTGGAGAATATTCTAATGAATTTCAAGTATTAATGGAAGTTTTATGAAGTATTTTGTTATCTCTCTTGTCTCCATATTGTTGCATTTTGGGTTGTGAGTTGGTACGGGTGGTGTGGCCCGTCATCAGCTGATGTAGGAGCATCTTACATGGGAAAATTAAATTTTTAGAAAAAAAAAAAGAGGGAAAAAAAAAAAAGAAAATAAAAGAAAATAAAATAAAATAAAATAAAATTGTGGAGGAGAGAGAAAGTGACGAAAATTAGAGGAGAAATAATAAAAAAATAAAAAGGAGAAAAGAAAGGAAAAGGAGATTTCTATTTTCGAGGCGCATAGGTGGCGTAAAAAGAAAAATAATAAAAATAGTTGTCATTCCATTAATCAAGGTGTATAGGTGGCAATTTAGAAGTTTGTGAAAAAATCCTTAAATCATGTATTTAATATTTGTTGGGTGCTTAGTTGTATTTGGGTGGGAATTTAATATTTATTTAAAGGTAGTTGTATTTACCTTTTATCCCACATTGGTTGTGTTTGTAATGTCTTGGGTTAAAAGTGCCTATTTAAGAAAGGCCTATTATCATTTGTAATCAAGTTCAAGAAGTTCAAGAAATGGAAGCTCTTCTAATGGAAGTTGGAGAAATAGAAGCTCTTCAAGTGTAACCTCTTCTAGTTGGAAGTTCTTAGTGAGGAATCTCTCTTATATTGTAAGAATTTGGAGTCCTTTCATTTGGAGAATATTTTAATGAATTTCAAGTATTAATGGAAGTTTTATGAAGCATTTTGTCATCTCTCTTGTCTCCATATTGTTGAATTTTTGGTTGTGAGTTGGTACGGGTGGTGTGGCCCGTCATCAGTGGTATCAGAGCAGGAGTTCCTGAGCGTGCGGACAGATCGCTGAACGTGAGGCAGTTTGCACCAGGACCTTGAGTTGGGTGAAGTTTGTGAAGAAGTTCTTGATTGTGTAGACAGAGCGCCGACTGTGAGGCAGTTTGCACGAGGTTCTTGTTTTGGACGAGATTTTTCTTCTGAAGACTTGATTATGGAGAAGAGAAAGAAGAAGATGACTTTTGTGATTGGATGGATTTTGAGGATTCCTCGACTTGAGAAATTTAGAGCAAGAAATCAACAATCATTGCTAGTTGATTTGCAGAAGCAAGTGAATGAATTAGAAGCTGAGTTGCGGAAACGAAGAGCATGTCACCAGAAAAGAGATGTTGATAATTATTTGGATGTGGAAAAGGAAGATGATCCAGTGGAAGAGCAAGCGGATGAAGAGAAAATTATTTGCGAACCAGAAGTTGAAGAAGATGAAATAGAAGAGGAAGAGCATGAAGATAACCAGATTTGTATGCCAAAAGTAGATGAAGGTGATTGGAAGACTAAAACAATGGAGGAAGAGTATAGTGCCTTAGTTGGAGATCAAGCAAGTGGAGTAGTTACGTCCATTGTTGACGACATAAAAGAGGCAAGTGAAGATGAAGATGTCAAACAGGTAAATTCTTGTGAATCATGGGATGTTGTCTTTGATATGAGTTTAAAAGATATTGATGATTTTTTGCATGAGGATCTTGTTAGTTATGTGTGGTATGCAAAGGAAGATTGGTATGGTGTTGCTGGATTTATTACAGGTGTGATTAATTCAACAAGATTGAATGAGGATGAGAGTTATACTTGGATAGAGTTCATTGCAGATAAGAGATTTCAGCAGCAAACACTTGTTCCAACCACGTGTTGGAAAAGAAGAAAGAAGGAAAAATATTGGCATCGGATACTTGTTCCAGCTATATGTTGGAGGAAGAGAAAAAAAAAAAATGTCAACAGTGCCTACTTCATTTTGTGAATCCATATTCACAAAATTTTTCCTACCATGGGAGTCGGATGCAGGAGCATCATGCATCAGCAAAAAAAAAGGTGGAAGATTTGCATGTTGGTTTTCTTGTCCTGTTGAGGTGGAAGCTTGTGGTGAAGATGAAGTTGGTTGTATATCTTTCTTTTGGCGTTAAAGTGTGGGACACACTTTTCTATCTAGCAAGGGAGTCTGATGCAAGAGCATCTTACATGGGAAAATTAAATTTTTAGAAAAAATAAAAGAGAGGGAAAAAAAAAAAGAAAAGAAAAAAGAAAAAAATAAAATAAAATAAAATTGTGGAGGAGAGAGAAAGTGACAAAAATTAGAGGAGAAATAATAAAAAAATAAAAAGGAGAAAAGAAAAGAAAAGGAGATTTCTATTTTCGAGGCGCATAGGTGGCGTAAAAAGAAAAATAATAAAAATAGTTGTCATTCCATTAATCAAGGTGTATAGGTGGCAATTTAGAAGTTTGTGAAAAAATCCTTAAATCATGTATTTAATATTTGTTGGGTGCTTAGTTGTATTTGGGTGGGAATTTAATATTTATTTAAAGGTAGTTGTATTTACCTTTTATCCAACATTGGTTGTGTTTGTAATGTCTTGGGTTAAAAGTGCCTATTTAAGAAAGGCCTATTATCATTTGTAATCAAGTTCAAGAAGTTCAAGAAATGGAAGCTCTTCTAATGGATGCTTTATGAAGCATTTTTTTTGTCATCTCTCTATCTCCATCTTGTTGCATTTTTTGGTTGTGAATTGGTACGGGTGGTGGCCCGTCATTAGAATTCTTACAATATAAGAATTCTTCAACATAGCTGGAACAAGTATCTGATGCCGATATATTTTCTTCTTTAATCAAAAAAAAAAGGAAAAAAAAAGAAGAAAAAAAAAAAAAAAAAAAAATTGTGGAGGAGAGAGAAACTGACGAAAATTAGAGGAGAAATAATAAAAAAAATAAAAAGGAGAAAAGAAAGGAAAAGGAGATTTCTATTTTCGAGGCGCATAGGTGGCGTAAAAAATAATAATAATAATAATAATAATAAAAATAGTTGTCATTCCATTAATTGAGGTGTATAGGTGGCAATTTAGAAGTTTGTGGAAAGATCCTTAAATCATGTATTTAATGTTTGTTGGGTGCTTAGTTGTATTTGGGTGGGAATTTAATATTTATTTAAAGGTAGTTGTATTTACCTTTTATCCCACATTGGTTGTGTTTGTAATGTCTTGGGTTAGAAGTGCCTATTTAAGAAAGGCCTATTATCATTTGTAATCAAGTTCAAGGAATAGAAGCTCTTCAAGACAAGCTCTTCAAGTAGAAGCTCTTCGGATGTAATTTCTTGTAGAAGCTCTTAGCGAGCAATCTCTCTTATATTGTAAGAATTTGGAGTTTTTCCATTTGGAGAATATTCTAATGAATTTCAAGTAGTAATGAAAGTTTTATGAAGCATTTTGTCATCTCTCTTGTCTCCATATAATTGCATTTTGGGTTGTGAGTTGGTACGGGTGGTGTGGCCCGTCATCAGTGGTATCAGAGCATACATTTATCAGTGGTATCAGAGCATACATTTGTCAGTGGTAGTAGAGTAGTACGTCATCAGTGGTATTAGAGCAAGAGTTCCTGAGTGTGCGGACAGATCGCCGAACGTGAGGCAATTTGCACCAGGACCTTGAGTTGGGTGAAGTTTGTGAAGAAGTTCTTGATTGTGTAGACAGAGTGCCGACTGTGAGGCAGTTTGCACGAGGTTCTTGTGTTGCATGAGATTTGTCTTCTGAAGACTTGATTATGGAGAAGAGAAAGAAGAAGATGAATTTTGTGATTGGATGGATTCTGAGGATTCCTCGACTTGAGAAATTTAGAGCAAGAAATCAACAATCATTGCTAGTTGATTTGTAGAAGCAAGTGAATGAATTAGAAGCTGAGTTGCAGATTCGAAGAGCATGTCACCAGAAAAGAGATGTTGATAATTCTTTGGATGTGGAAAAGGAAGATGATCCAGTGGAAGAGCAAGCGGATGAAGAGAAAATTATTTGCGAACCAGAAGTTGAAGAAGATGAAAGAGAAGAGGAAGAGCATGAAGATAACCAGATTTGTATGCCAAAAGTAGATGAAGGTGATTGGAAGACTAAAAAAATGGAGGAAGAGTATAGTGCCTTAGTTGAAGATCAAGCAAGTGGAGTAGTTACGTGCATTGTTGACGACATAAAAGAGGCAAGCAAAGATGAAGATGTCAAACAGGTAAATTCTTATGAATCATGGGATGTTGTCTTTGATATGAGTTTAAAAGATATTGATGATTTTTTGCATGAGGATCTTGTTCGTGATGTGTGGTATGCAAAGGAAGATTGGTATGGTGTTGCTGGATTTATTACAGGTGTGATTAATTCAACAAGATTGGATGAGGATGAGATTTATGCTTGGATAGAGTTCATTGCAAAGGAGAAATTTCAGCATCAGATACTTGTTCCAGCTATGTGTTGGAGGAAGAGAAAAAAGTTATGTCAACAATGGCTACTTCATTTTGTGACTCCATACTCACAAAATTTTTCCTACCATGAGAGTCGGATGCAGGAGCATCATGCATCAGCAAAAAAAAAAAGAGGTGGAAGATTTGCATGTTGTTTTTCTTGTCCCTATTGAGGTGGAAGCTTGTGGTGAAGATGAAGATGGTTCTATATCTCTCTTTTGACATCAAAGTGTGGGACACACTTTTCTATCTAGCAAGGGAGTTTGATGCAGGAGCATCTTGCATGGGAAAATTAAATTATTAGAAAAAAAAAAAAAAAAAAAAAGAGAAAAAAAAAAAGTTAAAAAAAAAAAAAATAAATAAAATTTGTGGAGGAGAGAGAAAGTGATGAAAATAGAAGGAAAAATAAGTTAAAAATAAAATAAGGGAGAAAGGAGAAAAGAGGAATTTCTATTTTCAAGATGCATAGGTGGCGTAAATAGAAAAATAATAAAAATAGTTGTTATTCCATTAATCGAGGTGTGTAGGTGGCATCTTAGAAGTTTGAGGAAATTTCCTTAAATCATGCATTTAATATTTGTTGTGATCCACAAAAGAAATGTAATTTTCTAATTGGGCCACATAGTGGTGCTTAGTTGTATTTAGGTGGAAATTCTAGAAGGTTGTAGATATTGTAGAAGGTTGTGGAGATTCTAGAATGTTGTGGATAAATCATGCCTTGGGTGGTAAGTGCCTATTTAAGAAAGACCTATTATCATTTGTAATAAAGTTCAAGAAGTTGAAGAAATGGAAGCTCTTCTAATGGAAGTTGGAGAAATAGAAGCTCTTCAAGACAAGCTCTTCAAGTAGAAGCTCTTCGGATGTAATTTCTTGTAGAAGCTCTTGGTGAGCAATCTCTCTTATATTGTAAGAATTTGGAGTTTTTCCATTTGGAGAATATTCTAATGAATTTTAAGTAGTAATGAAAGTTTTATGAAGCATTTTGTCATCTCTCTTGTCTCCATATAATTGCATTTTTGGTTGTGAGTTGGTACGGGTGGTGTGGCCCGTCATCAGTGGTATAATATGCCAACATTAGAATGACTACATTAGAATATAAAAAAAAAATGCAAAAAATAAATAAATATTCGAACTAATGTATTCAAACTAATTTTGGCATATAAAAATATTATATCTATCCAAGCATAAATATTCGAACTAATGTAGTCATTCTAATGTTGGCATATTATATCTATTTTATATTAGAATAAAAATGCATTTTTGATTTCTATTTTCAAGGTGCATGGGTGGCATAAATAGAAAATAATAAAAATAGTTGTCATTCCATTAATCGAGGTGTGTAGGTGGCAAGTTCCTTAAATCATGCATTTAATATTTGTTGGGTGCTTAGTTGTATTTGGGTGGGAATTTAATATTTATTTAAAGGTAGTTGTATTTACCTTTTATCCCACATTGCTTGTGTTTGTAATGTCTTGGGTTAGAAGTGCCTATTTAAGCAAGGCTTATAATCGTTTGTAATCAAGTTCAAGAAATGGAAGCTCTTCTAATGGAAGTTGGAGAAATGGAAGCTCTTCTAATGGAAGTTCGAGAAATAGAAGTTCTTGAATTGTAAGATCTTCAAATGTAATCTCTTCTAGTGGATTTCAAATATTAATGGATGCTTTATGAAGCATTTTTTTTGTCATCTCTCTATCTCCATCTTGTTGCATTTTTGGTTGTGAGTTGGTATGGGTGGTGTGGCCCCTCATCAGATATTTACTTCAGGTTCGTAAGTCTTGTCATCTTTATGTTCTTCCTCTTCTCGTTCATCTTCTTCAACTTTAGGTTCACAAATAATATCCTCTACATCCTCTTGCTCTTCTTTTGTACCACATGTCTCATACTCCACTGGATCCTCCTTCTTTTTCGCATCCAAGGAATTATCAACATCTCTTTTCTGGTGACATACTCCTCGTTTCCGCAACTCAGCTTCTAATTCATTCACTTGCTTCTGCAAATCAACTAGCAATGATTGTTGATTTCTTGCTCAAAATTTCTCAAGTCGAGGAATCCTCAGAATCCATCCAATCACAAAAGTCATCTTCGTCTATCTCTTCTCCATAATCAAGTCTTCAGAAGAAAAATCTTGTCCAAAACAAGAACCTCATGCAAACTGCCTCACAGTCGGCGCTCTGTCTACACAATCAAGAACTTCTTCACAAACTTCACCCAACTCAAGGTCCTGGTGCAAACTGCCTCACGTTCGGCGATCTGTCCGCACACTCAGGAACTCCCGCTCTGATACCACTGATGACGGGCCACACCACCCGTACCAACTCACAACCAAAAATGCAATAATATGGAGACAAGAGAGATGCCAAAATGCTTCATAAAAATTCCATTAATACTTGAAATTTATTAGAAGAGATTGCATACAAAGAGCTTTACTACAAGAGCTTACACTTGAAGAGCTTCTATTTCTCCAACTTCCATTAGAAGAGCTTCCATTTCTTGAACTTCTTGAACTTCTTGAACTTGATTACAAATGATAATAGGCCTTTCTTAAATAGGCACTTCTAACCCAAGACATTACAAACACAACCAATGTGGGATAAAAGGTAAATACAACTACCTTTAAATAAATATTAAATTCCCATCCAAATACAACTAAGCACCCAACAAATATTAAATGCATGATTTAAGGAACTTGCCACCTACACACTTTGATTAATGGAATGACAACTATTTTTATTATTTTCTATTTATGTCACCCATGCACCTTGAAAATAGAGATTCCTCTTTTCTCCACTTTTCCTATTTTCTATTTTAAATTATTTTTCTTCCATTTTCGTCACTTTCTCTCTCCTCCACAAATTTTTTTTTTTTCTTTTTCCCTTTTTTTTTCTCTCTCTTTTTTTTTTTTTTTTTCTAATAATTTAATTTTTCCATGCAAGATGCTCCTGCATCAGACTCCCCAGGTCCGAAAAGATGTGCTAATAGCTGGAAGAACATCTTTCGGGATTCAGTACATAAATCCCAAACTGGTTCTTCACATATATGTCCTCCAAATCTTCAACTTGCACACTCTTTCCCTTGTTTTTCTTCTTCTCCTTTACATCCACCATAGGTGTTCTATAGATTTGCTTCCCATGCTGATTTTCAATCTTCTCAAAATTTGCCAACTCAACTCGACTGCCAACACTCAAGTTTCTCCTACCAAGTGCTTCATTCTGCAAAGGAATCAAGGAAAACTTCCTACGACCTTTCTCAATAGTAAACACATTCCTAACACAATCATGCATAGCCCTACAATCATACTGCCAAGGTCTACCAAGTAACACATGACAACTGTTCATATCCACAATATCGCACAATACTTGATCCTTATACTGCCCAATCTGAAAATCAACAAGACATTGCTCTCTCACTTCCAAAGCATGCTCACCTTGCAACCAACCAATTCTATAAGGACAAGGATGTCTCAATCTCTTCAAACTAAGTTTTTGAACCATCTCCTCAGCAACAAGGTTATCAGTACTACCACTATCTATAATCACCTTGCAAACTTTCCCACCAGACTTACAACAAGTTTTGAACAAACTAGTCCTCTGACAAGAATCCAATGTCTTATTACCCATTAGTACTCGCCGAGCCAACAAAATTTCTCCTTCCTCAGGCTGATTTTCCTGGACTTCAACCTCATTCACAATAGTAGCTGTCCTACCAATAGAACATTCAAAAGATCTATGCCCTTCTTGACCACACTTGAAACAATTACCTCTGAATACACCTCCACCTGTTCTTCTTCTTTGTTCAATAGGTTTTGGTTCACCTTCTACTTTTGGTTTAGCTTGTACCGAACTATCTTGCTTCTCCTTCCCTCGGGAACTACCTTGATTCTTCCTCTTTAGCTTCTCCTCTGCTCTCAAAGCATACTGATAAGCATCCTCAACTGTGGAAATATTCAACATACCAACCTCATCTTGAATATTGAATCTCAAACCATTAATATACCGTGCTACCTTCTCCTTTGACAATTCTCTATGCCCAGACCGAATAGTCAACTTGTAGAACTCCTCAGTGTAATCCTTCACAGTCATATCCTTCTGTTTTAGATTCTGCAACCTCTTAAACAATTCAAGTTCATAATCAGCCGGAATGAACTTTGCCTTTAACTTGGTCACCATCAATTTCCATCTAGTGATCTTCATTTCACCTTCCTCTTCTCTGTCTCTTTGCAGTTCCTTCCACCAAAGAGCAGCATGTCCCTTCAACTTAGTTTGTGCCAACCTTACTCTCAATGGATCTTCAATACCCTCAAGCTCAAAGTAGTCCTCTAATTCACCAATCCAATCAATTAGGTCTTCAGGATTCAAAGTACCTAAAAAATTAGAAATCTCCATCTTATGCTTCAACTTCAACTGAGATCCAGGTCGAGCAAACTGACTAGCCCTAATTCCAATAGGTCTCTCCTCATGATCACTTCTATCCTCACTAGTAGCTTCAAAGTCTTCAGCAACTTTGTCATATCTGTCTTCAGTACCCACATGCCTAGGTACACCACCCAAAACACTCACAATTTCAGCAATCATGTCACTCTTTATCAATGCAATTTCTGATTTGACCTCTGCTCTTATCTTCTCTAAAATTCTTTCTTCCATCGCTTCACTAAGGTCATCATTTTCCTTGGGGTCCAATCTTCTTGGAAGCATCTTCCAAAAATTTAGCAAACCCTAAACAAATCCACCAATCTAAAAGATCAATCAACCAAAAGATCAACCTTCTTTGCAAATCCTGGTGTAAACTGCCTCACGTTCGACGATCTGTCCACACACTCAGGAACTCCCGCTCTGATACCACTTGATAGAGGGCCACACCACCCTTACTCACTCACAATCAAGAAAGCAACAATATGGAGACCAATAAAAAAAATGCTTCATAAGAAATTTTATTATACTTGAAGATCCTTACAACACCCACAAGATGATATCAAGCTTCTCCTTGAGCTTCTCCTTCCACAACTTCTACTTCTCAAGTTTCTACTCCTCGAGCTTCTATTTCTTGAACTTGATTACAAATGATAATAAGCCTTCCTTAAATAGGCACTTCTAACCCAAGACATTACAAACACAACCAATGTGGGATAAAAGGTAAATACAACTACCTTTAAATAAATATTAAATTCCCACCCAAATACAACTAAGCACCCAACAAATATTAAATACATGATTTATCCAAAATCTTCTAGAATTTCCACCTACACACCTCGATTAATGGAATGACAACTATTTTTATTATTTTCTATTTACGCCACCCATGCACCTTGAAAATAGAAATTCCTCTTTTCTCCTTTTTCCCTTATTTTATTTTTAAATTATTTTTTCTTCTATTTTCGTCACTTTCTCTCTCCTCCAGATATTTTGTATCTGATGACGGGCCACACCACCCGTACCAACTCACAACCAAAAATGCAACAATATGGAGACAAGAGAGATGACAAAATGCTTCATAAAAGTTCCATTAATACTTGAAATTCATTAAAATATTCTCCAAATGAAAGGACTCCAAATTCTTACAATATAAGAGAGATTCCTCACTAAGAACTTCCAACTAGAAGAGCTTACACTTGAAGAGCTTCTATTTCTCCAACTTCCATTAGAAGAGCTTCCATTTCTTGAACTTCTTGAACTTCTTGAACTTGATTACAAATGATAATAGGCCTTTCTTAAATAGGCACTTCTAACCCAAGACATTACAAACACAACCAATGTGGGATAAAAGGTAAATACAACTACCTTTAAATAAATATTAAATTCCCATCCAAATACAACTAAGCACCCAACAAATATTAAATGCATGATTTAAGGAACTTGCCACCTACACACCTCGATTAATGGAATGACAACTATTTTTATTATTTTCTATTTATGTCACCCATGCACCTTGAAAATAGAGATTCCTCTTTTCTCCACTTTTCCTATTTTCTATTTTTAATTATTTTCCTTCCATTTTCGTCACTTTCTCTCTTCTCGACAAATTTTTTTTTTTTTCCCTTTTTTTTTCTCTCTCTTTTTTTTTTTTTTTTCTTTTTTTTCTAATAATTTAATTTTTCCATGCAAGATGCTCCTGCATCAGACTCCCTTGGTAGATAGAAAAGTGTGTCCCACACTTTGATGTCAAAAGAAAGATATAGAACCATCTTCATCTTCACCACAAGCTTCCACCTCAACAGGACAAGAAAACCAACATGCAAATCTTCCACATTTTTTTTTTTTGCTGATGCATGATGCTTCTGCATCCGACTCCCATGGTAGGAAAAAATTTTGTGAGTATGGATTCACAAAATGAAGTAGCCACTGTTCACATTTTTTTTTCTCTTCCTCCAACACATAGCTGGAACAAGTATCCGATGTTGATATATTTCCTTCTTTCTTCTTTTCCAACACCTAGCTGGAACAAGTGTTTGTTGCTGAAATCTCTCTTCCTCATCCAATCTTGTTGAATTAATCACACCTGTAATAAACCCAGCAACACCATACCAATCTTCCTTTGCATACCATACATCACGAACAAGATCCTCATGCAAACCATCATTAGTATCTTTCAAAATCACCTCAAATTCAACATCATATAATATATAAGAATTTACCTCTTTGACATATTCATCTTTTCTTGCCTCTTTCATGCATGTAACTACTTCACTTGTTGGATCTCCAACTAAGGCACTATACTTCTCCTCCATTGCTGCAATCTTCAAATCATCTTGATCTACTTCAGGTTCGTAAGTCTTGTCATCGTTATGTTCTTCCTCTTCTCGTTCATCTTCTTCAACTTTAAGTTCACAAATAATATCCTCTACATCCTCTTGCTCTTCTTTTGTACCACATGTCTCATACTCCACTGGATCCTCCTTCTTTTCCGCATCCAAGGAATTATCAACATCTCTTTTCTGGTGACATACTCCTCGTTTCCGCAACTCAGCTTCTAATTCATTCACTTGCTTCTGCAAATCAACAAGAACCTCGTGCAAACTGCCTCACAGTCGGCACTCTATCTACACAATCAAGAACTTCTTCACAAACTTCACCCAACTCAAGGTCTTGGTGCAAACTGTCTCACGTTCGGCGATCTGTCCGCACACTCAGGAACTCCCGCTCTGATACCACTGATGACGGGCCACACCACCCATACCAACTCACAACAAAAAATGCAACAATATGGAGACAAGAGAGATGACAAAATGCTTCATAAAACTTCCATTAATACTTGAAATTCATTAAAATATTCTCCAAATGAAAGGACTCCAAATTCTTACAATATAAGAGAGATTCCTCACTAAGAACTTCCAACTAGAAGAGCTTACACTTGAAGAGCTTCTATTTCTCCAACTTCCATTAGAAGAGCTTCCATTTCTTGAACTTCTTGAATTTCTTGAACTTGATTACAAATGATAATAGGCCTTTCTTAAATAGGCACTTCTAACCCAAGACATTACAAACACAACCAATGTGGGATAAAAGGTAAATACAACTACTTTTAAATAAATATTAAATTCCCATCCAAATACAACTAAGCACCCAACAAATATTAAATGCATGATTTAAGGAACTTGCCACCTACACAGCTCGATTAATGGAATGACAACTATTTTTTATTATTTTCTATTTATGTCACCTTCCATTTCTTGAAGTTCTTGAACTTGATTACAAATGATAATAGGCCTTTCTTAAATAGGCACTTTTAACCCAAGACATTACAAACACAACCAATGTGGGATAAAAGGTGAATACAACTACCTTTAAATAAATATTAAATTCCCACCCAAATACAACTAAGTACCCAACAAATATTAAATACATGATTTAAGGATCTTTCCACAAACTTCTAAATTGCCACCTATACACCTTGATTAATGGAATGAGAACTATTTTTATTATTTTTATTTTTACGCCACCTATGCGCCTTGAAAATAGAAATCTCCTTTTCCTTTCTTTTCTCCTTTTTATTTTTTATTATTTCTCCTCTAATTTTCGTCACTTTCTCTCTCCTCCAGATTTTTTTTTTTTTTTTTAATTTTAAATTTTTATTTTTTCTCTTCTTTTTTTTTTTTTTTTTTTTTTTTTTCAAATAATTGAATTTTCCCATGCAAGATGCTCCTGCATCAGACTCCCTTGGTAGATAGAAAAGTGTGTCCCACACTTTGATGTCAAAAGAAAGATATAATATGCCAACATTAGTTCAAATATTAGAATAAAAATGCATTTTTATTCTAATTTCTGATGACGGGCCACACCACCCGTACCAACTCACAACCAAAAATGCAATAATATGGAGACAAGAGAGATGACAAAATGCTTCATAAAAATTCTATTAATACTTGAAATTCATTAGAAGAGATTACATTTGAAGAGCTTACAATTCCAAAACTTCTATTTCTCCAAATTCCATTTCTCCCACTCTCCTACAAATGATAATAGGCCTTTCTTAAATAGGCACTTACCACCCAAGGCATGATTTATCCACAACATTCTAGAATCTCCACAACCTTCTACAATATCTACAACCTTCTAAAATTTTCACCTAAATACAACTAAGCACCACTATGTGGCCCAATTAGAAAATTACATTTCTTTTGTGGATCACAACAAATATTAAATGCATGATGCCACCTACACACCTCAATTAATGGAATAACAGCTATTTTTATTATTTTCCTATGCATGATGCCACCTATACACCTCAATTAATGGAATAACAGCTATTTTTATTATTTTTCTATGCATGATGCCACCTACACACCTCAATTAATGGAATAACAACTATTTTTATTATTATTCTATTTATGCCACCCATGCACCTTGAAAATAGAGATTCCTCTTTTCTCCACTTTTCCTATTTTCTATTTTTAATTATTTTCCTTCCATTTTCGTCACTTTCTCTCTCCTTCACAATTTTTTTTTTTTTTTTTTTTTTTTAATAATTTAATTTTCCCATGCAAGATGCTCCTGCATCAGAATAAAAATAGATATAAAAAATGCAACAAGATGGAGATAGAGAGATGACAAAAAAAATGCTTCATAAAGCATCCATTAATATTTGAAATCCACTAGAAGAGATTACATTTGAAGAGCTTACAATTCAAGAACTTCTATTTCTCGAACTTCCATTAGAAGAGCTTCCATTTCTCCAACTTCCATTAGAAGAGATTCCATTTCTTGAACTTGATTACAAACGATTATAAGCCTTGCTTAAATAGGCACTTCTAACCCAAGACATTACAAACACAAGCAATGTGGGATAAAAGGTAAATACAACTACCTTTAAATAAATATTAAATTCCCACCCAAATACAACTAAGCACCCAACAAATATTAAATGCATGATTTAAGGAACTTGCCACCTACACACCTCGATTAATGGAATGACAACTATTTTTATTATTTTCTATTTATGCCACCCATGCACCTTGAAAATAGAAATCTCATTTTCCTTTCTTTTCTCCTTTTTATTTTTTATTATTTCTCCTCTAATTTTCGTCACTTTCTCTCTCCTCCACAATTTTTTTTTTCTAATAATTTAATTTTCCCATGTAAGATGCTCCTGCATTAGACTCCCTTGGTAGATAGAAAAGTGTGTCCCACACTTTAACGCCAAAAGAAAGATATACAACCATCTTCATCTTCACCACAAGCTTCCACCTCAACAGGGACAAGAAAACCAACATACAAATCTTGCACATTTTATTTTTTTGCTGATGCATGATGCTCCTGCATCCGACTCCCATGGTAGGAAAAATTTTGTGATTATGGATTCACAAAATGAAGTAGCCACTGTTGAAAGTTTTTTTTCCTCTTCCTCCAACACATAGCTGGAACAAGTATTCGGTGCCGATATATTTCCTTCTTTCTTTTTTTCCAACACCTGGCTGGAACAACTATTTGCTGCTGAAAATACTCCTTTGCAATGAACTCTATCCAAGTATAACTCTCATCCTCATCCAATCTTGTTGAATTAATCACACCTGTAATAAACCCAACAACACCATACCAATCTTCCTTTGCATACCATACATCACGAACAAGATCCTCATGCAAACCATCATTAGTATCTTTCAAAATCACCTCAAATTCAGCATCATATAATTCATAAGAATTTACCTCTTTGACATATTCATCTTTTCTTGCCTCTTTCATGCATGTAACTACTTCACTTGTTGGATCTCCAACTAAGGCACCATACTTCTCCTCCATTGCTGCAATCTTCAAATCATCTTGATCTACTTCAGGTTCGTAAATCTTGTCATCTTTATGCTCTTCCTCTTCTCGTTCATCTTCTTCAACTTTAGGTTCGCAAATAATTTTCTCTTCATTCGCTTGCTCTTCCACTGGATCATCTTTCTTTTCCACATCCAAGGAATTATCAACATCTCTTTTTTGGTGACATGCTCTTTGTTTCCACAACTCAGCTTTTAATTCATTCACTTGCTTCTACAAATCAACTAGCAATGATTGTTGATTTCTTGCTCTAAATTTCTCAAGTCGAGGAATCCTCAGAATCCATCCAATCACAAAAGTCATCTTCTTCTTTCTCTTCTCCATAATCAAGTCTTTAGAAGACAAATCTAGTGCAACACAAGAACCTCGTGCAAACTGCCTCACAGTCGGCGATCTGTCTACACAATTAAGAACTTCTTCACAAACTTCACCCAACTCAAGGTCCTGGTGCAAACTACCTCACGTTCGGCGATCTATCCGCACACTCAGGAACTCCTGTTCTGATACCACTGATGACGTACTACTCTGCTACCACTGACAAATGTATGCTCTGATACCACTGATGAGGGGCCACACCACCCGTACCAACTCACAACCAAAAATGCAACAAGATGGAGATAGAGAGATGACAAAAAAAATGCTTCATAAAGCATCCATTAATATTTGAAATCCACTAGAAGAGATTACATTTGAAGAGCTTACAATTCAAGAACTTCTATTTCTCGAACTTCCATTAGAAGAGCTTCCATTTCTCCAACTTCCATTAGAAGAGCTTCCATTTCTTGAACTTGATTACAAACGATTATAAGCCTTGCTTAAATAGGCACTTCTAACCCAAGACATTACAAACACAAGCAATGTGGGATAAAAGGTAAATACAACTACCTTTAAATAAATATTAAATTCCCACCCAAATACAACTAAGCACCCAACAAATATTAAATGCATGATTTAAGGAACTTGCCACCTACACACCTCGATTAATGGAATGACAACTATTTTTATTATTTTCTATTTATGCCACCCATGCACCTTGAAAATAGAAATCTCATTTTCCTTTCTTTTCTCCTTTTTATTTTTTATTATTTCTCCTCTAATTTTCGTCACTTTCTCTCTCCTCCACAAATTTTTTTTTTTTTTCCTTTTTTTTTTTTTTTTTTCCTCTTTTTTTTTTTTTTTCTAATAATTTAATTTTCCCATGTAAGATGCTCCTGCATCACATGTCCTTGCCTTACTTCATTGGGTCTACCTTTCATAGCCAAATACATGTAGATTTTTGTCCCTCATCTTATGGTTCCATGTTTATAAAATTTAGTTGATTGAATTTGTAAGATATCTTATAATGGTCAATATCTCTTTTCTAATGCAAAAATGGCTTGAAAGGTGGCCTTAGAAATGTGCATTGATCAGGCTAGTAGGAGAAGCAAATTGGTTCCATTAGTTCCAAGTTGTTTCTCTTTTGAGAATCTCACCATTTCCTTACATTATTTTAAACTATGCTAGTGTTGCTACAAATGTCAAGTATAGTCCATACATAATTGGCTCATTTGCTGGAACTGTTCCTGAAGTGTTTGTTACAATCTACAGGTCAGAGGTCTTCATCATATGACATTAAATTTGATGTTTAAGCATGTCTTTCCTAATCATTGGACCCATTCATGTAAAATATTGCCTCAAGATTTTGTTAAATAATGGTGTTGCATTGATATTGATAAGAATTAATAGTTTCCAATCACTACTACATTTGACCTCAATTTTCAACCAAAATTTTTGACCATCAATTAAAAAGGTAAATGTTCGTCAGATTATAGAAGGGAACATTTTATTTTTCTTAAATCTAAGCCCATGTTGGTCAAAATTTTGACCAACATGGGCTTAACTTCAAAATCAAAAATCATTTTTAATTTCATTAATGTTCATGGAGCGCATGGGAAGGAGCTGGACTTGGAGCATGGTGTAGGGGTTTCCTTGAGTTTTCCTAAAATATCTAGAATCTCTACACTTGAATTCCTTTGTAGCATACCGTGATGTAGTTACTCCACATGCCAGATGCTCAAGATGTTGTGGGTGTTCATAGGGAGCTCATGTTGTGTCTTGGTCTACCTACAGGCTGGATGAGAGCTGTTTGTAGGGATTGGGGCAAAATCTTGTCACATTCTTGTGCTATAGGATCAATGACTCTATGCTAAACTATAATACCTTTTGATGGGCCCTTTAACTATATTCATGGCATGTAGGGCATCACATTTGTTATGCAAGATACAGGTGATGAACGCATTGCTAAGCTAAAAATTTTATTTTTACCATTAATGGGTATCCTCTAGTAAGTTATGCAATCTTATCATTACCATATTTCTTCCCTCGCAGCACAGGATTCATTTATTTTCTTGATCAAGTGGTTTGTGAGGTTCCCACAATACAAATATAGAGAATTTTACATCATAGGAGAGAGCTATGCAGGTTCTCTTTTACTTAACCCATCATTCAATTGCCCATTGCACACAAATTTATAGTGTTCCCATATGTTGGCTGATAAAATTGTTCATTTAGATTTATCTTAGCCCATCATTTAATTTAGATTACTTGGTCTTTTGCATACAAGAATATATTTTATTGTATTGATTTTTTCAAATACATTTTTCAATTAGATCATCCATAGTGATTCATTGTTGAAATCGTTCTTCCTTTTCATAATGAATCATTGAATATGATCCAAACCGTATTGAAAAAACTATTCTACATGAACACTAAAAACTACATACCAACTGATAAATACAATTTCAATTCTAATTGATGCAGGACATTAAATCCCATAGCTTGCAAAGAAAATCTATAAGTACAACAAGAGACTCATTAAGCCCTTCATAAACCTCAAAGGATTCATGGTAAACACTCTTTGCTACTTCCTTATTCTCATTACTTAGTTGAATAAGGAAGATTCTAAAGATCATGTGAAACAAAAATATGAATATAACATGATTACAGGTTGGCAATGCAGTTATAGATGACTATTATGACAACTTGGGTGCTGTAAATTATTGGTGGAGTCATGCCATGATATCTGATCAGACTTATCAATCCATTCTCAGAAACTACAATTTTAGACTGGAAGACATTGGTGCTACTTGTAACTCTTTCATCAACTATGCAATGAATCAGGAGTTTGGAAACATTGATCAATATAGTATTTATACTCCTCCTTGTGGAAAGTCTAGTGGAGATGGAAAAAGGTCATCTTTAAGATTTAAGAAAAGGGTATACAATTATTATATTTACATTTGTAGTCTCATCTTTTATGAAACTTCGTTTATAATTTTTTAGTTGTTTTTTATGGATCTGAATTGTTTCTAAAGTTATTTAAAAACAATCAAACATGATTGTATGATTGGTTTTAAATCTAGATATTTTAGATAACACTCAATTCATGATAATTTTATACATTTTAGAAGTAGACAGATGACATTTTTTAACAATTTCACTCAATAGTTTCTTATGAGAGGTTATGATCCTTGCACTGAAAGTTATGCTGAGAAATAGTACAATAGAGTGGATGTGCACAAAGTTCTTCATGCCAATATTATAGGGATTCCATATAATTGGACTACGTGCAGGTGGTCATTCAATTTCTACTTATTTTTATTTTCATAAACATTAATAAAAATTAATCAATATTTTTTGGATTATATAAATCTTATTAGTAACATTTCAAATAGAATTTTATGATCAAAGAGAACATCATTAAGTTCAAAAAATAATAATTGAGGAAAGGTATTAATGGTGGCTCTTGGTTCAATAAAGGTTTACTTAATGTCAAATACACTTCCTATTCACTTAGATAATCTTTTATGTATCAATATTTGATCATATATGTGCTAGTAGTTGATTTTTTTTTTTTGTGGTTTTATCTTTTTTATTCTTCATTGATCCATTTGTGCACCACTCTTGGAAACTTGAGAACTAATACTAGGATATTGGTGCACCATTATTGAGACATTTGTCCACAAGTACTTGATTTTGGGTGAAATGTTATTGGCTCTGTAGAGATCAATGTATAGCTTGACACTTTGAAATGACCTTTTCTTAACTTGTGTACCTAAAGACTCCTACAATGTGCATTGTTAATACCCAAAAGCTGAAGTCAATGTAAAGATAATACCCAAAAAATAGTCTAATTTGAATATTACTTAAGAGATATATGTGTGTGATGTTAGCTATAACTATTATTAATGTCTCTTTCCTATAAACATAATAAATTGTAAATGAGTTTACTTAAAATTTCTAATTTACCAAAGGGTTGTAGTTTACTTGGTTGAACACATTTGATGAAGATGATGGTAAGAGGAGATAATGGCATCCACCAAGATTCAGTCCTCCAAAAAAGAAAATTGTTTAACTTGTAGATAACTACCAATAGTTTCTTATCAATTAGCCATTGAAATTATGTTTCTAATTACTAATAACCTAACCAAAAATGTCTCCATTAAAAAAAGATTTAAAAATTCCCCAATTTAAAAGTTAGAAAATAAAGAATTGGTTTAACTTCTTTCATGATAATAGTTATTTTCAATCTCGGACTTTCCTGAGAAAAGTGTGTAATAATTGGAGCTTTTCATTTTGCGCTTGTAGTGATGTTCTCATACGTAACTAGAAGGATGCAGAATTCTCTATGCTACCAACCTATAAAGAGCTCATTGAAGCTTCCAGACTTAGGATTTGGATGTACAGGTTTGTTTATACTATTTTTTCTTATTGTTTTCCATTGTTATCTTATCTTAAATTGTTTATACTTTTATCCTATTGTTGTCTTAAATGGTTATAACTCATTTTCTCTTGATCTCTATAAAATTCCTCCTTGCAAATACACTCCATTAGTGACAACTGTCATAACATTCCATTGTTTCTTATATTATAGAGTTTGAAAAAATATGGAAGATACATGTTATAGTTTGTTTTTGCAAAATTAATGCTCTTCATATATTATTATAAAATAAAAAGTTTCCTTACTCTAGAAAAAGCAGTAGATAATGAGGCAAAGCTATTAAAATTAGTGAATGTCATCAAATATTACTTTCTTATGAGTGCACTACATAGTAAAGACCTATGGCTCAAAAAATAGTGGTAGATAGCCAAATATCAAACAACCACATTAGCCTTATAAGGGTTTGATTACAAAGAAAACAAAATACATTTTTTTGAAAATTTCAAAAGACATATTTCTTATAACATAAAAATTCTAGAAAGTATGACTGCTCAACACAACTCAGCTCACTTTGCATTATAGAAATTTGGTGATTGATACCATGCCAATCAAAGCTATACATCTTGACTGTGGGAAATTTTGTGCATGTTGTAATATGCATTTTCTTGTACCTCTAAAAGATCTTGAGGCTATTAAGGAAACCATAGTCCAGATTCTTCAGCTTGCTGACTAGCAATATACAAATTATTTTCTTTATAATAGGATCCTCCAATATCATCAAAAAATGATACATTTCCTATAGTTGTAGTAAGACTTGCATTATATCCTAATGGTGTTGTGGTATAGTTACCATTACTTGCAAGAATGCCAATATGGGGAGAGTTCCCAATAGCCACCCCTGGCTTATACTATGATGACTTAGAGAATTTCACACTAGTAGCTACTGGTGGATATGACCTACTAGTAGGAAGTTGTGTAAAACCACTATTGCCTCCTAAATTGTGCATTTTTAGGATGGTACATACACATATGGAATATATGGATGGTATAGGATATAGCTAGGAGGATAGTGTTGAATATATATACTAGTAGGTTGATGAAAGAGAAGCATGGTCTGCTATGCCAATCGTATTGTTATTTGCACAATTCTAGTTGTTTGGGTTGCTAAAGCTGGGGACCTACATTGGAGAGTACCAAAGAGTTTCCACACTCTTGTGATGATGACCCATTCTAACTAGGTAAAATTGTAAGATTCCCATTATACTTGGTAGCAACAACAAATCCAAGAAATGTATAGAAACTAATATCTCCATCAGAACTAGGTCTCATTATTGGAGTATAAAAGCTTGTTGAAGGATCATATGTTGCCTCGGAAAAATTTGCAAATCATTCACATAGCTGAGACTCAAAATGTTCACAAGAAGGGTATTGGCTTTACGATATCACCAAACCAATACTATGATAGTTTGGATCAGTCTAAATAGGAGAATACTAAGGACCAAGTAGATCTACCACCTCTTTCTTCGTTGGATTAGATTGTGAAGACATGATTGGATTAGTGGGGACTGCAACATCATTATTTGATGACTAATGGAATGTCATCCAATGTGGTTTTATTCTACTATTTGTACCCAAATTAGTAGTATACTCTATAACAATACAATACCAGTCAGCAAAGAGTGCATACATTTGAGTCTATATGTGTGGAAATGTTTGAAACCACTGAAAAATAATTAATAGAGGAGTGGGTACCTTGGATGAAAAATCCAGTTCAGTCTTTTGATTATAGATCCATTCTCTCAGTCATTTTAGGGCCCTCGGTATTGTTCACCTACTGTTGATGGCTGTTACCCCACCTTTTTGTGTCTTCTGTTGGTAGTAATAAGACTACCAATTATGACTTCTCTAAAACTTTGTAATGAGACTACTCATTATGACTTCTCTAAAACTTTGTAATGAGACTACTCATTATGACTTCTCTAAAACATTTTGGAAATGATTTCAGCTCTGGAAAAATTTCCAAGGCTCAATCTACTTGATCTAAGGTGTAGGCATTAGACATTAAAATTTGGTGATTCCTTGGGCTTAGACTTGGCTCATCTCTTTGGAAAGATTTTTCACAAAAAAATTAAAATTATTTAATGATAAGAGTCTTATACTTTTAGTCGCTAAGCATACACTCTGCATTGCTAGCCGCCAAATTCTAGTTTCCCATAAAACATGTTGAGAAATAAAGCTCGTAAAATATATATTGTGTTGAAGTTTATTGGCATTTAAAACTTTAAAATTTACTATATAATTGCTTATATATGTCATCATTTAAGATAGAGAATTAACTAGGTCTTAGAGATAAAGCTTGGAGATGGTGATGAATGCTCATGCGTTGATGAAAACTTCCACATTCATACGGACAAGAGGGATGCTAGAGGTCATAGAGTTTTGATTGAGATTTGCTTGTATAATAGTTTTGAATTTTGAATGTTTTGCAAGAAGTATTAAATGCTGTCTAGGAATTGCCTAAATTGAAGTTTAGAGCTAGCTAACATCTTATGTGAATTATTTTCTAGGGATGTTGAAGTTCCATCATCTAAGATTGTTATGTTTCAAAGATTGATCAAAGGTAGTGTTTTATGATGGCTTTTAATAATTCTTTTGCATATGGTACCCATTTGGTGATACATAACATAATTAATTGTACTTGGCACAAATAGAAATGTCAGTTTCACTACCATTTCTATGAACAATATATTTGTTGTTCTCGCAATCAATGTCCCTTACTAATGTTTTTCATCCTAATTGTATAAACTGAGTCTTTTCTTGTGAACCATATTGAATTAAAGGATGCTTTTCCTTGAACAGGGTTGTTATAATTTTAGTAAATGTATAAACTATCAGTGTTGGGGCTCTATTTCTCATGATAGATTTTGAGTTTTTGATCGCTTCATGTATAAATCTTTTAGGCTCTGAAGAAATTTATGGATGGAGATGCCATATTAACATTAGATCCAAAAATAAATAAAAACCCTACTGCAAACTTGGTGATAGAGAAAGTGCTATTAAGGAGTGGTTAAAAGGCTTGGCAGTGATTTGATTTTGATCAATTAGGTACACTTCATGTGTGAAAACTTTGTCTACTTAGAATTTAGCTCTTGTTTATGGCCTTTTATTATTATGAACTTTATAAGTTTATATAGTTCATTTCTCTATTAAAAATTGCTATTACATTTTGGTTTTCTTTTTGTTGTACATAATCCAAATTAAACCCATTTATTTCTTATTACAAGGCCGCATCAACCTTATGCTTTAAAAAAGAAGAGGAAGCCTCATGTTATAAGAGTAGAACCACAAGATCCATAGGAAAATGTCGAAGATAGTCATGATGTGCCTATTAGCATCATGACTATCTTCAAAATTCTCCTATGGCTCGTAAGGGAGATCAGCTAGCAAAGATGCTCTATTAGCTTTTAATATGCTTCATAGATGAGATTGCATTATATGAGATTCATTAATACACTCACGAATGGGCTCATCTTCAATCCTTAGAAGATTGAAGATGAGAACATTCCCAAGTGTAGTAATGAATCTCAAAGCTCCTTCAGCCCGAGCATATGATGTCCTTCGGATGATCTTTTTGAAGGTGCATCAACATTGTATCCTTCAGGTGTTTGATTCTTCATCCTTCTTATTTATTATTCTATGGAAAAATTCTTATGGTTTAAGCTTTTTAGCATCAATTTGTAATTTTAATCAGAAATCTCTATATATCTTTTCTTGCCAGATAGGGTTGCTTAGTTTTTATGTAAATGTCTTTGCTTTTGCAGCTTGGAATTGAATTCACCACCAATGTTCTTTATACTTAGCCAACAATATATTTGTACCAAGTATAGTGCATTGTAATGGTATTGTTCATACAATGTTGATGTTTACTCAAGAAGACTATTTTTATTTAGTTTTATTCACCAATTTTCCTTTTCAGTTTGATTTTGAGCTGGTGATGCTTGAGACTCAAATGCCTAAAAATGCTTCATGTAGTTTCCAGTCTCAAGCCCTGATCACTAGGAAAGCTCCTAGCTCTTATTACAGTTTGCTTACTACAATGTCACATCCAGTTTGCATGTGATTCTACTGACCTAAAGGATCCTTAACCACAAACAATAGTAGTCTCCTCTGCCCAAGATATTACAACTTTGTTTGGATTTAAATAAGAAAATCACAACAACATTATTAGTGAGGATTTGTGTCTACTCAGAAACTTCTTATCTAAGAAAGCCTTCCTGAGGGTTGTGAGCTTGTGTACTTCTCCTTTACATCAAAGGTTCAATGCGAGCATGTTGCTAAGACCCTACCCAAGGTTACAAATGCAAAGTGAACTAGTTTTTAATGCTTCTCACTAGCAATAAAGCATGTTTTATTAGCCCATTATCTAGCTAGTTCACCTTTATTTCAAATTTAATGTAGGGACGAGGAGCTTCTTGGTCAAGGTCTTGCATTGAATGATGAATTAGATCGTGTGCTTGGGAAACATGACTCCATTACTACAGGGTTTCCTATTATGTGAAAAATAACATCAACTCATGCAACTTCTCTTGTCAATGTCAACCATGAGGAAGATGATATTGAGGATAATTTAACACAACTAGCTCACAGGTAGCTTATCTATGGATGGCTAGTTCTTATAGAAATGTGATTGTTGATTTAAACAAGTGGTAATTTAGTATATTTGAAAGTGTCTATAGAAGCTTTGCCAAGATGTTTCTTACACATGCCATGGGTTTGTGTAATTTTTAAATAATGTAGTTACTCATCAAATTCTTTCAACTAGTTCCTTTCATCTATTAAATCCATGTACTATGATTTGATAGGCTTCTATAGAGAAAAATCAATAGAGAAATAACAATATTTTATGCATTGTAGGTCAAGATCTAGTACACAAGCTCATCAGAGAGTTGATAACACTGAAAAGAATCAGTGAATAGGTTGACTCCCATTGATACCTCCACCACCAGGACTTTGATATATTGATACTTATGGCTAGTAAACTAAGCAGACAATGGATTTCCTCAGTGCTGATGCTTACGAGTCACCAACTGCTGTAGACTTCTTATCTGTAAAATGCAATGAGGTAACTTCACCTAGTAAAAGAAGAAGTTTTTAAAAATTAAAGGTTGTTCTCTAGGATGGTTTGTACTACATATTTTCAAGTTGCTTGCTATAAGTGATGGTTTAGGTGTAGCATCAGTTTTATTGAAGCCGCTATATAGTCTTTTGTTCAACTGAGGTTTAGTAATCATTATGTGCTATATTATTCCTAGTGCACTGCAATTTAATTTATTTTTTTGTTACTTTTTTTTTTTCTGATATGAAATTTGTTTTGAAGATTTGTATATTGAAACAAAATTATGTTCTTACCTAGAAGGTAAACGATTTTAGTAACAGTGCGAAAAGATCCATATATATATATATATATATATATATATATATATATATTGCAATGTATTGTTGAAGCTTGTTCTGTTTCAGATCTCAAGTAGTGTGTGAGCATTATCTTTTCTTATCATAGTATTTGTGGGAAGTAATTGCCTGTGTGGCCTTGCACTATTCTCTAGTTCACAATTTGATTGTGGCATTTTGTTCGAAGAAAAGCTTTATAATTATAAATCATGCTTAGAAAACCATTCCAAATTTTTGCAAGTTCTTCATTCACCATTGTTTTCATTGGTAGTTTATTCACCAGGTGACTTTAAATAATTGCATTATATTTGCAATGATCTAGTAATTGAAGCTCAGTTCCCTAATAATAGTATTTGGGACTTAACTGAAATTAAATAGACAAGAGAAGACTTTAGCACATGGATGCTAGATAGCGAGGTATAATCTGTTGATCACTTTTGCAGAAGGATAATTGAGATTCTTTTTAAATTTTTTTAGAATCTGACCATGTGAGGCAATTTATAGGCTGGTACATTCCTTGTAAGAACTAGAATAAAAAAGCCACCAAGAAGGTTTGCCTTGAGATTGGCTGATTAGACCAATTCCCATGAACCAGATCACTTAGTGATTGATGCCCAAGTACAAAGGATTTCAACAACACTTTTTGATGATTTTGGGGGTTTGGTAAGCATTTCATGGGTAGGAATCTTGTGATGTGACACTTTGCTTGCATGTACTTTGACAATTTAGCGATGAAAATGGCTATGTAAATATTATATCTCAATAGTTTTGATCTCTATGATGATGTTTAAATCATGGAATCCATTAGTGGTTTGACATTGGTTTTCACTTTTCATTTGTTTTCATTTTAGCATGATTCGATTTCAAAAAAATATCTATACACTTCCCTCACACCTTCCCTATCACTAGAGAGACATTAATTAGATAAGAAAGTAGTCCCTGCCTCTCACCTACCTAGAGAAAGAGAGAACTATTGCATAGCTAACCAGACAAGAAAGGATCTCCCTCACCTCCCCTTTCTAGAGAGAATATTTGCATTGCCAAGAAAACATGAAGGAGTTATTTTGCATAGCCAAGCATACAAGAAAGGAGCCTCCTTCAATTTCAATGAACATAACATTTTATTTATTTATTCCTACCCCCAAATAAGAGAAAAAGAGAAAAGAGAGTAAACTAGAATAAATTTGGTAACTTTCACATTTCAAATGTGGATTACACCTCTAAACTATTGCATAGAGAGAGAGGGGGGTAGGGTGTTGCAGAACTATTGCATAGCCAAGGAAACAACAAAGGAGCCTCCTTGTCTCCCCTACCCCCACATGTGAGAGAGAAAACTATTGCATAGAAAGGTAGGCAATAGAGCAAGAACATGCACTAGAGTTTTCCCTAAACTGGGTGTTCCGAAAGGTAAATAACTAAGGCTATTCCGCTAGTTTATTTTCATATTTTCCATTTGAATATATGCATTAGAATCTATTATCAATAACTCAACATAATATTTGTGTTGGTGACTTTGTCCATTAGAATTGGAATGTGGAAGACAAGTATGTGCCAACATTTTATTCTATTTGAGAGCACATGCTTTTCCCTCTTGTTTTATGGTCTATGGCAATCCAAATGACTATTAGAAAAACCAATCTAAGAATGGTAGAATGATAATATCTTCATGAGTTGATTTATAATCTTGTGTCGTTTACATTGAAATATAAGCATAATAGGTTAAATTGTAGGTTCAGTTCGGGGAGGGGTTAGGGTACATCCTGTTTGTGAATTTTTGTGGTTGAATTCATAAAACATTTTTTTTTAATAAATTTATAAAGTTCATGTGTTTATATATAAAAAGAAAAGAGAGAAATATATATAATTGTAAAATAAAACTATTTCATATGAATTTATGATGTTTGATCAATATCAAGATAAACATAATAATATAAATATAAGATCCAATATAGACTCTATCCAGATCCATCAGAACTAGTTGGCAAATAGATTTAAGTATCACTAAGAATCTTTGTAGTTGTATCTTCTAGTATGTATTCTTCTTTCAAACTTTTGTATGAAAACTAGGGTTCTTCTATCCATGGTTACAAGAAAATAGAGAATAAGTGCACATGATATAAAAGTAGCAACTCATGTTGAAGTAAACCATTAAAGATAATTCTTAGAATAGATAGAAAAGCATAAATAGGAGTAATAGTAGCAAATAACTTATAATGGAGTACCAATTCGACAAAGAACTTCCATGGAAGGCAAATATTGGGATTTGTTAAAAGGGTCTGGTAGATAGATTTGTTAAAAAACTAGGATTGAATTCATTTTGGATTCTGCATAATTTCATATGACAAATTAAATTGCTGTTAATTCATTTTGGATTATGCATAATTTATTGTCAATTTTTGACATAGCTTTTACATAATTAACATTGAAAAAACTAATTTATTGTCAAGGTAATCAATCTACAAAAAGGTCATCTAATCTGCCAAGCTAAAAGCATTTCAAATTCCATAGAGTAACTGATTTTCATAGTTATTCCTGATGGAAATACAAGACACAGTTTGGTTGCTTTGGTGTAACAACCTCAAAAATTAAGGTAGTGCTGAATGTGTGTGTTGTGAGTTTTACACTGCTTTTGCATGAAGCTGCTTAAACCAACACCACCAAAGTGGCATAAGATGCCATAGATGTTGCACATGTTTACTCTTCCACAAATTCATCACTTCCCTTACCTCACCATGATTCCTTATGTAAAGGAATACTAATTTCATAGTAAGGTTTTTCAAACATTAGGGTTATTATATTGCATATTAGTTTGACAGTTAAAATGGTAATTAGTTTCTCATTCTTTTCCCCTATCTTAATATTTTAGTAGATAAGAATATAAACTAAAAGAACCATCTCTTTAATACACTGCGTTAGTAAATTACATTTGTATGATACATTTTAGTGAAAAATGACAATTTGTTTGATTTTTCTTTGTGGGCAGGTTTTACAGGTTATGCTCCTCCACTCAGTAACAAGAATACCAAAGATAAAATTGCATTCAATCACATTGGATAAGGTTCAAAGTATTTCTAGGTATAAATAAAATCACTTTTTCCTATTTTATTCAAAGTATTTGCAAGGTACAATAGTGCTTCAATCATTTTTGGGAAAATAATTCTATTAATTTTCTTGCTGTCAAGATTCATTTTGTAATAGCTTCATCATGACACACTATATGCATGTTTCTTAAATCCTTAATATAATACTTCATGGCTTGATCAAGAATTTGCAATTTCTCATTATCATATAAATTATAAATATTAATTCACAAGCGAGCATCATCAAGACCCAAAAAAGTTTCTTTCTAATGATAATAAAGAACATAGTTGAGCATGGATAAAATTTCATAGTTTTTTCCCTAAATCATATCACATAATAGTCTATTTGATTTATATCAATGAATCATTATTAAGCATCAATACCAATTGGAGTATTTTTCATTTTGACATATTCTTGCCCCATAAGTGCCCATGCTGAAAGGTAGTTCTTTTGATATGTAGGAGATAATTTTCACATCAAGTCAGATTGTGATATTGCTGCCAGGATTTAACTATGTAGCTTTTGAGTCCAACTCATTGACTCATATTTCATGCGTAGTAATTCAATATGAATCCATCTCTCTTGAGAATAAATGGAATACTTAGTACTCATTAGATCTAGGTGATGGTCATAGAGGTGAACCACAGGGACTTCATGGGAGATTATCGATCCTAGTACTACTCTAGCTTGAGTGCACTTAACTAGGAAGTTTCCTCTAGATAGTTCTTTTTCATCTTTATTGCCCACATGAAATACAAAACAACCTTTTCATGCTGACCCTTGAGACTACAATAATTTCAAATTATAAAACTGGATTTAGGCCTATATATTTCATTAAAAAAATACTTTATGTGCTAGGTAGAGAAATAAGAAATTCTTTTACATATTATATGTTTGTAAAGATATCCATACTATCAATATGATAGGCATCATACTTGAGCATATCCATATATAAGCTTTCATCTCTCTTATAATCACTTGAATTATAAAATATTGATGTTGATATGACCTGAAATATACTCTCTAAAAGGAAATATTCCTGTAACATCATATATTTTTCTAAACTTTCAATAATTTTGTGGAGTTCCAAGTAAGCACTTACAAGAACAAAAATCTTTCATCCAATAATCTTTCAACTCAAGCCTATTTAGGATTCTAATATTTGTACATAAAGCCTATAGCTCAAGCCAGACACTCCAACTCCATGTATATTCATTTAAAGATATCACAAGAACATCACAGGCTGATTTATCCTTTCCATATTTATATAGCACAATGCCATACAAGTACATTCTAAATACATCAAGAGTGTCATTACTCTAAGTACTAGATAATTTTTCTTCCAATCAAATGGCTAACCCAAATGAAAAGAAGTAGTTGAGGTTTGATATGAGGTAGCCTACAACCTTAACACTCTCTTATAGGAAATTGCACTTATATCTAGTAGTCAACAATAAAAAAATTCACACAAGTGTTAATATGATTGGAATTAAATGAATTAACCCTCAAATTGCCTACAATCATTCAAGAATGAAGCCCTAGGTAGAGAATTTTCATGGGTCTACATTAAATGTTATATCTTTTATTTTTATATCAATTTTGTAATACTTGAATAACTTAAAATCGCTAAGATACACAATTTTAAAACTTACAATAATTGAATTTGATTATAAATGATGAATGTACACCTGTAGGAGTGATGTAGGTGCAATATTTGGCCTAGTGCATACCATAGCATACATCAAGCTTCCTATAGCTGAAGCATAGGGTACCATGGACATCTTATCCTCCTCTTCCTACGTCTTGGGACACATCTCCTTAGTCAATTTCAAATGACCAGGTAAAGGTGTACTGACAGCTTTAGCATTCTCCATAGAGAAACGTTGCAACACCTTCTCAACATAATCAGCTTGAGATAGCATCAATGTTCTGTTCTTCCTATCTCTATAAATCTTCATACCAAGGATTTTTTTTGCTACCCCAAAATCCTTCATAGCAAATGCATGTGCTAACTGGCGTTTCAACCCCTTAATATGATCCATGTTAGACCCAGCTACAAGCATATCATCAACATATAGACATAAAATAATGTAGCTATCATCATCCAACCTCTTAAAATAAACACAATAATCTGAATGACACATGTTATAGCCATGCTCATGCATAAACTGTCAAATTTCAGATACCATTTCCGAGGTGCTTGCTTCAAGCCATATAATTTTTTTTTCAATTTGCACACAAAGTTCTCCTTACCTTTGACCTCAAATCCCCGTGGCTAGGCAATATATATTTCTTCATCCAAATCACCATGAAGAAAGGCTATTTAACATCCAACTGCTCTAAATGCAAATCTTCAATAGCCACAAGACTTAAAACAGTACGGATAGAAGTCATTTTAAAAATAGGAGAAAATATCTCATTAAAATCAATTCCCTTTTTCTGTGCAAATATTTTTACAACTAACTTGGCCTTAAATCTTTTCTTACCCCCTTCCTCTTCTTTCAACCTATAAACTCGCTTATTTTGTAAAGCCTTTTTACCTGCAGGCAACTTGCATAGATCCCATGTCTTATTCTATAGCAAAGAGTCCATTTCATCTTTAATTGCAGACTCCTACTGAATCTTAGTATCCACCTACATAGCTTCATCATAACTTTCAGGTTCACCAGCACAAGTAAGTAAAATAGAATACAAAGAGGGAGAAAATATTTGTGGAGGTCTAATTTTCCTCGTTGGCCATCTAACATTCACTGGTGTGTGTGGTATTTGTTGTTGTAGTTGTTGCACATCATGAGAAATGGATGGAACATCAACTTTTGGAGTATCATCCAACACTACATAATCATCTTCTTTCTTCTTATGTTGCTGCAACAGATCTTTGTACAACACTTTCTCATTGAATATGACATCCCGACTTCTAACAATTTTAAGATTTTTAAAATCCCAAAGCCTATAACCAAATTCATTAATGCCATATCCAACAAAGACACATTCCTTTGATTTAGCTTCTAGCTTGGTTCTATTTTTAGAGTCTATATGAGCAAAAGCTTCACAATCAAAGGTCTTGAGAAAAGAATAATTCACCTTCTTACCAATCCATGCTTCCTCTGGAATACCACAGCCCAAAGGAGTAGAGGGACCTCTATTAATCAAATATATTGTAGTATTGGTAGCCTCTACCCACATGTGTAAGGGCAACCCAACATGCAACCTCATGCTCCTTGTGCTCTCCATTATAGTTGTGTTGATGCGTTCAACCACTCCATTTTCCTGTGGAGTCCTTCGAACAATTTTCTGTCTATGAATACCATTAGTGGAGCAATAATATTCAAATTCATGACTACAATACTCACCACCATTATCAGATTTGAGACATTTTAATTTCTTACCAGTCTCATTTTCAACCAAGCATTTCCATTTCTTAAAAGTTTGAAATACATCAGATTTCTGTCTAAGGAAATAAACCCATACTTTTCTAGTTGCATCATCAATAAATGTAACATAATAATGAGAGCCACCAAGGGAAGGTACCCGAGCTGGTCCCCATACATCTGTATGCACAAGCTCTAATTTCTCCTTTTTGTTTTCCTTCCCAGTCTTTACAAAACTCACTCTCTTTTGTTTTCCATACACACAACTTTCACAAAAATCCATATTAACACATTTTAGACCTGGTAAAACTTTCTTTGAATGAAGTACTTTCATACCTTTCTCACTCATATGCCCAAGTCTATTGTGCCACAACGCTGTATCAAAATCTACAACAGCTATTTGTTCTCCCTGCTCAACTGCAGCATTTGTTCCTGAACATTCATTTTTCTCTGAAACAATCAAAGTAGTAGGAACAATATGACCTGTACAAAGATATAAGGTGCCTACTTTGACACCTTTTTCTACTACAAGGGAACCTTTTGAAACCTTCCAATTTTTATCATTAAAAGTAACTACACAACCCTCATCACCGAGTTGCCTAGCTGAAATTAAATTTCTACTCAGCCTTGGAATATGTCTTACCTCATGTAGTAGCCAATGATTCCCATTTTGCAACTTAATCTTAATTTTTACCTTTCCAACAATCTGACAGGGTTCATTATCCCTCAAATAAACAAGCCCAAAATCCGCTTGGACATAATCAATGAAATAACCTCTATGAGGTGTAGCATGAAATGAAGCACCAAAATCTAAAACCCATGAATCATCAACACTCTCTAAAGATAGAAGCAAAGCATCCTCTTCGAATTTGTTACTTACTACATTTGCCTCCTTGTCTCCATCTAATTTATCTCCTTCATTTTTCTTTCCATTCCAACAATCTTTAATTTTGTGCCCTGGCTTCCCACAGTACTAGAAATCATTTTGTCCTCTTGATTGAGACCTCCTCCCCTTTGACTTTCCTCTTGATTTCCCATGATTTCCAAAGTTACTTCCTCTTTCAGTCATTCTACCCCTACTTTGTGCATTCAAAGCACTTCCTGATGTAGATCCACCTGAGGATTTTCTACGAGTTTTCTCACTCAAAACAACACCGATCACATCATCATATTTTAGGGTACTAGATCCAGGAATAGAATTAATCACCGTCATTACCAAGCCATTCTAGCTTTCAGGCAAAGAACATAAAATCAAGAGAGCCCTAATTTCTTCATCAAAATTGATACCCACTGAAGATAATTGACTAGTAATAGTATTAAACTCATTTAAATGATCTACAACAGATCCACCTTCTGCCATTTTCATATTAAATAAACACTTCATGGGAAATACCTTGTTTGAAGTGAAGGGATTTTCATATAGTGTTGCTAGGGTTTTCATCAAATCTTCTGTCATCTTTGCTTTTGTAATATTAAATGCCACCGATGGTGCCAAGCATAACTGAATGCTTTCGAGTTCCTTTCTATCAAAAAGATCCCATTCAACTTTTGACATAGTTCCCTAATTCTTGGCTTTGCCTTCCAATGGCTTCCATAAATCCTTTTGATATAGATAGTCTTCCATTTGCATCTTCCATAACTGGAAGTTCTACCCATTAAACCTATCAACCCTCAGCCTACCCTCATCTACCATCGCTCCCACTCAACCATGAGACTCCCACTTAACCGTGAGACTTTCTTGCAGAGGATAACTGAAAGACAACCTCGCTTTGATACCACTTTTTAGGATAAACCACAGACAAAAATAAAAACTACATGCAAATATAACCAATAAAAATAAAATAGATCACACAGAAATGAACACAAGGCACCAAGATTTAATGTGGTTCACCCAATCCCTGGGCTACATCCACCAAACAGCAAGTCTAAACTTATTACAATCCAGTGATTACAACCTGATTACAATCTGTAATCCCTTACAACTCAATACCGCCGCAAGAACCAATTTCACATCACACCATAATGAAAAATACCCAACTCTAAAACCCTTTTATACAAGTATTAATAGCTTTAGGGTTATAACATTTCGGCCATAACTAGCTCCATTACTTTAGTGGTGAGTCTACGAATGGTGAATAGTACCAAAATAATTGGCGAATAGTACCAAATTTTTTTTTTCGGGGTGATGCCCTGAACCCCACTAATTATGAAGTATGTACAATACTTTCCTAATTAGTCACCACAATCTAACACTTATTTCCATATGAACTATATCTAATTAGTACTCTATCTCCTCTATAATGAATAAGTGATATTTTGTGTTTAGAACTAGTTCTATTATGATTTGGTTTTCTATCCATCCAATGTAAATATTCCTTCTTCCTTATTACTCATGATTCACATTTTGAATGGATATACTAATGTTAATCTATCCCTTTATCTACACAACCAACTTGTTCACAACACTATAACAAGATTCCTTACTCCTTTTGTATTAAATCCAAGTTGCATATATATGTATACTAATCTATCCATTCCAAGATGTGTAAAACTTTCTTATTGCTAAGTCACTGCAGACTGGATTTGAATTGATTGCTGATTAGATTCATATCTATTGAATTGGTCTTTAGTAGTTGATTGAGCATTCATTGGAAACTGGTCTCAGATTCATTGGATGTCTAATATTGGAGTTTTCTTTTGAAATTAATCACTAGATATAATGTTCATCATCGGTTCAATAGGTATCTGTGATATTGTCTTTGATTATCACTTCACATTGATATCATTGTGATATTAACTAAGTAAGCCCACGAGATTTAGGTAATTATGTCTTCCCTTTTCCCACATTGAAGCCTTTGATCACTGTTCTTATTCAATTTTTATCATCAAATCTCTACTTGCTAAATGTATACACTGTTCAACTCTCTTCCATCAATTATATACTATCCAATATCTGCTAATCTTTGTTACATCTTTTACGTTTGGGTCTTCACTGTAAATTGTGCCCTCTTGAATATTTTTTTCATTACTAATGAGTGTATCCTATTATTGAATTCCCATGTATAATTCATTAGTGTTTCTCCATCTCAGTACAATGTCTTATTAAGCCTCTTGGACTCTATATGTATGTCTTTGAAATGATTGTAATCTACACTGAAACAATGCTTTTCTAATATCTCTTCCTAATCGCTATTGCTTGGAAATTTATATTTTTGTCTTTTCTTAATATCCCTGCATACAAACAAAAATATCACTACAACTTATAAGACAAGTGTTGGGTGATGTGATGCACTCCCCTGCCCACAAGTGGTTAATTATGTGGTGTTCCATGTTCACTAACAATCATGGCTTTTGGTGCAATGGCAAATGGGCCCAACAATTGGTATCAGAGCCTGGTTTTGGCCTAGTCATGGGTTCAAATCTCCCCGGTGCCTTCCTGACCCACGTAAGCACCTAGTATGCATGTCGAGGGGGAGATTGTTGGGTGATGCAATGCACTCCCCTACCCACAGGTAGTTAATTATGTGGTGTTCCATGTTCACTAACAATCATGGCTTTTGGTGCAATGAAAAATGGGCCCTACAACAAGAAAACTAAACATTGCAGACAAAAATGAAATTCCACCACTATAGCATAAATACACTACTATGTTAAGAATATAATATACAATTGTGATATTTCTATTAGGATTTAACCTTTTTTTTGAGTCAAACTCATTGACCCATGTTTCATGAGTAGTGATTCACACGAATCCATATCTCATGAGAATAAATGGAGTGCTTAGTAGGTATTAGATCTAGATAATGTTCATAGAGGTGAAGCCCTGTGATTTCCTAGGAGGTCACCCATCCCAGTATTACTGCAGATTGAGCATGCTTAACTATGAAGTTTCCTCCATCGTTAAATCTACTCTTCTTGCAACCATATTTACAAAAACTTCAACAAGTGTTTTCCTTATGAACTATTCATTAGAAATCCCCTTAAGCTCATCAACTAATAAGATAAGAAGACACACTTTATCGAGATGGAGAATGGTAAGCCCCTTAACAATATACAATATAGAGAAGAAGACTAAATATATCATCTTGTAAAGGGAGTAGGTGCTATGTTCCAAATTTCTTTTGGTGTCAAAGAATGTTTTATTCAAGTTAGTGGTATTGCAACTTGAAAATATTATTTTCCTTTATCAAGATGATATATATAACCTGGGAATATTTTGGATTCTCTTTAGCCGATGTTCTCTAATGTCAATCCCCAGAGTCAATAAATGTAGTTTTCCAATAGGATCTACATGAAATAAGGCCTTTAACTCATCTATTAGGATGTAAACACACTGTATTTTATTTTCCTAAACCTAGTAGGAAACATAGATTAAATGACAAGAAAGTGATAGTAATAGTCAAAGGGAAGGGTTTAGACAATCACAAGGAAGGATTTAGATAGTCACAATGATGATAAAGAGGCTTTGTCCACAATTAAAGGGTGTGTTGGAAATAAAAGTAATTCAAAGATGGGGAAACAATGTCCTTCAGATGGTGGATGTATTGGTTAAGGCAATAATTTCCAAGGAGGTCAAACAAAACAAAGAGTTGCAGAGAATCAATGGGACTATTATAGGGAACAATCACAAGTTAATTTTGTTTTGTTTGATTAAGAAGTTGTATTTGATGACTTGGATATGCATGAAGGGTGTGGGAAAAGTTAGAGAAGAGTTTAGGAAGTATCTAAGTGCATGGGTGGAAGTTAATACAAGGATCAAGAGGTATTAAGTGGTTGTCTTATTGTTGACTGTCACTAAAATAGTGAGTAGGTTGTATTGGTCAAGAAGCAAAGTAAGGTGAGTTGTATATGTCTTAGTCAACCAAGATAGAGTACAAGTTTCCTCCATGGTGAAAAGGAGTTTAACGTAGCCATAGTACAAGTCAAGTGTAAGGGTTTATCCAAGCAAGGATCTGGTAATAAGTGAATTAAAAAGGGTTATGTGTGGATAATCATGAGCAATTTTATGCAATCAGAGTTTCAAGGTGTTATGAGATCAAGGATTGAACTTGTAATCAAAACCAAAAGAAGTGTTTTATTTTTCTAGGGAGAGACCAAAATGTGATAGTGTGTGTCTAAAATTTAGGATTTAGGGTTGGAATCCAAAAGTGTATTGTGGACTGTCATGCTGACAAGATTAGGACATTGAGAGTCCTTATCTGGTTGTGATCCAAGGTAAGGTCATTTGTGATTGGTTGATGGTTGTGGGGAGTATGTAAGAAGTTCTCTATTAATAGGATGCTAGGGGAACCATGTAGAGAGTTGATTCAAGGGCTAGGATCTGAAGTGTGTTGAATAAAAGTAAAGGCTATGTATGTTGTTGAGCTGATTAAGTTATATTGTGTAGACACTCACTGGTGCAGGAGCACCTCACATAATCAATTTGGAGAAGTAGACTAGGTAGACTTTCAAGACCTTGAAAGCAAATTCAGAGGATGGAATGTACAAAATGGGTCAACAGATTAAATGGAGGATCTTGGCACCTATAATGTTATTAACATAATACATTTCTTCAATTAATTTGTAAGGCCCTCAAAGCACTAAAATGTTATGTTTGTAATGTCCATCAAGGGACTTAGAATTGGATTGTAATGGACTGATGTTGTCCAAGGTTTAATAAAGCTTACAATACTATTTTAGGAGTCTATGCTAGGCATGAAATGGGTCAAGGTCAATAAGGAACAATTAGAAAGGAGTTATATATTCGAATAAAGCCTTTTATAGTGTTTTGAAATTCAAAATTTCAAATATAAACAGTTAGGAATGTGTGTGAAGGGAGTTTGTGTTTAGGATTTTGTTATTCTTAAACTAAGCTCCAACCGATGATAGTTGGTTGCATTAGTTTTTTTTTTTTTTTTTGGGAAGTTATAAGGAATCTTATAGATCTCTATTATGACAGAGGAGGAGGCAAGTGTATGTAGGCATAAACAGGAAGAAATATAAAACTCTCAATTTTTGCAATTCTATTTACCTTAGAAGTCTTAATTGATTGATCTAACATATAAATGAGTTAGAAGAGTTTCTTTTATCCATTTTAAAACTGTTTGAAGTGAGTTTTGGATTTAATAGGTGTGAAAAATTGGTGTATGGATCTGCAAACAATGGGCAATAAAAAATACTCTTAATTCTGCATTCTCTTTATTTTGGAAGTTTGTATTGACTGAATTAGAGATCAATACAGGTTGTTAGAGTTCTTCACTCATTTGAGGTGTTACCCGATGCCATCTAGATTGTGTTAAAGATCATTGGTTGTGCCAGTTGCTGATTGACCCAGTGTTATCTATTTATACTTGTGATTGTAGTAGAGTTTTAGGAATGGGGGTTGTTCCATGAATAGTTTAAAGGCCTTGTATTCATGGAATGAAAACTTCTAATTTTTATTATTAATTTACTAACCGTGCACATGCAGACTTATGGGAGTAGGAGTGATCACAGGAAATGTGTAGTTTGAAGGTATAATGAGATTGAAAGCTAGATACAACAGAGAATGATCTGCCCAAGTTTGGAGTAGATTTTTATGTCTAAAAACATATTAATATATTGAATGGAGTGTGGCTCGATCATCATTTGAGTATAGGGTGGTGTAGAGATCTAGGTTTTGAGAAGGCCCTATGGAATGAGGGTTTGGAGTTGAGAAGAGCCAAAGTTATCAAGTATGTAGCATGATTAATAAGGCAGAGTATTGTGTACTTGAGTTCAATTTATAGGAGTATGGTATTGTCTTAAATCCCTCTGTGTTGAAGTTAGTTGGGTGTCTATGAAACCAATCAATATTTAGGGATATTGTGATAGACCTAAACAAGAAATAGGCTTGAAGGATTTGAAAGTTGTTAGACACAAGTATCTAGAACCTCTAAAATTAGAAACTCTTATTGTGTTTTGAAAGCCATCAATCTTCCCTTTGCATCACTCAAAAAAGTAGAAGAATGACCAATACAAGATCAAGGATGGATGGTGAGTTATTGATAAGATGTTAGGCCTAGTGGAAGGAGAGTATTACTTGAAAATTAAGAGGTCCCAAGGTCTTGAGACTATGGGTATGGATCTAGGATGATCCAATTAAAGGAGACAATAAGTGTTGTTATAAAACAAATTAAGGAAGAGATAGTTTCATAATGGAGATTTATTCTGATCTACTAGCCTCTACATAAAAAATGATTCCACTCCATTTTGAATGTAATTTAAAGGTCTTTCACGATCAATATTGAAATTCTGATCCATTTATTTAAAATTTTCTTAAAACCTCCAATTTAAGGGGCTAAGAGAATACTTATTGATAACTCTCTAGAAATTGGGACATTTTTGAAGGCTCTTTTAAATTCTTCTAGTCTCTATTTGGATGTTTGTTTCCATTAACAAAAAATGGATGCCCTAGGTAGGTTATCGTGTGAGTATTCATTGTTAGTGATAGTTTATTGTAATATTTTGATTAATTATTGATACGTATAGAGGTACTAAAGGGTTCATGAGACTGAATTAGTATATAGTGAGTTTGAAAATTCCCTCTATTATTGCTTGGCGATAAATTTGAGTTTCTTTAAATCTCTAATTTATAGAAATAGTATCCAAAATATCATAGGCAATAATAGTTGTAGTTAGGGGGTTTTAATTTTATTAAGTGCAGGGACATCTCAATTTGTATTCAATTTTAATGTTATATAATTTCTATTTTAATTTATTAGTTGATAAACTTTCCCATTGAGGTTGCTTGCAACTAGAATTTGCCTCACACCATTAAACCTTTCCCTGGATACCATTTTTTAGTCATCAATAAACAATTTTCACATCAACTAATTCTGGGTGGTTGGTGAGTGCAGGCAGAGTGGGTGAGCTAACAAAGTGAGTTGACATGGTGAGTGGGGTTAGAGAAGCAACTCAGTGGGGCAACTTGGCAAGCACACATAGAGAGCCAACTTGCTTAGGGAAGGTGGTAAAACCATTGGGTGAGTCAACATGGTGAGTTAACTTAAAGAGTCAACTCGTTGAGGTGACTCGGTGGAGGTGACTTGGTGGGCTGACTTGGAGAGTTGACCTAGGGGGCAAATTAGTGAGCGAACTTAAAGAGTCAACTTGGTGAGCATACTTGAATTGTTAGCTTGGTGAGCTGACTATGGGAGTCAGCCTGGCGAGACGATATGGCGAGTCGACTTAAAGTGGCAACTTGGTGGCACAAGTTGGTGAGTTGACTTATCGAGGCCACTTGGTGAGGCGACTTCAGAAAAGCAACTTGGTGAGCCGACCTACTGAGTGTACTTAAAGACTAACCTTGATGAGGTGCTTTGGTTGGGTGACTTGATGAGAAAACTTAAAGTGTCAACTTGATGAGCATACTTGAACAAACAACTTGGTGACATGACTTGGTAGGGTGACTTCATTAGCTGACTTGGCAAGCTGACTTGGTGAGCATACTAGAAAAGTCAACTTGGTGTGCCGACCAAGTGAGTTTACATGGTGAGCGGGCTTAGAGAAGCAACTCTATGGGGAAAATTTGCAAGTACACTAAGCAAGCCCACTTGTTGGGGCAAGGTGGTAAAACCACTAGGTGAGTCAACTTCGTGAGCTGACTTAATGAGTCAACTCATTTAGGTGACTGGGTGGGGGTGACTTGGTGAGCTGACCTAGAGAGTTGGCCTAGGGGGTGAACTTGGTGAGTGAATTTAGAGAGTCAACTTGGTGAGTGTACTTTAATTGTCAGCTTGGCGAGCTAACTTGGGGAGTTGGCCTAGTGATCTAACATGGTGAGTGGGCTTAAAGTGGAAACTTGGTGGGGCAAGTTGGTGAGCCAACTTAGCGAGGCCACGTAGAGATGCGACATGGCGAGCTAACTTGGTGAGCAAGCTTGATGAGCAGACCTAAAGATTGACCTTGATGAGGCACTTTGGTGGGGTGAGTTGATGACTGAACTAAAAGAGTCAACTTGGCGAGCATACTTGCACTAGTACATTTGGGTTCATTTTTTGACCTTCATTGGTCAAATTTTCGACCCAATTTTCAACCAAATTCAACCAACCCATTTATCAAAATTTTGACCAACTCACTAATACATGATTTGTCTCAATCATATAACTAATTATATATTCTTCATATTAGTTACTATTGGTGTTTTTCAAGCATTCTATAAAATAGTTCACATGCCTTGCGTATGATATGACATTTTGCATGCATCCTGCACTCTCTCTTATTCGGCTAATGATGGATTATGCAGAGTGATCTTAAACCATGATGCTAAAAAACACACAATCAAATCCAAAATGAACTTGCACTACAAATGGATTGTGGAAATTTGATATTGGTAAAATTGCATGCATGTCTACCAGGACAATCACAACTTAAACACATATTTGTCCTGGTAGACATGCATGCAAAATTAACAATGTCAGTTTTCCACAATCCATTTGTAGTGCAAGTTCATTTTGGATTTGATTGTGTTTGTTTTTTAGAATCATGGTTTTAGATCACTCTGCATAATCCATCATCAACCAGATGAGAGAGTGTAGGATGCATGTAAAATGTCATCTCATAGGTAAGACATGTAAACTATTTTATAGAATGCCTGAAAAAAATTTACACCTAGTTGTCGGTGGAAATTTCCACCAACGCCTAAATTTTTTTCTACCTTTGTTGGTCGAAATTACCACCTTCATTGGTAAAAATTTCCACCAATGCCTAAATTTTTTTTCTACCTTTGTTGGTCGAAATTTCCACCTTCATTTGTCAAAATTTCCACCAATGCCTGATTTTTTTTTCTACCTTTGTTGGTCAAAATTTCCACCTTCATTGGTCGAAATTTCCACCAATGCTTAAATTTTTTTCTACCTTTGTTGGTCGAAATTTCCACCAATGCACAATTTTTTTTCTACCTTTTTTGGTCAAAATTTTGACCAATTCCTGTTTGAACTTACACAATGGGTTTGGTAGGGTTTTGACCAATGCATTGGTCAAAATTTTGACCAACCAATGAGTTGGTCAAAATTTTGACCAGAAAAATATTGACCAATGGGTTGGTTGAAGTTGGTCAAAATTTGGGTCAAAAATTTGACCAATAAAGGTCAAAAAATGAACCCAAACGTACTAGTGGCCCAATGGTTAAGGCACTGGTCAGTTATAGGATCACTTGTTATACTGCAACATATTTGAGGTTTTGTTGAATCAACATAATTTATCAAACTTTTTCCCTTTCATTTTGAAAGTTATTTAAAGTTTCACCTACACTTAGCTTACCAGTGTCATGAGTGATGTTCTTAGCTATTTCATGCTTGTGATTCCTTGGTTATGTATAGAAGATTTAGGGGTTTTTATCTACTTTGTCAGATTCAGGGATATATTTTGCACTGGTACCATATTGATTGAATCTGTGGTCCACCCGCCTAGGTTTTGCAGAGCTTGAAGTAGAAGAAGGGTCAAGCCTTATAGTTGGTTTGGTGTCTAAATTGATATGTTGAAGATGGGAGTTAGCTACCTCTAGATGTGTCATATTCTCATCGAGGTAGTTGGAAATTGGTAATGTTTTCAAACACCAACAAAATGGAAACTCTGTTGGGGACTGTATTGAATCTAAGTGATAGACAAACCTTGAGAATTTAAAAGGAGTTTCAATACGGTAGAAGGAGCGTGTGATAAAATTGTAGCAGCAAGTTAATTGATGTTTTTTCCAATTTTCTTACTCAACTATCATGCACCCCATTGATGCTTTCTTCAGGACAATAGTATCTTTTAAGGTTGAATGTAGATTGTATTGCTAGTAAGTTTCATTTTCAATCAATTCAACCAAATGTTGTTTTCATAGTACTACTATAAATTTAGAGTTAGAATTATGTAAAGGTGTTTCCTCTCTTCTAAGTGTTTAAATATTTGCAAAGTGCTACAAATTGAAAATCTAGTTCAGATTTGTCAATGCATGAATCATGTTTTAAAATCTTTCTCACAATTGTGAGTGGCGACTCTCTAAAGGATCTCTATACCAGTGTAGATTGGTTAATATATAAATGTTTTCAAAGAGTTTTCAGCTTGGTAATGTAGATCTGAAAGTTAAGTTTTATACAAGAAGAGAGATATATGAATTTCTGACCAATGAGTTTTAAAGTGTTGATTAATTTGCTGTCATAACAAATTTGAATTGTTAAAGTGAATCACAATAGTGATTTCATTTTGTTCTCCTCAAGGAGATGGTGGCTCTACAAAGTTTGAATAGTGGTGTGAAGGAATTTCAGTCTTGCACCTATGCCAAAATTGTAGATTGAAGTTCAGCATCAACACTTGAGGTATTTTGGTTTTCATGTTTCTTTTTCATGGAAATCAAGTGTTTAAAAAGATTGTCTCTATTCAGTGATTTTAGCACTAGAAGAAAGAGGTAGAAGTTTTATTTTAAAATGGAATTAGATCTTAGATTTGAAATTAGTTTACCAAGATATGAGGATGTGTTGGAAGATATGATAGAAATTGAGAAAGCTCTTCGCAATCAGATTGTCAAATTTATAAGAAATGTGGTAAAAAATGTTCAAGGTCTAGAAGATGATTAGATCTATGAAAGGTTTAAATCAACACTTATGGAGTTGCACATGTCTTTAAGATCCAAGGAATCTTCATGGCCTATTGCTTTCTTAGATGTCTTTATGCCTGATTCAGTTGACTGGCCATCACATTTAAGGCTACAAAAGATTTTTCATATTGATAGTCTTTTCAAGAAATTTGAGAATGATTTAAAAAGCCAGTGTGAATGTGTTGAAAGTGGTAGTGAATCTAGTAAATCCATATATAATGAAAATGTTTCTTGTGATTATGAAGACTTGGATTTTAGATCTATTGAATTAGATGATTTTGGTCAGTAGGATGAAGATGGTTATGTGACTAAAAATGAATCGTGTGACAATATGCATGAGAGCATGGAAAGTTTTAATAGTAGTATGGATAATTCTTCATTTGGTAAAGATGAGAATGACACGCCTAGAAAAGAGGTATTGTGTGAAGAAGAGGTAATATGTTGTAGTATGGATTCTAGTTTTTCAAATTTTCATGTTAATGGTACTGCTTCTGTAAGTTTTTCAGATCAGCTAGTTTATGATTAGAACCTAGGAGAAGAGACTTGTGATGAAGTCTTGTTGAGTGTTGATGAAATCTTAGAATTGCTAGCTCATGATCTTGAAAGATATGCAAATGTTTCTCTGGATGCTCATGTTGTCCCTTGTGGTATTTTTTCTCAAGGTGAGGTCATTTCCCAAAGGTTTGATGTTGAATTTGATATAGAATCAGAATAGCTATTGTCAAGTTTTGGAGGTGTATTTGATAATAGATCATGTATCAATACACATGATGTATTTTCTAATAAGGAGAGTACCAATAGGGAGAAGTTTCATTTTGCTTTAGATTCATATCATGCTGATTATATTGAGATTGGTTTCGAATATAACAAAGAAGCAAAGGCTAGAAGTGATAAATCTGATTTTGAGTTTTCACTATATGCTGATGATAAGTTCAAAGTTAATTCTAATGAATTATTTGATAAAGATCACAATCAACATGATTTATATCAGCACTTTCATGATAGTTTTTCAGAATTGGTAACTAATCAGTTGTTTGAGTGTAAAGAGGTTTTAGTGAAAGATAAATCTGATGTAGTGAATGACATGATTGCAAGTAGGAAACAATCAAATTTCACATACTTTTTGCAGCCAGAGACACAAGGTGAGTTGTAATTTTTTTGTACATGCAACTTGGTGAATGATGTAGAATATGAATTCTTTGTGTTTTCGATCAGCATGCATGAATCATTGTTAGATTTTGATTCTTAATTCAGTTTGTGTAATTATGAGCATGCTAATGTTTTATCTCATAATGAGCATGAATACAAAGTTAATGCTGATGTATATATGCACTATGAGAATGATGGTAGTTATTTTGTTTTGCCTCATGAGCTAAGTGAAGGTATTGTTAAAAATGACAAAACAAATGAAAGTGAAATTTGGAGCTTACCTCAACAAAATGCAAATGAAAATTAGGTATTTGACAGGAGTAAGAATTTTGACTAAGTTTTGGTAGCCTCGAGTTGCCCCTTGTATAATAGAGGTAGTTGTTGTTTGCTTTTAATAAAGCTATTTGAGAGAAGTTTTAAAGTTTTGGGAATGGTCTACTTCTACTAGAGATCTGAATCCTTGCCATGCCACAAGGGACATGCATCCCTAGATAGAGCCACTGTTGGTGCTCAAAATTGAAGGCCCAATTTTGAACACAGTTGAAGAAATTGAGTCCTATAAAAGATTTTAAATGCACATGTACCTGACTGTACCTTTCAACCCTGTGAGGTGTTTAATGTTTCTAACACCTTTCATTTAGCGCATCTATGTGTTCCATGAAGTTAATTTGCCATTTTGAGTCATTTTGTGAAGTCCCACTTTGACCAAATTCCAAATCAGCATTTTTACGTAAGTGTCAAACAACGATAGGAGGATGTGTTTGTCATTGAATATCTCACGCCCAAAAATGTTTCATGACTTGCCACTTTGGGAGTATCTAGTGCCCATACTTGAGCCTATGTTTTAGATTTTGAGTCCTTTTGAGTTTGTTTGACTAGGTTTTGAATCTCTCAAAGTTGGTCATTTAATGTTGTCATGCTGATATAAATTGCACATAATTCTAGGAAGCCCTGTTTGATGACTTATAATTTTGACTCAGTTGACCAAAATGTGAAATTTCCTTTTGCATTGTATTTTAGAGGTTAGGGACTTGCTATGTTTCAAGTTTGAGTTTATGATGAATCCATTTGATCAGTTTTCAAACGCAATTCCAAATGCAATTTTTACCTTTTTACTGGTGTCACCATTTGCAGATTTGTCGGGACCCTTGTTCATGACATCATAACTTGAAATCAATGATTGGTAAGATCAAATGGATTCTACCACTATGTTTTCTCTAAAAATACTCTAAGTGTGCCAATTTTCAAGTCATGATGAATCCATTTGCACACTTTTCCAGGTTAATTCCATTTGCAAAAAATTGCTTTTCTGCCATTGTTTTCAGTTGTCAAATTCTGAGTAGCCCACTTTGACCGCTTTCCATTTGCGCCCAGTTATTCATCATGAGCCCAAATCAAAAACTTAAAATTTCCTCATGATAGAGAACTAATGCCCCAGTTTTTGTCTTCCCAAGTGTCAGTTTACCCAATTTTTGAAGCCGATTTCGAATGCAATTTGTTGTTTTCTGACATGTTTTCTTTTAGGCAGTTTTGAAAGGTCAACTTTGACAGCGAATATCTTTTGACCTCAAATTTTTCATGAGATGAGATTTGACATGGTACAAGTATGCAGAGAAAAAAGCTAGTGTGCCAGTTTTTAAAGCTCGATCAGGTGTTTTGATTAGTTTTTAAGGTTCATCAACAGACCTCCTAACACAATTTTGATAGGTGATAGAAAGTGATGAAATGAGTTTTTAATGGTCAGTCAGTGATCAAATTTGATTCAAATCAGTTTGAGATGATCAGTGGGTTAGTTAGATGGTTTAAATGTTTGAAAATAATTTTTTTTTATAGCTGGACCCACTTTGGGGCCTGACTGATTCCATTAAATTAGTGAAGTGTCATGGTGATTGAATTATTATGATTATGCTATTGAAGTTAAAATGTTATGTAACCAGCACTATGGATAAAAGCAATACTCGAGATGGAAAATGGAAGGGAAGTATACTTATGTTCTTCTCGAGTCTAGGGAAACAGATAATGTGAAACCTAAAATGAAACTTCAAGGAAAGTGGTAAGACGAATTAGGAAAATTTGACAAATATGGGAGACTAATGAGAAGAGACAATAGTGATAGTGAATTAGATGATATACCTCCTACTACAAAATTTTAGAGGGATTCTAGTTGGAGTTCTTGAAAGTTTTCCAGAGAATGAAGAGCTACTTTTTGAGAATTAAATTGCTAGACTTCTTTAAGGTCAAGATTATAAGTGATGACTTGGGCATTATTAAGCAAGTTTATTGTCTAAAGATGAAGGGTAGGAAACAACTCGAGAACCATATGAGGTCAAAGCCTAGACAACAACAGGAACCTTGGATGATTAAGAAAGATTATCTTTCAAAGAAGGCAAACCTTTACACTTTACATTCAGGGAGAACGACCAACCAGTTAAAGTATAAGTTTTAAATTTTCAAACTCCAAGAAATTAAGAATCCAAAAATAGCAGGCTAACAATGAATACAGGCTTGTGGTAGGAGGTCTAGTATGAACAATCTTTTAATTGTGATCATTCATTTTTTTTACACATGGATTAAAACCCCAAGTTTCAAGGATTGTTTTATGCTCCCAACTATGGAATAAAGGGCAGTGTAAAAAAAAGACTCCACACATAAAAAAAGAAGCAGCCACTTGTGGAAAAGGAGAGTTGTAGATCCAAAGCAAAGTTGCCAATCATTAAAAAATACAGTCAAAGCCATTCACAAAAGAAGTCTATGCATTGGAATCAAAGCTACACACATGCATGAAGAAGATAAAGGTTGATTCAAAGGAGGAACCTCCCATGGTTGAGTAAGACAAAACACTCCACACCCAAGAAGAAATTAACAATGAGGAAGAAGTACACAAATTTAGAAAAGATGCTTTGAAAATCATAGAGCAAATGATATAGGGAATCAACTCCATTTTGAATGGGCAAAAGGTGAATGCCAAGAGGAAAGAACACATCAAGAATAACTCATGTAGAGGAGCTATGGCAACTTGTAAGTGGCAACAACATGAAGAGTGGTTCCCACGATTAAATAGAAGGCAGTCCAGTCTAAAATGTTGAGAAAATGAGAAGAAAGCACCTGACAAAAGGAAAAGCCACCAGTTCAAGAGATCTAAACATTCAAAATAGATAGGAAGCCGATTGAAGAGGCTCCCATCCCCATGCTTTCAACATGATGTAGCTGTCGTGGCTAACAGTGAGCCCACATAGCATGAAATGTCTAGTAAGTAGCAAAAGAAAATATGCATGAAGAGGAGCCATAACCACACATGCCATAAAAAGAAAAAAGAAAGGGTGTGGATCAGAGGAGAAGAAAACATGGGCCTCCTCATATTTCACACCCATAATAGATACAAAACCATCAAAGATGCAATAGGAAAGGGAATGTCAGTATATGAAAAAATTCATAGTCAAAGTATGGAGGCCGTCTTGAGGCAGTAAAGCGGCATGTGAACTGAGGAAAGCCCATGCAAAGGTGGTAGCAGAACAAGGATCCTCACATGTATGAGAAAAGGAATCTCCAGTTCATTAAAGCCACATAGTAAAAATGGAGTTACAGTTAAGTTACGTAATCCCACATCGGCTAGGGAATGGGAGTTTTGAGTATTTAAATACAACTTCTTACAAAGCATACAATGTCTTATGACATGCGCCTTTTGTGAAGGCCATGTTGTGTTGTGTGAGACTCAGAGCCAACCTGGATGTGATAGCTAGAGGTGATGACATCAAAAATTTTAGATGAAGATGCATGTGAGCTAACATGGCACCAAGAACGTAAATGCATCCAAATTTTGACACATGTCTACATCATGTGGTGGGCGCAAGCCCGCAAGATGAAGGTGCCAGGAGATAAATATTGTAGAAATGTGGGATGTCTCCAGTTGGTAGTAGGTCCTATCTAGTCATGAGGTGGCACCAAAGGAGTAGTTTAAGATGGATTCACCTGATGCTACCACATGTCAGATCCGATAGATGGTGCAAACCCATTTGACAAAGATGCACGCCAGTTAAATAGTGTGAGATTGCGGGAGGTTGACATGAGGTATCCTAGGTAGAATAGATGGTGACATGGAAAATGATGTAGATCAAGTAGCCAATCAGACATCACCATGTGGGACATGGTCAAACTTGAGTTGACCCCAAAATTGAAGCGGATGAGGGGAAAAATAAATGATTTTAAAGTCTCATTTTAAAATTGGTTTGCACATCAAATTTTAAAAAAAAATCAAAAGGGCATTTAATCTAAAGTTCTAACTTTAGATTATTTTAAATTTTTTAAATTTTAATTATTTTGAAGTTGTAGACTTGAGCTTTGTAAGAGGGGGCATTTTCAAATTGGCTTTCAAGGGTTTTTTGGTAAGCTAAATATGCAATGTCATATATCGTCGAAATCATGAGAAGACGAACTTTTTGATTATGGAATTGATTTTTGCATAGGAATTCATTTGTTCAAGATATAGCTAGAAATGTAAAATTTGGGCCTTCTCAGTAAAATGAGTGAAAATTGGAAATGCGGTTATAGGTTTGGTAAGAACACTTGGTAAAAGACTTGTTGGATCAATTTTGAGGATATTATACCATTTTGCTATAATTTGGCTCCAATTTTCAGTTAGAGAGCAAAAAATGATCAAGGATTTGATTGATCAGTTATAGAGAGAGATAAGAGAGATTCTTTTCACTACAAAGAAAGGGGATTTCAAGTGGACACATGTCAGATGCAGAGCAGATCCAGGAGTTCTTTCTTTCCTATATCATTCTTGTTGTTTCTCATTGTACAAGTTCCAATTTTTCACTATGAGACCATTGTTGGTTGGAAATTGTTAGTCCTTCTGTAAGACCACTTTGTTGGATCTAGATCTATGATTCCACCTTCATTCTTCAACATTTCCTCTTGTATGAACAATAGTTGTAGAGATTATACATATAGTTTAGATCTGCTAGGTTTTTCATGTATTTGATTATATTGATTTAAGGAAATGAATACAAGTGAGCAAGAATTCCATTAGTTTCATTTTGATTCTCATCTCATGTATCAATAATTTGAAATCTTATGCGGTCTAGGAACAAAGATCGAAGATCCATTCGCATCCCTTTGAAGTTGTATGTCAAATAGGTTTTGCTGTTGGGACAAAGAACCAAGTAAATGCTTGATGTGTTTGACAGGATTGTTGGTTATGTTGAGAAGGATATTTCATTAGAATGAGGTCTAAATGAACACTGTTGTCTGAATCACAAGGTGACTAGATAGATATGATGTTTGGGTATATGAAATATGTCTTGACATCACAGATATATGGATTGAATCCATGAAATTGCCCAATGGTTAAGGCACTAATTAGTTATAGGATCACTTGTTATACTGCTGCATATTTGAGGTTTTTTTGAATCAACATCATTTATCAAACGTTTTCCCTTTCATGTTGAAAGTTATTCAAAGTTTAACCTGCACTTAGCTTACTAGTGTCATGAGTCATGTTCTTAGCTATTTCATGCTTGTGATTCCTTGGTTAAGTATAGAAGATTTAGGGGTTTTTATCTGCTTTGTAAGATTTAGGGATATCTTTTGGACTGGTACCATATTGATTAAATCTATGGTCCGCCCACCTAGGTTTTGCAGAGCCTAAAGTAGAAGAAGGGTCAACCCTTATAGTTGGCCCAACGTATGAATTGATATGTTGAAGATGGAAGTTGGCTGCCCCTAGATGTGTCATATTCTCATTGGGGTAATTGGAAACCAGTAACATTTTCAAACACCCACACAACTCATGATCCTTGAGTTTTCAAGACTCCTAGGCAATCAGACGTCCATCCTAGATTAGAACTGCTCCAATCCCTTTTAGAGAAGCATCAATACACACCATAAAATCACCTGCTAGATTAGGTACTACTAGAATCAGTGCACTAGTCAAAGCTCCTCAAGCTTCTAGAATGCTTCCTCACATTTCTTTGTCCAAATAAGTTTCTTCCCCTTTCCCTAGAGAGAGTGATGGGGTATGCAACTCTAGAGAAGTTTTGAACAAATCTATAGTAATATCTAGCCAAACCCAAAAGGTTATGAACATTAGATACAATAGTGGGTGTAGGCCAATCTACCATCCCTTGGATCTTTGCAAGATCCATTAAGATACCATCTCCTAAGATGATGTGTACCTTAGACTAAAATAAGTCACACTTTGCCAAATTGGCATACAACTGATTGCCTCTAAGGTATTGAAGGACTAACCATAGGTGCTCCTCATGTTCTTCCTAAGATATGGAATATATCAATATGTAATCCAAGAAAAAAAGTACAAAATGGTCTAGGTAAGAACAAAATACTCCATTCATCAAGCACATGAATACTAATGGAGCATTCATCAAACCAAATGGAACCACTATAAACTCATAGTGTCCATAATGAGTGTGGAAGGTTTTCTTAGGTATATCAACATCTTGAATGTGTAGCTGGTAGTATCTTGACTTTAAATATATCTTAGAGAACACTTTAGATCCCTTGATTTGGTTAAAAAAGTCATTGATCCTCAGTAAAGGGTACTTATTCTTAATCATTACCTTGTTCAACTGCCTATAGTCAATGCACAAGCATAATGATCCATCCATATTATTTAGAAAGAGAACATGTACTCCCCATGGAGAAACACTCAATCTAATACAACCTTTAGAAAAAAGGTCCTCTAGTTGTAGATGCAATTCAATCAACTCTTGAGTGGTCATCCAATAAGGAGCTCTAGATAGGGGCTCTACTCCTGGGATGAGGTTGATGCAAAAGTCAATGTCCCTCTTAGGTGGCATACTTGGGATTTCACTGGGAAAAAAATCAATATACTCCTATATGATAGGGTGATCTAGGGTCTTCCTCCTCAAGTTTACTCATAGTAATGGTGAAAATCTAGAAACCCTTTTGGATTTTGTACTTTAGCTGCATAGTGAAGATCATATGAAGGGAAATGGGACTCTAGATGCTTATAATCTCAAATTCCTTACACTAGTCATCCTTACACCAAATAGTCTTTCTTTTCCATTCAATGGTAGCTTTATGTGAGCCTAGTCAATCCATGCCCAAAATTATGTCATACAAACCAAGGGGAATGACTTGAAGGTCTACTAAAGTAATGATTCGTCCTAGGTCCAATTGGCATTGTTGCACGAGAGAGTTTGTGGCTATTGTAGCTCCTAAATCTAGTTCCACCTACCAACCTATGCCTTGTTTAACTTCCTCAAGATCACACTTTATAACTATAGAGGGTAGTATGAAGGAATTTTTAGCACTTGAATCAAAATAAAATAGAAATGGGTGTACCTTAGATTTCTCTTGTAGTCTCAACTATGGTAACTTGGTGATCTACCTGGCAATGATCTGCCACTGTAAAAACTCTATGTGATCCTTCAACATTACCAATTCTAGGGTCAAACATTGCTAGTCTTAGTCTTGAATACTAAGAAGAACTTTGTGGGTAGTTGGTTGTAATATGCCCAAACTATCCACATGAGAAACATCCTGTACCTCTACTAGAATATCTCCCTACTAGAGGTGCACTAGACTACTAATGATTGTCTCTGTTTGCAAAGGAGTAGTTAATTTGCCAAGGTTGATTATATTGATTACACCTATTACATTGAGAGTTCCTAAATTTACAAGCATTGGAACCACCACCACCACTTTATGTTGGAGGATAAGATCCCTTCTACTTCTATTCTTGCTACTGCTAATTGCCTTTGGAGTAATGAGGCTTCCTATTACTGCCTATGCCATAGTTTTGTGAGCCCTTGGACCTTGATGGTGCATGTCCACTAGTAGGTGGACCCACAAAATAACCATGCCTTGAAATGATGTTCTTCTCAACAAGTATAGCTCGGTGAACCACTTCCTTAAGGGTCTTAGGCTATAATACCTTCACACCCCAATGTAACAATTATTTAGTCCCCATATAAAGTGTTGTACCACAAGTGGAAAATTATCACTAATCCCCACATAGGGAATGAGCTCAAAGAACTTTTGCTCATACTCTACCATAGTTAGGTTATACTATCTTAGATTATGAAAATCATCTACTCTTTACTGACTCCAATCCTTAGGTAAAAACCACTCATGGAAGTGCTCCAAAAATAACTCCCATGTGATTTTCTTCTTGTCTAGACCCAACTTCTTCTCCTTAATTTTTCACCAAGTTACTACAAAGATCTCCAAGTGGCTAATGACATACCTTGATTTAACATTTGTGTCAAAGTCTTACATCGCAAAACTTATATCCAATGCAATCAACCAATTCTTTGCATCATACCCAATACCATCTCCTATAAAAAACTTAAGCTTTACTCTTAGGAGGTCCTTCATTTGATTGGCTTTGATAGGCTCTAGCCCTTCCCCTATATGAACTCTCCTAGGACTCCTGGATCTTTGTCTCTTATCATTCCTTGAATGATGTGAGTCTCCTCGCTCAACCCTCTCCTAGTTAGGTAGGCACTCTAAAATAATCTTCAATAGTTTCCTAGTACCAAGTTCCTTGAAGTCCACATGTTGCTCTCTATTTTTCTCTTCCTTGTTCTCTTCCTAAAAAAGATTCTCATGACTAGTCAGATGTAGGATGATATGTCTGCCTCACCCATGACCTCTACCTCAAATCAAGCTACAACCTCTCATATTTGATCTAGTTCTAGACACCATCCTCCTATAATAAAAAAGAAAGAACAACAACATGGAAACAAAATCAACAAAGGCATACTACTTTTAAAGCATAATCATAAGAAAACATCTTTTGAAATCCAAATCAAGAGTTATTCAAGTTTATGTTTTTTCTATGTTTAAGAATTCAAGAATGAAGTTCAAGTTGTAATAGATAAATATAGTTTTTTAAGTTTTGTTTAAGTTGACTAGTTATCATCTTGTAACATTCGAATATACCCAGAGGTCCTAGTGTAGAAACTCAAGCTCTGATACCAGATGTAACACCCCACCAGGGAATCCTAAAGAAATTAACCTATTATGTCACTAATTTTGCTAAACTTTTTTTTTTAAAGATTAAAAAAAACAAGAGATAACATAGCTGAAGCAATAAATCATATACATACATAATCAATACAATAAAAATTACATCTCTCAGGGGTTCCTTAATGTTGAATCACGCTCATAAGTTTTATTAAGATTAAATCTGATAAGTAAAAAAAGTTCACGTCATAGAATAATCATAAGAACAAAATCACATGAAATACTATACAAGTGCATAAGATGCCACATGACATAACCAAAATGAATAATCATCTTTTGTACAAGTCATAGGGTATAAAATGCTAAAATAATATGCATCATGATAAGATACAACATCTCATAGGATCTCAATAATCAAAGTACAATAAACCAAAATATGAAAATAGAACATAATCAAAAGATCAAAAGAATAGAACAACTACACAAGGTACACCCAACATCGACATCCATCTATAGGATCTCAATGGTATAAGAAACACTGCCACCCAATGTCATGGAACCTAAATGGCCCACTCCCATCGTGCTAAGGAGATAATCTCAAGTTTCAAAAAGATAACAAGCCAACGTCATAAAAAGAATCTAGGTCAAGGAATCATGATAGAAATCTTTCTCAAAGGTACCTAGTACACACATAACATCTAATCCCAGAGGTAACAAAGAATCATAGTAAACCTAATATGCATGTGGGCAAGTGTCATCACATGAGCCAACTCTAAGGGTTACCCTATTAGTCTCTTTGGATTCTGGCCCCCTAGTGAATCTATGCAACATCAATATCCTTTCTTATAGACAAGACATACTAATAAGGCAAGGTTGTAACCAAGCATCTTCTCTACTCCCATCCTAGCATGTACTAGCACTTGAGGCATGGGAGAGGTAATACACTACCTCTTGTTAATTCATTTAAACCCCATTAATGAAATGTTATCACTTATTAATACAAGTTACTATGGGTTACCTCGAAAACCTCTTTAGAGCTCTGACCTCCATTGCAAGCCACTTCCTAGCTTACACAAAGATAACCTACCCTAATCTCACAAAAAATTATCTCATAAAATCACAGTAACCACATGATACCTATGGAAGAAACTAGAAAGTACAGATAGGTAAATGATCAACCCTCAAAGGTTATATAACAAAAATCACAACAAGAGTACATAACAGAACTGGTTCTTACAAAAAAAACTCATGAATGCATCAAAATAGTTGGGAATGAAACAATTGTGACTAAACAACATTACTTAACAAAATAATAATTAAATCTCTTCCCAAGCATCTAGTAGACATACCTAACTAGTCAAAATGCTATGTTTTCCCAAACCCATCACAAGAATAAAGTATGAGATTTTGACATGCATTTACAATAGGTTTAGTTATTTAGTCATTTTAATTTTCCATAATAATTCTCTAAAGTTTGATTTGAATAACAATTGGGGTTTTAGTTTGCCAAAGTTCTTAGTTGATAAATTTTCAAATCTTAGTTTGATCAAACCAAATTCCATTTTTAGTTTAAGCATTCATATTTTCCTAATAACTATGTATTATCCTCTTAGTTCAATGATCAAATATCTAAAATAGAAAAGATCCCTTTTTAAAATAAAAAATCAACTATACAAAATAAATTATTTTAATACTATTTAATATTCAATTATAATTATATTAAATAATAATTACATTTAATTAATTAAAGTAATTAGCATTAATAATAATTAAAATATAAATATAATTAAATTTTAAATTAAATAATACTAAAGTAAACTAAATTATTATTATAAGCTATAATTAACTAATTAAAAATAATAATAAACTACAATTAACTAATTGAAAGTAATAATAAACTAAATTTAATTTAATATTTTGATAATAAATAATAATAAAAAAAATACCCCCTGTGGGGGTGGGGCATGCGTTCATGGTCCATAGGGCTCATGCAACCCCTTTCCCAAAAGGGAGGTGGCTGCCCAAGCAGTTGTGCACTGCTTGTAAGTAGTCATAGGCCATCTTATTAGTCATGACTTACAATAGTCGCACATTGCTTAGCAAACACATCAGCTAGAGGTAAGGGAGGAGTAGGGGATCATGGCTCGAGTCCCCAAGATAATATTTTTTTCTAATATATTTTTTATAAGATATATATTTAATAAATTTTTATTCATATCAAATATTGAGATTTGTGTAGGTACATGCCTAGAAGACAACTTTTTAGCAACCCTCTTATTCATTTTTTAAATAGATAAAATGAGACTTAAAAAACTTGTAATTTCAATCTAAGTTAATTTTCAATTAAACCCTAGCTTCACGAATTCATTTTCTCCCAAAATTTTCTTCTATAAATAATTAATTAAGAATCAAATTTCATTCATACAAATATGAAAGAAATAACCAGAATGAAAAAAATGATTCAAACACCCAATAAAAGATGAAGCAAGTAGTTCTTTTCCAATGAAATATTAAATCGTAGGTATTCAAACCTTACCTTATGTTGATGCTAAAAAAAAATTTGACAGCCATTGAAATTCCTGTAGCAACAAAATTCTTCAAGCCACAAAGATTCTCTTCTTTTCCAAACCCCAGAGTTGCTCTCCAAAACTTGTGTATGGAGAAATGAGCTCTAATATTTTAATAAGGAGTTTAACTCCTCCTAGGATTTTGGGTTTGTGAACATGTAAAGGCCTCTTCTTTTATTATTTTAATTTATTTAATTCCTTTGTGCACACTTTTTGCCTTTAACTAAAAAATATATATATTTTTGATAGATAACATATTAATTTATTAATATAAGTAAACCACCATGTACATAATCAGACATTATTATCACTCTGCCTCCATGAGTTCATCACAAAAATTGGCACTATGCTAGACCAACACTATATCACTTAGGAACACTGACCAAATTTTCTTTTCAATACAAATAAAAAAGGCTTGAACGACATACCCAAGAGACAACTACTACTCCTCTTGGGACTACCGACATTACTATCCAATTTAAAATTATATGCATCTTGAAACAAGACACATAACTAAGTGGAATTGTAAACAAAAAACATCTTAACTAGATAGGCTTAAACACCCAGTGTCCAAACCATTTGGTTGCATCCTTGCAAGTGAATTTGGGAATCCTACCATCTTGCCATTCTCAAGCCCCACCAGAGTTCCTCTTTCTTTTATTTCTCTTAGAGGCCACCCCTAATCCTTCCCCAACACTGTCCATTACCCATGCTCCCCTAGCATAGTCTTCCTCTTTAACCTTTCTCAGTACCTATTGAATGAAAGCTTCCCTTGGTGCATGAATAGATTTTCAAGGAGTGGTCAACATGAAACCCTTGGCATCTCCCCACTTAACCCACACATTCTCTTGTAGAAACACCACAATTTTCTACTGACCTTTCGCAACTTTGGGCATGTGTTCACTTCGTGGTTTTTTCGAAGACCATATTACTAAAGGCTAAATAGTTGATTCACCATTGCCTATAAGCCTTCATGGCTCTTTCCCCATTAAATAGTCCACCCCCAAAATCACCCTATCAATGATATCTACTACACCCTCAATCCATTGCATGTCTACACAAGCCTCCACACCCTTTCTACTATCTCCTTGGACTGTTCAACCATGAGAGAAAGAACCACAAAAAGTGAAGAAATATCCAAATTTGAATGTTGACGCCAATACCCATCCAAGTACTTTGGCCTAGTTAACTAAAAGACTCCTTTCATGAATTTTTTTAATCTTAAAAAGGAATACATTCTTAAGGTGGCAAACATAAATCCCTTCCTTGTAGCTCTGTGTTTTCTCCTCAGACTCCAAAACAAAGTTTTCTTCCATCTCTTCTTCTACACACCTCTAATCATCACTCCACTTACTCTTCCCTACTAATGAATCCACTTTCTTCCTTTATCCTTAGCTGAAAAATATAGAAACTTAGAATGCATTCATTATTGAGAGAGCTTGTGCTTTCCACTCACACAAATGAAGACCAAAATCTACGCACCCTATACTTCTCCATTATTGAAGGGACATCCTCAAAAAGGGAGAAATCCTCAAATTTAAGTTGTCTAGTCCCAACATTTCTTTCCTACTACCATATGTTCCTAAGGTCTTCATATAGTTCAAACTTCCCTTCCAAAGAGCCTTCCACTCCCACATTAGCTAATGTGTCTTCTATACCATTCACCTCTCTATACATGCAAGTGATACAAAACTCATCAAACTTTCCCAAGTGATCCTTTATCTAACTTATGTATTTATCCAATCTCCAACTATCCATTTTTCCATTTATGATGCCATTAATAACCATATGGGAATCTTCTTCTAGGTGGATCCTAGGCACCCCCATTTTCTATCCTAGAGCAATAATCTCAATTATAGCTTAGTGTTCAACAAAATTATTGGTACCATCCTTGAGCCTTTTTGCTCCAAATGCAACTATTTTACCATCATGATCCCTAGCTACATATCTGCATCCTAAAGCTTTGTGATTACCACACAAAAGCTCCATCGAATTTTATTTTAATCCATCCAACCTCTAGTGGAATCAAAGTACATCCCTCCCATTGAAGCCGAGGATCAACCCTACTTAGTCCATTTATGGGCCATACAACTTATTAAAATTATTTCCATTACATTTTTTATTAAATAAGAAGACATTTTTGAAAACATATTTATTAATTTAGCTAATAACAATAATTAAAGTTCATTATTTAAATAGAACTTCTAAATTTATTATTATTAAATTAAATAAATATAACTATGCCAAATTTGGTCTTTTAATTAAATCTTTAAATTTATTTCTCTAATTTTATAAATTTCTCAATTAATTAAATATAATTAAAAAAAAAATTTCTTTATAATTTTTTTTTTAATTAAATCATTTAATAATCTCTTTGGTTGATTTAGTTATATCTTAAAATCATAACAGACCCACAAACTTAATAAGAAAACTTGTCTAAACAACAAAGTATGAGCCAAACTCAAAGGTCAAAAATCTTGAACTCATGTCACTTTGAAGAATTTAGAAAGGTAAGTAACTTAGATAATTGTCCTATATTTTAGGAAAATTGTCTTAGGTTTAGGATTTGGACTTGAGAACTATCTCCCCTCTTTTATCATTGGGATATTGTGAGAGGGTATGCTCATCCTGGAAATTCAAGGAAGTTGGTGTTCAATACCTGCAATATGTATAAAAGTCAAATATGTACATATGCATATATATCTAAACTAAATAGACAATGGCAAGGAGTGGTACATCATTTAGATCTTGACTAGAAGATGACTACAAGTCCCTCCCTCAACCACATTAGAAATGTCAAGCATAAAGTAAAATATATATGTACACCATACACATGTAAGTATGGAGTAAGTAACTAAAAAAACATATAAATCATCCATATAAATGTTATTATGAGAACAACTGAGATCACTATATGAAGTATACAAAGCATCATCATTAAAAGAATAACCATGAACACATGAAATATTCAAGTATAAAGTAGGTCATCAAATATATAGTCTAAGTATGAAAATAACATCAACCAAATTTGGTAACCAAGTACCACTAAATCACATCACATAACCATGAAAGCTGGCCTAAAAGAATTCAACAATATAATATAAAAGTAAACTAGGGGTAGGTACTACACTCAGAGCTTGACATACTTTGGTTTAGGATAAACAAATTAAGGAAGGCCAACAAGTTCTTTATGCTCTTCCTGACATTCTTCAAGCCTTTGTCTATCATTATGAAAAGTTTTTCACTACCCAAGATTAATCATTAGAGTGAGTATAAGCTTTGAAGGAATGCATCATTATTGCTCCTAATTGCCTTGTAGTTGAGAAATATGCTTTCTGTGAACAATTTATTACTCTTAGTCACCTCAAGGAGGCTAGCTTTTTCATGATGGATGACAAGGCTCTTGTGTGCGATGGTTTCCCTTGTAAATTTTACAAAGCCTTTTGGGATTCCATTGGGCCCGATTTTCACAAAGTTTACCTAGAAGATTTTAACTCTAAATTTTTAGGTAACCTTATCAATAAAGAAAATATAAAATTCATACCTAAAGTTGGTGATCCCAAAGATATCTACAATTGGAGGCCTATCACTTTGTTGAATATCTCCTATAAGACCATAACCAAAGCCCTGGTGCTTAAAATCCAACATCTCTTACCCATGGTTTTCTGACTAGAAAAGACATACTTTATCAATTGTTACTATATCCTAGACAACATCATTTTTGTTTGGGAAGACATGGAATGGGGTTGTAGGTCTAAGAAATAAGCTCTCTTTCTCAAAATTAATTTTACCAAAGCTTATGATCACATTGAATGGCCCTTTATTCTTGCTATGCTAAAAGCTTTAGGATTTGGACTTGTCTTTCTTCAGCCTATATAGATTATTCTGCTTGCATCACTATTAATGGAAGAAAATATAATGACTTTGGCCTTTTTAGATCCATTCACCAAGGCTATCCTTTGGCTCCTACTTTGTACATCCTAGTTGCTGAATGGTTTAGTTACTTTCTGGTCCTCTCCATCTCCTCTGGTCATGTTAGAGGCATTTATCTTCTTGAGTGTCCCACTCAACTTGTCAATGGACACTTCACTGATGACTCCTTACTTACCCTCATTGAGAATAAGGACAATATTTCCAATGTGCTCCAATGCCTAGATATTTTCTATTTGGCTTCTAGGTCAGCCATCTAGTGGCACAACATGCTATGTTATAGATAATCCTTCCTTCCCGCTCCACCTTGGCTAGCTCAATACCATTGGAAATGGATCCAACATGGTGAAATCTTTCATTTTTTGGGTATCCCTTTTTCTTTTCAAGCTTTTACAATGAACCTTTGGAATTTCGTGCTCGATAAAATCTCCAAAAAGTTAAACTATTGGATTACAAAGCCTCTCCCTTTGTCTAGTAAATAAATTTTTTTTTGCAAGGTCTTGGCTTCTACCCATGTGTATTATTAATCCTATTTTGCTCCTTCTAAATCCTCTTATTCCAAATTGGAGAAGCTTCTTAGAGACTTCCTTTGGGCTTTAGATTTTGAATATCATGGCTTTCAAAGAGTCACTTGGGGAATATTGTTGCTTGGCCAAGGAATTTGGTGGCCTTGGCCTTATTTCCACTCACAATCAAGGTATTTCCTTGTCTATAAAGTGAGTTATCAAATCTCTTTTTGGGGATGAGGCTTGGAAGATTCTTCTCAAGCATTGCATTTCCTCTAGTTTTCCAGTCAATAGTCCAACATGGAAGGGGATCAAGTTTCAAACCCTTCTCATAACCTCCAAACTTGTGCAAATACAAGGCTCCTCAATTGTTAAGAGAATTTGGAGAGCATGAGAGGTTGTAAAATCATGGATTTGATGGGTTGGTGATTGTTTTAGAGATGGACTTTCCTTGACTCAAAACAATTTGTGGTAGTCACCCTTATTTTATATTGAGGGTGTTCCACTTGCCAAGATTTTGGATGCCAATGTGTCACATTTTTTCAAATGTGAACTATGAACACAAAAATATATGTTTTATAGAGTCTCCATGAATTTAAGATCATGGGAAGAGATATGGTCTCAATATCACCTGACTCATCTAGATCAACAGACTTTTGACCTTTTGGTCTCTGCTCTGTGTCCTCACTTGCATCACAAGCTAGGAATTCAACCAACAAAACCTTGGTGAAAGGACTGGAAGTGGTATCCATGTACTCCTCTTGTCAATTACAAGCTAAAAATGGGATACCTACAGTTAGTGTCTCATTTTCTTATGGTTAAGTCTCTCAATCGATGTTGGCACCTCTAGCCTACTCAACAAAATTGGAGATATAGGTTTAACACTATCTCAAAAGCCATTATAGAGCCAAAGATTGGACACTTTTCTTGATGCATTCTCTTCCACGGTTTGCCTCTAGGTTCTTGGCTCAACCATTTCGGTATTCTTAACCCACAATGTCCTTTTTGTGGGCAACCTAAGAATTTCTTATATATCTTTTAGTTCTATTGAAGAGCTCAATAGTACTAGCTTTGGACCCCTAATTTTTCAAGCCTTTTAGGCTAGAACCATTTTCTTGGCATTTGGTTTTTCTCAAGGACTCTATCAAAATCCCATTTGAATTCTCCCATATTTTGCATGCTTTGAGGTTGGAGAATATTTTCACTCTTTAGAAAGATAGAAATGCTGTGCTTTTTACACACAATTTTATAGACATAAATTATGGCTATGTATACTAAGGCTTTCATATGTAATAATGTAATGTTGTAGATTCAAGTACAGACAAAAAAAGTAGCTCTAAAGGTGGCCTACCTATAAGAGCTTCTCAATCATTAAGGGAATGCATTCTGTTTAGTTACCTAGGTGTTGTCAGATTCCACTTTGATGGATAAAACTCTACCAAATGGTCTCTTTTGAGCACATAGCTCCTTGGCTCATTGCTCCTATACACTGCATCCCTATGCCTCTCACCGCTCTCCTAGTGGCTTGGATGTTCACCACCACCACTTTCCTTCTCTATGACATGGCTCAGGATGGTCACTCAGTGCTCCTCCTATTGTTCCTAGTTGGCTTACGCCTATTCCTAACCACAAATAGTCATTCCCCCACCTAGACCAAAAAATTTTGCCACCTAGGGTAGAGGGAGAGGAAAAATAACATATTTTCATTACTGTTGATAACAAGTGGGCTCCTCTAGAGCCACCCTCCAACTCCATAGATGCATGGGGTTTTCATGATCGACAAGATCCTCCTCCCTTGACATACACTACTTTAGCCACTTGAGGGATTCTTATATACTTTTTTATGAATAACTATTAGTGTTTCTAGCTCTTTCATTTGAACTCTCATGGGGTGATCTTTTATCCCTTGACCCCTTTTTATGAATATATAACTTTAACATTTAATTAATTAAGAAAGGACTATTCATAAAATAGTGAGTTAACTATGCATGAAAGGATTAATAAAATAAAATAATTATATTTTAGGGATTTTAGAGACATAAACCCTAAAGGGGATTAGGGCTCCATATTAGAGGTTTTCAGATCATTATTACACATAGGTTTTTTTGGAGAGGAAATTTTTTGGATATTGGGCAAAGAAATTTTGGAAGCTTTAAAGGGTTTTGGTTTAGTAAGGGTTTCACCAGCTTGATAGATTGTTAACATTAGTGTGAGGCAGAGTTTGAAACCAGTAATAGTATATTTAATTTGAAAAGATTTATATGCTTTGTGTCTTCCTGGGTGCTTGCATAATGCTTATTCATTTATTGTATTGATTTTTGGATAAATAATTATTTTATAGATTTTGAAAAGGAAAATTTGTTGATCAAGAAAACTTGACTGAGGAAAAAATGAAGAAAAATATAGAAATGTATTATGACAGTGTTCTTTTAAAACCCTTTATAATATAGGAAAAATTGAATAATAGAAAATTGGAAGAAAATAACAAATTGAATAGTTGGAGTTTCACCTTTAAATTTTTCATTATAAACATGTGATTATCATGAATTTTCTAACTAAAGATAGATATCCTTCTTATATCTAAAAAAATTTAGTAGCAAAATTTATTGAAAAAAAGGATTAATTGAGAGGAAAGCATGTTGGAACTAAACTTTTACATGCATATGAAAACAAACACACTAAAGATGGAAAACTAAGTATATTATGCTTGCATGATTTGAAAGATCAAAGGCATGTCAAACTATTGATTGCATGTTTATTTTTTATTTTATAAAAATATAGTGTACATGGGGGAAATATGTATTCATGAGACCTTGGTATAGAATGCAATCAGAATAATAGTGAACTAAACTAGACCCAAGGAACAACTACTAAATAATGCATCTACGAACATCTCAGATTTTCCAAACTACAACTATTAAAATGCTCTTAGACCATCATCTTAGTGATAGTTCTAGAATCAGATTATTCTATTAGTGTAGATCTAGGAATTTCTATATGAAATCTATATGCAGTACAAGATATTTCAAGATATGAATATACAAATGCTAAAGATATGTGTATACATGTGACTAAATAATATTAAATAATGCTAAATAATGCTTAAATGATGCTAAAATGATACTAAAAATCTCTATAACAATGATGCTAAATAGATGATCATAATGCTAGCTCTAATATGCCTATAGTAAGGATGCATAAAACTTGGGTCCTTTTGCTCTTGATTTTCCCTTTTGTTTATAGGATTTGAAAAGGAGGGTTGGGGTAAAGATTTGGGATTTACCTTTTACGGGGGGTAAGGGTGATATTGAAAATATCTCATAAAACCCCAAGAGGAATAGTCTAATAGACTTGGTTTGTGAGGATAAATAGGGATGTTTAATTCTTTTAAATTTCAAAAAGGGTGGATTTCACTTTTGAGAGGATAATGATTTTAATTGATTTATTAAATGTTGCATTTATTTTCACCTTTTTGTCTTTATCTTTTCACTTTTTCCTTTTTTTTTTTTTGGATTTTATAAATTTAATTTCCTCATTAAAAGTGATTTTGGTTTCTCTGAGTTTGATTAAGGGTTTAGGTAATTAATTAATTAACCACTCAAACCACTTGACATTGTAATCAATTTGAAAGTTCATTATTTTCCTCATGTCTTTGATTTTGTCTTTAGTTTCTATTATTGGATTGAAAATCATGTTGTTTAGGTCTTTTCCAATTTTAGAGTGTCTACAAATGCCCCTCTTTGAACTAATATGTGAAGCATATTAGTTGAGAGAATGTCTCATTTTTTTTTTTTTGGCTCTTTTTTAATGATTGAGTGTTTGATTGTTGGTGTTCTACTGATTTGAAGTTGATATGATCTCTGGTTATTGATAATTTGATGTCTGATCCTAATATTGTGATGTTTAAAACCCTTCATTTAGAAAATTTTGTTTGAATGCCCCAGTTAATCTGATTGATGTTGAAATTTTGTTGGGGTAGAACATTTTTGAGAAATTTTGATGCCCTAGCTTGATATAGGTATGTTGCCCCCTCAAAAATAAAATTGGAAAAGTTGATTTACAAGAGATGGGGAATCCAATTTTAATTTTGAAAAATGTCTATGATAAAGTTCAAAGATGAGTTGGATAGTAGGTATATCATTGAATTTGATGGAACAATACCCAGATCAAGAAAATTGGTCTAAAGGCATTAAATAGGATGAAGGATGTTCAACAAATGTCATAAAAAGCCCCTAATGAGGGTTAAATAGGTAAAATGACCTTTTAATTTTTCCATTTTTACATGCCCCTTTTACCCTCTTCTATTTTGATCTATGATCTAGTGAAGATGGTGGTCCCATTATAAGAGCATAGATTCAAGAGGGGTCGCAGATATAATCGTCCAACTGATTATGGAACTCCAGTAAGACATCAAGAACCTCTTTGATTCTGAATTTTTTTTATTTTGTAGGCATTTTTGAGTTTTTGCATGATTGGAATTGGTAAATGCATGTGTGGAACATTTTAGTACATTTAGAGTATTCTGTAGTGCATGTAATATGTTATAGCACATATGTGGCATAGAATACTACATCCAAACTATATAATAGTATTTTTAGAAAAGCCCTAGTTTGAAAAAATAACACATAGTGTAAAACTATAGTGCATACGTGAATAATTAGAGAACTTTAAATTATTTTTGAAAATAAGAAAATTGTATTCTCAGATAAAAAGTAAATCAATGTATAATATGATATGTAAAAGATATGAAATTACAATAGGAGACCCCAAATATAAAGGCCTCTAGGAATCTTGTAGAACAAGCTAGAAAGTGCTAGGAGATAAGGTTGACAACTAAGCATACGTTCACAAAAGGTGCACTAGTAAATTTGAGCTCAATTTTCAATCAATTTTGGTCAAAATTTCCACCAAGATGTTCGTTGAAGTTTTTCTCATCAAAATTTTGACCAATACATTCATCGAAAATTTTGAATTTTTGGTGGTGATTATTTGTCAATGTTGGTCAAAATTTTGATCAATCCATTCATCAAATTTTTTCTGGTTGGTCGAGATTTTGACCAATCCATTCATCGAATGTTTTTTGATTGGTGGAAATATTGACCAATGCCTGGTAGAAAACTAATAGACATTGGTTGAAATTTCCACCAATGTTTGGTTGAAATTTTTTAGCATTGGTGGAAATTTCCACCAATGGTTGGTGAAATTTTTTTTTAGTTAGTGGAAATTTCAACCAATGCTTGGTAGAAAACTAACAAGCATTGGTCAAAATTTCCACCAACGTTTGGTCATTTAAAAAAAAAATGTTGTATCAAGCAATTGCTTCTTATCCAAGCCATTTAATTTGCAACCCTTTAAATCTCTGCAAAGATAAAGTTGGAGCAGAATTTTTTTTCTTTTCAAAGGTGTCTTCTAATTTTAAAGTGTCTATTCCATTATCTGTTCAATAAACAAGACATATCTAGTTCAATAGATAATGGAATGGATGCTTTACAATCAGAGGACACCTTTGAGAAGAAAAATTCTCCTACTCCAACTTTACCTTTGTAGATATTTAAAAGGTGGCAAATTAAATGGCTTGGATAAGAAACAATTTCTTGATACAACATGGAACAAATGGACATTTATGCATAGGGCACAATCAACTATGTGAGTGATTCCTACAATCGAAACTTTCCCTTATAAAACCCCATTCTAACAGATCATTAACTTTGTTGTTCCCCTTGAAATTCATGCTAGTATTTGCCTTATGTGGTGCATTGTTTAGCAAACTAGAATCTAGAGTAAGATCCTTATAATGCAAGATTTGGTATATTGTAGATATTTGTTTGGCATTCCTTTGCCAATCACATGAGTGAATTTCTTGAGTAGTCAATGACTTTGGTCTATTAGGGTTATGCAATTTTGTATCACTTGTGTTTAATTATTGGTGCCATTGTTAGTCCTTCAAGTCTTCCACCTCTTTGACAAATTGCTTTTTCACGGACTATAATTTCATGGGAAGTAGTTTGACTTTACTCTCATCCTTCTTGATGGTGCAGATGCTTTTGTAGCCATTCAAATAGTGCATTAGTTATATTGCTACAACCTTTTTAGCTACATGTGATAGGCACCTATTAGGATTAGGATCAAATTCCACCATACCTTATCCGCATATCCTCTGATGCAAAGTGCAACTTGATACTGCTTTTCCATCGTGAGTACTTTCTTTGCAACAAAGCATGCCAGTCTTTGACACCGACCTTTGCACTACCTTCATGGGTGCTAAGTTGTTGATGTTACATCTGCTAATGATCAACATACATTATATCCTTTCTCAACTTGTATGTGTTTGGAATAAATTGATATTCAATTACAACCTATCATCTTCACATGTAGTTCTTAGTAGAATGTTACATCATTAGATTCTCTCTAGCCTTTGGGCTAGACCTCTTTTCTCCACTACTTGCCAAATGCACACTCTTCTTTACAAAACCTTGCTTTTGGGCAATGTTTGGACCTAAAACTTGTGGTGACTCACTTGCTTACATCTAAAGCAAGTTCCATTTAAGCCTACATGGCTTTGTCTTCTTTACAGCTTTGTCAAAGGTTTGCTCGCTTTTCACACTTGACACATGCCATCAATTTCCACGCTTTCTCTGTGTGACGAGGTATGTCTTCCTATGCACTATTTTCTCTTCTTTTCCTAACCACAACTGCATGTTCTTTGTTGTTTATGAGACAACTACATATTTAGTGTGAACCAGTAGGCCTTTTTGATGGACCCAATGATTAAAAAGCACATGTCTTGCTAAGAGGAGATGCACAATCCATTTACATACCTTGATAGTTTCTTAGTGTCATCTTCCACATGACCAACTTGTATCCAAATTTTTTGTTACATACTTGATTCTCATAGTCCTCGATATCTTTGAACTCTTAAGTCTCATTTTATCTAAGTGGTCTAGTCCATTCACCATTTTTGGGTTTAATATTCCTATGTAGAATAGGAGATCAATCCTCGGCTTGTTGCCAAACTTAGCTAGGCAATAGTGAATTCCCTCCCCTATGATGCCATCATTAACATTATTTGTATTTGTGGCATCTGCTTGTGTCACGACCTCATCAGTATCGATACCCTCCATTGCCATGGGACCTCTTCTTCTTGTAGTCTTGATAGCATTGATCTGAGCATGAAAGGCTTCTAATGCATCAAAGAGGTCTGCAATGTGAGGCAATGTCTAGTTCCTTGCATCTCTTCATCTAACTTTGTAAGCTATCTCCTCTGGTTGCTTGCAATGCAACAAGACTTCACACAATATTTGTAAGTGGAACTTTCTTGAGATCCCCTTTACAAATTAAAACACTAATTTATAATAGTAGGTTGCTGCAAAAATGTGTCTCCTGATCAACTATCCAATGAATGTGAATAGAGCATACACTAAATGTAAAAGGAAGAAAATAAACAAAAAAATGAAGCCAAAAAAAATTCCAAAGAAAAAGAAAAAGAATACAAAAGGGCCGCCAATTTTTGAAACCCAATGTTATGTTACCCAGCACTAAGAGATGCCTGCAGAGACTCTACAACTACAATAAAGCTCAAAAATTCTATTCAAATCCTAGATTCTCAAACTACTATCCTTTTATCACCTTCAAAAGATGAGGGCTCTACTTCATATATCGTATGCTACTTCTGCTGTCTTAGTTACCTTGTTGTATTCTATTATATTCTAGTGTATCACCACTAGCCTTTTTCATTTCCACAACAAAAAGAGAGGGAGAAACTTTGAAAACCTACATATGTTTTGATAAAATCTTAGCCAAGAAATAGATTTCTACTAGGAGAGAAAAAGCAACAGGATTTGTGTGCACATTCAGTTTGTTACAAGCTTAAAAAATTGATATTTCAGATATTTCAGCATTGACTTCAATATTTCTAAATCAAAGGAAATTTTAGGAAACTGAAGAATCTTGAACAAGAAAATAAAATTAACTCACCTCTTTGGCTATAGAGAGATGCCCCTTACGACCTGTTTCAGGTCCCTAGAGCCTCATATGTGCAAATAGATTAGGAATATCAGATGGATACAGATGCATAATGATTTATGTAAACTGATAAATATTTAAAAAATTATGATATTGCTATTAACTATATAGTTTTTGAGTTAAAATCATTGACCATGTTGCAGGAGTTGTGGTTCACAAGAATCCATCTTGCACAAGAATAAATGGAACACTTAACAATCATTGCATCTAAGTGATGCTCGTAGAAGCATTGGGCCTTCCTAAGTGAATCCTGATAGCAATATCCCAATTTGACTTACTAATCAATTTATTAATTATTGAAAATAATTTTAGAAAAGAGTAATTTCAGAAATCTCATATGTAACAATCCATCTCTCATCCATGAGAAGGTGACTGTAGATAGCTCAAGGCAAGGACCTATAGGTAATTGTACCTTATGTGATAGAAATTTGGAGAGAAAATAGTTTAGGATCTGCTTAATGTCTACTATATGTACTATAGTTCTGTATTGATTACAGGTAGGTTGCTCTTCCACATTATTTACAAGAGGCATTATTGGACATCTATTCTACTATTTTGTTTTGAAGTCTCGAGAAAAGAGAAAATCATGGAGATTTCTGTTCAAGGCGTCTTTCATGGGGCATCATGTTTGCGAGAGTCAGCTCAGGAATAATTCTAAACCAAGATTTGATTTTTTCTCTGGTTAAATGCATAGTCAGTGTCTTAGAAGAAGTATTTATAATGCTGTAGCATGGCTATGAGATTTTCCTAGAATGGTAGCATTATGTTTACAAAATCAAGCAAAAAAAACATTTTTTTAAATTTAAGGGACATATTTTTTTGCCCGAATATCTTTACTGGTGGTATGCAGTTGCAACATGACTATGAATCATGGAATCATTGATAAATGCGTATGTTCTTATGGGTACTATAGATTCTAATTTCTTAGACTATGACCTCTAATATCTTTCAACCATTGCCACAGGTCAGAGGATTTTTGATGAAGATCAATATTCAAAGTTTATAGGCCCCACAGTCTCTCAGTAACTCATCTGGCCATGGCATTGCCTTTCCGTGTGTAGTTTGTTAACAGATAAGGATCTACAAGACTAGGTAGATTCAGTTCAATCTCAACTTTTTTCTTAAAAGAAAGAATATCATTTCAAAAAAATGCTACTAGATCTCAATGCATTAAATTTTTGGGGAGCTATGACCTGAGCCTGTGCTTCGATCCTTAAAGAGTTCAAAATAGTCGAAGAAACCATTTCCAATGAATATAAATATTCAAGTTTGTAAGCACAAGGGTCTTTTGATAAAACCATGCAGACACTTTATCCTTCACTACATGCTATTGATAGAGTCAAAAACTGATAAATGCAACCATTCTCATACTGATCCCACCAATTTTTTGCTAGAAGACTATCATTTCAACCAAAGTTTCCTATCAAGCTCACCACATCACAAACTCATCCTTCACAAGGAAATTTGAGCATGACATTGGTATAACAAAATTTTTGTTAAAAGAAAAATATTTGACCTGGATGGATAAGACAAGTTGGTTAATATGTCCAAGATCAGACGTCACCAAATCAACTAATAAGACTATACTAAAACTAAGAATCTTAGGGGAAAAACATAACCTTGTAATCTCTTCTTTTAACATTGAAACCAAGAGGCTTTGCATGCTCCTCCATTTTTGTGATAATCTCAGTAGCTAGATACTTGGACATGAAGTGTACCTCCTATTTAACACTCTGCACAATACACATCAAAATCACTCTAGTGTTTGAGACTTGAAAGACTCAATAGCTTAAAATATTCAAGAAAGAAAGAACAATTCTATGTGGGTATGGTACACGTTATATTTCTTAATAGATTGGGTTATATTTCTTAATAGATTTTTCTCTCAACAGTGATTTTTAGCATTTACTTCAATAATACCATGCCAAAAGAAAAATGACTAGACCTTAAATAAAAAACTAAATTAACATTTTTCAAAATAGAGAAATTTTAAATACTTAAAAATTAACATGCCTTTCTTTTCTCAAACAAACCAGATAGATTTAGCCCTTTTGATAAGGAAATAAGGCCAAATGCATTCATAAGAGAGGGCTTTGTCCCTTTTGGTTCCTTCTATTCTACAACAAGGTTTTCTTGTGTTTGATAAAGTTAACATCTTGTTACAATTCCGACAAGACATTTATCAACACTCACTATAGTAGTTCTTAAAGTACACTTGCTAGACCCAATCTACTCCATACAAAAAAATAAAAAAATGCAAAGAAGACACAACTTACAGATAATGTACTGGAACAATGAAACTATGATTTCTTATTTACAGATGTATTTTTAAGCCCAAGTAATTCTTCACAATAATTGCCTATTAGTGCACAAGTGACTTTTGCACAAGTATAAAAAATTGCATTCAAGTCCCCTTGCAGTCTAAAAAATGTAGCTATTGTGTTCATGTTCATCAAAGCTTCTAGAGATAGGAAAGCTATAACTACCCCAATGAATTTTTGATTTCCATAAATTTGTAATAAAGAAGTTACAGTCATTATCGTTGGAACTACCTAACAAGCTAATTTCTAAATATAGGTCTTCCATATGATTTTGGGCATCCTACCTTCACATAATTGATCATTCTGACTTCAAGAAGATGACAATATACTAGTAAGGGACTAGAATGGTTAGAATGTTGTTTCCCATTGACCTTGTTAGTGATCACATTCGGTTATTCCTGCTATTTGACCTCAAGAGTGGAGGGATGAATATGAGGTCCAATTTGCAGGCATTTTGCATATAGATTAAGTACTCTATGACAATTGAAGATCAATTTGAGCAAAAAAATATTTTTTAAAACTAATCAATGCATAGTATTTTATCTGGGAAAAATTATATAATTATATAAATATTTCATATCACAAGTGCAAACAAAGGGGATGGATTTAAACTTCCAAAGTAATAATTTAAAGTGCTCTGGGATTTTGACACTTAACCTTATCTAACTTTGATTTCATATTGGTAAACAAGAAATGTGAAATAAAGAGGATTTGGAGAAATAGTAGAAAAAGTAATATTGTAAGACTGCTGCTATATCCAATACAAGTTCTTCTATTTAGCTAGGTATGAGATCATTAATGAAGATGTAGGAGGAAGTGGATGCTGTAAACAAGAAATAGAAAAGAGAAGAGGATGTTAGAATGGAGAAATTTAAAATATACCAATGTAATTTGAACCCACTACTTACATAACATCTGTGTATGCTAACAAAAAATGAAGAGAGATGTGGCTTCAATAGAGAATTTTCATGAGCATGGAGGAAGATCATGGTCAAGCTATAAACACACATGATACTGGTAAAATGATTTTCACTTGGTTGAGCATGGATGTGCTGAGATGGAAGGGCCTTGTATAATGAAAATTCTAATATTGGTTTTTTTCACACATACTTGTTGCTCTACACGTATGAAAGTTCAAAAGCACAAATCTAAAAAAATAATATGCATTAAAATGAAATGTGCTGAAATCTACCAAACTACTTTCCTTTTATCCCTTTCAAAAGACAAGGGCTCTACTTCATCTATTGTATGCTACTTTTGCTGTCTTGTGGGGTGGGAGTTGGAAGCTAAAATAAACATGTGCTCAGGAGTTAGTTGAGCCAGCGAGGTGCAATTTGATAGAGAACAATCCAACCATTCCTTAAAAAATTTGAACTGACATTCTTTTGGCCTTTCAAGCTTAGCACGCTATCAAAAAACCTGCACAACGTCTTAGTATGGAGTCCTAACAGCTTTTCAGCACCTGAAAGAAGACCTATTTGTTAATGCTCATTTCTTGCATCATTTATTTTGAGTACACAACTAGCAAAAATGGACTGGAGATGACATCTCAACTGCAAGATATACATACATACCAAAAGGTATTATAGTTAACTCATATATACATACATACCAAAAGACAGCTCAAGACTGTTGCAATATCTCGTAAGCCAAAATGTTGCCATTGGACTACTTTATTAAGTTAATTTGGACAATATGTATAGGAGAAACTTTAGACATCAAGGACACAAGAATTTAAGATCACCCAAAAAAATTGTAGCTTTGAATTTGTAGTGCTTAAATTTTTAATTCAAAGACCTGGGATACCAGATCCCTCTTGAATCTGGGTAGGATTCCCAAATGGAATAAATTCTTTATGGACCCTTCACCCAAATCTATGAGAAATTCAGTAGGATCCACAAGAATCTGAACTTTTGGACAAAAGAAATTAGGGAGAATCCATTTTGAGATTTTTGTTAAGTAGTCATATGATATAATCATATATTGACAATTCTAGACTTATGATTTTATGAAAATCAGGCTTCTAACTTATTATTATTATCATTATATGCTTGAAAGTTTGAAGTTTTGAACTAATGATGAATGAGCACATTGACATGTTATCTGCATGGAAACTATGAATATACATAAATATATACTTTTTCCAAAATAGTCTATATATATATATATATATATACCCATAGAATCAAGATTGGACCAAAAAAATTGCCATATCCTTGAGACTAAATCCCAATCCGAACTAGAATAAGGATTGGCTTCTTAGTCAAAGACTGTAAAATTCTATATATATGATAAAATTTTGAATGGAATCTAACATAGCAATCAAGCCAAAATAGATGTGAATGTCAGGGTTGATAAAATAATAGATGTTGAGTTAGAAATAGGTAATGTTCTTTGTAGCATATATCCAGTTCTCCTAAATGCATTCATGCTCAACACTCATCAAAAAATTGATCTTGGAAAGTAAGTAATAAAATAGACTCCAGAACAAGGAACAAATGCAACTTTTAATTAACATCCATAATATATTTGGCTTGTGGAGGCATATAAGCTACCTATGCTGCATGGCCTCAATCTTCATTACTCCTAGAAAGTAGTTGCACACAAAATTTATCTATGATATCCTCTAAACTTGAACTCAAAGATGTTATGAACTCGTAATCTCTAGAGAAATAAAGAAAATTCTGGTTTCAATTGTAAAAACATGGACTAAACCCATCAGAACAAAACTTTCCCCTTCCTCCAACTCATCGAAAAACTACTAATGTTGTTTATGTTTGGAAAGCAATTGTAAAATTTCTTATATAGAAACCTTGGTCAACTTTTTTATCATTCTGTGATTGCTATTTCCATCTTTGAATTATTGAATACAAACTATATGAGCTACACATAAATAGTATCATATTGCAAGTGATGTTTACCTATAGCTTAAGTGGATGCAGTTAAAAGTATTGTACTCTTCAACAGTGAAAAACAAATTATTAGCACCTAAAATGTGATAAACAATATGACAATCATTTCAGCTCAAATTCCAAGATTGTAGACACATGAAATTAGTATTAGGAAATTCTTCAGCATCCCAAAAAATCACATGCTTTATACATCACTCCACATTCAATCCAAGTTATTAATGTCTTGTAATCCATTAGGTTTGAATATTGTCCCCTAATCTATTAGATTTCAGCTTGGACATACATCATATTTCTAATTACATGGTGATCATATTTTGGATTTTAATGAAGTAAAAATAAGCAACATTCCTAATGGTAGGACTGGGAATATCAATGACACCTTTGAGCACTCTCACTGAGCTAGCTTACTCAAAACAATGATGCAAGAATCAATGTGGAAGTGCACTATTCACATGCTCAGTTTCCACCCAAATCTTATGTCTTCTCAAAGTCTGAATGCTGGCCCATATCATAGAAAATATTGTAGATCCTATGAGAGATGCTTCAAATCTAATACCAAAGATATATGCTACCAGAAACAATATGTTTACCTCCATCTCCATATTTACCTCCATCTCCATACTATTAGGAGGCAAGAAGGCTATTCTTGTTTATTTCATGAGAATACAAATCAAAATGGACATGAGAAACAATTCACAATAAGAATATAGGGGAAACCATAAATACCAATACATGGAATACAATTGCTAAGGTATAATGCATATTCTCCTTATGCTTAATCAAAGAGCTCCCAGTTTGGAGTGGTAGATGATGTTTAATTAGGAGGTGTAGACTCAAATGTTTCCCACTTTTTTGTCACTACAAGGTGATCCAACAATGATTTTGGCATTGAATTGCCAACTTTCATAGCATCCAAAGTCTCGATGCACTTCTGTACTCTCCTAACCTACATACATTCTCCCATATTTTAAAAAATACTCTAAGAGATGATTAATTTAAAATAAAATTCCTACAACAAGAATCAAAAGGGAGACTCTCACAGAGATTTCACCCATTTACACTGCTTGCATCAATAACTCAATTGATAAAAACTATCATAAGCATGAATGAATTTTAAAGCAATAAAATAAAATTTAATGAGAAATAAGGTATTCTAAAGATTTTTTGAGGAATAAAATGTAAAAGACATTATGCATTTCAAAGGGAACACAAAGAAGAAAAATATACTCCTTATGACAAAGAGATGGTAGTTTGGTAGGAAAGTAAAAAATTAAAACTAGTTGAGTGCTTGAAGAAGCATGCAAACCACTTGCAAAGGAGTGGTTACTGCCTTTATAGTTTAAATAATCATGGTGCAAACTTACAAAAAGAAAAGGTCAATGAATAATATAATATATTTGGAAACACAAGTCAAATTTTGATATTGCTATCATGAGTCAATGAGTTTGACTCAAAAACTACAAGGTTAAATCCTGATAGCAATATCACAATTTGACTTGCTGTGGAAAATATCTTGTACTTATCAAAATAGAAATGTATGAGGCCATTCTTTCATGGACAATAGGGCATGGTAATTGATCATCTCACAACCCCTATGAATATTGTCATTAGTATCCTAAACGTATGCATTATTTTCTAATGTACACAAAATTTAGGAAAACTAATAGAGAACATGGTAAAATTTTCAAGCAAAGCAAACTGCAAGTTTGTAGATGTTTTATAAAACTGATTTCCATAACCTACCTAATAGTGTCATCTATTAATAGTTAACTCATTGCAGAATATGAATCTGAATAGTCTGTAAGTATCTCAAGTAACAAATCATGCCAACAAAATCTCATTAACCTAAGCATTGAACTAAAATAATAGCAATACTTGCTCATGTTCAGGAGTACAAACTCCATATACCATCAGTACTTATTCCAACAACATTCATGAGTATTCTTTGGCTTAGAGATAGCAAAATTCCATGACAATGTTGAGACGCTTCTGGTAATGATTGTGTGCCAATTTTTAACCATCAATGTTTTGGATCATATTCCATGATCCATCATTAGGATGAAAGAGTGTACAAGGATTCAAAAGATCATGGATCATGATGATCCATCTACACTCTTTTGCTTTGCTTGGAAAATTTACCATGTTTTCTATTAGTTTTCTTGAAGTTTGTGTACATTAGGAAATAATGCACAATCTTAGGCTGCTAATGACAATACTCATGGGGCGGTGGGGTTCATGATCAATTACCATGCCCTTTTGTCCATGAAATATTGGTCTCATAGATTTCTCTATTTTTCCAAATATTGTTGATTCTCCTTTTCTTTCTATATGTTTCAACTATGATTACTTAAACTTTAAGATAGTGACCACTCCTTTGCAGATGGTTTGCATGGTTCTCGAAAAACTAACTAGATAGTGTCATCTTTTAATAGTTACCTCACTTAAAAATATGAATCTTAATAGTCCATAAGTATCTCAAGTAACAAATCATGCCAAACATAATTCTATTAACCTAAGCATTGACCTAAAAGAATAGCAATACTTCCTCACCTTCAGGAGTAAAAACTCCAAATACCCATTAGGTAGTTTGTCAAAAAACATTAATGATTTTACATTTTCTTAATATTCATGAGTACCCTTTGGCTTAGAGATAGTAGATTCCACAACCCATGACAATGTAGATAACTTTATTTCTCATTATATGGAATACCTAGTAAAAAATGATATTTGCACTAGAAATTACCTTTACTCTTCTTTTCACTTTGGCATCCCCATTAGCTATAATTCCATCTACCTTTACTAGTTGTCTCATGAGGAGCTCAATAAGTCCTGTTATATCATTTTCTACTACTTTCTTCCCATTGTTCACTAATCCTTGAAGGACAAACACCAACAAATCTCCCTAACAAAAAGTATCATAAGTTGCTAAATATAGGTTGTTTGAACTTACTACTTTGCAAACACCATGTACGTGTATATTCATGTAAATATGTAAGAAAATGAAACAAGAAATTGTGAGAGATTAAGGAAAATGAATTTAAAATTTTAATCTTAGCAATCTAGGTATATGTAACATAGAAAATGATAATAACTGATGCATCAAGTCTTCGACCAACAATAATTAGTATAGCTATATTTACACTATTTGATACTCATGAAAAATCAGTTTTTAAATCCCATCTTGCACAAAAATGGGTCTATTTCCTTCAAATGTGATCTCCTATTGTTATAATAATTAACAATGAATTTGGAAAATAGGGAAACATTTGTTTGATACTGACAAAGAATGGAAGACCACCAAAGTCTTGGGCCATGGCATACATGATAATCATTAGGCCAAACTAAACATAAAGGGGCAAACATGCAAAAAAAAGGGGTTTTGAATGAAAACAAGGGCCAACCATCTAGCAAATAACTCAACAAGAAAAAGACAACAACAAGACTGTTGCAGAGGACTAACAAGATGCTTCAACCAAATCAAAATCAATTGAGACTTCAATTTATTTCCATGCCATGTAGGGTCATGTGTTGTGCCATCAAGTTATTTTTATTAAAAAAAATTACAATCTGCATGAGCTACTAAGAACCATTTTTGGTGATCAGCTTACCAGTAACATTTTGTAGTTAAGCAAAAGTTACTATCCTCAATCTGCTCAGAAAATTATTTTAGCTCACTAGTACCATCTTTTCCTTCAATAGCAGCATAGCTGATGCTATTACCCAATATTCAGGCCACAATGTTGTCTCTTTGGGAATTTTTTTTATTGTAATTATTATATGACATTTATGCATATTTACAATGGAAGTAATTTTTGTTGATTTGATTGTCAATTCTCATGTGAAATCTCAATTCAAGTCTAATGTTATGAATAAAGCTTTCATTATGTTTAATGATGAATGATTTATCAATGTCATGATGTGAATAATTGAAAATTTTCTATACTTCTATCAATTTCCTTATTTTAATTGTTGTCCCTTGTTATCCTCCCCATCTCAAAAACTGGGGGGATAAAAGGAACTATTGGATCAAGGTTTGTGTGAGATCAAAGATGCAATTTTTTTTTTACAATGGCAACAACCCAAGGAGTTATTTCTTGTTCTTGTAAACATATTACTCCAAAAAATACAAATCCTTTGTCTGATAAATGATTTCACCCCATGCCAAAATGATGCATTCGAGATGAGAACAAATAGACAGTTGGGTAGAAACAAAGAAAGAATGATGTGAAAACACTGGAAGCAAATTGGAAAGTAGAATGGTGAACAATCAATAGAAAACTAAAAAAAGTCCCAGTGAGAATGTAAATACAAGATGAAGAATCCAGTGATCTATTTATATAAGAAGTTAATGGAAGTTGGACCAGATTATAAGTATATTAGTATTCACACCAGAAGTGAAAGTAAAGAAGATTCATAGAAGCTGAAATGTGACTAGGCATGTATTAGAAGTGCCACTAAAAATAGCTGCAAGCTATATTGCAGCTATCAGATAAGGAGGTGAGCACACCAAGAGAGCACAATCATTCAAATGTAAGGCACAACATCATAGAAAGGTTTAAAATGGGTATTTTTGATCCTCATAACTGAAATTTACATCATTCAAAGTATTGAATAAACATTATATTTGGTTGTAATATACACGTTATAAATATGCTTTGGGATATTACACGATACATATTTTCCACTTGATTTTATGAATAAAGCTTTCATTATGTTTAATGATGAATGATTTATCAATATTATGATGTGAATAATTGAAAATTTTCTATACTTATATCAATTTCCTTATTTTAATTGTTGTCTCTTGCCATCCTCCCCATCTCAAAAACTTGGGGGATAAAAGGAACTATTGGATCAAGGTTTGTGTGAGATCAAAGATGCAATTATTTTTTACAATGGCAACAACCCAAGGAGTTATTTCTTGTTCTTGTAAACATATTACTCCACAAAATATAGATCCTTTGTCTGAAAAATGATTTCACCCCATGCCAAAAGGATGCATTTGAGATGAGAACAAATAGATAGTTGGGTAGAAACAACGAAAGAATGATGTGAAAAGACTTGAAGAAAATTGGAAAATAGAATAGTGAAAAATCAATAGAAAACTAAAAAAGTCCCAGTGAGAATGTAAATACAAGATGAAGAATCCAGTGATCTATTTATATTAGAAGTTAATAGAAGTTGGACTAGATTATAAGTATATTAGTATTCACACCAGAAGTGAAAGTAAAGAAGATTCATAGAAGCTAAAATGTGACTAGGCATGACTTAGAAGTGCCACTAAAAATAGCTACAAGCTATATTGCAACTATCAGACAAGGAGGTGAGCACACCAAGAGAGCACAATCATTCAAATGTAAGGCATAACATCATAGAAAGGTTTAAAACGGGTATTTTTGACCCTCGTAAATGAAATTTACATCATTCAAAGTATTGAATAAACATTATATTTTGTTGTAATATACAAGTTATGAATATGCTTTGGGATATTACATGATACAGATTTTCCACTTGGGTTTATTAAGTCTCCTAATCAAATGAAAATGGAGAGAATGATGAGAATGTCATAAATTTGGGGCATAGGCATAAGCAGCTAGCAAATCATATTACTTCAATCATTACTTAGGTTGCTTGTGTCTACCTTGTAAATCTCTGGCATTGTGATTTTTAACAATTTTATGCATTTATAAAATTAAAATTGAATTCAGAATTGTGATATAGATCTCTTCTAGGAATTAGATGAATCTAGGTAGCAAAATATTTCAACTCTAAGCCTCTTTCCTCTCTTTAAAATTTCTATTTCAATAATTCTATTAGTACGTCTAAACTTTTATTTAGTTCCCAAAAGTATGCTAGTGGAGTTAAACACAAATATAGGATAAACACCATGATGAATTATGACAAAAGCCCTCTCCTTATCCTCCTACAATAGTAAGGCAATATTCTTCAAAATGCCCTGGGGACATTCAATGAGAGCTAAATATTTAAAATTGGCATTTGGCTATTGATATAATATATTGAAACAAAAATAGCTTGTTTTCAAAGTGACAAAGAATATTTGCCCCTTGGAGTGAAGGTGTAGATAGACCTTTATAGCATGGAGTTTTCCAATGTTATTAGGATATATGCTAATATGAAATCATTTATTTAGCAATTTATTCAAACAGTCTACATTATAAATTCTAACATCTTTTTGGGAGCCTTTGTATCTCCCACATATAGGGAAGAGGACTTAGTAGTTTACCACCCTAATTTTAGACTAAGTATTCTAGAGTAGAAATTTCAAATCACTCTCAATTTTCCAGAGTAGCTTACTTGGCAAATATGATGTAATGTCAACATCGCCGGGTCTATAAATTTTAGAGTAGAAATTTTAGATCACTCTCAATTTTTTGCAATAGCTTACTTGGTAACATCAGCATTGCCAGGTCTACAAAATAGAAAAAAAAATGAGACCAATGGTTGTGCAAACAGGACACTCACGCTGATGTAGCTAATGTGGCATCATGTGATTAGCGATTTTTTACAAATAAATACATTTCATTTAATTATAGGTAATCATAGAAGCAATACCAATTTTAAAATCACAACTCTTAGTACAATGTTGGAAAAAAAAATTAAATTTAATCAAGAGGTATGGTTATTAAATCAACAATCAATAGTTGATATCACAACCAAATGTGCACAAGCACTGGATCCTTTCATAATCAAATACTCACTTTAAATCATGAACCCAAAATGAGCATTTAGCATATGATTACTATGTATAGGGCCAATTGAAAAGTGTTTCTATTTTATCATAAATGGTAAGATCTCTAATCTTTCAAATAATTGGTACCACAACAAAATAGAGCAAAAATCAATACTCTAAAACCAACTCAAGTGTGTTTGCATAGATATCTCTATGAATGTCGTATGTAGAGCTTTAAAATTTAAAATGGTAAAAGCAAAACTTACCTACAAAATAATTCATGTTGAGAACCTGAGAGAAACTTGACATGTCCATTGGGAAGCTTCAATTTGGGAAAAGAACTCCAACCGTCTTTACCTTATTGGATGACTTAGTATTGACTCAACTCTATGACAATTTTTAATCACTTTGACCTCCTTGCATTTGCATAATAACTGGAAATCTGCACTGATATATACCCTATTTTAATCTATAGATATCCAATGACAAGTGTAATCTTTCACCCCTGATATATCTAAGAAATTGTTACTATCCCTTTCTTTTCCCTTGAATATAAGCCATAAGCAAGCTAGGGTAGAACTAGGGCATCAGGTTTTTTGTCTGGTGATGGTGCATCAAGTTTCCAACTCCAACAAAATGAAAATGATCCCATGCACATGAAAAACAAAAAAAAATGTTTTTGTTTTTTACATTAAAGCCCCGTGTTGGTCAAAATTTTGACCAACACATTTTTCCCTACATGGTCAAAATTTCAACCAACACAGGGCTTAGATGTAAAAAAAAGAAAATTTTTCCTTCTACATTCCAACCAACCTAAGCTTTTTTAGTTGATGGTCAAGAATTTTGGTACAAAAATGAGTTCAAATGTAGTAGTGGTGGGATATCCTCAATCAAGGTGAGAGGATAAGTATGACTTAGATAGGAACAAACTCCTGTGTTGTCAACAACTCCTAAACTACAACTATTAAATAAATGCATTAACCTAAGTAAACTTAAGTAAAAACATAAATAATAATAATTTACTCTAACACCCCCCTTAAGTGCAACTTAGGGGAATGCACTTAAGCTTACAATAGCTAACATGAAATGCAGAATGGGTCTTGGCAATGAGGCCATGTTAGGCACCCATGTACAATGCAATGAAATGCAACCTTTGAAAACAAGGAAAGATGAAAAACCTCATGGGAAAAACCCTCCTCCAAAAAGAGGTAAGAACAAACATGCTAAAATAAACAAGGAAGGAAGGCCTCAACAAGAAACCCCAATGACAACTTTTGTAATGGATCAAGAGACTCTCTCAAAACCATAAGTACAACTAGCCCCCCATGAGGAGAGACACCAAAGCCTCCCCAGAATGATGGAGTCCCTATAGAAATAATCAAACCAATGAACCTCCAATGTGGAAGGAACAAATGCACAGAACAAGGAAACCTTGAAAGGAGAGGTGAAACTAGAAGGCCTAACTAATACTCAAAGGAGAGAATATGAGATCTTCAAAGGGAATCCCTAGGGTAGGTGTGATGACACTATCATGAATTTCCTTTGTAGAATCAACAACAAGTGCACCAAGAGGCTTGATGAATGGAGCTAAAGGATTAGGTAGAGTAGAAGAAGAATCCTGCTGAAGAGAAAAGCCCTCAACTGGATGTGGTGTGGAAGTCAAAACAAGGATCTTAGGAACAATACAAAGGTTCAAGTATCCTAACTGCACCACATGATGCTCCTATGAAAGAGAAGAGCCATGCTCTAATAATGGAGATGGTGGGAAAAGGTGTGAGAAGGTGTAGAGATGGGTGGAAGAATCAACTGTCCCTATAGCAATAAGGCCTCATGTGGCACGATCTTGAATGAAGATTGAATCAATAGTGAACTCAAGTGTCTTCTCTGATCCACTGTGTGTAATATGAGAAATTGAGAGAAGGTTTGCAGACAGAGATGGAACATACAATACATCATTGAATATACCATCCTGGATGTGAACTGAACCTTTCTTGTAGATTAGTAGGGTAGTATTATTCCCCATGAGAATATGAGGAATAGGAGAAGCCTCAAGAGTAGAGAAGACACCTTGAGAAGGTGTCATATGGTGAGAAGCACCTAAATCTAGTATCCAAGGGACCTATGAAGGGGATGCAATGGATGCCTGTAATGCATGACCTTGTCCAAAATCTAATGTAGATGGTGAGGATGTGGAAGAAGACAAAAAGGCAGACCCCTATGAGGTAGAAGAGGATGGAGAAGAAATAGTACTCTTTTGAAAAAGAGCTTGCAAATCTGAAAATTGTTTCTCATAGCTATCAAATCTCTTCTAAAAACAATGTGCCTCATCATGAGATTCTTTTTGACAATAGGAACAAGTAGGAGTCTCAGTATTCTTTTTCTCCTTCTTAGAAGAAGATGAAGGACCAGTAGAGGAATCTAATATCTGCTTTGGCTTCTGCTCCTATGTATCCTTGGCACCCAATACCTATGATTGTGAACCTATAAGTGAATCCATCTGAATGATTTTGGACTATTCTCATGTCAAATGATCACAAAATATCTTAAAAGATTGCATCTGATGTCTGTTACCCAAGGCATCCATAGTGGAGTAGAAAGTGGAAGATAAGATTTGATATTGTCCTTGCAACTTTGAGAGTATCAAAAAAATACACTCAGTATCTATTTTGTTTTTCCCACATCCCTACAAAATTGTATGCAGAGATTTGAACTTCATCAAGAAGTCCTCAATGGTGGAGAAGTTGATAGGTGTCAAAGAAGTCAACTCTACATCAAGTTGTAGTGCCCAAAACTTATTCATTGTACCAAATAAGGTTTGGAATTTGGTCCAAATAGCTCATGGAGTGGTCAAACCATCCAAGTGAAATAGTAGATTATCAAAGATGTTCAGTGCAATCAATTGCATATCTTCATCCATTTTGTTTCTATGCTGAAGAACCTCAAAAGGGCACTATAGAACATGTTGGTTCTCATCTAGACATGATTATAAACCTCATGAAATGAGAAGCCTAGTAATTTGTGCTTTCTAGGTGTGATATTTGTACGGTGTTAGTCAGGTCATAGAAGGATCTGACATTGAGAGAAGAGGATGGAAGTAGAAGGGTCTATTCTAAAGTAAAACATAGAAAATAAAATGCTCCCCCCACAATGTATAAAGATATCCCTCAAATACCAAAGAAAAAATTATGGAAAGTGCAAAAATTGAGAAAAGAACCTAGATTCCAGATGCAAAGAGAGAGAGGAAACTGAAGCCTCTACTTCAACACCAAAAATAGGAGCTCAATATTACTCCAAACTAATTCTAGATCTGAAAAGTAGACAATAAATCATGCACTTTTAAAAAAATAGCATTGAAATATGTGTCCATATGAGCCCAAATGAAGCCTTTGAAGGTGCAAAAAATGGGATTTCAAGTTGCATAAAAATTTAGGAACGAAGATGTCAAAGTTCCTACACCAATGTGTAGATCACAAAATTCTACCCCAAAACAAAAAAAGTTGCTCAAAAAAATGAGTCTGTATGAGGGAAATATCATTGTTTGAAAATCACCTCTGTAGTTATTTTTTCTAAATCACCGCCATTGCACCTCCAAAAAATAAACAAAAAAGCCCAAAAAATGTCAAATATGTTATGTCAAACCCTCCTCCTCCTTTTTCTCCAAATATTGAACAAGCTACAATAGATTTGGCTCTGATACCATGTTGGATTTGAGCAAATACACAAATCAAATCCACAAGCTCTCGAATCACTTGGACATAGAAAACTTGTCACAGAGAAGAAAAAGACAAGAAGAGGCAAGGGTTTGATCTAAAAATAAGAAAATTGTATTCTCAAATAAAAACTAAATTTTTGCACAATATGATATGCAAAAGATATAAAATTACAATAGGAGAGCCCGAATATAAAGCCTCTAGTAAGCTTGTAGAATAAGCTAGAAAGTGCTAGGAGATAAGGTTGACAACTAAGAATACATCCACAAAAGGTGGGATATCCTCAATCAAGGTGAAAGGATAAGTATGAATTATATAGGAACAAACTCCCATGTTGTCAACAACTCCTAGACTACAACTATTAAATAAATGCATTAACCTAAGTAAACTTAAGTAAAAGCATAAAAAATAATTATTTACTCTAACAGAGTTTGGAAGAGAAAATGGAGGTTGCAATGGATGATGTAGGGTTTGTTAGATATGAAAGGGCCCAAATAGGTGAATGGAAAAATGATTACTATTTGATCATAGTTTGATATAAAATTTTGAGGTCCATTCAGTAGTGAGAATGTTTTTGATTTGGAAAATAGGTTTTACAGGGATCCTGAAACCCAAAGTTTTACAGCAATAAACAACTTAAAGCATAAAAGTAAAAAAAAACAAAAATAGCCTCAAAAGGCCAAAAACAAAAAGGCCCAAAGCCTGGGAAACAAAGGCCAAGAACAGAGCCTGGCGGGCAGACTAGTGTCCCTTCTTCTCCATTGCCTGCAGGATTTTTGCAGCGTCACTTTCCTTATGGATGGCCTCTTCCTCCTAGATCGTGGGGGGGAAATGCATCTGGTCCCCCTGGCTTTCCTAGATTCCAGTCTCTTTCTGAGGATCCTCCTGGCTGGTTTCGTGCTCTGTACTCTGCTCCATATTCCCCACAAGATTGGCATTGGTCAAATAGTCCCCCAGATTGACAATGTTTTAATTCAAGGTATGGAGGGTATCCACAATCTGTTTAGTCACAACTTGGTGGACAAAATACGATCTTTGGACCTTCTGCTCAAGCTAGGTGATTCTATCCTCCTGATTGTCACTGGGGTCCTTGCTTCTATCTTTTTCCTAGCTGCCCACCTGGTCTTTACTACCTCTAGCCTCATGATCCTTGACTTCCCCCCTATTGTTGGTCTGGTTGGACCTGTCCTTCAGAGTCTCAATTTCTTGAAAAAGCCACTTAATGGACCAAAAATTATCAATTAGGCTATTCTTTGCATTGTTGAGGAAGTTGAAACCCGTTTCATGGGCATTGTTAGAGAGAACCAGAAGAGTCGGGTCAAGGAGCTTGTCATAGTGGGTGCTACTGTCGAGATCCCCCAACACCTAGATTTTAGCAGGTTCTCTAACAATGCCCATACTAACACTATCCATATTGAAATTTTTCCAGGCTCTTCTCTTATTTTTCCTGATGGCCTCCCCTCCCTTTTCAACCATAATTTCTATCATCTCTTCTAGGAGTGAAATGGGGATCTCCAGGGGGGAGGTGGGTGTAGTGGGGCTGGGGGGAAAATTAGTGTTATCGCTGAGATGATCATGGGTTGAGATTTGGTCCAATTTTCTTTTCTTGGGGTTATCCTGGGTTACCAAGGGGTTCACCTCCTTCTTGTCATTATCTTTTTCCTTGTCGTCTTCCAACTCACTTTCCTTCTCTGCCACCAAATCTGCCTCCTTCGACTCTGTATCTGACTCCTCACTAGACTCCTTAGGATGAGGGGTAGGGGGGTTAGGGGGAGGGCACCTAGGGCTCTTCCTGCTAGGGAAGCGGGGAGAGGGTTTGGCTTTTGGGGTTTTAGACTTGATAGATTTCACAACACGTACTTCCCCTGAGTCTAAGCTAGCACTATCCTCCGAGGAGCCACCCGAAGCCCCAATGGACTTGACTCTTGTTTGGGTTTTCAAAAATTCAAAAATGAGGAGCAAAAGACCTTCATGAAGGGCAGGATTCTTGACAAGACATTTTTTGTAACTCTCTATATTCTTAGTCATAGAAGTATAAATATAGAAAGGAAAGGAGATTTTCACTTTATGTCTAAAATGATTAAGCAGAACAAAATGATGGGTTTTGACTCTATCAAACCTGGGCTCCAAAGTGACATACTCTATGATGATCCTTAGAAAAAGCCCCCAGAACTTCTTGATGGACTCTATGTTGTAGAAGGTGTCAATCTTTACCAGTTTGCTTTTCTCCTTGTCATTCTTGATGAAAGCATTGACAGCATTGGCAGACATCTTCTTATCTCTGAAGAAGCTAATGCCTTCCTGGGAGAAGTTTGTCACCTCCGCAATGAGACCCTCTATGATTTGGTGGGAGACACCATCAATTATGACCTTTTCGTTGTGCCAGGTTTCAACCATAATCTTGGTTACCCCCACGTCGAAACCATGGAGCCTCTCCATGAAGCTGGTTATGCTGCCCTTCTGGAGTTTTTTCCAAACCTTCCCTTTTTCTTTCCAGCTCTTCGTCTCTCCCCATGGCTCTCTTCTAATCCTTTCTCCCACCATTGTGATTTTATGCCACTTTAACCCTAAACCTTAAATAGAATTGTAGAGCTCAAAGATGGACAAATCGCTAAGGTTGAGAGCTTTAATGCGTGTGTTTTTGGGTTTAACTCTGGCTTTCTTTTGGTCATGTAATCTATACACATTATTATGAAATGGTGGGGGTTCTGCATAACTCCAATTGATTCCCTTTTTAAAACATGATTTATCATGTGTCATCATCATAAAAAGATTTTGAGTTGGTACCTTGAATTTGCTCCTTTCGGATGAGCTCAATAGCCACCGCCGGAAAATGATTATTGTTTCCCCATGTCATCACCAAATTGAATTCGACCACTACATTTGCGAACCAATCAGCAACCACGTTAGCTTCACGGTAGACATGGATGATGTGGTAATTTTAAAATTTGCTCAAGTCGATTTTTAGGTCCTCAATTATGCTTTCAATGGTCCATGATGGTTTGGTTACTCCTAAAATTCAATTAATTATATTTAGGGAGTCACCTTCAAGCCACAGTTGTTCGATCCCTAAGTCCAAGGCTAGCTTAATAGTGAGTCTGGCCGCACTGGCTTCAGCCAAATGGTTTGTTTGGTAATCAATAGGGGAGGAGATAGTAGCAATGCCCCCTCCCAAGCTGTTTCTTATGATTCCACTACATCTGGCAGGACCAGGGTTCCCCTTAGCCGCTCCATCGAAATTGGTTTTATGCTAGTTTTTGGGGGGCAAGGACCAAGAAGCCTGCTGTCTTCTTTTGATCCTGTCTTCTTTCCTGGTCTTAATTTTCCCTCCATCCTTTATGTTTCCATCTCTAGTTGTGGAATAGTTCTCTTTCATGAGGCTATCAATTTTCTCTACTATAATACCCTTAGGAGCTTCTCTTTCTTTGAATATCCTATTGTTGTTCTCCTTCCGGATTCCCTAGCAAAAGTGTGGGATAATCCAGGAACTCAAAATTTGGGATTCTAGGCCTTTGTGGTTGCTTCTCCACCGAATGAAGAAATTTTGGATACTGGCTGGTGGGCACTAGTAGTGAGAATGTTGATGCCAACTCTTTAAATTATTCATTTAATAATTGAAGCAAGATAGAAGTTTCATCACTAAGTGATATGTAGGATAAATCAAGTACATTGGGTAGATAGAAAAGGTGCCCCCCTTAGGATATAGAGCAAGGAAAACCAACATATCTATCTCAAGATATAGAAGAGGGAAAATCACAAGTTTAGGATCAAATCATTATCAAGATAGCTAGGAGTTGACTTAGATTGATGTATGATAATTATTTGTAATAAAAAATTGATGCCATTGTTCTATTGTTTTGTTAAACATGTACATGGGTTTAAGCTCATGGTGCAAGGATTATATCCATGTCCACTAGAGTTGATTGGTATATTATTAGGAGTTGATAGATGGATCATTGATAGATGTGGATTCACATATCTTCTCCAAATGCCTTAGTTTTGGATGGACTTAGGATTATTGATAGTTGTGGCCGAGTGGTAGCACTTGGACTACAACTCCTTTCATATACCACTTGGGGAGATAATGATTACCCTAGAAGATGTGTACAAGATTCTTTGGACCCTGACAGTAGGGAATCTAGTATACTATATTCAGACATATGATGGTACAACCTACAAAGATTTGTTCATAAATGATGAGATTAGGATGATAGTGTGCTATGGTTCTAGATGCTACAGTATGATCCCCTACTAGCTATGCTAGTAGGGTTGATAAGGAGATTTCTCCTACTAGATAGGTGAGGGTGCAAATGTCTACTTGGATGGCATGGATGGGGTCATATTATTCAGGATATGATTGACCAACCACAAATATTTTTGTGGGGGATTTTCATTCTAGCCCACTTGTATCATGATTTGCATTAGGTGGTGTATTTGAGGGCTACATCACTTTTTGTGGGTGTGGTGTTGTTATAGATATGGACATGGGAGAATCTTCCCATTACCTGGCCTATATGTGCATGTCAATGACTATAGGACATGCCTTTCATATATGTGTATTCAAGTATTATTGTCCAACCCCATTTGGGAAAGATAGAGTAGTGGAGACACATGTTGGATGATATTGATGAGGTGGTAAGGAGGTCCTATAGGTATATAGAGTTGTAGATGAAGGGTGATGATGAGATGGTGTACTTCTTTTGTCTATGTTCTTTTTTTAGCTAGATACTATCAATGATTGAGAGGTTTTGTTTCATGAGGGTAGTCAGACAATTTGGCCATCGATAGGGGATGCCACATGGATTAGCTCACTATGCATATGTGTAGGTAGAGAGGCTAGTATGGGGTCAAACATTATAGAATGAGGCATGTCTAGAGGCTTTCATTCAAATGATAGGGACTCCACACAGATGGTCATTGAGAGATGATGAGGTTGATGCTAGGATGGAGGGGATTATGCTTAGTAGTTCAGAGAGCATCCCTTTTTGAGATGTACAGATCTAGCTAAGATGATACCCAACATTGAGGAGAAGTTGAGCATAGGGGTGGAGGATGATGATGGTGATGGTGGGTGGGAGAGATACAAGGCTAGAGGCAAAGGAAATGGGATGTGGGAAGTGGTAGACCTAGAGAGGTCAGTGGCCGAGGTGTGCTTGTGATGAGATCAGGTATGAGAGCTAGTATGGGCAGTGTGATAGTTGGTGGGATCAGCTAGAGACTTTTGGACAATGGTACATGGCCTAGTATGAGGGTGGATGATATGTATTGGGGTAGGAAAGTCCAACATATGGCCATACTACTAGATGATGTGTAGTTTGTGAGGAGACAAAGACATTGATTACATGATCCCTCGATAGGGGTGTAGAGCTCATAGTAGTAGGTACAACCACAAGTGTTCGTAGCTTTGATACCATTGATAGTTATACTAGGTGGGTCATCTAACTTGGGTTCCCATATGAGTGTCATAGAGGCATAGTTTAGAGTGACTGGAGTGTAGATCAATCAATTGGTGAGTATAGTGCAAGCATTTATAGCAACTATGCCACCAAGGCCTCCACCTCCACCTCCACCTTCACCACTAAGCACAAATAGAGCACCACTAGTTAGTTAACTCCTACCATACTAGAGACATAGATGGGATGAGTATCTCCAGTGATTAGGTACTTCTTGATCAAACACAGATAGATGGGGCAGGTGGCCCAAGTGATGAGACACAAGGGTGATTTTTTGTATAATTTTTAGTGTATATTTTGGCTATTAGATGTATCAAAAATGTATTGATGATGATCTTTTGATATATGAACATTTAGATTGAGCATTTCTTATTTGTTTTATGATAGAATTTTGTGTTTTTGTATCATAGACTTTATATATTTTATGGTGGTATGCAGCAATGTGATGGATGTTTTTATGTGATATGCATATGTTATTTTATTTTTATGATGCTCTTATATGTGGATAAATTATAGATGTTTAATGTAGTTGATGTATAGATGAATAAATGCTTAGTGTAGTGAAATAATATGTAGTAGAAAAATAGATAATGGATAAGTGAAATGGATGAATGAAATGAAATGTAATAGAAAACATTGGATAATGAAAATAGGATAATGGAATAGATGGTAATGTATGGAAAGAAATTTTTTTGATAAAATGATGAAGTGAAAATAAGATAATGAGTGAAATGTTTTAATATGATGATATGAAATTTTGAAAAAAATGGAAATGGATTAAGAAAACATGAATGAATTAACAAAACATTGTGAGAAAGTGATGTGATGAAATGATCACAATGTGAAATGAATAAATGAAATTGATTTGATTAAGTAAAAATGAATATAATGAAATATGATAAAATGAAAATCAGATGAAAATGATTTAAAGAAATGGAATGAAAATGATTGAATTAAATGATTAATATGATGAAAGAGAAAAAGAATTAATGAAATAAACATGAAATGAGTGGACTATGATGAAATGAGAATAATATGAAAATGAGACAGTGAAATGACAATGAAAGATGTAAGGAAATGAAATGACATGGGTATAGAAAAATAAAATCAAATGAATAAAATGATGAAATAAAATTGAGATGAAAATGAGTTAATGAAGATGAATATGAAATTATTTAAGTAAATGAAATGAATAAAATGATGAAATAAGATTGAGAGGAAAATGGGTTAATGAAGATGAATATGAAATTATTTAAGTAAATGGAATGAAATGAGATGGGTTAATGAAAATAAAATGAAATAATTAAAATGATGGAAAGAGAATGAGATAATGAGTGAATGACATGTAATGAAATGACATGATGAATGAAATGATGTAAGCTATGATTAAAATAAGTGTAATGAGATAAAAGTGTAACTCCAATGTTTGAGATTTGAAGGCCACAAAGAATTCTTAGGGTATTGATGATGAAACTAATGATTAGGGTGAAGTAATGAATGAATGGAACATAAACAATGATGAAAAATGATGTTGATGAGAGGAAATTGTGACCTAAGTTTTTGAGATTCAAATTCCACAAGATGGTGTTTGGAATAACATAATGCAATTGATGGGATCGATATTGTGAAATAATGAGGCAATGAAGTGTGACTAAATGGGATGATGTGTCGATGAAAAACAAAGTCCACAATACTTAAGAAATTAAAGCTTGTTGTGTGATGGTGATATTTTTGTTAGTCATTTTCTGCAATGTCTAAGTTTTGTTATCAATCTATTTGATGATGTTGCATAACATTTCCTGTTTATTCCCTATTTGTGTGCCAACAGTTTGTTTTAAGTGACCCCATACGAAATGCAATCTACATGGATGCAACTAAATACCACATTTTTAAAAGAGATTCATATTTAAATATCATCATTGAGCATCTAAAAATAAAACGGATATAGTACAATCACCACTAGCTCATCTATGGTAATATGAATACGCTATTATTCTAAGCATTTCCAAAGAAATCAAGTTATAATGTACATGGAAAATATGGTAACCATTAACAAAAGTCTACCACCGCAAAAAGTAAATATAGAGATAAGCTTAGTACACACATAGATAAACACATGTTAGATAAAAAACATCAGCAGAGATGTCATGTAAAATTGGTCGAGGTATACATGACCTTCCAATTAGGAGGAGGCACTTCTAAGAAGACACCAATAAAACACAAAAATCAAAGGATTACTAGATCAAAATAGTAAACGAAGGAAAAAGAAAATGTAATGTTTTCATCTCAACCCTTCTAGTCAAATACATCATTGAGGTACTAGAAACATGATAGTGAAAAACCAATATTTGTAGACCATTATGCCAATGATTGTGTGCAATAGTGTTAAGTTTGTTTAGTCTCTATGGAAAGAAGAAGCTGTGGAGTGTAATAGTGGAAATTTTGTAGTGGGATGTGTAGTGAATGTATTAGAAGATGTGTGTCAGTGGTGGATGAGTAGGCACACCATGACACAGTAATGTTAGAGTGTAGTGACAAGTTTACTTAGTACTAAATGACAAGTTAAAAAGAGTGAATATGTGGCAAGACCAAAAAAGTGTGATTCTCATTAGGTGGTGGCCATAAATAGATGAGTATTAACATATGAATGAATCATGGTGAAGGGATAATTATCACATGTAGGTATAATTGTTGGAGAGGCAAAGTGAGTGTAAACTTGTTAGCATGGAAGACTCACTATACCAGTCACAATAGGAGCTATGGATGGGGGATGTTAGTCATGGAAGATTGGTGAGGTAAGGGCAAAGGAAAAAGTGTGCTAATCGGACATCGAGTGAATTGGTGTATCAACCTAAGCTCTAGGAACTAGTTCATGAGCATGGCAAGTTGAGTCAAATGGAACCAACACAAGCACATCTTGGGGCTTCAAAAGTGAGAGTGGAAGAATCTCCCTTGTCAGATTTGTTAATGTTGTCAAGGAAAGTAGTGTAACAAGCATTACAGGAGGAGTTGGGTGTTGATCCCATGATGCAAGTGGAAGCTAGCTCACTAGGGGTGACAAAAGGCACTTCAAAATTATCCATGGGTGTAGGGGAGATGGACTCTCCTAGGAAGAGTGCAAGAAAAGTGTAGAAGAAAATTGAGGATGTCAATATGGGTGAGGTGAGAAGTGCAATGAGTTAGTTGATTAGCCTTAGAATCTTGATACAAGGGTTGATGAGTAAGGAGATAAGATTAGTGGGTGAAACTAAGTTGAAGCCTAAGGGAGTGACACAATTAGAAAATGAAGTGGAGGAACTATGGAAAGCGTTGGCTACAAAGAGAGTTCAGGTGGAGAATGCACAACAAGAAGTCACATTTTTTATGTTTGATAGATAAAGACTATGAGGATGGAGCACAAATAGAAGCCAAAAAATTTTATGTGGTGGTGAATGAAGAATGGGCTAGGGTGGGAGAATTGGAAGTTGAGCTATGAGTGGAAAGATCATGAGAAGAGGGAAATGAGGAAGGAGTTTGGGCCAAGTGATCATAGGCACAAATATTGTAAGATTCTTTGAGGATGGATCAAGTAGGTTTGGAGAGCATGTAGAATGAGATGATGGCACTACAAGTGTAGTCTGAGTCTTTTAAAGGCATGGTGTAAAAAATGAACACCATGTCATTGCAGCTACAAGAGTGTTTGGTAGCTAGTGAGGACAAGGTGAGGCAATTTTAGCAGTGGCTTGGCAAGACTAAAGTTGATGTGGAGCACTAGAAGATGGCAGCCAAAAAGATGCAATAGGAGCATGATGTGGCTCAATGGGTGATCATTGTACTAGGTATCAATAAACTTGTGGGAAATGTGTTCATAGATATGCAAAGGACTACAAAAGTGCACTAGGAAGCCACATATTATATGGGGCTATATTACCAGTTAGTCTCATTAGAGTGGCAACATGAATCCTAGTTTCTAGATAGGAAATTTGTGTAGTTTTTGATGTTGGAAATGTAATGACAAGAAAGTGACTAAGAGGTGGAGGGGGGTGAATCAAGAACCAATAAATTTTTTCACACTTATATTGCTTTAGCTTTATCTCTTTAGATTATCTAATCTACTTCCATGCTTGAACATAAAGAAATAAACAAATCAACACCATCAAAATTTGACACAAGATATTGTAACCCTAGAAGTAGAAGGTAAAACTGGGGTTGGGATGACACCCACAAGCTTCACTAGTATAGTAATAAAGTTGGCTTGTTAGGGCTTAAAATTGATCACTTCATGTGATATAATATGTTAGGAGTATGAAGGACTACTAGGTCCACCTTGCAAAAGGATTTTACAATACAATGAAGTATTTTCTCTATTAGGAGACTTAGAATAAGACTGTTAGGTCCACCTAGTTAGAAGATTTGATTAATGCACCTATTAGGATGAATCAACAAGATGATCTTTGAAATGTAACTTGATTTTCTAAATAAGATCATTCGAATAATCTAATCACTTGACTGTGATGGATAAGTCTCTACTTTCCTCTTTATATTTCCTTGTATCTTGATTAGATATTCTACTCCATATTCGCCTTTTATCTCCAAAATAAACATATATCTTTCTCTCTTACAATTACACACTTAGACAAATGAATTTTTCTTTCTTATATATTCTTCAAATAATAACTCTATATCAAGTTGGATCCCATAATAGAGATCTCCACAAAAACCAAATATATCTTTAGGTTGACTTAAGTATTGATGCTCAGGAAATACAATTCATTTGATCTTCTTTTTTCACTCAGGCAATACAAAGAGCTCGGGTGATATTGAACCTTAGTTAGTACTAGATGCTAGGGTAGTATCATAGAGCTTGGGTGATATAGCTAGCTCAGTTTACATAAAGAGCTCAGTTAACTCTATGAATTTGGTTCACACACGAAGTCTTCTTCTTCTTCTTCTTCTTCTTCTTCTTCTTAGCATGAGAGGGCCACCTTTCATTTTCTTCTTCAGGGACTCCATCCTCTTCTTTCCTCTTTTCAAGACTTGAGGAGTCTCTATCATTAGAGATATCCTAGTCTTGGCTTCATCATAGGTGCCAAAATATGTTTCCTTGGGGTTAGAAAGCTTACTAAGAAGAGCCTCTATGATATACCTTGTATCATCAAAGTTGACCTCATATCCCAGGTGTTTCACCCATACAGTCCTAGGAATGACTATATGAACGCGAGTGTTGTCACAGTCAACCAAGGAACAAATATCTTGAGCATATTTCTCAAGAAACTACTAGGTATCCTATATTTTCTCTATATTTTATGCTTGAAATTCTCAAAATAGGCTTCCATTATGCTATCAAAGTTTTCTCACAATTCTAGAATGTAGTCAGTGATTTGGTAAACCACACTACCTTTGAATGAAAATAACTTTCAAACATAAAAGAATATACACATGAGTGGGGATCAAAACTTGCATATGTTTTTCTTTGAAGTTTAGTGCTCACAATGTTCTTGCTAAGATGGTTGAGTTACAACTTGGCAAGGTCAAATGATAAGTTATTATTCACCACGTTGTAATCCAAGTCAATAACTTCACATGGCAAACTATTCGGTCTACTCAATATGTAGATCTTATGTACAATAACATGGATCCTAAATTTGATCTCCATGCTGATGACATTATTGAGCTTGTCATCTCATTCTAATAGGGTCTTCTTTATCAATTCACCATGAGCTAGGGTTTTCATTTTTTTAGGTTTATCCAGCATAGGGCAACCTGTTACTCAGTGAACCATCTTCCTTGTTATCTTCACAGGTTGTTCAAGCCAAAAGGACATGTCATGTACTCTTCCTAAAATGAACCTAATCCACTTTATCTTGAAATCCCTTGGCATGTATAGGGCATGTGTCAAACCCTTGATATCTAAGTGTCTATGTTCAATTTTGAGTACTCCATTGTCATACATGACATTGTATGCTTCATTTATCTAAAATGTGCCTAATTATTGAATGGTGCAATGATAGAATGACTTGATATCATTGATTAAAAGTACCTTTGGTGGAATGGATAAGTGTGCTCCCATTGGATCCTTTTTCTTGACAATTGCTAGATGTAGTTTGAAATTTGGTGCTTTACATGCTATATTCTTCAGTAACATTTCTGAACCCTTTTTCACCTTTGTTCTAGAGATAGATGCCATTGTACTTGATGAATGCTGAAATTCGTAATTAATGAAAATTTCACTACAAATTATCTCTCCAACATTAATTTACCTATAGATCACTCTGGTGCTCAAAATTTCTCTAAAAACTAAATGCAAGGTAACAATAAAACCCTTGATTTCACCTTTTTATCATTTTTTTTCAAAATTTAGGGCCTCTTAAATGCACTATAAAGTGGTAGGTGAGACAACTCAATTAGTCATTCAAATTCAGCATGAACTTATCCTTTCATAACTCAGTTAGAACTAGGTTCTAACATGACTTTTTCGGTGATAACAAGTAACTCGGTTGTAACTAAGTTGTAACTCGGTTAGAACATAATTTAATTACTTTGCCTTATGTATCCTTCTATGCAGATTTGAATTAGTTCCTTCTTGTGCATCTATAACAGATGTAAGACATTCATGATTTGTCAATTCTAGCCATCTCCTTGACTGACTAGTTGGATGTGGATGGTTCACCCAACTCATTGGATTGGATGATGATAGCTTCTTTCCTTGGGCTTTCCTTTGTTTTCCTTACCCGTTTCTGATTCCCATATTTTTTATTTCTCCAATTTTTGACTTACCTTTGTTTCCTTCATCATTATTTGTTGTATCTCTATTCATGTAGTGTCTTGCCAAGTGACCTATCTTCTTGCATACATAACATCATATATTGATATTTATTTTTCTAATGTGAGTTTGTACACAATTTATACCAATATTCCCATATTCTCTACAATAATGACATCTTCCCCATGTATTGTAGTCCTAACAAACAAATGCCCTTTGTCTAGTTCCATTGTACTAAGTGTTTGGATTTGATCTACACTCTAAATATTTGTGACCTTGTTTGTGATATGTGAAATAATTCCCTTTAAACTTTGATTTGGTTCTACATTCATTTTCCTTGTGACCATATTTTTTGTAATTGTAGCACTAACCTTTGAACTTAGATTGCATGGTATTGCTCCAACAAACATTTGATGTATGACCTATTTTTTAGAAGTGTTTCATGTAGGCCTTTTGTTCTTTTGTGCTCCTTGCTTTGACGAATCTCCTTGATTGGTATACCCTAAGCCAATAGTACCTTTGGGTCTACTCAGAGATTGCTCATATAATTGATTCACACTTTCTTGTGATCTCAATCTTCTATAATTTAGTTCCTTTTCAGCTCTTAGTTCATTCTAGAGTATCTAATTTTCTATTCTCAGATTGGTGATTCCTTGATTTGTTGAATAAGATCCTTTAAATAATCTAATCATGACCTGACTATGGTGGATGAGTCTTTTCTTTTCTATTTATAATACCTTGCAGCCTAATTACATATTCTATTCCATATTCACCTTTTCTATCCAAAATATGCATATATCTTCTTCTCTTACAATTACACACTTATACTAATGAATTTGTATTTCTTATATATTCTTCAAACAATAATTCTATATCAAGTTAGCTTCCATAATAGATATCTCCACAAAACCCAAATATATCTTTAGGTTAGCTCAAGTACTGATGCTTGAGCAATATAGTGCATTTGATCTTCTACAATCAATTGGGCAATACAAAGAGCTTGGGTGATACTAAACCTTGGTTAGCACTGGATGCTCACAAAACACTGTGGAGCTCAGGTGGTATAGCTAGCTCAGTTTACATAGAGAGCTCAATTAACTTTGTGAACTTGGTTCACACATTAAGTCTATTTCCCATTGATAATATTGAACAACTAGGTTTATACTGTGAGCTCAGTTAGAATAGTGAACCTTCATTTTCTCGGGCTACACTTTAATCTGTTCCCTAATAAAAAGCTTAGTTTCAATTTAACTGACCTTCCTTGATAGCTTAAGTGGTTTTGTGACTAACTGATGACATGTCTTGCCATAGGGTCAATAGTTGAGTGCTCAACTGTGTAGTGAGACATTTTCGATACCAATGGGTGTTGTTTGGGTGCAATGGTGATCAATGCCAGGAGCTTTATCTTCTGGGATGATGCCTGGGGAAATACCCTGAGCCAAAAATCTCACCATGCCACCTCCACGAGGAAGGTTAGAATGATTTTTTTGCTAGATTTTGCATTAGTTGTAATTGTATCTTTGCCTCTATGATAGATAAAAAGTGTGTTTCATTGCAAGCAAAAGGGTAATTTGCATGCTTTGCACATCTATGTACAATGTTTATAATCCAACAAGAATAGGATTGTAGATAGCTTTTTTGGATATGTTGTTGAAAGCATATGATTTTTTGTATTTTGGTATTTTTGGTGGTAGTTTCAGATGCTTTTTTGACATTTTTGATGGATTTTTTTTGGCATTTTTAGTGTTTGGTTTGGATGGTTTTGGTATTTTTGATATTTTTGATATTTTTAGCATTTGTTTAGGATATTTTTGGTATTTTTGAGGCTATTTTTGATATGTTTGGTATTTTTAGGGGTTGTTTTGGATGTTTTTGATATTTTTGATAATTTTAGCATTTGTTTTGGATTTGTTTTGTATTTTTTTTGTATTTTTGATTTTTTTGATATTTTAAGGGATTGTTTAGGATGATTTTGGTATTTTTGAGGCTATTTTTTATTTTGATATTTTTGCAAGAATGAAAAGTTCATCGAAATTAATAAAAAAAGTGTAAATGAGGGACATTTAGAGGAAGGCTAACATTCACTTGTGTTATAATTGAATGTTAAAAAAAAATCTAAGGTGGACTCTTAATGAAATATGTGTACAGACTTGTGCAATATTTTGAAGGTGGGAGTGTACTAGGTGGAAAAAGAAGGAAGTGCTAACTTATGATTTGTAGGCAAAATTTGACTTGAGAAATTCTATGTATATTGATAGCCTTCTCAAACAAGTTAGAACCAAAATAGTGATTGTTCTCTAGGTATGGGCCTAGACAAATAGTTTGGGGCTAGTAAAGGGCATGTGGGCCTAAGAGGGATTATGGCCTTGAAAAAGGTGCTTAGGGGGCCTAAAAAGGCATTAGGAGCCCCAAAAAGGTGCCATGGGCTTGAAAAAGACATTGAAGGGCCTAAAAAGACACTAGGGGCCCGAAAAGGGCACTTGGGCCTTGAAAAGGCATTTGGTAGCCTAAAAAGGTGCTGGAGGCTGATGCAACCTCTTAAATGCTTACTTATTATGAGGCACTACTAGTTCTAAGGGTCAAGGGTTTAACTCACGTAACATTCAACTTCTTTCTTTACTTCTTATGATTGGGAAGTAGGCCAACTTGGTATGGTACTAACAACATTATTGTTGTGTATGAAAAATGGCTTCCTATCTAGATGATGATGAAAGAGTACGATGGACCTCTATGACAATCCAAGTGATGTCCAATTTTCCTAGCCTATAAGTGTGTTCCAAAGCTATGGGGTCATGAGGTCTATTAGGATAACATTGATATATTTACAAATTTTTTTGGATTTGATTGTGTATGTTTTTTTTAGCATCAATGTTTCAGATCATACTACAGGATCCATCATCGATGTGAAAGAGCAGGATAATAGAGATATGCATATCTCTATTATCCTGCTCTTTCACATCTTGATGATGGATCCTGTAGTATGATCCGAAACATTGATGGTAAAAAAAACATACACAATCAAATCCAAATTTTTTTGTATTTACAAATGGATTGTGGAAATCTGGTGATGTTAATTGATATATTTATCGAAGGGTATTGATCAATCATGGCCTCTGCAACATAAATAACTTTGGAAATCCTTCTTAATTTTCATTGACGAATATAAGGGTGTGAAGAGGGATATGAGCAACCCCTTTCCACTATCTGTGTTGTGCCATATTTTCCTAAGCCCAAAGATATGTTTTAAGACATAATAACATTGCTTCTTAAATTCTTGTAACAAAATGGATTGGTATTGACATCCCCTTTGTAAGAGCTAATAGGACATGTATTCTATCATAAAATATTTAAATATTTTTCAATATGGGGCCCTCACCATTGATTTCATATAAAATCAATCAAGGTATGTAGACATGTCTCGAAGGAGCCAAAATTATAGATAGACACTAGCTTGACATTAAATCAATGTATCATTAGATTGAAATATATAAAACTAATTTATGCAAAATTAACAACATTTTTGTGATTTATTTGATTGTTTGTTTGATTTTTTTAATTGTTTTTGGTGTTTTTGACTATTTTTGATTTTTTTGAGCTGATAATAGTGGAAAGGGGAAGGATGTGAGGTTTGTTGGAATGTTGGGACCACATGGGATAGGCATGAAGGCTAAAAAGGGAATTTTGGGACCACATAGATATTTATGGAGGCTAAAAGTGATTTTTTGGGACCACATACATATTTATGGGGGCCAAAATGGATTTTTGGAGCCACATGTGTATGTATGGTAGCTAAAATGGAGTTTTGGGACTACATGGTATGTATGGGGGCTAAAATAGATTTTTGGGACCACATGTGTATTTATGGGGGATAAAATGGATATTTTGGGCCACATCTATATGTATGGGGGCTAAAATGAATTTTTTGGACCACATGTGTATGTATGGGGGATAAAATGAATTTTTGGGACCACATGTGTATTTATGAGGTCTAAAATGGATTTTTGGGACCACATGTTGAGGCATAATATGTCTAAGAAGTTTGGGAAGTGTAGTGATTTTCCTGTAATTCGTGCCTGTGGTATCTTGAAACATAATTAGACTCCATGTTTCCTTTGAGCCACTCCCTTATTTCTTGTTGTTTGTCCCTATTGTAAGCTATTTCTAATGCCAAAAAATCACTGATCTAGAATCCACAAGTGATTCTCAATTGGGTACGTGTATTATTTATTCTCGTTCAAAACCCCTTGCCCTCTTTTCTTATCTTCTATTAATTACACTAGGTGGCACTAAAGCCAGCAATGGAAAGGCCACAAAGAATAAAAATTGGTATGAATAGTTTATCGTAACCTCCGTTATTTTATTGTTCACATTGAAGGACTTGTGTTATTTGGAGGAAGATCAAAGGTTCTATCTTTGACTTCTTTGATACTAATTTTCTTTTTCTTTTTGAATATTTTCTAGTTGTTTTTGATATTTTCAAATATGAGGCATTTGGTCAATACTTTAGACATATAACTTTTTGAGATGGATGTTGTTAAGGAGTTCTACTAGATCTTCCCCATCACAATTGACAAGTTTGTAGGTACCTTCTGCAAAAGACTCTGTGATATGAAAGGGAAAATCTAACTGGCTTCCCACTTTCCTTTCTTTTCTTGATCTGCCTAATTTTTAGGGTAATCTCCAATTTGAAAGACACATGGTTTTACTTTCTTGTTATAGTGTCTAGACAACCTATTCTAATACACTTTAGGGTGGTCATGGTTGGTGCATTGATGTTCTTCCAAGAATTCCAATTGTTCTAAATGAGAAAATCTATAGTCTTCATTTGACATGAAATCATGTAGGGTGACTCTTAAGAATGAGATCTCAACCTCCAAAGGGAGAATTTCTTCAATTCCATAGACCAAAGAAAAGGGGGTTTCCCTAGTAGGCATTTGAATGCTTTTCCTATAGGCTCAAAGTGCAAGATTTAACTATATATTCCAGTCAAGACCAGTGTCATTGATGGTTCTCTTAATGATTTTGATGATATTTTTGTTGATGGCCTCTACTTGGCCATTGCCTTGGGGTTAATCAATTGAAGAGGAATGGTGAATGATATGAAACTTTTCAAATAACTCATTAATTATTTGGTTTTTAAATTACAAAGCATTATCCATAATGATGGCATGAGGTATGTTGAACCAAAAAATAATGTGGTAAAGGATGAACAAGGAAATCTATTTTTTTATGGAATCTATGAGGACAACTTCAACCCATTTGGTGAACTATTTTATTTCCATAAGAATCCACTTATGACCACTAGAGGAGTGTGGATGGATCATGCCTATTAAGTCAAAACCCCACTAATAGAAAGGCCATGGTGTGGCCAATGGGTTGAGTTCCTGAGCTGGTGCATGAATAATTAATAGAATTATTTTCCATGGTGGGCTAGAGATAACCCATTCTAAGGTTTTTTTTAGCTAGAGTGAACTCACTAGAATGTGACCCACAAATACCTACATGGACCTCTTGTAGAGCACCTCTAGACTTATCATTTTCTAGACATCTAAACAAAGTTCCGTCTAAATCTTTTCAATACAATGTGTCAGCCACTAACATGTAACATGAGGCTTGTCGAATAAAATTTCATTTTTGGTTTTTGGATAGATCAGTAGGCATAAGGTTATCTTACAAGTAGGTGGAAATGGAATCATACCAAGGGGAGTTTGGAGTATCTAGGAAAAGAACTATGTGGGATTCAAGTTGAGTAAATGCAGGTTGAACCACCTCCTCTACTAGGAATTCATAGTGTTCATGTTGGTTAGATAATTGGAGCAAAGAGGCCAAGGTAGCCATAGCATCAGTCACCCTATTCTTATCTCTAGGAATCTACTCAAAGGTAATTTGAACAAAGTATTATTTAAGTGTGTTGACCAAATGTTTGTAAGGAAATAATTGTTTGATCTTTAGTCTAATATGTGTTATTAACTTGATTGATGAATAGCTAAGAGTCTCCATAGACCTCTATTGTTGTTAATTTCTATTCCAATGCCAATTTAAGGCGAAGAACTAGTGCTTCATAGTCTACCATGTTATTGGTGCATGGGAACAATAGTTTGAAGGACCTTGGTATGGTGACACCTAAAGATATGATGAATAGAATAGCTAGGCTTGAGCTATGATGTGTATAAGAAACATAAAAATAAATTATCCATGTGACTAACTCTATATGGAGAATGTGTGCATCTAGAAAATATGCTAAGATAGGATTCAAGCTTTCTAAGGGTGCATCTGCTAACTGATTTGCAATGACTTGTCCTTTGATGGCCTTCCTCTCAACTTAATATATGTTGAACTCACTCAATATCACTACCCACTTGGCTATCCTTCTTGGTAATGTTATTTTACTTAGAAGGTAATTTAGAGGGTCTATATATTCGATGAAATTTACTTTATTTGTTAAGAGGTAATGACATATTTTTTTGGAAGCAAAAAATACTACCAAACATGCCTTCTCAATGAAAGTATAATTGAGCTCATTATTGACCAAAGTTGAAGTAATGTAGAAGATGGATCATTCCTTTCCTTGGTCATTTTATTGTTCCAATTGGGATCCTATTGAATTTTTTGTGAGTGAGATATACAAAAAAAAAGCTTTGTGTTGAGTAGGAGGCACCAAGACAGGTGGATTCATTAGATAGTTCTTCAGGAGGTCAAAAGATATTTGACATTAACTGTTCCATTTGAAAACTACATCTTTGTCGAGAAGGTGAGTAAAGGTACACATTTCTCAACCAACTAAGATATAAATCTTTGAGAGAACGTAGTTGGCTCAAGTTCTTAGGAGGCTTCATGTCCAAAATAGCTTGTACCTTTTCTGGATCTACCTCTATCCGTTTGGCAGAGACAATATAGCCGAGAAGTTTTTGAGATTACACACCAAAAGAACACTTCTTATGATTCATCCTAACTTTGAAAGCTTCTAGATAGGTGAATATTTTGTCTATAATTGGAAAATGGTCTTGATAGGTATGAGATTTTGATAGAATGTCATCTACATAATCTTCCATAAATGTATGCATCATGTCATGATATATTGTGGTCATAGCTTGTTGATATGTGACACTTTTATTCTTGAGATCAAAGGGCATGATGTACCAAAAAAATATTTTGCATGCACAAGTGTATTTTGTTTTCTCTTGGTCTTCAGGTGCTATCTATATTTGGTTTTAACCAGAGAATCCATCCTCAAGGGAGAACATATAATGGGCTACTATTAGGTTGAAAATGACATCAATGCTTGGTAAAGGAAAGTCATCTTTGGGGCATGCCTTATTGAAATCATGGAAGTCAATGTATATCCATAGGTTACCATCCTTCCATTTAATAGGTACAATGTTTGAGATCAATAAAGCATAGGCCAATGACCTTATAAAGTGAGTGTGGAGTAATTTGTTCAACTCTGATTGGACTAATAGTGCTATATGTGGATGCATTTTTTTGAGCTTTTGTTTGACTAGCTTAGCCTCTAGGAAAATATTAAGATGATGGAGAATCAAATTAATATCTAAACTTGGCATGTTTGAATAGGACAATGCAAAATTGATTTTCCTTTCCTTGAAGAAGTGAATAAATTTGTTTGTTTTGTCTGATGTTAGTGACTGAGCTAGGTGAATAATCTTGGGTTCTAACTCTATCCTAAGGTTGAATTTATCTATTGGCTTGATTAAAATAAATGATCTCTCTTTTGAATATTTAGGTAAAGTATCAATTATCTCATTGTTGGGTGCCATAGTTGGGTTTTCAACCTTAGATACATCACTTCTATTTTCTTTTATTTTTTCATTGAGATCCACCACAATGTGGTTTGGGTTGCTAGATCTTTGATATGCTTGAGGTTTTTTTGTGTAATTGAGATAATTGATACTTGACCTATTCATCGACACTTTAGTTGGTTCTAGTCTTAGATATGGTTCAACCACATTAAGGTATATAAAGATGTGTTGGTTGGTGTCAAAGTTATGGATGTCATGAGGCTTGGTCATGTCCCACTTGATAAGCTCAAGATTGGTCAAGGGTAATAACCAAAGGTATGGATATGGTTTGGCCAGATTCAAAGACATAAACTTATTTGATGGATAGTACATTGTATTAGGTAAGTATATGACATGTACTTCTAAACTATCTAGGAAACTAGGATCTTCAAGCTACTCACTATCCCCATTTTCAATTTTTGCCTAAAAGAAATCCCAAAATAGGGTTTGGAATTGGAACACATCATTAGGTTCATTATCTTCATGTGATGAAAGATTAGGTGGTTGTTCTATACTTGTTCCTAAACTTTTTGGGTCTAAAGTGACTCTTTGTAGTGAAGTAGAGTCTGAGCTAGAAGCATATTCTTGTTCTTTGGTAGTGCTCTATGTGGAATATGAATCACATCACATTCTTTGTCATGGGTAGATTCCTCAAATAAGGAATTAAGTTCCCACTTGGTGGAGTCATCACCATATTCATTATCAATGACATCCATGAATGATTCTTCTACAAGGTGGCGATCAAGGAAAGATAGGTTTACATTCTTTGGATTGGATGCCCTTTGATCTATGGAATCTTTTTCTTTGGGTACCCAAATCAAAGTGGAGGAGGGACCTCCATATTTAGGGTGTGACTTATCAAGAAGTGGTAGCCTAGGATAGGGCAATAAACCTTCATTTTCTTGTTCTAAATATCCTAACCCTATTTTAAGTTTTTTCGGCCTGAAATATGCTTCCAATGGTTCAACAATACTTGTGCCTCTTCCCAAAGGACCTTCACTCAGGTAACCCATTTTTTTCATTAAGTCATAACTTTTTCCAAAATGGTAGGGGGAATATCAATGTTTTGTATCCTCTTTGTTTCCTCTTCCTTGATGCTCAGAGATATATCTCTACCTTTGAAAAATTGTTCATTGTAGGGTCTAGGAGGAGCATTTGAAGTTGGTCTACCATGAGACTTAGGAGATTTTTGTGGGCCAAACAAAGAGACTGAATATTCTCCTACCCCTTTGCATTGAAATTTTTAGTTTCACTCAAACTCCTTAATTAAACAACTCATCTCTTCATAATGTCTTTGTTTGGAGTCTTTTGGTGGGAGAGGTGACAGGATGGAAGAACTAGGAAAAACCACTATATCTTTTCCCTTAGTCATTATGGAAGAGTGGTTGTTGCCATTACTTGTGGAGGTTTAAGCCTTTACTAGTATAGAGTGGTTGGTGGTTCTTGTAGTGATTGGGATCTCTTACCTGCTATGAGGAACAAGGGAGTTGCAATATTGTGTGTAGTTCTAGTCCTCAGGTATGTTTACCTATTGACCACAATATGGACATTTCAAACATTGATGGTAAGTAGAAGGAATAGCTTGCATGTCATGGATCCATGGTATTCCTAATAGGATGTTGTAGATTAACTTCAAGTCTAGAACTTGACAAATAGTTTCCTTTACAACTAGGCCAATCCTTGATTAATAAGATGACCATGCCCTTAGAGGATCTTTCCTCATCACTATAAGCCTTAATTGTAATTTTTTTTCTTATGGTCAACAATATCTTCCTTGTATCTTAGTGTTCTTACCAAGTTTAGGGTGTAGATGTTTAAACCGGCCCCACCATCAACCAATGCTCTCTTTACTCTATTTCTATGAACAAAGACTTCAATATGTAATAGGAAATTTTAGGGATGGGCAAAGGACATATAATATTATTTTGAGGAGGATACACAATGGGGTACAATGAGGTTGCTTACCATATTTTTGAACCCAGTGACATCTAGATCATTTGGTACTAAGATCTTAATTAGGATCTCTTTGTGCTCTAGAGATATTTGTAATAACTAAAAAATAGAGATATGGGCAAGGGTTTTCAATAGCTAATTAACCAAACTATATTTGGAGATGGTAGGGCTTGTGGTTGCTTGATATGAGCTAGTGGTTGCCCCTAGAAAGACCACTTTATAGGCCTAACCTCGGGCGATGTCATTCAAGGGTTGTTTCTTGTGATTATCTTTGGCAACAGTAATAGTGATGGTGTCATTTAATCTAGATATCATGCTGATTGTATTATCATAATTGTGGGTATAATTGACCTTGTCATTAGAAGGTTTATTTTGGTTATTCTTGGAAGACTCTCCCTTTTCATGGCTCATGAAGGGATTATTGAATGCAGTATGATCTTCATTGGTACAAAGAGTGTGGACTTCAATAGTCTCATTATCAATAATTTTTTTAATGGCTCCCTTAAGGGAATAGAAATTATTAGTGAGATGCCCTCGATTTCAAAGATAGGCACAAAAATGTTTTTCATTCCACCATGAAGGTTTGACTTGTGGTTAATAGGGATTAGCTTTTGGTAATATGATAATTTTGTTGGAAATATAAGAGGAGTAACTGAGAGGGGAGGGGTGAATTAGTTACCACAAAAATAAATCCCAGATCCCTTAGATGTTAATAAAAATCAAAATCAAACTTTGTTGAAAGTGAAAATATTGCTGTAACTAGGTTAGCACTGAGTCACTCAAAAAATGTTAAGAATTACTTTTACTCGATGATCACTAAAGTAAAAGCTTCTTAAGATGTTTAATGTGATTAAGCTTAATTAAATTAGTTTTATAATCATAAATAAAATAACATGAACACATATGGTACCGGGATTTAATGTGGAAACCCAATGTGGGAGAAACCACCAATTGCAACTAGTTACTATTTTTCACTCTTTTGGAGTAAGCCTTGTTAGGAGCCAACCCAATTAAAGGTTAAAAAACACACTATTAGGTGTGACCCTATTAAAGGGTTTAATAAACTTTTTAGGAGTGGCCTTGTTAGAGGTCTTTAGACACTTCAATCTAGAAATGCACCTTGTTAGAGGATTTGGCAAATAGTTGTTAAGCTAACTCTATTAAGAGATTTGACACTGCTACAATTATTAGAGAGTAATAATGATACAAACTGATTACTGATGCAATTGAATTGTTGATTTTGGATCTCTATTTTGGATTGAATACTTGATACTCCTAGATTGGATAAAACTTTGCAACTCAATCAACTCAAGATAATCTTCTATTCTTCCAATTCACTTCCTTGGTTTATCTTTTCAATCCTGCATTTTTTTCATTCAATCCCACTACTTGGCCTTATATCTTTTTCCTTGTTAAGTCAGTTTGAATACACTTATAAATATTCAATATTCATCCCTTAAGTAGGATATACCTAGCAAATAAAATCATCAAACTAAATATGATGATTCAAGAAAATCCTTTGTTAGTTGACCTAGCTCAATCAACACTAACTCAAAAAAGACTTTCTTTAGACTTCCTTTGTTTACCAAGAGAAATTAGTTAACACTACATCCTAAAATAAATTCCTTTGGTAATTGAGTGAGCTCAGTTTGGATTGGTTCCATGCCAACTTCTCTTTGGTCCTTGAGTGAACTTAGTAGACACTATCTTCCTACAAAATTCCTTTTGTGCTTGAGTTAACTTGACAGATATTGTCTTTGAACTTGATTATCTCTAGAATGCTTTATAGAGAATGGAAACTACCTTCATTGCCCAAGTGAGCTTGGAAAACACTAATTGGTAAAGACTTGACATTTTGTGTAACATCAAAGACAATATACAATTGAACAATTGTTTAAAAAAATTTCCCTCTTTGGAATTGATGGCAACACAACTTGTCATAATACAATAAAACTTTAGATAAAAAATAAAAGGAAAATATCAATAGTTTCATTATGATTCTCATCCATCAACTTCTAGAGTGATTCTATGATTATATTTTCTCTTTCTATTAGTAAACTCTCCATTTTTATTCTTAATTTGACTTGACAACAAACTCTGTAATAAAAAATTTTCTTGATATTGACAGAAAAATATCCCTCTTTGACATCTCATGCCAAAGACAACATAATCAATAGAATTTCCATGTACCTGATGTACTGATTCATATGCAATATTCCCTTTATAATACCACATCAACTTGACTGATCTTCAACATACCCTATTGATGCATCACTAAAATTTGATCAGTGAGCTTCAGATAGGGGAATGACCCCTAGCTTACCTCTTAGATACAAAAATGTATCCTTAGCTAATGAATTGGTGAATATGTTTGCAATCTATTCTTTTGTATTCACATATTCCAATCTTACTTCCTTGACTTGCACCAATTCTCTTAAGAAATGATACTTTATTGCAATGTTCTTGGTTTTGGTATGCATCATAAGATTTTTGGAAATTTTAATTGCACTAGTGTTATCACAGAAAATAACTACTAGATCCTTGATCTCTTCCTTCATACCTATCAAAAATTCTATGAACCAAACTATATTTGAATAATTGACTGTTGCAATAACATATTTTTCTTCTTCTGTTGAATGAGAGATACAATTCTACTTCTTGCTTGTCCAAGATACTAGCCTCTTTCCAAGAAAGAATTCTCCACCATTAGTTCTTTTTTCTATCATCATTTCTTCCTGTACAATCTACATCAGTGAATGCTATCAATTCAAATTTTCCTCCTTTCTTATACAAAAAATCATAATCTTCAGTACCCTTTAGATACCTCATGATTCTTTTTATTGCCATCATGTGATTTTCTTTTGGATTAGCAAAGAATCTTGCTAGCATTCCAACTGCTAATGCTATATCAGGTCTTGTATGCATCATGTACTGAAGTTTTCCAATCATTGATCTGTATGTAGTTTGATTTACCTCTTTTGAATCATCACCTTTGGAAAGCTTATGTCCAATACGCATATTGTTCCAACTGGTCTAGAATCTTCCTTTCCAAACTTCTTCAATATCTCATTGATGTATTTTTATTGATTAATATAGATACCATCCTTCTTCTATTGAATTTGTAGGCCAACAAAGAATTTGATCTCTCCAAACATTGACATTTCAAATTCCTTACTCATTTCCTCAAAAAAAGATTTTGTAAGGCCTCACTTGATCTGTTGTAGTATTGGTGACATAATTTCATTATGGTACTTCTAATTTGATGTTTTGATATACTTTCGAGACTATAGGGCTATTCCATTTTAATATCTACATTTTGATGATTCACACTTATGTCTACATCTTAGGACCTAATTGATATATTTAATTATTTCATTTCCTATTCTAAATCATCTCAATTGCTTTAATAGAAACTTAATCACAGAAATACTTGAATGTCAAATTGTAATGTTCAATTGAAAATTAGTGTCAAAGGATAGATTTAGATATGCAAACGAACCCAACTCACATGCCTTGTAACTTGATAGTCATAAATTCAATATTTCATCACTATGATAGAAAATAGAATTATGAGGTTGTTCAAAATGTTAATCTGATCATGTTACATAAGAATCAATGTTAATATGCAGGGATTGGTACTTTAATGTTTTGACTGTTTTATAAGAAAATGATTAGAAAAGGGAAAGTTAATTGGAAATGATGAAAATATACAATTCTAATGTTGAATGTGAAAGTGATTTATTGCACTTATTTATATATTTATTATATGATTTTTCTTGGACTATTGATACTCAATTTTAGTGTGTAGGAATTTGACCATGGGGTTTAATGGGGGGATAAGGCTCAAACCCAAGTGAAACATGGCATGGCCGAGGTTGGATTTGTAGAAGGATTCAAACCTCTTGTAATTTGATTTATTTTGTAATGTGAATGGTATATGGGTGATAGTTGAATGCATGTATTATTGGAGACAGGTCATTTTAAATGTAATATGTTGTGTTTGTGTCACTTGACACTTGTGTTGTCCACATGGAAATGACTTGTCATTTAGGGTTTTCAGAAAATAAACTAACTTAAACATAACCCCAACATAGTATCCAAGTTAATGTCACATTGGAAAGTGTTAGGATAAGTCCCTATCCATCGAAGTTCGAATTCCAACTTTCCATTAACTTTTGGGGATCAAAAAGTGGTCCTAGGGGGCTACCTTGGTGAAAAAGAAGTGCCCACACGATAGTAGTATGGGTTGGGGGTCTAAATCTAACCCTTAGTAGGCCTAGGTGACCTTGGGAACCCTCCAAACAAGTCACTTTCAAAGTAATTCGAAAATTGGAATGTCACATGACTTCTTCCACTCTATTAGTTGGTCAAGGATACATTTTTAGAAGGAGACAAGGGTGTAAGAAAAGGCAGCTCATCTTATGACTATTTTTAGATAGTGGGGGTTTTGGGATCCTTTTAGAGGATTGGAGATGGAATTAGGGGGGTTTTCTATCCACTCTCTAACTTTAGAGACACTTAGGGATTGGAAGCTTGGGGGGAGCTCTTCTACAAACTTCTCATTCCACTTTGTAAAGGGATTCAAGGTTGGTGTTCTTGCCAAGTAGTTAGTTTGCTTCCATTTTGAAGTTGAATCTTGGTATTTCATTCATGAGAATGTAGGTAGTGAGAATGAAATTGTAAGGGAGTTGTGTGATACCATTTTGTATCTTTTTGTGTTGTGTTATGTTGTGTTGAGTATGAAGTTTGGATTTCCCTTATTTTCTTGCTTTTGATCTTCCATGATTTTGTGCATGAGTCTTGTTATGGGTGTGAGGGCTTCACTCACCCTTTGGGAAGGGAAGAGAAGTCTAGGGTGAAGGGGTTAGTTTGACTTGAAAATGTATTGAGAACCATGGAGTATGGGCTCCATTGTATGACATGATCATTCATACCTTACTAGAGTTGATAAGGGAAGTATGATGTATAAATAAAGTTTATGGAGTATGGACTATAAGAGAGTTACAACTAATAATAGTATGTTTGGAGCATGAATAGTGAAGGCCCCGAAAGGGCATGAAATTGATGTTGGTGAAAGCCCCAAAAGGGCAAGAATTTGGTTTATTGTAGGTTTTTGTTTGATATGGAAAATCTCCATTTGGAAAGCGCACCTGCACCCTATGTTTATGGTTCCATTGGTGCACCATTGTGATTTATCCTTGGGATGAGATTGTTCAAGCTTTAAGATGTAATGTATATGTTCTTGCAAGTTGTATGTGAAACTCAGTTTGAGCCTTGTTCCCCTAGTGCGGGGGTGGTCTCTTTGGAGGCCTATGGTTGGGTAGAAACCACCCATGGTCCTTGTTGTTGTTTCCTTCTTGTGTTGTTTTGCAAGTTGGGTGCTTAAGGGAGCAATGGAAAGAATGCTTCGGATGATCATCTTGTAGATGTTGCTTGAAGGATAAAACTTGTCATTGAGCATTCTACTTGTAATAGAGAACTCTCCATCTTGTTCATGTCATTTTGATGCATGCTTGCATGGTAGAAAAGAAGTTCTTGTTGAAAGGTCATATGTAATTGTATCATTGTATGCATTTGTATGTAATAAAATTGAAAGGTTGGAATATGGACATATGTATCTACATTGTAGGATTCAATGTTATGCATATAGTTTGCATTAAAAAAAGAAATATTATTTTAATATTATACTTGTAAATGAAGAAAAGGAGAGAGTCTCATGTTAAGGGATTGTCATTACTATGATGACCAAGTAGCTATAATATAAATGAAGAATTTCTCATTATGTTGATTTATGAATCAAAACAATAGTTATGTTTTCATAGATTGCTTAGGTGTAAGAGATTCATTGCAATAGTTATTTTTTTGTTGAAGAATAATGTTGTATATGCGTTCGGTGCTTTTGTTCTTTGAAACTAAGAACCAATACAAGTAAGAGTTCATTCAAGAAATTTCACTATGTTTCCATTCAAGGAGAAACCTTATGTAAACTTTATTGTTGATAAGGAAGATGGACCAAATAGTTATATAGTTCTTGTTTTATTCTAACACTTAGGAAAAAGGTTGATGTTTCCTTCTATTGATCTTAATGATTTCATAAATATGCCAATTTGTAATGTACTATCCATTAACAATATACCTCTTCTACACCAAGAACTATCATAACAAAAAAAATTAAGCAGGGAAATTGAATCGATAGCTAGCAAGTATAAATGTATTATGAGAAAAAAAAACATGCTATAGATGCACATTTTAGCTCTCTGGATTTTGCATGGGGAAGAAAAATACCCCACTCCCTATTATAGTCCTATAAAATAATTAGAAGAATATTCTTTGAATCCCTTGAAGAAAAATATAGATAAAACAAAAATGAGATATGAAACAAGTCACATCTAAAGAAAATCATATATATAATACTGATAACTAAAAAAATAATAAAAATATTAGTATCAAATTGAACCAAACCCCTTACTTTGAAGTTAGCCATATGGGAATAAAGTACCACTCATCAAAACAAACAATTTTTTTTATAAAACTTAAAGCCTAGGTGTCCTTACCTTTTTGCATTTGGTTGGGTGCAAGTTAAAAAGATTTGAAAAGGATCCTTGTTCTAACATAAGTCAGAACTCCTTGCCCAACTACCTAGGTGACTTTTGATAAAAGGAGGACCAAGTAAAAGTTAACATGATGCTTAGAGGATAGGGGTACCACCATACCAATCGCCATCACCTTGGGAGGCTAAGTTAGGCACCCACCTTTTTAAAGCTAAGGAAGTCCATACTTAAAAAAACTTGCCAAGAAACATGACCCCACATCCCTAGGCACATCATCATCCTGTTAAGTGCATGCCATGATTAAAGCTACCTTGGTTCATAACTCTCTCCTCTTAGGTGCCACATTTTGGGAGATAGTAAAGTCAATTTATTAAAATAAATATGTAAAGTGCTTCCCCTTCCCCACACATTGCCATCACACCTTAAGAAGGGTGTTAGACATCTGGTAAGTGGGACAGGTCAGTTATGTTTAGGGTTAAAGCCTCTCCACATTGAAAAAGGTGAAATACCTTATGGATATAGGCACTTGGGGCTTGGGAGAAGCAGGTAGGTGCTAAGATAGAGTAGGATGGGAGGTTGATAGTCTTTGATTGCAATAATATTTTATTATGTTTTATGGTATATAAGTAACATGTGCTAGTAGCTAGAGAATAAGTTTTTAAATAAGGTTAGGAATGCTATGTAAGATTAGTTAGGGTGGATAGTTGATTATTTTTATCAAACTAATATATTTAGTATACTTAGTCATGTATTAGTGGTTAGGATTATAGTTAAGTTAGTATTAGATAATGATAATTAGAGATTACTCGAATATATTTATAGATAGATGATGTGATAATTAGAAATGAATTAAGTAGTTAGTGATGATGCTTTTAGATATCAATTAGCATAATCTGTTAAGAATTATATATATAGATTTATTTATTTTTATGTGTAAATTTTATTGTCTCATAATACATAGTTAATGCATGTAATATTTGGAACATGTTGATGGCATTGGTTAGGATCATTTAAACATGGAAATGTATATGAGTTAGGAAGTAAGTAATTACCTTAAATACATTTGTAATGGTTGGTAATAATAGAATTCTTTAGAAGTTGGGAAGTAGTTGGAAATTTTAGTAAGTTGAAGTTTGTCATTTAGATAACCAATTAGTTAGTAATCAATTTTAGTAATGTGATTGGAAAATGATTAAATATGAGTTTGTAGGTTTGATAAAGAATTTTAAGTGTGGGTTAGAAATGGTAGTGGTAATTGATATGAACAAGTAATACTGAAGGATTGTAGTAAGATGATGATATAATTCAATGCTAAATTAATAAGTTGGTAGGTCTAGAATGTAAGGTTTACTAACAAGGAATCTTGATAGTGATGATAATTTGTACTAGAAGGGTTTCAAATGGTAGAGTTAGTAGTAAATAGTTAGTAAGTGATTAAAGTGGTAGTGTATGGAGTTTCATGTATTGGGTAGGGTAGAGTGCTTAAATACATTTATGCAAGTCTCAATACCACACACCTTAATAAAGGTAACCTCGCTCATAACTAGGATAGGAGTACCTTTGTAGATGAGTCAGTGTCAGTAATAGGCATATAATACCAAGCATGCTAGTATTGATATTTTAATTGTCATATAGGACATGTTCTATGTGGAGTATTGAAGAGTAATGCACTCACTCTCAACCACCAAGATATTACCCTAATTAAGAAAATGTCATTTTGAAACTTAACGAATGTAAGTGCTCATAGATCTTGAATTGATGTGTCCTGAACACACAGCTACCCAATAACCTAAATGGTCTCACGTAACTTAGGTTCACCTTAAAAAAAAAAAATTAAATAAAATAAAATAAAACTAGATGTGAAGTGAAGAATCCTCCTACGCTGACAACAAACTAAAAAGGATATCCCTAAAACTTTAACTTGGAACACTAGCATCATAACCCTAACATCTAAGGCCTGGTTAAAATATCAACATACCTAAAAAGTTTCCTGTAATGCCTCCAACCCATGATCGAGTAAGTGATAACCTAATGTCCTTAAGTAACATTAATTGCATATTTCTAACCTCTGTGTGTGGTTTGAATGAGTGCTTCTATTATACATAGATACATGTGTATTATGCCTTGCTTCACCTTTCAATTTTTTTTTTGTTGGTTGTATTTTTCCCTGTTAAATTTAGGGCATGACAGATTTACACAAGTCATCATTTCTAGTAAATAATGTATCATCCACAAAGATTTCTTCCAAAAAAATCTTCTTATCTATTCCTTCTTTGATGTACAGGCTACTGTTATCATTAGTTCTTATAAAACCAATCTTTATGAGATAATTGTGCAATCTCTCATACCAGGGTTTGGGGGCTTATTTGAGTGATGCAAGGGCATCTTGGTCATCATGTTATCCCTTTGATTCTATTGGTTGCTACTGAGTTACAATAATTGTTGAGTGCTAGTAAATTTTTAGTCATTGCCAAGTTGAGGTTATCCCACATCATGTCAACACTCGAGTTCGTATGTTATCCCATCTTGCCATTGTTGTGTGTGCCAAGCTATTCTTCATGTGTTGAGTTACCTAGTGTATATCGAGTGACTCTTCAAGTGCTAAGTTGTCTTTTTTATGTTGAGTGTCAACATTTAGACATGATTTCTACATTTTTTGGTGTGAGCCAACTTGTGGGATTGATTTCAATTGCTTTATTTATGATGAGATCTTTTCTTGGGATTTTTCTAGATTTTTATGGGGTTGACCTTGCTATTTGTAATATTCTAGAAAGATCTATAAGCCATTTTGGCAAGTATAAATAGATTATTTTAGGCTTAGAGTTAGGAAAGTTTTTCAAAGAGTTTTTGGAGAGTTTTTAGAGGAGTCTTAGGTGGAGCAGCATGGAAGTAGAAGTTTGTATTTGAGTCTAGAGATCTATTCTTCTTTGAAAGATATATTCTTCTTTGTAATGGGTGTAACCTGGAAGGCCATACAATTGAGCATGTTGGATGTAAACTTCTTGCTTCAAATATATGAAATATTGTCTCGCTAGCTCTAAATCTCACTCCTGTTGTTCATTTTTTGCTGTGTGTTTGTTTGCTCATTTTTGGATCACCTTATTTTGGGGTATGTTGGCGCCCAAAATTGCCTTCCCGATTTTGAGCACCATTGAAAAAATCAAGCCCTTAAACGCTTTTAAAATGCATATGTGCCTGGTTGTACCTGGCTATCCATTTGACACCCCTAAGGTGTTTAATGCTTCTAGCACCTTTCATTCAGCATGACTAAGCATTTCATGAAGTTAAATTGAGTTTCTGAGTCATTTGGCAAAGTTTTGTTTTGAGCTAGTATCAATTTTGCATTTTCAACTAAGTGTCAAACAACGACAGGAGGCTTTGTTTGTAAATGAATATCTTGCACCCAGAAATGTTTTGTGATTCACTGCTTTGGGAGTATTCTAATATCCATACCTAAGAACCTATGTTTCAAATTTTGAGTCATTTCAAGTCCGTTTGAATAGGTTTTGAATCCCTCAAAGTTGGTTAGTTACTGTTTTCATGCTTTTGCACTTTGCACCTAATTCTGGGAAGCCCTGTTTGACATACAATAACTTTTGACCAGTTCACCCAAATGAGAAAATTCCTTTTGCATTGTATTGTAGATTTTAGAGAATTGTTATGTTCCAAGTTTCAGCTTATGATGAATCCGTTTGGTCAGTTTTCAAGCGTGATTCCAAATGCAATTTATAAGTTTTAACTGGTGTCAGTAATTGCAGATTGATTGTAACCCCTGTTCGAGATGTCATATCTCATGATTTGTGATAGGTGTGATCAAATGGTTGGTCTCCTTGTGTTCTATACTGAAAGTACTTTAAGTGTGCCAGTTTGCAAGTTATGATGAATCCATTTGGACATTTTTCCAGGTCAATTCCATTCACAAAAAATGCTTTCTGTCAGCATGTCTAGTTTGCAAAATTCTGAGTAGCCCACTTTGACTGATCATCATTTGTGCCCTGTTATTTTTCATGAGCCTAAATCATAGATCCGTAATGTCCTCATGACAAAGAATGAGTGTCCCATTTTTCATTTTCCCATGTGCTGATTTGCCAAGTTTTCAAGGTCAATTCCAAGCCCAGTTTGTTATTTTCTGACATGTTTACTTGCAGGTAATTTTGAGCAGGCAACTTTGACAATGAATATCTTTTGACCTCCAATTCTTCATGAGACGATATTCAACAGGCTGAGAGTGTGCAGAACAGAGATTCAGCGTGCTAGTTTTCAGAGCCTGGTCAGTTGTCCGAATCAGTTTTCAAAGGCAGTCAACAAACCTCCTGACATCAAATTGACAATGGTACAGAGGTGATTCAAAATAAGTTTTTAAATGGTGATTTTGTGATCAAATTGGTTTCCAGTCAGTTCAAAAGGGTCGATGGATCAGTCTACGAGTTCAGTCATTTGGAAACGAATTTTTTTTTAGCCGGACCCACTTTGGGGCTTGACTAATCACATCAGACTGAACAAGAAAGTTGGGGAGAAGGTTAAAGTTGGATATTGTGAAGGAAGTGGATCAGGACCTAGATATGGAAGTCTTAAAAAATGCAATGAATAGTCCTCGAGAGAAGCTTTTTTATGTTACAATTTCCACATACAGCTCATTGTCTTGCAAGTGATGATAGTTTAATCTCTTGCTTTGGATACAAAGATGGGAATGCAAAGCGAAATGGATATTTAGTAGATGCACTAAATATGTTAGAATATGATTTATTTGTATCATGAACCATGAAGCCTTTGGCATCTTTGTGGTTCAACTCTTCCTAATTCATCTTGAATTAAGGGAAGCAACGAGTGAACAAGGCACATTGCCCCTATCATACAAAAAATGCCAACGTCTTATAACAAAGAACTCCATGCCAACAGCTAAAAGGAGTAGCCGACTGAGGATTTTAACCTAGCACAAGATGAAAACAAGAGAACAACACCAAGAAGGTAAGGGGGTGGCTAAAGCAGGGGCAATGTTGTAAAAGATGCTCTCTTTCACACCATTAAAATAGAGCAAGCCACATTTTCATGAAGAGCAAATAGCGCACACATGAAGAAGATTACGCATGAAAATGTGCCAACCGTTTGAAGAAAGACCAAAGGACTCCCACATAGGAGAGCATAATTGAAAGCGAAGGGGAGAAGTTGATGTGTGCAATTTCATGTAAGGAGGACAAAGTCACCAAGGATTTTAGATGCAGATTGTCTTTCAACCCCATTGAGCTAGGTTCTCGGATGCGAAGCATTACATAGTGATATTTCTCAGAGTCAATGAGAGGACTCTTGTTAGCTTTTATGAAGGGAATTTTAATGTGTTTACAACTACAGATGTTGTTGCATGTGGGCTTGATGTACCTAGTGTTGATCTGATTATTCATTACGAGATGCCAAAATTCTTCAGAAGTTTTATTTATAGATCTAGGCAAATTGGGGGTGTCCAACCAATTCTATGGGCCGGTTATGATAGATGCTATTCATTGATAAGATTTCCTTCAAAAGTTCTTGCTTCTAAAGCTTCTAATTATCGCCTTTTCTTCCTTCGCGAGGATCAGAGAACCAGGTCACTCCACAATCTATTATAATGAGCAACGATCTAGGGTCATGATTAGAACACAAACAGTAAACCACATCCATAGAAAGTTGAGAACAAGGGAATCCACAACTTTTCATGCTAATAAGAAAAGAAAGCCGCACTCTAAAATAGAGAGCATCCCTATTCGAAGAGAAGGCACGATGGACTAGAGGATTGCAGGCACCATGAAGAGATTGGAAGGCAACGACTCGAGGTTATAGTCTAAGCAATAAAAGGTATTGATCTTCTGCCACGCTGTGTCACCACCTGTGCAGCCACAAAAGAAGAATGAGAGCAGAGATGAAAAATAGCATCAAACCAAACCATTTCTTATACCTGATTTGCAATGGTGGAACATCATTGATAGTCTGTAAGAGCATCCAAATTCACTAAAGATGTTTTCATCATTACAAAGAGATTAAGGAAGAGGAGGTCTATAAACGTGTAAAGCCTTTTATCCCACATTGGGTGGGTGAAGTTTTTTACAGCTCTTTAAATAGAAAATCACACACATTGCATTGTGTCTACAAGATGAAGGCCTTTTGTAAAGGCAGCAATCGATGGTGGGCACCCTATACCTGGGGTGACATCAGCAGGGTTTAAGAGATAAAATTTTAACCAAAAACATAATCCAAAAATGGTGACATCAGCATCCCAGGCGATCGAAAAAGGTAGGAAATTCGGCTGGTCGCTACCTCGCTAGCCAGAAAATCTTGGCGACTCCGGCTAGCGAAGTAGCAAGGTTTTCAAAAAAAACATAAAATTCGGCCAACGAAGGTTGAATTCGAGCTTAGAGATCATGCCACATGGATAATCTTACGGTCATCACTAAATTGCCAAATGAAAGTTGCACGAAAGTTATCGTAGCGAGATAGCGAGGATGGATGCAGTAATGACATGTGGTAGCAGATCTAGGAGATGGTGACATGGCGAGCAAGTTTTTGAGACACGTGAGATTGTGACACGTGGCGGATGGTCAAACCAAGTTTGACCCAGATGGAAGCGTAAAAGAAATTTCAAAAGTTATAAAATTAATTTTTATCCTCTTATATGCATGTACTGATTATTTTAAATAAAGTTTGATTTAAGCATAGTTCAAACTTTATAATATTTCAAATTTTTGAAATATTCAAGTGCTTTAAAAGCCATGGAACAAAGGTATAATTTTCAAATAGACATAACTAGAGAAATTTTCAACCAAAATGTGTGCTCCAATATATCGCCAGAATCAGGAGAAGATGAACTTTTCAATTTTGGAGTCAATTTTTGCACAGGTGTTAGTCTGTTTGAGCTACAGGAGGATTTTTCTTAGGTACCTAAATTGCTACCATTTTTAGATATCAAAGTCTAGAATTGTTTTCCAACATGGTAATGATTTGAATATTAGTAGCATACAATGAAAATGCAGTTGGGGTCACGTTTAAGTCAGTTATTTGGGGAGTTCACCAGCATTTCAATGGGTAAATCACATATTTTGGTGACTTAGTAAGGGATTTCATCATTCAGCTAGGGATATTTTGCAAATTAGTTACAATGTAATGATGAAACAGAAGATCAGATGGGATGAAAGAAGAAAGAGGTTACTCAGTTGCATAAGATTGATTTTGAAGTGGACACTTGTCAAGTAAAGATCAGATCCAGGATTTCTTTCTTGTCTATATCTTTCTTTCTCTGATACTTTGTAAAAGGTTCTAGTTCCAGTTGGTGGGAAGAAAAAGTTCATTGCTGTGATACCATTAGGGATTCCAATTTTTGCACTACGAGACCATTGTTTCTAGTATTTTGACATGTTTCCATGACTGTGACACCACTTTCTTCAATAGAACTGTCATATGAATAGCATTGTAGAGATAATATAGATAGTTCTGAGATATTAGGTTGTTTCATGTTTTAATTTTATGCATCTGAATGTATAGTTTCAAGGAAATGAATACATATGAGCAACAATTTCACTAGTTTTGTTCTGGTTCTTGTCTCTTGTCTCAGCAATTTGTAAGTCTTATGTGGTTTGGAACAAAAATTTGAGACCCATTTGCATCCCTTTCAGGTTGTATGTTTGATGTATTTTGCTGTTGGACCAAAGGGCCAAGTAAATGCTCGATATGTTTAAACAAGTTTACTGGTTGTTTGAGAAGGATATTTTGTGAGAATGAGACCAGAATGAACACTAATGTCTGAATCACAAGGTGGTTGGATAGATATGATGTCTGGGTATGTGAGATATGTCCTGATGTCACAGATGTATGTTTTGAATTCATGGAATTTCCCAATGGATTAGGCACTGATCAGTTATAGGATCACTAGTTATACTGTTGAATTTTTGAGGTTTTGTTAAATCAACATCTTTAATCAAATGAATTTCCCTTTCATGTTGAAGAGCTATAAACAGAATGCCCTCACTCAGCTTATGAATTTCATTGTTTTGCATCTAGCTACTGCAGATATATGTTATTTCATAAGTTATTAGGAGAAATAAGGGTTTCTATCTGCTTTGTATTAGATTTAGTGTATGCTTTGACAACTGGTACCATATAAGGAATCTATAGGTTCACCCACCTAGGTTTTGTAGAGCCTGAAGAAGAAGAAGGGTCATGCCTTATAGTTGGCCCTATGTCTGAAATGATATGTTGATAATGGGAGTTAGCTGCCCCTAGATGTGTCATATTCTCATGGGGATGATTGGAAATGGGTAACGTTTTCAGGAACCAATAGGGTACATCTAGATTAGCACTGCTTTAGGTTGTATTAGAGCTTAGTTGTTGTTGTGTGTGCAAGTAGATCACATAAGTGTGAGGCAATTTGTACCAAGACCTTAGTTGGGTGAAGTTTGTTAGAGAAGGGTTTTGATTTTGGAAGTCCTATCTAGTTGGTGATTTGGTGTAGGGTGGCAGATCTGTGGATTTGGCCTGCACTTGAAGAGGACTCACCACTTGAATGTTATTTTTCTTTGTAAATATGGTTTGAGGAAGGATAGATGTTGATCCAAAAATATTAGAAATGTTGAGGCAACTTGCAGCTGAAGTAGAAGCTATTGAGTTAGCGCAAAATTGTGAAAGACATCTTGATGAACATGATTCTTTTTGGGATGATTTACATGAAAAGATTGATGATCTGGAAGAGTCTAATTTGAGTTGGCATCTAAGGATTAGAAAGAAAGTTTGTTGGCTGGTTAAAAAGATTATGAAAAGAAGAAGATAGATCATGGAAGTACATGATGATTTTACTGAAATGGAGGAAGTATCTTTTGGTTTTCATGACCAGATGGATAGATCTGACATGGAAATTGTAGGCATCTTTTTATGTGCAATGAGATTTCTAAAGAGGAGAGTTTCACTTATGTTGGTAAGGAATTGGATGTTTTTATACATAATTATGTTAATGTTGGAATGGATGTGATTGAGGACTTATCTGTAATTGTTGTTGCTGATTTGGAAATAAATGATGTTGATCTAGATGTTGCTTGTGGTGAGAAGATGGATTTACTTGCTAGTAATATGGTTGAAGGTTTTAGAGGTTTGATTGATGTGGATTTACATGATACTATTGTTGTTGATATGGATATGAACTTATTTATTACTGCTGAGATGTTGAAGGATACATATGTTGTTACTAATGTGGATTTCATGATGTTACTGATTTATATGTTGTTGAAAGAATGAATATATATACTATTATGAGTATGGATTACATAGGGTTATTATCACATGTTCCTAATATGGATTAATCTACTATTGATTTGGTGGAGGATTCCTATGTTATGGATTTATATGCTTTTGTTATGATGGATCTGAGTTTATATATTGTCGATGATCAAGTTTTTGATTTGGATATTGTTGCTAATCTAGTTTTCATGTATGAGGATGATGCGGATGATAAGTTGTAGATGGAGCATTGTGATTTTTAGTTGAGTTTGTATGTTGATCGATTGGATAAGATTCTTATTTTTGAATGGATGAAGCATAGATGGTTGATTTTTAGATTTGAACCATTTTCTCTGATGGAGTGAAACCTTTTGTAAAGATGAAGCTGAATACAAAATTTTCTTTCAAAAGAAAAATGTTTGACACATTTTTCTATTTACTTGGGGAGTCTAATGCAAAGGAATCCAAGGTCTTTTCTATTCACCCCAATAGTTTGATGTAGGGGCATCCTAGCAGTCACATGATCCCTCTAATTTTGTTGGTTGTTGTTGAGTTAGGAAAATTGTCGAGTGCCAATAAATTTTTAGTCATTACAGAATTGAGGTTATCCCATGTCATGTTAACACTTGGGTTTGCGTGGTATCCCATCTTGCACTTCATGTGATGAGTTACCTAGTGTATGCTGAGTGACTCTTCAAGTGTCAAGTTGTCCTATTTATGTTGAGTGTTAGCACTTAGACATGATTTTTTCATTTTTTGGTGCAAGCTGACTTGTGGGATTGATTTCAATCACATTATTTATGATGAGATATTTTCTTGGTATTTGTCTAGACTATTATTGGGTTGGCCTTTCTATTTGTAATGTTTTAGAAAAATCTATAAGCCATTTTGGCAAGTATAAATATACTATTTTAGGCTTAGAGTTAGGAAAGTTTTTCGAAGAGTTTTAGAGGAGTCTTAGGTGGAGTATCTTGGAATTAGAAGTTTGTAGTTGATTCTAGAGATTTTTTCTTCTCTGTAATGACCAAAACTTAGAAGGTCATACAACTGAGCATGTTGGATGTAAACTTCTTGCTTCAAATGTATAAAATATCATATCTTTGGATCTAAATCTCACTTCTCTTGTTCATTTTTCACTATGTGTTTGTTTTTTGGTTTCTAGATCACCTCATTTTGGGGTACATCTAGATTAGTGCTACATCATTGAAACCATACAAAGCTTTGTGTATTCTGAAAACCATGTCCCTTTTGCTAGGATCAATGAAACCTTCTAGTTTCTCAATGTAGACTTCCTCTTCCAAGATTCCATTCAGGAATGTTGATTTCACATTCATTTAATATACTTTGAATCCTTCATGTTCTACATATGCTAGGAGTGTTCTAAGACCTTCTAGTCTAGCAATAGGATTAAAAGTTTCTTCATAGCTAATACCTTCCACTTAAGAATAATCCTTGCAAACTAGCCTTGCCTTGTTTCATTAAATTTCTCCATTCTCATTCAACTTATTTTTGAATACCTATTTTGTGCCAATTACATTCATATCCTTTAGGTACTTAACAATCATTATTCTAGAATAATCATCAGAAAATAAAATAAAATATTTATCTCCTGTGTAGCTTTTTGTGCCAATAGGTCCACAAAGTCATGTATGAACCAGCTCCAACACTTCCTTAGAATGATAGTTCTTGCTTTTAAAACTTATCTTTCCCATCTTTCTAATTTGACATTTCTTGTACATACCCATGTTAGGTTTCTTGAGGTTTGGAATGCCTCTAACCATTTTGTTCTTGCTTATGTTTACTAGGCTATCAAAGTTTACATGACACAACCTTTTATGCCATTAACATCTTTTTTCTACTTGAGCAATGAAACACCAAATTTCATTTATATCTAGGTAGGATGGGTTCTCTTTAGTTTGTTTGCTAGTCCCAACTAGATTTTCTTTCCCATCAAAGAGATTGGCCTTTCCATTCATGAATTCTAAATTCATTCCAATATTTTTAATTGAGCTACACTAAGTAGATTATGCTTCAATCCTTCAACCCAATAAGTATTGTCACATCTAAGATCATTTATTATTGCAATATAACCTTTACCTTTCACATAACATGGTTCATCATTGCCAAATCTAATACTTCCACTATCATAGTGTACCAAGTTCTCAAATTTAGATTTGTCACCAGTCATATGGTGAGAACAACCACTATCAATAATCCACATATAATTCTTACTAATATGTGAGATAAATGCCATCTTAACATTCTCATCATTTGATTCATCTTTAACAACAATGTAGAACATTTCATCTTCTTCTTCACTACTATAAAAATCTTTAGCAATGTAAAAGATTTCTTACATTTTTCCTTGTAGTCCTTGTATCTTTTGAAATCATTTTTTCCTTTGTATTTTTCATGTTTAATTTCTTCTTTTCCTTCTTTTTTTGGACACCTTGTGGCAACATGACCAACTTCTTTAGAAGAAAAGAAGATCAAAGGAATTTTACCTTTGTACTTTCCTTTGCCCTTGGGAAATCTTCTTGCAAGTAATGCTTCAATGACTTCAAGATCTTCATTAGAACCATATTCATCCTCACTATTAGATTGCCTTATTGATTTTGCATCTTTCTTCTCAAGTGATAGCTTGGCTTGAAATGTAGACTCAAGGTTACTAGAGTTAGGAACATAGTTATCATCATTATCTAACTCAAATGCTGTCAATCTCCCCACTGTTGCATCCAATGTTATATCATTCTTTGGATTGCATCTCATCTCTTGAATTTATAAAACTTTTATTGTATATATAGGAAGAAATATTTTGAGAATCTTTCTTACCACTTTCTCATGTCCTATCTTTCCTCTTGAGGTTCTAATTGCACACACACTAGCTTTGATTCTATCGCTATATTTTGTACTGTTCTCATCCTCTCTCATCCTCATTTGATCAAATTGACATGTAAGACTTTTTACCTTAGTTCTCTTGACATTATCATCTCATCCATAGATGGCTTTCAACTTGATCCATGACTCATAAGTAGTACCACATTCTGACTTCATCAATTTCAACATAGTTGAGAGTTGAAGCAATATTAATCATCATAATGTTATGATTCTTCTTTTCTATAATTACTTCAATAGTCATAGTTCCAATAGGTGCCACATACTTGGTATCTAGGTACTTTAAGACTGAGTCCCCAATGGTTTCCAAATGCAATCTCATGAGTTCCTTCCATGCCTTGAAGTTATCTCTATTTAGCTTAGGGATCTCTCTTCTGTGACATCCCAATCTTTAGCTTAGGTCCTTGAAACCTTATCTGAAAGCACCAAAATCTTTGATACCAATTGTTGAAAATATAAGAGGAGTAACTGAGAGGGGAGGGGTGAATCAGTTACCACCAAAATAAATCCTATATCCCTTAGATGTCAGTACAAATCAAAATCAAACTCTATTGAAAGTGACAATATTGCTATAACTCAGTTAGTACTTACTCACTTGGCAAACAGTAAGAATTACTGTTACTCAAAAATCATAGAAATAAAAGTTTCTTAAGAAGTTTAATGTGATTAACCTTAGTTAACTTAGTTGTATAATCATAAAGAAAATAACTTGAACACATATGATACTAGGATTTAATGTGAAAACCGAATTTGAGAAAAAGCACAAATTACAACTAGTCACTATTTTTCACGCTTCTAAAGTGAGCCCTGTTAAAGGTTACAAAACACATTTTTAGGTGTGACCCTATTAAAGGATTTAATCACCTTATTAGGAGTGGCCTTGTTATAGGTCTTTAGAAACTTCAATCTAGAAATGTCATCCTGTTAGAGGATTTGGAAAATAATTGTTAAGCTAACTCTGTTAAGAGATTTGATACACTGCTACAAATATTAGAGAGTAACAATGATATGACCTGATTGATGATGCAACTTTATTTTTGAGTTTAGATATCTATTCTAGTTTTAATACTTGATCCTCCTTGATTGGATAAAACTTTGTAACTCTATCAACTTAGGGTACTTTTCTATCCTTCTAATTCACTTCCTTCATTTATCTTTTCAATCTCATGATTTTTTCATTCAATCCCACAACTTGACCTTATACTTATATCTTTTACCTTGTCAAGTCTAATTGAATAAACTTACACATATTAAATATTCATCTCTTAAGTTAGATAGACTTAACAAATAAAATCATCAAACTAAATATGCTAATTCAAGAAAATCATTTGTTAGCCGACCTAACTCGGTCAACACTAACTTAGAAAATAATTTCTTCAAACTTCTTTTTTTAATCATTAGAACTTGGTTAATACTACATCCTAAACTGAATTCCTTTGGTAACTGAGTGTGCTCGGTTAACACTAGCTCTGTGCCAACTTCTCTTTGGTGGCCGAGTGAACTCAATAGACATTGTCTTCTTGCAAACTTCCTTTGGTGCCTAAGTGAACTCAAAAAATACTACCTTTGAACTTGATTATATCTAGAATATTTGATAGAAACTAGAAACTATCTTCATATCCTAAGTGAGCTCAATAGACACTAATTGGTAAAGTCTCGACATTTTGTTTAACATCAAAAACAATATACAATTGAACAATTGTTTTCAAAAAAGATCATCAGCTAAGTGTATTTTCAAATATCTTTCATAAATTTCACCTATAGAAGTGTATATTGTAGGTGGGTTGGTAGATATATAAACTTTTGGTGGAGGGGCTTGTTTGTATGCCACTTGTTGATTGGGGGTATTTTGTGCTGGTAGAGTAGTTGTGTTTCATCGATAGAATGGAAAAATATTGTGTCACTATTGTGTGTTTTGGTGGGTTAGCACGTTAGTGTTATTGACATTTGGAGGGTATTGATTTGTAGAGGGGTAAAGCTATAGTTTAAAGTTGTTTTCTTATACCACTCCATCATTTACCATGTTCTACTATTATTTCTCCACCACGATCTCTGTTTATAGTTTGATATGTTAGATGAGTTGTGTTGTTGTGAGGAGTTATTGGAGAAACCTTTGCCATCTTTTGATAGTTTAATATTATCATTACTAAACAAGGTTTATTTGACTTTGGCTAGATTTTCTAATGTGTTTTTGAAGTCTTTAGGGCCTTGAAGTTGCAACCAATAATTCATGGGTTTATAGAGGCTATTGAAAAATATATTTGTTTTCTCTGTCTAGGATGTCCTAATGGTACTTGACGAAGGTATGCCACCATCTTCGTAAGAAAACTTTGAAAGATTCACTTGGAAGCTATTTTGTGTTGCATAAGTAAATCATGGTAACTTCTCTTTCAATGTCATATGAGTATTATGCAATGAAAATAGAGGCTAGTTAATCAAATGGTCTAATATTTGAGGGGGGTTTGGAGAACTTGTAATGCCCCACCGAAAGATCCTAGGAATAAGGATGAAATACAACCCAAGATATTTTTTTTACAGGTATGATTGCACATGAAAACATCATACATAGATCATATAGATGACAATGGAAGACTTAACTACCATCCTGACAACCAACAAATCTCCAAATGCCACTACTCAAACTGACATACACATAATAGGAAACTGAAATCCAAAATGAAAACAAAACAAGGAATCTAAAATCCATCAGAGCATGGTAATCTAAGTCAACCAAAAGGGTACTAGAAACACCAAAAATTGATCCCCAAAAACTAGTGGTGGTGCCCACTAGTTTATGCACGAGGACCACAGACTGACAGGTTTTTGCATGAATATGTGCAATACACCACACAAGAACATCCTTTCTATGCAATGATGTGCAAAATGCCATGCAGGAAGTTACTTGGCCAAATAGCCAACTGGTGTTGGATTTTGCACGAGAAAGTTCTCAACCATGTAAAGAAACCCAACATGTCATGTGAGATCTTGCATCCTTGCACGAGGATGCATGATTTTGTGATAACTCCCAGAACAACAAGCTAGGGATGAAAAATATTGATCCAATAAATACGATTGAAAAATGAGTGTCAACACACTTAACCATTTTCACCATACATGTCGAGTACACAATGAGAGTTGAGCCAAAATTTCTTAACGTGCGAAGTCATAAATAGTGCTGAGCAAACTACAATTGATGCCGAGCAAAACACATTTCAGTATATACTGAGCTATACAAATTTCAACATGTGTTGAGTAGATGAAAAGAAAGTGTGTGTCGAGCATTGTGAAGTTAATATGAGGTGAGTAACATAGGAATTAGTAGGAGCTGAGTAATATAGGAAACACAGTGGATGTCAAGCAATCCAAAATAGATGGTGCCGAGCATTAGTATTACTTTATGAGCCGAGTAATGCATGATTAGCATAAGAGTTTGTTCCAATACAAACCAAGATGTAAAATGGTTATGCATGACTCATGATAGGATAAGGAGATAAGATCAAATCCTTTCATTTACGTATGTGATCCTCATGCAGCCAATCAGAAAATTGGAATTGCATGCAACCAATGGGTGAATTTCTAGGGTTTGAGTGGGAACACTTTATCCAAGGATGCATAATGATCCACTAATCTTTATAAGAGAGTCCTGATGCCATTGAAAGTGAGTTGGAGACAAGAAGGAATAGAGGAGGCTTTTATTAAGGTTGTTGTAGAGATTTGGTGTAAAAGATTAAGTGAAAAGGACAACAGTTAGACATTCAGTTGATAAGAACAAAGCAAGGGATATGAATGTATATTAGATCTCAGGAGATCAAGATTAGGGAAAGTAGATCAAGCAACTATATTTAGAAATCAAGGATTGTAAGCTATCAAGTTTATTATACCTAATACTCTTTAGACATTGTATTAGAAAGGAAACCCTATGTTGATAGGCTAGCTTAACAACTATCTTGTAGATCCTTTAAAAAGGTGATTAAATCCTTTAACAGGGTAACACTTCATGTAAAGTGTTTGTAAATCCTTTAACCAGGTCACTATTGACACAATTTAAAGCCTTTAATAGGGCAGGCCTTTAACAGGGCAAACCATCAAAAGTGGTTGAAATTAATTGCTGCAATAATTTTGTGGGTATCAGCCCCACCCTAGTTTTACCTTCTTATTTCTAGAGGGTTTCTGGGTCAGCAAAATCTCAAGTGTTATATGGTGATGCATGTTTGTTTCACATGATTGTTTAATGTTTATATGCATGCATGAAAATTTTAGTTATATGTTATTAAGGGTATAAAAAGTGAAGAAAAGGCTAGTAATTCTGATTCACCCCCCCCCCCCCCCCCCCCCCCCCCCCCTTCAAAAGATCTCTTCCCATTAGGACATTCCAACAATTGGTATCAAAGCTATGTTCTCTCAAGGAGAAACCTAACACCTTGGAGGAAAATATCTGAAGATGTAAGTCTTCAAACTTGGGAAGATCATTAAAAACTAGGTGATAGATGTGCATCTCACTCTACACAAGGTAGAGGAAGCTAGAGAGAAATTAAGTAAATCCTTAAAAAGAAGGAAGGAAATAGCTATGGCTGAAAATGATATTCACTACAAGGAGATTGACACCACACAAGTATTTTCCAAAGGAGATTCCAAAGAATTTGATACAACAATAGCAGAACTAATGGAGAAAAATAGAGCTCAAGCAGAAGAGATAAGAACTCTTAAGATAAAGCATGAATCACAAGCCATGATGCTATGTGAAATCACTGAATAAAAGAAAAGAGAAATTGAGGATAGAGTTATCATGGAAGATGAAAAAAGAAATCTTGCAAACATACTTGAAGCAAATTGTACTGAATTAACAATGACCTCAAACATGCAGATGGATACACTTGCCCAAATGATGAACCTTCATCATGAACTCAATATGAAGGATATTGAGATCTCTACTTTGAGGATGCAGAATGAATTGAATAGAGAAAAAGAAATAGTAGAGAATCTCAACAAGTCAAGTGAAGCCATCAAGTACTTTGAATAGTTGCTTAAATCTCCAAGATCAACCCATGATACATCAGGACTTGGATACAATAGCACTAAAGTTGGTGAATCATCAAAGAGTGTTGAGCAAAGAAGTGTCAAAGATAAAGATTCTAAACCCACTTGTCATTACTGTCATAAAAAGGGGCATACTGCTAATGTTTATAGGAGTAGAAGGATCAATTAGGCTAACAAACCCAAAAGCAAGGGTTATTGTCACAAGTGCAACATGCAAGGACATATGACATAAGATTGCAGGTCCAAAGTCACAAGGACACAAAGATTTGATGGAAATTTCCATAATTGCAAAAAGTATGGACATAGAACCTTTGAATGCAGATCAAAGTCTATGTGGACACCAAATCAACATGTAAGAAGGGACAACTATGAACACCATTACAATTAGGACTACAATACAAGGGAAAGTTGTCACTGTTTTCAAGAGTATGGACATATATCCCAGAATTGCATAAGGACACATTTCAAGGGGAATTATAAAAGATGGTTGAACCAAACTACTTGCTTCAGTTGCTTGAAAATTGGACATGTCAGCAAAAAATGTCCAATAAAGGCCAAGGCACCCAAGACTAAAGTAAATAAGGGCAAAGAAAAGATTGATGTGAAACACATTAGAATAGACATGAAGAAGACATGGCAGAAAAAGGATGGATCAACTACATCTGATGAAAGGGTCACTTCAACCATGAGGGCAAGTGATCATTTCTAATCCAACTAATCACAAGATAAGCCTATAGGGCTGATACATATAAGAAAGTATCATACATCAGCCCTAAACCATGAAGAAGCATTGTAAAGTATAAATATGCATGAGATAAGATGCTAAGACTAAACTTGAATGATGATGCCGAGTGAAGTTATCTTTGGATGCCGAGTGAAACTACTTTGGATGCCAAGTTAAGAAGTCAAGAGGAGACCAAGTTATTAATAAAGTATGTAGATGCTGAGTAAGTATAGCTGTTGAGTGGATGCCGAGTTGATAAACCTTTGAAAGCTAAGTGACAGGTGTAAGTACAAAAATGCATTAAATGCAAGGTTTTTGTGTCACTTAAAGGTGAAAATCAATTCATTTTTGAGCCATTCAAATGAAGAATGATTACTAGGAGCACAAATGAGCAATTTTCAAGCTTTCAACCAATGTTTCACAGTGATTCAACATATACCCAACTGATCTAAGCATTTACCTAGGTATTTCCTTTAGGTGCCGAGTTTTACAGTTTGTGAAGTTTGCTTTAATTGTTAAACCCTAGTTCAATTATAGATGGCATCTAATTCAAAAACAACCGAAGGGAAAGTGAGCCATGAGATTCAACTTATCAGCAATGAGGTTAAGCAACCTAAGTTTAGACCTATACCAGAAGTTGCATATAAAAGCGATCCCCCTAGTGCCCTATCCACCATCCCTAAAAAAGTTGTTATGGTTCAAGATGTGCGAAAGTGTTATAACTGTAAAATAGGAGCCATAGGAGAATTGAAAATATTTAATGCCTTTGACAAACTCTATGATAATGGTATCTTGAAAGATGAGTTTTCTATCAGAGAGAAGAAGGGTTTAACCAAAGCCCTAGTTTTTCCAATCATATTCAAAACTGAGTGGATACACATAATACTTAGCAGAATCCATGATGGATCATTCTGGTTAGAACAACGACCACTCAAGATTACCAAGAAAATGGTTCATAGGGTTACAGGTTTTCCAACCCTAGATCAACCCAAGACATTGAGAAGTGAAAAGAAGGAAACAATTGAGAAGAACACAGGTGCAAAATGGAACAATAGAGGCATGACCATAGATACTATAACTAATCCCCTTCTAGACTTTTCCATAAGGATCATATCAAATAAGTTTTATCAATCCAGTAGGTTGAATAATGTACCCTACATAGCAGTGGATGTGGCATATAAGCTTGTAAAGAAAGACCACACCTATGACCTTGCAGAGCTCATGTTGCAACATATTAATGAAAATCTTGGACCTATTAGAAAGTCCAAGGGAGAAAAGTGTAAATTTGGTTCAGTGTTGTTTTGTATGTTCTTTTATGTGATGAATGAATTCCTTTCATTTGGAAAAGTCAACTAGAGTCAGAATAGAACCATTATTGATCAAATAAATGATTTCATTGCACAAATGGGAGATAGCTTTGATGATCAAATGTCTATCTATTTTGATGATTTCAAAAATAAAATGAAGAAAAGAATGAGGATACCAGTTTCACTAGTGGAAGAGCATATAAATGACATATGCTTTCTAATTAACATTGATTATACTTACATTCAAGCAGTCCTTCCAAGAGCAAGATGGCTTAGACCATTGGGATATGAGCTTGATGTTGACCAAGCTTCAGTAGCCATCACAACATTACTTGTCGTGGAAATGGAAAAATCTACAAAGGCATTTGGAACATTTGACACTATCAAATCAAGAATTGTTACAGAACTTAAGACAGCCTCAACAATCAAGAAGAAGGACAAGCTGGTGAATTAGATAAAGAAGAAATTTGGTGTTAAAGAAACAAGTGCAGCAGGCAAAGCAGAGGAGATCAGTGAACAAGAAGAAGAAGATGATGAAGAGAAAGATGAGGATGGGCTAGAACAAGGGCCATTTGAATTGTCACAAGGCCAAGGCGAAGACAAAGATGAGAGTTTTGAGGAAGAAGAAACCAAGGAAGCACCATTCAAAGGTAGAGTCATCAAAAGGAATGAAAAGACACCTCCTGCTTCCCAGCCTTCACCAAAGAAAGCTATCATGCAAACACCTAAGAAGCCAACAACTAGAGCTACAACAAGGGCCTCCACACAAAAGACCAAAGAGGAAGCAACAAAGAAAAAGAAATCAGTCAAGAAGGCATAGGAAGAGCCAAGAAAAAGGAAAAGATATGTGGCTCAACCTGATATTGATGAAGAAGATTAGACCAAAAAGGTAAGTCATCCTCCTAAGTCTTCAATTGATATATTATGCAAGAAGATTAAGAATGGAGACTTAAGTGAAATAAAAGGGATTGATTTCAATAAGTTAAGTAAAGAGGAACAAAATAGCATTGAAGAATCAGTTTATGCATTAATGGCGCAGTTCAAGTATACACCTCTTGAACTAGATGGACAATTGCCAAAGGAATTGTCTAAAATCATAGAAGACAGATGGCATTTCTATCTAATGATGGAGAAAGAGATGAGAGAATCAACCCTAGAAAACATACTACCTAATTTGACAATGGAATAGGTAACTCAAGCAGTCAATGGCATAATAAAAGGTTTACACCTAAATATAGGGATTCTCCATCTTACAAAACAAAATTGAAGAAGTTGTACAAAGAACTACAAGAACATGGAAGAATTTATATAAAAAGACTGAAGATGTTCTTGAAGAGGAGTACAAAGAAGAAGCTACTGCTAAACCTAAGGAAAGAAGGAAGAGGAGAGAAGAGAAGATGGAAGAAGAGGAAAACAAGAAAGAAAGAGAGGAGGAAAGAAAAGATGAAGACAAAGGTATTGTTGAGCAACAAAGTGTGCAAGACACACAACTTTCACCTCCTAATCCTCCTCACTCTACTACCACACCTGTAGAAATCATAAAGATTAAGGTTGTTGTTGACACCTCATGTCAAAACATCAATCCATTAACAAAGAGGATCTTACTAAGATCCTTGACCAAACAACTCTACAAGCACAATTGTGTACAAGTCCCATATTGGTCAGTGTAGATGATCTCCAAAAGTCAGTAGAAAAACTCAAAGAAGCCAAGGTGTCACCACAAAAACCACCTCAAATCATTCAAACTACTGGGCTTACATTTCTACCACCTCCATCACCACTAAGAATAGCCATTCAAGCTCATCAGGAGCCGAGTGCAACAACAGAGGAAGTCATAGGTACAATAGTTCAGATAACAAGTATACCTCCAACAATAGTGACACAAGAAGAAGAAGAAGCCAAGCAAGAAGAAGAGGAAAAAGAAGAAGAAACACAAGATAAGGAGGAGTTTGCAATACAAACTTTGGTTGAATTGCCAAAAATAGGAACTCCTACCAAACCTATTCAGGAGCCATGTACTGAAATGATGACCTTACATGTTAGTACACCAAGCTCAAGTTCTACTAGGGTAGCTAGGACCATTCATTATGGAATTCCTTAGCTTGATGAAGAAATTAAAATACCCTATTATGATTCAAGCAGTCTAAATGATGAAAAGATGAATGAAATACATAGTGCATTGGATAAGAGAAGGAGGCAAGAGGCAATAAGGAAAGACTAAAAATACAAGTAGGCAATGAATGAGATTAAAGATATATTCATGGATGCCTTCAACCTACAATCTCTAGATGCAAACAGGCCAATTCTTGAGCAACTATCTGATATAGTTGACCAAGTGAATAATGAAGACCATGATACCAATGTAAAACTAATGGAATGGTCAGAAAAGAAGTGTGTAGGTAAGGTCAACTAGAGGATAGCTAATAATATAATTTTGGGACAAGTTGACCTAGCCAAGAAATTGGATAATGTAAAGATTGTCTTAGGGAACACCTTTTCCCTTTATAGCAAATTGTGTGATTTTTCTAGGTTCACACAAGAAATAAATCTAAAAATTTTGAACCTTGATACTAAATTAAAATCTCTAGCATGCAACTACCCTCAAATATTGCATAGAGTGAAAATAAATTTGCTCAAACACTCCACACTCAGAGGGAATTAGCTTCATTATCAGCAGAAGAGGCCACTATTAAAGAAAAGCTAATGCAAATACAAGCCTCTATCATTCCTCACTTGGAAATATTACACAAGGAGAAAATGTATGTAGAAATAGTCCTGAAGAAGGATCCAAATATTTCTACACATGAAGGACTTGTTGATCTAGTAGCAGAGCTTGCAATCCAACAAAGGTCATTGGATATTGCCTTGAATAACTGGGATGCAACTCTCCAAATACTCCTTGAGGTAAATAAGACATTTTTGGCCAAGCATGGCATTACCATTTAGGACCCTTTGACATTAGTGTCAAAAAGGGGGAGATAATATTCTAAGGGGGAGATAATATCTAATATCTAAGGGGGAGACATTATTAGAAAGATATATTAAAGGAGAAGATAAACATAATGGCACAAGACATCAGAATTCATGACATGACAAGGCATAATCAACTTAGGGGGAGTTATAAGGTGTAATATTTTTTTGACATTTTGTAAGTGAAGAATGTACACATAAGGTTTAGATCATGAATGATCAGTTAAGTGTTTTTGACACTCATGTCAAAGGGGGAGATTGTTGATCCAATAAATATGATTGACAAATGAGTGTCAACACACTTAACCATTTTCACCATACATGTCAAGTACACAATAGGAGCCAAGCCAAAATTTCTTAATCTGTAGAGTCACAAATAGTACCGAGCAAACTATAGTTGATGCCGAGTAGAACACATTTTAGTATATGTCGAGCTATACATAATTCAACATGTACTGAGTAGATTAGAAGATAGTGTGTGCCCAACATTAAGAAGTTAATAGGAGCCGAGTAACTCAGGAATCAGTAGGAGTCAAGTAATGCAGGAAACACAGTGGATGTCGAGCAATCCAGAATAGATGGTGCCGAGCATCAGTATTACTTTATGAGCTGAACAATGCAGGATTAGCATAAGAGTTTGTGCCAATACAAACCAAGATGTAAAATGGTTATGCATGACTCATGACAAGATAAGGAGATAAGATCAAATCCTTTCATTTACCTATGCGAGCCTCATGCAACCAATCAGAAAATTGGAATTGAATGTAGCCAATGGGTGAATTTCTAGGGTTTGAGTGGGAACACTTTATCCAAGGATGCATAAAGATCCACTAATCTTTATAAGGGAGTCCTGATGCCATTGAAAGTGAGTTGGAGACAAGAAGGAATAGTAGAGGCTTTTATTAAGGTCATTGTAGAGCTTTGGTGTAAAAGATTAAGTGGAAAGGACATCAGTTAGACATTCAGTTGATAAGAACAAAGCAAGGGATACAAATGTATATAAGATCTTAGGAGATCAAGATCAGAGAAAGAAGATCAAGCACCTATATTTAGCAATCAAGGATTGTAAGCTATTAGGTTTATTATACCTAATACTCTTTAGCCATTGTATTAGAAAGGAAACCCTATGTTAATATGTTAGCTTAACAACTATCTTGTAGATCCTTTAAAAAGGTGGTTAAATCCTTTAACAAGGTAACACTTCATGTAAAGTGTTTGTAAATCCTTTAACCAGGTCACTATTGACACAGTGTAAAGCCTTTAATAGGGCAGGCCTTTAATAGGGAAAACCATCAGAAGTGGTTGAAATTAATTGCTGTAGTAATTTCATGGGTATCATCCCCACCCCAGTTTTACCTTCTTATTTCTGGAGGGTTTCTGGGTCACCAAAATCTCAAGTGTTATGTGGTGATGCATGTTTGTTTCACATGATTGTTTAATGTTTATATGCATGCTAGTACTTCTGATTCACCCCCCCTCTTAGAAGATCTCTTCCCATTAGGACATTCCAACAAAAACATAACAAAACTAAGGGATATCATTTTTACCACCGGGGAGTACCAGATCCATAATTTGAGGTGTAAAAACCTAAACATAATAATAGAAGATGGAAACTACATCTAACCATCTAATCAAGTAGTGAAGGGAAAGTACAAAAGGAAATATCACAATGTACAAAAATAACATTTCATAACTGAAATAACATCACAATGTACAATATAACCAAACTAAGTATGGGGTTCCTTCCAACCATAATAGCATCATAAGGCCATTGTGGACCTTAGTCATCCCCCAAGTGTAACATTCCAAGCTACTGATTAGATCATCGATACTGTCATATAAGGACATCACTACTAAAGCATGCTACAACATAAGCATAAGGAAATTTAACATGCTAGAAGTAAAGCATAAGATAATCCTACAATATGAATAACATCATCTATCATATGTTAATCAACATAATAAGAAAATACATCAAATCTAACATCATCTAAATATGATATACAAGCATCCCAATGCAAGCATAAATCGTAAGAGAGCATACTCCAAAACCCAAAGTAATAAGTAAAAACATCTAGTAATGGTTGCGCTAGAACAAGAAACCGTCTCTATACACTGGTCCCTAGTAGTGGTATGGGTAGCTACACCTCCCAACCACATGGCATCCATAGGTCCACACCTCCCATGCTAATGGAGATAATGATCCAACCACAAACACACAAAAAATAAACATCTATGACTAACACACATACCAGATAGTATGGTGAATGAAACCAAGACATAGATAATTGCATATATTATAGGTCCTAGTTAGACACTTAATGGGCTACTAAGTAGGGGCTAACATCATGGAGAGTTGCTTGGAATTGACAAGACCAAGCTAGTACTAGCAGCTCTCCACTTCCCAGTATAAGGAGCACATCCCAAATTATTTTATTATCTTTAAGATTTATTACCACCCAATGTTTAAGTTTAGTCATCACTTATTTACAAAGCTTCTGCATGCCAAACCTTGGGAAATATGCACTAGGCTATGGAGATAGAAGCCTCCTCCATATACTACCATACCCTACCCATGTTCATCTAATGATGAGTACCTGTAGGCATGCAAATTTCCAACCCAACCCAAATGATCATAACTTCCAAAAGTACCATGGAAGATCGGACCTCGCAAGTCACCCAAAAAATGTATGTGCATCTACTCATGTGCAATGCACCACCATCATGAAGATCATAACACAATGTTTCGATGAGAACACAATACATAAAATCACTCAACTGATAATAGAATCAGGAGGATTGATGTGGCATGCATCCCAATGTAACATAAAAGTGCAACAGTGGTTTGATTGACATCCAAATGGATCATCCAGGTCCACGACCCACATTTTGCCAAGAAAACCCAAGAAGATATGATGACACACAAAATGAGGTAAAAACCCCAAAAATTGGAAAATTCTAAAATTAAAACCCATTTTACCTTTGGATGCAAAACCCCCAAAAATCCAATAATATTTGAGTTCAGACACTGTATGCAAAAATGACTAGCATAACGGAGCAAAACCCTAAACCCCCATCCCAAAAATTGGCAAAATGTTCATACCCGACCAACTAGGTAGAACCAACAAAAAAAAAATGGAGGGGAACACTAGTTCTCAGCCTTTAGCCAAATGACTACCAAAAAAAAAACCTAAAATGAAATAGAAAAAATAAAATGGGAAGGCCCTACCTAATAGCAAAAGGGGCAGAAATTAAAACCCGCACAATAAAATAAAATGCTTACCAAAGCTGCCAAAAATCATGGCAAAGCAAGGTCCACCCGAGATGGATCCAACAAGACCAACCTCATGAAGATCCCACACTCACAACTCTCAAAATGAGTAGAAAACTAATCCTTCAGGAAGAGGATTTTAGAAAAGCTCTCAAATTTCTATTTTCAAAAAGTGAGAAGTCTATAATAAAATCCCCTTTTTCAATGCTTATTCAATTTTTGAGTGAATGGTTGATTAGGGCAGATATCTAGTTAGACTAGCTAGACTCTGAATCAACCCAAATGAAAAAATGTTATTCCTCGTAATGGGAATCCACCTAAGAAAAAATTGTCAAAAACTAAATTCGAGAAGATTTAAAGCCCAAAATCCTAAAATCACAAAAATCACTAAACAACTTTTGTGAAAATGGAAATCTTTAAATGCATAGACACACTAACTGGTCTAATCACATAATGCAGATGAGTTTGAATTTACTAATCACCAAAATGGTTTTAATTTAAATAATTGAAATTTGGATACATCGACCATACAGGGATGACATTGGTAAAATATGAATGGCTAAATCACTAACTCTATAGGCCACTTCCAATGATATATATCCTACACACTAAAATACACAATCAATTGTAATTGCATATAACATCATAGCCGAAGAAAAATGCATCAAATATCTAATTAATCCATTTACATTGCTCAAATTTGCATAAAGCATAAAGATATAAGAATGAAGTAAATAACCATAGCATAAAATCCATCACATAACATCAATAGAAATATGTCCAAATACAAGATAATTAGATATCCTCATAGATCTACTGTCATCTCAAAATGGCATCAACATGCAAATATGATAAACTGAACAACACATCAGTAAAGCATCTATGTTACTGAATCAAAGTATAACATTCGACCCTCAAGTCATCTCAAAGTACATACAATAAGAGTATCAAGTATCTCTCAAATCAAAATAGACAAGGTACAAACTACAAACATGAGAGGCACTACAGAACCTCTCCATGGGTTGTCCTCCCAAACTTCTAGGAGATAGTCAAACAAGGTAGGTTGTATCATGCAAAAATTCCATACTTAATGTGTAGAATCGAGAGAGATTATCTTGGGGGCCGAATGTACCAATATACTTTTCATATTTTGGTATTTTCATGTTTTGAGAAAACGGTGTCAAGATGACACTTCTATTAGATGGGAGAGGACATATCCTCTCTAGACTAAATTTTTTCAATTGGATTTTCCCTCATTTCATCCTTTCCACTTCTAGTTGTAGAACTTGGAGTTTTTGGGTAATGACCTCTAAGGGTGAATCCTCTTGATCCATCTTGAGGTTAGATATATTGAAATGAACAGGTAATTTTGCACCTTGTTGTGCTAATGATAACATGTAGCACTCTTTATGTCATTCTATTAGTTTCCCCATTATGTCTACAAGCTCTGGGTTTTGCTAGAATTCTTTTATCTTTGACTCAAGACTATTCTCGTTCCAGATTTAGGGTGAACCCATGCCATTAGCTAGTTCTAAATTTTTTTGTCCTAACAGGAGCAATTCTTCATCAACGGTGGTTGATGAGCAGTCAATGGGTACTATGTGGTTAATGTTATTCAATGATTGTGCATATTTTTTAGTTTACTTTGCTATTGTTGTACTGACTCACGTGGCCAATTTTTTCAGTTCATTTTGTTTAGCACTTATATTGGTTTTGCATAGTGGCATGAGATGTGAATGAAAACCATTTAATTCTTCTTCATTTTCATGATGCGGAGATAATTTTTAGACCAAGTTATAATGAATAATCAAGCTATCTTTGGAATAGTTCTAGCAATACCAATGGCTATGAAATTTTATCGATAGGATGCAACTTTGTGAAGTCAGGTGGTGAAAGGATGCGTGTGTCCTTTGGTGTTTCACTTGATGTATGAGACTTGATTGATGATATTTTTTGGAAAATAAACCTAGGTAGGATTATTTAAATAACTTGGATGATGGAAAATTTATTGGTTGATATTAAAAATATTAGTCATGTTTAAAGTTCCTTTAGATTTGTAGAGTGTGAATAGAGGAAAAGGGTATTTAGATGTGCTCTCAGATTCGAGATATTCTATGTGCGAGTAGCCATTGTTTTGCAAATTCTCTCAAAAGTACTATGAAATGCTCATATGCACTATTTTATGACTCAGATGCATTATAACTTTCTGTACCAAGTGTTGTTCTATAGTATGGAAGCATTGTTTTGAATGAAGATGCACTACTCTAGTATTCAAATGTGTTATTAGATTGTTCAAATGCATTGATTCATGTTCCAAATACATTAAAGAAGTATACAAATGCATTGTTTGAGTTTTTAGATGCATTGTTTTAGGTTTTAAATATGCTATTTTAGGGTATACAATAGTGAATTGATCAGATTTAGGATCCATTCACAGTCATGTCTGAATTTGCTTGAAAGTTTTGCATTCTTAAGTTCTTTACCTTGTATTATAATAAGCACATTCAATCACAATAGTAGTAAAAATAAACCTAGAATCTAAAATGGCTTCCTTGCAATGGTTTTCTAAGGTTGGTGACTATGAGGTGGTGCCCTGCAAGATAATAAAGACAAAGTAAGTGACATGGACTAGGTGAGAAAATTAGAAGATGCCATTTGATAGGCTAGTCAAACCCAAGTTTGACCCAATTATAAATGAGTGGAAAATTTCAAAAATCCATAATAATAATTTTCTATTACTTTCATTCATTTTGAATGTATAAGAATTTTAAATAAATATGGGCTTATTTTGTAAAGTACAAACTTTATAAAAAAAGGTAAATTTTTTCAATGCAAGGGCATGTTCATCATTTTCAACTTGAATAATCAAATGGATGCTAGAGCCTTGATTTTTTGCCTAGATATATAACTATTATATATCATTGGAAAGGGGAGAGAATAAGGAAACCATTTTTATAGTTAGAACATGTGCATGTATAACTGAGCATAATATATTAGTAGTTTTGTAAAACATAGGGTAATTATTAACATATGGTTTTAACCTTGGAGCATTAGATTCAATTTTAAAGCAAACGCTGGAGTGGGTATTTTCCCAACTTGGAGAGGATCTTGTTGTTGATGTTATTTATCCCCCAAATTAGTTTGATGGATCTTTTAATAGAATTTTGGTAGTAGATTAGGTTTTTATATCAAGAAGGGTATTCTCATCATTGAGAGAGATAATTTTAGAGTTGGTTATGCACAATGATGAGATTTGATCTAGTTTTTAGTTATAGAGAGAAGAGAGAGGCTTGATTTCAATAGACAAAAGATTTTGAAGTGGAAAAATAGCATCATGAGACTAGTTCTAGGATCCCTTCTTTCTTTTATATCTTTCTTTCTTCTCTCTTTATGAGGGGGTTCCAAACTTTTGGACAAGTTTCCATTATTGTGATACCACCAGAGTTGGATGTTGTTGGTTCTAGACTATTGAGAAGAGCTCTAGCTATGATTCTACCATTCTCCTCAACATTTTCTCTGCATGAACAATAATGATGAAATATAGAATATAGTTCTAGTTTGATGTGTATTTTATGATTCTTTCATGCATCTTGAATGTACTTGTTTCAAAGGAATGAATACAAAGAACAACAAATTATTTAGTTTCATTCTAAGTCTTGTCTCTTGCCTCTACTAATTGCAATATTTTGTGATTTGTGGACAAAGAACATAGGTCCAATTGCATCTCATTTTGAGTTGTATATCTTGATGTATTTTTCTTTTGGCTCAAAGAATCAAGTAAATATTTGATATATTTTGATACTGTTACAGATTTTATGAGAAGGATGTTTGATAAGTATGAGGTTCAGATTGAACATAGATGTCTAATTCACAAAGTGATAGGATAGATATGATATCTCGATGAATGTGATAGATCATTCATATCTTAGATTTGTGTTGTGATTTATAGAATACCCAATGGATATGGCACTGATCAGCTACATGATCAACTTAGTTTGTTGTTGCATATGTGAAGTTTTTCTAATTCAAAATCAAATATCAATTATCCATTTTCCCTTTCTATTTAGGAGCTAAAAGGATACTCTCACTCAACTTTTGGATTTCATAGGTTTTGAAACTTTTAATTGCATACCTTTATCAATTCATAAGTATACAATAAATAAGGGTTTAATTTTCTTTGTATAGATTTAGATGTATGCTTTGAACTAGTACCATATGAATGAATCTAAAGTTTTACCCACTTAGGTTTTGTAGAGCCTAAAGTAGAAGATGGAGTTTAGCCTTATAGTTGGCCTGAGTTTTTGATAAATTATGTCCATCATAGGAGATAGTTTCCCTTAGATGCAGTCTTTTTTTGGCTACCTAGTAGTTAAAATCATTGTTAAATTAGGAGCCAACAAAATGATGACTTAGCCGAGGACTATATTGAATCTATATGATAGACAAACCTAGAGAATCTAAAAAGGGATTCAATATAGTAGGAAGAATTTTCTACAACAGAAAGGTTGTGATGTGTTGGTCTAATTTTTTACATTTAATTTCTCTTAGAATCATGGTGAAAAAAATCAAATATGAGTCCTTTTGTTAAGGCCTAGGGTTTTAGGTTTTGGTTTGTGTATTTTTGATATCTTTTAAAATCTATGCTAAACCCTAAGTCTTGCCTTTTAAATTTTATCCTAGCACGAAAGTTTTAAAAAGGGATAAGCAAATATTCTTCCTGCCTACTTTGAGGTCTTTGTTGAGTCCTTTTGGAAAGGGTTTTATCCTGCCATTGGATCTTTTTTGAATCTATGGTTGTTGCATACTCACTATGAAAAATTGCTAAAATATTATTCCTAGTGAGGTAGCAACCATTGGAGAACTAATGTGTGATACCGAAAAGTGAAGTTCGGTGCCGAGAAATGTGTTAACATGAAGACATGATGACCACATGTTCTGTCCCAAGGCTTGTCAATTTTAAGAAGAAATGCACACAAAAAACTCGCAAGTGGTGTCACTGGAGTTCAAGTTTCTCCAGCAATTCGCTAAGTTGCTATTGAAAATATATGCAACTTGCCAGAAGTGATGTAGCGAGTGCCCATATTTTGAAGAAGGTAGTAACTAGTTTTAAAGGTTGATGTGACCATGAAAATTCACATGCAGACTTATAAATGTGCACTACTACCTTTTTTGACACTAATATTAATTGGTGAAGTTTCAATTAATATATCTTTGTTTTTCATCACCAGAATAAAAAATCCATCAAATGTTGCTATATCGCTAGTTGGGATAATACCAATTTTTCAGTAGTGACATAGCCAGTGCTTGGGTTTTGCAAAATATGGAATTATTTTGAAGAAAGACATGATTTTGAGAATCCCAAGGAAAATCTTGTGCAAACTTTTCTTTTATTTCTGAGCAAGTCATGTCACTCATAGTTTAATTTCCTAGCATCAGTTTAGTTGGTTACTAGGAGGTTGCTATATCACTAGTTGGATAGTTAGTAATCTTGCTGGTAGCGATGTAGCAACCTGCCTGAAAATAATAAACATGGCAAGGACAAGGACAGGAGATGTCACCAAAGGTTTAAAACAATGTGTGTGTGTGTGTGTGTACGGGCCAACGTGTTAAGCTAGCTCAACGACAACAGTATCCTAGATCTTTTCCCCATGCATAAAACTTGTGAAGAATTCTGATCATTAGATCAAAGCAAGATCAATGACCATTGCTATCTTACTATGGAAAGTTGCTCAAATAATATGTATAGTGAGGTAGTAAATAAGGGCCCACCCATTGTTGCAGTAATGTGTCATCCACAAGATCAAGTATGGATCAATGATGCTCATTAACTCACTATGGAAACATATTTAGAGATTACGTATAGTGAGTTAGTGAATGAGGGAGCCACCATTGCTCTCTTAAAGGTTGTTTCAAATATTTGCTACATGATAAAAGAAAAATTAGTGGTTGTCACATATTTGCTATGGAAAGTTGCTCAAAAATTATGTATAGCGAGGTAGTGAATTGATGACATATGTTCCTAGTCATCACTAGGCCCAGTTTGAAACACCAGCATTAGAAGAAAGGTATAGATGGAGGTAGTTTATTGGTTTGACTGTCAGCATGTTAAGAAGAAAAGTGAGTCAGCCTAGTTTTCATTCCTAGATCGTAGGATTTTTCAAGGATCAATGGCACAAATTTAAAAGGAAGTGTGATGCCACTCTATTTTTCTATTCTACACATTTATGATGAATGAAAGCTTTGTGTGTGGGAGAAGCAGAGTATAATATAGGAGATTTCATTAGTTCCAGTCCCACACAAACAAAGAATTCACATTTTCTGAGTGCAAAATTTTGTTCATCATATTATTTTTAGCCTTGTATGAACGTGAACTAACTCCTCATCTATTTGAGAGCAATTGCAGAGGTTCAGAGAAGAACAAGTTTGGCAAACCAAGTACTCATATTTCAACCTTTGTAGCATTTTAGTTCCTATCATTATGATCAAGATGCCTCCTAAGAAAGCATTTTCTGGGCAAGTTAAATAAATGGATTGGAATGTTCATGAAAATTTGTTAGAATTACTCCTAGCATCCACCACTGAACCTGCACAAGTTAAAAAATTGATTTCCTTAAACCCTAAGCTCATAATTATTGATGGCTTATATGATAAGGGGAACTGGGTTAGGGATGCAACAACTACTCAAACTAGTCTTGTCTTGTTTAAAAAGTGGTTTTCAGAAAGGAATCTATTTTCCCCGAATGCTAATGTCTGGAATTTTGATTTGGGAAAGCTAGTAGTTCCAAGTGTTTTCATAGATTATGATTTTCTTGAAGCCATTGCTAAGAATTATGACCAAGCTATTAGGGTGGTGAGAAGAAATGATGGTGTGCCTCTGATTTCAATTAGTCCAAAAGAAATTAGAGAATTTTTTCACCTAGAACCATTGTTCGATTACCATGTGCCAATCAATCTGCCAAAATTAGAGAATGCATACAAATCAAAGAAGGATGTAATTAGGGGAGGTGCACTGAGGGCACACATTGGTACAATAGGAACTTTTCCAATAATTATTGCAACCTCTAGAGAACCTTTTAAGAAGAGTTTTTTCACTTCTTGGGCTATAGAGATATACAGGACCCTATGCCATGTTTTTGGTGAAGATGAACATGATTTCATGCCCATTGGCCTTATGTATATGATGGTTCAAATTGCTTCTTTTAGTGTAGATGTTATCTTTGATTTTTCCTCCATTTTGGATGAAGAAATTCATACTAGTTTAGTTGGAATTGCAAAGGGGAAGGTAGAGAAAACTTTTGGACACTATTCTCTATTAATGCACATGTTCTTGTCTAAAGAGGTGACTTATTTTGGTAAAGAGATGGATTTGAATAGGGAAGAAAATGGGGAAGCATTTCCAGTCTAGTTGTGGAGCGCAGATATGACCTGGGATGCAAATAATGCCAATTTTGTTAGATTTGATAGATATTTTGGTTCTAAATTGAGATGTCTCATATTAAGAGACAATCCCAAAATCCCTAAGGTATTGATGGACCTCCTTAGACCTATGGACAAACCCCATAACTTGAAAGTTTCACACAATTGGGGAGATATCATTCCTTACCCTATTTCTATGGTTTTTAGAATCTATGGTTTTAGAGGGAGTCTTCATGTCTTGCCTTACCAAGTACATTTGAAGGTAGGAATGGCTAAAGTTTTATGGCAATTAGGAGTAGAAGAGATGTTTCTATTGAAAAGGAAACTAGGGTCAATTTTCCCTACCTACACAGTGGCCCATCAGTTTGTGATCACCAAAGGGGGTTGGATCTTTTTGCATAAAATTTTGGATCAGTCTATGATGGCTATCTCCCATCCCTATTTTTGTGATTCTAAGGGATTTTTTAATTAGACCTTGAGGCATAAAATTAAGCTGGGACAGGTCAAACATGATTCATATTATCCAAAGGAGATTATAAGGAATGAATATTCATTGTAGGAGTAGGAAACTAAAAAAGAAAAAATGGAGAGTTTACTCCCAGGTCCTAAAATTCATTCATTGTTTTGATCAGAAATATAATCCTTTAGATAATGCTAATACAGAGGCTGATAGAATAAATAAGCTCATGAGTAACTTCCCTAAAAAAATGGAAGTTATGAATGAGAAGGAATAATTTTTTATTGATTCTTATCCTGATAAGGCTAGAGAAGTCATGAGGAGGTTGGCTTTCACTCCTAATATAGGAGCTATTCAAATAATTGTACAAAAGAAGCCTAGTTATACAATAATTAAAAATAAAAGGGCTCCTATAGATAAGGGCAAGCAAATAATGAGATCCACTAGCACAGCCCTAGAGGAGAGACTTGATGAGCCTAGTCCCAAGAGGAAAAAGGTAATGAAAGAAGAGAAACCTCAAGTTGAGGAATATTCACCCACTCAATCCCCTTTAAGGATTGGAAAAGAACAACTCACTGGTGAGAAGATTGAATAGATGGGATCACAGGGATGCATTTTTATTACTCAAACAGAATTAGATGAGGGTAACCCTCTAGAATCTCCCCTCTAAAGTTTGGAGCTAACAATAGCTGATTATAGAGGCAGGGAATTGGACCCTGTGTTAGAACAGGTAAGTCATCCATTTTGGGCTAATGACAGTTTTGTAAAATCTAGAGCTTTTCAGCAGTTCGCATGGGGGGCAAACATGAACATTTTTGAGGAAAAATGTAAAAGGTTGAAAATAGAGCATCCAAAAATGGATAAAGTTTCCATTCATAACCAAAATAAAGAAGAAATGATAAAAGAATTGCAAAATATAAGCCCTAAGGAGGGGAGGAAAATGGTGAAGTCATCTAAAATTTTATTGTTGCCCAATTGGGATATTATAGATGCATTGATTTTCAATTCTGTTTCTAATGAATTGGAGTTGCAAGACCCAAATAAAAGGAAATTCCAAGGCACTACATTCATTGAAGATCAAGCTGCATTGGTCATTTGGTCATTGAGAAGAGGATCTAGAGCCACATCATCGCAACCAGATGAGTCTGGATTGATGGGAAATATACTTATAAGAAGGGTTGTTGATACCTCACATGTGCAAGTAGCACATTGGAATGTGGATTCTTCTTTTAGCCACTACTAAGAAGGAGGAAAAAGTTCTGTTTGAGTTGCAAAATAAATATGAAACAATTCTTGAGGCTTATCATAAGGAGGTGAAAAGGAGAATTGAGCTTGAAGACAAGCTGATGGGGAAGTCCACTAAGCCAAGAATAACATACCCTTGTCCTCTAGTGGAACCTTTTAAATCCACCCCCCATATAGAAATACCATACATACCTCAAAGGCTCAAACATTACACAGTTGAGGATTTTTAAGAAGAGAAAAGCAAGCTATGGGCCTTACATGTAGAGTTAAATATGCAATATGAGGATAAGCTTAGAAAGGCTCTAATGTATTTTGTGGATAAAATTGAATGGCCATTATTCTATGATCAGTTGGCAAGAGTAATAAGTATATGGGAGGAACTGAAAACCCATGATGAAACCCTCAAGCCTATTGTTAATAAGTGGGGAAAAAGGGAGAAATAAATCACCCTTTTATGTTATTTAGTTATAAGGTCTTCCCATGACCATATTGAAAAAATGTATGATATTGCTAATGACTTGTTAGATTTTGATAACAGGAGAGTTTCTCTACAAATGAAGATTGATTCTTATTTGAGCAAGTACAAGAATAAAAATTTTGATTTGTTTCCTTGTGCCTTGGATAGAAAAATTAAATTAAAAAATAAAGATGCATGGAGTAAAGAATTGGATGACCTTTTTTGTGTAAGGATAAATAATGTCATAAATGAAAAGGGGCATGCTTGGTGGGCTACCATGACAGAGGAATTAGTTAAAGTCTAATTATTTTTTGATTCTTTGAGACAAGAGTTAGTTAGTATTTAAAATGAGGCTAACTATATATTGAAGAAGCAAGATGATATCCTAGATTTTAGTTGGCCTAATGATGCACAGTTTAACACTTGATTAGTAGATATTCCTTCTGATGAGTAGTTAGAAGAAGGTGGTCCAAATGATGATGAGGAAAAAAAAGGGTGAGGTGAAAATCATTGACACATTAGCAACAAATCTGAAAAGACAGGAAGGTGAAAAGGTAATATTGCCCGCTCAAGGTGAAAGCAGTAAAAATCCACAGGAAAAAAATGATTTGGAAGCACCATAGGATAACTCTTCATTGGCTAGTTTGGTAGCCATGTATTCTGAAGATCCAAAGTAATAGGGAACAAATTAGAAGTTGATGATTTGTAGTAGTAATAGAAATGGGCCTACCCAATGATTTTTTGATACACTTGGTGTTCTGTTGTAATCATTTTTGTCTCTTCTATGGTGTTTTGTTTCTTGGACACTTGTAAAACCATAATTTGCCTTTTTCTTGTTGCAACTCATATTATATAAATGAGTTTTCAAGGCATTGTGAGGGTCCAAAACTTGTAGAATTTTGGTGTTTCTCAAGAAAAGTACATTCAATTGGTCCAATAGTATGTAGATGTTTTGAGTTTGTTTCCAATTGTACTCTCTGATAACATATTGAAATCACAAAGAAAGCAATATGTTCTTGGCTTTCAATTGATTTCTATTGGTCATTGTATTAGTCATCTGAAAGGATAATACAAAGGGGTATTTATATTATATTTGTGTCATAAATTTCTGTCTCCTTTTTATGGGTTTGTCTTCTTTGAAGTGATTTTAAATAAGGTTTAACTTGGTTGAATGCAATGTGGACAGGTTGTATGCTGATATCATTGTTTCTTTTAATTCAAGGAATTATAGAAATGCTTCAATGAATCAGTAGGGTTTATGAGTTTATAGAAAGGATACTTCATAACAATAGAAATGGGTGATTACAATTGATTAATTCATTTGCAAGTTATTTGAATTAGATCTTCTACCAAAAGTAAATTTTCTGCCCAATGGATAAGGCACTGGTCACATAAGCCAGAAGTGAATGAGGATGAATTCTACTATTGCATATCAAAACGATTATAAAATCAAAATAATTTTTTGTTCCATTTTGTTCAAAGTTATAAATGCTGGTCACTACTTGTTTATATCTATTCTCTGAGTCTTAGGTAGTCGCTATTTCTAGGAATATTTGTAAATCCTAGGAGAATTATGACTAGATTTGCTAGTAAGCGATACATACAAGTTTGAGAACATTAAAGGAAGTGAAGTAAGAATACTCATGTGTTAGTGGGTAATAGATGAGAATCATAATGAAACTAAAAGAATCTCTACACAACAGTTTGCATTAGAATCATCCCTAGGTATACTTGCCTTGGTCTAGCAGAGCCAAAAGAGTAGGAAACCATCCTTTGGTTTTTTTGAAGTTGGGTCATGGTGGTTTATTCATGTAATTGCTACTAGGAATTGGCTATTCCTTAGATTGTGTGAGTACTTTCACTATGATATTGAGCATTTTTTTGTTTAGTACTTTGAAACACCAACATGATGTGTTTTCCATTTCTTTGCTAAAGATTCATGTTTCCTAGTAGTTATCTTATTCATAACAACAATACTTGAGTTGGATGAAAATTGTGTGCTACAACCATAGTAAGTTTATCATCAATTAGTTTAGTTGGGTAATATTTTAAAAGTGCTATTGTAAAGTTTAGACTTAAGAATGATCAAATGTGTTTGTCCTCTTTTCTAAGTTTGTAAATCTCCAAGAGTAGTTTGGTGATTTGCAAGTTTCTACAAACTGAAAGTCTAGTTCAGATTTGTCAAGTTACAAATTTTGTTTCAAAATCTTTCTCATAAGTATGAGTGCCGACTCTAAAATATCTCTGTACCAGTTCCTAATTTATTTCATATAAATATTTAAAAGACTTTCAATATTTTTTTGTGTAGATATGAAGCTTTTGATAGTAGTTCTTGGAAAAGAAAGTTAAAGTATTGTATGCATCTGCTATTTTAGGAAGTTGAAATGTTAAAGGATAAATCAAACCAATAATTTCATTATCCTCATTTAAGGAGGTGGCAAATCTACATGGTTTTTATGAATGGTGTGAAGAAGTTCATGATCACACCCATGCCAAATCAAAAGATCTAATTTCAACATCAGCACTTAAAGGTATTTTAATTTTCATGATTTTTTCTTTCCATGAAAATTAAGATAAGACTGATTGCCTATATTCAGTGATTTCAGCACTAAGGAAAGAGGTAGAAGTTTTGTTTTAAAATGGATCTAGTTATTACATCTGAAGTTTTTTTACCAAGTTATGCAAGTTTTTGTTAAGATGTTGTAAGGATAATAAAGGAGGCTTCATTTTTCTTTAGACCTCAGGGGGCTTCATGGCCTATTATTTTCCTTGATGTTTTCATTCCTAATTAGGTTTATTTGTCAACAAGATTGAGGTTAGAAAGGGTTATTCACATTGAAGAACCCTTGAAGAAAATTGAGAGTTATTTTATTGACAATAAATTCTATGTTGACTCTTCTAATGATAAATATGAATGTGTTGAAAGTCATGTTGAATATGATGAATCCATAGACAATGATAGTTTGTCTTCTAATTGTGAAGAAAATGAATCAAGTTTTAGTGAATTAGATGATTGTAGTCAACATGAGGAAGATAGATATATAATTGAAAATGAATCATGTGAGAGTATGTATGGGAGTGAAGGAAGCTCCAACAATAGTAGGGATAACTCTTCTTCTGATAAAAATGAGAATGGTGATATACCTAGTGTTGAGGTACTTTTTAGAGAAGAGGAAATATGTTGTGGTAAGGTTTCTAATTCTTTAGATTGTTCTATTGATGATATTTCTATTTTAAGTTTTTTAGATCATTGAAATTATGATCATAGCAAAGGAGAAAAAACTTGTGATGATGTCTTACTTAACACAAATGAAATTTTAATACTATTGGCTCATGAATTTGAAAGGTATGCAAATATTTCTGAGGATGGCCATGTTTCTCTTAGTTATGTTTTTTCTCATGATGAAGCCCTTTTCCCAAACTTCGATGGTGAAAGTAATACAAAATTAGGATATTTTTATTCAAGTTTTGGATGTGTAAATGATAGTAGTTCATATGATGACTTATCTTGTGTGGAAAATACTACTAAAGGGGGGTTTAGTATTGATTCAAATTCTTCTCATACTGATGATTTTGCAATAAGTTTTTACTATTCATATGACAAGGAAGCTAGTACTAATTCCTATGATAGATGTGATGTATTTGAGGTTCATACCAAAAGAGTGCTTGATGAGGACAATGCCAATAATCAACATATCATGTGCCAATATCCATGATGACTTATCTTGTGTGGAAAATACTACTAAAGGGGGGTTTAGTATTGATTCAAATTCTTCTCATACTGAAGATTTTGCAATAAGTTTTTACTATTCATATGACAAGGAAGCTAGTACTAATTCCTATGATAGATGTGATGTATTTGAGGTTCATACCAAAAGAGTGCTTGATGAGGACAATGCCAATAATCAACATATCATGTGGAAACACTTTCATAATAACTTTCCTAACTAATCTATGGCATAAATGTGAAGAAGTTTCAACATGCTATAAGTCTAGTTTGGTAACTGATAGTATTGATAAAGAAGAGAAATCAAAATTTCATACATCCTTCACACCCGATTACACAAGGTGAGTTGCAAATCCATGATGTATGCAAGTCCTTGAATCAAGTAGAATATGAAACCTTTGTGTTTTTTATTGATAGAATGCATAATTCATTTGATGAAAATTATTTTTAGTTTGAATTTGAAGTCCTAAAGCATGCTGATCCATCCTTTCATAGTGAGCATTGCGATGATTTTTATTCTATTTTTCTTATGCACTATGAAAGTGAAGAAATAGAATTTGTTTTACCAAATGATATGATATAAGATGTTGAAATAATTGGTGAAAATGATATGAATGATGTTTTCAACTTACCTCATGAGAGTAAAACTAAAAATCAAGTTTATGACAGAGGTACAAAGTTTTGTAAAAATTTTGGTAGCCTAGGGCCATCATTTGTATAGTTTAGGAGTAGTTTTATTTCTTTCAAAAAAGCTTTTTGAGATAAGTCTTGGAGTGGTCTACTTCTTCGAAAGATTTGAATCCTTTCCATGCTTGTAAGGGACATGCATCCCTAGACAAAGCCACTATTGGCTTCTATTTTCACCATGATAAAAATGCTAAGGACCTATTGTTAAAATCCAATTTTAAAAATGTGCACTTAGGGTTCGATGTTTTCTATTGAAGAGTTTTCCTTAGAAAAAACCCTTATCACTTTTTAACCTAGGTCTTCTCTTTTTTGTCATTACCTTTTACCTAGCTGCATGAGTCCCCTTTTCCTTTTAAGTTGCACTCTATTAGTTAAGTTTAATCACTTCAAGTTTTGACCCTGTATCTCATTATATTTAATTAATGATATTTTCCCCACTCATTCCTAAGTCTAATTATTTTTTCCCCTTTTATGTTTTTAAAGACTAAAGATCTAATGGCCCACATTGTATCTCAACTTTTTTACTTACTATCATGAACACCTAGGATGTGAACATGTGGAGTAAGGCGGGACCAATGCATAAAGTAAAGAAGGAAAGATCAATGGTTCACACACATTAGCTATTATGACCCAAGCTCATAGAAAACAAGTGAGATCATGATGCATGTCATAAAGGGCCCCATGATTTTAAATAGGAGTGAAGGAGATCAACAACATGCATTAAGTCATAATTTTGACATTTCTTATGACAATTGTGCATGATGATGACACATGGAGTTTGAAAGAGTGTAGTCTTTAGTGGGACATGAGCATTTTTGGCTAGGACCTAAGATATGATTGGACCATGTAGCTATTGATATATTTTGGTGACATGTCCCAATTACATGGAAAATTGCTAAGGATGATTAGATAGTCTGCATGCTCTCACAAAGGATCTTGAGTTCATAGTGAATAAATGATATCATGCCACGTGTTTCATCTCAAGTGAAAACCTTTCACTTTTTTTTAAGAAAGGGATTGAGCATGAGTCTTAAATCAATAGACCTTGTTTAATCACATAATCCTTTTGAACCATTGATAATATTCTCTTTTGATATGAAGATCTATGACTCACGTTGTTTTTCTTAAATAATCTTATATTGAGATTTAGCGAGATGAAGACACGTGGCATCCTTGGAGTAGCAATGTTGGTAGTGGGACTTGATGAATCAATGAGACCTAACTGTTCATTAGTCCACAATTGCAAAGTGTTAGAAAGGGACCATGAATGAGAGGATAGTGGAATATGACAAGAAAAATCTATGGTTTGTGCTTTGTCACAAGTTTGTGGCTTTTGTTTTGAGGTAGAGTGTAATGACTCCATGTGTCCCACTTAACAATGGAGGGTTTAAGTGATAGTTTAGGTATGAGGATTTTCTACAACTAGGATTTAAACTTAAAGAAATTGTGGCTACCCACAAAGTCATTAGAAGATTAGAGATCAAAAACTCCAAATGAATTTTAGACCAATTTTGGCAACAATCAACTAGTTTGAAACAAATGAGATGTTAACATGTGGTATGCACTTCGAGATGGTTGAGTTGAAAAATGATGAAAAGTGGCAAAAAATCATTTACTCACCAAGACTAGATGTTAGAAAATGCGATAAAGTAAGGTGGTGCCACATGACAATGGGGCCCTGTGAGATGATAAAGATGGAGCAAGTGAAAGGGATCAGGTGAGAAAATAAGAAGATGCCACATGGCAAGCCAGTCAAACCCAAGTTTGACCTGATTTCAAATGAGTGGAAAATTTTAGAATTCCAAAACAATATTTTTCTATTATTTTCCTTCATTTTGAATGTACATGCCTTTTAAATAAATCTAGGTTTATATTGTAAAGTTCAAACTTTATAAAAGGATAATTTTTTTAATGTAAGGGCATGTTCATCTTTTTCAACTTGAATATTCAAACAGATGCTAGAGGCTTGATTTTCTACCCACATATATAAGTGTAATATATCATTGGAAAGGGGGGAGAATGAGGAAGCAATTTTTGCAATCAAAAAATCTATGTGTATAACCAGGCATACAATATTAACATATTTTTAAAACAAGGGGGCATTCTTAATAGGAATTTTGTTTTTACCTTAGAGCATCAGATTCAATTTTTGAGAAAAAGGTGGAGTGGGTATTGGCCAAACTTAGAGAGGATCCAATTCTTGATGTTATTTTGCCCCCAAATTATTTTGGTGCAGCTTTTAGCAAAATTTTGGTAGTAAGTCAGTTTTTTTTTGTCAAAAAGGGTATTCTCATCTTTGAGAGAGATATTTTTAGAGTTGCTTAAGTACAATGATGAGATTTGATCCAGTTTTTAGTTATAGAGGGAAGAGAAAGACTTGGATTCAATAGATGGAAGATATTCAAGTGGATAAATGGCATCATTATATTAGTTTTAGGATTCCTTCCTTCTACTATATCTTTTTCTTCTTCTCTCATTATGATGGGGTTCCAGACTTTTAGACAAGTTTCTATAGCTATGATACCACCAAGGTTGGATGTTGTCAGTTCCAAACTATTGAGAAGAGCTCTAGCTATGATTCCACCATTCTCCTCAACATTTTCCTATATGAATAGTAATGATGAAATATAGAATAAAGTTCCAATTTATTGTGTTTTTTATGAGTCTTTCATGCATCTTGAATGTGCTTGTTTCAAAGAAATGAATACAAAGAAGAAAAAATTATTTAGTTTCATGGTGAGTCTTATCTCTTGCCTCTACTATTTGCAATCTTTTGTGATCTATAGAAAAAGAACATAACTCCAATTGCATCTCATTTTGAGTTGTATATCTTGATGTGTTTCTTTTGGTTCAAAGAATCAAGTAAATGCTTGATATATTTTTATAGGGTTGCCAATTTTATGAGAAGGATGTTTGATAAGTATGAGGTTTAGATTGAACATAGATGTTAGATTTAGAAAGTGATAAGATAGATCTGATATCTTGATGAATGTGATAGATCATTGATATCTTGGATTTATTTTGTGATTTATAGAATACCCCATGGATAGGGTACTAATAAACTACATTATCAATTTAGTTTGTTGTTGCATATGTGGAGTTTTTCTGATTTGAAATCAAATGTCAATTATCCATTTTCCCTTTCTATTGAGGAGCTGAAAGGATACCCTCACTTATCTTGTGGATTTCATATATTTTGTAAATTGCTATTGTATACCTTTGTCATTACATAAGTATAGGAGAAATAAGGGTTTAATATTCTTTGTATAGATTCAGATGTATGCTTTGAACTAGTACCATATGAACAAATTTAAAGGTCTACCCACCTAGGTTTTGTAGAGCTTGAAGTAGAAGAAGGAGTTCAACCTTATAGTTGGCTTAGGTTCTTGAAAAATTATGTCCATAATAGGAGATAGCTTCCCTTATATGTAATATTGTCTTGGATACTTGGCATTCAAAATCACTAGTAAATTAGAAACCAATACATCTCTTGTGTATGAGCACCTTCTTTTAATTCAACAAATCTCAACCTGTATAAAAGAGTAATGAATTACTTAGGAAGCCCAAAAAAGAAATAGATAAATGAAAAATGGATAGTTTTAGAATGTCAAACATTACCATTTTCTCTAGTATTAGCTTTATAGATATGGTTTGCATGCAAGATTGAGTGGAAACATACTTCTTCTTTCTTTCTAATAATATTGTACAATTTTTTTTGGATCTTACAAAAGTGGTCAAAAGAGAAGGAAGTCTACATATAAGGCCTTGAATGGATTTCACTCTAGAGATTACCATGAAGGTGAGGCCTTGCCTTTCAGTTCTACCTATATCAATTATTTCCTTACCTAGGGTAAGACCTTGTGATTTTTGTATAATGAGAGCCCAAGCTTTGGTGAGGGATATTTTTGTATGATTGCCTTTGGAAATAGGTTGTATTGGAATGGTTTTTGGGTTTCTAAGATCCCAAGGTGGACCTGTATAGCTAATGAACTCTACAGTAACATATGATGGAAATAAAGAAGGTTTAGAGCCTACTTGATACACTATATTTTTACCTCTCCAAGAGATCCATTAACAAGGCCAACAATGATCTAAAGGTTTTTTGTAAGCATAACATGTTGAAGTTTACATAATAAAACTTATTTGGGTAGTTGGTCATCATCAACATATTCCTCAAGTCTATGATGTGAATTTATCATAGTGTAAAGTGCAATAGGGATTTAGTTTTTTTAGCATTTTGTTTATTTTGGAGTGAAACTTGTTCATTGGTAGCAAACAAATGTGTTGCCTAGTCAAACTCAACTTGTTCATTTGGAGTGAGGTTCTTATTTGTGTGAGTGATTAACAACTCCCAATCATGTAGTATTGGTTCTGCGTTGCACATATTTTGTAGTTCTTTGCGAAATTATATTTGAAGTAGATCATTACCTTCCTACCTAAATATTGTTTCCAATGTTACAACTATATTAAAATTGTGTCACTATTTTTTTGCATAAGTGTGAGATAAATACATGTAGGTTTATGCATAATAGGAGGAAGTTAGGTTAGGTCTCCTATTAGAATCGTGGACATGCCATCAAAGAAAAGGTGTTATTTTGTGGTATAGATTCACGTAACCTAGAATCAATTTTTAGTAGTATTTTGGGACCTATGAAGCTCATCTCATCTATTAAAATGTATTGGATATTTTCATATCTTCTTGGTATTTTTTCAACGCTTGACCCTATAGTGATTTAATTCCTTGAATTGGATGTTTGAGGGCAACATGTATGGTTGATGCATGTATATTAAAAGCTGTAATGCCTATTGTTGTAGGAACAAGGAGTGGGTTTATTGTGGTTAGAATTGAATTGTGTAGTGCATTTATTATGTAGCTATTAAGGTATGATTTATTAGTTACAAAAATTCCTTGTGTGACCATGTATAAAGGTTAAATGGAAAAATTAGATGCAAAGTGGTTTGTAATGATAGAAAATAATTTTTTTTGATGATGTGATAAATTATAGTTGTTGGTAGAGATAGAGGTAGAAGATTCAAGAACTGATCCAACCATCTTCTTTCTATGTGTAAATTAAATAGAATGGTCATGCAAATTCAGAGGAAAATTTTGGTCTTCCCTTGGATGTTTGTTGTCAAAGTCACATTTTCCCAACATGTCAAGATCATTTAAGTTAGAAATATTGGCAAGGCCCAATTGGGACAAGAATTTCCACTCATTCATTTGCAATGAATAATGTATATCCATATCACCATATGATTCATTATCCTCTTCTAGGACATCTTCAACCTGATTGCTATGGTCCACATGCCAAACATTATACATTTTTGTATTTAATTGATTCTAATGTCTAATAATGTCATATTTTTATAAACCTATATGTGTCAATCTCACAAAAGTGTTTGTGCAAGAGCAATTTGCTCCAACAAAATGTATCAAAATGTTCAGAGTCTTCTTTTGGAACTGCATTTCTTTTGGAAATACTTTTAGTATTGTTGTTTCCTTTCTTATTCTCCATTTGTTTTTTTTGAGAGATGTAACATATTGATTCAATAAGTGTAAGTAGTTCAAGGTAAGTTAGATATTCCATGTAGGCTTATATGTAGCTAGATTATATTTTGCGACCATCAATTGTTTGTTTAAGGTAGTGCAACACTTTTCTCCACACATTCAAAGACATAAACTATGGATTACAATTCACAAGAGGAAATTTTTGAAGCATGTGAAATGTTTCTTGTGCACTAATGTCTTTTTCAGAAATAATTTTGGCCATAAAATTTTGGTATTCTTTGATAATGCTATCATCTAGATTTGAATCTGAACAAATTCTAGCCAACATTTGATAACAGTTTTTAGATTTTATTTTTCTCGCTTTGGATACATACTTAGTAATGTATTTGAGAACTAATGCTCAAGACGTAATAGGTTGAAATTCTATATTTTATCTCCATATTGATAGCATATGTGGGTTATGAATGTTGAACCTCTCATCATTTCTAGCTAGTTCAAAACATACATGTCTTCATTAATTAAGGTGAAATGATGATTGTTCAAATTATTTCCAAGGAGCTTTATACCTGCATCACATTTTGTTACCTTTCTTACATAGGCAAGTCCTCTCAGTACATTGAGTGTACCTTTAAACATTATTAATTAACTCTTTTTAATCAAAAAAATGATCAACATAAGTTATTTGAGTTGTATTTAGATGGCATGATTCTTCAGTTGGAGATCTATGTTGCATGTTCTCTATTTTAGATTTTGTTTAAGGGTTCATAGTAGTGACATATTTTTTGAAGAATATTTTGGCTTGTTCTACTGCATCAAGGTCATCCCAATGAATTTTATCCATATTTGGAGCATTTTTAACCCAAATGACACCATTTACTAAGCTAGGAACTATAATAAGTTTAGTTTTATTTAGTACCTATAGTTTAAATCAAAACATTTACATGAGGAAAAGGAATAGAGGTAAGAAGGCATACTAGGAATATGGAATCTAGAATTAATGTCTTGAACTACATGCTTTGTAATGGAAAACATGTTCTTGGAAGAGGAGTAATGTTTTCCATAAATGGTTAGTGTGGCTGAAAAAAACATCATTGGTTTAAAAAACAAGGTTTCAGCTTATTATTGATGTTAGCATAAAGAACGACCAAGGAACATAATATCCAATTGTCTATTAAAGAGATAGTTTTAATTGTATCTATTAGTTCACTAGTTTCAAACCAAAACATATATAGAAGAGAGATATATAAAGATATGAGGGCATACAAATAAACTACAAACCCAAATTGCTTTGGTGAAGAACATGTTTGTTGATTAAAGTGTGGGAATATATTTAAAAGAGTGCTCAAAATTGTAGTATAACACATTATATGAACAACTTAAATATCAAGCATAGGCTGAAATAGGATAGGATGAACATGTATATTTTCAGTGTTAAGAAAGAATATGTGCAATGCCTAAAAAAGCTAAAATAATTGTTAGGACACCATTAGATTTTAAAGTTAAAGTAAAATTTGATGTTTTTGTAAAAAATGATAGCGACAGACATAAACATATAAGAAAAAGTGTGCAAAGATGTATAAAGATGTGTTATATATAATTTGGTATATAACATTATGCTATGACAAAAAGCCATTGTAGTTAAATGTATGTGAGCTAGCTTTTAGACATTATAACTCACTTTATATGGTTAAACAAATGTGGCATCTATTTGAGAAATCTAAAATATGAAAGGGTAAAGGAAGAAGAAAAGTGAATAAGTGTTGGGGATATATGTAATGCATACTTGTATTCAAAATAGAACTAAGTTTTTAAAACTTAAACTTCAATCAACATTTGATATAATAGAGGAGGAACATAAGGTTGATTCATTCATTATAGTAATAGGAAAAGTTTCAAAAACCCCCTAGTTTTTAAAGAGTTATATAATAGGGTCCACTAATGATGTAGGGGCATCCGACAATTGGAAAATTTCAAAGCTTCTAGATTATAAATGATTATTACTCATTGTGTATGGATTAAGCAAGCCATTTTTGTCTCTTAAATGATGTGATAAGGTTAGTGTTATTATTTTATTTTATGTGTTTCAAACTACTTCTACTTGATCATTGAGAACTGTTAGAAGCATTCCTAGGTTAGTGAGTGAGTTATGGGGAGTTAAGATATAGTGGTTATAATAATTAGTTGTCGGGTTTTTGCAAATTTTTATATATGGCATATTTTGTAACTAGATGGGAGGGGGAGATGGAGTCTCGATGAATGGGACCAAATGATGTAAAGAGGAATTGAGAAATGAAGAAGAGGGATTAAATTCTATATTCATATGTTCTATTCTCCATTTCCGCATTCATGATTTTCTATTTTCATTAATTCTTGAATGAAGAAGATTAATGTTTCTTGAATAGGGTTTTGGAAGAATGTTTAATGTTCATGGAATCGAGTTGATTATTCAAAGAATTTGTCTGGATTGAAAGTCTTAGATTGATGGTTTGAAAAAGAGAATAATATACAAGATAGAGTTATCTTTGATGTAGATTTTAAAAGAGAATAAATAGTTTTCGATGTGGTTGTTGCTTGAAATAAGATAGGAGATACCATATTTATAAGTTTGATTGGGCTTAATTCACCTTACTGTTGTGTGCTTTGCATCAGATTGGTATCAGAGAACAATAAATGATCTAGTTTAGGGTGAAGATTTGAGATTTTGAAGACCAAGAGTCCTTTGTTGATGCTTGGAGTTGAATCATCCTCTAGGAGTTTTCCAAAGTGGTGATTGCCAGTTGGATAGATCTTGGATTGAAGGTGGTTTCTAAGGTTGTTGTTTGAAGAAGGTTGATAGCAGGTCATCATGGTAGGGAATGAAGATGAAAAGTACATTTAGAGGTCATCCATATTCAGGACATAATGCAAATGCAAGGGTAAGATATGCAAAGTTGTTGTTTCTAGTGGTACTCTCACTAATCTTTTTTTAGATGAAATGATTTCTAAGTTTAATATTGAAAAGATAGTACATGGTACACCTTCTAGAGTGTATGGAATGAATGATGATCAATGGGTTGACGTCAAGGAACAAGCATATATTTCTTTCAATATTGGTTCATATGTTGATACTATCCTATGTAATGTTGTGCCTTTGGGTGATTGTCATGTAATTTTGGGTAGAGTGTGGCAAAGGGATGTTAGATCCTTGTATGATGGCAGCAAGAATACTTATGTTATTAACAAGCATGGAAAAGAGTTTGTTATGAGTTCATTGCAGGATGATAAGGTTACATGGGGAATGTCAAGGTCATGGTTGATGGGAAGAAGAGAGTTCCTAAGGTGTAAGGAACATGAAGGCAAAGAGAAAATGTTGAAGAGGAGTGAAGGTGCTTTGGAGCAAGTAGCCATCAAGGATGAAATCAAGGTTTGTGGTCCATCTAAGGGACAAGAGGAAAGGTTGTAGTAGATCCATTGCAAGGACATGAATGAATCTCATGGTAGAGAGGTTTAAATATGAAAAATAGAGGTAAAGAATGAATTTGTTGATAAAGACAAAGAAGGAGAAGCAAAGTTTGATAAAGAAGAAATGATATTGGTAGGTACTATTCTATGTCCATTGAAGATTGGGCAAATTTTTTTCACAAGGATAGCCATGAAGGAGAATGGGAAGATAGACACCAAGAGGAAGGTAAAAGAACAAGGAAAATGGCTAAATGATGATGATAAGTTGCTGACAGGGGTAGAGGTGTGTAAACATGGTGAAACTAAAGATAAAGACAACATAAGGATGATGGGTCATGTAAAGACCAGTTCAAGCATGTGTATAGGGTCAGTCTATACTAGTTTGAAGATATTACTATATTTTTTGGTACTAAGTTTGTTTGTGTTGCTGGTATATCCTACTGTGGTGCAGATTTCTAGCATGGTGGAGTTAACAAGGTTGTCTCAAAGCCCAATAATGGCAGGGCTATTTTATAGCCTTTCCTTTCTAATGATTTGGCCTTTAGATTTTAAGCACAAGAAGAAGAAAAGAAGGTGTAGGCAAAAGGTACAGGGTCTACACTTCCAAAAGGTGTATGAAAATAGGTGCGAACAACATGAATTAAGCATGGAGAAGCACAAAATAGAAGAAAGTACAGTTGCAAAGCATTCAAGAAGACAAGATGCAAGGTACAACTGGCAAGTTTTTTTTTTAGAGCATTCCAAGAGGACTTGGAATAGTTTCAAAGTCGGGGAGTATGATGCAGGGGCATTCAAAAATTGGAAAATTTACAAGCTTCTAGATTATAAATGATTATTACTTATTGTGTATGGCTTAAGTAAGTCATTTTTGTGTCTTAAATGATGTGATAAGGTCAGTGTAATTATTTTATTTTATGTGTTTCAAACTACTTCTAATTGATCATTGAGAACTGTTAGAAGCATTCCTAGGTTAGTGAGTCAGTTATGGGGAGTTAAGATATAGTGGTTATAATAATTAGTTGTAAGATTTTTGCAAACTTTTATATATGGCATATTTTGTAACTGGATGGGAGGGGGAGATGGAGTCTTGATGAATGAGACCAAATGATGTAAACAGGAATTGAGAAATGATGTAGAGGAATTAAATTCTATATTCATATGTTCTATTCTTCATTTCTGCATTCATGATTTTCTATTTTCATTAATTCTTGAATGAAGAAGATTAATGTTTCTTGAATCAGGTTTTGGAAGAATGTTTAATGTTCATGGAATTGAGTTGATTATTCAAAGAATCTATTTGGATTGAAAGTCTTAGATTGATGGTTTAAAAAAGAGAATAATATGCAAGATAGAGTTATCTTTGATGCAGATTTTAAAAGAGAATAAATAGTTGCCGATGTGGTTGTTGCTTGAAATAAGATAGGAAATACCATATTGATAAGTTTGATTGGGCTCAATTCACCTTACTATTGTGCGCTCTACATCAACTAATAAACACAATTAGAGGACAACATAAGTGAAGTATGTTCTATGGATGATTATGATAGTCTTGAAATGTACGATGAATAATGGGTGCAATTCCTTGTCTTTAATATTTATCAATATGAATCTCCCTTAGATAAGTGCAATAACTATAATAGTTGAGTTTTGCATATTGATTTTGTGAAAAAATTCCTTATCTTTGATGATCTCAAAATCTCTAACATCACATTTACGTATACTTTTCACTTTCGTTTGTGCATATAGTTTAGTAGAATTTAGAGATGCACAATTTGCAAGATTTTGGATTTTCATTTGAGGATACCCATTCCAATTGATAGACACGTTAGACCTCATAGATGGTTGTGGAATATTCACCTCATATGCACTTTTGGAGATATCTATTATGTTGAAAGGTTGTGGGGGATTAGCCATGACCTAGAAAACCAAAAAAAATATTAAATCTAAACAAGAGAACCAATAAAAACATTCATAGTATTAATTGATTGTTATTTTTATCCATAACTTATAACGATTTGGATATGCTAATTCAAAAAGATATATCATTATATAGTTTGAAATCAAAAAAATTACTAAAGAAATCTTCTATTATAAGGTCATCTAATAATAATTAGAATATGATACTCTAAAATAGATAATAAAAATAAAGAACACTACTAACATATTAAATCTAAAATAAGTTTAATTTAAATTAATCATAGTGCATTAAAAATTAAACTTACCTATAAATAAGTTTAAATTTAATCACAATAAATAAAAATAGTAAATAGAAAATGAAATTTATCTATAAAAGTAGTAAATAAAAAATTGATCTTATGTATAAAAGCATTGTAATGTTCCAAAGAATCACAACTGTTAGGAAACATAGATTTGCATCACAATAAGCTAATGTAAGGAAACTCAGGTGCAAAAACAACTTCTTACACTAATCCCTTAAGGAAAGTATTTTGCAAATTCTTTCAAATCTTTAAAATTTCAGATTTGATATTATGTAAACAATAATATTATAGTCAACCATGAATATAAAAAATAGATAGTGAAATAATAACACATAAACACAAAGATATGCCAGTGGGGAAAAACCTTTCGATAAAACAACCCAAACCCTCCAAAACCTACACAATGTGTTATCTTCAACTCAAAGGTTACAACACACTTTTAGTGAAAGCTCTTTTAGGACACAGAAGACTTATCTAGTAGTTACCAAGAATACAATATTCACACTTTTTTATCTACAACCCTAAAAGCCCTTATATAATGCACTTTCCATTTTTTAGGGTAACTTCCAAAAATAGCTCTTACATGTCATAGGAATCTATCATAACCATTTTAGTCATGATTTGCTTACACACAATTAGATCTTCCAAAGATAGCTCTTACATGTCATATGAGTCCATCATAACCATTTGAGTCATGATTTCCTTACACACAATTAAATCTTCCAAAGATAGCTCTTATGCATCATTGGAATCCATCATGATTTCCTTACACACAATTCAAGATGATAACACATGCAAGTGGAGTAACACATCAACATGACAACTAGACATGTACACTCACACTTAATTACATTATTTGCAAAAAATACATTTACAAAACAAATAATAAGAATAGGAATTATCCAAGGTTGAAAAAACTTATTCCTAACATTCTCCAACTTTTTGAACACCTTGTAAGAGAAATAGGAACATAATAGGAACTAACCACTATCTGAAAAAAGGCCTATAGACTTTGAAGACCATTTGAACTTCTTTATGCCCACTAGTTTTATCAATGCATCTGCAATATTCTTTTTAGTATCTACCTTCCACCATATCTCTCACAAAGTGAAACTGCACATCAATGTGCTTTATTCTGGCATGGGAAGTTGGATTCTTTGCAAGGAAAGTAGCACTCTAACTATTGCAACAAATAGTAACCTGTCTTGCATCAACACCAATATTAGAACACAATCTCCTAAGCCAAATGACTTCCTTACAAGCATGAGTATTAGCCATGTACTCAGCTTATATAGTGGACAAAGCAACCATAGGTTGTCACTTACTCATCCAAGTGATGGTACCACCAAACATAGTGAACACATAAGCATTGTTGGATCTCCTGCTGTCAATATCACCTACCCAATCTAAATCCACAAACCCAGGAATACAAAATGAATACAAAGCTCTAGAAGAGTTACCATGATAAAAAATGGAGTAATTTGATGTACCCCTCAAATATTTGAATACTTTCTTAACTGCATCCCAATGTACCCATCCAGGATTAGCCATAAACTGGCTCAGAACTCCCACTACTTGGACAATGTTAAGTCTAGTACAAACCATAGCATACATAAGACTACCAATTGTACTAGCATAAGGTACTCTACTCATGTCCTCCACCTCACTAGGAGATTTTTGACAATCATCTATAGATAACTTTGTTCCTATAGAAATAGGAACACATAATGGTCTATAATCTGCCATGCTGAACCTTTTCAAAATAGACTTCACATACTTACTCTAACTCAACCAAATTTTTCTATTAGATCTATCTCTATTGATTTCCATACCTAAGATGTACCTTGCTACCCCAAGATCCTTCATCTCAAACTATGCTAACAACTGAGATTTAAAATTAGAAATCATACCCTTACCCTTCCCAAATAGCAACATATCATCAACATATAATGAAAAAATAAGAAGGTGATCATTTTCAACTCTAAAGTAAACACAATGATTTAATTTTGATCTTAAAAATCCAATTGACAACACAAGGGCATCAAACTTAGGGTACCACATCCTAGGAGATTGTTTCAAACCATTTAGAGACTTCTTTAATCTACAAACCAAAGATTCTTTACCTTTAACAATGTAGTGCTTAGGCTATGACATATAAATCTCTTCTTCCTATAGACACTCAAAAATGGTTTGCATCTATGACTTCATCTTCTTCATACTAATTTGTCCCATTTTCTCATTCTACTAACTTTGATCTTTTGGCTAGATTGACCATATTTTGTCATTTGTATCCCCTTTCACATCAATTTCATATCAACTTGAAATCATATCAAATCAACTCAAAATCACCCCACATCAACCCAGAATTACCCAAAATTAGTCCTAATCAACTCGAAGCATATCAAACATCCCAAATCAATCATCATTTATCCGCTCCTAGGCATTGTTGTGGCTTTCAGTGCCTTGGAAACCTATCAACTTATCAATCTTATCAATCTGACCTTAGTACTGTCATGGCTCTCAGTACTAGGTCAAACTATCATTCATATCATTCAATCTTTAACATTGTTGAGGCTTTCAATGTTAGATCATGGCATCATTGACCATTTTAATAACATTGACAATGTTCGTCGATGTTATTATGATCAAACCTTATCAATTGATTTCAATTCTGTAGCATTTATGATGTTGGTTAAATGTTACATATCAACCAATTCATGTCATGTGTCCTTGGCATGTTATCAATTTCAATCTATCAATCAATTTGACCATAGCTTTGGTCTACTTTTCATCATCTTATTCCATATCCATCATCATCACACTTTCACCAAAGGATACGGTTGCATTCATTTAATCAATTTGGCCAATCATCTACTAATTTTCTCTATAGGATTAAATAAACCATAATTTAATCCTATTCTTTCTAATTATTCTTCCTAATTATCATCCTCAATTAATTAATTTTATTAGTTAATTGATTCATTATCTGCAAACCATGGAAATTCTTAATTTCCCAAGTTCCATTTTCCATCATTAATTCCATTTTCTACTAATTCTTATTTTGTGGAATAAGAGGATTTTTAATTCAAATATTCCATAAAATATTCCATCATCATGACACTTGGATATGACACCTCGTGGATTCTCCTTTGACACTTGGCTGAGATTTGTCATAATCAAATATTATTACCTCTTACGCATGTCTCTATTTGGCTTCTTTGTCATAGATTCTTGGATTTAAGTGGGTTGAGGTGTCTTATGACGCGTCATAGATTCTCTTCCACATTTAGCCAAGTTTGACTTGCATGTGTCATAGAATCTCACAATTGGGATATTTTGTCATATGAGTCATAGGAATCTCTTGCCACATCGCACATCTATGGGTGACAAATCCAATGCCCTCACTTTGAGTGTTGATTATAAAATGAACACTCTTTCTCTCATTTTGGGTCCTTGAATCCTTGAGTCTTGGAGTCTCTACTTCTTTGCATTTTGCATTCTTGATCTCACATAAAATCACACTTCAAGTATTCTCATGGCTTTATCCCTATCATAGGCTCTTTGATTCAATCTTGTGTGCACTATAGGCAAATTGGAGCTACAATCATTTGGAGAAGAAAGAAGGACATGGGAGCTACAAATGGAAAAGGGAGTTTTTAATTATGTTTGCTTTCTTTTTATTAGTTTGGCTTTCATGGTAGACTAGTGGGTGCTAACGTGTGTTGATTGAGTTTTGTGATTTTCTCATAGTATGTTATGCATTTAACCCATTTTTCTGGTCCTACATTTGGTGAACCTGACGTGAACATGCATATCTAACTTGGGTTTTCTTGTTTTGTGCTTGTAGGTGCAAGGAAGGAGCTCACTTGGAAGGGTATAACGACTATCTACTCTTCCTTTTCACACCTAGATTAATTAGGGGGTCTAGTAAAACACTTATATGCTCTTGTTTCATGCATTTTGTTAGATTGCTGTCCTAGGGCACACTCTGCTCTGTCAAGGCACACTTGGGACCCCTAGGAGCAGTTTTAGGAGCCCAGAAGCCACAAAAACCTCTTTATGCTATTTCTAACTTACCAACTGCACCCAACTAGGCCCCAACTATGTCATTGATGCAGTCTACATTATTTGGGTGCACTTGGGTGTGTAGTTTTGAAATTTTCAATTTTTTGGTCTTGTTTAGGCACAATTTCCCCACACTCTGCACCTGACTTCCCAACTGTGCCCTAAAACTACCAATTGTGCCCAACTGGGCCCCAATTGCATCATTGACATAGTTGGCACTATTTGGGCACACTTGGGAGTGTTCTGAGCCATTTTGGCCTTCTAGGGTGCAATCTACTCTGTCAGAGAACGCCTGGGTTCACAGTAAGCACATGCATTAATCAAAATTTGCATCTAAGGTTCCTATCACTCTCTAGGACATAGATTAGGTGATTTTGTGTTACTAATGGTCTATTTGCAGCATGTGGAAATCATTGGATGAAGACATGATCATAACAAACTACTAATGTGTGCTTTGCAGGACATTGTCGAAGACTTTGTGTGTCTTTCAAAACTATGTGTGCGGATTTCCTAGATTAGATAACATTTCATTTGGTGCTTAAAAAGAACCTTTTTCTTTTCTTCCTAGCATGTCTACAGTGTTAAATCCCTAGGAGTTACATTGGACGTATCCTCTCCCCTCGCCATTCGTGGATCTTGGGTGTAAGAGAAATCCATGTAACTTGTATAGGAGGCCTGTCTTGGACCAAGATACTCGATATTGGGTATGCCAGGGGATGACCTCAGAGCGGTAATGGGCCAAAGCCAGGTCAACGTTCGAGCTGCTATATAAAATTTGATTACAATGAAAGCTATGTCAGCAGTATTATTGCATGATAGCTCTCCTCCAGTACCCTTGTGGTGCATCAAACCCTAGTTCTTGGGGCTAGGAGACCTTCTACGAAAGTTTATCATTCACTTGCTGAATAGAATGCCCTTACTAAAAACCATGTTTTAGTGGCCACAATCCTTTCTATCCACTAGCTCAAGGGGTCACCCATGCCCGTGAAGACATCCTACATTCTTGCAGTCCTTAGTAGAGGCAACAGTCCCTTGGGAAGTCATGCCCCTTGGGAAGCGGATCTTGGTAGCCCTGAGAAGTGAGTGTTCTATAAGGGGGAGCCTATGGTGCCAAGATCCTAGGTTGTCTGCTCTGGATAAGTGTGGTTGAACTTTGGTTCAAGTAGGAATTTAGTGGATACAGTCCTAAAAGCCTAGGTTGTGGTGTGTTTGTTAACTTTTTACAACAGCTATTCTTGTCTTAATGTGTCTTGTGTGTGTGTAAAACATAATCAAGATAAAAGCCAAAATTTTAAATTAACACCTTGGATATCATTTGAACTTTTCAAAACACCACAAATTTCCAAAATATTTCAACCTTTATCAAACTTTGCAAACATTGGTTCAACACACTCAAACTTGGGAAAACATGGCGACTTGTGCTCTTAAATGTGCTTGGCAAAACGTAGATCTCACACTTGCATAGACTTCACTTGCATTCACCCTAGTATAGGCCTCATTCATGCATCATATAGACTTCATATTGCACCTTTTAGTTCTCATTTAGTATCTATTACCTTTCATATTGCATCCATTTAGGTTCAATTTACTTTCCTTAGTTTTTGCATTCCCATCTCAAAATTAGCACTTTGCATTCACCACCTTGCATCTTTGCATACCTATTCATCATATTGACCACTTTATCCATCATTATAAGTGTCCTAACCATAATTTTGAGCATTCATACTGGCCCTAACACTATCCTCTACTATTTACTTCTCTGTGACATCAATCCTGAAATCATAGCTTCCAGAATTGCCTCAGTTTTAGCCCAGCTTACCAACTACGCCCAAAAACTACCAACTATGCCCAACTGGGCCCCAACTACATCATTAATGTAGTATGAACTTTTTGGGTGTACTTGGATGTCCTAAGATCTAGTTTTGGGTTCTAGATAACATTTTGGAGCTTCAACAGTGTCCTTAGGTACCTAGTTAGCTCCCCTTGCACCAGATTGCCTAGCTTTGCATTCTGCATCACCTAGTCTTTAGTACCTTCACTTAGGAAATAATTATATAGGTCATAACTTCTATTTTAAATCTCCCAACCCATCCTAACATCAACCCCAACATCTTAGCTTCCTCCCATGTCAGTTTGGTAACCATACCCTTCAGAATCAACAAATGTTCTTCCTAGCTTACCAACTACGCCCAAAAACTACCAACTGTGCCCAAACTAGCTTTAAGTGTGTCAATGATGTATTTGGTACTATTAGGGTGCACTTGGAACTGTTAGGGTGCACTTGGCTACCTGCACGACCATTTTGGGCATCTGAACTGAACTTTAGGACCCCAAAACTACATCTAGGAGCCTCTAGACCTCCCTACTTTGCACTTGACCCAAAACCATATCTTGCACCCAAAATCCCCTTTTACATCATAGGAATTGTCCATATAACACATCCAATCAGTATCATCACCATTTTGAGTCCTCTAAACATCATTTTGAACCCTCAAAACCTTTGAATTTAGTCAAAAATCTAAACAAAGTATGAGTCTTAGAGTATCTCCTAGTGTTGATGGATAATGGATCTTGAATAGTATTTTTATCTTTTCTTATCATTTTCTTTGGTCAAAATTTTTCTATGTCTTGATATATTTTACCTTGTCATATTTTATCAATTTGATCTTTTTGTCTTTTATCAAGTTTTTGGTCAAGATCCAAAGTCCTTTATCACAAGGTTAAACTCCTAGACAAAATACTTTCTAAAAGGTTTTACCTAAGTTCAAAACTTTCCATATACCCTTGTCATAGAATAATAATATCCCTAGCATCCCCAAACATCATTTTGACTTACCCTAGTGGTATATCCCCTTCATATTGCATTGATCAAAATCCTTAGCATCATTTTCACTACCAAACCCTATCAAGTTGTCCATCGACCAAATTGCCTTCTTGAGTATTTACCCTCATTTTGAATGTCCCAAATGTCATTAAAAACCATATAACACCATCCTTTTCATAGTATACCTTGCATATACCTACCTTTAGTATCATTACCAAGTCCAAGACATAACCCTAATTGTCATTTTGCATACTTTAGAGTCATTTTCATCCCCTCTAGTCAAACTTCAAAACATCACCTTGCATTTGCATTTACATAACATCCCTAGGAAATTTTCACTTTGTACATAAAAAACATAATTCATCTAGCATTTCCACACATTACATAACATTCCTAAACACTTAAAAATTCCAAAAACACTCATATCTTGCATACCCACCACTCTAAATCACCCAAAAAAACTCAAAAATTCTATTGCATTTGCACTCTTAGGTATCATGCCAACACTTACTAGGACACAATCAGCTCAAAGAACTAAGGAACTCTATCAAACTTTGTTTTTTGAAGCACAAGCACAACCAAAACCTTTTCCAAGACAAAGAAAGAGCAAGAAAATCCAACAAACCTTTGACGAAGACCAAATCAAGGCATCACAACGATTACTAGCAGACCCCTTGAACATGTTTCCGCAAGATCCTCATAATCAAGCTATGGCACAAAAAACCTTGAACAATGCACCTACCATGAGATTTCCTCCAAAAACTTCCCCCACACATGGTATGGTTCAATGGAGTCTTGACTTTGAACCTATATTTGTGTCAATGTCACCACGAGGAGGAAGTGTACCAACCTCACCTAAAGATGAACAATCACATGCATTTGAATTCAGCCAACCTAACACATAAAACATACAACAAGGTATTGTACACCTAAGTGATGACTCTAACACTAATTATGGCATCACTAATGAAGAAATGGATAGGGCATGTCAAGACAAAACTTTTCACAAGAACTTCAAATGTTTGGCAGCACAAGAAATTGTCAAATTTAACCCAAATTTGGAAGGTCCTAAGTCCAAAAATCAAACCAACACAACAATTGAAAACATCCAACCCATGATAAATTTGGACTTAGACAAGGGAAAACAACCTTTGGAGTTTTCAAATGCAATAATGGCACCTATAAGCTCCCATCAAGAGTCAACTATTGAAATCCTCCAAAGTACATTTGAACACATCAATGTTAACCCCTTGTTTGATGAAATACCACCAATCCCTAAACACCCCAAAAGGACATTAAGACTTGATTTTAGTAACATGATGCAACAAAAAGATGCACCTAAAGGGACTTGTGCTCTAGGGATGCCAAACCTACCTCATTTGGAGGAAAATCAACAAAGTACACCTTTGCTCCTAACTTTACAAAGTGCTACGACATCAAACACTATAGAACCTCTCATAAGTACAACATATGAAACATCAAGTGTAACCATCCCTATGGACACACAAAGGACAAGTCTTATTGACATTACACCCATTCCCAATAGAAATGTATCTCATAGTCAAGTCAATATGATGTCGCAAGTAGGAACATCTAAAACACAAAGGTACCAAAACAACAATACAAACATGACGTTCAATTCTCAAGGACTTAGTCAACCACCACAACAACAACAACCTACAATGGTACAAGGACCCAACACTTCCAAGGCACAATCAATTCTACATCCTCTTGACACACATCCCACATATCAACAACAACATCAAACACAATGACAACAACCACAAGTGGGGCAAAAATCCAACATTCCTAACACGCAATCCCATGTGAACCCACTTGAATTATACACAATTTATCAACAAAAATTTCAGCAACAATCCCAACAAAAAGAAGCAATGTTTTCTAAACAACAAGAGCAACTCAAGCAATAGTTGGAATACCAAAGATTCCTTGAGCAATAAATCACATACCAGCAAAATTTGTTACAACAACATGTGCCACAACAACCTCAAAAAATACCTCTACAACAACAAGTACGTACATGGTCTCACATACAACCAATAGAGGTACCCCAACAACAACCACAACACATGGCACAACAACAACACATGTTACAACAATTGTAGTCAATCCCACAAGAAGTGGCACCTTAAATACCACAACAAGTTCCCCAACAATAGGGACCTTTCTGTCTTCAAGGTGCAAACATAACTCTACCACCTAGTGACACTTCATCAGACTCATCAAACACAGAAATGTCAGAACCAAGTAGACATAGTTCTCGCCATAGGAAATAGTCTACTCATAGACACAAAAGACTTGAAGGAAAGAGCATCATGAAAAACCCCAATGAAGAACTATTACAACAATTCAAACAACTTTCCAAACAAGTTGAGGCATTGGGAGTCCAAAAGAAACAGGCTCTATATACAAAAAGGGACCTACGTCCTAATCCATTCGATAAAAGTTTGTATATGCCTCCATTCCCAAAACACTTTGAAGCTCCAAGGTTTGAAAAATACTGAGGAAAAGGAAACCCTATTGATCACATCTGAGAATTTTGTGCTTCATGTACCGAACTCAGTGATGAGCCCACTTACCTTATGAGATTGTTCCCTCATTCTCTAGGTGGGCCTGCACTTGAATGGTACTCCAAACTTCCTGGTAATATCAAACCTTGGTCAGAGCTAGTATACAAGTTTATCTCCCACTTTGCCTTTAACATTAAAAATGAGGTGACACTTTTTGATTTGTGCTCAACTAAATAGAAGATAGGAGAATCATTCATCACATTCTTACTACGTTGGAGAAGCTTAGTTAGTCAATTCTCACTAGACATTCCTGAAGAACAACAAGTAAACTTGTGCATTGAAAAATTAGTCCTGGACTTAATGTATGAACTCAAAATCAAGAGTCCAAGCACCATTTCTAAACTAATGAGAAAAGGGGCTAGTATTGAAGATGCTCTTATCCATAAGGGAATATTCAAGATAAAAAAAGAAAACACAAACACCAACTCATCTAATGACAAGGCAAAATTTTTCTCCAAAAATAAGAATGTGACTAATGATGACATTGTGGATTCTTGCATGATTAGCACATCACAACCTCAATTGACTTTGAAGGGTGTAAACCATACAAATTCACAAACCTCTAATAAAACATCAGCTCCACAATAGAAAATTGAGACTCCCACGCAAGATAAACCTCAAAGACATCCTAGAACCAAAGATAGGAAATTCACACCATTGGGAATACCACTTGAGACTGCATTACAATAGTTATTGTGTAATAACTTCCTAAAATTACCCCCTATCAAAGATGAACCATTGACTAAAGCTGATTGGTGGGATGAAAAAAAGTATTGTGATTACCATCGCACCAGAGGACACAAGACTTCATCATGCTTCCAATTGAAACATGCAATACAAGACCTTATTGATGATGGTGTCATCATAGTTGATCCATCACTGTTAGCATCCAACTTTGATCACACTATTTTCAAAGATCCTTTGGGTAATCATGACAAAGAGAAACCCTCAAGTTCAAACTCAAACTCGCAAGGTAATGTGAATTACACACGTACTGGCTATGACTACACCATCAATTTCTTTAATGAGTCTGACTTTTGCATATCCACATTCACATTGAAGGCTAAAGACCCTTGTTGTGCTGTCACTACATGCCGTAGCAATATTACCCTACCTGGAGCCCCAGCTAGACCTACTACTTCTACTAGACCTATACCCCCATCTAGACCTGCTACTCCTACTTCAACTGATTATAGCCTTGTTGAACAACTTGGTAAAACCCCTACAAAAATCTCCATTTTGGACCTCCTACCTGCATCCCCCCAACACCAAATTATCTTGGAGCAAGCCCTTAAAGAGTCAATAGTCCCAGATAACATGGATGTTGCCCAGTTCCAAGCCATGGTTGGGAACCTATCCGAGCAAGCCCTTAAAGAGTCAATAGTCCCAGATAACATGGATGTTGCCCAGTTCCAAGCCATGGTTGGGAACCTATCCGCATCACAACATATCACATTTTCACCTCGAGATATTCCTAAGGAAAAATCTAACCACAATGATCCCCTCCGCCTTGAAGTCTTTTTCCACAATGTTCAAGTCAGATGTGTCTTGATAGATGGAGGAGTAGGAATAAATATCTGTACACTTAAAGTAGTCAAAGGTTTGGGGTATTCTGAAAATGATGTGGATCCCTCTTAAAAGATCACAATCAAAGCCTATGATGATGGTGAGCATTTCTCTACAGGGGTTATCATCTTACCTATCAGAGTTGGTCCAGCTCCTGAGAACACTTTATTCCAAGTCCTAGATATCGAAATGAATTGCAATATGATACTAGGCTACCCATGGATCCATGCTATGAAAGTAGTTCCTTCTACATATCACCAATGCCTAAAGTTCTCCTATAATAATGTAGAGGTAACCATCCCTTGTGATCCAGATCCTTTCCAATTTTGTGCCAATCTTAGAGGATCCACTGCATACCATGTCCCAACAAACCATCCAGTAAATCCATTAGAGTCCTCCAAGTATGTTGATCCTTCTCCACTCACATCCACAGCCAAATGAAAGCTTAAAATACAAGACCAAGGTTGCGATGAGTACTCCATGTCTCATGCCTTTCACATTGGGAAACTTCCTTTATCCCCCAAGTCATATGGTAAACCTCAGCTTATACAAAACAAGCCTAAGTTTGCACTCCAAAATAGACCTTCTATGGCATTCACTAGTGGAGGCAGGCTACATGAAGAACACATCTATGAAAATACCTCTACATGGATTGAAAAGGCTAAAGTAGAACAAGAAATTACTCCCATATCCCCCGATAGGTATGGACTTGGATTCACCATCATGAAAAAAAAGGGATATGATGGATGTAGTGGCCTAGGACTCAAAAGACTAGGCATTGTTCAACCCATCACTGCATTAGGAAAACCTCATAGCTTGGGACTTGGATTCAAACCATTTTTTTTTGGTCTTCCTAACACCAAGTCATCCTCATCTAAGGAGGTGAATGCTTCAAATGATGACAAGGCATCTGAGAATAACCAACCCAAATCCACCCAATCTATATCTAATGTTGACAATCTTGATACCTCCTTTGGTCTTGATCATATGTTTTCAGACCTAGATAGCTTACCCATCAAAGATAAATATGTTAATTCACCTATTACTCAAACCAGCTCTTCACCTTGGATCGAAACATTTTGGGATCTAAACCCTCTTGCTTCTGAACATGATCCCAATGACATCACTGAAGCAAATATCGATATATATGCCTTGGACCAAAGCTTATTCAACACCGATGATGGCATTTCCTTAGTTTTCCCTAAACTTATTGATTGGGACCAACAGGGACCACCAATGTTTGATCAGTTTGAAAATGATGATGCCATTGTAGAATTCTTTGAGCTCCATGAAGATGTACCAAAAGGTGATCACAAGTCTGGATTTTCCATTAATCTAAACATCATGGCATATTTTGGGGAGTCAACTCCATCTTCCAATCACAAAATTGAGAAAATAACCAAAAAAGACACAAGTAGGTCCCTTGGTGAAAATTGAAAGGCGCCATTAGACCATGAAAAAGTAAAAATAAAGGATGTATCCGAGGGTGAAAACTTCTCTAAGGCACCTAAGGATGGAAGATTGGACACACTCCAATTAAAGGAAAAATCAACATTACTTGTGGAGATGACAGAAGAGATTAATCTGGGAACTCCTAACAACCCCAAAATCATACACTTTGTGGCCTCATTATCACCAGAAGAGAAGGATGAATTTATTAGATTTTTTCTAGAGAGGTAGATCAACTTTTCTTGGTCTTACGCAGATATGCCCGGATTAGATCCTAAACTAGTCCTTCATCACTTACCACTAAAACCAGGAATGAAACCAATAAAGAAAAAGTTGAGGAAAATGCATCCTCAAGTTTCTCTCCTTGTCAAAGCTGAATTGAAGAAACTATTGGATGTCGGCTTCATAAGACCCATTGATTATACATAGTGGATATCTAATCTAGTACCAGTAAGAAAACACTCTAAGGGCATCTGGATATGTACTGATTTTTGTGATCTTAACAAGGCATGTCCCAAGGATGATTTTCCTTTACCAAACATAGATATCATTGTAGACATGATACCTGGGTATGAGATGTTATCACTAATGGATGGATTTTTTTGGCTATAATCAGATAAGAATCGCCCCTAAAGATCAACACAAGACAACTTTCACATGTCCTTGGGGAACATACTGCTGTAATGTCATGCCATTTGGTCTTAAAAATGCTGGGGCAACATATCAAAGAGAAATGACTACAATCTTCCATGATTTCATGCAAATCCTCATGGAAGACTATGTTGATGACTTACTTTGCAAATCCTATAAAAGGAAAGAACACTTGGGCATCCTAGATCAGATATTCACCAGAATGGAAAGCTATAAACTTCATCTAAATCCAAAAAAGTTTGTATTTGGAGTTGTCTCTAGAAAGCTCCTAGGCTACATTGTTTCTCAACGAGGCATTGAAGTGGATCCTGAGAAAGTACAAGAAATACTTGACATGCCTCCTCCAACAAATTAAAAAACCCTAAGAGGGCTACAAGGAAGATTGCAGTCTATCCATAGATTCATTGCACAATTGGCCGATAAGTGTCACTCCTTTCAAAACCTCTTACGTAAAGGATTATCCTTACAATGGAATAAGTAGTGCCAAGAATCTTTCCAACAACTCAAGGATTATCTTCTACATCCACCAGTTTTAATGGTTCCTATTCCAAGAAAACCATTTATCTTATATATATCTGCTACAGATATAGCATTAGGGGCTCTCTTAGCACAAAATGATGAACAAGGAAGAGAGCAAGCCATATATTACATCAGTAGAACACTTGTGGGTTATGAGCTAAATTATCCACTAATTGAACGAGCTTGTCTTGCTATTGTCTTTTCAACCCAAAAGCTTAGATATTACATGCTCCATCAAAAAACAATGCTCATCTCTAAGATTGACCCACTAAAATACCTCCTCAGTAGAGCTTCTCTCACAGGATGCTTAGCCAAATGGCTCATGGTCCTTAGTGAATTTGACATAGAATATGCAGACAGAAAAGCAATCAAAGGGCAAGTGATAGTAGATCAATTAGCAGAAGTGCCTATGTCAGATGGTCATCCCATGTTAATAGACTTTCCAGATGAAGCCATATTTCACATGGATGTAGCTAACAAATGGAAGCTTTATTTTGATGGATCACATACACAAAATGGTTCAGGAGCTGGCATTATGTTTATCACTCCTCAAGGAGACATAATTCCCAAGTCATATAGGATTGCATTCCACTGTACAAACAACATAGTAGAATATGAGGCACTAATCACAGGGCTCAAGATAGCTATCCAATGGAACATTCAACATTTACAAGTCATTGGGGATTCCCAGTTGGTCATCCACCAAGTCAATGATGACTACGAAACCAAAGATGATAAACTCATGCCCTACAAGTAGATGGCAGACTTCCTTAAGTCTAAATTTTTTATTATATCTTTTCATCAGCTACCAAGGATACACAACAAACAAGCTAATGCTATGGCTACCATTTCTTCTAAGATTTATATGCCTCAAAATGTGGAACACTGTGAATTCCTTGTTGAGCAACTTTTGATTCCAGCATTCGAGCTCTCCCAATCTGAGTTTGTGTGTGAACTTGTTGGTCCCAGCTCTCCTTGGTATCAAGACATTTATGATTACTTACATGCCCAAATCCTACCACTCAACTTATCCAAAAATGATTATTGAGCCTTTATCTGTCAAGCCGCTAGATATGTCATCATCAGTGACACCCTTTACAAGAGATCTTTTGACCAAACCCTTCTCAGATACCTTGACTCGCAAGAAGCTAAAACTGCCTTGCATGAGGTTCACAAAGGTATATGTGGATGCTATTTCAGTGGTCAAAGTCTAGCCAAGAAGCTTGTCAGAGCTAGGTATTATTGGCCCACCATGAAACAGGATGCCCATGACTTTGCGAAAACATGCCATAAGTGTCAGATACATAGTAATCTAATCCATGCACCAACACAAGAATTACAGCCAGTCATATCACCATGGCCCTTTTCACAATGGGCATTTGATCTTTTCAGAGCTATTTCTCCTCCATCTTTTGATGGTCATAAATTCATTATCACAGCAACATAATATTTTACCAAGTGGGTTGAAGCTATCCCCTTGACCTTCACCACCGGCAAGCAGATCTCTAGGTTTATTCTAAACTATATCATATGTCAGTATGGACTCCCCTTGGCTATTATTAGTGACCATGGTACTCCATTTCAAAAAAAAGATGTAGAAAAACTTTGTGAGAAGTACAACATATACCATGGATATTCTAGTATTTACCATCCACAGGGCAATGGCCAAGCAGAAGCATCTAACAAGACCATCGTTAAGATTCTCCAAAAGACTATCAATGATTCGGGCCGAGACTGGCACCTCCAGCTAAATCTAGCTCTTTGGGCATATCGAACAAGTGTTCATGCTCCTACTAGTGCAACACCATACTCTCTTGTCTATGGCACTGAGGCCATACTTCCCATTGAAGTTGAAATTCCATCATTAAGAGTATCCCTACAAGATGTTGTTGATGATGAAAACTACCGAATATCTAGACTTCATGAGCTGGAAATGCTTGATGAACGAAGACGAGCTGCCTTGACACACTTGCAAGCTTACCAAAATTGACTAAAATGGAGCTATAACAAGAAAGTCCAAGGTTGTCATTTTGAGGTCAGTGATTTGGTCCTAAAGATGAATTACAAGACACAAAAGCATAGAGAAAAATAAGGCAAATTTGAGCCAAATTGGGAAGGGCCTTATATAGTTACTGCATCTTTTGGATTCAAAGTATATCAGCTTGCAACTCTAGAGGGTGAACCATTGCCCGTGTCCATCAACAACATGCATCTTTGCAAGTACTACACTTGATTCTATCTAAAAGTCCTGAAAAAATACCAAAAAAAGTTGAAAAATGTCATGAAAAAAAAAAGTGGAAAAAGTCATTAAAAAATGGATGCCTTGATGAAAACCTAGTAAACAGGCATCTTGGCACGAAAAAATTTGAGTCAAGAGAAAAATTCTGTCCAAAAGTGAAAACCTGGCAAACAACAGCTTTGGGCAAGTACCATGGTGAAAACCTAGCAAACAGGTGCCATGTGTAATCAGTTATTGCTCCTCCATCTATTAGGATTCCATCTGGTCTTTTCCTCCTCTATCATTCCTTGATCATATCCTTCATATTGCAAGAAATCCTTGGTTCCTTATCATGGCTGATGAACTGGTTAATGTCCCTCGTTGCCTTGCTTAAGCATCACCAGTCTATACACACACTTTGTCATTGGCCATTGTACATAATTTGCGTGTTGTCTGGGGGCATATTACCTACATGGTGCGTAAATTTGAATTTCAACTAGGGGCATACCCCTAAGTGCTTTTTATCCATTGGACCTATTGCATAACAGATTGGAGCTAACACTTTTTTATGCTTATATGATCCTAAAAAAATCACTAAAAATAATAAAATGTCCTGAGAAAATCACTAAAAATCACATAATGTCCTGAAAAATCCTAAACATTCAAATACAATAGTGAAAAAATCCTAAACATTCACATAATGTCTTGAAAAAATTCCTAAACATTCAAATACGATCCTGAAAAAATCACTAAAAATCATAACATGTCTTGAAAAAAAGCACTAAAAATCATAAAATGTCCTGAAAAAACCCTAAAAATCATAAAATGACATGAAGACAAAAAAATCAAATATTCCCACAAAACCCTAAAAATCTCAAAACTCTTAAAAAATTTGCAATAAACCTTGTACATATTTAATGCAGATAACCATCCCTTTTGTGTAAACACTTGCACTTTGTAGACTGAAACTCAAAGCATTACACTTCAATGCCAATCACAATATTTGAACAACATGAACCAACATTCAACCCAACATATCACTATGAACCTATCAACTGAATCCACAAATAGTGCTATTACATTATCAACCTGTCGAACACTATCTACACACCTAAAACACTAACAAGTACGTAATAATGGACAAGGATAGCTGTTGGCTCACGCTATTTAGTGAGTGATTTATTTTTTTCTTTCTTTTTCTATGCCACTCGATGATATAAAACTAATCTATGAGACTGGCCGGGATGGTTCATGGTCATCTTTTTCCATTTTTTTCTATTAAAATGTACATTTGAGAGTCTGGGGCATGTACATATGCCTTAGAAAGGAGAAGGTCATTCTCTATCTGCATCGTGCTTGTTCACACAAAAGGCTTGCATTTGTTCTCTGGCCCTTTATGCCATGATGCGTTGCATTCCATTTTCCATATCAAAATAAAGCTCCATTTGACATATAGTGCACTTTCTACAAGAAAAAGTCTTTCCATCATTCTAACATCTCATCATCTCATCTTTCTTCTTCATCTCATTTTCCATCATCGTAATCATGTCTTCTGATTCACCAAATCATCTTCATCTCGCATTCATGCTTTTCGGCATCATCCTGCACTGTCAATCAACTTTATGTGGCTTTCCACCTAGTACAACCTTAGTCTGACATTTTTCTCATCATATTTGACCAAATATGACCATTTTTTATGATTTCCCTCATGTTATGACATCTTTCCATCATTTTGGGCATGCACGCATAGTTTCGGGTCATTCTAAGTCCAATCGGGCTAATTCTAGGCCCCAGAGCCTTTTAGGGCACAATCTGCACTTTCAGGGTGTAGTTGGGCTTCCCAAGTGCATCATTGATGCACTTGGTAATATCATGGCACAATTGGGCTTACCAAGTGCATCAATGAGCACTTGGTTGAATTTTGGGCACAGTTGGGGACCTAGGATGTCCAGAACTACTCTCAGAACCCCTAGGTTGCACTCTGGAGGCCATAACTTTTACGTTTCAACTCTAATTTACAAACTGTTAGTTGTGTTGGACTCATATATTTCTTGTGAAAAAAATAAGCTATAATTTTCATTATTTGGTCACTATATGGAGTGTTAATCCTTGCAATTACTCTTGGGCTCCTATTTGCCCCCCGTCATGTTGATTTTGGCCCCTAGGGCCTTCTCGGGCACATTTTTCACTTTTTGGGACCACTTGGGCTTCCCAAGTGCATCATTGACACACTTGGTACTGTCATGGGGCACTTGGGCTTACCAAGTGCATCAATGATGCACTTGGTTGAGTTTTGGGTGCAGTTGGGGACCTAGGATACCCAGAACTGCTCTCGAAGCCCCTATGTTGCACTTCGGAGCCCATAACTTTTTCATTTTAACTCAGATTTGCAATCCGTCAGTTGCGTTGGATTTTTATCTTAATTTTGGAAAAAATGAAATATAATTTTCATCATTTTGTGTTTTTCTTGAGTGGTAACCCATGCAATCACTCTCAGGCTCCTGATTGACCCTGTTTTGCACTCTAGACCTCATAACTTTCACATCTTAGCTCTAATTTGTGATCCGTCAATTGCTATGGTTTTGTCTTCTTTTTGTTGATAAATTGACTTATAATATGCTTATATTAAGTCAATTTATCAAGGGGGAACCCATATATATCATCCCTACTGGGGCATGTTGTAGCTTTCTCATCAGTTATTCTTTGATACAATGCTCTAAATAACATTATATCAAAGAGGGGAAAATGTAGATGCTCAAAAATGGTTCACATATACAATTTCATCACTTATTCATACTAATTTTTCCCATTTTTTCATTCTAATAACTTCAATCTTTTGGCCAGATTGACCATATTTTGTCATTTGTATCCCCTCTCACATTAATTTCATATCAAAGCAGAATCATATCAAATCAACTCGGAATCATATCAAATCAACTTGGAATCATCAAAATAAGTCCTAATCAACCCAAAACATATCAAACATCCCAAATCAATCATCATTTGTTTGACTCCTAGGTATTGTTGTGGCTTTCAGTGCCTTGGAAATCTATCAACCTATCAATCTTATCAATCTGACCTTAGTACTATTGTGGCTCTCAGTGCTAGGTCAAATTATCATTCATGTCATCCAATATTTGAAATTTTTGAGGCTTTAAATGTTAGATCATGGCATCATCAACCATTTTAATAACATTGACAATGTTCATCGATGTTATTATGATCAAACCTTATCAATCAATTTCAATCTTGTAGCATTTACAATGTCAGTTAAATGTTACATATCAACCAATTCATGTCATGTGTCCTTGGCATGTTATCAACTTCAATCAATCAATCTAACCATGGCTTTGATCTACTGTTCATCATCTTATTCCATATCCATCATCATTACATTTTTTGTCAAAGGGTACAGTCGCATTCATTTAATCAATTTGGCCAAAAATTTATTAATTTTCTCTATAGGATTAAATAACCCATAATTTAATCCTATTTTCACTAATTATTCTTCCTAATTATCATCCTCAATTAATTAATTATATTAATTATTTGATTCATTATCTGCAAACCATAGAAATTTTTAATTTCCTAAGTTCCATTTCCCATCATTAATTCCATTTTTTTACTAATTCTTATTTTGTGGAATAAAAGGATTTTTATTTCAAATATTCCATAAAATATTGCATTCTCATGACACTTGGATGTGACACCTCATGGATTCTCCTTTGACACTTGGCTGAGACTTGTCATAATCAAATATTCTTATTCTCTTACGCATGTCTCTATTTGGCTTCTTTGTCATAGATTCTTGGCTTTAAGTGGGTTGAGGTGTCTTATGACGCATCATAGATTCTCTTCCACATTTAGCCAAGTTTGACTTGCATGTGTCATAGAATCTTACAATTGGCATATTTTGTCATATGCATCATGGATTCTCAAAGGAATCTCTAGACACATCGCATATCTATGGATGAAAAATCCAATGCTCTCACCCTCCATGAAAATTATAAAATGGTCACTCTTTCTCTCATTTTGGGTCCTTGAATCCTTGAGTCTTTGAGTCTCTACTCGTTTGAATTTTGCATTCTTCCTCTCACATTAAATCAAAACTTCAAGTATTCTCATGGCATTATCCACATCATAGACTTTTGCTTCAATTTTGTGTGCACTATAGGCAACTTTGGAGCTACAATCATTTGGAGAAGAAAGAAGGACACGGGAGCTACAAATGAAAAAGGGGGTTTCTATTGCTTTCTTAATTAGTTTGGCTTTCATGGTAGACTAGTGGGTGCTAACATATGATTATTGAGTTTTGTGATTTTCTCATAGTATGTTATGCTTTTAACCCATTTTTTTGGTCCTACACTTCCAAATCAGCATGAAGGAAAGCTGTGTTCACATCCATCTATTCTATCTCTAAATCATATGATGCAAAAATAGATAACATAAACCTAATGGATGTCAACTTTGTAATAGGAGAGAATATTTCACCATAATCTATTCCCTCTACCTATGAATACCCCTTCACAACCAATCTAGTTTTGTACCTTTCAACACTGCCATTTGCATAGAATTTCTTCTTGAACACCCATTTGCTATCAACATGTTTTCATCCTTTAGGAAAAGGTACAAGGTCCCAAGTTTTTTTTTTATCCAATGAAGCCATCTCATCATCCATGGCCTCAATCTAGGAACTCACACCTTCCATATCCAAAGCCTCTTTCATAGATATAGGCTTATTAGTGTTAGTAATAAAAGCAAAAGCACAACTGGAATCTAACATAGAATAACCAAACCTTTCTAGCTTCTTTCTTACTCTCATAGATCTCCTCAAGGGTTTAGGTTGAGGTTGTTCTTCCTCTTCTTCTGAACTATCAGAGCTACTAGAGCTCTCTTCATCATTAGACCCAACATGGTCTTTTTGTGCAATCTTCTCAGGGGTAGGAGGCAGCTGAACAATATCTTCTTTCTTCTCTTTTTCATCTAGTTATAGCACAATAGGAGAAGATATTAGCTCTCTAAAAATAACATTTCTGCTATATAATACCTTACTAGTCACAGGGTCCCAAAGCTTGTATCCTTTCATACCAACACTGTATCTGATGAAAATACATTTGTCAGCTTTGTTTTCCAACTTAGATCTTTTCTCCTTTGGAACATGTGCATAAGCTTCACAACCGAAAACATGAAGATGTCTAATTGAAGGAATCTTACCAGACCAAACCTCCATGGGTGTCTTACAAACAAGAGTTGATATAGGAGATCTATTAAATAGATGGCAAGTAGTGGCCACAACTTCAGCCCAAAATTTTTGTTCAAGACTAGCTCCACTATGCATACTCCTAGCCATCTCCATCAGTGTCATGTTCATTCTTTTTGCAACTCCATTTTACTGTGGGGTATATGGAGTTGTCTTATGCTTCTCAATACCTCATTTTTTATAGAACTATTCAAACTCTTCTACAAAAAACTCACCACCATTGTCAATTCTCACACACTTAATCTTCTTACTAGTTTGATTCTCTACAAGGGCTTTAAATTCCTTGAATCGAGTAAAGACTTTTGTCTTACTTTTTAGGAAATAAATCCATGTCCTTCTACTATAATCATCTATGAAAGATAGAAAAAATATAGACTTGGAGATTGAAGGAACTTTTATAGGACCAAATACATTAGAATGAATAAGATCCAAAACATTAGAAGATTTGTGAGAACTAGAGTAAAATTGAATAAGATTTTGTTTACCATAGACACAATGTTCGTAGAAGTCAAACTCAAGATTACAATCATTTCACCCCTCAACAAGGTTCTTTTTTTTAGGGTTCTGAGACCCTTCTCACTAATGTGGCCAAATCTCATATGCCACAACATTGTCTTTTCTACAGGAAGCTTTCCTTCCAATGTGTTTGTACCCTTAGGTACACATGCTGCACTACCATCAAAACCAATAACCACAATATTCTTTACTACTCATTTAGATTGTGGGGATGAAGTGACACAAGAAATATTGCACTGAGAAATGCATGCATCAAGTTGAAATAGTGTACCTCTCCTAGTATGCTTAGCAAGCACCATAGCTCCTCTTATTATCTTACATCCATCTTTAGAAAAAACACCTTGTACACCTACATCATTTAGCATAATTTTAGATAATAACTTTTGTGCCAAACTAGGGATGTGCATCACCCCATTGATCCCCTTTATTCATCCATCAGGGAATTTGATAGTGATGTATCCTCATCCAACTATCTTTAGGTGAGAATCATCACCCAAATACACCTTTCCACCATCGAAAACTTAATACTTTGAAAACCAACTTTGATGAGAGGTCATGTGGAAAGAAGAACTTGAGTCTATCAACCAAACATTATTAGATGCATGCACTACCAAGGCTGCAATGAAAGCATCACCGTCTTCTTGAGATTTTTTTGAACCTAAATCTAAGGCCTTCTTCTTCTTTGGCTCTTTACATTCTTTACAAAAGTGCCCAGGCTTATCATAGTTCCAAAATTTTTCCTTGGACTTTCCAAGAGTCTTTGATTTTCCATGGGATTTGGATCTACCCTTTCCAGACTTGTCATTTTGCTTCCCTTTGTCATTGGATCTACCATGAACAACAAGAGCTTCCTTAGCTAAATTTGAAGACTTTCTCTACGTCTCCTCATATAATAGTAAAGACACCACATCATCCATTCTGAAAGTGACTAAAGTACTTCCAAGAGCCATCACAAGATGGTCCCATGAATCTGACAAGGAACATAACAGGGTCATACATTGATCCTCCTCCTCTACCCTGACACCAAATGATGTCAATTGTGCATTCAGCAAATTAAAAGCATTTAGATTATCTATAACAGATCCTCCTTCTTCCATTCTTAGAGAATACAAATTCTTCCTCAGGAAAATTTTTTTTTACCAAAGATTTGGCCTGATACATAGACCCAAGTTGTGTCCACAAATTGTTTGCGGTCTTCTCATCAAGAACATTCTGGAGAACTAAATTAGCTAGATAGAGTCTAATGAGACCCTTAGCTTTCTAATCCTTGAGATCCCAATCTATTTGAGATATTGTTGTGGGTCTTACATCAAGTGAAGTCACCTCCCATAGATCACGATCTTCAAGAAAGTTTTCCATCTTGAGTTTCTACAACTCAAAATTACTACAATTAAATTTCTCCACCTCCATTTTTCTGTATGATGAACTAGCCATCTCAATCTACAAATAAAATTCAGAATGCTCTACAAAAAACTCCCACTCAAAATTGAGATTAGCTCAAAAAACCCTACCCAACAACTAGGATCAAAAGTTGTTCAAGCTCTGATACCACTTATAAGGAAACTCAGGTGTGGAAATAACTTCCTACACTAATCCCTTAAGGAAAGCATTGTGAAAATTCTTTCAAATCCTTACAATTTTAGATTTGATATTATGTAAACAATAGTATTGCATTCAACCATGAATACAGAAAATAGATAGAGAAATAATAATACATAAACACAAAGATATGTTGGTGGGGAAAAACCTTTCAATAAAATAGCCCCACCCCTCCAAAATTTGCACAATCTATTATCTTCAACTCAAAGGTTACAATGCACTTGCAATGCAAGATCTTTTAGGACATAGAAGACTTATCTAGTAGCTACCAAGAATACACTATACTTTTTTATCTACAACCCTAAAAGTGCTTATATAATGTACTTTCACTTTAATAGGGCAACTTCCAAAAATAGCTCTTAAGCATCATAGGAATCCATCATAACCGTTTCAGTCATGATTTCCTTAAACACAATTAAATCTTCCAAAGATAGCTCTTACATGTCATAGGAATCCATCATAACTGTTTCAGTCATGATTTCCTTACAGAAATTAAATCTTCCAAAGATAGCTCTTATGCATCATAGGAATCCATCATAATCATTTTAGTCATGATTTCCTTACACACAATTCAAGATGCCGACACATGCAAGTGGAATGACACATCAACATGCCAACTAGACATGTATACTCACACTTAGTTACATTATTTGCAAAAAATACTTTTATAAAGAAAATAATAAGAATGGGAATTATCCAAGGTTGAGACACCTTATTCCTAACAACTAACATGTATAGATTTATCTAGTATATCCATGCCACAATATAATTATTCAGATCTCAAAAAGTGAATGTTGCAGTGGACTTATAATATGGTGGTATTGAAATGGCTTTCTTCATTTTACATAGATTTTCTGCAACAATTGTTTGAATTGAAATTTGTGTTACCAAAATTGGTAGTGATATAGCTACTTACCACATAAAATTTAGAACTTGAAGTAAGGCATACTATTTTGTCCACTATAGATGTATATTGCATTCAACATCCTAATATAAATTTAAGCATTTTAACATGCAATGAAAATCCAAAAAATAACCATTCAAAGGATTTTCAAGCTACATGAAATCCTTTAGTATAGAAACTAAAAGCCTTCACATTCACCATCCATACTTTTATTTAGCCTTTACATACTCTATATGGTTAACCTTTTAGACTTTTATTTAGATAGATAGTAAAGAGGAAACATAATCTCTTACACATACAACAATCTAAATTTTAATTAACATGATACTATTTTGAGTGTTCTACAATTGTTGTTGGAGTGGGAATCTAGATGTCATAGGTGCTTCAGGAGGGTTATCTTGGAAAAAATAAGGCAACATATATGTTTGCTAACCATGGTTTAGCTTTTGTAACATCTATGATTGGAAAGGGACTTCTTTAACATTGAAATTAATGTCCATAAAAGGGTTATGAGCGATAAATATTAAATAAGAAAAATTAATAAAAATAAAAATTAAAAAGAAAAGAAAAGGAAAATGATAGATAATGTGCTCAATAAGAGATATATATATTTATTTATACATGACTGACGAAGAGACTACTATTTTCCATATCCAAAAGTTAATGTAAATGTGGATGAATGGACAAAACATGTGTAATCATTTAGAGAAATGTGCATGCAAAAACTGTGTGTTGAGGTGTTCAATTTTGGGGATCAAGAGCTAGGTTATTCAACAACCAAAACACATATGCATGGACTTTAAGATGTGGCAAATGTTAGGAAAAATGGAATTATGCTAAGTTATGTGTTTTCATGAGGAGTAATTGACAAAATGGTGATTAATTAAAGGAACATGCAATATATTTGAATGCTTACAAGATTTTTATCTATTCTAGGAATTGAAAACTCCTGTGCAATGATTTACCAAGAAACATGCCACTAAGTCTCAAAAAACTCTTGATTATTCTTCAAGTAGCCCAAGTGCAAAGCATGTTTGAGAAGAGGCTAGAAACATAGTTCAAATTTATGACAAAAGTAGAAGAAAATGTATGGAAGGAGAAAACATTGGGGATATAAGGTCTGAGTGTGGAAAAGTTGGGGGAAATTGTGAGGGAAGCATAATGTAGTATAGTGGCCAGGATGAGAAATGCCCTGTTCAATTCATATTTTATCTTAGAATTGAGCTTATTTATTTACCCATTGAAAATGAGGGTAAAGAAATGCGGCATCACACAACTCCTAAAAGCAATCCCTCCACTTCACTCTCAAGTAATCTATATGTTTTTGTGTAAAGGGATGCATTTATAGTAGGGGAATGTGATATTAAAAAGATTGGGAGTGAAATTCTAAGGGACAGTTCCTACCTTCACACATCATTGGTATATATTGAATATTTCATTACCATATTAAGAATATTATAAATCAACTAAGATTAAAATCTAGGACTAAATATTTTGAACTCTTTATACTAACTATTTTTGAGGTTTTAAATGATATATATGTGGTAGTGGGTTTTGTGCATGATTGGGATTCATATAACTTAATGAGAGCTCTCATTTTAAAAATTGCAGAAACTTCTATAGCCAAGAGTATTCTTACAATATAAGGGAAAGGCAAGGGAAAACATAAGAAAAACATAAATACAATCTCAACCTTGTTTATATAGTAGGTGATAGAAGTGGGTTTGGATTGAGGAGCGACAACACAACTAGTCAAAGTTGTGAGGATTGGGAATATGAAATTGGTGGGTTGGAATGTGATATTTAAATAGTTGGATCAAAGAATGAGTAAAATATATTAGACCAAGGAGCTCAAGATTTGTGGAGGAGGAAGTCTTTGACTTTTTGGTTGTGTGCAATGGTCACTATAGAAAGCTAGTTATTGCTTAAATCCAAGACTATGTATTGGAGAAATATTCAAAGCAATAATTTTGTTGTTAATCATGACCCAATAAAATGCATTTGAGGTTTCTTCCATGCAACAAGATTCATATAGATTAAAAAATATTGTATTTCTAATATAGTCAAATACTTGCAAAAAAAAAAAATGAAAAAAGGAAAAAACACCCGAAGCTGCAATTGTCTACTAGGCGTAGCTACGATAAGTCGAGGTTCTTGTGGGTAATACAAATATGAATATAATTGGTGAAATATGAATAGAATATTATCACTATTTAAAAATCCAATATGAAGCCCAAACAAGTTATTTGGGTGCAAACCTATCAAATGATGGATCAATTGGCCATTTAGATCAGATATGGTTGTCATTACTACTTGTTCAAATTCAAGAATATATCTCTATTTAATTAACTCTCCAAGTACAAATTGAATGCATGTAGCTCTGTTGAGACAAACCTGTCAACTCTCCTTTTTCATTGCTGCACTAGTAGACTTAAAAAAATGGTAAAAAGTGAAATCTTATTAGAGATCCAACACAATCTCCAAATTCAAGTTTTAAAATAATTGATGATAGATTTAGTTAAAACTAAATCTTCCTTCAAATCATTCTAGGGGTATGAGAATTATAGAATGTTGATATTGAAAATGATAACAATCATGATGATAGATTGTGGTAAAAAAAATCTACTTTTAATAATTAAAGTTTCGTTCAAAGTGCCTATTGCTAACAATCAAGATTGCATAGTAGATTTTTGAAACCATTTACTTACAATAAGCATTAACATGATCCATAAATATATAAAATTTCTAAGGTTATAGCTCACATCTTCAATGAATTAAATATTATAATAAAAAATTTAAAAAACATATTATAATATAAGATAAAAGAATAAAAGAAAAAAACTATAATTTTGTTCAGTATCCTTTTATTTCTTTGTCACACATGGTAAAACAGTTGGGTCAAAAGTGAGTGTGTAGGGTCGTTTCCCCTTTCACACATATAAAGCATTTCCTCATGTGTAAGGTAATTTTTCTTTCACTATCTTTTCATTGTTTAAAAATATTTTTATGTATGATTAGTGGCCCTTTATGTTAGAAATGTTTAGAATAATTGAGGGAAGGGAAAAGGTGGGGGGGGGGGGGGGAGGGGCTGTGTGAATCAGTTACTCAAGGTCTATATGTACCATTTGAACAATTAAACATTAATCACTTCACTATTTTGATTATCCTATTGTTTCTCAATCTCTATTGTAAAACTATCATAAACATAACTTGTATTGCATAAGGAATTTTTTTATCATAGTTTGACACTAAGATTTTACATGGAAATCCAATTTGGGAAAACCACTAGCAACATATCACTCTTTTTCACTCTTTCAAAGTGAGCTCTGGTAGGAGCCAACCCTATTAAAGGTTAAAATACACACTGTAAAATGTGACCTAGTAAGAGGATTTAATCACCCTATTAGGAGTGGCCTTGTAAGAGGACTTTGATCATTCCATTTAGAACATCACCCAGTTAAAGGATTTACACAAACTCTTAAGTCTTCAAATGACTATTAGGTCAACCTCTGTTAAAAGGATTTCAATACAAACTATTTGGAATGATAAAAAATAAAATAGTAGGTTTGATCTGTATGATTACAACTCACTTTTTTTGGTTCAAATCTCTATTTAGTCCTTATGATGGTTCACTGATAAGCCTTCCATTATCATCTCTAATCTTGATTTTATTGGTCACCCTTCAAGCAACCAGTCCACTCTTCTCATCAACACTTAAGCCTTCTCCTCTAATTCACTTCTCAATAAAAACATCATATCTATAAGCTTTCTCCTTTAGCTTTGCATTCACACTTGTTGAGATATCATTTTGCATGATGCTCACTGACATGAATCCTTTCAAACTCCTTTTTTGAAAAGATAATCTAGGATCAACTTCAAGGTTTTGACCAATCTTGCAATCTATTAGAATTTTCTCAATTGAAGATAAATGTGTATGTTCACTAGGAGGCCTTTGTTGGTTTGACTAATTCTAGATGAGATGTTTGATTTGTTGTTTTGAAAAGTAACCACAAAAGAGATTAATTTTTGGTATTTTCCATTTTATGATGAATGCAATTTATCAATGTAACTATATGAATTTGTATTTTAACCAAGTGTTAGAAAAGAAAATAACAAAGATAAGGTAATGAGAAATTAAAGAAAATAACTTGAAAGGGAAATTCCCAATAGACATAAACCACGGTAACAATATGTCTATAAGTTAAATCATCGAAAAGATCAAGTAGCAAACTAATGAAAATAGGATTAGGGCTTCCTCAATTCCATCGATGCAATCTTCAAAGGGAACTTTAGTAATAACCAAAAGATGTTTCACTTCTCATCAAATCACAAGGCCACAAAAAATACACTCATGTGAGAAAATAAGCTATGCAAGAATAATAGGTGATCTTTTCTCCAACTCAGTACATTAGCAAAATTCGTTAACACAAGGCAAACACCAAAACTAAAAGGTCACACAATCATAACAAAATAAAATAACCATTGGCTCCATTATTATTCATGAACATGCATTCACAAAAATAACACACTACAACAAGAATAACTATACTCAGAATGAGAACACCAATAGCATATACTATTGCATCAAAATAATAGCCTAAAGTACATATTACATCCATGTATTTATAAGAAATCATCTCCTCCCATTGTGCTAGGAGAGAGTTCTTAAAATGTAACTCATGCTAAATACTAATAAAAAAAAATTAATTATATACAAAATGACTCTCTAAATGGTGCTAAGTAGGTCTCTAACCTTGTTTATAACAATTAATGGGTGCATTAGCCTTTACATGACTTCAAACAATGAAAGAAGTAGATAAGAAGAAGGATGCTACAAGAGGATTTGAGAGTCACTCAAACCTCTAAAAATGGAAGCTTGACCTTCTCTAAATATTTTTGGGAGTTGAACTACCATAAAAATTATTTTTGGTGCATGGAATGCTCTTAAAATAGAAACTAGTAGTTAACTATTGGCACACCTAAAAATAGAGTACACCTACACACCTATCCACCTTGCTGACATGTTCCGAAAATTCAAAATTTTGTCAAGTATCAAAATTGAATTTCCAACATTTGGGGTTTTTTTCCTTCCTTATCCAAAGCGATGTTTGGATGCTTATTCTTGAATTTATCTATAATCTCTATTACTTGGGAAACCTCAGGAAAATCCAAAGCTCCATACTTATTCTTCACTATTTCCCAGTAATTGCTAACTTCTATATAAGTTTCCACAAAATCCTCAAGTTTAGTGTCCAATTCCAACAATACCTCTTCAGTCTTAATTGCTTTCCTAATGTCTTCATCTGATGAAGCATTCTCAAAATTTCTTTGGAATTTTTGAACTACAAATTGCACTAAATTGAGCTTGGTTTTCAACTCATCTTCAAAATTGTTAAGGCAAGCAACACTGTAATACCTCTCTACTTCAAAAATCTTCTCTTGAGTTTAATTCCTCAACCTCTACATATCTTCATGAAATTCTCACATAACTTCATTCTCGACAAATATTTTCTCTATCTAGTCATTGCGCTTGTCCAACTCCTCTACAGTGTATAATTCCATGAGCATATGATATCTTAGACATTTTATTGATGTCAAATCTTGAATGCCTTTTGCCTAGGTATGAAGGTCATCCACCAACCCAAAATCCTAGTTCACTATGGACACTAGCTTATCCACTCTTGACTAAATATAGTGTAAATGATTCAGATTACCCTATTTTATTTGTACACTCTTTTTATCAAAATTATCACGCCATTGCTAACATAGTCCCAAAAATGAATCCACCTATACAATGCACTTCTCTTTTATCTCTACTACCATAGCAAGAGTGATATCTAGATGATCTAGGTCTATTGGGTCCCCTACTCCATACATATAACCTCTCAAAATATCATTTTCCCCCTAGTAGTATCAACTCAAACTCATCTTGGTCCATCTGTTTGAACACCTCTTTTATGCCCATAGTGATCAATACTTTAGGGGTATCTACCATGGACCTTCCAAATAGGACCTCCTTGATTTGATAATCCTTAGGAGCCAAAACCTCAATCAGCATGTGAAGGAGGTATAACTATGTGTGTAAGAAAGTCCCGATCTTGGTTCTTCATAAAGAAGGCTAGTGGTCATGCATCACCCATAGGTGGTGTTGGTGTTTGAAAATGTTGCCCATTTCCAATTACCCTGATGAAAACAAGATGCATCTAGGGGAGCTAACTCCCATTATAAACACATCCATTCAGACACTAGGCCAACTGTAAGGCTATACTCCTTCTGCACTTCAGGCTCTACAAAACCTAGGTGGGTGAACCTATAGATTCCTTATATGGTACCAGTTGGCAAAGCATACACTGAATCTATTATGAAGCAGATAAAACCCTTATTTCTCCTAATAACTTATGAAATAACATATATCTACAGTAGCTAGATGGAAAAAAATGAAATTTGTAAGCTGAGTGAGGGCATTTTGTTTATAGCTCTTCAACATGAAAGGGAAATTCATTTGATTAAAGATGTTGATTCAACGAAACCTCAAAAATACAACAGTATAACCAGTGATCCTATAACTGATCAGTGCCTAATCCATTGGACAATTCCATGAATTCAAAACATACATCTGTGACATCAGGACGTATCTCATATACCCAGACATTAGATCTATCAAACCACCTTGTGATTCAGACATCAGTGTTCATTCAGGTCTCATTCTCACAAAATATCCTTCTCAAACAACCAGTAACCTAGTTTAAACATATCGAGCATTTACTTGGCCCTTTGGTCCAACAACAAAATACATCAAACATACAACCTGAAAGGGATGCAAATGGGTCTCAAATCTTTGTTCCAAAACCACATAAGACTTACAGATTGCTGAGACAGGAGACAAGAACCAGAACAAAACTAGTGAAATTGTTGCTCATATGTATTCATTTCCTTGAAACTATACATTCAGATGAATAAAATTGAAACATGAAACAACCTAATATCTTAGAACTATCTATATTATCTCTACAACTGCTGCTCACATGAGAGTTTTGCTAAAGAAAAATGGTGTAACAGTCATGGAAACATGTCAAAATACTAGAACCAATGGTCTTACAGTGCAAAAACTAGAATCCCTAATGGTATCACAGCAACAAACTCTTTCCTCCTAGAAATTGGAAACAATAAATGATAGAAGGAAAGAATGATATAGAAGAGAAAGAATTCTCGGACCTATTCTGAAAACGACAAGTGTCCACTTGAAATTCAATCCTCTGCAACTGAGCAACCTCTTTCTTCTTTCATCCCATCTGATTTGATTTTCTGTCTCATCATTACATTGCAACTACTTTGAAATATCTCTGCCTAATGATGAAATCCTTTTGCATCTAAAATATCTGAAACCTTATGCAATTCTAGCTAAATTATGAATTTTTTACTAATTTTAATATAACCAATTCAACGCCAACTGCATTATTACCATATTTTATGCATATCCAGGTCATTATCTTGACAAAAAATCAAAGTTGAACTTCCTGGTCTGAATATAGTTGCGATCCAGGTACCTGATGGAAAACCTCATGTAGCTCAAACTGACTAATACCTATGCAAAAATTGACTCCATAATTGGAAAGTTTGTCTTCTCCCGATTTTGGTGATATATAACATCACCTATTTGGCCTCACGAAAACCTCCTGAAAGTCATTTTGAAAATGACTCCTCTGCTTAGAAACTCATGTCTACACATTTAATTTTTTAAATTTCAAAATTTAAAATATCTAATGTTTGAACATTAGAATGGATCTCTTTTAAAATAATTTTTGAAAACGCGCATATTTTGAAAATAATTTTAAAACAAAATTTTAAAATTATTTTATTTTGTCCAACTCTTCAAATTCGAGGTCAAAGCTCTATTGACCCATGCCACATGGCACTCTGTGATTGGTTGATGAACCTATCCTTTCCTGCCACATGTCATCACCATAACCACCCTCGTTGCCACCTTAGCATCACTACCTCGCTATGGTTATCCCGTGAGCATCTTCTCCTGGCGAGATAGCGATGGCCGCAGGATCACGACATGCGTCGCGATCTCCTTCACTGTCACCACATCATTTCCAGTCGGGCCTGCTGCATCAGCGTCACTATCTCACCATGCTAACCTCCTTGCATCTTCTCCATGGTGACATAATGATGATTGTCAAATTATCCATGTATCACGATCTCACATTTTTCTGCCACATCAGCACATGTATAATCTGGTTCAAAATTGTGCGTTATGCGACCCCGTTGATGTCACACCTCCAAGTGGCATCCACTAATGCATGGGCCCACACACATGAGCACTACCATTCAAAAGAGCACTATCTTTAATACAACTACTCATCTATGCAAATTTGGATTTAAAGCCATCAAAAGAGCCTCCCACGGTGAATGTGGGATAACGACACTTTATGGCTTTTTCCTGTGCCTTCCTTCTCTTCCTTGCATCTACAGACCTACTTGAGACACAAGCTATGGCCTCTAACTATCATGTGTCCTCTCTGTAGCTATGTGTATTCTCTTTTTATTGATGCCTTCAAATTTGCCCGCCGGCTGCTCAGAGCTCTCAATCGTCGCTGCTGATACATACTTTGATACGACTCAAGGTAAGGAATCATACTTATATCACAAAGAAGATCTTCCATGTTGCATTGATATGGAGGAAGTTGAGTCTGATAATCTAGCACATTCCCATGTACATCTTGAATCAAAGGAAAATAATCCCCAAAAAGAACTGATTACAAGTTTATTTTTTATTTTTTTGTGAAGCTCCTTGTCTTGTGGCTAGGATGCATATCTGGCCTACTTCATCTAAGAGCATAATAGATGCACCATAAGGGGATAACTTCCCATCTACAAGCTTAAATGATCCAGTCTCATATATTTGAATGAGAGGACCCTTCTTCCTATTTACTGTGTGAGTTACCTGATGCTTTTTGATACGTGGGTCTATTTATGCTCTGGCAGCGCTGTCTTTCCTTTTATCAAGCGTGGGAGCTTCTTGTTTGGGTGTGAATCTTGCTCTTAGTCTACAGATTGTGTGGATTTCTATAGCATAGTTTTTCCAAGCCATTGGCAACCTTCATGCCTTGGATGCGGATCTTATTTATATCTGTTCTTGACGTCTAGAGTTAGCTTGGGGTTTTTTTATTGTGAGTTACTTAGTTCTTGTTGTACCTTTGTCATTTGGCTTTGGCCCTGACTACAAGCTCTAACTACTACCCCTTTAGCATGGAATCCTTCTAACTTGGACGTCTGATGCTCAGGCAGCTTCCTTTAAAACTTTATCTTACCCTTCTTGCAATGTAGGGATCCCTTGTTTGGTTATCGGCTTCTAACTGTTTGATGTGGGCAATTGTGCTGTGGATATGGAGCTGCTCTTGACTGCTCATGCATTCCCTTTATGTGAGCTCTCTCCTTAACCCCAGGTGGTCCTCTTTTTTAATGCAGGTTGTCTTTCTTTTTATGAGATTGGACGCCTCTGATATTGGAAGTGTGGGTTTCTTTTTAAATAATGCATGTTCAAACTGCTTTTTCTTTCTTTACATGGCATGAAGGTCAACTTCCTCTATTTGTAGTTGCTCTCATTCCCATGCATGTGCTCACTCTAACTTGAAGCAAAGAGTTCAACAATCTTTGCATATTGATCTAGCTATATCCTCAATCTTGACTGTTCAAAAGAACTCAAACTTCTTATGACCATCTGTGTTGCATCTCCGCGTTGCCTACTGTGCATTCATTTGAGACAATCAATACTTGGTATCTCGATCCACTCTAGAACTATATACCCAATTGTGACCTCAGGTGGAGGGATTTAATTGAATTGAATTTTGTATTCATTGGTGGAAGTATAAGGCCATTTTGTTATCAAGAAAACACTCTTGAATCCAATTTCCTCCATGATAACCCTCATTTACCCTTATCAATCTAATGGAATTAGTCAGGCCCTAAGTAGGTTCGACTATAAATAAAATTTTTTTTTCGAACAACTGAGTCCTCAAACTGATCCACCGGTGACCTTGTACTGATTCATGTCAAATTTGACTAATGGAAAATCAATTTGAAACTCATTTTACCACATCCTATCAAACTGTGAATTTCATGCTAGGAGGTCTGTTGACTGCCTTTAAAAACTGATTCTGACAATTGACCAAGCTTTGAAAACTAGCACGATGAATCTTTGTTCTGCACACTCTCAGCCTATCAAATCTCATCTCATGAAAAATTTGAGGTCAAAAGATATTTGTTGTCAAAGTTGCATGCTCAAAATTACCGGCAAGTAAACATGTCAGAAAACAACAAACTGGGCTCAGAATTGACCTTGAAAACTAGGCAAATTAGCACATGGGAAAACAAAAATTGGGACACTCATTCTTTTTCATGAGGACATTACGGATCTATGATTTAGGCTCATGATGAATAACACGACGCAAATGGAAATCAGTCAAAGTGGGCTACTTAGAATTTTGTAAACTAGACATGCTGACAGAAAGCATTTTTTGCGAATGGAATTGACCTGGAAAAGTGTGCAAATGAATTCGTCATAACTTGAAAACTGGCACACTTAAAGTACTTTCAATATAGAACATAGAGAAACCAACCATTCAATCTCACCTATCACAGATCGGGAGATATGATGCCCTGAACAATGGTTACAATCAATCTGCAATTACTGACACCAGTTAAAACTTATAAATTGCATTTGGAATAATGCTTGAAAAACTGACCAAACGGATTCGTCATAAGCTGAAACTTGGAACATAAAAATTCTCTGATGTCTATAATACAACGCGAAGAATTTTCTCATTTGGGTCAACTGGTCAAAAATTATTGCACGTCAAACAGGGCTTCAAAGAATTAGGTTCAAAGTGCAAAAGCATGAAAATAGTAACTGACCAACTTCGAGGGATTCAAAACCTAGTCAAACGGACTCGAAATGACTCAAAATTTGAAATATAGGATCTAGGGTATGGAAAATAGACACTCGCAAATTAGAAAGTCACAAAACCTTTCTGGGTGCGAGATATTTAATGGCAAACATAGCCTCCTGTCGATGAAAATTGCAATTTTGACAAATGCTTGAAATAGAACTTTGCCAAATGACTCGAGATGGCAATTGTTCTTCATGAAACACTTAGATGCACTAAATGAAAGGTGCTAGAAGCATTAAATACCTAAGGGGCCTCATAGGTATAGCCGGGTACACATGCAATTACGAGCATTCATAGGGTTTAATTTTCTCAAAATTTCAAATGCATGCTCAAAATGGGAATGCAATTTTGAGCGCCAACAGTGGCTCTATCTGGGGATGCATGTCCCTTGTGGGAATGGAAAGGATTCAGATCTCTAGAGGAAGCAAACCTTTCCCAAAAAATTCAAAACTTCTCTCGAACAACTTATTGAAAGCAAGGAAACAACTACCACTATTTACAAATGATGACCTCGGGTCACCGAACTTCAACAAAATTGTTTACCTCTATCATAAACATGATTCTCATCTAAACTTTCATGAGGTAAACTAAAAATTCCACTCATGTCAGTCTCACCAATCAGATTATCATTCTCAATCAACTCATTTAGCAAAACTGAATCTAAACCTTGACTTTCACAATGCAAATAAAAACTATGTTTGTCTTCAACCATGTGCTTATTATGAAAGTTCTAATCAACATGCTCAAAAATGTCCAAGTGAAATTGAAAACCTTCTCTAAAAAATGACTCATGCATGCTATCAACTTTGAATATGAATGCATCATATTCAACATGGGGAAAAAGGCCACTCATACCTTCAAACTGTGTTTCCTTATGCATAATCAGATGATATTCAAATTAACATTCTGATTTGTACTCACATATGTCATCCACATCAGAATCTGAAACTAATCCATAATCTTCAAATGGTTCTTCACAATCAGCAAATAGATTAGTCTTCACATCAGAGAGTTCATCATAAATCTCATTGCAAGGTGCATACTGATTTTCAAAAACAACTTCCTCAAACACCTTGTCATTTACCTCCTCAGATGCTACATAATCATTAGTTTCACTATCAAACTCAAAAGAAGAACATTCTAATTTCTTCCAGCAGTAAGACAAGGTATCATCATCAAACTCATTCTCAACTAAATCTGAATTGTCCATGTGTTCTTCAAAAAGAGGATTGATAATTCCATGCAAAGCGCCTTTGTAGACATTAGGACAAGTGATATTCTGATCAACATCAAACTCCTCACCATATAACAGATTAGTGAAAACTTTTAAACCATTTCTAATATCATTGTCATGGACACTTTCAGCATATGAAGAAGAAAAATTAGAATCATATGAAGACTCAACATCCACTCCATCAACGAAGCATGTAGAATACAAATCAAAGTTACTTTCATTGTCTCCATATAGGTGATTACAATGTCTTGCAAGCAAATCATCATTTATCCTACTAATAGGTGCTGATGCATTAATCTCAGGATCAATCACGTACTGATCATCACTGCACTCATCCTCAAGACACTCTTCTACACAATTAGGTAATACATCTCTATGGATAACCTCTTTGTCTTCATATTGTGTAGACACATTTTCTTCATAACTTTCAATCTCAAACTGATTTACATAATTCTGAAATGGAAACTCACTTTTAGATTTAGAAATAGTATTCATACCTTTACTAGCAAGAGAGCACTCATTTCTATCATTGCTCTCTTCTTCCCAATCAGCATCTGATTCACATGAAGATGGACACACACTAGCACTATCCTCTTCTTGACTTGAGTAATAACTCTCATCATCAGCTTCATATGACACCTCTTGATAATATATTGGATCAGCAACTTCATTATCACTTGAAAGATGACTTTTAGCTTTATCATACTCACATTGATATGATTGTCTTTCAACTTTAGATTTAATAAGATTCTCAACATGATGCAATCTCTCAATGAGATAATTCATTTCTGGCCTATCCTATTGGTCAAGAGAATGCATCTCTACTGCTGAAATATTATCAAAATATGAGCTTAGTTCTTCTGACTGTGACTGAGATACATATGATTTACATTCTTTATCTTGTGTCATCTCTCCATGGCATGTCGGGTCAGCAATTTCACCTTTATCACTTGATATATCACTTCTGATTTCTTTCTCCTCATACTGAGATGAATACCTTTCCTCTTCCTGATTCATTATGTTTTCAACATAATGCAAATTATCAATGGGAAAATGAATGGCCGCATTTATATCTTGCATGGATGACTCATCAAGTGAATCAATTCTATCATTCGTTGTTGAAATACCATAAACATGTGCATTCACTTCAGCATGAATGGAATCATTTCTTTTTTGCAATAGAGAGATTTCATGTTCACATGTTTTTATTTTTGAGGCTTCAACAAAACCATTTACAACAGTAGGAGTGCTTATTTGTTGATCTGAAATCAAACACTCCTTATGACATTGACTTGTGCTTTGCACCTCATAGTGCCAGCCAATATTTCTAGAGAAGTGACTCTGGGTTAAGCCATATTTTATGTTATTCTCAATCTCTATAGGTGTCATGAATGCCTGATGCAAAGTCTTGGGTTCTTTATCTCTCAACAAATAGTTCATCCTCCTATTAAATGCACCAAGATAAACCACTAGAAACATTTGATCATCTGGCTTGTAAATTTCAAGAAATTCACTTAAAATCTTTGCAAATCTGATATTAAATTCAGGAACTAACTCACCATTCCTGATTTCAATTTTCAAAAACTTATCAAAATAATTAGAGATGCTTACTCTTTCCCCGAACTGCATCATGAAGGCTGACATTAATTCATCCCAGGATGAAATTGAACATGCTGGTAAAAATGAAAACCAGTCCCTAGCATCATCCTCTAAAGTCTGAACAAACAATTTCATTTGAATGTCTTCATGAGCAATTTCAAAATCACCAACCAAGTCACTAAACAACTAAACATGATGACTGGCTGAGTTTTCATGGTTTCCACCAAACTTAGGCAAATACTTTCTGATGTTACAAGGCATAGTATTCGAGAAACCATGGATACCATTAAAATTCAATGGCATATACCTCTTAGTAGAGATAGATCTAGGAACTTCACTGACAGGCTGCATACCAGATGAGATGAAACTCGACATTCTTTAACTCAAGACTCATTCACCATTAAATACTTTCAGAATTCATAACTTGTAGCAGATTCTTAATAACCCTCTACCGAATGAATGCTTCAAATACACTTCACAACTTTAAAACAACAATTGAAACCAAATCCAATGAAATGTATAAAACACAAAACTATTCTCCTCTTCTTAGTGCTCAAACTTCACTTGATGGAGAATACATATGTAGAACTCACTTTCATGGGAAAGAAAATTGCATGAAAGTATAAAATACCTCAAGTGTTGCTGTATGAAACCACTGATCTACTGATTGGCCTGGTGCTAACATGAATTCCTCACACCACTGATCATAACCTCATAGAGTCACCATCTCTTTGAAGAGAGAAATAAAATCATAGTTGTGATTCATCTTTATCATTACAAATTCTTACAACAACAGATCAAACAACAATTCTAGACTTATTTGTTAGAAACTTATAATAGATCTCTCTTCTTACTTGCAAATTCACACAACTTTCAGATCTGCTTATTTCAACTGAAAACTCTTTGAAAGCAATTATACAACCGATCTACACTAGTTTAGAGATCCTTTAGATAGAGTCACCACTCACTATTGTGAGAAAGATTTTAATCATGATTCATAACACTACAGATATGAACTGAAAATTCAACTTGAAAACTTTGCAAAAATTTTAAAAACATTTAAAAAAGAGAACATCTTTCACCAATTCTAACTCTGAATTACAACAGTATTATGAAAACAACAACTGGTTGACATGACTGAAGATGAACACTCTTAGCAGCACAATCTTTATTCAACCTTGAAAAATACTATTGTAAATCGATAAAACTTACTGGGGTGCATGATTTGGAGTAAGAAAACTGGAAAAAACATTAGAGAACTTACTGCTGAAACTTTGTAATGCACTTCTCCTGCTGTATTGAATCTCTTTTTTTCAAATTCTCAAGGTTTGTCTTAAATTTGATTCAATAGATTCCCTAGTAGAGTTGTCATTTTGTTGGTGTTTGAAAAAGTTACCCATTTCCAATTACCCTGATGAGAACAAGATGCATTTAGGGGCAACTAACTCCCATTATCAACACATCCATTCAGACACCAGGCCAACTGTAAGGCTATACTCCTTCTGCACTTCAAGCTCTACAAAACCTAGGTGGGTGAACCTATAGATTCCTTATATGGTACCAATTGATAAAGCATACACTGAATCTATTATGAAGCAGATAAAACCCTTATTTCTCCTAATAACTTATGAAATAACATATATCTGCAGTAGCTAGATGCAAAACAATGAAATTTGTAAGCTGAGTGAGGGCATTCTGTTTATGGCTCTTCAACATGAAAGTGAAATTCATTTGATTAAAGATGTTGATTCAACGAAACCTCAAAAATGCAACAATATAACCAGTGATCCTATAACTGATCAGTGCCTAATCCATTGGGCAATTCCATGAATTCAAAACATACATCTATGACATCAGGATGTATCTCATATACCCAGACATCAAATCTATCCAACCACCTTGTGATTCAGACATCAGTGTTCATTCAGGTCTCATTCTCACAAAATATCCTTCTCAAACAACCAGTAACCTTGTTTAAACATATCGAGCATTTACTTGGCCCTTTGGTCCAACAGAAAAATACATCAAACATACAACCTGAAAGGGATGCAAATGGGTCTCAAATCTTTGTTCCAAAACCACATAAGACTTACAGATTGCTAAGATAGGAGACAAAAACCAGAACAAAACTAGTGAAATTGTTGCTCATATGTATTCATTTCCTTGAAACTATACATTCAAATGAATAAAATTGAAACATGAAACAACCTAATATCTCAGAACTATCTATATTATCTCTACAACTGCTATTCACATGAGAGTTCTGCTGAAGAAAAATGGTGTAACAGTCATGGAAACATGTCAAAATACTAGAACCAATGGTCTCACAGTGCAAAAACTAGAATCCCTAATGGTATCACAGCAATGAACTCTTTCTTCCTAGAAACTAGAACCAATAAATGATAGAAAGAAAGAATGATATAGAAGAGAAAGAATTCCCAGATCTATTCTGAAAATGACAAGTGTCCACTTGAAATTCAATCCTATGCAACTGAGTAACCTCTTTCTTCTTTCATCCCATTTGATTTGATTTTTTGTTTCATCATTACATTGCAACTGCTTTGAAATATCTCTGCCTAATGATGAAATCCTTTTGCATCTAAAATATCTAAAACCTTATGCAATTCTAGTGAAATTATGAATTTTTTACTAATTTTAATATAACCAATTCAACCCCAACTGCATTATTACCATATTTTATGCATATCCAGGTCATTATCTTGACAAAAAATCAAAACTAAACTTCCTGGTCTAAATATAGTTGCAATTCAAGTACCTATCGAAAAACCTTGTGTAGCTCAAACAAACTGATACCTATGCAAAAATTGACTCTAGAATTGGAAAGTTCATCTTCTCTCGATTTCGACGATATATAACATTGCCTATTTGGCCTCACGAAAACCTCCTGAAAGTCATTTTGAAAATGACTCCTCTGCTTAGAAACTCATGTCTGGACATTTAATTTTTTAAATTTCAAAATTTAAAATATCTAATGTTTGAACATTAGAATGGATCTCTTTTAAAATAATTTTTGAAAACGTGCATATTTTGAAAATAATTTTAAAATGAAAATTTAAAATTATTTTATTTTTTCCAACTCTTCAAATTTGAGGTTAAAGCTCTGTTGACCCATGCCACATGGCGCTCTATGATTGGTTGATGACCCTATCCTTCCCTACTACATGTCGTCACCATAACTACCCTCATTTCCACCTTAGCTTCGCTACCTCACTATGGTTATCTCGTGAGCATCTTCTCTTGACGAGATAGCAATGGCTGCAGGATCGCGACACATGTCATGATCTCCTTCACTGTCACCACATCATTTCCAGTTAGGCCCGTCGCGTCAGTGTCGCTATCTCACCATGGTAACCTCCTTACATCTTCTCCATGGCGACATAGTGATGATTGTTAGATTTTCCATGTGTCACGATCTCATGTTTTTCTGCCACATCAGTACATGTATAATTTGGTTCAAAATTGTGCATTATGCGACCGCGCTGACATCACACCTCCAAGTGGCATCCACTGATGCATGGGCCCATGCACATGAGCGCTGCCCTTCCAAAGAGCGCTATCTTTAAGGCAAATACTCATCTATGAAAATTTGGATTTAAAAACATCAAAAGAGCCTCCTACGATGAATGTGGGATAATGGCACTTTATGGATTTTTCCTGTGCCTTCCTTCTCTTCTTTGCGTCTGCAGACCTGCTTGAGACACAAGCTATGGCCTCTAACTATCGTGTGTCCTCTTTGTAGCTATGTGTATTCTCTTTTTATTGATGCCTTCAAATCCGTTCGCCAGCTGCTCAGAGCTCTCAATCGTCCCTGCTAATACATACTTTGATATGGCTCAGGGTAAGGAATCATACTTATATCACAAAGAAGATCTTGCATGTTGCATCAATATGGAGGAAGTTGAGTCTCCTAATCAAGCACATTCCCATCTACATCTTGAATCAAAGGACAATAATCCCCAAAAAGAACTGATTACAAGTTTATTTTTTATTTTTTTATGAAGCTCCTTGTCCTGTGGCTAGGATGCATATCTGGCCTACTTCATCTGAGAGCATAATAGATGCGCCATCAGGCGAGAACTTCCCATCTACAAGCTTAAATGATCCAATCTCATATATTTGAATGAGAGCACCCTTCTTCCTATTTACTGTGTGAGTTGCCTGATGCTTTTTGATACGTGGGTCTATTTTTGCTCTGGCAGCGCTGTCTTTCCTTTTATCAAGCATGGGAGCTTCTTGTTTGGTTGTGAATCTTTCTCTTAGCCTGCAAATTGTGTGGAGTGCTATAGTATAGCTTTTCCAAGCCATTGGCAACCTTCATGCCTTGGTTGCAAATCTTATTTATATCTGTTGTTGACATCTAGAGTTAGCTTGGGGTTTTTTTTATTGTGAGTTACTTAGTTCTTGTTGTGCCTTTGTCATTTGGCTTTGGCCTTGACTGCAAGCTCTAACTACTACCCCTTTAGCGTGGACTCCTTCTAACTTGGATGTCTGATGCTCAGACAGCTTCCTTTAAAACTTTGTCTGTCCCTTCTTGCAATGCAGGGATCCCTTCTTTGGTTGCCAGCTTCTAACTGTTTGATGTGGGCAATTGTACTATGGATATGGAGCTGCTCTTTACTGCTCATGCATTCCCTTTATGTGAGCTCTCTCCTTAACCCCACGTGGTCCTCTTTTTTAATGTAGGTTGTCTTTCTTTTTATGAGATTGGACGCCTCTAATATTGGAAGTGTGGGTTTCTTTTTAAATAATGCATGTTCAAACTGCTTTTTCTTTCTTTACATGGCATGAAGGTCAACTTCCTCTATTTTTAGTTTCTCTCATTCCCATGCATGTGCTCACTCTAACTTGAAGCAAAAAGTTCAGCGATCTTTGCATATCGATCTAGCTATATCCTCAATCTTGACTATTCAAAAGAACTCAAACTTCTTATGACCATCTGTGTTGCATCTCTGTGTTGCCTACTATGCATTCATTTGAGACATTCAATACTGGGTATCTCGATCCACTCTAGAACTATATACCCAATTGTGACCTCAGGTGAAGGGATTTAATTGAATCAAATTTTGTATTCATTGGTGGAAGTATAAGGCCATTTTGTTATCAAGAAAACACTCTTGAATCCAATTTCCTCCATGATAACCCTCATTTACCCTTATCAATCTAATGAAATTAGTCAGGCCCTAAGTGGGTTCGACTATAAATAAAAATTTGTTTTCGGACAACTGAGTCCTCAAACTGATCCACCGGTGACCTTATACTAATTCATGTCAAATTTGACTAATGGAAAATCAATTTGAAACTCATTTTACCACTTCCTATCAAACTGTGAATTTCATGCTAGGAGGTCTATTGACTGCCTTTAAAAATTGATTCTGACAACTGACCAGGCTTTGAAAACCAACACATTAAATCTTTGTTCCGCACACTCTCAGCCTGTCGAATCTCGTCTCATGAAAAATTCGGGGTCAAAAGATATTTGTTGTCAATGTTGCCTGCATAGAATTACCTGCAAGTAAACATGTCAGAAAACAACAAACTGGGCTCAGAATTGACCTTGAAAACTGGGCAAATTAGCACATGGGAAAACAAAAATTGGGACACTCATTCTTTTTCATGAGGAAATTATGGATCTATGATTTAGGCTCATGACGAATAACAGGGTGCAAATGGCGATCAGTCAAAGTGGGCTACTCAGAATTTTGCAAACTGGACATGCTGACAGAAAGCATTTTTTGTGAATGGAATTGACCTGGAAAAGTGTGCAAATGAATTCGTCATAACTTACAAACTGGCACACTTAAAGTACTTTCAGTATAGAACATAGAGAAACCAACCATTTGATCACACCTCTCATAGATTAGGAGATATGATGTCCCGAACAAGGTTTACAATCAATATGCAATTACTGACACTAGTTAAAACTTATAAATTGTGTTTGGAATCATGCTTGAAAAACTAACCAAACGGATTCGTCATAAGCTGAAACTTGGAACATAAAAAGTCTCTAATGTCTAAAATACAAAAAAAAAGGAATTTTCTCATTTGGTTCAACTGGTCAAAAATTATTGCACCTGAAACAGGGCTTCCTAGAATTAGGTGCAAAGTGCAAAAGCATGAAAACAGTAACTAACCATCTTTGAGGGATTCAAAACCTAGTCAAACGGACTCAAAATGACTCAAAATCTGAAACATAGGATTTAGGGTATGGACACTAGACACTCTCAAAGCAGAAAGTCACAAAACCTTTTTGGGTGCAAGATATTCAATGGCAAACACAGCCTCCTGTCGCTATTTAACACTTCAGTGAAAATTGCAATTTTGACAAATGCTTGAAACAGAACTTTGCCAAATGACTCGGGATGAAAATTAATCTTCATGAAACACTTAGATGCACTAAATGAAAGGTTCTAGAAGCATTAAATACCTAAGGGGCCTCATAGGTACAACCAGATACACATGCGATTACGAGCATTCATAGGCTTTAATTTTCTCAAAATTTTAAATGGATGCTCAAAATGGGAATGCAATTTTGAGTGCCAATAGGTGGCTCAAGCTTCATGATAAATTTTACTAGCTCATCCATCCCCTCCTTAGTAGTTATATTCAACTACCTCTTTCTTCAAATTATGACCTCCCTCTTCAGCCAAGCTGGTGTAATGCCCATTTGAGACATATATATGACCAAAGAGTGAATTTTCACTGTAGGTCCCTTTCCCTTATCAATATTTTCTAGAGTCTTTTCCCATTGAGAGAGATCACAAATTTAAGTCTCTGTACTTGCTTGCACTAAGGTCCTACCCTTGGTACCATGACGAGTTTTTTGAGGTTCCTCATGTATTTCCCCTACTCTAATACTTCATCAGCTTGAAATTGATGGGGCTCTCCTTCCTCTACTACTTGTTCTTTTGAGTCTATAACAAAAGGAAGTGGTGTTTCTGAGCCTTTATCTAGGAATGAAAAATCCTAAGATTCTAGTGGTGGTAGGCCAAAATGTCCTTGAGGTAGATATGGTGATTGGTTCTAGTTCTCTCCAAGGAATTGACTCATAGGAGTATCCCATATCTTCTCCTCCACCATCTTAGTGCCCACCAACATGAAATCAAAATTATAGAGGTCAAAGACATCTTCTCTTGACCTTCCATGTCTATGATCCACTATTATTTATCATCCTCTAAAGTAGTAACCTAAATAGGTTCTTTTGGAATAGATGGTGGCATTACAGTAGAGCTTCTTATTATTTCCTTTTTTGTAGCCTTGGCCAAGAGAGTCCTCTAACTTAGGGGAACATAAGCCACCTAAGTTTCAACTCTTCCTCTTTTGGGCACTAAAGGTAAGGATTCTTCCTCTATGGTTATAGGTGGTACTTGTTCTTCTTCTTCTACCTTTTCCTATGCTTTCTCTTCATATTGATGAAGGGGAACTTTCTCAGTTCCTTGAGCTTGCTTTGCTAGGTCAACTTGGGGCTCTTCTTCTTCTTTAGGTTGTACTTGTTCTTCTTGAGATGCTTGTGTAGGACCCATTTGCTTCTTCCCCTTAGCTAGAGCTCTTTTCTTCCTTACTCCCCTATTTTCTTTGAAGTACTCAACCTCCTACTATTGTTGATGTACTATCTTTGGCTTGACTAGGGATTGAGTTAGGAAGGTTGGCACTATGAATATGGTACCTTTACCCTTTACTAGGCATGTTGTGGCTTGTAGAGGAACATCCTATGGAATGAGATCGCTTTTGAAAGGCTTCTTGATCCATTCCCTTGTTAGTTGGACTATGTGTTGAGCTCTATGATTGATGTCAAAGTTCTCATCCCTCCCAATTTCTACATTCATTATTGGCCTATCACAAATTTTGTACCTAATTTACAATGGATCTAAGACATATTTCATGTCTTTCTTGATAGTCTTTAATGTGATCTTTATTTTTAGGGCCTTATCTACCAGATATAGAGTTATCCTACAATAATCTCTTTTCTATATATTGTAGTCATCTATTGCATTCATCTAGTGATCCTCCAATACATCTTCATGTACAAATTTCTTCCCTACCAAATGCTACACCATCCCAATATTATCAAAGTATGGGTGAGGGGATTTGTACTCTTCCAAGTGATATTGATCCCATTCTGAATTGAAGGTAATGATGTGTTTTTTCTGCATGATCTTGAAAGCACCAATGGTGATTGGCCACATCCATGTCTTTTTGTGTTGTTTCCTCACTTTGTCATATGTAGATGTAAGTTGTCTAGAAATCTCCAATAAAATGAGACTATCTGATGGATATCTTATAAGTTTCTTTAGGTTCACTTGTGTGCCTATGACCCTAAGGAATGTGAATGTTTTGAGCTAGATATAGTAGGAGCCTATATTTGAAATATGAGCCATTGCTTCAACTAACATTTTTTTGCATAATAATCCTCAATGAATCAAATGATTGTAGAAATGAAACCATCATTCACTATCCTTTCTCCACACTTTGATTTGATAACTTCTAAGTCATTACCAACTATGGATATACTACATAAGGCTATGTATTAGCATCTTGCATGCTACCCTTCTTATAAAGCCCTAGGTAGTCCATTGTTCTAGCCATTAATAAGTACACAAAAGATAATGTCATATAGAATTTGAGGTTGGCCTTGACAGCTAATAAATTCTCATCTAGGTTGTCACTCAGGATTGTAGCCCAGTTAGTTGGTATCTTGGCCATCTTGATGGTTTCTATGAAATGTACCATCTAGGTTTTATGATGTCCAATAGTTGGAAGTCCCATTGCTCTACTCAAAAGTACAATTGAATAACCAATATCGTCTTTCATGTACCCTTGGGTCATGTCCACTTTACTGACTCTATGAATGACTAGAGTTCTATTAATCAAGAAGGATGAATGAATTATCTCTAAAAATTCCTTCTTATTATCCCAATACCATTTTTCTACCCTAAGAGGTGGAAAAGCTTCTCAATATTTTAAGGTTAGAGGTGGAGAACTATTTCTCAAGTGACACTCTTGATAACCTTTTTTTCAAGACATAGTGATCCACCAAGATCATGATTAACTCTAAAGATTGTATTGTAACTAGATGTGAGGCTATATTGACAAGACCTAAATGCATGAGTATAGATACCATCACTAATCTTTCCTTAGGTCTGCTACATATGATAAGGAAGACATTCCAATTAAAATGCCCGAGCTCAGTATCTCTGATCTTTGCATGTCCATTCTTAAAGTGGGATTTTATAGGTGTACCTTTGTCTTTAAGTACTATAGGTTTGGGAGAAATCTTTTCACCCATTGAAGATGAAGATGATGCCAATTTTTTAGGAAGTACAAGGGGGAAACATAGTCCCTTCTATTTTTCATAGCCCAAAAAAGGGTGTACACATGTGCACCTTTATGGGGTGCACATGTGTGCACCCTTATTTATTCCTTGAATTATTTTAAAAGGTGTGCATGTGTGCACCTTGGGGAGGTGTGTAGATGTACACCTTTCATTAGGTTTTAGCTTTACTTAGTTTTGTTTTTAAAAGAAAAGCTGTGCACATGTGCACATTGAGAAGATGTGTATGTGCACACTTTTTCTTGACTTAGTGTTCTTTGTGTTAGGTTATTTTTTAGGTTTTTAGTATACAAAGGTGCACACATGTGTGCCTTGAAGAAGTGTGCATGTGCACAATTTTGGTTTCTTTGTTTGCATTGTTTGTGATGCAGGAGTGGAAGCGAGAGCATAGTGTGTAAGGTGCAAAGGTGTGGTCAATAGGAGACTATGGAGAAAAGTGAAGTAAGGGGGAGGAGTCCCAAGTTTATATAGACCCGTACTATAGAGTGCACACCTCCATAGGTGCGCACCATTTGAAGGTGCACACATGTGCAAGTGTGCATCTTCAAAGGGATATAAGTGCACAACTGCACACCTAACAAGGTGCATAGGTGTGCTAGTGCATATTTAGGTGCTTTTCACTTGAAAAAATCTCCAATTTCTCCCTAGCTATGACATTCTTGACTTGACCTAGACTCGTGAAGAGTTCTAGCATGACCTAGGCCCCAAACTAGGTGTTTGGGAGACAAAAGTTTACTAGGGTTTCCCATTTGTAGGAGAAATGGGGTGTGCATTGTGAAACCACAAAAAATAACCCAACACAAAGGAAGAAATGATGAAGGAATTTCTTCACCAGAAAGAATTCTTCTGACATGTGTCAAAAGACAACTAAATTTTGAACACTTTAAACAACTTTCAAGTTCCTTGATAGTAAAAAAAACAAAAAAAAATCAGAATCTTCAATCTTCAATCTCAATGTGTGCATAATGTATTCATTTCCTTTGACATTTAAAAATGTAGTTGTTCATGAGCTTCTAAAAAATTGGAAACAATCCTTCACTCCTCCAGTCCATTCATCAAGAATCCTTGTAGATCATGTCTATTAGTCACTTTCTAATTAGATGAGAGAATCTATTTTGAGGGATCTTAACGAGTTATCATTTTTTGCATTTCAGGTCCTCAGTAATCTTCGAATTCTACTTCATGAAGCTTGCATGTTGCTTTTCAATTCTTCCATGAAGTGATTTGTATAGATAATGGATAGCCATTTTGGAGTGCATATCCCTATTGTTAGATTACCTTTCTCATACCATTTGGAATCTTTCATTCTTAACACCATCATTTCTTTTATTCTCTTTCTATACCTTGAATACATTTAGACTATGTGGCCAAGACATTGGTGTTGTTTCTCATATTCTTTCTTTAGTTTGATAACTCTTGCATTCCTCTTTTATGAACCTTTGAAAACTCTCATGCCAAATAGTGACCTTAGCAATTCTTTGAAAAGAACTTTTGTCTGAACTGACAAGTTTTAGTCTATCTCTTGCTGCCATCAAGCTTAATTTGAAAAAACCAAGATAATTAATCTTTTAAATTTGAAAGGTGTTTAGAACTATTGATCTACAATTTTTATTTAGAGACTAAAGTCCTTTACAACTACAAGTAACACCCGTTATTTAGTTGGTACAGGAAACAAAATTATTTGAATGCTTTGACAAAGAAATACCTCTTCCTAAAAATTTGAAACCACAAGGAGTGATTTGTGAAATGTGTCAAGAATGAGTCTTGATTACACCTAACCCCCAGACTGACATGAATTTGAAGGAAAACATGTAACTAAAATTAAATACACAACCGAAAGAAAACACACTTGTAGAAATAATTTTTTATTTTTTATTTTATTTATTGATTTTTCTTTATTTTAATTTTAAATTTTTTCCCCTCTTTTAGGTATAGAAGTAATGTTTCAAGAACTAGCCATTGACAAGAAATGGGACCAATTTCCCTTGTAGGGAACTCAACCTAAAAGTAGTTTCTCCCAAAATCTTTGTAATTTGATAAGGGCCACTCCACAAGTGTTGAAACTAAATGTGACTACCTGACTTTTGTTTTGCATTATCCCATAGGAGAATAGGGTTAGATATTATGAAAGATTTTATTGTGGTCCACTTGTCAAACCACTATTTGATGGCAACCTGATATTTTTCCATATGCTCCCAAGTTGTTGTTCTTTTCTCATCTAATTCCAAGAGATTCATTAGTCTCATCTAAACTCTATCCATGTTCTCAGCATACCCCTTCATAAATTCTAATACTAGTATCCTGCGATTAAGTGGGAATACTAGTTCTTGTCCCTAGATGAGTAAATAGGGAGATGTCCCCAAAGAATTTTTTATATTGACTCTTGTATGCATGAATATGTGGCCTCTGTTAACACACACACTTCAACATGGTCCTTATATGTGGATTCATCCTGGAATGAACATGAGATTATTCAACCAAGAATAGTCTAGTAAGGCAAATTGTTGCCTTCTATCTTGAGGAATTTTTCCTATTTAATATCCTCAAATTTGAGGTGTAGGCAACCAGACCCTCTAAGAATGAAGGATTTAAAAATGCAACTAATTATAGATGAGTGTGCAATTTAGTCTAAAATGTGTTATGCAATTAATCTAAGAACTTATAAAACAAACTAGATTAAATGTATGCATTTTAACTCTAAATTTCATTAATCTAGGAATGAGAATATGTGAATATAATAAACTAAATGAGTGTATAACATAGCAGCAATTCAATTAAACCTCTGTAATGAGGAATTATGAGTTCCTTAAATAGAATTCCTTGAATCTATCAATGGGTGAGATCAACTCGGATCGACGGTTAGGATTAAAGCAAACATTCAATTAAGATGGAAACTTTCTTGTGCAGGTGAAGTGAACTATTTCTAATCTGAGTGTGATGAGCAATCAATTGAACTTTCCATGAGTGAGAGGATAAGTTAACTGGATTGATTCTAATTTTGAGAAGTAGTTCACTCAAAGTTTCCATTTAGAACTCAAGAGAAGACTTAGGAAGAATATTTAATTTAATAAAATGAGATATGCTCTCATAAATACCTTTTCTATTTAATTAAATAACTTTTCTTAATTAATTAGAAATAGCTTTTCTATTTAAATAAATACTTTCATTTAATTGATTAAAATAGGCATATTTATTAAATTAAATAAATTTAACCCCATAGTACATTAGCCTTAGGAGATAATTTAATTTAATAAAGTATGAATACTTTAGATTAAATTAAATTTAAATCAAATAGGTTTAATGTAGCTAATATGAGTGCATACTATAGGGATTAAATATGAAATATGATGAATACAGATTAGGGTTTTCTGCATCTGACAATTAAGTCAACTAGTGATAATTAGAATAAAAATTGCAATAGGTCTTAGGATTGGTCATAATAGACCAGAATTGGTATAATGGCAATGAGCCAATTTTGGGGTATTACATTTTGCCGCTCTTTGAATGAATGTGCAAGGAACATGTTCAATTCAAAAAAAATCAAAAAGCATGATGCAAGAATCAAGGAATGAGATTGGTTCCAAAATTGATGATATGAAGACCAATTGATAAGCTTTTAAGGACCATCTCTAGAATAGAGGTTAATCCAAAGGAATCCAAGTAGAGCACCTAGATACCTAAATTAATAAGCATTTAAAAGATTATCCCCAGAACATAGCTTAATCTTTAAGGATCCAGATAGAACACCTAGATACCTAAATTGATAAGCATTTAAAAGATCATCTCCAAAATGGAGCTTAATCTCTAAGGATCTAGATAGAACACCTAGATACCTGAAATTGATAGCATTTAAAAGATCATCTCCATAACAGAGCTTAACCTTTAAGGATCCAGATAGAACACCTAGATACCTGAAATTGATAGCATTTAAAAGATCATCTCCAAAATGAAGCTTAACCTTTAAGGATCCAGATAGAACACCTAGATATTTGAAATTGCTAGCATTTAAAAGATCATCTCCAGAATGGAGCTTAACCTTTAAGGATCCAAATAGAACACCTAGATACCTAAAATTGATAACATATAACAAAATCAAATTATGAGACATAGAATCATCCCCAGAACAAGGCTTGATCCTTAGGAGTCAAAATTTAGATTGTCCTGATACCCATAATCGACTGATGATTAGATGAAATAGATGACAAAGATGCTAGAAAGAGGGAAACCAGATGCCCCTAGTGGTGTCATAAGATGGACACAAGGTGCCCCGAGCAATAAGGATTCAATGATGTAGTCATCCTACCCCTCAGGAGCAAAATCGAAAGATGACACACAAGAAATATGATATAGGGAAGAAATCCAAGATTCTGCAGAATGGAGAAGAAATTATAATGATCATAAGAAAATTTAGAATTAATTTGGTGTGATTTTGAGGTACAGAAGACCAAGTTTAACTAGAAGTTGACTAGAATTGCTAATCGTTGACTTGAGTTGACTATTTCCAAAATAGATTTTGAAAGTATGAAGAACTTTGAGTTGACAAGATTCCAATAATTAGAAAGTATCAAAAAAATTTGGGCTACACAAGTGTTCGATCGCGTCTATCCCCAAAATTTTAAAATACATTTTTGAGGCACTGAGGGGTGTCACATTTTGAATTTGATCCTAAAAATGGATTCAAAATAGTCAAATTAACCAAGAGTGATTTTTTAGCAAATTGAAGCACTTTGAAAAATTAGGTCAACAGCTATATAAGGGCCCAAGGGATCATTTTCAAATCATTTATGCATTTTATCTTTTGTGAATAGTAGCTCTGAGAGTAAGATGATAGTGAATGTGCAAGATCATCATTTTGAGTGCTCCTGACAACATAGCTGACCGAAAGACTATAGATCTCTGGTGAGTCATTGATATCCTAGCTTTGTACTTTTATTTTCATGCATTTTGATGTCATTTATTGAAATTTTTAGCATGTTTTAGGAAGGTTAAATTAGTCTTTGCGCAAGACTATCCTTTCTCACATGAAGACATTCTCTTCTCACGTGAAGAAATAGGATCCTCAATTTCTTCATGCGTGTCAGTGGGTTTTCTCTTGCGGGAGATACCCACCTCTCATGTGAAGAATGAGAAATCTTGCTCAATCTTTCTATGGGAGACTTTCATTCTTCGTGCGATGAAGATATTTCTTGCGTAAAAATCTGTGATAGCAGAGTTGATTTGTTCATTTTTGAATGTGAAATTTGCATTTTTGTCTACATTTTTCTACCGTTTCTACCTAGTACTTATCATTTACTTATTGTTTTTTTTTGTGTGTGTAGGAGGTCTTTGATGATTTTTCATTTAGATCCCACAATCCACCATATGGAGATTTCTTTTTGAGTCTCGATGATGCTGATAGGGCACATATCACTCAATTGGGCTTGTCTTCTCTATGTCGGATCCTAGTAGTGCTGGTGAATCATGGCCTGCTCACAACCTTGGTGGAGCATTTCCATTCATAGATGAACACCTTTCACCTACCAGTGGGGGAGATGACCATCACCCCAGAGGACATATGGAGGATACTCAAGATCCTATTCCATGGAGCACGCATGATTTATGATGTGATGCCCCGAGTAGGTACAGAGGCACTATCTATTGTGTTTGAGAGGGAGCTATGGAGGGGTCAAGCCATCAATTGGGATGAGCTTGTGAACACCTATGGATAGACACACAAATTGGCATCAGTGCTGGTGATATTTTTGAGTTTCTTTTTAATGCCAGACAGGGGGCATCATAGCTTAGAGTGTGGTTGGGGGGTCATGCTTTACCAGATGGTAGAGGCCCTTGAGATATTTGGGTGGGGTCAGTGCATCGTAGCCCATATGTTCCATGAGATGCACGAGATAGTCTTCTTGAGAAGAAGAATATGGTAGTAGGAGTCTATGTCTTACAGATCTAGGCATGGGAGCATCTTCCCATATGTAGGCCCATTCATGAGGAGACCTCAGAGCCTGTGGAGCCGTATATCTGTAGGTATCGAGGTCACATTACCTAGGTCTTCTTGGGTAAGATAGAGCACTGGCGAACTTATCTCGATGACTTGGTCTTCATCATATGGTGGCCCTGGCAAGAGACAGGATTAGGATGATACCCCAAGGGAGCTGAGATGGATGTTTTAATCATGACCATTGTTGGGTAGGATGTCATAGATCATTGAGAGGTTTATGATTTCATGAGTGTGATGATAGTATGGCTGACCACAAGACATTTCATAGGATTACTGTACCTATGCTAGATGAGTGAGGGATGTAGAGTGAGGGTGGCGACCATGACTGGACCCAAGTCAATCTATGATAGATGTGCACAACTTTATTGTGACACACTGGGACTATCTCCTTGACATTTCTAATGTAGGGATGATGCCTACATACCAAGCATATTTGATTAGTCATCCTTTCCCACAATTCACAAACCCAATGGGGAGAGCAGGGCAAGGTTAGAGATAGGCACCTCCATAGTAGGAGGTACCTTAGTAGCAGGAGTAGCCATAGTTGTAGGTCCAGAACAAGGTATAGTAGGTACAAATTCCCCCATGTCATATGGGATCAGCCACAGATGCAGGTGGTAGTGGCATATTGCAGGGTCAGTGATGGAGGTCAAGGATAGAGGAGCAGGCATCACCATAGGAGGTACCATTGCAGCAATAGGCATCTAAGATTATGGATAAGGATATGCCTAATCAGTCTACTACGGGGACATAGGACATAGTACAATTCTATTGAGCGAGATTTGTTAGGCCTCCCAATAGTTGGGAGAGTTGCAGATATAGGTAGCTACCCATGATGCAAAGCTGGTGGAGCAGTAGTAGGAGATTGATCAATAGAGAGAGCATGCTAAGACTGCTGAGCAGAGAGCAGAGACATTGTAGGATGAGGTTCACTTATAGTCAGCCTTGGTAGTGTACTATTTTGCTGCATATTTGACAGTGGTGCCTAATGAGGCTTTGTAGGTACAATAGTTTTCATAGTATGCATGAGAGTTTGGAGGTGCATGACCTCCTGTGAGGCTGGACATGCCACCACCTACTGCTCTTGCTCCTTCTAGAGATGAGAGAGTATAGGATAGAGTTAGATGCTACATGCCTGGCTCTTGATTTTGATCTTTGACTATATGTCAATTGGTGTGCCAACACCATTTTTTATCATATTGATCGATAGCACTCGAGTAGTGCCCATTTTTTTGATATATATATATATATATATATATATATATGAGATTTTGAGCTGAGTATCATTGTGTACATGTCATTGTCTGTGTCTACTTCACTTTGATGTACATGAGATGTATGTTTTACTTTGATATGATGTGATTATGAGCATGTAGAGTAGATATTATTAGTATATGGATGTAATGCATATGAAAATGGTCTGACATCTCATTTAGTGTTGTGTTTTTTTCTTGATAGTGACAAGTATTCCATTGAGGAGTGCAAATCAATAAACCAAATGCTTGTGCAGCCTTGGAGAAACCTGATGTTTGGAGAAGCCCCCAATCTTTCATCACACAAGGTAGAAATAGAATTACCACCAAATTGCATGCTTATGCATGTAATGCAAGACTTATGTTAAATGCAACCCTAGGTCTAGTTATCGAGCCTTGACAATTTATCATCACTGGATATAGAACAAAGCTCATATGTTATACAATTCCTAGTGACATTGCAATCATGGGAATATGAATAGACTATATGTTATAGGTTTGTCAAGATTAAATGTAAGAATTAGAGGCACAAGAAGCAAAAATGACCAGAACATTTGTCCCTTTTAATATAGCAAGTTAACATAAGCATCAAAACATAAACACTGGGATGACCAAAATGTTTCTTTCATGACAAGCACACATAACACACAAGAGATCCATCTTATGCTAAATATTTAGTGAGTATTCTATCCGCAATGACCCTTGCATTCGTAACCTGAGACATAAATTTTATAGGTGTACTCGCAGTGACCTGTACATTCACTTAAGAGGACAAGTATCAATATATACTATAGCATGAAGAGTTCATTCCAATAGAAAAGGAGAATTACTAATGTTATTGATGTATTCATATAAAAGGAGTCGGGGTACACCTGGCCATTCAATGTGAGATGGAGGCTTTTATAGTGGACGCCCCTCTCATAGGAATATGTCAACTAATTGGAACTAAATTGCAAGCAGAAAGCAAAGAAAAGATCATACCCCTAGTCATTACTTCTCTAATTAGAAATGACATCATTGAGTTGCTTGAAGGGACATGATAAAGCAAAAACAAAGAAAACAAAGAAAAATCTCAGCATATCAAAACAAGTAAGTCATTTTGAAACTATTATTTTTCATGGGATTGCTGTCAGGTGTCAGTGTCCAGAACATGTTTGAAAGAAATCTCTTCAATAGGGTGACAACAGTAGGTAGACATAGTCAGAATGACTAGTGACTGAGGTCAAAGGGGAATCTTCACAATGAAGAACCTAAGGAGGATTGAGCAATAGTAGATAGACATAGCTAGGATGACTGGTGACTGATGCAAGAGAGATCTTCCATAAAGGAATCTAGAGATGTGACCCAAGCAACAATAGGTAGACACAACTGAAACAACTAGTGACTGTTGCGAAAGAGATTCTATGAGGAGAACCTTGAAAAAAAGGGACATTGGTGATAGTAGGCAGATGCAATGAGGACCACTAGTGACTATCATGAAGGAGATTCTATGAAGAGAATCTCAAAAATAGTGACACTAGCGACAGTAGGCAGATGTAGTGAGGACCACTGGTGACTATCGCAAAGGAGATTCTATGAGGAGAATCTGAAAAAGAGTGACACTAAAGGGGAATGCCCCCAAGTTGTGACAAGACTCAATCCATAGATACATGAATGAAAGTAGGAAATCAAAGAAAGAAAGTGGAAGCATGAAAGCGACTATACATAATAGCTAGAAGATGCACTGCAAGATGGAGCATTGGGAACAAGAGGTGCTTGTTGACCAAGTTTTCACCGTCTTGGCAAGATTTTCTTTTTTTTCTACCATGATGCCTATTTCCAGGTTTTCACCAATGACACTTTTTTTTTTTTTTTTTTTTTGCATTTTTCTTCTTTTTGATTTTCTTGTATTTTTGAGATTTTTCACTTTTTTTGGTGTTACCAAGGCACCTATTGCTAGGTTTTCACTAGGGTAACAATTTTTTTCTATGTGTCTAGTTTTTTTGGTTTGAATGTGTTTACTATTCTCTGCTGATGGGGGGCAAACCGCGCAAACAAGAACCAAAAAATTGTGAGGCATGGAAGGCTTGCAAGGATGTTTGGAAAATTTTGCAGAAAGGAAAAGTGACTCGTTACATGGAGCGACTCAATGGTTTTAAGCCACACATCACTATGGCTTTCTTTAAGAACTGGTCCAATGACAAAGTCACTCTCCATGGTGTGACTGTGAAACTTACGGAGGAGTTTATTGCTGAGATCATGGGGCTTCCTACGGTGGGCATAAAATTCACTAAGCAAACTAGTATTTCAAATGCAACCTACAAAAAGTTTCCAAAAATGGAAGAAGAGGAGAAGCTTCTGGAAAAGAATGGTGATTTATTTGATGTGAACCAAATAAAGGAGATCTGGAGGGATGTTCTTTGCTGCATCCGTGAGTATTTCATACTTGATGGAAGAAATAAAAGAGTTCATAAATGTCATTTTGTTTTTTTAAATCATTTCAGATATAAAGATAGAATATCTTTCCCCTTCTTTTTGTAGTTTTCTTTACTTAATAGTTTAGAAGCCCATAAGAAAAAGGAATCCAGACCCATTCTTCATGAAGGTTTGATCCTTCTTATTGAGGGATATTGTAAAAATAAGTGCATTTCCTCTACTCCCTCTAAGGACAAGAAGAAAGAACCCATTAAGAGTAAGAAGGGTGACTCTGTTAAAGGTAAAGAAAATGGTCTAAATTTGAAACCCTCTGCCTCTCAAGTTTTTGAGGATGAGGAGTCTGAGACTGATAATTCAGAAAGCTATGAGAATTGGAAACCTGAGGATGAGGATGATACTGAAATTGGAGAGTTAAGTTCTAATTTGGACAGGTATTTGGAGACTGAAGATAATAATGAAAAAGGAAAAGAGGAAAATAATAGTGAAGGTAACTTTGAATAGAGTAAATCTAATAATGAGGGCAACCAGGTTATTTCTAGTGGGGGTAATAAAGTGGAAGATAACACTGTTGGGAATCCTATTTAGAAGAATAAGGAGGACCATACAGCTATTACTGCTTCTCCTGTTAAGGGGATTGAGGAAGAAAAAAGGAAGGACTCTGCTCATCCTGAGGACTATGCCGAGGGTCGAAAGGAGGATCAAACGAAAATGGAGGATATCAATGATAATGTCTGCTCCCCCCCTCACGAGACTACTGAAGATGATTGTGACGCTATGCAGAGGGATACCATGCTTACCTTCCTACATTCTGCTAAGGAGAAAGCCAACACTAGTCTCAAGGTTGATTCTTGGATCTACAATGAAATAGTGGTTTTGAAGAAAAAGGTGGAAATTTTGCAACATAACCTAGATACTATCAATGTTAAACTTAGTGATATGGAAGGACAGATGGGAGACATCCCTAACAAACTTAACAACTATGAGAAAAACCTCAAAATGTTAATCAAGAATAGTAGCTCTAAGATGGAACAGGTCAACTCAAGTATTTGGGTAGCCACTACTAGCCTGGGCAAAAGGGTGAATGAAGATATCATTTCGGCTGAGGGTCCGAGAAAAAGAACTAGGCAGAGCTCAAGGAAGAGTGCTATGAAAGCTGCTACTACTATGGATGTTGTTTCCATTCAAGAGACTCCTGCTATTGGTAAGGAAGCAGCTAAATTGATCCTGGAGCTGCAATAGTGGCTCTGGGGTGGGTTCTCTAGTTTGGTGCCTATCTGGTATTGGTCGCTAGTTGGGGACTCTGGTCTTGGTTTCTGGTTTTTTTATATAGTTTAGACTATTTGTGGTTCCAGGTCCCTATAAAACCTGGGTTAGTTTGTTTTTGGACTTTTCTAATGGTTTCAGGTCCCTATAAAACCTAATTTTGATACTGTTCTTCAGCTTGTTGCAGGTTTTTTCTTGGTTGGGTTGTATTGCTTTATCTTTCTATTTTTTGTTAAAGGGTTTCGGGGTCCCTTCAAAACTTTCTTTTACCGTAATCTAAAACAATTTTTTTCAGGACTTGTTCTAATTTTTAGGATTTTTTTTAGGACATATAGATATGTACAAAGAGCTATTGCTATTAGATCAATTGTAAAAACACTTTAGGTGGAGAGTGTTGACAGGCTCCTTTAGCACTTCTCCCTCAGTTGTGGAAAGCTGATAGGTGCTAGATCCATATACTGCAGTACTGATGTAAGGACTGAGCCAGTTTGGTTCAAACTTTCCTTTTTGGATTGTTGTTGTTGATTCTTAGGGTTCTCTCTTAGGACAAGATTACCTAGCTGGAAGTCATGTGGCTTGACCCTCCGATTGTAGCTTCGTGATATTTGTTGTTGATATGCTAGCAAATGATCACATGCCACTTGTTGTCATTCATCCAATAATATAGGCTATTGAAGCTGAGCTATCCTATAGTCATCATCAGTAACAAGGCCCTTCATAGAGATTCTCAAGGTAGGAATCTTGACCTCTATTGGAAGCAAAACATCCGTTGCATACACCAAAGCAAAAAGTGTCATACTCATTGGAGTTTTGATGCTTGTCCTATATGCCCACAGGGCTAGGTTGATCTAGAGATGCCAATCTCTACCTAATTTGCTAACTATGTGATGAAGAATTTTGAGGATATCCTTATTGGATGCCTCAGCCTAGCCATTACCCTAGGGTTAATAAATGGAAGACCAATGTTGTGTGATTTTGAATTTCTTGCACAGTTCCTTGATGTCTTTGTTCTTGAATTGTCCTTCATTATTAGTAATGATTGAGGATGATACACCATATTTGAAGATGATGTAGTTTGTGATAAAAAGTTCTACAGTTTTTCCATCCACAACTATGAGAGGTACTACCTCTACCCACTTCATGAAGTAATATGTAGCCATGATAATGAACTTATGTCCATTAGAAGAGGTTGGGTGAGTTTTTCCCACCAAGTCGAAGGCCCATTGTTGAAACAACCATGTTGTAGTAGAGGGAATCAACTCTCTAGCTAGAACATGGATCAAATTCCCATGTAGGTGACACTGCTTGCAGGATCTAGCATACTTGATAGCTTCTTGCTCCATTTTAGGCCAATAGTAACCAGCTCTAAGGAGTTTACAAGATAGTGTCAAGCCTTTGGAGTGAGATCTGCAAATGCCCTCATGATCATCAGCAATAATGACATAATATGAAGCATTATGGATTAGGTAACATTTCTCATTCTAGGTCAGACCTTTTGGAATGGTTTGATTGTGGAGATAGGAATAAATGTGATGGTAGCAGGATGATTCTTGTTCAACAATAGAATAGATCATCCTGGAATTAGGGGTGTCATAGGCTAGGTAGTGTAATGCTTCCACCAAGAATTTGTGTCAGAGGTCATTTTTAGGCCTCTATAGTAGGGAGGCCAAAGTAGCCATGACATCAACCACTTTATTATTTGCTTATGGAACTTGTTGGAAGGTGATGTGTGCAAAATACTTCTTTAAGTCATCAACCATGCACTTGTAAGGAATTAGTTTCTCATCTTTTTTTTGGTACACATCATTAACTTGGTTGATGACAAGCTAAGAGTCACCAAAGATGTCTGACTAATCTATCCTCCATTCGGCCATAATTTTCATGTCATTGATCAAAGCCTCATATTCAACAATGTTGTTTGTACAAGGAAACATAATCTTGTACACTTTGTGCAATGAGTATCTTTGTGGTGTAATAAAGAGTAATCCAACTCCTGATCCTTATTATGTGAAGGACCCATCAAAGAACATAACCCATGTGTGGTGCATGAGTGTCAAAATTGACTCATTTGGAAAATCAATGTTCATTGGTAGAAGACTCCATATGGGTGAATCGGCCAACTGATTTGCAATTGCCTACCCCTTGATAGCCTTGCATTCAATGTATTGGCTGTCAAACTCACTAAGTATCATAACCCATTTAGCCAATCTTCCTATGAGAGCTACCGTACTAAGAAAGTACTTTAGTGGGTCTATTTTAGCCATGAGTAGTGTAGTGTGGGCAAGCATATAGTGCCTGAACTTCTAGGAAGCAAAGACAACTGCTAAGCAAGTTTTCTCAATAATGCTATAGTTCTTCTCATAAGAAATCAGTGTTCAACTCAAGTAATAAATAGCCCTTTCTTTGTTGTCATTATCTTCTTAAGCCAATAGGATTCTAAGAGACATTTTACTTGTTGAGATGTATAAACGCAAAGGCTTCCCATGGATAGGAGGCATCAAGATTGGCAGATTGATAAGATATTATTTAATTTGTGTTAAGCTTTGCTCACAATCTTGGCTCCAATTGAATCTCACACCCTTATGTAAAGTCTTTGTGAAGGGTTGTGATCTATCTGCCAATTGTGAGATAAACTTGGGAATAGATTGGAGCCTTCCCTATAGTCCTCTCATCTGACTAATGTTCTGAGGTGGTGGCATGCCCATTATTGCTTGTACTTTCTCTAGATCTACCTCAATTCCTTTTACAGAAATGATGTATCCTGACAACTTCCCTGATGTGACACAAATGTGCATTTCTTAGGATTGAGTTGAAGACTAAATTTTTCCATATCATCTAGGATGGGCCCCAAATCTTGTAGATGAGTATTTGCATTTAGCAGTTTTGACCAAGGTATCATCAACATAGTCCTCCATGGTCTTATGCATCATGTCATGGAAAATTGTAGGAACAACTCGCTAATATGTAGCACCAACATTCTTCAAGCCAAATGGAATTAAATTCCAACAAAAGGTTCCCCATGCACATGTGAAAGCCATTTTCTCCTGGTCTTTTGGTGCAAATTTTATCTAATTGTATCCAAAAAACCCATCCATAAGTGAGTACATCTCATAGCCAGCTATCATGTCCACTATCATATCAATATTAGGAAGTGGAAAGTAATCTTTAGGACATGTCAATTTAAGATCATGGAAGTCTGTGAAAACCTTGATAGATTTATCATGCTTGGAAACTGGAATAATATTGGATATCCATTCAGCATAATCAAATGTGTATATGAAACCAACTTTTAGAAGTTTCTCCAGTTCTGCTTTGACAATCAATGCGACATGAGGATGCATTTTCTGAAGCTTTTATTTAATTGGTTTGATCCTTGGTGCTATGGACAAGTGATGCATTATAAGATCAGGATCTAGTCCTAGCATGTCAGAGTATGTCCAAGAAAAAAATTATTTTCTTTTCTTTGAAAAAGGCAATGAATTCTTCCTTTTCTTTAGGTGACAGCAACTGTGCCAGATGTATCATATGAGAATGTTCTTCTATGCCTAGGTTAATTGGATGTGTTGGTTCTATCAACACTAATGATCTCTCCTGAAAGTGACTGGGAAGTGCGTCAAATATCTCATCCACGAGTGCCTCAAAGAGGTTTTCACCCTTGGATATGTCTTTAGTTTTTAGTTTTTTGGGTTTCGACACTGCCACGATGTGGTTTTCACCATCGGACCTTTTGCATTTTTTATTTTTAATTGTATAATTAAGATATTTGATGTTAGCCTCAGTCATATTGACACTCTACTCATTGGTGGAAGACATTATAGGTTTGATAGCATTTAGGTAACAGGTGAGAGCATAGTCATTCTAGAATGTGGGGACTTCACTAGATGCATTAGGTTTCTAGTCTATAAGCTCAGGATGTGTGAGTGAGAGAGTAGTGGCTGGTTTAATTGCATCCACAATATAGTCATTAAGTGCTTGGACCAGAAATTTGAGACCTACGACAACCTCATCCACAAGTGTGTCCAAATGCTTCTGAGTACAAATGTCAGTAATTGATGACTCTAGGACACCAGTTGGATTAGACCCATGTGACCTGACCCTAGATGTTTCACTCGCTTCAATTTGATTTTCATAGACATGTACTTAGTCAATGTCTTTATTAGTAGTCACTTCTAAAAGAGAGTCAAACTCATATTCTTCAGAATTAGTGCTATATGGAGAGAGACTATAGAACTCCCTAATAGTAATAGGGACATACTTGCCTTCATCCTCTGGGTTCTTATACAAATACTCAATACAGAATGACTGACTAGATTCTCCCTTTTCTGAATGGTATTTGAGTTTCTTAGTATTGTCCTTAGAAGAGTCACTAGTATCATCCACAGTGCTAACATGTGGCATAAAGCCATCTGGCTTAGTGAATAATTTAGTGAGATTATGAGGAATAGGATAAGGATAGGAATCCTCATAATTAGATTCTTCCTCTCAAGTATCTGGCTCAGCTTGTGACTTGTTTTCAGATGAACTCTCAAGTGTTGGTATAATTTATTTGGTTCTAAATGAAAAGGAACCTTCTTAAATCCTAGGCCAGTTGTATCATTGTTGCTTCGAGCTATTGCTTTGATAGGATCAATTAAGCCATTGTTATTACATCCAATAGGGCTAGTTCCCTTGTAACCAAAATTCTTCATAAGCCTAAGACCAGGCCCATATTTCTCAGGAGTGATTTCTTGAGCTTGCTCTGTTAAGTCTATTGGAGGCTCTTCTCTATAAAGCCATGCTGCAATAAAATTATTTTCACTTTCATCTTCTAAGGACACTATAGCCTTAACAAAAGTGGCATTATACTTGGTTTGAGGTGTCAGTAAGAATGGCTTCTTTGCCTCCAAGGGTCTCCCATAATGATGAGGAGATTTTGGAAGAGATGTCAATGATAGCACTGGTTCAATGTGATACTCTCCCATGCTAGTTTCTTTCAATTTGAATGACTGCTCAATTTGTTTTAGCTTATTTTCATGATAATTAGTGGATTCATGATTAGCAGGGATGAAAGTTTTAGTAGCCTTGAGCATATTATAGGTATAGCTAGTAGTGGCAGGAATAGTAACTTTGGAGCCATGAAATGGGAACTTGGATCATTGGTGGTAGGTGGATGGCACATCACACATCTCATGTATCCATGGCCATCCTAATAGAATGTTGTAATCCAAGGGAATGTCAAGCACCTGACAAGTGACACCCCTTTCTACAGGACTGATGTGAATGGGTAAAACCACGAGACCTAGAGACTTTCATTTCACTTCATCATATACTTTGATAGTGATCTTATGTTGAGGATCAATATAGTCCTCAAAATAATTCAATTATCTAAGGAGAGTAGTAGAGACAATATTCAGGCCACCTCCATTATTGATGAGTACCCGATAAACATGTGCCTAATGGATCATAACCTCGATGTGTAGTGATTGATTGTGTGGGTGACTCAGCGAGTTATCATCCTCCTTGGAGAAGGTCATAAGATAAGGAGAGATTAGGTGACCTACCATGGATTGAAATCACTCAAGATCAAGATCTTGAGGAAAATTTTCCTCAGTGAGGGCTTTGTCCAGAATCTACCTATGAGCAAGCAAGATTTTAAGTAGCTCAAATATGGAAATTTGAGCATTAGTTCATTTCAATTGATCGAGAACACTATAATTGGTTGCTATCAAGTTCATTGTGGGTTTTGCACCTTTTCCAGATGGACCGACAAGGGCTTTGTCTTTGTGTTGTTCAAGATCAAAAGTAGGAGGTGCAAGGCCTTTGAGTACCAACTTGGCTCAAGAGTGAGTGACAACATTAGCACAGTGTTGTGAGGGTGTATTATCCATTGCATTGAGAGTAGGGCCCCTCAAGCCAAATGGTGTCTTGGGTTTGTCATTATCTTATTTCACCTTAAGTGTAATAACATCATAGTATTTAGAATCCACAGGTTCAACCATGTTAATCACATTATCATCATTAGAATATGCATAGTTGACCTCATTGTTGGGTTGTGGTTTTGAAGTCTTTCCTTTTCTGTAAGTTGGGAAAGGTTCTTTGAATGCCTTGTGATTTGAGTTTTAGTTATGGTCATCTACCATAAGATCACCAACATCAATCATGTCCTAGACTTTATGGTGCAAGTTTATGTAGTTGCTAGTTTTCTGTCCCTTATTTTGGTGATATTCATAGAATGAGGTTTCATTCCACCATGGTGGATGTGGTTGTGGATCATAGGGATGAGGATTATCCATTGGTGAAATAAGTTTATGTTGTAGCAATGTTTTGTAAACCATGTACAAAGGTTCTCCCAAGGGTGTATACTCTCACTTGGGGCGTGTTGCCCATGAGTTTCTTGGTTTGTTCCTAGATGTCTTGTTGTTAGGAGGAGGTTTCTCAATGTTTTTGGCTACTTTGAGGCCGTCTATGAGATTAAATTCTACTTTAGCAAGTTTGGGGGTGACATTGTCAATGACTCCATCATGTACAATTTCTCGGTTCTTGTTGACATGTTTAGTTTTATCCCCATTGCAAGTGGAACCTTGTTTTATGTCCCTCTCAAGAGTGAGTTCACCTTTCCTAACCATAAATTCCTCAATACGGATAGCCTGTGTGATCATGTCTTCAAAGGTACATGGACCTTGAAGTTGGACTCTATATCCAAAATCATGTAGGAGGTTATCAGTGAAAATGTCAACCTTTTTCGTCTCTAGAATTTTGCGAGAATGCTTAGTGTATAGTTGTCTCCACTGTTGGAGAAATGTGAGAAAAAGTTCTCCAACTTTCTGTTTAAGGTTGCACAAATCTCAAATGTTGACAGGATGTTGAATGTTATGAGAATATTGTTGATCAAATAAGTTAGCAATTTCATTAGACGTCTTAATACAGGGAGTTACATGTGAAAACCACTCTAAAGCCTAACCACCTAGGCTTCTTGGGAATAAATGCATGAGGTATGTTTGATCATGTATAAACTCCATAGATAAACCACCAAATTCTTGCAAGTGATCTTGGGGATCAGTGGTACCAAAGTACTTGTCGTACTTGGGTAGCTCTACACCTCATGGGAAAGGTAGCATGTTAACACTTTTGTCAAATGGAAATGGACAAAGAGCATCCAATGTCTATGTTTTTGTGGGTTTCTCTTTCTCATGCATCATCTGAGCCAATTGGTCTTGTATAATTTTCAATTGCTTTTGGATTTTAGAAGTCTCAATTTCTTCTTTAGGTGTGATAATAGTTTCCACATTGAAATGAGAGGGCAACTTTGCTCCCTCTTGTGAAAATTTGAGAAAATACTTTTCTTTCTCTTCATTGAGTAGGATTCCCATGACCTTTCGAAAGTTTTTGTCTCATCAACATTTTGCTATGTGTTCAGGGAGTATTTCCACCTCTTCCTATTCCTCATCGATGTCATGGTTTTTCTCTTTCTCTTTGTCATTCCTAGGTGGTTCTCGATGTCTACTATGACTACCATGTTTAGATTCATGATTAGTCATTGTAAGAATGTGTTTAGTTTCGGTGTGTTGTGTTTTGAAAAGTCCTTTAAAAAAGGAGTTAGACATCATGTTTGGAGATACTAGACCTGTACCTATCTTAGTATCCTCTTGGTACAAAGGATTCCTAATTTGTTGCAAGTTTATTTAAAATGTTTGTTAAATTTGAGGTAACCTAATAGGTGAGGGAGATTGTGAAGATGCCTCACTAGTCGAACTAGATATAGATTATGTAATGAAAGGTAAGCAACCTCTACCATGATTATGACCCCTAGGATGACCTCAACTAAGTCTAAGAGGATAAAACACATTGCCACTCCTAGTTGCAACAGTCATAAACAAGAACAAGAAGCAAGAACTTGGACAAGGACTGCACTAAGAATGAGTCTTGATAGGATAAGATAAGAATCTTGTATGCTAAGGCATGAGTAGTCTAATTTGAAGGCTAGAATAGTTAAAGGTTATGACTATCATAACACAGAGTATGACAAGCATTAAGGAACAAGAATCCAGAGAAGTAAAAGATAAGACTAGTCAAAATGTGGATCACAAATCTTCGGTTAAGCTAAATATCACTATTCAAGACTATGCACAGATAGAAAAGGACAACTTAATGTAGGAATCAAACTAAATGGAGATCATAGATTGGTCAAATAAACTAATTTGATAGTTTCAACATAGGATTTCATGCAAAGATTATTTGTAAGCCATGCGAGGAAGTTCACCAGGTCGTACAAAGACTCATGATAGTAATTTAATTTCACACGAAGCCTTTCTATGGCTCACATGAAGAAGTGGCGGGATAGCTAAGATAGTGGCAAGATCTCACATAGGTATGCACAAGATCTCGTGTGAAGATCTAAATTGGCTTGTGTGAAAAAATGAATTCTCGCGTGAGAAAGTACAAGTTTGTGTGTGAAAATCTGGACCAGATTAACAATAGCATTGGATTTTGAAGAGATTTTTAGACTGTTCGAATAGATTGGATAGATTTGTCAGACAAATTTGATTGGACAGATAGTGAGTTTAACTCAGTAAGACATTTGGACAATTTTTTGAGATTCAATCAAGGCAATGTGTTTGAACAAGATAGTGGGAAACAAGCAGTAGTTGAAAACAGTCCTGCCGAGGACAAAGCAACTTGATAGGAAAGGGAAGTCTTGACCTTTATTTGTTGTATATAGTTTTGGACTTTTTTATGACTCAAGAACAAACACACTTTTATCCCTAAAAAAAAAAATTGATAGAGAAGGCAAAACCTTTGTCCCACATCTTATGTGCATGCATGTACCTCACGTAGCCATGTCACCCCCTAGAGGGCACCCATGTTTTTGGTATATTCAAATGACTCAATAGTATATGCTGAATGAGCACCCTTGTGGAAAGGGAAAAACACATATACCACCTTCAAACATCTAGTAGCACGCCTATGGTGAGTTCCATAAGAGAGATTCTTCCCCCTTCTTGCACAAAGATTATGCCTCCTTTCAGAGGTGAATCATGAGGCTTCTAACCATAGGTTTTTGCTTGGATTCTATTCATATTAATTCTTAGTGGCTCTACAAGTAGAGTTGAGTCTAACAACCCACACCAACTCTGAAAAGTGCACACTACTTGCTTAGCAAGCTAGGGGCCGGCATCGACCAGTACACAGATAGAGCTTCCCCTTGATATGTGATATCAAGAATCAAGGGAAATAAATTAATCTAGCTCTGGAGTCTTTTACTCTAAAAAGAATCTTGATTATAGTGAGTTGGAATCTCTGGTGAAAGGAGTGTGCTCACTTGGGTCATTCCTGGAGGTTGGATCACTTTAGCAGGACCTCTAAAGGATTGACTCGGACTGGTGGTTTGATCACAAGGGTCAAAGTTTTTTATTTTCCCCAAGGGGAAAGAGCATACTCCTCTACCTTACTTTCTCACCCAAATGTGCAAAATAAGTTGATTTACTAACTTAGCTTAATCAATTCAGACTTGTCCTTTCACAAGATTCTAATTCCCTAAAAGGAAACCATCATCTCTTCATAGAAAAGCACCCATACTAGAAAACCACTAAGCTGCTCGCCTTCTTCGAAATGCCATCTTTCAAAAGTGTCTAGGTTTCTAATTCACCCTTGGTCATGACCTCCAAGTGGTGAAGAGCATAATCCCCTATTCTTCTGTCTTGCACCCTAGGAAGTTCAGAAGCCCCTAATTAATCTATGTTTTGAAAGCAATAAATAAGACACACTATTTTGTGGGGTTTTAAAATGGTCTTCGTCAAACGTATCTTTGACAATCATCCTGCAAGAAAATAGTTAGTCCATGTTTGAGTGGGTTGTATAAGAAATCTTTGACAAATCATCCTACAGACAATAGTTAAGTTGTAAAAAATTAGAGAAATAGAACAACACAGATTCTAGAAAAAAAACATGTTAATGAAATAAGATTAATAGCTTGAATAGCCTGTTAAAAGTATAAAAATTGAACCTGCTATTTCAAGATCTCATGCAGAAACACACAAAATTCTTTTCCCACTCACGTGAAGAAATAATGTGCTATGTGAAGACTCATGCAATGGGGCACTTTCTTGTGTGAAAAGGCGAGAATCTTCACACGAGAACCTAAATCTTTGCATGAAAATGGATCATCTCATGCAAAAATCTAAGGAACTATACAGAATTGTACGAATAGAGAGCTAAAATATTATTTAAAAAAATGCAGAGGAGGCCAAAAAAATTGATTTTCTCGACCCCATGGAGGGTGCCAAAAATGTATGCATGAATATGTGGCCTTTGTTAACACACACACTTCAACATGGTCCTTATATGTGGATTCATCCTAGAATGAACATGGGATTTTTCACCCAAGAATAGTCTGGCAAGGCAACCTATTGCCTTCTATCTAGAGGGATTTTGCCTATTTAATATCCTCAAATTTGAGGTGCAGGCAACCAGACCCTCTAAGAACAAAGGATTTAAGAATGCAACTAATTTTAGATGAGTGTGCAATTTTGGTCTAAAATGTGTTATGCAATTAATCTAAGAACTTATAAAACAAACTAGATTAAATGTATGCATTTTAACTCTAAATTTCATTAATCTAGGAATGAAAATATGTGAATATAATAAACTAAATGAGTGTATAAAGCAGCAAAAATTCGATAGAAATTCAATTCAACCTCTGTAATGAGGAATTATGAGTTCCTTAAATAGAATTCTTGGAATCTATCAATGGGTGAGATCAACTCGGATCGACAGTTAACACTAAAGCAAAGATTCAGTTAAGATGGAAACTTCCTTATGCAGGTGAAGTGAACTATTTTTGATCTGATTGTGATGAGCAATCAACTAAACTTGCCATGAGTGAGAGAATAAGTTAACTGGATTGATTCTAATTTTGAGAAGTAGTTCACTCAAAGTTTCCATTTAGAATTGAAGAGAAGATTTAGGAAGAATATTTAATTTAATAAAATGAGATATGCTCTCATAAATACCTTTTATATTTAATTAAATAATTTTATTTAATTAATTAGAGAAACTTTTCTATTTAATTAAATAATTTCATTTAATTAATTAGGAATGACTTCCTATTTAATTAAATAACTTTTCTTAATTAATTAGAAATAGTTTTTTCTATTTGATTAAATACTTTCATTTAATTGATTAAAATAGGCATATTTATTAAATTAAATAAATTTAACCTCATCGTACATTAGCCTTAGGAGATAATTTAATTTAATAAAGTATGAATACTTTAGATTAAATTAAATTTAAATCAAATAGGTTTAATGTAGCTAATATGAGTGCGTATTATAGGGATTAAATAGAAAATATGATGAATGCAGATTAGGGTTTTCTGCATCTGACAATTAAGTCAGGTAGCAACAATCAAAATGAAAATTGCCTATTAGAATAGGTCTTAGGATTGGTCATAATAGACCAGAATTGGGCTAATGGCAATGAGCCAATTTTGGGGTATTACAACTCTATCCATCCATAATGCATACTTTAACTGTGTGTGCCAATCTTCTGGATTTTCCTGTAGCAATTTCTTTATCATTGTAATCAAGATCTTATTGGTGGACTTAGCCACACCATTCCCTTGGGGATAGCAATTAGAAGAGAACTTGATTATGACCTAATTTTTTAATGCCGATTGAGTAATTAAGATTGATGCAAACAATGACCCATTATTGCATAGAAGGAAGAACAAAATACTAAACCCTATGACAATGTGTTCTTCTAAGAAATCTGTAACCACCTTTGCTATGCAATTTTGAAATGTTTTAGCTTCTATCCAATGTATGAAATAGTCTATAGTGGAGAGGAAAAAAATATGTCCTATAAATGATGGTGGGTTTACTAGACTAATATAGTCCAACCTCCATTTAGCAAAAGGGCATACCTCGAACAGTGGTTGTGGTGGCATAGCTAGATGCCTATCTCTATTGGAACTTTTCAAACAAATATGGCAAGAATGTACATGTTCAAATGTATTGTTAAAGATGGTAGGCCAAAAATAACCTATAATCAAAATCATATGGGTCATAGCTTCTGCTGATCCATGTCCTATGCCATACCTATCATGAAACTATTCCAAAACTTCTTTCACTTCTTCACATCCCAAGAATTTGAAATAAATTCTCTTGTAGTTTCTTTTGTAAAGTTTTCTATCTTGCAGCATATAGGATTCACATTTCATCTTGAGTCCTTGATGTTGGGAACTATTCATCTAGTTGGGGTATTAATTTTGCAAAAGATAGGAAATAATATCTTGATACCAAACATCAATGATTATTCCTTGATCAGTATCCACCTAAGAGACTATGATCTTTTGTTGATTATCAATGCTGATTTTGTCGTAAAACCTAATTTTGTTATCATTATTGACCTCATTATTAGCTATCATCTTGTTCAATCCTTTCCCTCTTACCAACTTCATTGCTTGAATCTCAAAATTAAACTTTTACAATATAGCCATCCATTTTCCTTGTGTCTCACCTAATTCATTTTACATCATTGATGTCTTAACCATAGGATTAGGCATAATTACATATACGTTGCTCCTGAGTATATAATGGTGAAACTTCTTAGCAACTTTTATCATTGTGAAAGAGTTTTGGTTTAGATTAGAATAGTTCAACTCAACATTCATTAGCAGGAAACTCATGAAAATGATAGGTGTCTCGTCCTCTTTGTCTTTTTTTTGAGTAAGAATACTAGCACATAAATATTCCAAAGAATAGATTTTGAATGGTAAATCATAATCTAGACTTACAAGAACTAGGGCGATAGAGATTGCTAATTTGATGTCTTCAAAAGATTTCTTTATTTTAGAAACCCATTCCATTTTTGCTCCTTTCTTGATCAGATCATTAAGAAGACATACTATCTCAACAAATTCACTAATGAACTTATGTACAAAATTGATTTTTCCAAAGAAATATTTCAGCTCGTTAAAACTATGAGGAGGTGACATATTAAGAATGTCTTATATCCTTTTAGGATCAATGGATATCCTAACTTCAAAAATAATATGACCAAGAAGCTTTCCTTTTTTGACCTTGAATGAACACTTTTTGGGATTCAACAATATACCATACCTTTGACATTAGTTTAAAACTTATTTCAGGTTTTCAATATGAGTACTCCTTTCTTTAGAAAAGACAATGAGGTTGTCCATGTAGATAACTATGCACTTGTTTATCAGCCCTTTGAATTCTTTGTCCATCACTCTTTGGAATATGGCTGCCACATTGATCAATTCAAAAGGCATCCTTTGGTATGCAAAGGTTCTCCATTTTGTTTTAAATGCAAACTTCAACCTATCTTCTTCATCTACCATCACTTTTTTGTATTTGGAATATTTGTCTAGAAAAGACATCATTTTAGACTCATTCACAATTTGTAAGACTTCATCAAGTGAGGGCAATGGGTAATTATCTTTCTAGGAAGCCACTTTCAAATTTTGAAAATCCACACCAAGGTGAATTTCTCTAGTCTTTTTCCTTACTAGGACCAAGTTAGCAACCTATGTAGAATGTCAAATTGGAAATATAATTTTAGCACCAAGTAAATTTTGTACTTCTTTCATTATCAAAGGCTCAATTATGGGATTCATCAGTCTTTGTCTTTGACAAAAGAGTTTGGCATGAGGCTTCAATAGAATGTCATGAGTGATGATCTTAAGATCATAGGTCTTGCATACTTCATAACTCCATGCTATGATGTACTTGTATTTTTTAAGCAATTAAAACTATCTCATTCTTGTGGGTTACACACCTTTCCAATCCTCACTGTCTTTGGATCTTCTTCCATGCCTAGATTATATGAATCACATTCTTCAATCCCTTTTTCTTCAACATTCCTTTTACTCTACACCAATTCATCTCAATCAAAGATATGTTCTAACTCTACCATCTCCTTAGGAATAGTATTAATCTTCAAATTTATAATTCCATCTTCCAAAAGATTGTTTTTGTACATGGCTTTTCCTTCACTTGAGTTTTAAAGATTATTTCTTTGGGACCAATTTCAATCTTTCATGTGGTGGATTTGGTGAGTCACCATAGTTTATCTTTGACAAAAGGGCCATTTTTTTCTCTTGTTGACTTTGAATATCCCTAGTCAATTTGGTGATCTTATCAATCTGGGTTTTTGATGAACAACCATTGAGATCCAACCTTGGCCTTTTATAAAATGTCTTCTCCTATGGACTTTGATCATCCCAGGTGGAGGATTAGATAAACTCCCACCATCTGAAGAAGTATCAGTATATGATGCATTGGAATCTTCTTTTTCTTCACCATCAAAAATCACAAATTCATATATGCATGTGGAACTTGAACTTTCCTTTTGCACCTCAATTGGTATTTGGTCATTTTTCAATTGCATTATTTGAGTAAGTACCCTAGAAGCTTCTTAATTAAAATGTGAGCATTCAAATTCTGAATGACTAAATTTGTGTAACCTATAGAATCCTAGAAGAAGAAAAATATTTGGGTCTACTTCCTTGCGTAAGCATTGTAAGTTTGCAACCATACTGTCTAACAACTGAGTGACAAGTTCTTCTTTTGGGGTATGGATCATAGATTCTTATTTAGATGGTTGGGTTTCTTAGCCACATTAATGTAAAAAGACATCACTTTGTAGGATCCTAGCTTAGCTTGAAAAAATGCTACATTGTTTGGTGCATTATAATCTGTGATCATTATCTCCAGCTTTGGTTCAACATCAATCATGATCTACTTATTCAATCCCTTCCAAGATAGCCATAATTAAGTAAAATCAGTTGAAAACCATCCTCTGAAGCACTTTGTACATTCTCTACGTAGAAATAATCTATAATTTTAAGGGATTTCTACCACATGTATGTCTATAATGTCTTGAATTTAGGGGTATATAGTTAATTTTATTCTAATATCTTTCAATACCTTGATAACTTTTACTTCTATCTTGTTGAGTTGTATCATTATCCAATTTGAGGGTTGAGAACTGACTCCCAACCTTTGAGCTATCAAAAGTGGCATGTCATTGTAAGAAGCTTATAAATCTATAAGACAATTTTATAGGTTCTTTTTGAAAATTTTGAGAATAAGGAAAAAAGGAGACACTTTACCTCAAAAGTATTGACTTGTTGTGATGCTGTATTTTGAGGGTCTGTGTTTGCATTTGGCATTGTCTTTGCATGATCAAGAGTCCTCAACACTGCTTCCCTTTGATTAGGAATTTTTTGTAGCATATCAAACATGGAATTTTAGTTTTGGTTCTCTTTAGATCTTCCATTGCATTGTACTTTTCAGTTGCCCATATAGGATTCTTCAAGATTGTAGGCATGTTCTCTTGATTTTGATTTTTTTGCCCAACATAGGGTGCTCTGGTAGGTATTGGATTGTTATTAGCTCTTGGACCAAGAGATGTTGGATGCAAGGTAGGAGGAATCCCATTAGTCATAGTTTCCCTTGGGCTACACAAATTGTAAGTATTTTGATTGTCATTTTGAAAAGCTAGCATCTCTTCTGGTTGAGGATTTGATTCTTGATGGAATAGAAAAGTGAATTCTTCACTAGTTGGTTGTTCCATTCTAGGATTATGTGGAGAATCATAAAATTTTAACATCATAGAATTTTACCACATAGAAGATTTACCATTATTGCCTTGTGAGTTCTGGTTCATTTCTTGATTTCCATTGAAATATCATTCGTTGTCATAAGGTACATTTTGATTATTATCATATTGGTTAATGTCCACAAACTAAGCATTATTTTTATTATCAGTAGAGATGCTTCCATTGTTTGGATGAGTATTCCATTATTGATTCTCCCTTTGGAAGTCATTGTTGCAATTTGGAGGATTGTAATTATTCCTTGCATTATTATTTCCTACATTGTTATTTCTGTTCAAATTCTTGTTGTAATTCTGACCATAGTTGTTGTTATAAGGGGTTGTAATCATTCTCTAAAAATTGTTATTCAATCCTTGTGACAACCTCAAATAGGTTAGTTTGTTGGTGATTTGAGAAATTATTTTCTTTATTTGACCAATCTTAGATGTGATGTTTTTTTTTGGTTTAGTGGAAGTTGTTTCCTTTTTCTCAAAGAAAGTTTCTTTTGGAGGTTCATATCCTAGATAGGTTATAGCTGGAAGTGGTATAGCTAGTGCCTATTGTAATGGGACTAGATTCATTGGAATGAATTGACTAGGCACCATATATTGGTATTATTGTAGTCTCTTGAGCTAGAACCATCAATCCTCCTCCACTAGGTTTGGCTTTCTTGGTAAAGGTAACTACCTTGTCAAAGACCTTTTCTAATTTGTCAATGTTTATAGAAGGTAGCCTTCATAGAAAGATAGCCATAAGATGGTCCATATCATTAAGATAAATCTGAGTTGTAACCTCAATTGGTATAGTATAGGGTGTTTCCAACCTATGGAATGCTATATGAAAGTGATCATTTAAATGTGAAATGGTCTTTGTTGGATCCCTTTTGATTGATATGAATTGATGATGTATCATAGCTGGGTTGATGAATGTTTTGAATTGTTTGAGGAACAATTTTTTGAAGGTAGCCCAATTTTGGATACATCCTAGTGGCAAATTCATGTACCAATTAAATGAAACTTCTCCCAATGATTATGGGAATAAATGGAGGACCACATTCTCTTGTTGAACTTTCTTTTCATTGCATATTTCTTTATAGAATTTGATAAGGTTCTCAGTTGTTCATGTTTCTCTATAGATGAACCTTGGCCATAATTTCTTAGGATTCTTGGGAAGGTCATTAAGTGAACTTTTCTATTTAATTGATGAGTCTACTACACTTGCAAAGAAGGCCATTAGTAGAGGATTTGGTGGAACAATGGGTGGAGGATGGTTCAGGGGTAGAACTGAAGATGATGAAATTTGGAATGGAAGTGGTAGAATTCTAGAAAATCATTTGTCATTCTAAGGCTTACAAAAATGACCAAGTTCTAAGAACTCTTGCTCACTATCAAAAGATCTTAAAGCTTGCTAAAATAGAGATGATGGATTAGGATCTTCTAGCTTGTGTCAATTCTAGAAAAAAGCCCATGTCTCTAGAAGCACACTTTCTTAAAATAGTGCACCTATGTACCTTCTGACATTTTTGGATAGAATTTTTTTTGAACTTCTAAAAACTTCATAATTTCAAAATAGAATTTATTTTTTCTCTTTTGAATGGTTTGAGGCCTTCCCTCTAGCACCAATTTTGTTGATCTATCATTTTGCACTATGCTTAATGGCAGGAATCCTTTCAAACTCCTCTCTTGAAAAACTAATCTAGGATCAACTCCAAGGTTCTGGGCAATCTTGTGACCTACTAGAATCCACTCAATTGAAGATAAATGTGTATGTTCATGAGGTGGCCTTTGTTGGTTTGACCAATTCTAGATGAGATGTTTGATCTGTTCTTTTGATAAGTAACCACAAAAGATATATATTTTTTGTATTTTCTATTTTATGATGAATGCAATTTATCAATGTAACTATATGAACTATCTCACTAGAAGCTCTAAAATTGGAAGCTTGACCTTCTCTAAATGTTTATGGGAGTTCAACTATCATCAAAATGTGTTTTTGGTGCATGGAATGCTCTTAAAATAACAACTAGTAGTTAACTGTTAATGCACTAGTACTTCAAAATTATTGATGCACCTCTAAAAATAGTGCACCTATGCAACTGTGCACCTACACAACTTTGCATATGTGCACCTTGACTCTTGTGTATCTTCTTGACAGGTTCCAAAAATCCAAATTTATACTAATTGTCAAAATTGAATTTCCAACATTTGGGTTTTTTTTCCTTGCTTATCCCAAAGCGATGTCTGGATGCTTATTCTTGAATTTATCTATAATATTTGTTACTTGGGCAACATTAGGAAAATCCAAAGCCCCATTACTTATTCTTCACTATTTGTCAGTAATTTCTAATCTCTATATGAGTTTTTGCAAAATCCTCAATTTTAGTGTCCAGTTCCAACAATACCTCTTTAGTCTTAAATGCTTGCCTGATATCTTCATCTAATGAAGCATCCTCAAAAGATCTTTGAAATTTTTGAACTACTAATTGTACTAAATTGAGCTTTGTTTTCAACTCATCTTCAAAAATGTCAAGGCAAGAAATGTTGTAATACCTCTCTACTTCCAAAACTTGCTCTTGAGTTTGATCCCTTAACCTTTATATATCTTCATGCAATTCCTGCATAACTTTATTTTTGATAGATATTTTCTCTATCTAGTCATCAAGCTTGTCCAAATCCATTGCACTCTATACTTCCATGAGCATATGATATATTTGACATTTTATTGATGTCAAATTGTGGAAGTCTTTTGCTTAGCTATATAACTTGTCCATCAACCCAAAATCCTAGTTCACTAGGGACACTAGTTTATCCACACATGACTGAATATGGTGTAAGAGGTTCAAATTTCTCTACATTATTTTTACAACATTTTCTTCAAGATTTTCATGCCATTGTTGAAATACTCCCAAAAATGAATCCACTTGGACAATACCCTTCTCTTTTTATTCTAGTGTTGTATAAAGAGTGATCTTTGGATGATCCAAGTCTATTGGGCCCACTACTCCATGAAGATAGCCTCTTATAAGTTCATTTTTCTTCTATAGTAGTATCAACTTGGACTCATCTTAGTCCATGTTTTTGAACAACTCTTTTATGCTTGCAGTGATCAATATCTTGGAGTATCTATTGTAGGCCTTCCTAATAGGACCTCCTTGATTTGGTAATCCTAAGGAGACACATCCTTAGTATCAGCATGTGGTTCTAGTTCTCTCCTAGGGATTGATTCATAGGAGTATTCCATATCTTCCCCCCCACCATCTTAGTGCCCACTAGTATGAAATCAAAATTAGAGAGGTAAAGGACATCTATTGCTTGACCTTCCAAGTATACAATCCATTGTTGTTGCTCATCCTTTGAAGTAGTAAATTGAATAGGTTCTTTTAGAATAGATGGTGGCATTAAGATGGAGCTTCTTCTTCTTTCCTCTTCTATATCCCTATCCAAGAAAGTCCTCTAACTTAGGGGGACATAATCCATCAGTTCATCTTCTTCATCTTCTAAATCAACTTTAGGTCTCAGGAACCTGAGGAATATGCATAGGTTTCTTCTTCAACTTCCTCCTTTTTATGCTAGTCACCCAAGTTTCAACTCTTCCTCTTTTGGACATACAAGGTGAGGCTTCTTACTTTTTGGCTATAGGTGGTACTTGTTTTTCTTCTTCTATCTATTCTTTTGCTTTCTCTTCATCTCACTGAAGGGAAAATTTCTTAGTTCCTTGAGCTTGCTCTGTTGGATCTCCTTGAGGCTTTCCTTCTTCTTCAGGTTGTAGTTGTTCTCCTTGAGATGCTTGTGTAGGAGCTCTTTTCTTCTTCCACTTATTTGGAGCTTATTTCTTCACTATTCCCCTATCTACTTTAACTAACTCAACCTCCCACTCATGTTGATGCACTATCTTTGGCCTCACTAGGCATTGAGCCAGGAAGGTTAGAATTGTGACTTTAGCACCTTTACCCTTTACTGGGCATGCTATGACATGTAGAGGAACAACCTATGCAACAAGATCAATTTTTAAAGGCTTCTTGATCCATTCCCTTGTTAGTTGGACTATGTGGCAAACTCTAGGATTGATGTTAGAGTTCTCATCCCTCACAATTTCTACATTCATTATTGACCTATCATAAATTTTGTCCCTATTGTATAGTGGATCTAAGACATCTTTCATGTATTTCTCAATAGCCCTTAATGGGATCTTTATTTTTAGAGTCTTATTTGCTAGATATAGAGTCATCCTATAATAATCCCTTATCCAGATATTGTAGTCATCTATTGCATTTATCTAGTGGTCCTCTAGTGCATCTTCATTTACAAATTTCTTCCTTGCCAAATGTTGCACCATCCCAATATTATCAAAGTATGGGCAAGGGGAGTTGTTTTCTTCTAAGGGGTATTGATCCCATTCCAAATTGAAGGTCATGATTTCTTGTTTCTTCTTGACCTCGAAAGTACCAATGGTGATTGGCCACAACCATGTCTTTTTGTGTTGTTTCCTCACTCTCTCATATGTAGATGTGAGTTGTATAGAAATCTCCATTAGAATGAGCCTATCTAATGGTTATCTTAGAAGTTTCTTTGGGTTCACTTCTATGTTTGCAACCCTGAGCTATGTGAATTTTTTGAACTAAATGTAGTAGGTGCCTATCTCTAAAGGATGGGCTAGTGCTTCTACTGATATTCTTTTTGCATAATCACCCTTGATGGACTAGTTGATTGCAAAAATGAAACCATCATTCACTATCCTATACTCCACACTTTTCTCAAATAGCTTCTTCTTGACCAGCTAAGGATACACCACATAAGGCCATGCATTAGCATCTTTTATGCTACCCTTCTTGTAAAGCCTCAGGTAGCATGTTGTTCTAGATACCAACAAGTACACAAAAAATGATATTATATGGAATTTGGGGTCAGCTTTGAAATCTAAGAACTACTCCTCTAGGTTGTCACTTAGGGTCGCAGCCTAGTAAATTGGTATCTTGGGTATCCTAATAGTTTCTATTAAGTGTACCATCTAGGTTTGAAGATGTCTAGCTACTAGAAGTCCCATTGCTCTACTTAGAAGTACAGTCACATAACTAATATCATCTTTCACATACCATTGGCTCATGTCCACTTTACTAAGTCTACAAATGACTGGAGTTCTATCAATCAAGATAGATGATTGAATTATCTCTCGAGCTTCCTTCTTGTTATCTTGATATCATCTTTTTCCTCTTTCAAAAGATATGTGTAAGTATTGATCAGCCCTAGGAAGGTGGAAAATCTTCTCAATAATCTAAGGTCAGAGGTCAAGAACTATTTCTCCAATGACATTCTTGACAACCCTTTCTTTTGAAACACGGTTTTCTACAAAGATTATGATTACCTTTAAAGATTGTACTAAAATTGGATGTGAGGCTAATATGAAAAGCCTCTAATGCATGAGTGTAGATACCATTGTCAACCTTTCCTTTGGTTTTCTATGTGTGATAAGGAATGCATTTCAATCAATATGCCTGAGCTTAGTGTCTCTGATCTTTGCATGCACATCCTAATAATGGGATTTTCTAGGTGCACCTTGGTATTTGAAGACTATAGGTTTGGGAGAAATCTTTTTTTCCATTGAAGATGAAGATGACACCATTTTATTTACATGAGAAAGTACACATTAGGTAGGAAATCTAAAATTAAACTTAAACACAAATCCTAACCATTAAAAAACTAGCAAAAATGCCCCAAAACAATAAAAAAACTAGTTATTCCCCCCTATAATCCCTAATATGCAAAATAGTGCATCCCTCGATGACCATTTTGGTGTATTTGTGCACCTAAACACATGTGCACCTAACTGATGTGTACACATGCACATGTGTACAACTATGCACATGCACAAGGCAAGTTCAAGGGGGGACTTAGTCTCTTATGTTCTTTCATAGCACAAAAAGGGTGAACACATGCACACCTTGATGGGGTGTGCATGTGTACACCCTTATATATGCCTTGAATTCTTTGAAAAGGTGCACATGTGTGCACCTTGGGGAGGTGCAGAGATGCATACCTTTCCTTAGCTACAAATGTATCCTTAAAGATGGTAGGCCAAAACTAACTTGATCTCAAAATCATATGGTTCATAGCTTCTACTAATCATATCCTGTGCCATATCTATCATGATACTATTCCAAAAATTCTTTCACTTCTTTGTATCCCAAGAATTTCAAATAAATTCCCTCATAGTTTCTTTTGTAAAGTTTTCTATCTTGTAGCATATGAGATTCACATTTCATCTTAAGTCCTCAATACTAGGAACTATTCATCTATTTGGGGTATTGATTTTGCAAAATATAGTAAACAATATCTTGTTACCAAACATTAGTGATTATTCTTTGATCAATATCCACTTGAGACACTATGATCTTTTGTTGATTATCAATGCTAATTTCATCATCAAATCTTATTTCATTATAATTACCGATCTCATTATCAGTTATTGTAGTGCCTGCCCCTAAGTCGCATTTCAGTCTTCATTGCCAAACTCTTTTAGGCCAGTTTTATACTTGATGTTTAGTAGCATTACTTTTAGATTATTAGATGTTGTTTTACACTCAATTTATTATATGATGAGATGACTTGGTACTCTATATTTCATGCATGTATGCTGATTATTCAATGTTTTCAATTATCAATGATGATTAGTTATATGGTTTATTATCACACGTGCTTTCTTATGGATACTTACCCCATACTGCATGTGTATGGCGTGCGTGTTTTTTTTCTTTATGTATGGTGTTTCTGATGTGGTTAAGGAAGGGAGTCGTAGTCACCTGCTAGTCGGGATCTACACGATGCACCACTTCCTGCCATTGTCTGTTTAGCTTAGAATATTGTGTCTGTACATGCATGAATTTTATACAGGTTGCAGGTACCGGGTATTGACTTCCCTGAATTGCCAGGATGAGCATACCCTATCGCATTATCTCAATGGTAAGAGAGGGGAGATAAACTCTTAAGTCCAAATCCTAAACCCTTTAGCCAATTGTCCTAATTGATAATTAGGACAAGTATCTGAGTTAAGTACCCTCCGAATGCATCAAATGATGTTATTTCGTGATTATAACCCTTTTTGTTTGATTTAGTATGTGTTCTTCTATGATGGGTTTTCATATGTTGCTTTATGAGTCCTTGATGTATTTTCTATTAATTAAGTTTAATTAAAAGGATTAATTAATGATTTAATTTAATAAAAAATTATTATGATATTTTAATATTTAATTATATTTAATTAATTGAGAAATTAATTAAATAAAAAGAATTAAATTTGGAGATAAAAGTTTAAGGATAATTTAGAACATTATAATATTTATTTAATTTAATAATAATATATTAAGAGTTCATTTTTAAATAAATGCTAAATATTATTGTTATTTAAGTTAATTAAATATTTTATCAATTAAGTTTCTAAAATAAATTAAAAAGTGAAAATATATTAATTATTAAAAGTTGTAAGATTGCATGATGCAAGCATGTGTTGAAAATAAAGAAATTAAAAGATTAAATAATAGAAATTAATAACGTTATTTTAATTTCATAAAGTGCACATGAGATTAAAGTAATAAATTAATTTAAAATAGAAGTCAAGTGGTATATTAAATAAAGTTATTTAATAATTCAACTTAATGTGCATGAAAGTTGAATGCAAAATAAAAGAAAAGATAATAAAGGTTAATTTGGAGTTAACTCAGTTGTGCAAAGAGTCTTCTCGGGTAAACACACAATTAAGTGCCCCAGTTTGAGGAGAAAATTTGCTTATCACAACATTGGGGGTTCATTCTTAGGGGACACATGAATTGGGACGTTTTTGGATGAGAAATTTTGTGAGACTACTTTTGGAAGCGAATTTTAGAAGGCTGATACCAAGAAAGTTTTCCAGAAGAAGGTTACTGAGAGGAGCGAATTCTTTTACAGTTCCTGGAGATTGCATAATAGCATCAGGATCAGGTAGGGTCTTGTGTTTTTGATTATCGATTTATTATGCAATTATCCTTTCCTGTCTTCTTCGTGTCTGGGGTTTGTAAATCTGAATTCTCTGTGATAAATGTTTAAACATTACGATATTGGAATTTATCAGATGCTTGTCAATAAACTTCTGTATACATGAGATTTAAATGGGAAAGGGTTGAATCTAATACCAAAATTCTAGATTAGAAGTTCGTAGGGTTGATTATATTTCCATACCAATATAACAAAAAAAAAAAAAAGGCAATTCTTTAATATATTAAAGAGGAATTGAGTTAGTATATTTATAAATAAATAAATATATATATATATATATAAAACGAAATTAAATTTTTTTTTTTATAGAAAACGATTTAAAAACAAATTGCTATTTTTTTAAAAAAGAAATATACATTAAAAAAAAAGATATATATATATATATAATTATTATTTTAAGTGGGGGGGAGGTAATCACCCGTACCCACCCCCACTACCGACGGTCGACAGTACCTGCATCGCAGGTACTGTGATGGCAGGTACAACGTACCTGCCACCGTAGGCCCTACAACCGCAGGCCTGCAGCAGAGCCGATGGGCTTTAAACATATATGGAAGGGTGTTAATTAATTTGATTTTTGTTTTTTTTATAATTTTTATTATTTATTAAAAAAAATAAAAAAATAAAACAAACAAAATTTTATTATTATTTTAAAATTTTTAATTAATAAAATTTATATATATATATATATATATATTAATTAATAGATATTTACTTATTAAATATTTTTATCTTTATTAATATTTAATAATTAAATATTAATACATTTAACATAGTTTGTTAATATAAATTTATTAATAATTTTGGTTAAATTTTAATAAATTAACAATTAATAAATAGATTAAAATAAGTAAGTAGAACAAACAATTATTGATTAATTTAATTAAAATTAGTTTAATTAAGTTAATTAATAATGAATATTATTTGACTAAATTATAGATTTGGATTATTGATTTAATGGAAGTTATTATAGAAATGGGTTAATCATAAGGGGTAGTTATGAAAACTTAGTTACTTGAAATTCGACATTAAACTGAAACATAAACCTTACGTTAGCTCAATAATATACTTTCAAATCCAATCTCTGAGACTTTGATGTTTTCTTTGTGCTTTGAGTGTTATGGGGTTGGTTTAGCGTTGACCAGTTTAGGTTGGTACCAGAGGCTCGGGGTGGTGAATGTGATGTCATGATGATTTGATCTCGATCTTTCTTAACCCGACCATGGTAATGTGATGAAGTGCTCTATGACATGATTGTATTTACTGTTTGTTATTGCTTTCCAATTTCCTTGTGTGAAGCTGAGAGGTATGTATTTAAGATACCTAACTTAACCATTTTCGAGTCTCGATCAGTTATATTTGATAACCATTTTTGAGTCTCAATCAGTTATACTTGGATTGCTTTTCGGTCGCTTGAGAGGACTGAAGTGGTGGTTATGTTCTTGATGATGTCATGTTTTGACTTGACCATTTTGGAGTCTTCAATCAGTATTGAAATTTACTATTGGGATACTTTCTGGTTGCTCATTGGAGAACCATTGGATTTTGTGATTTATCATTGATGCCTTCAGTTGCTGATAGAGAACTGTCGTGGTCATATGATTATTATTTGGTGCTTATCTGTTGCTCATGAAGAACTGATGTAAGTTTTGTGGCTTATCTTTTATGATGTCTTTTCAGTTGCTTGTATAGGACTGAGGCGGTTTTATTATGATTCTTTGATTTATGATTTCATGAGCCTAGGGTAGGTTATCTATGTGTAGTGTCGGGAAGTGGCTTGCAATGGGGATCGGGGCCCTAAGAGGCTGCCTGGTGTAACCCATTGTAAGTTGTTTTAATAAGTGAAAACATTTACACTAAATAAGGGAAAATGAACCTAATAAGATAATTGTATGTTCTCTCCCATGCCTTGAGTGCTAGTATAGACTAGGATGGGGTAGAGAGAATGCTTGGTTACGACCTTGCATTCCATAGTATGCCTTGTCAGTACGAGAGGATACTAGTGGCCGCAGGGATCAGTAGAGACCCGAGATTCCTAAGGGATTTCTCGGGTAACTTCTACGTGACTTTTGTGATGACACTTTCCCGCTTGCATATTAGGTTTCCTACGTGTCTTTGTGGTGCCTCTGGGTCTAGATGTCTATCTATGTTGGAACCCTTGAGTTAGTATACTTTTAGGATTTTCCAGACTTAGAGAGTACTTGTGTTTTGTGTTTTTGATACCTTGTTTGGGACTTGAGACTATCTCCTCAGTGCAGTGGGAGTGGACCATTTAGGTTCCACACGGTCGGGTGGTAGTGCTTTTACTCTTACCATTGAGATCCATTCCGTGGTCACCGTGGCTGGAGTTTTCTTGGTTGGCATTTACCTTCATTCTGTGCATGGATGTTTTATCATTATGGATGTATTGATGTATCATGTATGGTGGATGATTTCATTTATTTTACTATACTTTGTATCATGAATTTGAGGATGTTTTATCTTTATCTTTACATATGTATATTCTTTTAAGCCTTTCATACCCTGTGACTTGTATAGTGGATGATTGAGCATTCTGAATTAATTTGCCAAGGAGCATTCGGATCAAATGTATATTATGGACATGGGACTTTCTGATTATTCTTTCATATGTATTTGATAGTTGTTAGACTTAGAATTAATTAAATTTAAAAGTGACTCAACGTCTTGGGATCCTTAAGAAATGTAACTTGCAATGTATGTTGGTCGATGATTACATGTTATTGCTTCCGCTACTATGTGTTTGATGTGTATGTTATACATTCTTACTTTAAAAAAAAAAAAATGTTTAGCAAACTTAGTGAAACTTTAGGCTAATTCTTTTGGATCCCTTGGCGGGGCGTTACATCTGGTATCAGAGCCCGAGTTTCTACATTGGGAGCTCTGGGTATATTGGAACGCCACTAGTGTTAACTAGTTGAACAAAAATGCAAACCTTAAACTGAAACTTGAAACTAGTTGAACTAAAACATTATGTAAACTATTAGTTACCTATTTTTCATACTTCACCACTTAGGCTTCAAAACTGAAATAATACTAAACTGAAATTATAGGTAAACTAAAAATTGAAAATATCTTGTTGCAAAAACATGTGTCTTTTATCAATGTGTTTCAGTAGTATGTTTCATGGTTATTTTAGTATCTTGTGTCTTGGATATTATTGTAGGATGGTATCTAGGATGAGATCTTCTGTTAGAGGCCATAGCCTTGGCCATGGCAGAGGCCATGGACGAGGCAGAGGTATTAGTGTTCATGAGTCTATCCACGAGAGCCCCATTCAGGAAGAGAATAGGGAAGAGCATGTCAGTGAGCATCAGGAAGAGAACCATAGAGAGGAGCATGCTGACTCAGAGGAGGTTGACATGAGGCAAATGATGCAAACCATCATTGATCGCCTACCTCCTGTTCATGATCAGGATAGAGCACATCAGGCAAGACTTGAGCATAGACCCAGGTCTAGGAGCCCTCTGAGGGATCGACATAGAACCATTGTATCTTCACAAATGAAGGACCTTCAGAGGTCCAAAGTCAAGCCCTTTAATGGGCAGGGTTCTGGATATGTAGCTAAGCAGTGGCTTATTGCCCTTGATAGGATTTTTGCTATGCAGGACTTTGACAGTAATGTCAAAGCGAGGTTTGCTATCACCAACCTAGATTTCTTTGGGGCCACTTGGTGGACAATTGAGGAAAAGAAGCTGGGCTTAACCATGAATAGTGTCACATGGGAGTTATTCTTAGAGAGCTTCCGTGAGCGATTCCTACTAGAGGAATGGAAGCAGCATAGAGCAGATGAGTTCCATAACCTGAGATAGTACACTATGACTGTTATAGAGTATGAGCGCAAGTTCTTTGAGCTCATGCCCTTTTCAGGATTCAGTGACAACCCAGCACAGTTGGCACAACATTTCATTAGAGGTTTGAACAACCGTTTAATTGGGGGTGTTAAGGTGTTTGAACCTAAAACCCTCAAGGATGCGGTACATCGAGCCGTCCTTGTAGAGCAGAGTGTGAACTTAGGACATGGGGGTTTTGTAGGAGCACCTTTAGCATCAGGATCGAAGGGTGGTTAGGGAGCAAGGGGCAATAGGAAACCTCCCTCTGGGGGTAATCAGCGACAGGAAGGTACTTATCCTCCAGCACAGAGTGGTGGTGGTGGTTCCAATACTAGGAACTATCACAACGCTCAACGCAACAAGCACATCCAGTATGACCAACCATCTCAGAGTGTTCAGTCTTATCCTAGTGGGGGTAGTTTCCAGCAGTCTAGTGCACCTAGAGTTCAAAGGAGCTTCAATGGAGAGTGTTTCTCATGTGGACAATGTAGACACAAGTTGTCTCGTTTCCCTCAAGGGAAACCACAGTTCTCAGGCCAGGGACCCGCAGCTTCAGAACCTACAGTTGGTGGCATGAATAGAGCCTAGAGAGTGTACTCAGTGGAGTCTTATCCTCCTACAGGGGGAAAGGGTCCAACGGGACCCGCACAGTGAGTCCTTAGCTTTTCTTTTCTTGTAGGCTTCCAGGAGTAAGCCTAAGTCTAGGGGGGGTGGATGTAGTGCCTGCCCCTAAGTCGCATTTCAGTCTTCATTGCCAAACTCTTTCAGGCTAGTTTTATACTTGATGTTTAGTAGCATTACTTTCAGATTATTAGATGTTGTTTTACACTCAATTTATTATATGATGAGATGACTTGGTAGTCTATATTTCATGCATGTATGATGATTATTCAATGTTTTCAATTATCAATGATGATTAGTTATATGGTTTATTATCACACGTGCTTTCTTATGGATACTTACCCCATACTGCATGTGTATGGTGTGCGTGTTTGTTTTCTTTATGTATGGTGTTTCTGATGTGGTTAAGGAAGGGAGTCGTAGTCACCTACTAGTCGGGATCTACACGATGCACCACTTCCTGCCATTGTTTGTTTAGCTTAGAATATTGTGTTTGTACATGCATGAATTTTATGCAGGTTGCAGGTACCGGGTATCGACTTCCCTAAATTGCCAGGATGAGCGTACCTTATCGCATTATCTCAATGGTAAGAGAGGGGAGATAAACTCTTAAGTCCAAATCCTAAACCCTTTAGCCAATTGTCCTAATTGATAATTAGGACAAGTATCTGAGTTAAGTACCCTCCGAATGCATCAAATGATGTTATTTCGTGATTATAACCCTTTTTGTTTGATTTAGTATGTGTTCTTCTATGATGGGTTTTCATATATTGCTTTATGAGTCCTTGATGTATTTTCTATTAATTAAGTTTAATTAAAAGGATTAATTAATGATTTAATTTAATAAAAAATTATTATGATATTTTAATATTTAATTATATTTAATTAATTGAGAAATTAATTAAATAAAAAGAATTAAATTTGGAGATAAAAGTTTAAGGATAATTTATTACATTATAATATTTATTTAATTTAATAATAATATATTTAGAGTTCATTTTTAAATAAATGCTAAATATTATTGTTATTTAAGTTAATTAAATATTTTATCAATTAAGTTTCTAAAATAAATTAAAAAGTGTAAATATATTAATTATTAAAAGTTGTAAGATTGCATGATGCAAGCATGTGTTGAAAATAAAGAAATTAAAAGATTAAATAATAGAAATTAATAACGTTATTTTAATTTCATAAAGTGCACATGAGATTAAAGTAATAAATTAATTTAAAATAGAAGTCAAGTGGTATATTAAATAAAGTTATTTAATAATTCAACTTAATGTGCATGAAAGTTGAATGCAAAATAAAAGAAAAGATAATAAAGGTTAATTTGGAGTTAACTCAGTTGTGCAAAGAGTCTTCTCGGGTGAACGCACAATTAAGTGCCCCAGTTTGAGGAGAAAATTTTCTTATCACAACATTGGGGGTTCATTCTTGGGGGACACACGAATTGGGACACGTTTTTGGACGGGAAATTTTGGGAGACTACTTTTGGAAGCGAATTTCAGAAGGCTGATACCAAGAAAGATTTCCAGAAGAAGGTTACTGAGAGGAGCGAATTCTTTTACAGTTCCTGGAGATTGCATAATAGCATCAGGATCAGGTAGGGTCTTGTGTTTTTTATTATCGATTTATTATGCAATTATCCTTTCCTGTCTTCTTCGTGTTTGGGGTTTGTAAATCTGAATTCTCTGTGATAAATGTTTAAACATTACGATATTGGAATTTATCAGATGCTTGTCAATAAACTTCTATATACATGAGATTTAAATGGGAAAGGGTTGAATCTAGTACCGAAATTCTAGATTAGAAGTTCGTAGGGTTGATTATATTTCTATACCAATATAACAAAAAAAAAAAAAAAAAAAGGCAATTCTTTAATATATTTATATTAATATATTAAAGAGGAATTGAGTTAGTATATTTATAAATATATATATATATATATATTTAAAATGAAATTAATTTTTTTTTTTATAGAAAACAATTTAAAAACAAATCGCTATTTTTTTAAAAAAGAAATATACATTAAAAAAAAGATATATATATATATATATAATTATTGTTTTAAGTGGGGGTGAGGGAATCACTCGTACCCACCCCCACTGCCGACGGTCGACAGTACCTGCGTCGCAGGTACTGCGATGGCAGGTACAATGTACCTGCCGCCGTAGGCCCTGCGACCGCAGGCCTGCGACAGAGCCAACGGGCTTTAAACGTATATGGAAGGGTGTTAATTAATTCAATTTTTGTTTTTTTTTATAATTTTTATTATTTATTAAAAAAAATAAAAAAATAAAACAAACAAAATTTTATTATTATTTTAAAATTTTTAATTAATAAAATTTTAATATATATATATTAATTAATAGATATTTACTTATTAAATATTTTTATCTTTATTAATATTTAATAATTAAATATTAATACATTTAACATAGTTTGTTAATATAAATTTATTAATAATTTTGGTTAAATTTTAATAAATTAACAATTAATAAATAGATTAAAATAAGTAAGTAGAACAAGCAATTATTGATTAATTTAATTAAAATCAGTTTAATTAAGTTAATTAATAATGAATATTATTTGACTAAATTATAGATTTGGATTATTGATTTAATGGAAGTTATTATAAAAATGGGTTAATTGTAAGGGGTAGTTATGAAAACTTAGTTACTTGAAATTCGACATTAAACTGAAACATAAACCTTACCTTAGCTCAATAATATACTTTCAAATCCAATCTCTGAGACTTTGATGTTTTCTTTGTGCTTTGAGTGTTATGGGGTTGGTTTAGCATTGACCAGTTTAGGTTGTTACCAGAGGCTCGGGGTGGTGAATGTGATGTCATGATGATTTGGTCTCGATCTTTCTTAACCCGGCCATGGCAATGTGATGAAGTGCTCTATGACATGATTGTATTTACTATTTGTTATTTCTTTCTAGTTTCCTTGTGTGAAGCTGAGAGGTATGTATTTAAGATACCTAACTTAACCATTTTCGAGTCTCGATCAGTTATATTTGATAACCATTTTTGAGTCTCGATCAGTTATACTTGGATTGCTTTTCGGTCGCTTGAGAGGACTGAAGTGGTGGTTATGTTCTTGATGATGTCATGTTTTGACTTGACCATTTTGGAGTCTTCGATTAGTATTGAAATTTACTATTGGGATACTTTCTGGTTGCTCATTGGAGAACCATTGGATTTTGTGATTTATCATTGATGCCTTCAGTTACTGATAGAGAATTGTCGTGGTCATATGATTATTATTTGGTGCTTATCTGTTGCTCATGAAGAACTGATGTAAGTTTTGTGGCTTATCTTTTATGGTGTCTTTTCAGTTGCTTGTATAGGAATGAGGTGGTTTTATTGTGATTCTTCGATTTATGATTTCATGAGTCTAGGGTAGGTTATCTATGTGTAGTGTCAGGAAGTGGCTTGCAATGGGGATCGGGGCCCTAAGAGGCTGCCTGGAGTAACCCATTGTAAGTTGTTTTAATAAGTGAAAACATTTACACTAAATAAGGGAAAATGAACCTAATAAGATAATTGTATGTTCTCTCCCATGCCTTGAGTGCTAGTACAGACTAGGATGGGGTAGAGAGAATGCTTGGTTATGACCTTGCATTCCATAGTATGCCTCGTCAGTACGAGAGGATACTAGTGGCCGCAGGGATCAGTAGGGACCTGAGATTCCTAAGGGATTGCTCGGGTAACTTCCATGTGACTTTTGTGATGACACTTTCCCACTTGCATATTAGGTTTCCTACGTGTCTTTGTGGTGCCTCTGGGTCTAGATGTCTATCTATGTTGGAACCCTTGAGTTAGTATACTTTTAGGATTTTCCAGACTTAGAGAGTACTTGTGTTTTGTGTTTTTTATACCTTATTTGGGACTTGAGACTATCTCCTCAGCGCGGTGGGAGTGGACCATTTAGGTTCCACGCGGTCGGGTGGTAGTGCTTTTACTCTTACCATTGAGATCCATTCCGTGGTCACCGTCGCTGGAGTTTTCTTGGTTGGCATTTACCTTCATTCTGTACATGGATGTTTTATCATTATGGATGTATTGATGTATCATGTATGGTGGATGATTTCATTTATTTTACTGTACTTTGTATCATGAATTTGAGGATGTTGTATCTTTATCTTTACATATGTATATTATTTTAAGCCTTTCATACCCTGTGACTTGTACAGTGGATGATTGAGCATTCCAAATTAATTTGCCAAGGAGCATTCAGATCAAATGTATATTATGGACATGGGACTTTCTGATTATTCTTTCATATGTATTTGATAGTTGTTAGACTTAGAATTAATTAAATTTAAAAGTGACTCAACGTCTTGGGATCCTTAAGAAATGTAACTTGCAATGTATGTTGGTCGATGATTACATGTTATTGCTTCCGCTACTATGTGTTTGATGTGTATGTTATACATTCTTACTTTAAAAAAAAAAAAAAATTTAGCAAACTTAGTGAAACTTTAGGTTAATTCTTTTGGATCCCTTGGCGGGGCGTTACAGTTATTATTGTTATCAATCCTTGTCCTCTTACCAGCTTCATTAGTTGAATATCAAAATCAAAATCTTGAAATATAGCCATCTATTTTCCTTGTCTCTTTCCAAATTCATTCTACATCAATAATGTCTTAACCACAGGATTAGGTACAATTGCATATACCTTGCACTTGAGTATGTAATGGAGAAATTTCCAAACTACTTTTATCAATTTGAAAGATTTGTTGCCAAGATTTGAATAGTTCAACTCAACATTATTTAGTGGGAAACTCAACACTGTCTCTAGCCTCACTAGGGATTGAGCTAGGAAGGTTAGTACTATGACTTTGACACCTTTACCCTTTACTGGGTGTGATGTGGCTTGTAGAGAAACAACCTATGGAACTAGATCAAGTTTGAAAGGCTTTTTGATCCATTCCCTTGCCATTTGGACTATGTGGCAAGCTCTATGATTGATGTCAGAGTTCTTGTCCCTCCCAATTTTTGCCTTCATTATTGACCTAACATAAACTTTTTCCCCTATTGTATAGTTGATCTAAGACATCTTTTGTGTCTTTCTTGACACCCTTTAATGGGATTTTAAGTTTTAGGGCCATATGTGCTAGATATAGAGTCATCCACCAATAATCCCTTATTCATATATCATAGTCATCTATTGCATTCATCCAGTGATTTTCTAATGCATTTTCAAGTACAAACTACTTCCTTGCCAAATGCTACACCATCCCAATACTATCAAAGTACGGGCAAGTGGAGTTGTACTGTTCGAAGGGATATTGATCCCATTTTGAATCAAAGGTCATGATGTCTTTTTTTTGTTTGACTTCAAAAGCACCGATGGTGATTGGGCACACCCATGTCTTTTTGTGCTGTTTCCTCACTCTATCATATGTAGATGTGATTTGTTTGGCAATCTCCAATGGATTGATCCTATTAGATGGATATCTCAAAATTTTCTTTGGGTTCACTTGTGTGCCTATGACCTTGAGGTATGTGAATATTTTGAATTGAATGTAGTAGGCACCTATCTCTAAAATACAACCTGCTGCTTCTACTTACATTCTTTTTTCATAATCACCATCGATGAACTAGATGATTATGAGAATGAAACCATCATTCACTATCCTATACTCCACACTTTTCTTTGATATCTTTTGTTGACCAATTGAGGATACACCACATAAGGCCATGAATTAGCATCTTGCATGCTACCCTTCTTGTAAAGCCCCAGGTATTCTATTTTTCTAGCCACCAATAAGTTGCCAATAAGTACACCAAAAATTAAGTGTACCATCTATGTCTAATGATGTATAGCTCCTAGAAGTCCCATTGCTCTACTCAAAAGTACAATCACATAACCAATATCATCTTTAATGTACCCTTGGATCATGTCCACTTTACCAACTCTATGGCCAACTATAGTTCTATTAATCAAGAAGGATGATTGAATTATCTCTTGGGCTTCCTTCTCGTTATCCCAATACCATCTTTCTGCTCCTTCAAAAGATATGTGTAATCATTGATCAACCCTAGGAAGGTGGTAAACCTTCTTAATTTTTTGAGGTTGGAGGTGGAGAACTATTTGTATAGTGACACTCTTGACAATCTTTTCTTTCGAGACACAGTGTTCTACCAAGGTCATGATTAACTCTGAAGATTGTACTGAAACTAGATGTGAGGCTATATTGACAAGACCCAAATGCATGAGTGTAGATACCATTTTTGACCTTTCCTTAGGTTTCCTACATATGATAAGGAAGGTGTTCTAATCAATATGCCCAAGCTCAGTATCTCTGATCTCTGCATGTTCATCCTAAAAGTGAGATTTTCTAGGTGGACCTTGGTATTTGAAGACTACAGGTTTGGGAGCAATCTTTTCAGCCATTGAAGATGAAGATGGCACTATTTTATCTACACAAGCAAGTAAACATTAGTCTAGAAGGCTAAAATTAGACTTAAACACAAACCATAACTAACAAAAAACCTACCAAAAATCCTCCAAAATAGTGAAATTCTAGTTAATCCCCCCATAAGCCCTAATATGCAAAATAGTTCACCTAGTGTACCCTTATAGGTGTGATAGGTGCACTTAAATGACCCCTCTATGACCATTTTGGTGCAGTTGCACACCTATGCATATACACACCTAAGTGAGGTGTGCACATGCACATGACAAGTGCAAGTGGAGGGACTTGGTCTCGTATGTTTTTTAATAGTGCAAAAAGGGTCGACACATGGGCAGCTTGATGGGGTGTGCATGTGCACACCATTATATATGCCTTGAATTATTTGAAAAGGTGTGCATGTGCACACATTGTAGAGGTGTGCACATGTGCACCTTTCCTTACGTTTTAATTTTAATTAGTTTTAGGTTGAAAAAAAAAGGTGTACACACACATATCTTGAAGAGGTGTGCATGTGTGCACATTTTCTTGACTTAGTGTTCTTTGTGTTAGGTTATTTTTTAGGTTTTCAATGAACAAAGGTGTGCACATATGAACTTTTAGGAGCTACAAATGTGCACACTTTTGGTGTCTTACTTTGTTTGTGTTGTTTATGATGCAGGGGTAGAAGCAGGAGTGTTATATGTAAAGTGTAAGGTGTGAAGGTGCAGTGAATAGGAGACTATGGATAAAAGTGAAGGGGGAGGGGTCCTAGTTTATATAGATCTAGAACCCAAATTGTGCACCTTTTTAGGTGCACACCCTTTAGAGGTGCACACATTCATAACTGTGCCTGTGCACATCTCCAAAGTGAGATAAGTGTGTAAATGTGCACTAAGCACACCTATGCACTTGAACAAGGTGCACATATTTGCTAGTGCACATTTATGCCCTTTTCTCCTAAAAATATCTCCAATTTCTCCCCATCTCTAACACCTACTTGACCAAGACTCATGAAGAGTTGCAACATGACCCAAGCCCTGGAATATTTGTTTGGGAGACAAATTTACTAGGGGGTCCCCATCTCTAGGAGAACTAGGGCATGCATTATGAAACCACAACAACACTCTTATGTGTTTCTGACCAACCTCTCTCTCTATGTCTCTTTACATACAAATTCACTCATATACACATTGGCTAGGTTTAGTTGGGCTTGATATGACATGACACTAAATGATTGATTATGCATCTCTTTAAATAGGCAATTTGTGCTTTACCATTTTCTACATCCACCATCGATCTTAGGGTTTACAATTAGATTCAGTTCAATTCAATGTATCTATCCATCTTCTTGATCATCCTTTAGAAAATTCTCTAGAATCCATCTGTTAGGTATTTACCTAATCAGCTTCTTGAATTTAATGATCCAATTCATCAATCTTATCTTCAACACATTTTACATCTCCCAAGAAATAAACTATGTCAACTTGATCTTACAATTTCTTTCAATTTGTTCTCTTAATATCACTCAACAATCTCTAAATTTTGATACTTGGTCAACACTAAAACACTTGTTTTCTATAAAGTTTTTTTGGTTCAATATCAACTAACTTGCTTGGTCGATGCTAATGCTTGGTCAACACTAGATTTTCTTGGCACTAACTATAGCTCAGTTGACACTAGCATTACTTGACAGTCCTTAGTATTTTACTCTTTTTCTTGGCTTATCTTAGCTTTCTTGACATAAACAATTACTTTTCTTTATCAAAGTCTATCCAATTAAATTTCCATTGTAACTTCCTTTTCATAACTTCAACCTTTCCTCTAGGTGCTATAGTTATGAGTTACTTCTCAAATCCTCTTCATCAATCAAACAGATATGACATTTAGATTATGTAGCAATATGTCTCATCCATATATTTGACATCAATGAAAAAATAGTAATTGTTCCAATTATAAGTTTCCAACAATCTCCCTCTTTGGAATTTATGGCAACATCCCAAACATCTAAATAGTAGTAGTAGAAAAGTTACCATACAATCCAAAATATTTCACTACCATGAGTGACCAATATCCTTAGTTTCATTTTGATTCTCATCCATGCAATTTTAGAAACTTCCTCTTTCATCATTCTTTATTTTCAAATTTCTCTTACATGACTCTCTCCCTTTTAGGTTTATCTCCCCCTCAATATGTAATCTCTCCTTGTTTAGAAATCTCTCCCTCTTTGAAAACAATGCCAAAGATGTGTAGCTCTCTTAGCTTCCAACTCTTCATACATCTAAATTATGTAGATTTTGCATGTTTGACTAATACTTGTCATCTGTTGATGACTTATCTATTTATGTTGTATTGAAGTATTCTACCTTTGGAATATCTCTAAGTAGAGTTGTACTGCACCACTGTGTGGAATGTTCTAATTATCACACATGATGCAATGCACCTTGTCCTCTTAAGTAGCTTTATTTAGGGGAATAATCCCTAATCTACCTCTAAGATATTCATGAGCATCTTTGGGTAATGTTTTTGTGAATATGTCAATAAAATATTCCTCTATATTCACATATTCTAGTTTCACTTCTTTGTCTTGAACTAATTCTCTCAAGTAGTGCTACTTGACAACAATGTGGTTTGTCATAGTATGCATCAATAGAATTTTTGAAATGTTGATAGCACTTGTGTTATCAAAATAGATAACTACTGAATCTATAATCTCTTCTTTCATACCTTTCAAAAATTATTTATTCTGGATTATGTTTAAGGAATCCACTGTAGTTGCCACATACTTGACTTTAGATTTTGATTGGGAAATAAAATTCCACTTCTTGCTTGTCCATGACACCAATCTCTTTCCTAGAAATAATGTACCTCCACTAGTGATTTTTCTGTCATCAAAATTTCCAGCCTTTCGAGTCAATGAAAAACTTTAGTTCAAATATATCACTTCTCTTATAACATAATCCATAGTCTTTTGTACCTTTCAGATATCTCAATATCCTTTTCACAACCATCATGTGATTCTCTTTATGATTTACTAAAAATCTAGTAACTATCCCAACCACCAAAGAGATATCTATCCTACTATGAACAATATATTGCAATTTTACTATCGTGAATCTATATAGAGCCTAGTTCACATTAGTAGAGTCATAAATCTTAGATAGCTTATGTCTTGTAGACATAGGTGTACTCACTGACATTGAATCTTCCAAACCAAAAGTCTTTAATATTTCATTGATGTATTTGGATTGTGAAATTAAAATAGCAAATTTCATTTGGCATACTTGTAATCCAATAAAGAATTTGATTTAACCAAATATAGACATTTGAAATTCCTTTTTGATTTCATCAACAAATGATTTACATAATGCTTCTCTTCCTCCAAATATGATATCATCAAAAAATATCTCAGATAATAGTACTTCATTGTTCTTACCATTCTTCAAATATAAGGTGCTATCATTTTCCCTTTCAAAACCAATTTTCACTAAGTTATTATGTAGTTTTTCATACCATTCTCTTGGGGCTTGCTGCAATCCATAAAAAGTTTGTTTAGTTTACATACCATGTTCCTTTTGTTTAGATGTAAAAATCCTTTAGGCTATTCAATGTATACTTATTCCTCGAATATACCATTTAGAAATGCAAATTTGACATCTATTTGATAATACCTTGAAATTCTTATAGGGTGAGTATGCAAGTAGAGTTCTGAATCCTTAGAGTCTAGCCATAGGAACAAAAGTTTATCCATAATCAACTCCTTCTTCTTGTGCATAACTCATGCATACCAATGTCACCTTATTTATTGTTACTTCACCATTTTCATTGAGCTTGTTCCTAAGAACCCACTTTGTCCCAATGTCATTTTTGTCTTTAGGTCTTGGCACTTAGGTCCAAGTATTGTTCTTCTCAATATGGTCAATTTCTTCATTCATTTCTTGTATCCAATCTTCATTGTCTAAAGCATCTTATATTTTCTTGGGCTCAAACTCACATAATAAGAATGTATCACCTTTGAGTCTTCTTCTTGTCATCACACTTGATTCAACATCTCCAATGACTTGATTAGGTCTATGATGTCTTCTCACATATTTTTCTAATATAGGTAGTTTCCTTATTGGTTCTTTGTCAAGTTCATCTAGGAAAATAATCTCAAGATCATTTTCTCTTCCTTGCTCTAGTTCTAGTTCTAGTTCTAAATGCTTGACATGCACTATCTAATGGTCGAGATTGCCTGTTTGTGACTTGACATCTTTAGTCTATTGCTCAACATGTACTCTTTGTTTTTTAGCTATCTACATTTACAATCCACCACTTCTTGTCTAATGGGAACTTGCAGCTTGACTTTTTTCTCCACTTTGAGTGTTGGGAGCATCATCATCCACATAGATGAATGTGATATAGCCTTCAAGTTCTTCATTACATGAAGTATCACCTTTTTCTACAAAATTATCAACTCTCACATTTGAACTTTCTACAACTTTGTTATTATTAGAATTTAAACACTTATAAGATTTTCTTTTAGTGGAATAACCTAGGAATATGCCTTCATCACATTTTGCATCAAGCTTTCTATTCCTATTTTATTTTAGTATATAACATCTACTAGAAAAGATTTTGAAATATTTAACATTAGGAGAAAAACCACACCATAGTTCAAAAGGTGTAGCATTTGTACCTTTCTTGACTTGAACTCTATTCAGAGTATAGACAAAAATACTAACTACTTCTCTCTAATATTTCTATGAGATGTTCTTCTCCATCATTAGTGTTCTCGCATAATCTATTATTGATTTGTTTCTCCTTACAACTATACTATTTTGAGGAGGGGTCCTTGGTGTTACCATCTATCTTTTGATTCCTCTATCATTACATAATGCATTGAATTCATGTGAGATGAATTCACCACCTCTATTAGATCTCAAACACTTCATACTCTTCCTTATTTCTTTTTCAACTTTGGCTAAATACAACTTGAATAAGTAAAAAGAATCATATTTAGCTTTAAGAAACATCAGATTCATCATTCTAGAATAGTCATCTACAAATAGAATGAAATATTGATCTCCACAACAATTTTTAACCCTAATGGGTCCACATAGGTCAGTATGAACCAATTCCAAAACATCACTAGCAATATATATTTTTCTCTTAAAAATAGACTTTCTCATCTTTTGTAATTGACACTGGTTACACATAGCATTCTCAAGCTTCTTTAGTTTTTGCAATCCTATTAATTTTTCATCTTTCTGATATTCAAAAAATTGTCAAAATTAACATGAAATAATCTTTTGTGTCATAAACAATCATCTTCTTATTGTGCAAACATACATATCTCACTTTATAGGTCTAGATAGAATAAGTTACCTCTTGTCTTCTCACTATTTCCAATTAGCTTACCATCATCATCATGTATCTTGGCCTTTCTATTGTGAAATTCAACTCTATAAGCTGATTTATTTAGTTGTGAAACACTCAAAAGATTGTAGTTAAGTCCTTCAACCCAGTAAACATTGTCACATGTTATGTCGGGCCCATTGGGACACATGTCCTTTAGGTGCTTCCCCACAATGTTTAATTTCCTCACATCTTCATAATGCGGGAAAACATTGATCATTGATCTCTGTATGATCAATGATTGTGAAAGATCCTTCCTTATACTATGCCTACCCTTAATACTTCTAGGCCCATGAACCTCTTAGCACAACCTAGCATCCAACTGGCACCACCTTGGCAACCCATACAAGAAATAGGTCCCATAGAGACATGTGGTAGTGAGGCACTTTCCCGCATTCCTTAATATCCTTGCATCTTCATAATGCGGGGAAGCACCAACCCTTGATTTCATTTGAATCTACGGTAATCAAAATCTTATACGACTACATGCCTAGTCAACTGGATGGACTAATGAGATTCCTTCTTCGGCCCACATAGAACATTTGTCTCACTTGCTACACATCACAAAGAAGCTTCCCCACATTATGTAAAGGTCATTCATCTTGAGAATGTGGGAAAGAACCCACTATGGATCACCAAAGATCTAATGGCACATAAAGTTGCGGGCCAGTGAAAACAAAATAGGAAATAAAGAAATACCATAAGGTTTTAATCATTTTATTTTTTGATATTTCCATGCCATTTAAATAATACTTAAATATGGAATATGACCATTGGGTGGGTTCAAATGTTTGAATTCAAATTTTGGCGGGAGGCAAAATAGGTAACATTTCTGGCAACTCAGAGGGGACAAAATCTAGTTATGCATGTGACCAGTGACCTTATGCATCCATTGGGCTAAAGAGACATAAAATATTTGGATTAATGCACTATGAAAACCTAGCCCTACATCTGTAGGAGAAAAACACTAAAAACTCTGTCTCTGCAACTCTACAACCTCTGCAAAACACATGTTCTCATGCACTTCTTGGAAAGCTAGAAAACAATATGAAGAAAACTAAGCTACCTATGTACATGAAACCTTAATCCCTATTAGAAACATGGTTTGAGATGGATTCCATTGATTAGGATAGGAAAAATTTCACCACTAGTCCTACTTAATTGAAAAGCATTAGCTTGCTTTCAACTGACAATCACATAGGGGCTAGTCCATAGTACATCAAATTTTGAGTGTCTTCTTGGTTTTACCCTTTTTGCATCCCATTTCAAAACCAAATCACCCTCTCTAAAGATTTTGACCCTAGCCTTCTTGTCAAAGCTCCCTTTCACCTACTGTTGATGTGTTTGTATGGTCTGCATGGCCTGACTTCTTTTCTCTTTCAGCTCCATCAGCTCTACCATTCTCACTGTCATGGAATCATCTTCAATTAACTCCAGCTAATGAGCTAGTTCTAGGGATGGGAATTCTAATGAAATTGGAAGCCTTGCTTCTCTGTCATATACTAGCATAAATGGTGAATTTCCTATTGACCTCTTAGGTGTTATTCTATCAGCCCACAGTGCAGTCCTTAACTTTTAATGCCAACACCTCTGGTTGTCCTCTATAGTTCTTTTCATAATCCTAATCAATTTTTTGTTGGATGACTCAGCCAAACCATTGCCTTGAGGATAGTAGTTTGAAGATGTACTCAAGTAGATGTTATGGTCAACTGCCCATGCACAAATTTGAGCTCATACAAAAATAAAGGGGCACCAAACCTAGTCACAATTTCATCAAGAAACTCAACAACTGAAGTTTTTGTGGTGTCCTTCAATGCAACTGCCTCTGTCCATCTGGTGAAGTAATTTGTAGTAGTTAAAATCCATTTGTGACCAGAACTAGAAGAAGGATTAATAGGGCCTATGAAATCCAATCCCCATTGACCAAAAGGCTGGTCCACCTAAATGGGATGAAGAGGAAGAGCTGCAATCTTTTGCTTACCAGAAAAGAAGGCACATTTTTCACACTTCCCCACATACGTATGACAATCATAGAATAGGGATGGCCAGTAGTAACCAGCCCTCATGATCATCATTGTAGTTGTCCTTGCCGAGAAGTGACCACCATCAAGACCATCATGAAGCTCTCTGATCATTCTTTCAGCTTGATCTATGTTAATGCATATTAATAGGGCTCCATTAAAATCTTTCTTAAAAAGGATACCATCAACTATGAGATAAGGAATTGACTGTAATCTATACTGTTTCCTTTTAGTTCTATCTAATCCTTGAGGATATCCATTTCCTAATAAGGAATTCCTCATATCGTCCATCCAATTCCTTGGGTCATCATTTCTTGTCTCTTGTTGTTATGTTAGTATCATAGTGACTTCCTCATCTAGTTCCTGATATGATATCATCTATTTACACAACCCTTACCCTCTTACTAGCTTGGTGATCTAGATGTCAATATCATATTCCATTACTTTAGTCATCCAACTAGATCTCTTCTCGTTAATATCTTTGCTCAAGAGGAAATCCTTCACACTTGCATGGGGTACTAATAGATGAATTTTATTATGAGACAAGAGGTGTCTAAATTTCTTTAAAAATCTAATGAATACAAGGGCTTGCTTCTCTAGATAGCTATATTTGTCTTCATACTCTTTAAGCCCTTCACTAAAGAAGGCTATGGGCTGCTCTTCATCTTTATCATTTGTTTGAGTCAAGATAGTGAAAATGCTTGACTCACCACCAAGGGTATAAAGGATAAAATCCTTTTCAAAATTTGGATTAATGAGAGTAGGGGTTGAGGCTATGGCTATCTCAATCTCTTCAAAACTTTCCTTCCCTTCCTTGGTCCATGAAAATACCATAATTTTCTTGAGCATAGCCATAAGGGGTTTTACCATGGTAGCAAGATTAGGGATAAATATTCTCACAAAATTTATCCTACCAAGGAAACTTTGCAACCCTTTATTATGTTTAGGAAGAGGGAGAGCAAGTATTGCTTTTGTTCTTTCTAGATCAATGGTTAAACCATCCTCAGATACAATGTGTCCTAATAATTTTCCTTGATTGGTAGCAAAGACACACTTGCTCAGGTTAAGGGATACCCAAAACTCTCTACACCTTGAGAACACCTATCTTAAATGATCAAAATGATCTTCTACATTCTTTGAATGCACTATGATATCATCAAGGTAAACTAATACAAACTTTCCAATCACATTTTTGAATGCCATCTCCTTTGCCTTCAGAAACATAACACCTGTATTGGTTTACCCAAATGGAATCTTACAATAAGCATAGGTACCCCATTTAGTGGTAAATGTAGTCTTGTATCTATAAAACTCTTTGACCAGCACTTGATTGTAGCCAAAAAATCCATTAAGAAATTAAAACCTCTTTGAACCACTAACCTTGGAGAAAATCTGCTCCATGGAAGAGAGAGGATGGTGATCTTTAAGGAAGCTTGGTTAAGGTCCCTAAAGTCCACACACAATCTAATTTCTCCGTTCTGCTACCTAACAGGGACAAGGTTTTCTACCCATGACGAGTGCTTGATGGGGAAAATTATATTGGCCTTAATCAATGTGGATAGCTCCTTTCTCATTAAGGGTACAATTTTGGTATTCACTGGCCTCTATTTTTGTCTTACTGGTTTGACATTATCAACTAAATCTATGGTATGCTGAAACAACCTTGGGTCAAAACCCTTGAAATCATCATACGTCCAGGAAAATACATCATTAAATTCTTGACATAGATGAATAAAACTTTCTTGCTCAATCTTAGAACACACCTTCCCCATGTTTAAGGATTTTCCATCAGCAATCGTGACTAGTGTGTGATCATCTTCGTCAGTAGCTAGGTTCATGAATCTACTTCTTGCTTGGTCATCATGATTGAAAATATTCCCTAAGGTAATGAGACCCTTAGGTAATTTGTTGGAACTGAGATTAATGATTTGATCACCATATTGATCTTGTAGTCTTGACTATTTTCTATTTGAAAATTTTGCTTCATTTTGCAAGAAGCTTATGATTTGTTCATCAGATTCAAAAACTTGTCAATGGATGTTGTTGTCAGGGATGGAAGGCCTTACTACCATTTTGATTTTTTGCTTCTTCTTCTCCTCAATATTCCCTGGCACATCATGAGATGCACCTATTGTGCAAGTCTATCAGCATATCTATTTTCTTTTCTAAGGATGCTTTGAATATTAAATGCATTGAAACCCTCAAGAAAATCCCATACCCTATGTTTATAAGACTTGAGAAAACCATTCTTGGTGATATTCTAATTTCTCACTTGATTAACCACCAACTCACTATCTCCATATATACTTAAGGCTTGAATTCCTCTTTTCTGAGCAAGTAGGAGACACTGAATCAAGGATTCATAATTGGCCACATTATTAGTGCAACTAAATTGGAGCCTAAAGGAGAAGTAGTACTTTACTTATGCAGGAGAAATCAACATGACACCAGCCCTTGATCCATTCTTATTCCTTGATCCATCAAAGTACATACTCCATACCCCACTCAAATCTTCTTTAGTCTCCACAAGATTGGGAACTAGAGCATCCTTCTCTAATATACAATATGTATTGAGGCCTATCTTAAGGGTTTCTGGCATAGGATCAAATTGATATGCATTAGCCCATTCATCTAAGAGAAAACTAGGTATCTCTGCTAGGGAAGTAGTAGGCTCATTCATTATGTCATTCTCATCCATTTCTAGGATAGTGCAATTCATGTTGATGAGATTAGGGGTGTAGGGTTCAATATGATGGAGGGCTAGAGTCTATACTCTGATTAAAGCTTTGGTCCCATATCTTGTCCTAAAAGACAGATATGACCAATCAAAAGATATGTAACCACCTATTTAGGTAGTGAAGTCTCTTGATAGATAGATGGCAAAATGTGGCTTGACTTCAACAATGAATATATCTTGAGTTACAGTACAACCAAGGCATGCATGTAGGGCCATTTCCACATTCCTAAGGATCCCTATAGTCTTGATAGTACTACCATCCAACTATAATACATCTCTAACAATGGGCTCATATTTCATTTCCAAAATATCACACCTAGGCATCACTGAACTACTAGCCCCTGAATCAATCATGGAATTGTGGACTAATTCACCCCCTATAATTAGAGAAACATAAAATGGAGGGGGTCTAACCTTTTTATTTGTTTCTTCCTCCTTTAATGGTTGTACTAAGCTTGTGGCACTTTCCATGCTAGGTAGCTAATCCTTTGCTTCAATACTTTCCAATTCTTGCTATAGCAAACTCTTTTGCATGGGTATAGTAGCAACAACATCCCACATAGAAATATTCACATTTGTCTTATTCATTTGTTCTACCACACTAAATGGTGTAGTAGGTACCTTGGTAGAAGCCTTGGGAGTTGCATTTGTAGGAGGTTGAGATGGAACAACTTGAGGATCACTTACATCCTTTCTACCATTGTTTTTCCTTTGTTTCTAAAAGGTATTTGATTGATCATTTACTACTTTCTCATGAGGTATTGCATTCAAAGTTGAGGCATGATTGGGAGGAGGAGGGGTAGCATCTTCCATAACTCTTCTTTTTCTCCTAGTGTTGTGAGCAATGAAATCCTAGTTTACATTACAATGCTCCTCCACTCGATGATTCATAAAGGAGAAATCACCTTGTCCTTACATATATGAGGCATCTTTAAATTGGTCCTCCTTCTATGATTGTCCTGCTGTAGGCTCATTGATGGTCAAAGCGAAATAGGATTTAGCCTTCTGAAACATGCAACAGGCATGGGAGTAGTTACATGAGGGACAAAAATCTTGATCTTGGGCCATGTTGTTTTGAGGAACTATGGTCCTACTTTGGTTTACATTTGAGGTTGAAGCATGGCTATTCTGTCTATTCTGATCAAAAGAATTGTTGCCATAATTATGATTTAGAGGCCTACCACTATTTAGAGATTGATATTGTAATTGATGAGTCTTACTACCTTGAGCTTGCTATGTCTCTAAAGTCACCACCTTTTTGCTCACTTTATGTATCACAGAGAAGCTATCCTCAAGCTTCTTCTCTTGGCCTTCCAATCTTTTATCTATGTTTAGCATCATAGATTGCATCATCTCCATGATTTCATCTATTCCATTTGAATATGTGGAAGCTTGATGGACTAGAGCAAGGGATTGTGATGTGGAAGTTGTGGGAAGAGGAGCCATTGCTGGTTGGTGATTTGGAACATTAGGGAAGAAAGGCATAGGAGGCCTTGGAGCTAGCTTACCTCCTTGTATTAGGATGTTTTCTGATTTTATTGCTATGTCATAAGCATTAGACAAGGTATCTCCTCCTATAGTTTGGATTGTAGTAGCAATATCACTATTAAAAGCTTTGAGGTAATGCAAGAAAGCATTACCAGGGGTAGGTTTTACTGAAGTATTCTATCCCATGTCTTTTGAAATCTATAGTTGAAATTAGTCACACATTCATGGGGGGCTCTTTTTATAGTAGTCAACTATTCTAAAAGTGACAAATGGTCACTTTTGTCCTCAAAGTGTTTGCATAGTCCTGCTCCTAATCCATCCCAGTCTATTATAGAGCCATGAGCCAAACCTCTATACCATTGTAGTGCTTTTCCTTTCAAGGATGAGGCTAGAAGTCTAACTGCAACATCATCCTCTGTAATACCATGGATCTTGCAAACATTTGCAACTTCTTGAATGTGTTTGTAGGGAGAGATAGAAAGTTTCACTAGTAAACTCTAGTATACTTTTGAGTGCAGCTATTGGTATGTCATTTCTTTGGGCTAATAAAAGAGGACTTCCACCATTAAAGGTGGCAAAAGCATGGGTCCTAGGCTATTCCATATAGACAAGTGATCTATTGATATGTGTTGATGGAAATCTAGGCTAAGATCTAATAACAGGAGGGGTAGAGATGGATCTTGCAGGTGTATTTGTTACTATTGCACTCCTAACTAGTGATAAAGATACTCTAGCCTTCCTTCTTCTAGGATTTGAAAATGAAAGCTCTTGGTACTAAAATTTACCTCTAGAAGATGCCCTTGTTTTAGCTTTGGGCATGAATTACTGCAACTTTGGTCTAGAACCAGATGTATTTGAAGTTCAGAGTCACCAAGTACTAGAAGAATGAATCCCTTAAAGTCTTGAACATCAAAGCTAGTACTATCTCCTCGGTATTAATCTTCAAATATTTCTTTCAACACTAGTAGACTTGAAATTTTTTGAATATTGTCCCACTGAGCATGCCAAAAACTGTTGTCACAAAGGTTTGCACTCTTGTCCAAAGTTTTTACCTAAGGACAACCTTGTGAAATATGGAAACAACCTCCAAGCTATGGGACTTGAACTATGATGTTGAATCTTTGGAGAAGGTTGGCTTCCTCTACTATTAGGGTGCACCTAACTACTCTTGGTGAGGAAAAGGGAGAAGGAATGCATAGAAGAAAATCTACCTACTCTAACCTAAGGGGGTGATGCACCAAAATCGAGTGTTCAAACCAATCTCTACCCATACATGCACTATTGAACCATCATGACATCAAAGATATACACATCTAGACTTGCTTTAATCTAGCAATCACATGTAGATTAGAAAACCCAAATGAATGACATAAGGAAAAAGAGGATTCACTTATATACGATCCATAGGCCAAAAGAGATACAGTCATGCAAGATTTAGATCTCTATAATACACTAATGAGAGGCAAATAGTTCTTACACTTTACATCAATGGCTGAAGGAGATAAGGTAGAATGTCATACAGTTTAGAGGCAAAAGGAATTTATAGTGAAATCATAGAGAAATATCAGAGAAGTCAGAGAAGAGTCGACCAGTACAAAATTTACAAAAATTACCTTTATAGCTAAGGCATAATTGACATATTTTCTAACTAAAGTTACTTCACAACCACTACCATTAAGTCTTGATAAAGATTTGGAGAAAATTTGATCTGGGTATAGATTCAGATACAATGAAACCTGATATTTTGTTGAAATAGGGCCCTAATAGAAATGGCACCTTTAAACCATTCTGACCAACTAGTGGGATAAACTGAGGTGTGGAGTGTTTTCTTGCTATTTACTAGGTTCAACATTCATTTGAGAGTGAATGGAATTGATCATGAGGATCAAATCATGCAACAAAACTTGACCCCTTCCATTTCTTACTTGCGAATCAGCAAAGTCAACAAGTCAATTGAACTCTACCACTAGGATGAGCCATGTGGACCAATAGCTTTTTATTTTTTTTCCACCTCACAAGGTCTTCCCAAGTTTGATGACATCTTTATAACTGACTATGCCACCTCCTCAGAACCTGACTTCCCAACTACCAGCCTCTAATAGTTAATACCTTAGTTGGGCCCTTTGGGACACATATCCTTTAGGTGCTTCCCTACAATGTTTAATTTCCTTGCATCTTCATAATGTGGGAAAGCACTGATCATTGATCTCCATAAGATCAACGATCGCGTAAGATCCTTCCTTATACTATGCCTACCCTTAATACTTCTAGGCCCACGAATCACTTAGCATAACCTTGCATCCAACTGGCACCACCTTGGCAACCCATACAAGAAATAGGTCCCATAGAGACACATGAAAATGAGGCACTTTCCTACAGTCCTTAATATCCTTGCATCTTCATAATGCGGGGAAGTGCCAACCCTTGATTTCATTTGAATCTATGGTGATCAAAATCTTATATGATTGCATGCCTAGTTAGTTGGACAGACCAATGAGATTCCTTCTTCATCCCACATAGAACATTTTTCTAACCTACCATGCATCACAAATGGGTTTCCCCACATTATGTAAAGGGCATTCATCTTGAGAATGTGGGAAAGCACCCACTGTGGATTGCCAAAGATCTAATGGTACGAAAAGTTGTGGGACAATGAAAACAAAATAGGAAATAAAGAAATACCATAAGGTTTTAATCATTTTATTTTTTGATATTTCCGTGCCATTTAAATAGTACTTAAATATGGAAGATGACCATTGGGTGGGCTCAAATGTTTGAATTCAAATTTTGGTAGGAGGCAAAATAGATAACATTTACCTCTCAAGCTTTTTGATTTAGATCTTAGAATATTTTCATCACCTCCATATATGGTCTTCAACCTATTCCACATCTTCTTTTTAGTATTGTAATCTTTTAGGTCATCAAACTCATTATAGCTTAAGGTTGAGTCAATCTCCAACATTTCTTGATTGTGATCTAACTTCTTTCTCAGTTCATCAGCAATCAACGGAGAAGTTGTTACTTCTACATATTCATTATCTAGAAACTTGATAGCAATATCACTGATACTAGATATTTGCAGCTTCATTAGGGTTTTCCATGTAGGAAAGTTCTCTTTTTTCAACTTAGGTAGATCCCTCTTATTCTTTATGATCTTTAGCTTTAAGTATCTTCAAAATTTTCTCTATAAGAATTGTGCTTTGACACAAATTGTTAGAAATGTTTATATGTACCATTCGAACAATTAAATAGTAATCACTTCATTGCTCTTCTTGTCCTATTTTTGCTCAATCTCTATTGTAAAACTATCATAAACATAACTTGTATTTCATGATTAAAACATTACCAAATGAAAAGATTCATAAAACATTCATCATAGTTTGACACTAGAATTTTACATGGAAACCCAATTTGGGAAAAATTACCAACAACATGTCACTCTTTTTCACTCTTTCAAAATGAGCTCTATTAGGAGCCAACCCTAGTAAAGGTTAGAATACACACTATCAAATTTGAATTGGTCAGAGGATTTAATCACTCTATTAGGAGTGGCCTTGAGAGAGGAATTTGATCATTCCATTTAGAATGTCACCTAGTTAAAGGATTTATATAGACTGTTAAGTCTTCAAATGATTATTAGGTCAACCTATGTTAAAATGATTTCAATACAAACCATTTACAATGATAAGAAAGAAAATAATAGGTTTGATCTATGTGATTAAAATTCACTTTTTCTGGTTCAAGGCTTTATTCATTATTTATGATAGCTCACTAATAAGCCTTCTAGTGTCATATCTAATCTTGATCTGCTTGGTCATCCTTCAAGCAATTAGTCCACTCTTCTGATCAACACTTAAACCTTTTGCTCTGATTCACTTATAAAAAAAAATCATATTTGCAAGATTTTTTTTTAAACTTTGCATTCACATTCTTGTGTGTTTCTGATCAACCTCTCTCTATATGTATCATTACATAAAAAATCACTCATACATGTAGATTGGGTGGAATTGGTTGGGCTTGGCTGGGCTTAACTAGAAATGACACGAAATGATATGTTTTGTATCTCTTTAAATAGGCAATTTTTGCTTTATGATTTTCTACATCCATCATAGATCTTAGGGTTTATGATTAGATTCAACATGATTAAATGTATCTATCCATCTTCTTGATCATTCTCTAGAATTTGTCTATTAGTTCTTTATCTAATTACCTTCTTGAATTTAATGATCCAAATCATCAACACATTTTACATCTCCCAAGGAATCAACTAATTCGACTTGATATTACAATTTCTTTGATTTTGTTCTCAAACTGTCACTCGACAATCTCTAAATTTTGAAATTGGTCAACACTAAAATACTCAGTTGCTATAAAGCTTTTCTAGCTCAACATCAATTAACTTTATTGATCAATGCTAATGCTTGGTCAACACTGGACTTTTTTGGCATTAACTGTAGCTTAGTTGAAACTAGCATTACATGACACTCCTTAGTATTTTACTCTTTTTCTTGACTTATCTTAGCTTTCTTGACATAAACCATTACTTTTATTTATCAAAGTCTATCCAATCAAATGTACATTGTAACTTCATTTTCATAACTTCAACCTTTCCTCTAGGTCCTATAGTTATGAGTAAATTCTCAAATCCTCTTCATCAATAAAATATATATGACATTTAAATTAGGTAGCAATATACAGTCTCATCCATCTAAATAATGGGTTATACTTTTTTGCCTAAATTGACACTGAATTGTAATATTTCAAGAAAACTTTCACTTTTGGATGCAAATTGTCATTTAATTGTTAGGAATTTGAGGATGAAATAAATTAGAGTCTTTTAGGTATTTGTGTATAGGTTCTAAATATATTTTTAATTTTTTTTGAATTTATTTAATTGAATTAATTTTTCTCTGAAAAAAATTGGTATGTTATCAAAAACTCAATTTTTTAAAAATGACATTGCTTTTGACACACATCACTTTTTTTTGTACATTTGATGTCAATGGGATTCTTTTGAATTTAGTTTTTTAACATCCATGCCAAAATCATCAAGGTGATCTAATGTCTTTATCATTAGTATTTCATATTTTATTAGAGTTTAAAGTTGACCTAACACTAATATATGTAACTTATTATATATTTGCCCAATTTTAAAATTTCAATTTTTGATTGAAAGAGGACTTGATTATGAAGATCGTAGTTATTTTAATTTTAATTTTTTTATTTAGTTACTATTTTTCCATGAGCATTCAACATATATATATATATATATATATATATATATATATATATATATATATATATATATATATATATATATATATATATATATATATATATATATATATATATATATATATATATATATATATATATATATATATTTTATAATGAACCTCTATTCAATTAATGTAAAAAAATGTGTACTTAAAAAATTTAAAATGTATCAAATCCATATTTATTAGAAAGCTCATTCTGCTTACTTGTGTCATGCAAAATCACATGTCTTCAATGCTCCATATGAACCTAGCAATTGAGCTTGGTAGCCATGAAAATAACTAAAAATATTATAGAGTTTGTAGAAGCCATCTAGTTTTCTAGTTTTGATAGAAACTAACTTTCTATCAAATTTGTTTAGATAGTTTTGATAGAAACTAAATAGTTTTTATCAAAACTATATGATTAGTTTCTATCAAAAGCTTTAAAGTCAAAAATTCATCTTTCGTGATTTTGGAGGAATTTCTTCCTCCAAAAAAGTGTAACCCACTATTGTGGGTTCACATCTAATGATGACAAAAAAACAATTATTCCAATTGTAAGCTTCCAACACTTTAAACCATTTAGTGCCCTTTGAAATCATTTACTGATAGTAATTTTTTGATGCAGGTCAAATTCTGGTTGCAAGCAACCTCATAGGAAAAGATTATCAGTTAATTATGAGAGAAATTATAAATAAATAAAATTATAATTTTAAGTTTGAGTTATTTTCTGTTGCATTATGAATAAAAGGAAAAGTAAATATTAATATTAGACTTGAATAGAAGTCAAATTAGTATTTTTAAAAAATTATATCGATATTAATATTTAATCTAACAATATAAGTCATTTATGATTTAAGATTATCTAAATTAATAATAGGATAATATTACACAATACTTTATATGCACAAAGCAATTTGGCATTTAAATACTTACTAATTTAAATAAGTATATAAATAAAATAATTTATATAAATATGTATGTTCTTACTTTATTACTAAACACATCTTTATGGCCCAAACTAAACAATAGAAAATGGTGGAATTAAATCATATGGCTGAAGCTATGTGCTTCTTAGTATTTTATTTAAATTCTTTTGATATTTATTTAGTAATGGTTTAATGTGAGTCATGTAGAATTTAGCTGGCCAACTATGATGTGCATCAAAGGCTTCTTTTCTTGAGATTTCTTTTATAATGATTGTTTGACTGAATGTCATGTGGTGTATTTTATGATTCAAATTGATATTTATTTGATGAGCATTTATGATCACTTGGATTTCTATAACAAATTATTATTTTTGGGTTGCTTGTTATGGAACCACATTCAATCATTGTGGATTTTTTTGGTATGGGACACAATTATGGTTTGTGAGCTTTGGGAAGGTTGTCTAGGTGTATTTTTGTGGGAGTGGCTTGCAATGGGTGTTGGGGTCCAAAGTTCCTATGAGGGTAACTCGTTGTAAGTTGTGTAATAAGTGATAACATCATGATTTAAAATATTTAGACACACATTAAAAAGACAAGTTAGAGATATAGCCTCACCCATGCCTTGAGTGCTTGTATAGGCTAAGGATGGGAGTGGGAATGTGATGATACCTAGTGAGAGGCATGACTAGTTTCCTCATCTTCATAAGAGGGTATTCTTTTTCCACATGTTTCATGTCAAGGGTTTGTGGTCCATAGTGACTAGTCCAAGGTAACTCAACATTTGATGGTCTGATATCTAATGAAAGACTAGTCTAGGGTAACTCAAGTAGTTGACCATGTGATGAAACTCCATAGAGTCTCCTTCATGTTCTTTTATATTTTCCTCTAGTGGTGTACTTTTTGATATTCCTCTTGTTGGATATTTTTATTGTGGATTGCTACATATTGGTTGGATGTCATTTATGGTTGGCAATTTACTTTTATTGATGACAATTGTTGATCTATGGGTTATTATAGTACTTTTGACATGTGGTTTTTGACTTGGAGTAGATATCTTTCATTGATTTTATCTCTTGATTTATGATATTTGATTCATTCATGGTATCTTCATGTTGAATTGGTATGCGGTGTTGGTATTGGATTGAGTGCCCTTTCAATTTTAACTATCTTTCTTCTTCATTAGTTTATGTACCCTTGAGGTAGAATTGGCCATCAAGACTCCTTGCCTAGGATTATTTTATGGTTTGATTATCCATATGTGGATAGTTCACTATGTTTCCTACAAAGTGGGAATGAGAATCTAACTAGGTAACCATATGGTTGAGATGTAGTGTCTTCTTACCATTTGGTGATAGTTGTTGGATGTTCATTGATGTAGTTGTATCATTATCATTCTTATCTTATCTTGGAGACTTCTATTTAGTTGATGTATATATGTTATCATTTATCTTGTATTTTGATGTACTTATATCTATTCTCACATATCCCACTAAATGTAAAATGGATTTTATTCATTAGATGTATTGTATTAGTTGTAATTATGCACTTTCTTATGAGACAATGTATCTATTATTTCTTTATGATTATTATGCATTGTACTTAAGACAAACTAATTAATAAAACCTTCTTAAACATGACTCAACATGATGGAACCCTTGAGGAATGAAATCTATATTGTATTTTGTTATGTGTAATTGATGTGTAGGTATATATTTCTTCCATATTGTTACTTTGATATTGTTTAAAATTTAAAATAATAGTACAATAAATATCATTACATATTAGTTTTAATTCTCTTGGGTTCTCGAGTGGGGCATTACATTTGGTATTAGAGCCTGAGTTTCAACAATAAAAAATCTGGGCATAATGTGTACCACTAGATTATAAATAGACAAACATGCAACAAGATTAAACAAAAAAACTTATCATCAGATAACCTAGACACAACAAATGGGACAAAAAAATTAGGAAATGATAGAGCTATTAAAAAAATTGAAACTTACATGCACAACACTTGAATTTTCAAACTCTTGTTTATGTGTGTACATTTTATCTTTATTATCTCTTAGCTTACTTGGGCTTTTTCTTCTTAAAATAGTAGCATAGACTCTATTATTTTGTGTGAACATTGATTTCTATCTATTTCTTAGACTTGGGTGTATTGATTGAATCATATTGAGCATTGTCATAAATATCACATGTTTGTTATTAAACTAGAGATCATAATTCCATGGAACAACATGAAAGATAATCATGACAATAATTAATTATTTAACTATTCATTTTCTTTAAGTGCATTCTTTAGCACATCTATTATACTGGATCCTTGGATATCATGTTGCAATTACTCCCAAGAGTGTGGCTACCACTAGTCAATTTGTTATGTGAAACATGTCCTTGTGAAAATTTATGTCCTTGTTGAAATTCTTTCAAGGTGTTTTATGATTTATTGTTGACCTTGGTTTTCACCCGCTTGAGTTTTCCATTTGAATTTTATGGTGACTATCCAAATGCTTAATATTGTTGGTCCCATTATGTGACAAGCATTATTTCTATCATGTTCATTATGGACCTCTAATAGTATGTATAAGGGAGAACACTACAATATTGTATTATTATTGCATATAGAATGTAAAAAACATTTGGATTACATTACATTAATTATGATTAAATAAATGTTGTATTGACTAGGATTGCATGAGACTATCAAGTCAATAATATATGTTGGATGTCTTTTATGATTCTTATTGAATAGAAATTTAAAACTAATTTAAGAAATTATTAAAATATGGATCTATGTTGATCAATGTGGTTTTCAGTTTATGGAACTATATTGCTTGTAGTGGTTGGATATGTATGTTTAGTAAACTTGATTGTGTTAAGTTTTTATTTGAGCCCTTTGTATGAAAATAGGCAATGCATTTGATTTTTAAAATATCTTATTAGTATTAGTCATCTTTCAGGAGTAAGCCTTTTTAAAGGGGTGGGGGGGGGGGGGTGGGAATGTAATACCCATCTCTTTTTGCTATCACTATGTATTCTCTATCAATCTCTATTTGAATCTATTGTGAATGTATTAGTCCTTAAGTTATAATTGAATTAAAATAATTCAATATGTAATTGTAATAATTTTATTGATGATACCATATGATATGTATTTAAATGATAATTATTTTATATTTATGATGATGAGTTGTTATGATTGAATATGTGATTATTTGTACTCAAGTTCCATGAGAAAACCAACAAGTCTTGGGTGCACTTGTTGAGCTCTAAGGTTGCGAAGAGATATTTTTTGGAGTTTAAGTTTCTAATATGATGTTTAGTTTAGTGTTTGATTTGAATTCTTAAATGTATCTTTGAATCACTAACTTTGCATTGTTTGAGCTTGATTTCAACAAGTAGATTTTATCACATACATTTTGGCATCTCCAATGAGATCCATGTACCTATTCCTAAAAATTAAATTATAAATTTTTTATAAATGGAAAGCCTAGAATGTACTTTGGCATCTTTGTAGAATGAAATTTCATTTTTGTAGGTTGTTTTATCATCTGTACACTCTGGGGTCTCCACAAATTGGCATCTCTATAGGTTGCATTTCCATCTTCACCTATTCTAAAGATAAATTTTTAAAACACTTTTAATCTTCTTTCCAACACTTTTTGGTTCCTAACTCCCATGGTTTTAATAGAGATAAGGTTTTATAGAAAGAAACTTTGGCAAAAATTACATTAAATTTTTATTTGTACTTATTTTTTCACTATTTCTAATAGTTTCTCATCTATGTAGTTTACAAACTATCATTTGTGAATGGAAGATTCTATCCCTATTACTTTTTCATCTACAAATGAAAAAGATGAGATGACATGTGGCATATACTTTAACTAAACTATTTGACAACATTGGTATCAACAATTTTCATACTTTGTCATCTCTACATTTTGGCATTTGCACATAGTTTCTATCATTTACAATATATTACAAAAAATATATCTTTATAATCACAAAGTTTTCAAGTTCTTTTTGGACTCATTTTTTTGTGTGATATTTTCTAGTTTTTTTTCTAACCAGCTGGCTTATAGATCTAACTTAATTTGTCAAAGAAATTACCTTTGAAACTACTAATGCTATATGATTATAGGTTTCCTTTTCTATATGTGAGAAAATTAAGTGTTCATGTTAAGTGATTTAATAGGCACATAATGTTTCTTGTGATTGTTTTAGTTGGAAGATGAAGAAGTATCCTCTACCCATCCACTCCCCCCCACCTTCTCATTAGCAGAGAAGCCTCTCACCCTATGTTTTAGTTGAAAGATGATAGAGTATCCTTTTTAAATCTCCAAGTAGGAAAATCAAAAACCTATAAGGAAGTTTACTTGGCACTTGCAAACTACCCTAGAACAAATGTGCCTTGGAGAGAACAATCCTAGATGGGAGAGTGTGCTCTTCTCTAAAGATGGGAATAAAAAATCTAGACCTCAAATTTTTCTAATCCATTTATATCTTTATACCTTAGAGAGCATGCAATTGAGGAAACAATATCCATAAATGACTCGAGTGGAACTAAGTGGATGATAGCTCTTTTAACCCACTATAAAATAAAACCCTCTTGTGAGTAAAGTCTTGGAGGACATAGCTAGTTATATCCTTGGCATTTATGCCATTGATATGTTCTTGATATTTTAAGGCTAGAGCATCTTGAATCCTACTTATTATAACTATACCATCTTGGGTACTTGTAGGGATAAGAGGCCTTAATACTTATTGTAGAACTATAGGTGATAGCTGTGAACAAATGCACTTATTAAATAACTTTAGTTAGTTTCTTACCTAGTTCACCTCTAAAATGAGTCATAATATTTGTGCAACTAGGGAGAATAATCTCCCTCAAAAACACTTATCGTAGATATCCACTTTAGCATTTGAATGTGAAATATGACACTCGGGCTCATTGCATAGTTACCCTTTGAGCATATTTTGTTGAGTTCTTAGAAAAAAAAGAAACATAGGCACCATCTAGGGGATGTAATAACTGTGTGAGTTGAATACATATACATAAGTTTTAGGAAAATAATTTGATTCCTCCAACATTTTTTGTATTAGGGATAAGAATTGTTTGTTATCAAGTCAAGTCCCCTATATAATTAAATATTGCAAGGTTAATTTGTCCCTTGTAGGACTATTTTTTACTATTAATTGCATCATATTTTCAATAGAAGTTATAAATTTTTTCTATTATAAAACATTTTAAAGAAAATAAAAATAACAATATTTAATCCTAGACAATAAAAATTCATACTCAGTCATCTATACCTAGCTTTTGAAATCTTTGAGTTTTTTTATCTACATCTATGTTATGTCATCTCTATAGAAAATAGTGAGCATTATATTTCGAGTTAACATTGAGAGTGTTATTTTTTTATGGATTCCAAATCATTTTTCTTCATGTTATCATTTGAATCTCTAAATTAATTTTTTTTCTAGGTCATGTCTAGGAATACAAAACATAAAGAAAGCAACATTTTGGTTACCCTTATCTTACAAAGAAAAAGAAAGTTGCAAACCATAAAGGAAAACAATTCTGAAATGCCTTGAAGTCTATAAAAAATGAAATCGAACAACAAAAAACTTATGATAAATCCATCTAAAATGCTAAATTTTGATTTTGGTTTTTAAGACATGATGGGAATAAAATATTTATCCATCCTAAAAGATTCAACTAAGTGAGACTTTTCTATGTTGTGAATGATTAAATAAAGCTTTAAAAGGTTATGAAACAACCACCTTTAGCCTATAGGGAAAAGAAATCCATAGATAATAAAATCAAACATGAACAATGTACTATGTGAGGTTCCCAAAAATGTACATAATATCTTGAATGATCTGAGGTTATGAAATTCAACAATTGAGTTGCCAACTTTATTGCACATTTCCAAGTGAACAGAGATTTTATTGCACAAGAAAGAGAAACTTATGAAGAAGAGTGATTGTTCCATTTCAAGAAACACAAAATTTTTCAAACATAAAAAACCTTCTCATCTTGCATTAACTCAATCAAATATTCCTTTCTAAAAGAGAATTCCATCATTAACCTTTCTATCCAAAATTGATTATCTTGATTGTCCCTCATCCAATTTGAATCAAGACCATCATCCAATTTGAATCAAGACTATCATTCATCATGATTCAATCCAATATTTAGGTAGAAATATTTATCCATATTTTGATATTAGACCTTCATCCTTAGTAAATGCTTTTATAGTTGTATTCTCTCACTTGGGATCATTTGTCAATTGCCAAGTATTGACACCTTTATTTGGTTCCCTATTCTAGCTTGGATCATTTTTCCATATCAAAGTAGAAGAATATAATTATCCAACCATTTTTTTTCAATATCATAAGGTATTTTTCTACATCAAGGTTGTATTAAACCTTCATCTGAAAACAAAAATTAAAAAGAAAAATCAAATCCAAGTTCCAAGTTAAATGAAGTCAATCCAACATCTAATTAATCCTTGACCATTTTTCCTTTTTAGTCCAAAGTTTAATTTTTATTTCACCTTATTCTTATCCTTTCACAATATTTATTCACTCCTTGGTCACACTTGTATGGTCTCTACAAGATCTAAAAAATCTATGTTTATCAACATGTCTCAACCAACTCCAAATAGGGAATTTTAAGGTCCCTTAACATGAAAAATAGCTCAAATTCAAGTGAAGTCTATAAAGATAATGATCTAAATCCATTTCTAGAATCAAAATCACACAATTCCTTACAATGTAGAAATCACAAAAAGTCCATAAGAGCTAACTGAACTGAGATTTTATTAAATCTCATTAACGATGGTGTTACTATTCCCATGATCTTTGATAAAACCATCCTTTTCAAAAATATGACTAAAGATGAGGCTCTTATCTTGAGATCTTCCATTGAACCTCCTATATCATCATAAGAGGTAAATAAACTAAGCTTGCATCAACTTCAAAACAACCTACATTTTAGTTGAGCACTAAAAACATCCAACAAATCATTAGTGCTTTACCTAGAACAACCTCACACACAATCACAATACCTACTACCTCAATAGGGGCTAGCTATAGGTTTCTTAAATATCGAGCATGCATCTATTCATCCACCAATAATCACATCTCAACCCACTATTCAACAAGTCCCCTTATTTCTACAAATCACATCAATATGTTGAAGAATTTCATTCCACCTATTACATCATTGATGAATACATTGATCCACCACCAACTCCTTCTCATAACCTTGTTGGAATAAAAATGTATTAGAGATTACTAAAATTCAAGAATTGGCATAGTGGTACCTTTGTCATTGATGTCGATGTGGGAGATGTTAGAAATGTAGAATAGGCTAGGTGACTGAGAGGGTGAGGGGTGAATCAAGAACCAATAAAAATTTTACTTTAATTCACCAATTAATCCTCTTTAAGATAATTTGATGTAGTTGCATGAATGAAAGATTGAAAGCAATAAAACATTCATAACACTTAACACAATCATTGGTAGAATAGAAACCTTCCAAATAGAAAGTTAAACTGGGATGAGGATAAAGTTGGCCTGTTAAGGTTTACACAAAATTACTTATGGTGATTTGTCCTATTAGTAGCAATAAGGATTGTTAGGTCCACCTTGTAAAAGGATTTGTACAATATAATAAAGTATGTACTTGGTTAGGAGATTCAGCATAAGATAGTTAAATCCAACTTGTTAGAGGATTTGATTGATGCACTTATTAGGATAAACCAATGGCTGATCTTTGCTTTGCAACTCTATTTGTTAAATGACATTTTTTTGATGTAAAATGATCACCTTGATGTGATAGAAGAGACTCTTTCTTTTCTTATATTTCTCTTAGCCTTTATGTTAGTTTGTGGTGACTGATCAAGAAAGTACTATACATACTTCATAAATTCTTTGTGGTTCAGGGCATCACCCCAAAAAAATTTTGGCTATTATTTGCCAATTTATGGCCAATTATTCACCAATTTATGGCTGACATGTTGTAACTAATTTTAACCCTAAAGCGACAAAAATAATTGTATAAAAGGGCATAGGGTTAGGGATTGTGATATCAATGTCTGATGCAAAATTGCTTCTTGTGGAAATATTGAGCTATAAGGGATTACATATTGTAATCAGGTTGTAATCACTAGATTGTAATAATATTAGACTTGCTATTTGGTGGATGTAGCCCAGGGTTTGCGTGAACTATGTTAAACCTTGTTGTATTGTGTTCTCTTCTATGTGATCTATTATTTTCTAATACTATTTATATTTGCATGTAATTATTATTTCTATCTGTGGTTTAATCCTAAAAAGTGGTATCAGAGCAAAGTTATTGCTTCACTTATCCTCTATACAAAAGTCTCATGGTTGAGTTGGAGAGATGGAAAATGAGGGCAAGCTGAGGTTCGACAAGTTTAATGGGTAGAACTTTCAATTATGGAAGATGCAAATAGAGGACTATCTTTATCACAAGGATTTATGGAAGCCATTGGAAGGAACAACTAAGAACCAAAGAACTATGACAAATGAGGATTGGGAGATTTTAGATAAAAAAGGCACTTGGAAGCATTTAATTATGCCTGGCACCATCAGTGACATTTAACATTACAAAAGCAAAGATGATGAAAGAGTTGATGGAAACCCTAGCGAAATTGTATGAAAAGCTCTCTACTTCAAAAAAGTTATTTCTAATGAAGCATTTATTTAATATGAAGATGATAGAAGGTGGATTTTTTGTAGATCATTTAAATGAGTTTAATACAATTATTAGTTAGTTATCTTCTGTGGGTATTAATTTTGATGAAGAAATTAGAGATCTCTTCATTTTGTGTTCTTTGCTTGAAAGATGGAATGGCTTGGTAATGGATATGAGTAATTCTATTTCTAGATCTAATACTATAAAATATGATGATGTGATCACTGTTATTTTGAGTGAGGAAACTTGTAAGAAAACCTCAGGTGGATCTACATCAGGAAGTGCTTTGAACACACAAAGTAGAGGTAGAATGAATGAGAGAGGAAATAATTTTGGAAATCATGAAAAATCAAGAGAAAAGTCAAAGGGAAAGAGGTCTTAATCGAGAGGACCAAATGATTGCTAGTACTATGGGAAACCAAGGCATGAAAATAAACATTTCTGGACTCGAAAGAAAAATGGAGGAGATAAACTAGAAGGAAACAACGAGGAAAATGTGGTAAGTAACAAATTTGAAGAGGATACTTTTCCTTTATCTTTAGAAAGTGTTGATGATTCATGAGTGTATGCAAGAAAACCTACCTATTGGAAGCAAGAGAATACAAAAAAACATTAGCTACAATAGATATATCAAGTATTCAAAATAAAATGAACCATAACTAACACTTGCTTGAGTTTTGCAACTCAAAGAAACTAAAAGACCAAGTCCTCATGCAATATCAAATAGCTCAATAAAGGTGCCCATGAGAGGTCTTGTTGGTGTGTTTTTGATTAGAGGGATGTTGGTGTGCTCTTCCAAAACACAACCTTGATGAATCTCTTGATAGGAAATGCAAACATGAGAATGAAACTATACTAAATGAGTGAAAATACTTCAAACAATGGCTATGGAAGTAGCCATGTTTGAGAGCATTCAAGGATATGGATTTGGAATTCAATAAACAAACTAATCTAACAATGCATGATGAAATGGAATCTATCAACCACCAAATGGTTAGTAACAATGCAACTCTAAAGAAAATCACTAAAAAGCTCAAATGACAAACTAGCATGATAACAAGGCGTATGAGGGAGATAAAAATGCTTGAGACAAGGGCTCTATTTATAGGCTTGAGAGAGGCCTTGGGGAGTTGGAATCTATGTGGCATCCACATAGGTGCCACATGGGAGACATTTAAACAAGTCATGCAAGTGGTCAACATTTAAAACTTTCTCACACATGTGAGCAAACTTGAAAGGAGGAGTGGGAGATAAAGGTGTAAGAGGTGTGAGAAGTGTGAGTGTTCCTCACACATATGTGAGCACACACTTAGGATTAAAAATGGGTTTAGCAAAGTGTTTAAAATAATTAATTGGGATTAAGTAGTGTATAGGCTTAGGGGGATGAAAGTGATGGGTGTAGACTAGGTATTAGGCTAGGTTTAAGATATGAATTTTTTTTAGTGGCAATTAGTCACCAATTGGCAAATATGTCCTATAATGCCCCGCCATGGGATCCAAAGAATTAACTTAGAATTTCACTAAGTTTGGTAAACATTTTTTTTTTATAACATGAAAGTAAATACCGCATATAACTTGTACATAATAACAGAAGCAATAGAAATGTCCATCTAAAAGTAAACATAACATACATAACTGATTTCATTCTTTAAGAATCCCTTAACATTGAGTTACATCTAAACTAACTAACATACATAAATCCATCTAGTACAACATCCACATGAATAATAATGATAAGTCCAATGTTCATACATTACATTTTCAAATGCTCAATCATCCACTGTACATGTCACAGGGTATGAAGGCTTAAAAGAATATACATATGTGAAATAAGGTAAATCATCCTATTCCAATCCATGATACATCATCATAGAAGACATATACATCCATCATAAAGATCAAACAAAATAAACTAAGTGCATGGCTCCTCCCAACCATTAATAACATTATTAGACCATCGTGGGCCCTAGCCATCCCTCTGTGCGTAACATCCCAAATCACTGAAGAGATCATCAGTATTAACATAGTAGGAATGTCACTCCTAACATATACAACATCATATGCAGAAAGTAATCTAACATGCCAATATAAGCATAAGATAACACCATCTAACATATGTTAATCATCAATGAAAGGATACATATCCACCTTCACGAAGGACGCATCAGCCACGATGTCTCAATGAATCTCAAATGATAAGAGTGAAAAATACACTACCACTTGACCGCGTGGTACCTAAGTGGTCCACTCTCACCGTGCTGAGGAGATAATCTCAAGTCACAAATAGGCTATCCATAACACATAGCACACATCTCTATAGTCCAGGAATCCTAGAAGTATACTAACTCAAAGGTTCCAATCACACACAAAATCGGCATTTAATTCTCAGAGACACACAAAGACATGTAGAAAACCTACTCTGCAAGTGGGAAAGTGTCATCGCAATTATCACGTACAAGTTACCTTGGCAGTTAGCTAAACTCCACGAGTCCATATTGATCTCATGCAGCCACTAGTATCCTCTCATACTGATGAGGCATACTATGGAATGCAAGGTCGCAACTATGCATTCTCACTACTCCCATCCTAGCCTGTACAAGCACTCAAGGCATGGGCGAGAACCAAAACAATTATCTTTTTAGGTTCATTTAATCTCCATTTAGTGTGTAAATGTTATCACTTATTAACCAAACTTACAATGAGTTACCCTGGCAGCCACTTAGGTCCCCGACCCCCATTGCAAGCCACTTCCCGACACTACAAGTAGATTACCTACCCTAAGCTCATGGAATCATAAAATCACCATAGTCCTATACAAGCGACTGTAAAGAAAATCCAAAAGATAATCCATAAAATGAATCATCAAATATCCACAATAAAAGCATCAAATATCCATAATAAGAATCATCAAATCTCTAAGATAAGAATCATCAAATCTCCATGAGCATCTGAAAAACATCCATAGAAAATCATGACCACAACAGTTCTCTATTGGCAACTGAAGGCATCACTGATAATCATAAGTATCCATTTGTTCTCAATAATCAAAATATATCTCAAAATAAATTACAATATCCATTAGTTCTCAATAAGCAACCAAAAATATCTCAAAATCATACTGATAGAAGACTCCAAAATGGTTAAATCAAACATGTCACAACATGACATCATCAAAAAATAAATCCACATTTCAGTCCTATCATGGCGACTAGAAAATAATCCAAGGATAACTGATCGATGACTCAAAAATGATTAGCTCAAGTGTCTCATACACATACATCTCAGCTTCACACATGAAGACTGATGAACAAATACAAATATTTCATAGAGCATATGATCACATTACCATGTTGGGCTTAAAAGATCGAGACCAAATAAGATCAACATGCCATCACATCTCATAACTCCCGAGCCTTTGGTAACAACCTAGGACTGGTCAACACTAGTCAACCCAAAAACCCAAAACAAAAAGTATAAAGAATACATGATGCAAACACATATTTTAGTTTACTAAATTTACATAGTTGAATAATGTGTAAGGGTTTCCAGTTTTCTGTTTGCAAGTATACTTTCAAGTGTCTTAAGTTTCCTCATTTGACCTACAAGTCAACTCAATTGTTTTCCGATAGCATTATCCTTCCATTATTAAGAATTACATTCTAAGAATAACTTAAAGATAAATATTTACTAAACTGATCATCATTGACCTTTAATTAAATTGTCCTCTATATTTAACCATGATCCATATTCTATTTGATTAACTTTTCAACTTTTCTCAGATCATTATTCGTTACATTATAAGAAAGCCAATTATCAATCTTCAAATAGGAATATTATAACTTTATTTATCTCAATCCATTAACATAGGTACACCATCCATGACCTATTACATCTTATTAGTTTTCAATTAGAAACTTAATTAAGTATTACTAAAGTTTGAGTCTTTTAATTTAATCGTCATCATCATTGACAATCATATAATATCTAAAATCATAATTCAAGTCATAAGAATAAGACCTATCAACTTGATATCAATATTTCTACAATCTTATTAAAAGAATTAAATCTCCATTACATAACTTAAATATTAATTAAATCTAATTAACTTTAGTTAATTGATTTAATTAATAATTTCACAACCAAACTATCAACCCAATGAATATTAATTGACTAATAACTAAAAGTCAGCCATACACAAATATTCATGTTCATAGTTCAATAATAATAATTTGCTAATATTTAATGCAAGCTATATTGGGAATCTTATTAATAGATCACATTCATCATTTTTTATGAATACTATTGTTTCCTTAATTAATTCGTAGTAATGATAGTCATTTCAAGATAAATCTCAATCGCATAATTATATTGACAACTCAATGAATATCAATTGATTAAAATCAATTATAATCCAACTTCAAAAATTATTATCTTTTACTAAACTTCAATCAATAAATAATCTCTACTAGATCAACTCTAATCAAATTTGTTGATATCTATTTAAATCATTATTTATTAATAGTTTGCTAGTCCTTAAAAATATTAATAAATAATAACTCTTCACACTATAAATACTCGATCTATAGAATCCTTCCATAAACTCATTAGTTAATATTTGACTAATTCTTAACTCCATTAAGGTATTCAAACGTATTAACCAATAACATAATAATTCAGTCTTAATCCAATATCATTTAGAATTTCTAAATTTAAATCAACATAATATAAATTATCATCTTACAATTATTTAATCAATATTAAAATCAATCATTAGATTCTATTTTCTAATTGTTCTAATAATATTTTGTCTATATAAACATTGTTTGAAAAAGATCTCTATCACAAACCAATAAGACTCATTGTAAGTTTTAACATGAATAATCTCTAAATTCTTAACATTATCATCTTCATTAAACAACTCTAAAATTGTTTAATATATATTAAATAGTATTCAATATATATTATAAAAAACTCCACTATATAAATTATATTAAAATATCTGTTCTTTTAATTTTTTCTCATTTAAAAATTCATTTATTTAGATTGACTAATAATTAATTACACTTCTTCTACTATAAACTAATCTTAATTAAATTTGATTTAATTAGATTAGATAATAAACTATATAAAACTAATGCATATTAATAAGATTCTAATAAGGGAAGATTGCAATAATATCTTTAATTCATTTCATGCTTTGATATATATTATTTTTGTGAAGTTTAAGCATAAAGAACTCTTAGTTATGAGAAATGAAAAAATATCTGTCTTTGAATAAAACAGTCCCAGTACGACGGTCATATCTCCCTAATGAACCGTTGGATCGGGCTGAAATTTAAATATGTTGGAGAGGGCCAAGTTGCACCACTTCTGACCGAAGCGATTGAATAAATTTGATCATGATAAAAAGTTATGAATGATTGAGTTTGAGTCTATCCAAGGGGCAGTGACAGAACAATTGTGATGAATTAAGAATTTTCTGTTAAAATAATTGTTCTCTAAATTTACTCATTCATCCATCTAATATGTTTGTCCATACACATCTGAAAATATAATTTGTTAGAAAGATTACATCTAATTATTTGAATTTTCAACTTAGAATTTCTATTTTAATTTCAAATTTTGTCTATCAAATTTTACAATATAAATTCGAACCCAAACTCGATTAAGATCTAATTATTTTTCCTTAATTGGATCTAGAATTTTTCTATTTTTTTTCTTTTCATCCAAATAAAATATCTAGATTCCAATTTCAAATACAGAGAGTATTCAGACACATAAAACAGATATGATAAAAATAGAAAGAGAAAGAGTGCAAAAGGAATATGAGAATATCACGAGTGCACCTGGACACTGATGCTAATTTGCCATACCTTAGAAGTCCATAGAAAATCTCTTCCTGCTCCATCATTTGTAATTCTTCCAAGAATCTAAGCCGATCGAATCCTCCAAGTGATTAGAAGTGCTAGAAGGAGCATAGAAGCAAGTAGAAAATATATGAGCATATGAATCTTCTCCCCTGCATGTAAGCTTTGAAGCTTCTATTTTTTGCTTGTAGCTCATGGCTTCCATTAAGCTTGTAGCTTCCATTAAGCTTTTCATTTAAGCTTCTATGAATGTCTGAATATCATGATCTCTCAAGAAACCTTTGGAATGCTTTTTGAAACCGCTGAAAGGTGTCACCAACTAAGTATGGGTCTTTTCCAATTCTTTTTGATGAGTCATAGAGTTGTAGACACCTTGTGCTTAATTGATGCACTAACCCCTGTGTTGTTGACACATGTTAATTCCTATGCAAGCTTATAACTCCAATTTACTTTACTCTTTCCAATTTAATTTATTTATTTATTAAGTCTCATGCACTAACTTTAATATCTCCACTTTTCAATCTTAATATATTTATATTTTAATCATATGAGATTTAGAATCTTTTAATAATTTAAAATATATTTTTCACTTTTAAATTTTATTTTCCAAAACTTTATTGGTAAAATATTTATTAGCTTTAATAATAATATTATTTAGTCATTTATTTAAAAATGAGTTCCAAATATATTATTATTAAAATAAATATTGTCACATTCAAAATTTAATATTATAACTTTTATCTTCCAATTTAATTATTTTATTTTCAAATTTAATTATTTAATTTAATTAATTTTCTAATTAATTAAATAAAATAAATATTAAAATATCATATTATTATTTTTTATTTAATTAAACTATTAATTAAATCTTTTAATTAGGCTTAATTAATAGAAAATACTCCAAAGACTCACAAAGGTAAAAATACGAAAAACCCATCATAGCCAAAATACATACAAATCAAACCAAGGGCTTTATATCACGAATTACATTATCTGACGCATTCAGAGGGTACTCAACTTAGATACTTGTCCTAAATTTTTAATTAGAACAAATAGCTTAAAGGGTTGAGATTTGGACTTGAGAATTTATCTCCCCTCTCTTATCATTGAGATAATGTGATAGGGTACGCTCATCCTGACAATTCAGGAAAGTCGATACCTGGTACCTGCAACCTGCATAAAAATTATGCATGTACAAGCACAATATATACTAAACTAAATAGGCAATGGCAAAAAGTGGTGCATCGTGTAGATCCTGACTAGCAGGTGACTACGACTCTCTTCCTTAACCACATCAGACACACCATACAAAAGCAAACACACAAAGCAAACATGCACACCATACACATGCAAGTATGGGGTAAGTATCTATAAGAAAACACATATGATAATAAATCATCTTACTAATCATCATTAATAACTGCAAACACTGAAAATAATCATCATACATACATGAAATGTAGAGTCTAAGTAATCTCATCACATATCAACTGAATCTATAGCACAATATCTGATAATCTCATAATAATGTTACTAACCATCAACATGAAACTAGCTCTAAAAGAGTTTGACAATGATAACAAAAAGCGAACCAGGGGTAGGCACTGCATCCACCCCCCCTGGGATTAGGCTTACTCTTGGAAGCCTACAAGAATGAAAAGCTAAGATACTCACTATGCGGGTCCTATTGAACCCTTTTCTTCCCTACAGGAGAATATGATTCCACTGAAAATTTTACAACACACTTAGAGTAATATGATTCTAGTTTAATAGTAAATCAAAAACCATATCGATCCAACATCATTCCTTTAACAACTACTGAAATATATCCCTTAATACATTCTAAACAAGAGCAACTTAATGCTTGCAAAGATAAACAAAGGTATACTACCTTGAAACTTAGATAAAAGATATATGTTTTGCAACTAGAATAAGTTTTCAATTTTCAGTTTTGCCTTCGTTTAAGTTTTTAGTAGAATTTTCAATTTTGAAAGCTATATGTTGAAGTATGAAAAATATGCAAGTAACAGTTTCAAGTTCTTTTTCAGTTCACCTAGTTTTCAAGTTTTTAGTTTGAAAGAAATACACATGATGGTTCAAAGTTTTCATTTTGTTTAAGTAGTTAACAACTAGTAACATTTCAATATATCGAGAGCTCCCAATGTTGAAACTCGAGCTCTGATATGTCCTGATCGGGCTATAAAAATTGGCGAAAAAAAACATTGTATACTAGTTGACCGGTTCGCCCAGATTTTATAAAATACTCATATAATGGTTGGAATGTTCACCATTATTAATACGTAATTTTAGTTTGGTAGTTAGGTTCTTCACCATATTTCTCTTTAATGTTTACTCTTATTCGCCATGGAATTAATTGAGTGTCTCTTTTGACGATCATCATTCACCAAATTCCCATTTTCCTATGTGAAATTTTTATTTGTCCTAGGACACAATTCACCATGCATCACACACAATGGGGTCCCAAATTCTTGCCCTATTCGCCCACTCGATTACTTGAAATTACGCGGGCTTTGCCAAATATTAGTTCTTATCATATGTAATGGTCGACCCATTTGCCAAAATAAAAATGGTTTATTTGTAGTTATCTATTTAAGATATATGAGTTTCATTATTGAAACATGCCAAAAGAAGGAGCCTTCTTCATAGTATTGCGATTAGTAGAGAACCGGATCGACTACAACTACGAGTCCATAGTATTTTATTGCAGCCTTAATTTGATGGAGATGTCACAGTCAAATTTAAATAGGAAGAGGAGTAGGACTAATGAAGGTGGAGATGTCCAAGAGAGGCCAACGAAATGTAAAAATATATCTTCATACTTTGGTGGGGGTGGACACAACAGTGTTGGTCAAAGTAAGGAAGGTACATCATTAGAGGAGCCTGTACAATCTCAACCTACACAGGAGTCCATTCAAGAAATTGGGAAGCCTAATTAATCTAGTGACAAAGTTGTAGAACCTGATATCTCTAATGAAGATGACCTTGAAGAAGAATGTACTAGGATGAATCAATCAAATTCGGTGATGATGATGGTGCAATTAACAGTAACACTAAAGGGAGAGGAAAATTGAAAGAAAAAACTAATCGTCACTGGGAGATGGCCAGGAGATTTAAATTTGATTGGGCAACAAAGTATCCATTCATTGAGCTCATGGAAAATCCAATTGTAGGTGAGCCACCAGTAGAATGCAAATGTGCAATTTATAGTTAGAAGTATAAAAAGGAAAAGCGGTTGCAACTTAAACTAGACACCATAGAGAAACATGTTGGTAAGATTTACGAAACCTCAACTGTAGATGGTAAGGAAATAAAAGTGGTAAGATATAAAACAAAGGAGAAATGTCAACATAAAAGGAATGCTAAAGAATATTATATGTTTCAAAAATTTTAGAGGAAGCCTGGTGAAGTTCAATGTTCTATTAATGCTATTTTTGCAAAAGCAAGTGAAGTAGAAGAACATGGAAAAGCTATTCAATTAAGTAATATTTTCTATATTTTGAGCAAAGGGTGTCCAATGATAGATTATCTAGAAATGAGTGTTTTTTTACACTTTTTGAAAGTTCCTAACTATCTTGTCAGTCATTGGTCAATAAATAGTGGATGGGAATGGGCAAGTTGTATTGCGCATGTTGAAATAAAGGATGTACAAAAAAAAAAAAGAGTCAACCTTTATTGCATTGTCCTTAGATGAAGTTACGACAATAGATAATACGTCGTGGGTATGCATGCATGTTTATACTGTACAAAATAATGTCCACCAATCACATCTACTATTTTCTACTAAATTGAGAGACAATGCGACAACAGGAACTTTATTTCAGTTAGTAAAGAGCAATTTAATTGAATATGGAGCTATGGATCAATTGACAATAGCGAAGAAGTTGGTATATGTTGGAGTGGATGGAGCTTCAGTAATGCAAGGTTAAAGGAATGGTCTTTGCACAAAGATGTAGGCTTCTTGTTCACCATATGTTGTTGTCATTCACTGTATGGCCCATAGGATGAATCTTGCTTTTAGAGTTGTGAAGAAGTTTCCTTCAGTAAACAAGGTTGAAGATTTAGTAAGAGAGTTGTATGCATATGTTTGTCGAAGTCCCAAGCATTTTAGGGAATTTTAGCACTTTGCTGATGGAATTACTGATGGAAACAAGCTTCTAAAAGATGTTGATACTAGATGGATCTATTTGGATGGACCAGCGCATCAAGTATTTTCTTAATATCAATCTTTGATTGGACTGATGTACAAAAATTAGGATAATGCAAAAAATCAGAGATGTGGCGACCTGCTTTGGAGGTTAAGCAATATAGAGACACTTTTGACTTTGGCATCTCTTCTTCCCATGCTAGAAGAAATGAGGTTAATTATGAAAAATTCCTAGCAAAGAGCCATGCATATTGCAAAATATGCTCAGTTGCATAAAATTTCATCCTGAGCCCTCGATAGTCTCTATTGCATTGACCTAAATTTATCCAATGATAGATTTAATCACTGGCAGAAACTAACAAATTTGGATGATCCTGATAATTATTTAAAGATCGTTGAAAATGGAGATTTATGTGTTTGTGTAAGGGTTTTTCAGATACTAATGTACTACAGTGCCCCAAAGAAGCGAGCTACAAGAGTTACAAGGGAAGAGTTTACCAAGATCATTGAGTCTATAACATCTATTGCAAGGGACATAGCCTATAGAGTTTCCTCTGAAATAATATCACGATTCCCATATGATCAACTGCTTGAGGCCATGGCAATTGTGTTTCCTCAATAGTGGTCCTTCAACAATAAGGAAGATTATCGTAGAAGGCTATTGATTTTGATAAAAGAATTTTGCAAATCTACAGAATTCAATGGAGTGACTATCAACAAAATATTAGATGAGGGTCTTCTTAGATAGCAATTAGGCACCTTTGCAAGGATCACAAAGCATCAATATCAATTAATGCATAACCCACGTGAAGAGGGCTCGACAACAAAGCATTGGACAGAACTAAAATAGAGCACATTGTTGTGTGAAGAAATTTTAGAGAACTTCAAGCTTGCTATTCCATGTCAAACCATGATATTGGGTTCAGTGGAGGATGAGAGAGTTTTTAGTGCTTTTGGCTTCCTAAAATCAAAGCTAAGAAACAAACTAGACAAGAATTTGGAATCATGCTTGAGGGTATACACATCTAGGTATAATGTCAATACTTTTCCTTTTCAAAAAGTAATGGAAATTTGGAAGAAAAGATGCAAAAGAAGAGGGATGGGATAGGGCAACACCATTAACCAATCTCCTACAATGACTCCAAGTGGGACAAGTAAAGTTGGCAGTGGCACTGGCCATGGGATTGGGAGTCATAGAAGCAGAGGTCGGAGTGAACTTGGAGTTGAAGAAGACACAAACGAAAATGAAGAGAATAATGAAACAACTAGACTACCAGAATTGGACGATGATGATGACATAGAGATGAATTGAAAAATTTAGGAAATTTCTACTAAATTACTAGTGGCAAACAATAGGTATTTTTTGAACTTATTAAATACTATATGATATCCTATCATTCAATCTTCATTTTAGAAAAACAAGAAATTAGAATGTATTATGTTTCATCATTAAAATTTGAGAACAAAGAGTATTATTACTGTAGAGTGTAGTTTATATCATGTCATCAATGATCATTCATATTTGAATTTGAAATTCCTGAATGAATTTTTTTTTTCTATTTTATTCATTTATTCAACATACATTGAATTGGAAATCATGAAAATTAGAAAGAACCATAGATTCAATTCCACAATTAATAATTATTAATAGTTTTCATTTGCAATATTTAGCTAATATGGTACAATTCTTGTAAGCCAATGACCCTAAATTCCCTTTCATAGAAACAAGGGAGAAACAATAGCTTTAGGTTGATTTGCCTAATGTGAAGTCTTAAAATCTAAATTAGCAAGACATCTACAAGTCTACAACATCTCTACAACTTTAGTTGTACATTTCTGCATATGACAGGCTGATTTAGTAAATTAGCAATTTTAGCATAGGCAATAGCATTTGCAAGACTGCAACATTGATCCTGTTCAAAAAACAAAGTTCAAACTTGTTACTTTAAACTCAATTCTAGAGTCTAGACTATAGTATGTAGGATAATATGAAAGATATTCATATATAGTAAAGATATAGAGATGATTGAAATTGAAAGTACTTTCACATACAGACTATAGGTTTCTGTAGTATGCTCCATTCTTCTTTGGTTGGAAGGGAAATTTTTTTGATGTTATGGTAAATGACCTACATTCTTGTCAGCATTCCATACTTGGAAGAGCAAGTTTCAAGCAATGTTTGTTCCACTGGTGCATGCAAATTTGTGAATGTTTTGATGCACTTTGCAATGCCTTCATGAGTTCTATCCTAAGGAAGGTTGCCTAAATAAGAGTTTATTTGGTCCTCCAAAATTTGTTTGTAAACTTCTCTTCCAATGAAACCCATTGTTGAGAAATAAGGTCCAGGACTCGGTAAACCAAGAGATATCAATTTTGCTATTTTATTGTTCATCTTGGAAAGCTTTGGCCCAAATAAAGCAAGAACTTCTTCTGCTTCTGTTAGTATTTGACATTTATGAAATACAAAGGTTGCCTTTATTATTGAACCAATGTGGTCCTGAATTCCCTTTCTTGCCAAATGCCTGTCAGCAGTGCTATTGATTTCTTCCATAATCCACTTTGTAGTTTTCTATCTTTGACCAAAACTTTTCTTCTCCTCAAGTTGCTCTTTCAGCTTCCCAAAACCATCTATAAGAGCTTCGTAGAGTTCGAACCAATTACAAAACCTATCAGAAAAAGTCTTTATTTGCCCCCAGAAGTAATTTTTTATTTTTTTTATTGTATTATTTACATGGTCATTCAAGCTATTTTCATATTTTTTAATAGTATCATTTTCCTTCTTTAGGTCTTCTTTCATTTCTGAGTACTGGTGTTCACTATGTTTTCTTATTTGCTCTGCTTTATTTTCCCACCCTTTTGCTTTCTCTTCCCATTCTTTTGTTTTTACCCTCTCATTTTTCAATTCTTTATTTAACTTATTGTTTACATTTGTAGCATTCTCCAAGTTTCTGTATAACTTTGTTGAAGAGTCTTTTTCATCTTGAAGTTTTTTTTCCATTTTTTCCAAATTTTCCCTTAGAGTTTTTAGTTCTACGTCCATTTGTTCTTGTTGCTCAATTTCTTCTTTAGAGCCAAAGGATGAATTTTTTATCCTTTTCTCTAATTCTTTGCACCTATTTATTGCTGCTTTCTCACTTGCCTTTACATTTCCCAGGTTTGCTTTTAACTTATCTATTGTACCTTGAAGCTTTCCTTTCTCTCTCTCCAACTTCATCAATGAACTGTAGACCACTTGGTTGGTCGCTTTGGACACATTTATCTAGTCCACATTTTTAATTTTGGATAAATCCATTTGGAGTGTGTTAACTTGAAATTCAGATGGATCTAACTGACTCTTTGGTGGATTGTTATCTCTAGCTGGGGGCATAACAACCATGAATTCCATCATATCTTTATCTAGGTCATATGTGGGAAATAACCTATTGGTTGTAGGTTCTACATCACGAGCTACAGCAATTTCTTCCATCTTCATTGTCTTACTATTTTTTCTATTCTTGTTTTTTGATTTTTCATAGTTAGTTACAAATTCATTGTAACAAAAATCAGGATTTTGTGAGACAACTGAATGTTTGAATGGTGAAATAGCAATAGCACTTGCTCTAATGTACGAACTTCCACCAATACGATGAGATAACCAACACCTAGACCCATTAGTGGGGTTTGTAGACTATTCTGAGGGTTTTTTCCTGAAGGATGGGCAATTGTTGGACTCACAGTCACCATTGGCATTGTTGTACTAGTAGTACTAATACTTGTCATAACCTTCTACTTCTTTACACTTTCTTGATCTTCGGGACCAAATTTTTTTGCATCTATATAAAATGTCCTTTTTTGGACCACTAGTTGTAGTTGTACCCATGATATCCATAGTTGTGGGAGTGACAATTAATTTGGATTGAATCTGAGTGCTTGGAAGTGGAACTGTAAATGAAGTAGGAAATGAATCCAATGTGGATGGAATTGACTAAGTTGATGATTGATCTCCATGCCCAAGGTCTAGTTTCTTACCATGTTTTGGTGCTACAGTTGGTGGTTGAGGTGGTAACCAAACCCCTTCTCCACTGGGACCTAGACCACCAGAACCTTGGTAGCCCATTTTTTCTACAATTTCTACCCCTTTGCTATATAGAAGTTTGGTGGATGCATCAACTCCTCTCTAAATTTGTGTACTGGATGAGGGATTCAAAGAATCCTGGTCATCGTAATCATCATTAGTATCACTGTGATGTGCTTCAGGTGGATCTTACTTATTCCACAATTCATCAAACATTGTATCCTCTTCAACCTCATCATGATCTAAAGAGGTCTTTGGCTCATTGAGATTCTTCCTCATTTCCCAAAATTGAGAAATTTTTCTTCGACTCCATCCAACATCTATACATTCATTCATTAGCTCTTTTGGAATAGGTTTTGTAGATGGTTTATTAGCTTTCTTGTAGAAATTGGACAATGTCATGCCTTGCACTTTTCCTTTTGGTTTGTGCAATGCCATTATTTGTGATGACAATTCTTGTATTGACATATTATTTTCAACAGCATATTTCTCCATCTATTTTTTGACCTCCTCCCAAGAGTCCATGTTTTTAAAATTTTCAATCAAAGGCATACTTTCATGTTGATATTTTCTTGCAGAAGTCCCAATGCCCTTAAGCCTTGCTCCAATTATGTTCAGTGGATCATACTGCCAATGACTGTCAACATCAAATCAAAAAATTGAAAAAAAGGCTTCTACCACTTTGAATCCTCTTCTCTCAAATGTGAACCCTCCAAATGAGAATGGCAAGGAGGGAAATATCATTTTATTTTGTTGACCATGAAAGAGTACATCTGTGCTCTCCATTTGTCGTACATATTCCAATGCAAATACCCTCTCTATTACATGTATTGGAAGTTTGTAGGGTTCTACCCATGAACCATAAAACCTAAACATAGTTTACTCTTCCATTAAGTACCAGTCAGCCAATTGTAGTTCACTTCCGAGTTGAATACAATTTCTACAAGTAACAGGCAATCTAGGCATTGGAGTGCCTATGATTTTATGGTACATTGGTGCCAAAAAGAAGTCTACAAAATTGTTGTAGTTCCTTATGTTATCAAACATCCTTATCTAAGGTGTCCACTCATATATTGGATTTTGGCCTTGAGTCTGATTGCAAAGCTTTTTTGCCTCAAATAATGCATGATGCTTTGCTAGGAGAAGATAGCACAAGTAGGTTGTCAATCTAAATGTCTTCTCTGAACCTCTTTGAATCATTAGTAATTGATCTTGCATGCAACGAAAATGTGCTCAATAAAATGATATCTTACTAGTTCTTTTTTAAAATGAATATGATAAAGCATTTCAAGAATGCTGGCATCCACTTGTTTGTTACTATCCAATCCAAAACAAAATGCTAGCAAGGAAATACTATCCTATGCCCATGGCACAAAAATTTCAAAATCATAAGGAGGCATGTGATTTGGACTTAGTCTACAACCACTTGTTATTCCTCTGATATAAGAATCTCTCTATTTTGCATCTAATTTTTCATAATCATCTGCTAGCTTTCCTAGGTCAATATGTACATTTGACTATTGTTGTTGAAACGCTAGGTTCAACAGACTAGAAAATTCACTCTTAGTTATGGACAAAATTTCCTCCTGAGTAATTTTATTCACAATTGCTTTTCTATTTTCATCATAATTTTTGGCATAGAGCATAACAATTTTTGGGCAAGGGAATACTTGAAGTAACGCCATGTGTGCTGACCTAACTACCCATGATGCAATTTTATTTGCAATTGCATTTACACTAGGGTTAAATGAACAATATTTTAAAGCCTTATTTGGATCATTTCACTTGTTTTCAAGTGCAAATATTATCTTCATTATAGCCTTATTTTCATGAATAACAGAATCATGTATATCATGGAATAAATCACTAAAACCTGGTGTTTTAAGCATATTGTGAAATTCTATTATTTTGCCCATGTTATTCTTGGTATTTGTTTTGCCCATCATGGTAAATATTTAAACACAACTACAAGCCTATAGGGGTGATTGAAAATTAAAACCTTACAGACTAATTTTTTTTATATAATATAAACAGTAAAGTTGTAAATCAAGAGGCTTGAAAAATTTAAAATGGGGACGTAAATTTTTAGGATTTTAGTAGTTACACTTACTCGTTCACGTTCACGTTGCCCTTAGTTTTGATTTTTGCAGAGAGCTAAGAGACTGTAGTTTGTTGCTTTCCTCGAACCACAATCCTCAACCTAGAAATTAAGAATCCATAACTTTGTTGCGCTATAAACCCTTTCTAATTTCTAAATCTGTAGACAATATATAACTACAAAATTAAAGAAACTTAACTTGCCAAAATTGTACAATCTGTACTCTATAGTGTATAGTTGTCACACTTGTCACACAATACACTTACAGTTTAAATGTGAGTGGAATCATAGACCACTAGTTACTAGACACGTGTTAAGTGTTAACTAACCCATCATAATGTATTAATGTCATTCATAACATCACTATTAACTACAAGTGGAATGTGAGTATGTCAATGTGTTAACCGAGTAGTGACATGTGTCATGATTATGGGATGCATTTGAAATGAAAAGGTTTCTTTTTCCTTTAAGCTCAAAACTCAACTTCGGTCATTGATTTATAAACATCCAATGACACCAGTTAGGTATCATGATGACTCACATCACAAGTCAGATGTGTCAGTGTCATGTCATCACCAAATTGAAATGACATTGTTATTTCTTGGTTGACTGAGAAGTTTAGTGACACATTTCATGATTTCGAGATGTGTTTGAAATGACAGGGTTTCTTTTTCCTTTCAGCCCGAAACTCAACTTCGATCGTTGATCTATAAACATCCAACGACATTGGTGAATGGTGTGGTGGCCCCATGGGTTGTTAGTCCCACTCCCATTAACTAAGCTATTCAAGTATTAGGATGAATCACATCATGAGTCAGACATGTTAGTGTCACATCATCACCAAATTAAAACGACATTTTTATTTGTTGGTCGACTGAGGAGTTTAGTGACACATGTCATGATTCTAGGATGCATTTGAAATGATAGGGTTTATTTTTCTTTTCAGCCTAAAACTCAACTTTGGTCATTGATCTATAAATATCCAATGACAATGGTAATTCGTGAAAGGTGTGGTGGCCTCGTGAGATTATCGAGTTGCATAATTGCATATATAGAGTAATTTAAGATACTATTACTATTTAATTTTAACTAAATATTTGGGAAAACAACTAGCTAGTACAATCAAAACTAATATTAATAGATTTTTAAGACATTATCTTTACATTATTTTTTTGAATTAATATTAATATTATTAATCATCTCAATATTTAATATATAAGTGCTAATCATCTAATTAACATGGGTCAATGAGTTTGCCTCAAATCTTCAAATCAAAATTACAATTTAATATATTTGTTAATTTATAAAAATTAAATTAAATTTTCTATATAGCTAAATTTAAATATATTTCATAAGACACAGATATATATCTAAAATTTGTATTAAAATATTAATATTATATATTCACAAATTATATCTCTAACTAATATTATTTATCTTTAGCTATAATATTTCTACTTTCTTTTCACAATAGGCAAGGACTCGTGCTCCAATAGAGCTCTTGTAGTTATTATTATTATTTTTTGGAAAAACTTTATTTAAAATCAAAAGAAGTGAAAAATGGATCTTTTGCACAAGCAACAAAATACATAAAATAATAAAATTTTACCTAACAATTGTAATGAAGGCAGAAATGCAAATATTTACATAATTAATCTTGGTAGTTTAACTTTATTATTTGGAAATTAGTTATTAGTGTCTGTCATAGGAACTATAGGTAAGAAACTTTTTTAACCAATGCTTGAAATAAACAACTTTAACCAATCAAGTTTCACATAATTTTTTAATAATAAGTAATAACATATTTTGCTATTAGGTAAAGTTTGAGGCAAGAACTACATTGCTCTACAACCTTGTTTCTAGGGGAAATGTATTAGTGATGATCATTATAAATAATATTTTATATTCACATAGGCTTTTATAAACAATTCAATAGAAAATTAAAAAATGCAAAATATTGCAATGTTGCATAAGTAAGCATAAGAAGTTAAAACAATGAAATACAATTTTATATGGAGCTGAAACTCCAAAAATTTCATTGATATTTCTTGAAATTTAGAAATTTACAAAATCAAGGGAAAACCCTAGACTCTAGTACTACTGTACTATTCATCGTAGAAACCACCAGAATTGACCATGGTTGCAAATTCTTGTAGCCAGTGGTTTCCATCTTCCACTTCATCCAGGAAAAACTATTTTTGAAGAAAATTCAACCCAATTATTGAGTATTTCTTATGGTGCTGTCAGTAAAAATGGTTGTAGGACCACATTCTGGCCAGGTTCTAGAAGCTTGTGGACTTCACCTGCCCAAGGGATCCCCACTCCTAAAGCTGCATGAGCGATAATTTCAATGTCATCACCCAAATATACTACTTTAAAAATCTTCCTTAGGAGAAGCACAATTTCAGCCCTTGATTCTTTGAAGTCAAGTAGGTAGGCTAGAAATTGTGATGTAATGTCACTGTTGACACGATACCGATTCTCATTCTTCAAAAACTCACACCCCAGAACCATTTTGACAACAACAATAAAAAACTTCACACCAGAGCATGGAACAACCTCATTGCAAATTGACAAGAGATTTTCCTCAAGAAAGCGACCTAGAAAGGCCTTCTACTCCTCTCCAAAGTGCATCTCAAGTGAATAGGGTTGTCCATCTTTACTACAAATTTCAAACTCTAAGTTCTAGTAGACTAACATCAAACAAACTAGACCTATTGACTACCAAAAATGAAATGAGCAATGATGAAAGAAGTAGCTCAATCACCTACAAATAAGCTTGGTGGGTAGGGTGCCAGGGATTATTTACTTTTTTTTGTCCAACTGCCAATTCAATTACATTAAATTAGCAAATATTCTCAAATCTTGAACATAATTGCAAGTATGTGCTGAAAAGGCCAATTGTAATTAAATGCTAACACCATCCATTGTCTTGTAATGCATGTGAAGCTGCTTAACTGATGGAAAAGGCCAATTGTAATTAAGACTAATAGTACTACTACTAGTGGACTGTGGCATGTCCTGTAATGCGTGTGAAGCTGCTTAGCCGATGGAAAAGGCCAATTGTAAATTGTAATTAATAGTGACAAGACATCAATATACTATCTCCTGTAACTTAAGTGATACATGCTAGACAGAAATGTGTCACCATTCTGGACACTTGAACAAGGTCAAGGCTTCATTCCAGATGTCTGGTCTCGAAATAAACCTTCAACTGTTGATATATTATCATCGAACAATAGTGTGAATCATGTAATTAATATTCTATATGTAATTAATGTTTATCATTTAAATAACTCGAGCTTTGTTCATTTTAAATTTTTTTCTATAATCTACATGTAATTAATGTTTATCATTTCAATCATCCGAGCTTTGCTCATTTTGTATTGGTAATAATAACAAGTGCCACATAGTGGTGTGTATTTTCCATTATAGTTTTAATTTAATTAGTAATTAGAAATATAAGTTCAATTTATAAATTGTCAATTTAAAGTAAAAAATATAATGCTCTCAAGTTACACTTGCAAATTATAAAATTTGTAAAAAATTGTAAATGATTTTTTTAATCATATAGCACATTTGAATCCTAGTTAGATAATAGATTAACAAATAATCATTTTAATTATTTTTAGGAAGTAAAAGTCATTTGACTAAATTTTAATGATAGTATTTTATATCTTTACTATAATTTTTTTTTTTTTTTTTTACCTAATTGAATATTTCTAATTTTAAATTAGTTAGAGAACCAAATAAATATGCAATACTTGCTAAAATGTTTCCTTTATTATTAAAAATATATTTTTACTTTTCCTTTCATGCAGTTATACACTATAAACCCATGATCAAAATGTGTGTACTATTAAAAATATATTAAAGACATTTAACTAATTAAACTTAATACAAAATTTATCTCACAATTAGGGGTGATTGTCAAATTTCAAGCCTCACACTAAGTAATTCAGTGTTGGGAGGTTATAAATAGAACATGTTTTTAATTTAAGAGATCAATAAATTTTATTTTATAATATCCTTTTAAAACTGATATGTTCTATCAATATAAAATATTTAAATATGTAAAAATAATAGTTTATTTGTTGATAACAATTTAAAAGTACTTCATCAATGTTTTGATGGGAGTATTTGTACTTCATTAATTTTATGAGTTTTTCAAAATCCATATTAAAAATTGGTTCAATTAAAAATTTAAATTTATTTTTTTTAATAATAGTAAAGTTGTTATTGCTCACTTAATTGTACATTTAAAAAAAAAAAGATACTTTAGTCTATTTTATTTTGTACTCATCAATCAATTTGTATGCAAAATAGAAAAGATAAATCTATAACCTAATATTTACTCTGAAAATATTTCCTAAAGGAAAGAAAGATGGAGGAAGTCTTCGTAAAAAGGGGCCCTATAAGAGTAAACAAAATCAACCAATAAAATTTGAAAAAAATAATTTCTACAACATATAAAATTGATAGATTAATAATAAAACTTTACAAATATTTAAATGTTCCAAAAATACTAATATGTAATTGGTGGAAACTAATTGAATAATAGGAGAGAGTGAATGCAATAGTATATTGCCTATGGAAAATACAATAAGATATCTTTTGGCTTATTATATATAGTTATAGATAAACTAAACTGCAATGGTATTGGTAACTATCGATAAGAAATTGTTAGAAATTGGCTGTACAATTTGAGAAGTGGTGTGTTGTTAGTGTAGCGTACTAGTGAGAGAATGTTGCTATCACTGACATGGCATTTAATTTTTTCTGGGTACACTGTACTCCATAGACAACTTACCTTGATACATGTCAACATTTCGGTGACTACCTTGACAATTCTTCTTCCTTCAAGAAATGTTGGCCGAAATTAAACCTCAACCATTGATCTTGGATCATCAGGCGGTCTGAGTTCTCAAATAATACATTTAACATAATTACAGAGGTAGTGGCAAAGATTATGCTTCCATAATGTATGGCCAAACAACCACATTTTTAAACTATCACTCGCTAGTTGCCAATAATTTATGTGAGTTGGTATGTTAGGTTAGGCTACTTATTTCCCATCTTTTGAAAATAGCCATACCAACTATAACTTTTTGAAAACCATTCGCCATAACAAATAAATTAATTCAATTATTTGGAAAATAATTTTGCCATTTTTTTATAAAAAAGGTATTAGTTATTAAAATATTTACCAACCAATATCCATATTTTAAAACATAATTTGCCATCAATATTAATCATTTTATTAAAAATAAAAATTATAATCGCCATTATTTTATAAAAATTATCTAAACTATTAAAAAATTTGCCACCAAATATCCATCGATTGATGCATAATTCGCCAACACTATTATTTTTTTTTCACCCAAATGACATGTGATTCACCACAATTTTATAAATTTGGGGGGGGGGGGGGGGGGGGGTTTCCTTAAAGTTATCCCTGGTTTAAGATTAAATTAAATAAGATTTAATTTAATTATAGGTTTAGAGAATTTAATGAGATGAAGGGAATTAAATAAATTGGAATTTATTTAAAAGGTGATTTATAGAGGATCAATCATTAAATAAATTTAACACATTAGGAATGAAAGTATTTAAATTAAATTAAAATACCTTAGGAAAGTGAACTTATTTAATTAAATAAGTAGAAGAATATGAAAAATATAATTAATTAATAAATAATTAATTATAATGTCAAGGGAAATATTAAATAAATTAATATAGTGTTTTGGGATGATTTTAAGCATCTACAATGGGTTTTAGATTCTAGTGCTTCATTTCATCCTACACCTTAAAGAGGTTATTCTATTGATTATGTCCAAGAGGATTTTGGGCTTATTTATTTGGAGGATAATGAACCCTATTAGATTGTTGGAAAATAAAAAGTTAAGATTAAGTTGTACAATGGGAATCATTGGCTACTACATGAGGTAGGACATGTTTCAAGGCTGAGTAGGAACTTAATTTTAGCAAGGCAACTATTGTCTAGTTACTTTTAATGATAAAAATTAGAAGGTTTCAAAAGGTTCCCTTGTAGTAGAAAAAGGTGTGAAATTAGGCGTCTTATATCTTTGTATAGGTCATAGTGTTCCTTCTACTTTAATTGTTTCAAAGAAAAATGAATGTTCAAGAATAATTGCTATAGTTGAGGAAGAAGAATAGAGAGTTGGTATAGATTCTGATACAATGCTATGACACAATAGAATTTGGCACATCAATGAGAAAGGTATTAAAGTACTTCATTCAAAGAAAGTTTTACCAGGTCTGAAATGTGTTAATACAGATTTCTATGAAAGTTGTATGTATGGAAAACAAAAGAGAGTGAGTTTTGTGAAGACTGGGAAGGAAAATAAAAATGAGAGATTATAGCTTGTGCATACCGATGTATGGGTACCAACTTAGGTATCTTCCCTTGGTGGCTCTCATTATTATGTTACATTAATTGATGTTGCAACTAGAAAAGTATGGGTTTATTTCCTTAGATAAAAATCTATGTATTTCAAATTTTGAAGAAATAGAAATACTTGGTTGAAAGTGAGACTGGTAAGCAATTAAAATATCTCAGATTTGATAATGGTGGTGAGTATTGCAGTCATGAATTTGAAGATTATTGCTCTAGTAATGGTATTCATAGACAACAAACTATTCCAAGGACTTCATAGGAAAATGGAGTGGCTGAATGTATGAACATGACTATAATGGAGTGTGCAAGGAGCATAAGGTTACATGCAGGGTTTCCCTTAAACATTTGGGTGGAGGCTGTCAATTCTATTGCATATTTGATTAATAGAGGTCCCTCTATTCCCTTGGGCTATGGTATTCTAAAGGAAGCATGGACTAATAAGAAGGTGAGTTATTATGTTCTCAAAACCTTTAGTTGTGAAGCATTTTCTCAAATAGATTCTACAAATAGAACCAAGGTGGAAGCTAAGTCAAGAAATATGTATTTTTTGGATATGGAATTGATGAATTGGGTTATAGGCTTTGGAATTTTGAAAATCGTAAAATTGTAAGAAGTAGAGATGTCATATTCAATGAGAAAGTGTTGTATAATGATCTATTGCAGCAACATGATAAGAAAGAAGATGATTATGTAGTGTTGGATGATACTTCAAGATATGATGTTCTAGCAATTCCTCATGATGTGCAATAATTGCAACAACAAATACCACACACCTTAGTGAATGTTAGATGGTTAACAAGGCTAAGTAGATCTCTAGAAAGATCTTCTCCTTCTTTATACTCTATTTTACTAACAGATGCTAGTGAACCTAAATGTTATGATGAAGCTATGTAGGTGGTTACTAAGATTCAATGGGATCTATAATGAAAGACAAAATTGACTCTTTGTTGAAAAATAGGACATGGGATTTGTGCAAGTTGCTTGTAGGTAAAAGGGCTTTATAGAATAAATGGGTTTATAGGTTGAAAGAAGAGGATGTAGGTAAGAGAATATTTATATCTAGGTTAGTTGTAAAAGGATTTTCATAGAAAAAGGACATTGATTTTGATGAGATATTCTCTCCTATTGTAAAAATGACTTCTATTTGTATTGTTTTAAGTATTGTGGCTATTGAAGATTTGCATTTGGAGTAGTGTGATGTTAAACAACCTTCCTTTATGGTGATTTGGATGAAGAGACATATATGGAACAACCACATGGATTTGAGGTCAAAGGTAAGGAAAACTTCATGTGTAGATTGAAGAAAAGTCTATATGGATTGAAACAAGTCCCTCAGCAATGATATCTAGAATTTGACAGTTTTATGCATGAGCATGGATATAGTAGGTTTCATTCATATCATTGTGTTTATTTTAAGAGGTTGGATGATGACATCTACATTATTTTATGTTTATATGTTGATGATATACTTGTAGTTGGATCTAACATGGATTGCATTAAGGGGTTGAAACACCAATTAGCACATGCATTTGCTATGAAGGATTTGGGGGCAACAAAACAAATCTTTGGTATGAAGATTTATAGAGATAGGAAGAAAATGAAATTAACTTTATCTTAGGCTGATTATATTGTGAAGGTATTGCAACATTTCTCTATGGAGAATGCTAAACCTGTCAACACACCTTTACCTAGTCATGTGGAGTTGACTAAGGAGATGTATCCAAAGACACAAGAAGAGTAGGATAAGATGTCTAAGGTACATTTTGCTACAGTTGTAGGAAGCTTGATGTATTATATGGTATGTATAAGGCCAAATATTTTCCATTTAGTGGGAGTCATTAGTAGGTATATAATTCATCCATGAATTGAGCATTGGAATGTAGTAAAATGGATTCTTAGATATTTGAGAGGCACATCAAATAAGTGTTTACGCTTTTGGGGCTTTACTATTGATTTATAGGGATAGGTTTGTCGAAAGTATGAATTCTAATGATACTTATATGGGGGAGTATTTTAGAAACATGATTATATCATTATCATGATGATATGTTACATTCATGACAATGGTTGTCATTGATGTCAACATTGTAGTTCTTTGTGGTATTGACAGAAGAACAATAGAAAGATCAGGTTGGTATGGATAGATCATTGAGTACTTTCACTAGAAAGATTAAAGGGAGATAATACTAAGTGTTTAGTATATGTAACTAGCCTTGAAAGCATAAGATATTAAGTCTAAAAGAAGTTATACAAGTTTCAGTGAAGACTATTCTGAGATAGAGTTTATAGAAGCATGTTTTGGTAAACTTGTCTTATCTCTTAGAGTTGTTATTCTAAGAAGCCAAAGTCAAATATTTGTAGAAGACTTGTTGGAGATGATGCAACTAAGCTTGTTTGTCATAATGTTACATGTATGAAAAGTTATTGAAGTTACAAGGTGAAAGATCAATGTTGTAGCTAAGTGTAATGTGTTCTTAATGTGGTCCTATAATAATTAATTGAGAATGTGTAATAGCTAACTCAAGGAATTGTTTTATGAATTTGGTATAAAGGAAGGGAATTTTAGTTTTTTATGTAAGGAATGAAGGTGAATGATTGTAAGAAGCATGAAGAGTAGAATGCAAATATGAGCATAGCGAAGTTAGAGAAAACTTCATTGCCAAGATTTAATTGTGTGAGCAAATTTTTTTTATTTGGATCTGAGATGCATGACCTAATTTACAAGGTCTAATAGTGATTGGATTGGTTGATAGGATAGAGGAAAGAAGTTAAAGTACAATAGAGATAATTATTCTACAAGGAATAGTTGAAATATTAGATGGATAGTGAGTTCAGTGGTTTTGTCTCAAAAACTATTTGGATAGTGGCTCCTTCTACCTTTTACAACTCCTAACAAGGTTGGAATCTCCTAATAGGGACTCATATATACAAAATATTGTAATAGACTACTAATAGGGTCCATCCTCTAACATGGAATATTTATATTAGTACATCATCTTGTGGGCATCAATCCCACCAGGGTTTTTCCTCTAATCAAGAGTTCCCTAGTTAACATATCTAGTGTAATTGTGTACGTGCATCTTGTTGTGGTTGTTGATTGAATGGTTAAGATTATTTAAGGCTGATAAATTTTTTAATTAGATAACTAATTCAACCCCCCTAATCTTTGTGGTCTATTGTTTTTAAGAATTTGTATTAGAGCATCAGGACTTTGAAGATAAAATTTGACAACTTTAGGAGATCCATGGAAAACATATTAAGAAAGGATAGTTTGAAGTTCAATGGAAAAAATTATGATAACTAGAAGGAATAGGTGAAGACACATATGCTATGTATGGCTCTAGGATATTGGATCTTGAAAAAATTATAAAAGATAATTATTGCTGAAAGTTAATTGGAGACTTGTACCAAGGATGAGAGAACTTTTCATGTGCGACATGAGAGCTAAAGAAGCACTATTGTCTGCACTTCCTGAAATTGAATACAACTAGGTAAAATCACTTGATACTTCTTATCAGATTTGGAAAGCTTTGGAAACTAGTTTTGAAGGTGATGAACATTCTAAAAAATTGAGGCTACAAAGTTAGATTTGTGCATTTCAAGATGCTAAAATGATGGAAGATGAATCTATAAGAACATTTATAGGTAGGATATTAGAAATTACTATAGGTATTAGATCTCAAGGAGGAACCAAGGAAGATGATGAGGTGATTTAGAAGATATTGAAGAGCTTAACACCACTATTTAAGTAAGCAATTCAAATGATAGAGTTGTTGATCTCTTGTACCAAATATTTCACAAAGGAGACACTACTCAAGAGACTTGAAGCAGTTGAGAATGGGCTTAGATAATCCAAAGAATTGACCAGAATAGAAACAACTTCTAGTGCCCTAAACATTCGGCCAAGTTTTTCAAGGAGCACAAGTGCTAGAGGAGACTTTGCTAGTAGTAGTAGATCTTATGAGGAAAAAAAGATAGAAGGAGTAGCCATCCTGGTAAGAAGAGAAAAGGATGGTAAGATTTTTTTTAATGTTGGACTTCTAATGAGTTTTTCATTATGCAACTAAGTGTCCTAAAAGAGAGAAAAAGTATAAAGGAAATGTTAAACCTAGAAGAGATAAAGAGTGTTTATATGCAAATGAAGAAGATGATTCTAATGAACAAGCAATAAGTGCTAGTGATGATGAAATAGGATTTGTAGTTATTAAAGAAGAAAGTCCAAAGAAAATGGCTTTGGTATTAGAAGTTGAAAAGAAATCTGATTGGATAATTGAGAGTGGTTATTCACATCATATGACTGGTGATATGAGCAAGTTTTTTGACTTCAAAAGTCATGATGGAGGCATTGTCAGAGTTGGAAATAATGTAGCATGCCATATTAAAGGTATTGGATCTATAAATCTTGATGGTAAGACTAACATTGACGATGCATATTTTGTTGATGGTTTGAAACACAATCTTTTAAGTGTTGGACAACTAGTGGATAAAGGTTATCAATTACAGTTCATAGAGAAGACATGCATGATCAAAGACAAAGATGGAAAGATAATTGGAGCCAAAACAAAATCTAGAGGTAATTTATTTCAGCTGAATCCAATTGAAATGAAATTTTTGGTTGCTAAGGTAGATGAAAGTTGGTTATGGCATAAGATATTTTGTCATATAAACTTTGACAACATTGTAAAAACTAGTAGTATGGTTGCAGTTAGAGATTTTCCTAAGATTGTTGAGCCTACTAACACAATTTGCAAGGAGTGTGTATAGAAAAAGCATAGTAGAACTTATTTTCCTAGAAAGAAGTTCACTACTATAGGAAAGTTGGAGATTGTACATAGAAATCTTAGTGGTTCTACGAAGACTAACATATTCTATGGTGAAAGGTATATCATGATTTTAGTTGATGACTCTTCTAAAATGATGTGTGTTGCATTTCTTAAAGAAATGTTTGAGGCATTTGATAAGTTGAAGATATTTAAGAATAGAGTTGAGAATGGATTAGGCATGAAGATTAAAAGTTTAAGAGATTAGATAGAGGAGGAGAGTTTACTTCAAATGAGTTTAACACATTTTGTGAAGCTAATGGAATCAAAAGACAGTTATCAACTCTAAGAATCCCTGAACAAAATGGCATTATAGAGAGAAGAAACAAGTCAGTAATAAAAGAACTAGGAGCTATGTTAGCTAAGAATGATGTATCCAAGATGTTTTGGAGAGAAGTTGTGAATACAACATTCTACACTATGAACATAGTGCAAGTTCAGAAAGACACAAACAATACCCCTTATGAACTATGGTTTGGTCACTCACCTATAGTTAAGTATTTTAGAAGTTTTAGTAGAAAATATTATATCAAAAGAGATGATGATGTTGGTAAATTTGATGGTAGAAGTGATGAAGGTATGTTTCTTGGTTATTCATTGAAAAGAAGAGCCTATAGATGTTATAATCTGAGAACTAAGGCTATTTTTTACAGTGCAAATATAAGAGTTGATCAGAAATTTAGGATACAAGAAAGAGTAGTTGAGTACAATTTTGATGATGAGAACATTGTTACTAAACCAAAAATGAGAAGTATTCTATGAGACTAAGAAAGATTTGCAGAATGAAGGAGAGCAAAGGCATGAACAAAGCTCAAGAATTTCAATAAAGCTAAGAGTTGAGCTAACAACTCCTACTAATGGTAAGAATATGACAAAGAATCATCCACTGAAGAAAATCATTGGAAGAAGAGATAAAGGTGTGATGACAAGAAGTAGATCAATGATTAACTATGTCTGATATCTCAAGTTGAACATAGGAATGCAGATAAAGCATGTAATGATGACTATTGGAATCAAGATATGAAAGAATAATTGGATAAGATAGTGAAGAATGAGACATGAGAATTGGTCCCCAAACCAGAAAACAAGAACATGATAGGAAAAAAATGGGTATTCAGGAACAAGATGAATGAACAAGGTGAAGTTGTAAGGAACAAAGAAAGATTGGTATGTAATGGTTATTCACAAAAAGAAGGAATAGACTATGATGAAACCTATGCTCCTATGACAAGAATAGAAGTAGTAAGGTTATTCTTAGCCTATGAAACACATAAGAAATTCAAAGTGTATTAAATGGATGTCAAGTCAACATTTTTGAATAGATAACTTGAAGAAGAGTTATACATACAATAGCCTAAAGGTTTTCCTTTAATAGATGACAAGGACATAGTATGCAGATTGAAGAAAGCATTATATGCCTTGAACCAAGTACCCAAAACTTGGTATGCAAGGTTGGAAAAGCATTTAATAAAGCTTGGATTTAGCAAAGGTATGGCAGATAATAATTTATATTGAAAAGAGATAGATGATGGATTGATAATTTTGGTAATATTTGTTGATGATATCATATTTGGAGGAGATGATGGTGAAAGTGACAAGTTTATAGAAGAAATGAAGAAGGAATTTGAAATGAGTATGATAGGAGAAATGAAATACTTCCCAGGATTACAGATTGTGTAGGATAAAGAAGGAATATTTTTTTCTCAAACTAAGTATTTGAAAGATCTACTGAAAAGGTTTGGTTTGAAAACATATAAACCAATTGCAACATCTATGGTAACTAGACACAAGTTATCTACAAAGGATGAGACATCTACTATTGAGCAGAAGAAGTACAAATCTATGATTGGAGGGTTACAATATCTGACTCACACAAGGCTAAATATAACAAATGTTGTTGGAATTGTGACAAGATTTCAAGGTGATCCTAGAGAAACACATTATATAGCAGTCAAAAGGGTATTTAGATACCTTAAAGGAAAACTAGAGTTTGGATTGTAGTATACCAAATCTAATGATTTCACATTGATGCTAATCAAGTAGGAAGTATGGATGACAGAACAAGCACTAGTGGTGGAGCCTTCTTTCTTGGAAGAAGATTGGTTTCTTGGTTAAGCAATAAGTAGGATTATATCTCATAGAGTACAATAGAAGCAGAATATATTATAGCAGTAAACAATTGTAATCAAGTTGTTTGTATGACATAGATGTTGAAGGATAGAATTTAGTGAACATGTTGTCATACATCATGATAACACAAGTACAGTGAATATGTCAAAGAATATAGTATTGCATTCTAAGACTAAGCACATTTCTATCAAGTATCACATGTTGAGAGAGAAAGTTGCAAAAAAGGAAATAAGATTGGAATATGTAAGCACCAAAGAGCACCAATTAGATGAAGTAGATGTTGAAGGATATAATTTAGTGAACATGTGTCATACATCATGATAACACAAGTACAGTGAATATGTCAAAGAATCTAGTATTGCATTCTAAGACTAAGCACATTTCTATCAAGTATCACATGTTGAGAGAGAAAGTTGCAAAAAAGGAAATAAGATTGAAATATGTAAGCACCAAAGAGAAAATTGTAGATATTTTTACTAAGCCTCTTCCCAAAGAGACTTTTGAGTATTTGTGGGGTATGCTAGGGGTTATGTCCCTTCCTACATCAAAGTAGATGATGCAAGAGTGCATTAGTCCAGTGTAACAAAGCACTATTGTTTTTTTGGAATGAATGTTGATGCTTCTTATATGGGGGAGTATCTGTGATGGATAGAGTCATCTAGGACTCTTTTTGGATGTTATATTGAACAATGTCTTTGGGCATTTGAGCTAGTTAGAGATAGTTATTGCAGAGATTGATGGTTGCTGAAACTTTTGACATTGATGTCGATGGGGGAGAGATTACAACATGAAAAAATAATTTGATATAAATTACATTGAAGGGAGAGATAATAGCATGATATAGATAACATTGATGTATATTAATGGGGGAGAATGATTGATGAAGAGGATTTGAAAAGAAAGGTTAACAATCTTTTACAATTGGTATCTTTGGAACTAGATGTTTTTCATCTATGTTGCCATCAATACCAAAGGGGGAGATTGTTGGAAGCATGAATGCTGATGATACTTCTATGGGGAAGTATTGTAGAAACATGATTAGATCATTATCATGATGATATGTTACATTTATGACTATTTTTGTCATTGATGTCAATATAGCAATTTTTTATGGTATCTGACAAAAGAACATTGAAAAGATCAAGTTGATACAAATAGATCATTGAGTACTTTCACTAGAGAGGATAAAGGAAAATAAGTTAAAGGGAAATAATGCTAAGTGTCTAGTATATGAAGGTAACCTTAGAAGCATAATATATTAAGTCTGGAACAAGTTATGGAATTTTCAATGAAGACTATTTTGAGATAGAGTTTATAGAAGCATGTTCTAGTAAAATTGTCTTATCTCTTAGCAAAGTTATTATTTTGAGAAGTTAGATTTAAAGATGTATAGAAGACTTGTTGGAGATGATGTAGCTAATCTCACTCATCATAATGTTACACTTATAGAAAGTTATTCAAGTTACAAGGTGAAAGATTAATATTATCACTAAGTGTAATGTGTTCTTAATGTGGTCCTAGAATAATTAATTGAGAAGGTGTAACAACTGACTTAGGGAATTGTTTTATGGTTTTGGTATAAAGGAAGGACATTTTCCTTTGTTATGTAAGGAATGCAAGTCAATGGTTGTAAGTAGCATGAAAAGAAGAATGTGAAGATAAGTAGAGCATAGAAAAGTTGGAAAAAAATTGATTGCTGAGGTTTTATTATGTGATCTAAAATTTGGTATTTGGATCCAAGGTTCATGACTTAGTTTACAAGGTCTGACAGGGATTGGTCTAGTTGACAGGATAGAGGAAAGAAGTTAAAGTACAATAGAGACAATTATTCTACAAGGAATAGTTGAAAGATTAGTTGGTAGTGAGTTTAATGGTCTTGCCCCAAAAGTTGTTTGGAAAGTGGGTCCTTCTATCTTCTACAACTTTTAACATGGTTGGCACAACTCCTAACATGGTTGGAATCTTCTAACAAGGATTCAAAGTCTACTAATAGGGACTCATATATACTAAATGTTATAATAGACTCCTAACAAGGTCCATCCTCTAACAAGGAATATTTATATTAGTACATCATCTTGTGGGCATCATTCCCACTAGGGTTTTCTCTCTGATTAAGGGTTTCCCTAGTTAACATATCTAGTGTAATTTTGTATGTGCATCTTAGTATGGTTTTTGATTGAATGGTTAATATTATTTAAGGTCAATAAATGTTTTAATTGGATAAATGATTCTCCCCCCCCTAGTTATCTTGGTGGACTATTGTTTCTAACAATGTTGACTCAGATTTGGTAGGGGATATTGGTACCAGGTAGAGTGCTATAGGTTATGTATTTACTATTGGAAGGGTAGTTGTGAGCTAGGTTTCTCAATTGCAGAAGTCTAATGCTTTATCAACTATACATGTAGAGTATGTTGCTACTATAGAGGCAGCCAAGGAGGTGATATGGCTTTATTTCTTCTTGGAAGAATTGGGACACCCTCAATAGGATAATTATTTGTTTATAGATAGCCAGAGTGTGACTCATCTTGCAAAGAAAATTTCTCTACATTCAAAGGAAAAACACATATATTTGTGGTACCATTCCATTCAATTAGTTTTGGATGATAGATAGTTAAAGTTGGACAAGATACATATATATGACAATCCAACAAATATGTTTACAAAGGTTGTGACAAGGGAGAAGCTGAACTCCTCTTTAGCTTTGGTTGGTCTTCTCGACTGAACAACATAAATGAACAATATGATCCAAGGTGGTTTGATCCCATGGGAGCCCCCTATGGTAGTGGTATTGCTATAGGATCAGTCTCTAAGTGGGAGATTGTTTTCTAGTATAGAGTCTAATCAGTTCCCAAGTGGGAGATTGTTAGTTTGTGCTAACTAATCAAGGAAGTACTCTACATACTTCGCATTTTTTTTGGCTATCATTTTCCAATTTATGGCTGACATGTTGTAATTAATTTTAACCCTAAAGTAGAAAAAATAATTTTATAAAAGGGCTTAGGGTTAGGGATTGTTTCATCAATGTGTGATGTGAAATTACTTCTTGTGGTGGTATTGAGCTATAAGGGATTACAGATTGTAATCAAGTTGTAATCACTAGATCATAATAATGTTGGACTTTCTTCTTGGTGGATGTAGCCCAGGGTTTGGGTGAACCACGTCAAACCTTGGTGTCTTGTTCTCTCTTCTGTACGATCTATTGTTTTATGATATTATTTATATTTGCATGTAATTGTTATTTCTATCCATGATTTAATTCTAATACTTTACTCTTTAATTTTCATTCATACTTGTTACACATTCTCATTTGGATATGGCAAGATATATTTCATATATACCAATCCAAACAATTACCTTTTGAAGTTGGTTAAAATACCAAATTAAAAAATCTTTATGAAATTCACTCACTACTGATACTAGGTTTTGAAGACCACTTAGGTGATATTCTAACACTTGAAAACATAGTGAACTCAAAAAAATTTGGCACTCAGTTGATAGTGGTGCTCAGTCCACACTGATCATTTAAGAGTAACAATGAACTTGGTTAATACTAATGACTCGACAAACACTATAGAACTCAGTTGACACTATAGAGCTTGATTGACACTAAAGCTGGGTCAACACTACATTTTTTCTACTTGTTTAACACAACTAGCTCAGTTTACATTTTCTTTATGTTCTTCTTAGTCAACACTTACTTTTTGCTTAGTTTATACTGTGAGGCTCAATTAACACTATAATAGCTTGGTTAACACTATGAAGCTTGGTGGCAATATGACCAACCAAATGATCAAGTGTTTTGGCACTAATTGACAAATGATTTGACCATAAGGTCAAAAATCTCCCCCTTTGGAATTAGTTACAAAAACACTTATCTTAGCAAAAATTTTGAATACTCAAAAATATAAATCAAAACTCCCCCTATCAATTTACATGGATCTATAGCTCAGTTTTGATTACTGTGCTGATAATTGGCTGACATTGACTCTATTTTGATTTTTCAAAATTGTTTTTGTAGATTTCTTGAACATAAATTCCTTCTATAAAACTAATTTCCCCCTTTTCACATTTTGTATTATACTTCCCCCTTTTTTTTTACATAAATTCCAAAAAATGCATAATTACAAGGTAACACCAAAATGTGAGAGGAGATCACTATGTACCTTCAAAACTAGAGACATGATTTTGTCTCAATTTTCTTGCAAAACTTTTGAAGTATAAAAAGCTATCAAAACTTCAGCTAATAACTCCACCATATGATCAACAATAGAAAAAGTGTTATCATGGATTAATGTGTTTGTAGAAACAATGCGTTTCTGCATTATATCTGTGTTTGGCATTATCATACTCTTAATTGCTGCCAATGCATCCCTAATTCTTGATTCTTCCCTTAGTAACTCTACTTTCAAGTTTTTCAAATAACTAATCTTTGCAAAATGTATTGAGTTGGTGCTAGGGTCAAGTGACAATTGTTTTGCACTTGCCTTCATATTAGTATCAATCTTTGACAACTTATCCTTGATTTCCTTGGTGAATTTTTTAGTATCACTTAATTTTAGAAACAAAGAAAAAAACTATTTATAGTACTCTCAAAATCAATGAGAATAATGGATGTTTCCACTTGATCTATGGAAATTTTCTATGCCACCTTTTCCAAAAGCTTGTTATCAAATTTTCTCTTTGCCCACTACAATAATTTCTCTTGCTCATTCAAATCTTCATTAAAATTATGAGCTATGTCAACAAGTTGATTCAAAGTATCCTTCTTATCATAAATTTCAATACCAAGTGCATCAATAAATATAATTTTGATATCCTCCAGTACTTGATTTCTATTCTTCTTCTCTACTCTTAGCTTCTACTATTTGGCCCTTTTCTTCCAAAGTTCTCCAAGAGTATCCATTTGATCAAGAGTGAGATTGGAAAGATCCCAATCTAGAATTACTATGTCCTCTTCTAGATTAATTTCCTCATGAGAAACTTATAAATCTTTACCTTTTTTCCTTTGGAATAGATGAAGACATGATTTTCTTGCCTCTTTTCAAATCCTCAATGCTTGGTTGAGACTTAGATTCAACTATCATTGCACTTATTGGGGAATCACTTGTAACAAAAATAACATTACTCATTTGAGAAATAACAACAATCGTAGGAGTACTTACAATACCTTGTTTTGACTTGGTCTAGTTTAGAGTTATGAAGAATGGAACCTGCTACTTGTTAGATGAAGTAGTAGTGATAGTACTCATCACTATATTCAATAAGATAGCTCCAACAATCAATTGAGTGCTAAGTTGAACAATGTTTAGCTCAGTTGTCTATGAATCGATTGCAACCTTCTCTGAGCTAGATATTACTAAGGCTTTTCTTGGAGAGTTAGGAAGGGAGGCCATTACCTTTGCTACAATCCCTTGGATATTGTGAATGTTAGTAGATCTTCATTAACTATTTGATCATCCTATTCCTCTTCATCATCATCACCATCATCAACTTGCACAACTTCTTCAGTGGGATTTGGAATGTTCAATCCATAAATTTTGTTCCATGAATTTGTATTGGATTGCACAATAGACTCAATTTCATTTTCAAAAATTAGGAGTGCACTAAACTTAGGGGTTAATGCTTGTTCATACCTTTTCAATGTCTCCTTCACTTATTTATTTGACATGTCTAGCATTACCTTTCTCAAGGTTTGATCATGGATGTCTCTAGCAATATTTATTATATTTTCCCAATGATGTAATGTTTCTTTAAGTAGAATGGCAGGAACTTGACTTCCTAGTTCACGTGGAAATACTATCTTCTCCACTAAGGCTTCCATTCCTCTTTATTTCCAGTCTTATATTTAAGAAACTTGAAATCTACCATACCTCCTTCTTCTTTATAGAGTCACTATAGTCTATCTTCAAAGGTTAGGGTAGGCATTTTCAATGACATCTGCCGCTCTTCATCTTCACCTTCATCTTCATCTTGAAGTTTGAGCTTCTTCCTTGATTTGATAGGTCTTCTGGTGAAAAATAGAGGAGAGGACCTAGTAGCCCTTTTTTTTATTGTTACTTTCCCTTTTTTCTTTGGAGGTTCCTCTTATGTTTCTTCCTCTTCTTCTTCTTCTTCTTCTTCACATTCCTCTTCTCCTTCTTCTTCTTCTTCAATGTAATCTCCCTTATCTTCTATGAGAAGGAGAGGGGGACCAAATTTCACATTCTCCTTCTTAATCTTTTCTACCTTCTTCCTTCCTCTCTTTAGAATATGAGGAATATTGATTTCAAGGGAAATATGGGTTTTTGCCTCTTAATATGTTCCAAAATAAGGTATTTTAGGGTCCACAGGCTCATTAACAAGAGTCTCTATGATTTCCTTAGTATCATCAATTCTTACCTCATATCCAAGATGTTTTACCCATCTAACTCTAGGTCTAACTTCGTGCATATGTACCTTGTCATAGTATACAAGGAAACATATGCCTTGTTCATAATCATCCGCTAATTTCTTAGGTATTGTGAACCTACTCTGCATAATTTTCCCTAAAAGTCTCAAAATATGCATCCATGATGCCCTAAAAATTGTCTCCCATTTGAACTATAAACTTATTGATTTGATATACAATAGGTCTATCCTTTTTTCATACTAAATTGCCCTTGGAAGGAAAGAATTTTTGAACATAAAAAAATAAACATGCCAAAAGTGAGCCAAACTTTCATGAATTTTTCTTGGATGCTTGGACACTCTGCATTATCTTTCTTAACTAGCTTAGCTACAACTCAGTGAGGTGAAAAGATATATTGTTCTTGACCATCTTGAATGCTAAGTCTACAACTTCATATGTGACACTATTCAATCGACTAGAACTATATATCTTGTGAGCAATCATATAAATCCCAAACTTGATCTCCTTAGCTATAACACCATTTAGCTTCATTCCTCTTCCATCCCACTTGGAAAGAGTCTTCCTTTCCAACTCAACCTGACCTAGGGTTTTTATTGTTTTAGGTCTATCAAGCATGGGAAACCTAGTAACTCTATGAATCATTTTCTTTATGATCTAGATGGGCTAGTTGAGACATAATTGCATGTCATGAGCATGAATTAGGATAAACCTAGTCCACTTGATTTGAAAATCCCTCAGCATATATAGAATATGAGTTAAACCCTTTGCTTCTAGGTTTCTGTCCACACGCAATGCTTCATATGCTTGATTCATCTCTAGAGTTCCCAATTCTTGAATCAAACAATGATAAAAAGGATCTAATTTCATGTATCAAAAGTACATTTGGTGGAATTTATGAATGTGCACCAATTGGATCTAATTTTTTTGTGATCACCAAAAAATATTTGAATTTTTGGACTACAGGCACAACATTCCTTACTAACATCTTAGATCCCTTCTTGACTTTGTTTCTCAATGAGGATGTTGCATCACTCGGTGATGGAAGAATAAACTCTAACAATTTTTCTCTGAATCACTAGAGGTCTCAATAATTCTCTTCTCTATTCACTCTAAAATACATAGTGAAAAATGAAAACCTTTGATTCTACCTTTTAATCAAAAAATCTATCTTTAATTCACAATTAATGCATTGTATTTAGGAAAATATGGTGAGAACCTAGTTAAAATTGGTAGGCATAAGATGCTTACCTAAGTATTTAATTTGGAAGATACCTTTGATCTTCAACTTGATAAAAATAAGATCGATTATGTCTCAAAATTGGTATACACCATCTACCTCCAAGTTTGGTTAGGTCAACAACCCTACTTTTCTTGGTAAGGTCTTGCAACCCAACTTTTCTTGGTAAGGTATTCCAACTTGACTTTAATTAGTAAGGTGATCCCAATGCATATGAATTTCTGATTTGGACCTTCTTAGTTGTAGACTGGAATTGATATAAGATGTTTCTATTTGAAATGGTTGAACACTCAATTCATTATCTTGGGTGCCAATATTCTCATGACTTTAACTTGCATTATCTAGAGATTTATTTACCCATTGCTACCTCATTTTACTTTTGATATTGTCAACCTTTGCTTTCTTTTCATCTTCAATTGTGGCTTTGTTCATATAGTTCTTTGCTAGATGACCAAGTTCTTTACATATGAAATATCTCTTTGTAGGGTCTCTCTTGCTCATGTGAGTTCTTATGCAATTTTCTCCAATATGACCATACTTACCATATAAGTAACATCTACACCATGTGTTATAATCCCAACCAAAGATAGTGTACACAATATAAATGCATATTCATGAAACTTTAATGTAGAATGAAAATAGACTAACAATGAACTAGACTAAACCCAAGAAATCATTATCAAAATGTAAATTCTAAGAATGTCTCATGTTTCCCTAACTAAAACTACTAAGAAAGCTCTTAGACCAGCATCTTAGTAATAGTTCTAGAACAAGAGTATGCTTAGAATGCAGATCTACAAGAATGCATGCAAGATCTATGACTATCATGTAGATTATATGGGGATAACAACTTTTAGAATGCTATGAAAAATGGAAATACAATGAACTAATACGTAATTAATTATGCTAAATGGCATGAAACAATGCTAAAATGATTTGAATTTGCTAGAATGATAGTGCTCAAATGATAACTCAAAGTGTGCCTATAGTGTAGATGCCTAAAACTTGGGTCCTTTGGCTCTTGGATTTCCCTCCTATTTATAGGATTTCAAAAGGGGTTCGGGTAAGAATTAGGCTTTTCACCTTTGTCTAGTGGATGAAAGTGAAACTAAAAATATCTCATAAGAGACCAGGAGGAAGAATCCAATGAACTTGGTTTTAAGGATAAATGGACATATTTCTAATTCTTTTAAATGAAAATGGAAGATTTTCTCTTTTGTGAGGATAATTGATTTATCAAATGTTTATTTATTTCCAGCACTTTGTCTTTTTCTTCCACCCTTTTTGAATTTCATTTTATGAATTTGAATTTTTTTCTCCTCTTTAAAGTTGATTTAGGTCTTGTCAATTTGATAGATGATTAATGACCTGATGTGATTTTGATTTGAAAGTCTATTGTTTTCTTCTAATTTCCTCCTTAATTTGCATCAATTGATCAAGATTGCATAATTCAAGTCTTTGCCAATTTTTGGGTGTCTACAAATGCCCCACATTGAGTTAATATGTGAAGCATATTAGTTGAAAGATTGTCTTGATTTTCTAATTTTAGGTTGAATTTTGATGATTGAAGGATGTCTTGACATTTTTTAGTTGTCATGGTTTTTGTTTTTTGATGGGTTGATGTCTAATCTTTGATGATTTTATGTTTTGGTTGTCATTGATTTTGGTTATTGATGTTGCAATGTTTTTACTTGGATATCCTAGTTTTTGGTTAATTTGATGTTTGAAATTTTGGCTAGGGTGGAACATTTTTTATTTTTCAAAAAATTTTAATGCTCTAGTTTGAATACCTCAGTTTGATATGGATATATTGCCCCCCTCAAAAATAAAATTGGAAAAATGAAAGTGCGAAAATTAAGTACCAATTTTATTTTTGAAATGGTGGATAATTGATGGATAAAGATGGTCAAGTTAATTTAATGTAATACACAGTTTGTGAAAGGGAGAAAAAAGATTTTACTATTGGGAAAATAGGGTGAAAAGGTGATATAAATACCCTTAAGAGGGTTAAATAGGTCACAAGACCTTTTGCCCTTGTCATTTTCACACTCCCCTTTTTCATTTAGTGATTTGGAGCTCTGAGTCAGTGAGGATGGTGGTCCCTTTATGAGAGCATAGATTCGAGAGGGGTTGTAGATACAAGTGTCCAACAAACTACAACACCCTAGTAAGTCATCACGATCCCTCATGTTTAATATTTTTGCATTTGTACTTGTGTTTTTGGAAGTTCGTGCATTTTTTAATGATAAATGTGGTAGTTTGAGTCTTTTAGTGCATTTACCTTTCCTTTTAGCACTTTTGAAATATTTTAGCACATTCAAGTGATCCTTTAGTGCATTTGTGGGACAAAACAATACATTCAAAAACCTAGTTTTAAGGCATATTAGTGCATATAGGTAAAATGTAGTGCATTTAGTGGTTTTAGTAGCACATATGAATGATTTAGCACATACAAGTAGTCTTATAGCGCATATGTGTAATATTTTGACACTTCTATTTAAAATAGCACATTTACCCTCTTAGCCATCTTGTAGTGGATTCAAAGTATCAAATAGCAATTTTGACAGTTAAAATAGCACATCCATCTAGTATAGCACATATGATTGATTAGGTAGTGTGTATTTCCTAGAAAATAGTGCAAATGATCATTGAAGAGCATAAAATGAGTGTAGGGTTTGAGTTGAGCATAAGATAATACAAAAGGCTAGATGCTAGGCCTATCAGCTAGGGATTGTTAGAATGGATAAACAATAGGAATTAGGTATTCATGAAGTGATGTTGTAGGATTAGTCTGATGATAGATAGGTAAAGAGTGATGCCCTAGCTCAGGATATAGAGTAGGGAAAATAAACAAGTCCAACTCAAGATAGAGAAAGACAAGTAATATGCCTAAGATAGAACTAGTAGCTAGGTAGCTAGATATAAATATTAGACTGATGTTTGATGATCACTTTGTGATGAAAACTAACATTTTTTTTGTTTGATGAAAAATAGGTATGTGGTGAAAGCTCATGGTACGGGGACTATATCCATGGCCTTTAGAGGTAGTAGGCTAATTATTAGGCACTGACCACTAGGTGATAGACATATGTAGGTTTACTCATTTACTATAGATTTCCCAGTTCTAAGTGAATAGGGGGTATTGACAGCTGTGGCCAAAGTGGTGGCACTTCGACCACAACACCTTTCATTTGCTAATGGGGGAGATGACAGTGACTCTTGAGGATGTATACCAAATATTTTGGGTATTGATAGTAGGGGATTTGGTGTACAATGAATAGAACACTGATGGTACTACTTTTTGAGACTTGTTTGGGGATGATAAGACTGGTGATGACAATGTATTATGGTTTTAGATGCTGCAGTATGAGGCATTGCCGACAATTTTGGCTGGTTTGATAGGAGGATTTTTGTTGCCAAACTAATGAGGACATAGTTGGATGGGGCTAACTGATATAGGATATGATTGATCAGGCATGGAGATTTGTATCGAGCAATTTCATTTTGGTCCATTTATACCATGACTTACATAAGGTTGTATATTCTAGAGCCTCATCGCTATTAGTAGGGGTGATTTTGCTATAGTTATGGACATTGGATCATTTTCCCATTATGTGTTTGGTGTGTGTATGATAGTGGCCATATGGTATGATGTACATGTATACTTATTTTGGTATGATCATGCAGCCCCATTTGGGAAGGACATAGTATTGGCGACAAATTTTGGATGACATTGATGATTTTGTGTGGAGACCTTATTGGTTCATTGAGCCATGGGTTGAGGATGATGATGAGATGGTATATTTCTTTGGTTTGAGGTATTTTCAGGGCTAGGTACCTACAGTGATAGAGAAATTTTGTTTCAGGTGGATGATGAGACAGTTTGTTTGGTGATAGGGCATGCCATAGGGGTCAGCACATTATGCTCGGGTGCATTCAGAGAGAGTGGTGTGGGGGTTGACTTAGGAGCATGAGGCTTTTCTAGAGGCCTTTTAATAGATTATAGGCACACCATAGCCATGGGCGTTGTAGGATGGGCTGGTAGATGTAGGGATGGAGGGGGATTATTCAAAATGGTTTTGGGAGCATCCCTTTCGTAGATACATAGTTTTGACCGAGCCTATTTTTGGGATCAATGAGCCATCGAGTAGGGGAGAGGATGAGGATGATGAGGGTGGTTTGGGGAGAGGTAGAGGGAGATGATAGGCTAGAGTTAGGGTGAGAGGTTTGGTTAGAGCACAAGGGAGGCAAGGCTGAGTAGTCATGGTATTACTGTAGAGGGGTGTGGCATGAGGTTTAGTGTAGGAACCAGTGGGTGTAGGGAGGGTTAGAGGGATCCAAGGGCATGGTGGTGCTAGGGTGAGAGGAGGGATGGTTGTTGGTGTTGGATTTGGGTAGTAGGACATAGGTGTTGAGTAGGGTAGGGAAAAGTAGGTGAGGGCTAGGTTGCCTAAGGATGTGCAGTTTGTCCAACAACAAAGACCATGGGTGGAAGTGCCTATTAGGGATTTACATGAGGCACAACCATAGGTAAAATAGGTGCCACTAGATGCATAGCCATCACTAGAGAAGCTAGAGGGATCAAATAATTTGGAGGCTCATATTGGTGAGGTGCTAAGTACATTATAGGCATTTACAGCTGTAGTGACACTAAGGCCACCACCACTACTAAGGAAAGATGGGGCATCGACTAGTCTGATAGTTGATCTTGCATCAATGATAGACATGATAGGGAAAGTGCCCTGAGAGGATATGTGTGCCACCAGTGAGTAGGGACTATTAGATCAGGCGCCTACACATGGATGAGTTGACATTATGTGTTGTGACCCTATTCCTCATTATGTATTATTATTCTTTTGATGTTCATTTGATACTCATGCTGATGTACTTGGTTGATCCTTGGATGTTCATGTGGATAGATGCTATGATTTATTGATGTTCATGTTATTTGATCTTTTGGATGTTCTTGTTGATGTAGTTTATCTGATATTCATGTGGATTTTGGCTTGTAGATGTATTCTTTGATTGTTGTTTTTTCTTTATGAGATATCCAAGCTTATAGATGTTCAGATGTATGCACTTGTTATATCATGCATGTGATGGTTTGATTTGATGGATATGGTAGTAATAGATGTTGATGTATATATATATGAATGATTAATGGAGCATGACATATGGATAATGATTAAAATAAATGACATGGCAATAATGATGTAATGAAAAGGTGATGTGATAATATGAGTGTAATGACATGAAATGAAATATGGTATAATTAAATTGGAATTAATGAAATGAGATGCAATAGAATGTAATAAAATTGAATATAATGAAATGACATTGGGTGTAATGTAACATGATGTAATGAGATCTAATGTGATGTAATAAAATGATTTGTAATGTAATGTAATGAAATGAATCATGGAACATGAACTAGAATGGGATGAATGCTATGGTAATGTAATGAAAACTTGATAAAATGTGGAAAGAAATGATATGTGATGAAATGATATGTAATGAAATGATTAGAGATAATGTAATGAAATGAAACAAAATTGGTAAGTGAATCAGAAATCTAAGGAAATGGAATTAATATGAGGTATGATAAAATAGGATTGTATGTAATGGAATAAAAATTAATGTAATGCGATGTATTGTAATGATCTGTAATGAAATGAAATTTGTTGTGATGTGATGAAATGTAATGTAAGGATATGTAATGAAAAGAATTTTTTTGTGATGTGATGGAATGTAATGTAATGATATGTAATGAAATGAAATTGGTTGTGAGGTGATGCAACATAATGCAATGATATGTAATGAAATGAAGTTTTCTATGATGTAATGTGATGTGAAATGAAATGAAATGAATGTGTAAATATAAAAAAAATGTAGAAGACCGAATGTGTTAACAAGTGTCATGGAAGGGAACATGGTAAAATGAGAATAAAAGTGTGAAGATGGGAGTGTAATGATAGAAAATGATAAGTAAAAATGTGAGAAAATATAGTGGGAATGTAATGAAATAAAATGTAAGGTGACAAGTGGAATGTGAATGAAAGCGAAAAATGGAAGGAAATGAAATTGTTTGAGCTTCGAAAGCTATGTGATGGGATGTCAAATTGTTTAGATTCAAAAGCCACAAAATGAATAGATGACATGCATAAAAAAAATTAACATGATGAAGACAGATGGAATGCAAGTCACAAATATAGAAAGTGAAATATAATGAAATGAAACAAACTATGATATGTAAGGAAATGAAATGGGGGAGGGGAAATGATGTGTGATGTATGAATTATGATGAATGAAAGGGAAATAAAATGGGATGTGACAAAATGAAATTGTTTGAGATTCAAAAGTGACATAATGCAATAGATGATGTGGTAAAATGTGATTGTGACTAGAATTATTTGAGATTCGAAAGCCATAGAGTGCAGTAGATCACATAGTGAAATGTGATACATGGTGGTGATATTGTGAGAAGACAAATTCCATGATAGTTGAGTGCTAAAAGCTCAACTTGATGTTGATGTTATTTTCTATTATTGGATAACTAGTTGTGAATTTTTTGAATGATGTCGTGAAGGCCTCCTTGTGTAATCCTAATTTATGTGCCAACCATTTATATTTAAAGAACCCAAGATGAAAATGCAAACTAAATGAATGCAAAAATAATTGTCATCATAGAGCATTTAATAACAAGTGACTTAGTACAATCACCACTAGCTCAGCTATGGTCATATGAATATTATGTCACACTAAGGAGTACTAGAAAACATGAATAATGTACATGAAAAATATGACAATGATTAGAAAAAAAAGTGATATCTATAGAAGAATAAAAATACGCACACAAATAGTCATATGTCAAATGAAAAACCAATAAAATATCATGACTTCATCCTAGCACCTCTAGTAAAGCACATCATTGAGGCACTAGAAGTACATTAAAGTGAAAAAAACCATTATTTTTTAGACCAAGTGTGCTACTAGTTGTGTGTAATAGTGTCGAGTTTTTTTAGTTCTACCTAGGAGCAACTAGTCTAATAGTTGGATAAGCAAACATGGGATGTGTCAGTAGTGATTTAGCAGTAGATTTTGTTGGGCAATGTGCATCAGTTGGAATTAGGGTGGCTGAATGTTAGAGCCAAGATCCAAGTGTACTAAGTACCAGTGTAGTAGGATGTAGAGAGCAGATATGTTGAAGACTGGTAAATAACAAGTCTTTGGTGAGTGATAGCTATAAGTAAGTGGATAACATGGGAATGGAAAAAGGTGAAGTGAAGAGTAGAATGTGGCTATTGGATATATTAAAAATTTATAGGAAGTGTGCAAGTGAAAATATGTCAGGCTCACTAGATCAGTTATAGTGAGAGGGTGATGCTAGCCAGGGTAGGTGGATGAGGTAAGGGTGAACAATGAAGCATAGACGAAGAACCTCTAAGGAGCAAGTGGATTAGTCAAAACTACAAATGTTAATTATGGAGCTAGGTGAAGCAAGTCAGGTAGGATAGGGGTTAGCACAACCTGAAGAGGTGGTAGAAGAATTGCCCTTGCCTGCATTAATGATATTTTCAAGGACTACAATGCAACATGCAGTGCAAGTGGTATTGGATGATGAGATAATGATGTAGGTGGAGAATAGTCCACCTAGGACAATGAAGAGTATGTTAGGAGCGAAGGAGGAGGAAGGGAAAATAAAATCTCTTGAAAAGTCTAGGGGAGAAGCTCTAAAGGATGCAAGAGGCATTAGTGGGAGTGAGGTAATGAGTGGGATGCATCAGTTGATTAGCCTCAAGACATCGAGACAAGGGTCAATAGAGGGGAATGAGTGGTGTAAATGTGGAGGAGCCATGACTAGAGGTGGGAGATGGAGATCAATCATCATGGGACATGGAGGAATTATGAAGAATGGTAGCTCTAGAGAGAGTCTGAGTGGAGAATGCAGAATAGGAGGTCACATTTTTACTAGGATTGATGGAGAAGGCACAGGAAGATGGAGCACAAATGGAGGAAAGATGATTGCAAGTAGTGGTGGATGTAGAGCTGGTGTAGGTGCAATCACTAGAAGTGGAACTGCACGTGGAGAAATCATGGGCATAGGGAAATGACATAGAAATGTGGGTAGAGTAGTCATGGGCTCAGAGGTTGTATGAATCTCAAAAGATAGTGCAAGTGGGTTTAGAAAGTGCTCAGAATGATTTGATGTTGCTGCAGTCATAGTCTAAGTCATTAGGGAGGAAATTACAAAAGAAAACTCCCTATTGTTGAAATTGCAAGAGTAGTTAGTGTTAAGTGAAAGGAAGATGAGACAGTTGTAGCAATGTTTGGGTGACACAAAAGTAGACGTGGAGCATTGGAAAATGGTGAGTAATCAAATATAGAAAGAGTAAGATGTGGCCTAATGAGCGATCACAACACCAAAAGTAAATAAATTAGTGGAGAATGTGTTCATGGAAATTCATCAGATAGTAAAGGTACATCGAGAAGTCACTTATTATATGGCACATTATCATTAGGTATTCTTAAATGAGGACTAGCGATCTAGACATAGTTTGTGGATAGGGAATTTACATAATTGTTGTATATGCAATTATGTGATGGCAGGTTTCCAATTCCCATGGATGCAATGTGGGTACATAGAGGGTTGATGCCAAGGGCTTCCTCTTCTAGAGCTAGGTCAGAAGAAACACCATTGGTTGGATAGGGAGGCTAGAATAAATAATCCACTAGACACTATTTAAATGTAATGTTGTCATTGCCATCATAGTAGAATAAATTTTTGTGCTTTTTGTTGTGGCAATCAAGGGATAATGGATGTTGATTGTAATGCATTGTCATATTTATTTTTGGTATTTTTGAAATATATTTAGATGTTTTTAGCATTTTGAAGAATATGTGAATGTTTTTGAGATTTTTGATAGATATTTGAATGTTTTTGTGTTTTGTGACAAATGTTGGAAAGGTTTCAATCTCTGTAAAGGTGGGAACAATATGATTTGTAGAGTAAGAATAACCTTTATTGGTATGCGGGGGAACAGGATGTCTATGTTCGCTCTTAACAAAAGATGGGGATAGATATGTGTAATATTTGGGGAGCCATAAGATGTAAGGCATAATTCTACATATATTAATAGCCTTTACAGATGATTACAAGGCTAGCATTAGGATGTTTCTCTAGGTGTGTTCCGAGATGAATGTACTCTTAAGGCATATGGAAATGCATTTAGGGGCCTGAAAAAGGTGCTTGAGGGACTTAAATAGGATGTTTGGGTCTAAAAAGGTGCTTGAGGGGCCTAAAAAAGGCATTTGGGCCTAAAAAGGTGTTTTTGGGGCTTGAAAAAGGCATTTGGTCCTAAAAAGGTACTTGAGGGGCTTGAAAAAGGTACTTGGGCCTAAAAAGGCATTTGAGGGGCCTAAAAAAGGCATTTGGGCCTAAAAAGGCATTTGAGGGGCCTAAAAAAGGCGCTTGGGTGTAAAAAGGTGCTTGAGGATTGTTTTTTGTTTTTATCCTTAACTATGATAACATTCATGACATCATCAAAACTGGAGATCCTTTTAATGGTGTTGTTGTAATGATGCACATAATTAACCTTCGCTTGATTATCTTTGGAGGATTCCCCCTTTTCATGGCTCATGAAAGGGTTCTTGAAGGCTTATGGTCTTCATTATTGGCAAGATTTTTTACTTCGATGGTTCCATCGTCAATTAATTTTTGAATTGCTCCCTTAAGGGCAAAACAATTATTAGTTAAATGCCCCCTATTTCAATGGTAGGCACAAATGTTCTTTTCATTCCACCATTTTGTCTTGACATGGGGTTTATAAGGTTTGGCCTTAGGAAGTACAATGAGTTCATCAGCCAAGAGAGTTTGCAAGGCACTTTTGTAAGACACCCTGATAGGAGTATACTCCTTGGGTATATCAGAAGATTGATATCTATAAGGAGGAGGAGCTTGATTGTAAGAGACTCATTAATAGAACATCGAGGGAGTTGCCACATTATATCGATAGAATGGATAGTCATTATCTTTCTGAGGTGTGTTTGAGTTTGTGTTGTTGACAATGGGATACAACCAACTTAGATTAGTTTGAGGTTTGACATGGTTAGCTTTAGCCATCCTGTCATTAGCAGTATTCTTATTGTTTTTTCTCCACCATGACTTTTTTTAATTAGTTTCTTGATTAGAGGAATTATGAGTCTATGTGGAGCTATTTGAAAAGCCCTTACCATCTTTTGATAGTTTAATGATGTCATTATTTAGTAAGGTCTCTTCTACCTTAGCAGCATTCTCTAAGGTAGTTTTTAAATATTTAGGCCCTTAGAGTTGGAGCTAGTAATTCATCAGTAATATTAATGAAGATGTCAGTTTTCTCTTTGTTTGGTATGTCTCTATGATACTTTGTGAACGTGTGTCTCCATCATTATAGAAAGGTCTCAAATGACTCATCAAGGAGTTATTTTGTGTTGCATAAGTTAATCATTGTGACTTCTATTTTGATATTGTAGAAATATTGGGAGATGAACATAGAAGCCAATTGGTCAAAGGTCTTGATATTGGAGGGTATCTTGGAGAACCACTCCATGGGTTGCCCTCCAAGGCTCCTAGGAAAAAAACACATTAGGTATGTCATGTCATGGAAAAATTCCATATTTAGGGTATAGAATTATTTGAGGTGATCTTGTAGATCTAATGTACCAAAAAATTTATCATATTTTGGTATTTGTAAATTTTGTGGAAAAAGTGTAAAAACAATGTTCTTATCAAAAGGGAGAGGACAGTCCTTTTCAAGGCTAAACTCTACAAGTTGTATTTTTTCTTTCTTTATTCTTTCCATTTCCATTTGTAGGTCTTATAATCTTTGTGTGACAACATCTAGGGGTGACTCTTCTTCATTTCATTTCAAGTTGATCACATGAAAATCAGATGGCAATTTTGCACCTTGTTGTGCTAATGCTAGTATATAATGTTCCTTATATTTCTTAAGTATCTTGGCCATGATGTCGACAAGTTCAAAATTTTGTTGAAAATTTTCAATTTTAGTTTCAATACTCCTATCATCCCATATGTTAGATGAACCCATTGTGGCTAAGGATTTTGAATTTTGATTAAACAAGGGTGACTTGTGAATAACTACATTCTATGAGAAATTTGTTGCTATAGTAGGTTCAAAAAGATTGAGAGGTTTTGTGTGCTTGATGGTTCTGCTAGCTATTCTAGCACTCACTCATATGGGGGATCATTTTAGTTTTGTAGCTATACTAGTTTTATGTAGTGACATGAAATGTGAGCTAGATTCCTTTAGTTCTTAGGAATTTTTGAAATGTGATGATTTCCATTGACCATGATTCATCTATAGTAACAAGCTAGGTTGGACAAGGTGTTTGCCAATGTTGATAGGATGAGTTTCACTTTTGCAAAGTTAGGTAAGTGACGGATGTGTGTCTCTGAACATTTCTAGTTTGATGTGAGAAATGAAACAATGAAAACTGTTGGGTTGATAATGATTTTTGTAGCTCTATTTGTTTTAAAAAGATGTTTTTGGTCAATTATGGAGTCTTTTAGACTTGTAAAATACTAGTGAGGAAAAGGGTATCCAAATTTGTCATTTGTTTGCAATTATCATGCATGTAGATGGCCTTTTTTTAATGTCTTTTCTCAGATGCGTCATAGTATTGATTAAATGCACCGTTTAATAGATCATATGCATTTTTAAAATGCTCATATGTGCTATTCTAATTATCATATGCATTGTGTAATGATTCAAATGCATAGTTTGGGTTGGAAAATGCATTGTATGAAGGCTTAGATGCATTGTTTTATAGGAATATGCATTATTACAGAGATCAAAAGCATCATACAAATATTCAAAAGTGTTATTTTATGCAGTAGATGTGCTACTTCAGGGTTGTTCAACAATGTTCTTGTTTTAGATTTGGTTTCTCAATGTCAGTTTGAAGTTGCATCTTTTGGAAGGATAGTGATTCACACTGGTGTTTCTTATTAAATTTTAAAGACACATCTAAGCATAATAGCATTATTAATCAAAGTAAAACATAAAATTGCTCAAACCTATAAAGTGAAAGTTCTTTCCTAATAAGGTCATCTAAGAGCCGGTGACTAGTGGGTTTTAGTATTTAACCAACCATGTTCAAATTTACCTCTCTTGTGATAGAAAGCTTTCTACCAATGCTAAGGAGATTTGACATAATCCCTTATGGGACTAGTGGAAGAAGGCTATATTCCAAACATGGGTGACTTACATTTGATTAGAAATACAAGATTGGGAGGCTATCACTCTCACCAGTCCTACTAAGCCAACTCAAGAGGTAGTCTTTCTATGGCTAGATAATCCTACCTAGTGGAAAGTGGGAAATGGAAATCACAAACAAGTTTGGGAATCTGATCACTCAAGAAGAGTGAGAGAATATCCTTACTATTTTGGCTTCCCAAACACAACAATCACAAAGTTTTAATCACTAGCCCTTATACTATTGAAGATAGAGGGTCTCCTAGTTAAGCTATGTGTGGATTCTTTCCTTGTTCAATTGTGACCAATCTTTACAGAAGTTCAGGCATTCTGATCAACTCGGAGGAGTTGATAGCATAGGCCTACTTCTATTTTAGATCAGTGAGATTGAACACTTTTATTAAGCTATGTTTGGAACTTTGAAATGTCACACTTTATATTAACAAGAGTCGAGGTCCACATACCTAATTTAGAGCTAGCAAAGGCTAGGCACATTTAAGAGGGTATTCATTCCTATCACATGCTATCTGTAATCTAAGAGTCATTGTTAACTCGGAAGGGACCTATAAGAAAAAGATATTTAGATCTATAAGTTAGATTCAAGAAACTATAATTTTTACTAGATGCATTACAAGAATACTCATATGTATTACATGAAGCTTTGTATACACTATTTAATATATCAAATATGCTATAATAAAAGTAAATGCATTGTAAAATAGTTTATATGCACTTTAGAAATGATCAGATGCATTATAGAATTCTTTATAAGTGCTACAAAAAGATTTAAATGCGTTACAAAACTATTTAAAACTACTTCAAAAAGATTAAATGCATTAAAACAAAGTTCAAAAGCATTAGAATATCTCAAAAGCATTAAAAAAGAGCTCAAAAGTGTTAGAAGATTCAGATCTCACCCTTGTATGTTCAAGGAAGACTTTGGGACTTTACTCTCACTCATATGAAGCCTCCAAAATGTTGTAGAACCTATAATCAATTAGATCTACACAAGGAAATAGAAAGAAACATAGATCTATACTAAAAATAAAAGATTGGAATGAAAGATTTGAAAATAGAGAGGCTTTTAGCTCAATCCCCATGCTAGGCACCAATTTGTAGATGGTGCAAACATGTATTCATGAATCTTTAATGTAGAATGCAGATAGATTGACAATGAGCTAGACTAAACCTAAGAAATCATTATCAAAATGTAAATTCTATGAATGTCTCATGTTTCTCTAACTACAACTACTAAGAAAGCTCTCAGACCAGAATCTCAATGATAGTTCTAGAATGGGAGTATGCATAGAATGCAGATCTATAAGAATGCATGCAAGATCTACCACTGCAATGCAAATTATATGGTGCTCATAACTCTTAGAATGCTATGAAAAATGGACATACAATGAACTAACATGTCATGTATGATGGTAAATGACATAGAAATAATGATAAAATGATATGAATTTTCTAGAAAATGATAACTCAGAATGTGCCTATAGTGCAGATGCCTAAAACTTGGGTCCTTTGGCTGTTGGATTTCCCTACTATTTATAGGATTTCAGAAGGGGTTGGGGTAAGAATTAGTATTTTCATCTTTGACTAGTTGATGAAAGTGAAACTAAAAATATCTCATAAGAGACCTAAAGAAAGAATCTAGTAGACTTGGTTTTGAGGATAAAATGGGATATTTCTAATTCTTTTAAATGAAAAAGGAAGATTTTCTCTTTCATGAAAATAATTGATTTAATAAATGTTTATTTATTTCCAACACTTTGTCTTTTTCTTCCTCCCTTTTTGATTTTTGTTTTATGAATTTGAATTGTTTTTCTCCACTCTTAAAGTTGATTTAGGTCTTGTCAATTTGATAGACAATTAATGACCTGATGTGATTTGGATTTGAAAGTCTATTGTGTTCTTCTGATTTCCTCCTTAATTTGCATTGATTGATTGAAATTGCATAACTCAAGTCTTTGCTAATTTTTGGGTGTCTACAGGTAGCTTTTATAATTTGTTTTGCTAGTTTCCATTTCTTGGCCTCACATTCTAAAGATTTGTGCCCTTATTTGCTGTATTTGAAACACTTTCCTTCAAACTTGATTTTCTCTATGCATTCACTTGCTCTATGCCTTTTTCTATTACAACTGTAACATTTCCACTAAATTTTGATTTACCATTGCTCCAAATTTTTTTTGATGTATGCCCTATCTTTCCACAATGATTACATGTAAGTCTTTTGTTATTTTCAGCTCCTTGTTGTGATGATTGACCTTCATCTATATAGCTTAATCTTGCTTTTCCTTTGTGTCTAAATTGAGTTTTCTTGTTCAATTGATTCATTCTTTCTTGAGATTTCATCATCCTTTCATTGGCTTGCCCTTCTATGCTGAGACCATTTTGTAATCTTTTTATTATCTTTCCTAAAGTTGATAAGTTCTTGATTTTCATAATTGAGTTGATTTATCAAATCTACTTGCTGAAAAGATAGGTGTTGAATTTCATTATCCTTTTCTTCTATCTTTTTAGTTAGCAATATTTTCTCTTCTTTTTCTATCTCTTCACACATTTTGATTGACTAAATTTCTTGTTCTCTTTTCATCTTTATGACTTCTTCACAAAGAGTAAGATTCTTTTCAAGTAGATCTTTAATTACAACATCAACTTCATTTGAATTTATGTCTTGGAAAATGTCTTCAATGTAGAGATTGTCAATCATTTGTGTTGGTAGATATTTCCTTCTTTTAAAGGATTGAAAGAGCTGCTCCTTCATTTTCTTGAATTGTTCCATGGCCATCTGCAGATCCAAATTTCCATTTTTAATGACTTTCTCTAGTTTGTACACTTACATTGCCTCTATTTTTTTCTCAAGTTGGCAAACTTTTGATGTGAGAACTAGATGCTCTAATACCAATTGTTGGAAATAAGAAATAGGCTAGGTGACTGAGAGGGGAGGGGTGAATTAGGAACCAATACTTTTTTTTCATTTTATTCACCAATTAATTATCTTTAAGGTAATATGATCTAATTGCATGCATGAAAGATTGAGGCAATAAAAAATTCATCAAACTTAACATAATAATTGGTAACCCATAAATCTTACAAATAGAAAGTAAAACTAGGGTGGGAATGATACCCACAAGCTTTAGTATTGTAATATAAAGTTATTCTATTAATTCTTACAAATGATCACTTATGGTGATCTGTCCTATTAGGAGCAATAAGAACTATTGGGTCCACCTTGTAAAAGGATTTATAGAATATAATGAAGTATGTATTTGGTTAGGAGATTTTGCATAAGTCTGTTAAATCCACCTTGTTAGAGGATTTGATTGATGCACTTATTAGGATGAACTAGTAGCTGATCTCTACTCTATAACTCCATCTATTGAATGAGATTCCATTGATGTAAAATGATCACCTTGTTATGATAGATGAGACTCTACTTTTCCTTATATTTCTTGTAGCCTTTAATCTTCAATTTGCATTTATACTTGTTATACATTCTCATCTGGATATGAAAAGATATATTTCATATATACTAATCCAAATAATTACCTTTTGAAGTTGGATACAACACCAAATTCAACAATCTTCATCAAGTTGACTCACTTCTAATACTTGGGCTCTAAAGACCACTTAGGTGATATTTTAACACTTGAAAACATAGTGAACTCAACAAAAAAATGCACTTAGTTGATGTTGGTATTTTTTCCACATTGATCACTCAAGAATAGACAGGAACTTGATTAACACTGATGACTCACCAAATACTGTAGAAACTAGTTGACACTGTAGAACTCAATTGACATTGAAGCTTGGTCAACACTACATTTTCTCTACTTGGTTAACATGACTAGCTCAGTTTACATTGTCTTTCTATTCTACTTAGTTAACACTTACTTTCTTCTTGGTTGATACTGCAATAACTCAGTTTACATGATGAGGCTTAGTTAGCACTATAATAGCTCAATTAACACTATGAAGCTCAGTAGTAATGTGATCAACCAAATGATCAAGTGTTTTGGCACTAATTGAAAAATGATTTGATCATAAGGTTAGTGGATATATACATGAAAAACATTATTCATGAATGGGGGATATTATAACATGAGAAATTTTGTATAACATGTTTATAAGAGAGATATGTGATTACATTCAAGAGTAACATGAATGGGGGAGCAAGATATATGAGGAAAAGTTATATTTTGTATTCATGGTACTTTGAAATTTTTCATCATATGTTGCCATAAATGCAAAAGGGGAGATTATTGGCATGAATTCCTTATGGAGATTTTAAATATGCTTTGCAAGATGAATGAGTGTTTATGTGTTGCATTCATGACTTGGTTTGTCATAGATGTCAACATATCAACTTTTTGGATAGTTTTGGAAGAGAAAAAGATGAAATTTTGTTCAACAATATTTCTAATTACTGATTTTATTTCAAAAAGGTTTGGAGTATATTTTTAGATGTTTATAGATCCTATGGTTAAGAGCACAAAAAGTGTTATGAAGTTTTCAGTTAGCTATAGAATATTTTTGGAGGACTAGTTGTAGGACCATTTATACGAAATTGTCTACTATTATTCATGTTGTATCCTTTTAATGAGGATGAAGTGTGTTCAACTAGCTTGGACATTGGCCAAAGAAATGCTAGAAAAGCTATGTTGGAGATGACAAAATTTAGTTTCCATTCTATGAAGGCTTGTGAAGGATAATGTGTAGATTATTCCTTAGAGGCTGACTAAGTTTTGTAATTGATGTTAATTTTATTTTAACACATGAAACTTAATTGTAACATCTTATGATGGTATTATATTATTCATTTTCCATTGAGAAAGGCTCAAGATCAACTCAATTAGTTATTAGGACTTGGTATAAAGGAAAGATGTTTCCTTAGATGTAATTGTCATATGCGATCATATGTAATTGATGCTATGTTATGCAAGATTGAATATGAATTTGTGAAGATTAGAGAATTTTTCAATGTTGAGGATTAGTGTGGACTTCAAAGGAACTACATTAGAAAATAATTTTCTATTTGTCCAATTCATCTTTTGGATCTATTATCCTAATTAATTATTTGAGGAAATTTGTACATTGGGATCATTTGTCTTAGTACTAGTTGTGAAGCAATTTTGATAGTGGGTTCATTTGTCTTCTTTTAAATTGCTATTAGGGTTTGAAAAATTCCTAACAGAGTTGGAAAAACTCCTAAAAGGGTTGGAACAAATCCTAATATTGGAATCTTCTAACAAAGATTCAAAGTCTCCTAACAGGGACTCATATATACCAATTTTATTCATCATTCTCCTAACATGGTCATATCCTTCCACAACGAACCTTTTCATTAGTACATCATCGTACAAGCATCATTCCTACCTAGGTTTTCCCTTTGATAAATGGTTTCCCTAGTTAGCATATCTTGTGTCATATTTCATGGTTGTTATCTTATGGATTCTCTATCTTTTGATTACATATTTCAATTTTTTTTAAAGTTGATAAAAGTTGTTTAAATCATATAACTGATTCACCCCTCTCCTCCCCACAGTAACATTAGTGAACTTTAATTTTTAACAAATCCACCATCACCACCACATCAAAAAAACCTTATAGGACTAAATTGAACCCCCTTGACATCACACAATGATTTTGATTTGGAACAATAATTTAATGATCTTAGGAACTATGTACAAGGGATAAACAAAAATGAGAAGAAGGAATTTTCTTTTGAAGAAATGTTTCCTTCCTCTTTGAAAAATAAATCAACATGACACCATTTATACTATATTTGGGAGACAAATTCTCTATCACACATCAAAAAATAATTTTCATACTTTGTCAAGAAGCCACCACAATGAAGATTACCAATATAGGATCTTTAGTAGGAGCCTTGGTGGCCCTATCCTTGAGTGGTTGATGAATCTCCCTCATGGGTCCATGCCATATTTCAATAACCTAATAGGAAAATGTGTCCATCAATACTCATATAATCTTGAATTCCATGCATCATTCAATAATCTTTATAATACCAAATTATGAAACTATGGGTCTTTTGATCAATCCTTACAAAGGGATGATTTGAATGCCTTAAAAAATCAAAGATTCATACCTTGTCGACATATTCATCAAGAATATGATACCAAAAATGACCTTCTAGATGAAGATGGAATCTCCTAAATTTTTTAAGACTTTAGTCAAGAAAGGAAAGAACATAGAGGATCAACTTCACAAAAGGGATCCATTAAACACTATAATGCATCATCATCAAACACAGCCAAAACTAATAGTAATATAGCAATGAAAATCCTAAATTCTAGTCCAAGAATAAGGGTGCTACAAATGATGGCATTATTTATGTTCAACATGTTAAAAATATTCAAGGTATGTAAAATAATTAAGGAAATCAAAATTAGAGACACAACAATCAAAACCGAAATCAACATGTACTGACAATCAAAGTCATACTCACAATAAATATAGAAATCAAAATCAAAATTGGAACAACAACAAAAACAATAAAAAAAACCATGCAATTAGTCCTACTTCTTTTTATAAAACAACAACAACAACAAAAACAAAAACAACAACAACAATAACAATTTTAACCACAATAATGGTTGTGAATAAAAAATCACAACATTGCAATAACCTTTGGCTAACATTTTCAAAATATTGGAGGATGAAAATATAATGGTATCCCCAAACAACCCTTTGAAAAAAATCATCCTAAGCCACGCTAGTATAAGAAGAATGAATTCTATGATTATCATCGCACCCAAGGGCATGCCAATAATAAATGTGTGAAGCTTAAACACTTGATTCAAGACCTCATAGATGGTGGAAAAATCGAGGCTGATGAAGGACCATCATCTACCAAAAAAAAAAAAAAAAATTGTGACAAACCTTTCCAAGACCATAATAATAATAATAGGAATAATAAAAATGCAAGTAGAGACTCAACATCCAATGCAATGCATGATGACTATTTTACAACCAAAATTTCAAGTTTTAACACCTTGTATGAGAAAGTAGACACCAATGATGTTTGAAGATTTGATTTAATATGTGGGTACGCTAGAAAAATGTATAATCACATTAATATTATTTGATTTAAGGCTGTAGACTATAATTCTACCACATGAAGGGAAGAGTCACAATGTAAACTTCCACATCTACAAATCTACCAACTCCAAATGTGCCTATTATTCCATCCACTTCGACTCAACTCGCATCCTACTATGAAATCCTTTCATAATTAGGGAAGACTCTTGCACAAATTTAAAAAATTGAGCTTCTCACTATACCACCTATACATACATAAATCCTTGAGACTACTTTCTTAGAGTCTATTATTCTTGAAAATATTAATGCATCCTTATTCACAAATATTATCAAAAATCTTGTAGCCCACCAATATATTGTATTTACATATAATGTTTTTTTTCTTTCTAAAAAATCATCATAACATGCTACTCTACATTGAATTCATAATCCATCAACACAAAATAAAGAGGTCCTTATAGATAATAGATCCAATTTGAATCTATGCACCTTAAAAAAATCTATTTCTTGGGACTCCCTAAGGATCTCCAAGATGTAATAAAAAGAATCACAATTAAGACATATGATGAGAGAAAAAGAGAATCAAAGGGGATAGTTAAACTTTCACTCTAATTTGGACCCTCTTTGATTGAAATATAATGTCATGTCCTTGATTTGGACTCTTAAAAAAAAAAAAATTGTAGACCTTAGATACATACTATTGCATAGGTTTTTTCCACCTACCATGAATTCTTAAAGTTTCCTCATCAAAGAAGATATGTAACAATTTCAAGAAATCCACAACCATTTGCATACTGTAAAAGATTGGAAGGTACTCAAACATATTTTTTTCCTATGAGAAAATTCAAAAAGGTTATTCCAAAAGCTTGAACAATAGAATTAGCTAAATATTCTATAAGGAAAATGACTAAAAATGATACAAAATCTAATAAAGGAAGAGAGAAGTTTGACAACACCAAAACTTCTAATACAAAGAAAATATTACATTTGTTGATAATGAAATAAGACAAAATAAAAGTATCTTTTGCATTAGACAACTTCCACTTTCCCCTCTATCCTATTTTAAATCTTTACAAATATTTTCTAAGACAAATAAAGAAACTATACACTACAAGAAAACAAGCTTTGAACATTAGGGCTCTCTTGGTGATGAAGAGATGGAGATCAACATTCTAGATTGGCTCTACAAATATGTTAAAGATGATCCCATGGATATTCCTAAAGGTAAATACAAACCTCCTCCTATTATTGAAATCATCATATATCATGGTACTATTCTCAGTGATGATGAGAATGGATTAAGACAACCCCTTGAAGCAATAAGCTATCCATGAGGAAAGTGATTAGAATCCATCAAACCCAAGTAAACCTTTACTAACAACTACTATTTGATGGAAATTAAATCCAAAACAAATGAGGAGAAATTATTCAAATATTATTTCCAATACATAGAAGATGACCTTGATAACTATGTCCAAATCACAACTATCTTTGATCTTTCCTTCTGAGATCTTCTCCTCATAAACCCTGCCCTGATTGACTAGGACCTACAAGACTCACTACTAGCTCTAGATATTTATAAAAATTAGATGAGGTAGTGATTTCTCTCTTTGGCTTGGAGATCTCAAGGATTATGAGCATGAGATAGAATACAATGAAAAAGCCTACTTTGGTAGTGAAATCAAATGCTAAGTTGTAAAAGTGGAAAGCAATAAATAACAAAATTTAAAAACCTCTATCTTGATCAAGGAAACTATAGAAGTAAATCTAAGATCATTTGAGAATCCTGAGATTAATTACATTACAACTACTTTGAATGAACAAGTACACAAAGACATGACTGAATTCCTCTAAAAAGGACATATCAAATTTTCATGAACCTATAAGGACATGCCCAGCATTGACATAGTTCTTCTTGTGCAACACCTTGTAGTTAATCCTAAAGAAAAAATAGTTAGCATTAATGAGACAAAAATAAAAATTACATGCAAATATAACCAATATTAGGAAATAATAAACCATACAAAACAAAAATATTTAACATGGTTCACCCAATCCTTGGGCTACATCTACCAAACAATGAGTCAAATATTTTTAGCATCTAGTGATTACAATCTACAATCATTTACAACTTAATACCACCACAAGAAGCTACTCAATTATTTATTGTGAAATCCCTAACCCTAAGACATTTTATATAGGATTTTTTCTTCTTACAAAATTAGGGATATAATAAGTTGTCTAACAGAAAAATAAAAGCTGATGTCTTTTATAATAATAAAGTTAGTTGAGATTTCAAGTGCATTGCCCCTAAAACCCCTGTGAGGGTGTTTTCTCTTGACCTCATCTTGGGGGCACTCTCCCCAAACCCCTATAGAAATAATTATAGGGGAAACTACACTAAATAAAGTGAGAAAAATTAACCTATGAGTTTCATTATGCTCCACATCACAAAAATATTCCACTTGGAGACTGATCAAACTCCACAATAATAACCTCTCACTTGGAGACTGATAATAACACTACTAAACTTGTAACTCCCATTGAAATGCAAAACCAACTTGTACTCAACTTTTATTTTATTTTGTTCAGTCTAGAAGATCAAATGAAGCTAAAGAGGACTTGAACTTCTCCCTTATTACTTCCTTTATAAACATATCTACTATTTTATCATCTATATGTATATTTTCCAACTTTAACTGTCCACCATCCAAAATTGAGTAAATGAAATGGTACCACAACTACATGTGTTTTGTCTTTGAATGTAGAGAATATTTATTTGCAAGATGAATGGAACTCTATCTATATGAAAATAAATAATTTTCCATCAAGGGGTGCCCCAAATCTTCCATGAAGAATTGAAGCCATATCATCTCCTTTGATTCCTCTATAGAAGAAACATACTCTACCTCTATAGTGGATAATGCATTTACCTTATGCAACTAAAAAATTCCATATTGTCCCACCAATAGTAAAGAAATATCTTCTAGTACTCTGCTTGGTATCTAAATCCCCTACCAAATCTAAGTCAAATTATCCTTACAAATCTATAGTACACGGCTCTCAAATATCTAAGAATCCATTTGACTGCATTCCAATGCTCAATCCTAGGGTGAGTCATATACCTACTAAAAACTCCCATTATATGTGTAATATTTTGCCTAGGACATACCATACCATACATTAAACTTCTTATGATTGAAGCATAAGGTAACTTGGAAATTTTGTTCTCCTCTTTTTATTTCTTTGGACACATCTCCTTAGTCAATTTCAAATGACTAGGAAAAGGTGTCCTGGCAACTTTGACATTCTCCATATAGAAATTTTGCAATACTTTCTCAATATAAGTAACCTAAGATAAAGTCAATTTTCTATTTTTCCTATCTCTATAAATTTAAATACCAAGGATTTGTTTTCTTGCACCCAAATCCTTCATACAAAATGAATGTGCTAATTGTTATTTCAATCCCTTTATGTGATCCATGTTAGACACAACTATAAGAATATTATTAACATATAAACATAAAGTAATTTAGCTATCATCATGTAACCTCTTTAAAAAAAAAAATTTGTCTGAATGTCACCTAGTATATCCATACACATGTATATAACTATCAAATTTAACATACCATTACTGAGGTGCTTGCTTTAAGCCTAATAAATTTTTCTTCAATATGCACACTAAGTTCTCCTTACCTTTGACCTTAAATCCTTGTGGTTGTGTCATATATATTTCTTCATCCTAATCATCATGAATAAAAGATGTTTTAACATCAAGTTGCTGCAAATACAAATCTTCAGTATCCATAATGCTTAAAATAGTGTGAATATAAGCCATTTTAACAACTAAAGAAAATATCTTATCAAAATTAATGCCTTTTTTCTATGCAAATCCTTTTCCAAATAACATGGATTTTAATAATTCCTTACCTCCATCCTCTTCTTTCATCTTGCAAACCTATTTATTCTATAAAACCCTTCTATCCATTGATAACTTACATAAATCCCAAGTCTAATTTTTTAGCAAGGAGTCCATTTCTTTAGTCATTGAAGACTCCCACTTAATTTTTGTATCCACCTTCATAACTTCATTATAAAATTTTGGTTCAAATGCATTTGTTAATAAAATAGAATACTATTAGAAAGTTAAGTCCACCAAGATAACCAAGAGGGGGAAGGGGATGTGAATCCATTATCCAATCTAAAAAACTTTTATAAATCTTATTAAATATGAAACATGTAATAAACAAGTGCAATAACTACAAGAAGATAACCATACACAATAACACCAAATTTTATTAACTAGGGAAACTCTTGATCAAAGGGAAAACCCTAGTGGGGATGGTACCCAAAAAATGATTTACTAATATATAAATTCCTTGTAAGAGGATGAAATTTGTTAGGAGCCAATGAAAAACATTCAATACATATCAATCCATATTAGGAGATTTTGGATCCCTACAAGGAGATTCCAACCCTATCAAAAGTTGTACCAACTTTATTAGGAGTTGTGGAAGATAGAAGGACCCACTATCCAAAAAAAATTAGGGGAAAAATCACCAAAATTATTGTCCAGATGGCCTCTGTATTATTCTTTTTAGAACAATACCAAAAGATCAACTATCCAGTAGCACTCTCTATAAATACAATCACTTCACTCTTCCACCATGCCTTTGTTGCACCAAATACTTCTTATATCTCAATACTAGATCCACAAACTTGCATCACACAAATCCCTTAGATTGATTACTCACATGTAGTTCACATTTATAATTTTCTTACATTTAATTACTTTCTTCCATACATAATCACAAGGAAAACAAATTTCCTTTACACTAAGTCCTCAAATTAATTTATTGAGTCATCATTGAGGATTTCTCAATTTAAAATTACAAGGACATCATTAAGATAAAATAATACATGCTGCATTACATCCTTTCAAAATTACATAATATTGTCACCTTACAATTTTCACAAATCTTCACACATGGAACCTCAAACTTTTTACACTCAACCACATCATCAATGTGATGTCTTCTACCTCTTCTGAATGATGCTTAACCTGATTCTATATTTATTAGGAGATATAATCCAATTACCAAAAACCTCTTCTCAAGAACTTTTTCTATATACTACCTTTTATTAAACTCAAATAACTATCACCAATATTTGACTTTTGCATGCACTCTTAATCACAACATTAGGAAATTCTATAGAACATTCCCTGAACTATGCTTAACATCATCATCAATTCTCAAACGTCATAGTGTCAAACATTATCTACTTCTCTATCAGTATTCATAATATTGACATCAATGACAAGTACTACCATGAATGTAACATATGATCATACTAGAAATATCATAAATTCTTCTTGCAATTCTAGGATACTCCCCCATAGGAATATCATTATAATTCATGCTAACAATATCTCCCTTTTCCATTCATGGAAACATAGATGAAAAAACATCTAAGTTCCAAGAATACCAAACATACCACTTTGCTGCAACTGATCCACTATTAAAGTCACCTTCTTTTAAAACCCTCTTCAGCAATCAAATCACTCTCATGAACAACTCTCTTAGTGTTTCTACTCCCCCATTGATACACTTCCTTATTGGCATCAATATTTTCTCTATTTCATGTATAACTATCCCCAAATGTACTTCTCTCCCCCATACCTAGAAGATGTTTTTCATGTACTTTTCCCCCCAATTAAAATCAATGACAAAGGCATCATTATGTCAATTCTATTAAAAAAATCATCAAGCTCAAGTTTCCAAAGATACTATTAAATAATAGCTGCCAAGATTCCTTCCTAACTCAAGTCAATAAAAAACATTCCCCCATAAAGGAAGCATCAACATTTAGTCTAGATAAATAGTGCCCTATACCACTGGAATGATGCAATCTCTAAATCATCTTTTTAGAAGTAGGTAGGAGCATAGCCCCATGAATACCCCTAAAACACTCAAATGTATCCTTTGGTAAAGGCTTTGTAAATATATCTATTATCTTCTCCTTTTTACTAATATACTCTAGTTTAATTTCTTTCTTTGCAACCTTCTTTCTCAAAAAATGATAGTAGATATGTGATTTGTCTTAGAATGTAACACAAGATTCTTAGACATAATCACTATACTTGTGTTGTCATTGTGTATGAAAAAAAGCTGCATAAACTTAACTCTATTGTCCTTCAAAATCTTCTTCATCCACATGATCTAATAATAATAATTTTCTTCTACTACATACTCTATTTCCATTGTGCACTATGAGATAAAATCTTGTTTCTTAATTAACCAAGAAACCAATCTTCCTCCTAAGAAAAATGCTCCACCACTTTTTCTCTTTCTATCCTCCATACTACCTACCCAATCCACATTAGTATATGTACTTAAGTTAAATTCATTTGATCTATCATACCATGACCCAAAATTAGGTGTTCTCTTCAAATATATGAAAATCCCCCTTGCTATTGCATAATGTGATTCTTTAGGATCAGCTTAAAATTTTGCATTAATGCTAACTGCATGAGCTATATGTAGTATTGTATGAGTTGTTGATCCCAGATTGGTTTTGATAAATGAGTGTCTACACACTTAAGTCATTTACTTAGTTCTTACCGAACAATTAGTACATGCTGAGCACATGTATCAGATAGAGCATGTTGAGTCCACAATGAATGTTGAGTCACTCATGTTCTAATTCATTCAAGTGCTAAGCAGACAATGCATGCCAAGTGATTTAGGAGTCAAGTAAGTAGTGGATGCCAAGTCATTCATATGCTGAGCCATAGTATAGAAAATAGTATATGCCAAGCATCAGAGACTTTAGATGCCAAGTAAGGTAATTTTATCATAGTTTTTGTGTAATGGCACAAACTACTATGTAAACCATTTTTGAGCCAACTTAAAGATTGATTATGATATTTTGGAGATAGGGAAGTTGGAATCCCTGTGAATTACACGCATCCAATAAAAAAAAAGAAGGTTTAAGTGACAAAATGGATGAATCACAGTTCTTGATTCATACCTAACCCTAAGTCAACTAAGTCTTCTTAAGGAAGAAAAACCCTAAACTTCATATGAATGTGGAAGGAGCAAAGAGAGTAGTTTGCATGTGCAAACAAAGCATTCATGGTGGCTAAGGTATTATGAAGTGAAATTGCATTGCAAAAATTAGTTAAATGAGAACAAAATAAGGGAATAGTATACATTAGAGAGACATCTAATCAAGAAGGATCAATAATACATCAGTTTAGAGGTGATCTATCATCAATAAATAAAGCACTAACCACAGGATCAATGCTGAGTCATTCTAATAGGTGAATTAGTTAAATCTCTTAACAAAGTAGTCCTAACAGGTTGTATTAAAATCCTTTAATAGGGTGCTTACTTAATTGTGAGTTAAATTCCTTTAACAAGGCACACTTCTAATAGGGTTTTGAAATTATTTAATAGGGTAAGACCTAACAGTCTTTGTAAGATTTTAATAGGGTAGACCTTTCATAAGGTAGATCATGTTTCATGATCAAACATTGTAACCTTCTTTAGATATACTTTATTACTATAGTAGTGAAGATTTGTGGGTGTCATCCCCACCCTAGTTTTACCTTCTCATTGAAGGGATTCTGGGTAATCATATTTGGTGTCATATATGTGTGAATGCTTACTTATTTACATGATTTAGATGTACATTCTTTACATGGTATTTTAGTTTATTTATTAAATGTATGAGATGGATGTGTGGTGAATGTTTTATGGGTCAAAGTTTAAAATATTGATTCACCAAACCCCCCCCCCCACCCTCCCTTCAAAATTTTACCTTTCCTATTTTTATTCCAATAATTGGTATTAGAGCCTAGTTCTCTAAAAGAGGAGCTTTGTGGCTTTGAGGAAAGATCTTGGAAATTGAAGTCTACAAGTTGGGAAAGATCATTAAGAACTGGGGAATTGAAATACAACTCATTCTACATCAACTAAATAGAGCAAGAGAAGATTTAAATAAATCTTTGAAGAGAAGGAAGGAAATTGATATTGAGGAGAATGATACACAATACAGAGAGGTAGACACTACTAAGCTATTTGCTAATGGATATTCCAATGAATTTGATGTAGCAGTTGCAGATCTAATGGAAAAGAATAGAGCCAAAGTTAAAGTAATTAGAAATTTCAAATTAGAGCAAGAATCACAAGCCATAATATTATGTGAGATGATTGAATAGAATAACAAAAAAATGGAAGACAAAGCCATGATTGAAGATGACAAAAGAGTTTTGACTAATAGAACGGAAGAGAAATCATCAGAGGTAACTAAGATTTCTAACATGCAATTGGATACTTTGACTCAAATGATGAATGCCAAGTATGAGCCAAATCTCAAGGACATTGAGATAACAACATTGAAGTTGCAAAATGAGTAATTGCATAATGACCTAAAAAAGGAAAAGGAATTTGATGAAAGTTTCAATAAACCAAGTGAAGATATCAAATACTTTGAGAAATTATTGAGATCCCCTAGATCCAATAATGATACATTTGAACTAAGATACACAGGTATTGAAGAAGGAGAGTCATCCAAAAGTGTTGACAAAAGGAGCAACAAAGGTAAGAATTCCAAACCTACTTGTAATAATTGTGATAAGAAAGGACATACTGCTAATGTGTGCAGGAGCAAGACTGTAAATCATAATGTCAAACATGAGAACATGGTTCACTATCATAAGTGCAACAAACAAGATCATTAGGCATGTGAATGCAGAACTAAGACCATGCACACTCAAAATTTTTAATGATATCGTTATAACTATCAAAAGTATGGACATAGAGATTTTGAGTGTAGATCAAAACCCATGTGGTCATCAAATAGGAAAGAAAAGGTAAATAACAATGGAAACTCTTATAATTGAGATTATAATACAAGATATAGTTGTCATTATTGTCAAGAGTATGGACATGTTCTTAATAATTTTATTAGGACACACTTTAAAAATGACTACAAAAGGTGGTTGAGTCAAACCACATGTTTTAGCTATTTAAAGATTGGTCACATCAGTCAATACTATCCAACAAGGTTAAAGGCACCAAGTTGTGAGTTTAATAAAGATAAAAGCAAAGGCAAGGAAGATATTGAAGATGTTAGAAATGAAATGAATAAGACATGGAAGAAAAAGGAGGATTGCAATGCATCAAATCAAGAAGGGATCACTTTACCCAATGGGTCAAGTGATCACACCTCATCAAATTAAGAAATCAAGAGGTATGTGGGACTAATATTTAAAAGTTATATCATACATCAATTCCAAAGGATTTAGTACTAAAATATTTATATAAGCATGAACAAAGATGCAAGATGTTATTAGGAATCAAAGAAAATCTTATTTTTTTTCATGTTATTATCAAGCATGAAAAGTTTCCTAATTGCTGAGTGAAATGCTAGAGGATGCCGAGCTAATAGAATGACTATTTAATTTCAAGATCACAATGATTATTGAATGAATGCAAATACTAATGGATGTTGAGTGAGCCAAAAATTGATTGATACTAAGCTTACAACTATGCAAGCACTCAACATTAATTTCAATACTTCAAAGGGGTATTTGATCAATTTTCAAGTCATTTTACATCATTTCAAAATCAAGAAAGAGCAAGAAGAGCAAGAGGCAATCTAGAAATTCATCCAAAGAAATTGAAGAATATTTGAATAGTGATTCAACACCATTTCGATAGACTTTGTATGGTATTTATCATGTGTTCTATTTTAATAAACCCTACTTTCACAAAATGGCATCTAGTTTAAAGGTGTTTAGAGTGTAAAGAGGTTTTGAATGTTCAATTGGTTAGAAATGAGGTTAAACAACCAATTTTCAAAGCCATACTAGACATTGCATATAAACAAGATCACTTAGATGCATTATCCATGATACCATAGAAAGTTTTAATGGTTCAATATGTTAGAAAATGTTACAACTATAAAATTGGAAGTATTGGAGACATGTAGATTAGAAAAGCATATGATAGACTGTGAAAATGGTGCATTTAGGGAAGAATTTGAAATTATAGAGAAGAAAGGGTTAACTCATGCCCTAGATTTCCTAAATGTTTTCAAAACTAAATGGATCAAGATTGTATTAAGCAAGATTCATGATAGTTTACTTTGGTTAGAAAATGGGCCTATCAAAATCACCAAAAGAATAATCCATAGGGTAACAAGGTATCCAACCCTAGTTTGGCCTAAGAATTTGAGGAGCGATAAAAGAGGTTATTGAAAAGAATACAAGAGCTATGTGGAATAAGAGGAGAATGAAAATTGACACCATCACAAATCCATGGATAGAATTTTTAGTAAGGGTAATTGCACATAAGTTTTACCAGTCAAGAAGATTAAACAATGTGCCCTATATTGTAGTGGATGCGGGTTACAAGATAGTGAAGAAGGATCACACATATAATCTTGCTAAGCTACAACTACAATAATTGATTGAAAACCTAGGAGCAATAAGGAGAACAGAGAGTGATCAGTGCAAATTTGGATCTATCTTGATTGGTATCTTCTTCTATGTTTAGAATACATTTCCTACATTTGGCACTTTGGCATGGAAGACAAACAGGTGCAGAAATACAAATAGGAGAGTTCATTGAAAAACTAGGTGAGAATTTTGAGTCACTAATGACTAGTTACTTTGAGGATTTTAGGAAATCTATGAAAAAAAGATTGAGGATAACATTATGATGATGTTTTTTTCCTAGTTGATGTTGATTTTATATTTTTTCAAGCAAGAACTCCAAGAGTAAGATGGAAAATACCATTAGGATATTAAATTAATGTAGATGAGGCCTCTACAGTAATAACTGCATTACTTGCAAAAGATATAGATAAAGATGCCAAAGAATTTGGTAATTATGAGATGGCTAAATCTAATATTACCATGGAATTAAAGATTGCCTCTATCATAAACAAGAAGGAGAAATTGGTAAAGAAATTGAAAGCTAAATTTGGTGAAGGCACTAAGTAGCAAGAAGATGAAGAGGAAGAGGATGAAGAGGAAGAAGATAGTCAGACTCAAGCACCACTTGCATTAACACAAAGAATGGAAGAAGATCAGTATGAGGAAGAGACAAAAGTTATAGAAGGTATCAAGGAAGAAGAATCCAAGGAAGCACCTACCTCTATTGATAAGAAGAAGAGAAAGGCTAAGGGTCAACTAGTGACAAGATCTAAGAAGACTGTTAAACCAAGCTAGCCTAAATCTACTGCACCTACCACAAGGGATAGTGCATGTGTCACAATATAAAAAGCTAAAGAAAATAGCCAAATCTACAGAGTAGGAAGGAGGAGCATTGAAAAGACCAAGGAGAAAGTACATTGCTCAAGATGAATCTGATGAGGAAAGAACAAAATCTAATTACAATAGCATATTCAAAGTGGTGAGTCACAACCCAACCTCAGATCTAGGAAACCTATATGAAAATGTTAAGAATTGTGAAGATTTAACAGTATTTTCTCACATTGATTTTGATAATCTTGGAAAATTTGAAAAGAATCAAGTGGAGGAGGTAATATATGCCATGATGGAAAATTTTAAGAAAGCCCCTCTAGATATTACAAACTCTATGACTAAAAGTTTATATGAAAGAGCAGAGCAGAAATGACATTATTGTTTGAACCTAGAAAGATAGATTAGGGAGACATCACTTGCTCAAGTTATGCTTGAACTTAGCAAGGCACAAATTGCTAAAGCAGTAAAGAAATATGATGTTAGATTTATTCCCAAATATAGAGCCTTCAACATAGTGCAGAATAATATTGAAGATGTTGTAAAGAAGACAACACAAATGTGGAAAATTACATATGGGCTAGCTATAGTTAAAGAAGGAGAACATGAGCATATTAAGGTTAAAGATGATGAAGAAAATGACAACAATGAAAACATAGTTGAGGGAGGTATAGAAATGAATGTAGATGAACATGCAATAACTGAGGTAGAGTAGCAAGAAGAACATAGTGTACATGATACACAATTGCTTAATGTCAGCCCTCAACAAATATTAAGTGTAAATCTAGAACCATCATAGTGAAGGATGTTTCTGATCTCACTTCTTAGAACATCAATCCCTTAATAGAGGAAGATCTGAAAAAGACATTTGATCAATCTACACTGTAGGCTAAGCTATGTGATAACCCTATATTAGTAAGTGTAGATGAAATCCAAAAATTAATGACTGACACTACAAAGGAAGAGATGAAAACACAAGAACCACCTACCATTACCCCTCAAGTGACTCATGCACAACCTTTAGATAAAGTACTAGAAGCTACACCACCAAAGGTTGATGCAATTGGAAAAGATACTATGGAAACCCAAGTCACTACTGATACATATAATCAAATAGGTTAGATAGACTTATCTGCACCTCCAACACAAGTTCAAGGTGAAATTCAAGACATTATGGTAGAGAAGTACAAGCCTGCAGAGATCGAGTTGACACCCGAGGTGAAGAAGCAAGTAGAAATTCAAGCCCTTGTAACTTTATTAGAATCTGGCACTCCTTCTAGCCACATTCTTTAGAAGCCAAGCACAAATGCACCACCCTTGCAATTCTCAGCATTTAGTTTGAGCTCATCAAAGTCAAAAAAGGTAATACAATATGGAGATGTAAGCCTTGATGAAGATTTTTTTTACCAAAATATGACTATGCTACAATGATAATAGAGAATATGGGCATACTACAAGAAGCCCTTGTTAGAAAGAAGCATCAGAAACTGCTTAGAACATCAATCCCTTAATAGAGGAAGATCTGAAAAAGATATTTGATCAATCTACATTGTAGGCTAAACTATGCGATAACCCTATATTAGTAAGTGTAGAAGAAATCCAAAAATTAGTGATTGAAAATATAAGGGAAGAGATGAAAACACAAGAACCACCTATGATTACCCCTCAAGTGACTCATTTAAAACCTTTAGATAAAGTACCAGAAGCTACACTGACAAAGGTTGATGCAATTGGAAAAGATACTATGGAAAGCCAAGTCACTACTAATACATAGAATCAAATAGGTTAGATAGACTTATCTACACCTCCAACACAAGTTCAAGGTGAAATTCAAGGCATTACAGTAGAGAAGGATAAGCCTGTAGAGACCAAGTTGAAACCCAAGGTGAAGAAGCAAGTAGAAATTCAAACCCTGGTAACTTTATCAAAATTTGGTACTCCTTCTAGCCACATTCTTCAGAAACCAAGCATAGATGCACCACCCTTGCAATTCTCAACATTGAGTCTGAGCTCATCAAAGGTAGAAAAGGTAATACAATATGGAGATGTAAGCCTTGATGAAGTTTCTTTTACCAAAATATGATTATGCTACAATGACAATAGAGAAGATGAGCATACTACAATAAGCCCTGGTTAGAAAGAAGCATCAGAAACTACTTAGAAGGAAGCATAAGCAAAAGCAAGCATTTCTTGATATTAAAGACATCTTTCTAGATGCATCTAGTATACCTACTCTAGATGAAACCAAGCCACTTATTGAACAATTTGCAAATTTAGTGGAAAAGATAAGTGATGCAGACCTTGATACAAATGAAAAATTAGTGGAATGGTCTGAAAAGAAATTTTAAAGTAAAGTGAATGAGAAAATATTAGGTGACATAGCACTTACACAAGTTTCATTGGCAACTAAGGTAGAGAGTGTGAAGAAGGCAGTTCAGAACATTTTCTCATTGTACACCAAACTATGCAATCCCACACTCTTTACATAAGAAACAAGGAGCCACATTTTGACCTTGGAAAGTCAAGTTAATTCATTAGGTGCAAAATTGCTTATGAATCTAGCACAAGGTGAGAAGCATTTTAGAGCTTTATTGCATACCCAGAGTTATTTAGCAACATTATCTATAGAAGAAGCCAAAATAAGGGCCAAACTAATCAGAATCCAAACCACATTGACCCCAAGAATGGACATTTTTCACAAGGAGTTAAGCTATGCAAAAACTCTTATGAAGAAAGACCCCAATCTTTCTACACTAGATGGCCTAGTTCACCGTGCTACCGAGTTGGCTATCCAAATTAAGTCTTTGGATGTAGCTTGTAAAAATTGGGATGCAGCTCTTAAGAATATGCTTGAGGTCCATAAATATTTCTTGGACAAACACACTATCATTTTATAGCTCATTTTCATCAATGTCAAAAAAGGGGAGATAGAGAAAAAGAGGGAGAATAAGAAAAGGGGGAGAATGAGAGAAGAGCTAAGAAAAGGGGGGGCAAGAATAGAACAACAAGCAAGTCAAAGAATATTAGTTGAGACATATTTAATCACTAGGAGTAAAAAATAAGATCTATCAACTCAAGGGGAGTTATCAAATTTTGAGGTACAAGTTGTTACAAAATTTTGAAAATTTGAAGTTTTGTACATTGCCAAATAAGAGATATGTTATGCTTGTAAGAATAATGATATTAATTCATGTCCAAGTGTTTTTGACACACGTGTCAAAGGGGGAGATTATTGATCCCAAATTAGTTTTGACAAATGAGTATCTATACACTTAAGTCATTTACTTAGTTCATGCCGAACAAGTAGTACATGCTGAGCACAACATGTATAAGATAGAGCATGTTGAGTCCACAATGAGTACTAAATCACTCATGTGTTGAGTCACTCAAGTGCTAAGTAGACAGTGTATGCCAAGTGATTTAGGAGCTGAGTAAGTAGTGGATGTTGAGTCATTTAGATGACGAGTCACAATATAGAAAATAATATATGCCGAGCATCAGAGGCTTCAGATGCCGAGTAACACAGTTTTGTCATAGTTGTTTGTAATGACACAAACTACCGTCTAAACTATTTTTGAGCTGACTTAAAGATTGAATTGTGATATTTTGGAGATAAAGATGAATCTTATGTTCGAATTCCTATGAATTATATGCATCTAATTAAAAAAAGGGAAGGTTTAAATGGAAAAATGGATCAATTGTTGGTGTAAATAATTAATTATTATTACACTTTACTTAAATTTACTTAGGTTAAATGCATTATTTTATTATTTATTATATTAGATAGCTAGGATTATGCATACTGATGTGATTTTTCTTGATGCCAACATAGGAGTTAGCATCTCATTTTAGCACGTGGTGTCTACAACACAAGAGTTTGCATAATCAATTGAGTTGTCATGTAGACAAAAAAGTTGTTCACACTCTAATTAAGCAAATGGTGTCTACAACATCTTTTTGCATGAAACACCCATGTTGACCTTATCCTCTCATCATCACATTAACTTCTATGCTCAATGGAGGATAATCCACTCTTGGTGGACATATGCTTAGTTGTGAGACTTATCACTATGCTAAGTCCTAGTCATTCTAGAGGCCTTTATAGTCAGGCACTCCTAGTGTGTATTTACATCAATTCAATTTCATATTTTTATTTTATCATACTTTATTAGTCCATATTGTTCTAGTGCTTGAGCTTCTTGATCTTGGGTGATTTTTCCCCAAGGAAAATTCTTACATGGTATCTGAGCTGAGGGAGCTTCTCTTCACATAGCCATTGGAGAATTTTTTTTGTCTTCACCTCATAGAGGACCTCAATTTATACCTAGAGTATCATAGTCATTGGGAACATCTAGAGCCAAAGTGAACCTCGCCATTGTGTCCAGAGTGTCAATTCAGTAAATTTTGACTATAATTTTTCCTACCCTAGGCTATAGTCAAAACATAGGCAAATTATTTTGCAAACCAAGAACTAAAGGCTTGATTTGTGAATTTGGACACTGGGTACTTAATTCTTAGCTCCCATGATGGAATATTCCACCATCAACATATTCTAGATCTACTGACAATTATCACAAATCTGGCAAAACCTAATCAATGATAGTCATAACACTTAGCAGATAAAAAAAGTGGCTTTCAAGACAAATTACCTCTTGTGTGTAGTGATTTTTAAATTCCTCACACACCACAAGTGCGGTGCATGTGGGATTAAAGTCCCACACATCACACCCACTATATTCCCTCCTCTGAAGGCCTTTACCATCTCTGGTGCTATAGTCTTCTTCTTAGAGTTCACACTTTTCTAGTGATGAGCTCCTCTATCAACGATTGTTGTAGCTTCTGTCTAGCCTCTAACAACCACCTTCTAACTATCAATGACCTATTCCACCATGGAAAGTTAGCAAGCCACCTCCACTACCACATCCACTGGATCTGCCAAGTTAGCACCCACGGTGACATGTCAATACTGACACACACATCCTCCATGTGGATCCTACTTAGCACACTGTATAGGACACATTATCATAATATTGTACAATGACATGTCAGTAGTGACATCATCTACCACATCAGCTAGGAGGACCCCATTTTTTGCCGATGTCACCTTTTTACAACATTAAATTTGAAAGTGATTTGACTATCACAAGTAATTTTGATTGCATTATTGTGATGTCCATTTGGTAGTGAAATTTAACATAGTATTTTTCTAATTAGACCCCTCTCCATAGTTAGTTTTGATTTGATAGTCCAACTTTAGAGGCCATATCTCTGTCATCCAGACTCCAAATCAAGCGCAATTTTTTCTGATTTTGGCTAGAATTTCCTAAAAAATTTAGTGGTGCTATTATTTTCTAGTTTTGGTGCATGAATTTGTCAAAAAATTTAGTTTTTGGTAACTATACCTATCCAATCCTACATTCTACAATTTGAAATGCTCTGTATGGGCTCATCTAGACATAGTTTTATGTTCCATTTTTTTTGAAAGTGCTTAATTTTTTGTCTACTTTCTAGATCTACAATTAGCTTATAGGATTGTGTGGACAAAAATACCACATTTAGAAATAGGTCCTTTTTTTACACTGTATTAGTTTGATAAAACCTCAAAATTGTTGTACATCTGAGCTACATTACTAAGTACTAGATTTGAACTCTAAAAGGAAGTTGTAAACAACAAAATTGAAAGCCCACTTTTGTCCATTTTGACAAGTGGCCTATTGTAAATGCACTGCATATAAAGTGTCAAAAGCATCATTTTTGTGGGGGTTCTTTGATTGAGTTAATAGGGGGGATGTGTCTTGTTTTTTTTGTGTCTCTCTTTCTCTCTTATGCTCTTTTAATTTTGCATCATGGGTTCACCTAAAGATCCACTTTTAACTTCACACAATTATACTACATGGAAAGATATTGTATGGATTAGACTAATGAAAAAATGTTTAAATATTTATGTTGATGGTACAATTGTAAAACCCATTGATACTGATCCACAAGTTGATTGGCAAGTTAAAGACAACCAGGCATTAGGAATTAATTAGGAGTTGTGTTCATAGAGATTTCTTGTTGCACATTTCCAGCTTTAAGGATGCCAAGAGTCCTTGGGAGAAACTTGAAGATTTTTATGGTAAGGTGGATGAGGAAAAGGGATTCCAAATTGAGAATGATCTACTTCTCTTAGATCTTAAGAGTTTTAACACAATTCAAGACTATGTCAACAAAGCCAATGAATTGAGATCACTACTTAAGGATTATGGTAAACCCATGAAGGATGATAGATTGATTCATCACATCTTGAAGAGGTTGCCTTCAGAGCATGCATCTTCTATTTCAAATTACAACACTCACAGGTTGACCATGGCAAGTGCCTTCACTGAGCCTTCATTGATGTATTTGTAGAAATGTTGATGTTGGAACAATCCAAGCTGATAGATATGGGAATTCTCAAGTCATCTATGTCTACAACATTGGTGGCTAGTAATGAGAACCAAACACATCAAGGTGGAAAAATGTTTTACCAATAGCAAGAAAAAGTAGTGGAAGCAAAAATCACAATTAGAGACACAACAATCTTCCTCATCACAACAAGGACATTCTTCTTCCAATAAGAAGGGAAACAACAACAACAAGGATAAACTATTTTGTGCATATTGTAAGAAACCAAATCATGATGAGCATCGTTGAAAGACTAAGAGAATAGATTTGTTGGAAAACTTACTTAGGAAGAACAAAATCAATATGCCAAATGCTTCCAAGGATTCAAATCCATCAACTTCATAGGGAAAAGGGCAAGCATTTATGGCAAGTTCAAGTTCTTCAGGGGAATGGATTCTTAAAGCAGGTGCCGCATATCATATGGGTTCTTCAAAAGCACACTTTTCTTCATTGAAGCAATCTAAGGTACCTCACATGTTTGTAGGGAATGATACACAAGTGGAAGTTGAAGGGAAAGGACAAGTTGAGATGGAAAATGGAGAGTTCAAGGATATTCTCTATGTTCCTAATCTTAGCACTAATCTCCTTTCAATTTACCAAATCACTCGCCATGGAGATGGCAATAAAGTTGAGTTCCTTCCACTAGTAGATTTTTGGCAAATAAATGACTATGTGACTAAAAATTTTAGTCACATGACCAAGACTTTTAATCACATGACTAAAATTGATCAAATTTGATTAATTTCTTAGAATTTACCAGTGTAAATGACTAAATAAATGACTTATTTGATCATTGGGTAAAATAATGACTAAATAATTAGTCACACAAAAAAAAACTAACTAAATGACTACATCTATGACTAAATAATAAAATATTACTCTTTTATTCATATTTCATGTATTTATTTTTGTTATTTATTTATTGCCATTTTAACAAAAGATGATTCTATTCTTCTATTTTTAATACTATTATTAAATTATAGTTAGGTGTTAATACTTGTAAACTCATTTATGGTTTAGTAGGATAAGCTCCCCAATCTCAATAATAAGTTAAATTGAATATTATACATATTATGCATTAAATCAATATTGCATAGTTAAATTCATTATTTAAATATTCAATTCTTACATCATAAAATTATTAATTCTATTTAATTCTATAATTTTTTCACTTAATCCTAAAGTTTATTTAATTATATGAACCTGTCCCTTTTTAATTAAATACATTAAATAACCTATTCTAAAATGCACATTAAAATCAATTTCTAAAATAAAATGAGGGAAACTGACACCACATATGTGCACACTTTTAGGAAACTTCCAAAACAATGAACACATGGATCATCAAACATCCAATATCCACCTTTGATCACTATTGCATCCCAACCATCCAATGATTTCTATAATCTATAAAAGGGAGAGCTCTACCTCATTTCAAATGATTCTAACTTAATTTGTGCTATTGCTATGATGCTAGTTTGCACAATAGTTTCTCTTTAAGAATCTTAGATTTTTAAGGATTTAGCTTGTTCTTCATTTATTTGTATGTTAGTTTAAACAATATAGATTAACTAGGATGGATTATAATAGTTCATCTTTATTAGTTTAATCTTGCATTTTTACTTAGCTTTTTATCATTTTTCTTATGTATTCCTTTATGGAGGACATATGGTTCTTGCAAATCCATTACATGCAACCTTTTTGAATACTCCATCTTGCAATGTACCTTGAAAACATCTTGTTTCTCTATCTATGAGCTTTTTTTAGATCAAAATAGGTTTTTCCATGTTGTGATTAAGAAGTTGTGGATCAATTTTCAAGGGTTTAACTAAATAAATCTCTTGGTTATGATGAGCTATACACGTATACAAAATTTGTTTTATAATACCATCACATGCATGAACATGGAAACATATAGAAGGATCTCTTATTAATAATTTTGGATTTATGGTCTCCATCAATCCAAAATTGTAGATTGAGGTCAATATAAACAAATAAAACTAACAAAGAGGCTAGATTCTAAATCAAACCATCAAAATTTTGTTAGAGTAAGTCATTTATTATTTTAGTTGCTTCAACTCTCTTAGGTGCATATAATTAATATTTTATATTAATTATAATGCACAAACCTAGTTTTATTTCCTTTAGGGTTTTGTTCACCTTAAAAGGTTAAAGTTTTGTATTTTGTTTTTAATAACTTAGAATACATTTTTTGCTCTCACATTTTTGAGAACTTCTAAGCTTTGCTTTTTCCATTTTCTGGCTTCTCTTCATTGCAAGATATTTGCATGCAAGTGTTCTTGAGGATCTGTGAAGTTGGATTTCTCAACTTCTACATGGTATCAGAGCTACCCTGCTACTTCTCTATTGAATGATTTTTTGAAGCCATGATTCAGAGACACAAACCCCAATTTTTTTATGCTTTTTTCTTTAATCAAGGGGAGGAGCAAAGTTTTTGGTCACTTTTAGCCTAAATAAACACTACCATTGGAACTGGAAGGTCATTTGTAGTCAAGATACATATAAAACTTGTAATTTTTGGCTTCCAAGTGTTTGGGAAATTTTTTTTACCCCTCTGAGAGGCTGTATGGACAAGATTATGCATTTATTGCAAAAAGATTTTTAAAAAAATTGTAGGGCCACCTAGTGGCCACCGCCACTCCATCACGGCCCCGCTTGCATGCCACTTGTGCTCTGCCAAAGTTGGCCATGCCACTCTTGTGATGCCCAGCCCCAACCGCCGCCAGTAGGCCACCAACCAACCATCGCCGCTAGTGGCAAGAAACAACGTTGCCTCCTAGGCACCACCATCGCTAGCGGTGCTACCACCTCTCATACTTCTAGTGCTGATGTCATTCTATGGCATTATTACAATAGAAAACTAGTGCCACATCAGCTTTTTCAATGACTTATGTATGGCTGATGTCATCACGATCTAACCCCCTACTGATGTCACTTTCTAGCAAGATGACATCATATTTTGGTTGTTGATATCAACAATCTGGCCACCAATTTATTTTTTCCAGCGATGTCCATTTGATGTTCGTATGACCATCAAATTTGTTCTTAGGTTTGTAATTTTCTAGTAACCTCCCTTTTTGGACCTATAGTCAATTTTTTGCTCATAACTTGAGCATACTGATGTATTTTTACGATCCAAAAGAAGTGCTAGAAAGCTAACTCAGAGACAGAGACAATGGTGCTAGTTTCATTTGATTTTGAGTTCATTTGAGCTTCCAAATTTTGTGTTGAAGTAGAGGCTTCTATTTTCCTCTTCTCTAAATCTGAATTCCAAGTTCTTTTCTCAATTTTTGTGTTTTTTCCATAGTTATTGCTTTGGTTTTGGGGGATATTTTTATTCATTGTGGGGGGGAGAATTTTATATTCTCTAATTTGCTTCAAAATTAGACCCTTCTACTTTCATCTTTTCTTTCTCTCAATGTCAGATCCTTCTATGATTCAACTCACGCCACACAACTATCACACTTGGAAGACATAGATGACTAGGCTTCTCATGTTAAGAAGCTTATGGCCATGCCTAGATGTGAACCAACCCGCTCTATAGTACCCTTATGAGGTTCTTCAACATAGAAACAAAATAGATGAAGCCATGGGACTGATTGCACTAAACATCTCTGATAGTTTACTATTTCACTTGGATGGTTTGACCACTCCATGAGCTTATTGGCTCAAATTTTAGACTTTGTTTGCCAAGTGAATGAGTTTTGGGCACTTCAACTTGATGCAGAGTTGACTTCTTTAACACCTAATAGCTTTCCCACCATTGAGGACTTCTTGATGAATTTCAAATCTTTGCGCACAGTTTTGCAGGGATGTGGTAGAAATAAAATAGATGATGAGTGTATTTTTTTGATACTCTCAAAGTTGTGAGGACAGTATTAGATCTTTTCTTCCACTTTCTACTCCACTATGGATGCCTTGGGTAATAGTCATTAGATGCCCTCTTTTGAGATTTTTTGTGATAGGTTAACTTGTGAGCAGTCCAAGCTCACTCAGATGGATTCACTTACAGGTTCACCATCACAAGCATTACTTGCCAAGGATAAACAAGAGCAGATATCAAATTCCTCTTCTCAACACTCTACTAGTCCATCCTCTTCTTCTAAGAAGAAGGAGAAAAAGAAGACTAAGACTCCTTCCTATTCCTATTGTCAGAAAGGATCTCATGATGAGGCACATTATTTTCAGAAGAGATTTGATGGCTATGAGAAATAGATTGTAGATTTGCAAGCTCTTCTTCAAAAGAGCTCTATTTCATCCCCATACTCTTCTACCTCTCAGAGGTCTACCTTTTAGTCTTCATCCACCTCTTCAACATCTTCACCAAATTTTGGATAGGGTCATGCATTACAAGCTTCCCTTGCATCCCCTTCACAGGTCCCTTGGATACTAGATTTAGGTGCTTCTCACCATACGGCATCTTCTCAAGAGATCTTCTCTTCTTTTGAGGCTTCTCCTAATCCCCATATCATCATTGGGAATAACAATATTATGACAATCTATGGGAAAGGCACTGTATGCATTCAAGATGGAATATTCAATGATGTGTTGTATGTTCCATCTCTTTCTGCAAACCTTCTCTCAGTTTATTAAATTTCTCATAGTGAATCTGGGAAGATAGTTAAGTTCACTCTAGATTCAATTTTCATCCGAGATAGTGCAACAAGAGGCCTTATTGCTATGGGTATAGTTGATCATACCACCCATCTCTACACCTTCTCACACTTTGGTCCACCATCTCCATTATCAAAGCATACTTCTTCTCTTTTGTGAGAGCATCATGTGGTGTTGTCAGGACACATGAACCTTTGTATTTTTCCTAAGATCACCACACCTCATTCCATTGAAGTCTTTTATTCTTTAGCTTTGTTGGACTCTCCACCTCCACTCATCGAGCCTTCAAGAGCACTTGTTGCAGATTCCATAGAGGATATTCATCTCCTCTTTCATGATAGTGTCAACACACCTACATTGGGGATTCCTTTTCAAGATCCTCATGTCTACTCCTTTGAGCATTAGTTAAGCCTTCCTGTCATTTAATGGTTTCCTTGTTCTGTGCTCTTGTTCCTTCCGCATTGGAGTTCCATTGGTTTGTTCATTTCTATAGAGACTTCATCATTCTGGGGGGGCTTTGATGTCTCATCTCTCTCTCATGGGGGGGTTATTTATGGTTTTGAGAGCTCTTGAGCCATTTTGTTTCTATTGTTTTTTTTAGCATGTTTGTTCTATCTCTTTTTGGAGAGGGGTTTTTCCCACTAGGTTTTCTCCTTTTTCTTTGGTTCATAGAGATTTCTTTGTATTGGGTACCTGATAAAGCCTTGTTGCTAGGAACCATTTTTCTACTTTCATAGCTTTTCTAGGTTAGCCTCCTCCTAAGCTTCTCTTGAGGGGGGGTGTTAGAGTAAGTCATTTATTACTCTAGTTTCTTTAGCTCACTTAGGTGCATATAATTAATATTTTATATTAATTATAATGTGCAAACCTAGTTTTCTTTCCTTTAGGGTTTCATTCACCTTAAAAGGTTGAACTTTTGTATTTTGTTTTTAATAACTTAGAATAAATTTTTTGATGTCACATTTTTGAGAAATTCTAAGCTTTGCTTTTTCTGGTTTCTGGCTTCTCTTCGTTGCAGGATATTTGCATGTAGGTGTTCTTGAGGATTTGTGAAGTTGGATTTCTCAACCTCTACAAATTTTCCCACCAAAATTGTACATTCATGTTGTTATGAGTGTTTTGGTTGGTATGTACTTGTGCAATGAATAATTGAAAATGTTCTTTCATATTCTAATTAGAGAAATATATTTTGGAAAGATTGGAATTCAAAATTTTAACAAATATGTTCATCAAAGAGAAGGAATTTTTTTTTCATTAAAAATATAATTTTTAGTTATGCTTTGTTTATGAAATCTTTTAAAAAGAGACAGTTTTCATTAATCATAAAATGAGAAATTATAATAAATTTAATTTAAATAGATTTCTAATGATTTTCATTGAGTCTTCATAAATCTTAAAATAAAAAACAGTTTATTTAATCTTAAAATTTGTAATGATTTGCATGCCAAAGAAGGATAGAATAGAAAGTTGTCTTTTTATAAAATGAAAAATAATAGAATACTTTAATTTTAAAATTTGTAATAAAACTAAAAATTAAAATAGAAATATTCCATTTCTACTAAACAAATAATAGAAAAATTACATTAAATATATAAAATTTTGTTTTAATGTCAACTTTTTAAATTTATTCTAACATAAGTTATAAATACATAGATAATTGTAAATGGACATGGTTTAGAAAAGAACAAAAATGTTTCAAAAAATTGAGGTTTAAAAGTTTCAAAATAGTGCCGACGTACAATATCAAAGTAAGATTAAAGCCTATTAGAAATATTGTTTAAATGGTTCAAGAATAATAGAAAAATAAATTAATGGTATAATTAAATGAATTTATTTATTTATAAATATGATCTATAAAAAAATATTTATTAAATATTTTACATTTACACACATGCAAAAAAATAGAAAAAAACAAACTTTCTAATCTTCTTTTCCTTGTACTCCATTGTCACTTTTTTATAATTCATCCACTAGCATCAAATTATGAAGCACTTATATCTGACTAAATGAAAGCAACTAACTTCAGGGCAGAAACTATGGCCGCTTATTGTGTAATAGCAGATGCATTCAAATCTCATGAACTATTATTGTACCAAGTAATTGGAACCAATACCTTTTTGTTCTTTCATAACAAAATGATATCAATAACTATTATTGGTACTCATAAATAAGAAATGGTCCAAACTATGTGTAATGTCCATGCCTATAATAATTATTTTACCATTTCTTGCAATATTGGTATCATCAAGCTTTATAGATCCAAATTATTCATAAAACCTAAGAAATGTGATTATGGTATCTCTACTAAAACTAGGTTTTTGAAAATGTACTTCAGCTATAGTGGATATAATGGTGCACATCAAGTGTTTGACCAAATGTCTAAATGGAGTGTGGAGGCATGGGATGACATGAACAATGAGCATATTAAGGGAAAGAACTGGCAAGAGGGAATTGAAGTCTTTCACCATATGCAAAGGCAGGGATTGAAGTTGTGCAAATTTATATTTCTTTTGTTTCTCATTGCTTGCACTTGTTTGGAAGCTCTACAAAATGGAAAATATATCCATGATTATGGAATAAGAGTCAAATTTGAGTAAGATGGCTATATAGAAAATTCTCTTCCAGCAAAGAAAAATGTGGATGTTTGTATAAAGCATGACAAATGTTTGGTCAACAAAATGTTTGAAAAAAGTGTGGTTAAATGGAATGCCATGATTTCAAGATACATTCAAAGAGGAGATTGTGAGGAGGCTTTGCATATTTTCAATTAGATCAAAATTATGGATTAATCCAAACTACACAACATGGACCTCAATGATTTTAGGATATGCAAAAGATGGATATTGGAATGAAGCATTGAGTTCTTTCATAAATGTAGAAGACAAATGTGTAGTCTATATCAAACACTCTAACTAGCATTCTATCAGCTTGTGTATACTTTAGATCTATAGAAAAGAGTATTGATGTCCATTTCTATATAGTTAAAAATGGCTTTATGTTCATGTTATGAGTTCTCTTATTGATATGTATGCTAGATGTGGATGTTTGGAAGTTGCAAGATAGTTGTTCAACAAAATGCTAGATAATGAGCTTCTTCATGTTTGGTAGTCAATGTCTTATTTTTTTATCTCATCCATAAACTTTATTAGGCATTTGGATTTGAATTAGAAGATCCATAATTTAAATCTTAGGCAAAGCTAAGCCATAGCACTTTCTCAGTTCTACCCTCAAACTCATAGTGAATTTCCACTACCTATATGATTAGATCACAGATTATGCAATGAAAATACCCATTTTCAAGCAATCCACATGGATTTCAAATTCTTCTTTACTATGGATCCTACAAAAGTTGAATATATCATCAAAGACTAATTTTGATAACTTTACAAAGGTTAGTGTTTTGAAGCTTCTTAAATCTATTAATAGGTAACAAAAAAATTGGGCCCAAGATTTAAATTTGTTTTTATGGTTTTGCAAGTTGTTTCTAATTTGCAGGGGAGTGTTGCTCATGAGATTTGGTATGAATTTCTAGGTGATGGTATGTTTAACATGGATGGGGAGATGTGGAGACTTCAAAGGAAATCAACAAGTTTGAATTTTTCCTCCAAGATGCTCCATATTTAGAGTACAAAGATTTTCAGCAAATATGTAGTAAAATTAAACTTTGTTTTGGAGCAATAGGACATTAATGATACTATTGTGAATATGCAGGTAAGTTCATTCATTGCATTACATTGTAGAAAATTTTAATAAAATGATCTTCTCCCTATTATTTTTCCTTCTTTGAGTTGATTTATATGAAGATTTCATTAGTGCCTAGCTATGTTTATAAAAATAAAGCCACAATCCTTGTAAATACTTAAACTTATAAATTAAAGTTAAAATTTGATAGCTTTTATGTAAAATAATTTTTTTAATACAAATTTGATTGCAAGAGGATAGACATGTTGAAATGCTTGGTAAGATGCACCACTAGTTGTGATCATCCTTCTTAAAATTGTCATGAAGAGCATAAGTACTTTCCTCATTGGACTATTTAGAAAACTTATTCTGACTACATCCTCCAAATGAGGATTAGTAATGAGTCTAGCAAACACTTTCTTGGATTCTTTGTTGGTTGCTGAATCTTTGATTGTGTGACACTCATTTTCACCATTTTAATATTTTGGAGTCACTACAAAGGAAACAATATGTAGTCAAGTGGTCATTTAGTAGTATCACTTTACCAAAAAAAATTGCACTTGTTTGAAGAAAGGTTCATCAGAGGATCTTATGAAAGTGTGTATTCTCAATCATTGAATTGTACTTCTTTTTATAACTAAATATTCAAGCATTATATATATTTGTGCTACCCCATGCTGCCCACAAACTTAGGCCTGTGGTCCCTCCATCCCAAAACTCTGTCCTCCTATTCCAAAAGTATGTGGAACACTGGTAAGTATTAACTTTTTAATAAGCCATTTGGATGATTCCATAGTAACCCTTTCTGCAAAATAAAATTATTCCTCACATGTTATAGCAACTTATCTACAAAACAATAACATTCTTTCAAAAAAATGGTTGGAGAAAATATTGACAACACTAACATTTCCATTTCTAGGTGAGAAACATATGCTTTCTTCATGTTTTTTTGTTCTATTTGGCATAATTTGTAGTACATATAAAATAGCTTGAGTAGGCTTTGTCAAAAAAACCAAAAACTCAAATTGTAGAGGTGACTTGGATCTTGGAAAAGGTGGATCTTGAACATCCAAATTCTATAGAAAAAAAAGGGAATTCATTGTATAAATTTTCATTGGAATGTGAAAAACTTGGTTCAAACTCTCTTTCCAATTTATAGGGTGGTAAAATATCTAAAAAGAAAACAGGATTTTTGAATAAAAAAGATTCTATATTGACTAAAAACTTGAGAAAAAGAGACTAGTTGAATGACAAGTTGAAGTAGTTGTCCCTTGGGGATGCCCACCATCTGCTCAATCTAAACATGGACTTGATAATTCAGATGACTTATCACAAGATTAGGGATAGAAATATCTCTAAGAAATAGAGATTCCCCTATATGTGAGTTAAAATTTTGGCATTTGATTGCATTTAGAAATGTGTTTTTCCAATACAATGTACTTAGTATCATTGTGGAAGAGAATTTTATAGGGGCTTAACATTTATAATAAAAATTGGTGCTTGAACAATACATGGCCAATAAATTTACTCTCTACTCTTTACAAACAATTATATATTTTATGATGAAAATATAGATGTGCAACTTAGAATGTGCATAATTTTACACTTGATGAAGTGCAAGAGATGAAAAAGTATTGGGAACTTTTCACTCCTCTCTTAAAATTTATTTCACTTGTCTCACTTATTAGTAAATGATGCTGATATAGAAGTGTATTTTTCTACATTTTCTTTTGTGTATTGAATGGTGCTGATGTAAAAGCATATTTTGCAAATTTGCTACATAATTTCCCTATTGAGTGGTGTTGTGATGTAGAAGTATATTTTGTCTTTTTGCTATATGAGCTTATTATTGAATGGTGTTGAAGTCAAAGTATATTGTGTGCTTGAGATATACATGATTTGTATAACTTTGCCCAAGAAAATAGTTCTTGTTTTGATTTATCATTGTATCTTTCAACACCTAAAGGCTGATATCAATCTCAACATTTTGTGATCACATGCTATGTCAACCACCAATATTCCCTTAGGTAAGCAGTCATTGAGTTTGGGAGTGTATAATATTTTTCTTCATAACTTCTTGTTTTGGACTTAATATTATTTCTTGAAGTGTCAACATATTTCAAATAAATTGTGAAACCTAATAATTGTTAGTGATAATCAATAAAGTATAAATAAGAACACATCATTGAATCAATAAGAATAACATTCATTTTGCATTTGTTTTATTTAATTTCTTTGTCTAATCATAATATGGTAGTTATTTAATGCTTTTGAGTTGTTGAAAGTACAGTTTAGTGTATAGAGGTATAAGTGTAAACCATGGCCACCATTCTGAATGGTGGCGGGTAGAACATGTAAAGCATATAACATACATTACCTTTTTGTACTAGTGCATTTGGGTTCAATTTTTGACCTTTATCGGTCAAATTTTTGACCTAATTTTTGACCAACTTTCAACCAACCCATTGGTCGATATTTTTCTGGTCAAAATTTTGACCAAATCACTGGTTGGTCAAAATTTTGATCAATCTATTGGTCAAAAACCCACCAAAACCATTGTCTAAGGTCATACATGAATTGGTAAAAATTTTGACCAATGAAGGTCAAAATTTTGACCAACAAAGGTAGGAAAAAAATTTGAGCGTTGGTGGAAATTTTGACCAATGAAGGTGGAAATTTCAACCAACAAAGGTAGAAAAAAATTTAGGTGTTGGTCGAAATTTCAACCAATGAAGGTGGAAATCTCAACCAACAAAGGTAGAAAAAAATTTAGGTGTTGGTAGTAATTTCCACCAAAAAAGGTCAAAAAAAATTTAAGCGTTGGTGGAAATTTCCACAACAAAGGTCAGAAAAACCCAGGCGTTGGTGGAAATTTCCACCAACAGGAAGGTGTAAATTTTTTTCAGGCATTCTATAAAATAGTTCACATGTCTTGCCTATGATACAACATTTGACATGCATCCTACACTCTCTCATCTGGCTGATGATGGCTTACGCAAAGTGATCTAAAACCATGATTCTAAAAAACACACACAATCAAATCCAAATTGAACTTGCACTACAAATGGATTATGGAAATCTGATATTGTTAATTTTGCATGCATGTCGACCAGGACAAATATATGTTTAAGTTGTGATTGTCTTGGTAGACATGCATGCAATTTTACCAATATCATATTTCCAAAATCCATTTGTAGTGCAAGTTCATTTTGGATTTGATTGTGTGTTTTTTAGCATCATGGTTTCAAATATCTCTGCGTAATCCATCATTAGCCAAATGAGAGAGAGTGAAGGATGCATGCAAAATATCATATCATATGCAAGACATATGAACTATTTTATAGAATGCCTAAAAAAAATTGACAATAACTAATATGAAGAATATATAATTAGTTATATGATTGAGAAAAATCATGTACCAGTGAGTTGGTGAAAATTTTGAGCAAAAAAATTGAACCCAAATGTACTAGTGCAAGTATGCTCACAAAGTTGACTCTTTGAGTTTAGTCATCAAGTCACCCCACCAAAGTGCCTCATCAAGGTCAGTCTTTAGGTCTGCTCATCGAGCTTGCTCACCAAGTTAGCTCACCATGTCACATCTCTAAGTGGCCTCACTAAGTCGGCTTGCCAACTTGCCCCACCAAGTTACCACTTTAAGCCCACTCACCATGTTAGCTCACCAGGTTGACTCCCCAAGTCAACTTGCCAAGTTGACAATTGAAGTATGCTTGCCAAGTCAACTATTCAAATGCACTCACCAAGTTGACTCAGAGTTCATTCATCAAGTCACCCCACCAAAGAACCTCATCAAGTTCAATACTTAAATCTGCTCACCAAGTTAGCTCACCAAGTCACCTCACCCACATGTCCCACCAAGTCCCCAAGTTCGCTCGCCAAGCTGACAATTCAAGTATGCTCACCAAGTCAACTCTTTAAGTTTTCTCACCAAGCCCATCCACTAGGTCAACTCTCTAGGTGAGCTCACCAAGTCACTCCCACCTAGTCACCTCAATGAGTTGACTCTTTCAATCAGCTCACCAAGTCTACTATTCAAGTACCTGATGCTATTACTTGCAATGGGTTTATCTGACTGTTGAGCATACATCACACCATTTCTTAGTGTCAATTTGCACTAAAAATAATATTTTGTTATGCTATGGTAAAGAACAAAGCCATACATCAATGTATTATCTCTTTGATAATGGAAGTCTATGGTTTGAAAACATGGGTGGGAGTACATTCCTTGAGATAATGCCTCTGTCCTATACTATGAAAGTTGTCTTGGACATCATTCAATTGAATAGAGATCACACTACTCCATCTTGATACAGTCATTTGGGACATCTTGTTCCAATTCAAGTAGTGTAGAAAACAAATTTCAACATAGCAAATAAAATAAAATGGAGACATGAAGAGCAAAAAATAGGAGCTCTTAAAGCATGCAATGACTACAAACAATGCATTAAATTGTGTGGCATTTCAAAAGACCTATCAATTAATATTCATGCCTCATTTGAGTTATTATCTAAAGATTTCAATGGAGGAAACTAAGACCTTGCTAATTCTAAGAATAGCTAATTTACTTTTTTAAGAAAGCTAACATAAAATTCTCCATTTTTATTGGTATCAGAGGTCACTGATGACTCGTGTATAGCATTCAAGTTCAACTCATCACAAATACCTATATGATTACAACTTAGATGCACCCACATCCCACTCAAAAATAGTCAGTCAGAAGGTTCTCCCAGTTGTCAATCATAACATAAATCAACCCACTAATTTGTAGAAATTTATTCAGCATAATCTCTTACTTTTTGAAGCTATGCTCCAAGAGCTAAAATTATTTACTAAAATTGCAATGAAAGAATCCCCTAAATAGCTTCTAAATATTACTGTCCAAACATGAGGAAATGCAAACGACTCATTTTTGAAATTAATCCTATGAATAAGAAAAAAATTAAGGAACAGGAATCACAACTTAAACTGGAAAAATAGGAAGTGCCGAGTACTAGTACATTATGAAGTCTCCTATATTACTTTCTTGTTTCTATCTCTTGCTTAAGCATGTGCAGTAAGATATGTCAGTATCACTATGCATGAATATTGGTAAAATGCAAATGTCTGCCATTCTAATCACCTGTCAAAATAACTTAAATAGGAATTCTAGAAATACACATCCTATCACCATGCTAGTACAATTGCACAACTCAAAAAAAATACATTAGCAGTCAGGAGAAAAGAACCCTAATGACTCCTATGAATCTATTTAATGATTGAAAATCACATCCATGCTGCCAATAGTTTTTTAAAGAAATGTTTATATTCTTTGGCCATGATTATTACAAAGACTCTTGAAAAAATATTTTAAATCTAAACCTCAACCTCTTTTATATAATATCTAAAAAAATTACTACCCAATTTTTCCTAAAACTCTTGATGAACTCAATTTTATAATCTAGTGGACCTAATCCCCAACAGGAACAAATAATTCATATACCCTGATCCTAATCTACCTAGAAAAAGCAAATTATCATCCTAATTACCAAACACAAAAATTGGTTTGTTTGCATTATACACTCTAAATAAATTGCTACCTACAATTTCATGCTGGCTGGTTTCCTTCATTGTCCATACCCCACTCTTCTTCTTTAGCTTCATTTCCATTAAAAAGCACCTCTCCTTCTATAGATCCTTCTACTTCTACATACCTCTCTCCATCAATTTTTTCTTCTTTGGTTTCATCATGAACATAATCTTAAATTGGTTCATTGAGAGAGATGCCATGAACATAATCTTCATGGGTGTCTATTACCTACAAATTTGAATAAGAAAATATATCTCAAACTACAATCAAATACAAAAACACCAAAACATCAATTCAAATGAACAAAATCATAATCAAGATAATTTAGAATTTAAATACAAGCAAAGATTATATACCTCATGAACAGAATCTCCATTTTCTAGAGGTGCTTCTCCATCAATGTAAAAATTCCTAAACTCCTCTATGAGGTTTGTATTCCTTGTATGCATATATTTTGGATAGTCCTCAGTGGGGGGAAAGCCATTCTTGCATTCAATCAAATATGAATGTCAAGCAACAGAACAAAGACTTTATGAGAGTTACAACTAAAAAAATGAATATGAACATGTGGTCAAACCAAAAGAATATTTCATTCTTGTCATCTATAATCTTGAAGTATAACATTGATAAACTTAGTTGAGTTTCAATAGATAGTGCCAAATGCCAATCATCGAAGAGGTTAGGATAGTCTTTTGGATCTACTAATGACTCTATAGCTTTTTGATTTACCTTTGAAGTACAAAGTAATGCCAAATTAAAAGAGGAACAAGTAAATTCATCAAAAAATACTACCTATACAGTCACAGCATCTGAGGCCCACACTTCTTGTTTATATATCATATCAAGCATCCTTAAGTATTAGCATATAAAATGTACAATAAATGTGTAGAGAAATAAAAAAATGAAATCCCACTTTGTACATAAAGAAAAAAAACATGTTTGCTTGTATGTAAGTTGGAGGACTTATAATTTGATTTTGTTAATCTCACATTGATAGAATTTTAAAAAAAATTAACATAAAAACATAGGTAGGATAGAATTTTGAAATCTATATTCACATCTACATAGAAAATAAATCTCACACATGATCTTGTAAAATAGTAGGATACCTTTCTAAGGTCATCACACCAAATGGAAGCAATTTCTGAAACCTTGCTTGGCAGATAGGATCACACCATAAAAGCAGCTTTCGGTATTCGATAACTGCCAATTATCGACAAAAAATGTTAAAAAAACAAAACTAACAATCCTTTAGCCTAGATTGCTGAATAACCCCAAAGATATGTATAACATCATTCTACATGTCACCTTTCCACCAATAGTTGGATGCATTCTTCTACTTTACCCAACAGGAACAAACAAAGAAATATAACATTATTTTTCCCCTGGTCTCTGGCAAGATTAGCAAGTTTTGCCACCCCATCTACATCTCCCATTGATGAGTAGAGAAGCAACAATACACTTAGGTATGAAGCATGGCTTAGGCACTCCTTAGCCATGTCTAACTGCGCCATTGATAAGAAAATGCAAAAGCAATAGATGAGAACATATAACTTCATTTTGGTGTGTTTCAAGTCTTCTTTAAGAGATCAGAGGAAAGTAGTTTTAAGTAACTCAATAGCTCAATGCTTAAAACTCAAAATAATGCTGAACTAACATTATGATTGTGTCTAATCACTCAAAATAAGCTTTTTGTTTAGTCTTGTCACTATCCTTCGGTTTCACATTGACAATTATATCATTTCTGTCAGCTTTTGTAAATAAAAACATTTGAGGAAGTTAATATTTAGCCAACTATACTGCAATTCATTACCTCACTTAAAAGTTCTTTTTAGAAAGTGAAAAGATAGGAAAATCAGCAAGTCAATGAGGTTCACCTTATTATAAGCACAAACAAATTTGCATTGGTAAAAGTAGTGAATAGTAAATTATAAATCCTAGGCTGATTTTGCAGAACATCAAACAAAATATATGGAATTTGAGGCAACTTATCAATCTATAATCTAGTAAAGAAGATTGCATTGAAATCACCTGATTTTAGATTTCAATATGCCTTCATAAACAAAGCATTTCATGATATTTACCAGTAAAGAAAGCTATCCCCTTATAAAATATAGGAAACAAAGCACACTTTGCAAGATTTCAGCAACTGAATTAATAGCACAAGTTAATTGAATAGAACAAAAAATGTCTGAGCATCTTACATTGTATTTTAGAATATAGAATGAATTGTCACTGGCAATTGCAACAAGATCATCACTATCAACCCAGTAAATCTTTTGTACCAAATAACATAAGAAGCATTAGTTAAGGAAAAGAAACTAAAGGTTAACCATGAATCTATCATTTTCTATATTAAAGTATCTTTTAGCTAATAAGGCCTAGGTACAATGCTCAATGCAGGATCGTATGAGTGTGTAGACTCACTTTCACAGTAACATCAATACGTCGAATTACTTGGCATTTAGCCCAATCATAGAAGCACACAAAATCATTTGAACATATAGCCAAAAAAGCTCCACCATAGATAGACTCTACAGAAAAGGTTAGACAAATACTTTTCCTCTCCTGCAACATAAATTTCTAATCAGTTATCCATCCTTTTTGTCAATGATGTCAAAAAGGCTAATGGAACAAAAGCTGGTACTTAATGCCCTTAATCACAGCCTGATGATATATCACTCACAAACATGAGACATCAATAAAAAGAGTAGTAAATCAATATAAGTTGCAAGGAAAGTCTCTCTCTAAATACACTCGACAAAAAAATAGGTTGTGTACCCAGAACATCTGTGTCTTTTAGTTAACTTCAACAAGCAAACTAGACTCTTGATTAACAAATATTTGCTTCCCTAAGATGAGAGGTGAGGAGGGCTCATAAAAATTCAAAAGTGGTTAGCTGAACTTTGAAGCATAAACATTTGAAGCTATCATTAATCAGCTACATGTTCCCAAGGATAAAACTTTGGGCAAGCTAGAGGGCCATTGAATAAAAATTTCTTTCAACCTAAAGCCAAACCCAAAATGTCTACAAAAAGAGGTATTTTCAAAAATACCTCACCCATGTAGAATCTATAAGTGCAAAATTTTGAGCAACTGGTTTAAACAAAAAACCTTTGTGGACAACTAACCAAATAACCAAACCAAAAATTCTGCTGGAAAAATGCTTGAGATTCTTAGAGATATTGAGATCATATTGTCTATCTGAGTCCTTCATTCTCTACCTCTTTCTTGCTAACATTTGCATCATGTCTATTTGAACCCCCAACCCTAAAAGTGACCACTAAAATAGTAAAAAGACCAGAAAGGTTGTTTTATATGTCATGTCTGCATTTTTGGTGGTGCATTTTGCTATGTTCTTTAATATTAGCATAGTGGTGTATGAACTTATTTGCTGCTACATATATACATATATACATAAACACATATACATTTACATATATATACACACATGCACATATACATTTATAACATATATTCTTTTATGGACAAACCCACAACAAATCTGAACCCAACCCAAAAAAAAATTGAATGAATTTTGAACCCAAAAGTGAACTGGCAACTTAGTAGAATATTATCAAACTTTAGTCTGTTGGATTCATCAGATCTATTTCTTATACCTTTTCATGCATATTTTCTATCAACATCACACCAAGGGGCTATTTAAAATAAGAACCCTTGTGAAATACAATTTTCAGCAAAAGCAGTGAAATTTTCACAAAAAAATTTCATAGTGTCATCTTCCATATTATGATTGAAAATCTCACAAATATCTTTTAAAATTGAAAGGTTTTCTTTTTGAAGTTATCAAAGACATCACATGTAGTTATTTAATGATATTTCATGTCTAGATCTAGAATTAACTTTGTGGAACAGTGATGAAAGGCAACTTATCCTCAATTATTACTATTGGATCATTTTGTTCAACTATATAATAAAGAATATGATTTTTGGCAACACTTCACCCATACAATGGACATTTTCCCTAATGTGAGATTGACTGAGAAACACCCCATTGATGTCATACAATTTTTTTGAAATTGATTCAAATCTTTAATCCTCTCCTCTGTATTTTGGGTAATGTTGACTTTCGAGCTTATGAAAAGGTGATCACTTACAACATTTGTTTCCTTGGGGAAGCTAGGATTGAAAAGTGGTAACAGATAACAGTGAAAATTTTATATTTGGATTCAATGATGGTATAAAAACAACATATTGTTCTAAGAAAAATACTGGAAAAGTAACTAACTCATCACTTGCAAGCTGTCACATCCATCATTGACCATAAGTTAGCTAGAAAGTCCTCTTTAGGACCTTCCTTAGAAAGTCTGTCTGAGCCATTCTTGCAAAGTCTGTTTTGTTTTTGATTCATTATCTTTTTTTTTTTTTTTTAGCCATTTGATTTCTTAACTCTTTTTTTTGGTGTTTTATTTCTTGTAAAGTCTGGTTCTTATTTTCTGTCTTTTTCACATCTAGATTCTCTATAGTGTGAAAGGAATCATGCAAAGTGGAAACAACCCAACATTGCACACCAAGTGTGATAAAATACTAACATACATACAATTGTCATGGGTTTGATACAAAAAGAGGCATTGATTGCCTCAAATACCACCTTGCTCAACTCATTGTTCAGGATGTAAGTGAATTGAAAAATGAATACCCTACTCTTATTTGTGGGGAAAAGAAAACCAAAAGGTGTTAGATTGTGGTGACTAACTAGACCCTAGATTATCAAAACTACAATACTCATGACATCAAACTACATGCATTCAACTTATTTAGAAAAATTAAACTTTGCAAATAGTGATGTAGTTTACAAATTTGTGAACCCAAGTTGGGTTTTAACCAGACCCTAGATTATCAAAACTACAATACTTCTAGAAAAATTACACTTTGTAGATAGTGATGCAGTTTACAAATTTGTGAACCAAAGTTGGGTTTTAACTAGACCCTAGATGATCAAAACTACAATAGTTTTAGAAAAATTACACTTTGCAAATAGTGATGCAGTTTACAAATTTGTGAACCCAAGTAGGATTTTAAACAAACCCTAGATTATCAAAACTACAATACTCTTACCTCAGGCATTCTACAATTCCTCAGGTATTCTAGGATTTCTCAAACATTAAATAAAATTGAAAGTAAAATTTTTACAAAGGTTTCATGACATGTTTATCTATCCTCTCCATTAAATTAATCTTTTTTATCATTTTATAGTTCTAAAGAAAGAAATGCACACATACAATCTCCTCCCTATAAATATAACCTTTATGAATATTCTATGGTTTAAAGGAAACAAGAAAGCTATGAGAATTTTCAACTCAAAATGACTATGGGCATACACTATAGTCCATTGTTCTCTAAATCTACTCAGCAAGAGGATCTAATTTTTAAAACTTGAAAAATATAAAATTTAAAAAGTCTGGCCACAAATTTACTCAACCTGAGATGGATGCAAGTAATCTTTTTAAAGATATAAGTAGGACTACACACTGCTCACATAGGAGAGGGGTGGCAATTAAGAATAGGTATAAAAATAGATGAGAGCATATTGGAATCATGATAAGGAGAATCAATAGCTAGTCACACACACTCAGCTAGTTAACATTCACAGGAGACCCACAGAATGCTATAGTCAGTATTGATGGATAAAGGTCATATTTTTAGGGAATTAATTCATAGCAGACTTGAATAGATAAGCATATGCGAGAAAACCTAAACAAATTATTTGGAAACATGTAAACATTATGCAGTAGAAAATAATATTAGTTTAGGGAAATAATGGATTAGCTTAGAAAAAATCATGAAGGAAAATCAATTCAAGCACCAAACAACAAAGCAAAGCAGTAGAAAGTACTCATATATACCTGGTATGCTGGTGGTTTCCACCACCATGTGAATGTTCTATTGGATTCATCATAGCTCCACACACCTTGGGCCAATAGTTTCTTTTGGGTTAGGCAGTGCGAGCTTTCAACATTGGCTTTTAGTCCGACCACCATTGACAATCTGACCGATCATGACTCTGTAGCTACTTGGCACAATCTTTCTAGCTCCAAATGAAAGTTCTATCCTATAAATTGAAGTTGATTTCAAACAAGTATTGATCCAGGGTGTAAAATAATTGTAAAATCAAAATGTAGTATAAACATCAACTAAAAATCAACTTTTGAATCAATATACTAAACAAAAGATGAAAAGAGGAACAAAGAAAGAAAAAGATTTTCAAAAGATTTCAAAGCTCAGTGGCCATGCTCTAAGCATTGTCAAGAAATACAAACCCATTAGTTGCATATGTGAAACAAAGAGTTGAAGTCCAAGGTTAATTACCTTGCACCCATCCTAGAGGTGCTCCAATAATCAGCAAAGGAGATCTATGCTACCCATGTTCAATATGACTTCTACCTCCATGGATTCAAAATTCAAACTCATTTTTTGGGAGAATTTATTTCTTGTTGAGATATTATTATAAGTGAGCAGCCCTATGCCCATTTGTAATGGAGAATCCATTTCATGTAAATGAGCTATTGAATCTCATATATATAACACTTTTTGACTCCTTATTAATCAACAAAGGAACCTAAGTGTATGTGTCTTGCATTGTAGATGGTTGTTCTGAAAAGTCTAACTCTTAATTGTGTCTATGAATGTCTAATGCATATGTATTTTATCATTGTTACTTTTGTGGACTAGTGATCCATGATTCATAAAGCTCTATTTCAGTTATAAGAGGATATATGTTGAGCATGAGACTCTTCATTTCTGTTATTTCCTCTATTGCTTTTTTCCTCCTTTCATTTACAACTCCAAAGGTGCCATAAGATGAGAACAAAATCAATTTTGTAGTTTTGATAGAAGATAAAAAAATGAACACTTCCATTGCAAAAAAAACCATGTTTTTAAAAATTACAAATGTCAGCTCAGGGAAGTCATATACTATTGTTATCTTTTGGCATGAACCAAGTATATGCAGCTTGAAATTACTAACTACCAGAGAAGGATCAGAATTATCTACCTTGTAAACATGATGCCAGTTTCTGCTGATGTCACTGACCCTTTTCCAGAGAACACCCATAACCAACTGGCTTTCATTGCTACATCAAATACAAATTGCTTTATTCATTATTTGTTGGATGACTACCAAAAAGAAATGTAAATTTGTGTGAGAGCTCTGATGCAAAACCCTAAAGATTGTCTTACAAATTTCTTGTAGCCTAAGCAATCTCAGCCATAACCATCCCATGTGGACCCCAAGGTTCATCGCTTGTTGCATCAAGTACCTACAAAATAAAGAAAGTGATCTATGAGTTTCCAGTTTGAAATGCCAGACAAAAAATATCATAAGAGATTTAGCTAAAAATGCACAAGCTTCTCTCTAAACTAAAAAGTTTTCTTTAACCCATGCAGTCAAGATATTCCACGTCAACTTCAATTGTTGTGGACTATTCTTTGTCATTTAAAATTTCAATTGCTTTCAAAATGGTACTAGATGATTTGTCATAGCCAACCCTCAGGCTGAAAGAGGAGTTGCACATAAGAGTGAACTCTATCTCTTTTTTAGTTAAAACTTTATTTGTGTAGCTGTATTAGAAAAATCCATATAATGTTCTAAAGAATACTTATTACAGGTATTTATTACATCATTATTAGGAAAATTCTATTGACTAGGATTATGTTGTACTTAAATCAAAAAAAAATTATATGTATTCTACATCTTTCGTCCTTATTTTTAACCAATGACAGGGAAAAGTCATAAAAATGCTGTCAATAAATGATGGGAAAAAATCATCAATAAATGAAAGAAAATAGTCATATTAAATGCAGTCTGGCCATTGCTTCATTTTTTTATTAAAAGTTGACAAATACAATTGATTATTAACTTTTCACTTAATCCAACAAAGTACATCAACAGGAAGTTTGTTGACTTGTGTGTATTTAACTGAAATTGTACAAAAAAATAACTAGAATAGACTATCTATGTTTACATCACAATATACATTGGATTTTTTTGTACAAAATGAGATATTGTAAATTCAACTTAACTCATAATACATGCAATATGCCTAAAATCCAAGGCGCAACTCAAATCTGATCCAGTATTTATTCTGCAAGATTAACATCTATTGCTAGAACAATATTGAAACTACTACCATACATCAACCTACAAGTCAAGGTTGCCCATATCTTAACCTATTACACATGCTTTTAGAGTTGCTAAGTTCAACTGCCCGAGTTTGTTACATCAGCAATACTAAAGCAAATCCAACGAACATTGAGATGAGTAAGACTTATTTAGTCATCAATCTATTGCTATTATGTTTTAAGACCAATTACAAAAGTCAAATAGCTATTGATTAAATGAATTGATTATTTCAAAACTAATTAAGTGCCTTTTAAATAGTGACCCTAATGAGTTGGCAAGGTAATTTTGGGGTCTTAGTTGGGGTCTCAAAACTTGTTAATGTCAAACTTCTAAACTTAGAAAAAAAAATGAAAATGTCATCATAAACTCTACAATCAAGGAATGAGCATTAAATACTTCTGATCCACAAATAATAATAATTTAGCAGAGAGAAATTTGGGGATTCTTACCAATACATCAACAGTGATCAGAGTGAGGATGAATCAAATTATGAAATGACTCTTCAATAACAAAAGAAAAAAAATGACTTAGAATCAATTGAAAAACAACACATGATAATCTAATCAACTACATAAGAACTTCATTCAAATCAGGTCAAGTGACTTACACAAAGATTTTGCATGATTTTGTTCTAATGTTGAGAATGTTGACAGGAAAAAATGACCACAAATTGCTAGATGAATATTATGACCCAACTAAAGAAGAAATATTTTTATAATGAAATGAACCAAGATTGTTCTTCTACAACTGCTGCTCCAATCCATAAATGCCTATTCATAAACAAGTAGCATTTATAAAATGTATAATATATGTTTGAAATGGTGATTGATAAGATACAATCCATAAGTAGGAGATATTTTAACACAACAAGTCAAATTGTGATATTGCTATCAGGATTTAACTATGTGATTTTTGAGTCAAACTTGTTGATACATATTTAATGAAATGAATGGAACCCATCTCTCATGAGAATGAATGGAACAATTAGCACTCATTAGATCTAGGTGATGCTCATAGAGGTGAAGCACCAAGACTTCTCAGGAGGTCACCCATCCCAATACTACTCGAGCTCTAGCATGCTTAACTACATGGTTTCCTCCATGGCTAAACCCACTCTACTTGCAACTCCATTTGAAAAATATTCACCAAGTGTTGTGCCTTATGAACCATTCATTACAAAGCCCCTTAAGCTCATCAATTGATAAGTAGTAGATATTTTTCCATAGCATCACATTGTGATATTGCTATCAGTATTTAATTGTGTCATTTTTGAGTCAAACTCATTGACCCATATTTCATGAGTAGTGGTTCATTGAACCCATCTCTCATGAGAATAATTGGAACACTTAGCACTCATTGGATCTAGGTGATGCTCACAGAGGTAGAGTACCAAGATTTCATGAGAGGTCACCCATCCTAATACTATAGCTTGAGCACACTTAACTACAAAGTTTCCTGATAGCAATATCATAATTTAAAAAAATAATTCTTAACCCTTATATTTTTTCACAATAGCTTTCTAGTTCATCTACACTTGTGAGGAATTGGATCACACACTTCTGATCTACTTAGTAAAGTGCAATTGGCTACACTAAAAAAAGGAAAAGGACTTGGTTTACGTGCATTCAAATCTACTGCTCCTTAAACAAAGTGGTTAAGAGGGGACACAAGGGACTGAGATAATAAGCCCATAACATATTGACTTGGATCTTCCACTTCCCACTTTGCTGCACTTGATGTTGATGATGACTATGGGAAAATTTGTGGGCATTGGAGTGCTAGTGCCAATGCCAATGCTAGTGGAGCCCTATTTGTGGTTCTTCTAATTTACCACTACCTATATCATCTAATATAGATGGTGATGATATTTTTTACGTCCCATATTATTATTTTTAAAATGATGACTCATTGTTGAAAATTGACATTATTATTATTTAATTTTAATATATATTATAACATTTTAGTTTCACTAATATATCATTAGTATTTTGAACTGAAATACTAATGCAAATATGCATATTTTATATTTTAAATGTTTTTGCATTGACGAACTCAACACTAGATTCTTTTTGATAAACTCCTCAAACCAGGCCTATGAACCTGAACCCAAACCACTACGAAGGCTAGTAACTTAGATTTTAAGTAAACAATCTTTGAGAAATTATTTCTTTATGTTATGGCCCCATCTTGAGCACTGTTTGCTCTTGTGGGTTTATGCATACATTGTAGGAGTATCTTGCCTGTTTGACTTGTTGTAGAAAATTATCTCCTACTCATCAATTGATGAGCTTAAGCGGCTTTCTAATGAATGGTTCATAAGGCACAATATTTGGTGCTGGGGTTGCAAGCAAAGTGGGTTTAACTAGAGGAAACTCCGTAGTTAAGTGTGCTCGAGCTACAGTAGTACTAGGATAGGTGACCTCTCGAGAAGTCCCAGTGCTTCACCTCTATGAGCATCACCTAGATTCAATGAGTGCTAAGTGTTCCATTTATTCTCATTAGAGATGGGTTTGGTGAACCACTACTCATCAAATATGGGTCAATATGTTTGACTCAAAACTCACATAGTTAAATCCTGATAGTGATATCACAATTTGACTTGTTGTGCAAAATATCTCCTACTTATCAATTGATGAGCTTAAGGGGCTTTCTAATGAATAGTTCATAAGGCACAACACTTGGTGAAGGTTTTGCAAATGGGTTGCAAGTAGAGTGAGTTTAACCATGGAGGAAACTCCATAGCTAAGTGTGCTAGAGTTGGAGTAATACTAGGATGGGTGACCTCTTGGGAAGTCTTAGTGCTTCACCTCTGTGAGCATCACCTAGATCCATTGAGTGCTAAGTGTTCCATTCATTCTCATGAGAGATGGGTTTAGTGAACCACTACTCATAAAATATGGGTCAATGAGTTTGACTCAAAAACATAGTTAAATCCTAATAGCAATATCACAATATGACTTGTCAAAAAATATCTCCTACTTATCAATTGATTAGCTTAAGGGGATTTCTAATGAATGGTTCATAACTCATTACACTTGGTGAAGGTTTTACAAATAGGGTTCCAAGCAAAGTGGGTTTAACCATAGAGTAAAATTGGTAGTTAAGGTGCTCAAGTTGGAGTAGTACTGGGATGGGTGACTTTCGGGGAAGTTCCAGTGCTTCACCTCTATGAGCATCACCTAGATTCAATGAGTGTTAATTGTTCCATTAATTCTCATGAGAGATGGGTTTGGTGAACCACTACTCATGAAATATGGGTCAATGAGTTTGACTCAAAACTCACACAGTTAAATCCTTATTGCAATATCACAATTTGACTTGTGCAAAAATAACTCCTACTTATGAATTGATATGCTTAAGGGACTTTATAACAAATGGTTCATAAGGCATAACACTTGGTGAAGGTTTTGCAAATGGGGTTGCAAGTAGAGTGGGTATAACCATGGATGAAACTGCATAGTTAAGTGCACTCGAGCTGGAGTAGTACTGGGATGGGTAACCTCCCAAGAAGTCCCGATGCTTGACCTTTGTGAGCACCACCTAGATCCAATGACTGCTAAGTGTTTCATTCATTCTCATGAGAGATGGTTTTGGTGAACCAATATTCATGAAATAAGGTTCAATGACTTTGACTCAAAAATCACACAATTAAACCTTGATAGCAATATCACAATTTGACTTGCTGTGGAAAAATACCTCCTACTTATGGATTGTATCTTATTAATCATTGTTTTGAACATATATTATACATTTTATTAATGCTACCTATTTATTCATAGGCAATTATGGATTCGAGCGGTAGTTTCAAGAAAGCAGTCTTGGTTCATTTCATTATAAAAGTAGTTCTTCTTTGGTTGGGTCATAATATTCAACTAGCAACCTATGATCATTTTTTCCCATCGACATTCTCAACAATAGAAAATTGTGCAGAATCTTTGTGTAAGTCACTTGACCTAATTTGAATGAAGTTCTTATGTAGTTGATTAGATTATTGTGTGTTTTCTTTCAATTGATTCTAGGTCTTTCTTATCTATTTTCAATAGTAGTAGTTACATAGAGGGGATGCCGAGATATGCTGATAAACTTAAAAATATTTATAAAATGCTTTTGTATAGTGAGTAGCTACCTTTTCTCTTTGAAGAGCTATCCTTGAGTTTTTTTTTGTGTTGCTAATGTCATAGACACACTTACACAACCATTTGTGGAGCTTTCACACAAGAAAATTTATCATATGCAAGGCTTGCTTAAATGTAGCACAACACAATATAGAATGCAGATATGAAAATGCTTCTTGTTCTAAAATAGTTGCACAGATTTTTGGATCCAAGTAGCCCATCTACAATTTCATTTTTTCACATAGGTTGTAGCAAATATGATTAAAAATTTGGGATAAAGTTTTGGATGCTTACTGGGAGACACAGTTCAATTTACATAACGTGAAAAGAAGATAATGAGTTCCAATCTTAAAGTCAATATATCAAATCAAAAGATCAAAGCTTGCTATATAGAGAATGATTCTTTTCCTATGTCTATGTATATACATGAGAAAAGATAGGCAAAATTTATAGGAATGTACCATTAATTTTTCAAATTCTTTTCAGTGGTATCTCCTTTGGGTACTTTGCTTTGAGGGGTCTACTGTAGGTTTTGTATTTTTCCTCATGGTATTGATTCTATTTGTTGACACATAAGGCAGTGATCTACAGTATAGTAGATAAAATCATTTACCAGCTACACTTAATGCATTAAGAGAAGATTTATTGCAATTCAAGCACATGCAATAATTTTTATGAGTTGTTTGATTTGAAGGGACATTTGACATTAGATATTTAGGTACTATCTTCCATCTTGCCATATATCTTTGGTCTTGGCCTAAAAAATAAAAGAAGATCCAAACTACTTACCTAGATTCTGTTTCCAGCAACCAGCCAAAGAAACTAGAGATTTGATGAAGATCTACACTTATCAAATGCGTAGCTTATTTCCACCAAATAGAGCTTTGTTTCCTCATCTTGTGAGAAATTATTTGTTGCTTCATGACCACAATCTTTAAAGTGAAAAAGAACTTGTTCGACATAGAGCAGATGCTTACCATCATGACAAGTGCTTTCACATAGGTGACTGCATTGGAGAAGAGCCCTACAAGGCCATGTGCAAAATAGAGGATTGAAAGAAGAAGCATCTTTAATGCATAGAAGAAAAGGAGGGTCGCAAAGATTTCTTGGATAACAAAAATATATTTCCTTGCTCAAACAATCTCATTCTTTGAAATCTAACAACAAGTTGTGATAGCCACAGAAATATAGTGCTCCTCTTGCTCATGATACAGAAACACACAGACTATTTTGCTTAGCCAAATATCCAAGATTTCTATCATCGTTGGATCTTATGAGGGAAACAATCACAATGTTATTCTCTGAACCTTGAAACCCCAACAGTAAAACATCAAACAACCACATTGACAATGAAATAAGGCATCAACCTTTTTCATTTTGAAAACAATATGAAGCCCATGTTGGTCAAAATTTTGATCAACACAGGCATGGATTTTAAAACAAACATATTTTTCCTTGCATAGTGCGACCAATCTAAACCATTTTAATAGATAGTCAAAAATTTTGGTCAAAAGATAGGGTCAAATGTACTAGTGTTGTTTAGTTATGTAATGAGTCTATTGCATATGAACCTGTTGGGTGTGAATATGTTGTCAAAATTATAAATTTCTTGGTTGATGTATATAGTTATTTATCGTAGGAGCTGAATATTCATTTTGCAAATACCTATCTCTACATGATTATAAGATAATGGAAAAATATACTTCTTTTTTCTAGTTAGGGATATTTTATTGAAATTGATAACATTATTTTCTATAGGATATTGGTGAAATATACGAGTCTGAAGAAAATTTTGAATTGTCTCTAGAATATTTTGAGCAAGCTACAAAGCTCTTTTGAGGTGAAGAAGTTACAAATACAACTAATCAATGCCAACGTAAAGTTACATAGTTTACAGCCCAACTTGAGTAGTAACTTAATGTGAAAGAAATTATTTGTAAATCTTTTTGGGATTTACATATTTTCACTGTTTTATTAGATTTCAACATAATTAAATCTTTATCATTAGTTTGAAAAAAATCCAATATTTTAAGTTCCGAAATCAAAACTTTTGTAGAAATATGCAAAACAAAATTTAAATGATGTTTTATGTCTCACTATTGAACTCAACATTGGAGAAAACCTTTTTCTTCACTATTAAACCTTTCTCTTCTTTCATTTTTATCATAGCCACTACAACTAACCCCATATTCTAATCAATGCTTTAAGTATCGAAAGTAATTGATATTTTCATCTTGACATTCATCTTTTCCATTGATGTATAAAATGCCCCCTGGGAAAATAATATTTAGGATACATGAGAAATTCTTTATTATATAGTCCAGATAACTTCATATTACTATGCTTGATTATGCTACTTAACACACATCCTCGAATGAATTTAAGATTTTTTTTCCATTGTTCTTTAAAGGGTATTTTTTTCCCATTGTTCTTTAAAGGGTACTAGCTCAATTGAAGAGCACCTGCTTTATGAGTAGGAGGATGGTGGTTCAATTCCATCATGCCCTAATATGATTAATTAAACTACCAAATAAATTACCAAATAAACTACCAAATATATTAACAAATATACTACCAAATCAATCACCAAATATACTATGAAATCAACAATCAATTCAACTACCAAGTCACCTACCAAATATAGCACCGAATCAACTGCCAAATATAGTATCAAATCATCTACCAAATCAACTACCAAATATATTATCAAATATACTAGCAAATCAACTACTATTTAATAATGATAACCTACCAAATAAACAACCAAATAAACTACTATTTAACAACAATCAACAACCAAATCGATGATCAAATTAATGATTAAGATAGTTTAGTCATAAACTTGGTTGTAATATTAATGACCAAAAATAAACTACCAATGGTCATGTGATCAAAACTAGTCATATATTTACAATTTTTAGTAGTTTATTTAATTATATATTGTTTTTTTTATACTAGTGTTCATGATTCAATAATGGTGCAAAATCTTAAAGATGATTCATTAGTTGTAGTGGGTAAAGTCAATCATGACACAAGACTTTATTCTTTCTCCCACTTTGTGCCTAAGTCTCCTTCACATGCCTTATTAACACATTCACACTCACAAATTAAATTATAGCTTGAGTGGTATGGACATCTTTCCTTCTGCTATCTTCATCAATTTAGCTCAAAAAATATGGTCAAAGATCTACCTACAATCAAATTTTCTAAGGGTGAATGTTCAACTTGTTCAATGGATATGCATCTAGAAGAGAATTTTGACAAAGGAAAGTCTTGAACAACATCAGTTGTTCTTGACTTGATTCACATAGTTCTAGTAGGTCCTTTTTCAATTACATCAGTTAGCAAGGGTTGCTATGTCCTCACTTTCATTGATGACTTTTCATGGTACACATGGGTCTACTTTCTTAATCACAAGAATGAAGTGTTTGATAAGTTTCTAGCCTTCAAGAGTCATGTTGAGAAGCAATCGAATAAAGCCATCAAGGTTCTTTATATGGAAAATGAAAGTAGATATGTGAACTCAAGTCTTAGAGACTTTTCTAAACTTAAGGGTATTGATCTTCAGATTCTAGTAGCATTTAGTCCACAAAATAGAAGTCTTGCAACAATGAGGATTAGAACTCTTAAGTAAATGGCAAGTTGCATGATTCAAGCTAAGTCTCTTGATCCATCACTTGAAGTCAAAGCTATGAGTAGTGGCAATCACATCCTTAATTTCTTAGATCAAATGACTCCTTTTGAGGCATGGTGTGGAAGAAAGCATGGTGTGGAAGAAAACCAATTGTGAAACACTGCCAAGTTTTTGGTTGTCCAACATGGGCACACATATCTTCAAGGGAATGCAAGGCACCACCACCAAGGCCTTTTACTTTCATTGGATATGACAAAAGTGTTAAGGCATATAGACTTATGGATCTTGAGACTCATGAGATATTCATAGAGAGGAATGTTCACTTTGAGGAAAGTTCACCTAGCTTATCCTCTAATCCTCTCCATACTTCATACATTGTGGAAACTGATAGTGATAATAGTGATAGTGATTCAATAGGTTTAGATATGGGGGATCCTTTTGATAGATGCAAAACAAGGTCACAACATCAAAAAATTCTACATGAATACATTGCTATAGTGATAGGTCCATGTAATTCAGTATAGTTGGGTACACCTCATCTTCAAATTCCAACATCAGGGGATGACTACATGACAAACATTTTAGGTTTTTTTGTGGAGTCCTATATAGAAGATTTGTGAGACATCATTGATGATATACATCTTCGCTTTGATGAGGAATATCCTTCTTCAGTTGTTGTGAGAGAAAACTCTGACCCTCTTTGTCCATTCTCTACATGACCATTCTTACATGGTTGATATGATTGTGGATCCTTATGTGCAGTAGTTGTAGGAGGTCTCTTTATCATAAGGAGGTAGTTGGTTCTTTGGGATATGTTCTACATCAATCCTTGCTAGATCCAAAATTGTTCTTTTCAATAGTGTTGGAAGGGGTGACCATCAATATTGACATAGAGATAGTTGAGTAGTTTTCAAAGACACCATTCATCTTTAGGATTCTTTCTACACATTAGGGAAGCATCTCATATGTACCTATGACATTGTTTCTTCCTAAAGGGAGGAACATTATTTAGCAATCATGCATCAGCTTCTACATTCATCTTGGAGCAGCTATCATTGATCAACATTCTAAATTTGAGGTGGGACTACCTTGTCTCCTTTCTTCTTCTTCTTCTCTCTTATGGGGGGTCCTTTTCCTCTTATGGAGTTTTGTCCTTCTCATACTTCTCTATTGTATATACATGATTAATGTTGTAATGGGGGGGTCTTAATTACTCCATCCATCCATACATCTTGTGTTTTCATCTCTCTGTTTGGGGGAGATTTTTTCCCATTAGGTTTTCTTTCTTTCTCCATTTTTAGAGAGATTCCATTGCATTTGTACATGGGTACCTAACATGGCCTAGTAGCTAGGACCCATCATGCATTATCATTACAACTTTTGTAAGCTTAAGTGCATTACCCTAAGTTGCACTTGGGGGGGTGTTAGTGTAAATAATTAATTATTACACTTTACTTAAGTTTACTTAGGTTAAATGCATCATTTTATTATTTATTAGATTAAACATCTAGGAGTATGTGTACTAATGTGAGTTGTCTTGTTGACAACACATGAGTTAGCATTTGATTTTAGCACATGGTGTCTACAACATATTTTTACATGACACACCTATGTTAAGCTTATCCTCTCATCATCACACTAACTTCTATGCTCAATGAAGGATAATCCACTCTTGGTAGACATATGCTTAGTTGTGAGACTTATCACTATGCTGACTCCTAGTCATTCTAGAGGCATTTATATTCAAGCACTCCTAGTGTGTATGTACATCAATTCAATTTCATATTGTTATTCTAATCATACTTTATTGGTCCATATTATGCTAGTGCTTGAGCTTCTTTATCTTGGGTAATTTTTCCCTAAGGTAAATTCTTACATGAATCACAAATGTTGATTCATACCTAATCCTAAGTCACCTAAGTCTTCTTAAGGAGGAAAAACCCTAAATTTCATATACATGTGAAAGGAGCAAAGAGAAAAGTTTTCATGTGCAAATAGAGAATTCATGGTGGCTAAGGTATTGTGAAGTGAAATTGCATTACAAAATTAGTTAAAGGAGAACAAAGGAAGGGAATAGTATACAACAAATAGACATCTGATCAAGAAGGATCAAGAATACTTTAGTTTAGAGGTGATCTATCATCAACAAAAGAAGTGTCAACCATAGGATCAATGTTGAGTCATTCTAAATAGTGAATCCATTAAATCTCTTAACGGAGTAGTCCTAATAGGATGTATTAAAATCCTTTAACATGGCCTTTAAAAAGGCACACTTCTAATAGGGTGTTGAAATCCTATAATAGGTTAAGACATAACAGTCTTTGTAAGCTTTTAATAGGGAAAACCTTTCATAGGGTAGATCATGATCAAAAGTTGTAACCTTCATTAGATACACTTTATTACTATAGTAGTGAAGATTTGTGACTGTCATCCCCACCCCAATTTTACCTTCTCATTGGAGAGTTTTTGGGTAATCATATTTGGTGTCATATGTGTGAATTCTTACTTATTTACATGATTTAGATGTACATTATTTACATGGTATTTTAGTTATTAAATGTATGAGATGGATGTGTGGTGAATGTTTTATGGGTCAAAATTTAAACTAGTGATTCACCCCCCTCTTAGAAATTTACCTTGTTGACATTACAGCCATGTTTTTAATTAATGACACACATTTATTTAGATTATAAGCATCTACCAAGCATATTGTATAGTTAATAGAGTTAACCAAGCATTTCAGACTCTACCAAGTTCTATAGTTACTACTGAGTCCAAGGAAAAATATTTATTTTGTGTTGAGAAATTTCTACCATGATGGTGATTTCTAGTATAAACCAAGCTTTGTAAGGTTTATCAAGTCCTCAGTGAAAATCAAGTTGTGGAGTGCTTATCAAGTTTGCAGTTACAGTGATGTGAATCTAGTGTTGACTGAGCCACTTAGTGTTAACCAAGTGATTCAGTTTCTACCATGCTATGTAGTGTGAATCAAGTGATTTAGTTTATGTGTCAAGTTTTGCAGTATTCACTGAGTCACCAGTACAAACTAAGTTTAGACTACTCGGAAGTGATTAGTATGGACTAAGCTTCTATGTCTACCAAATGCATGATGATGTTGAGCATTAACAATGGATGTTGAGTATCAAAACCTCACCGAGCTAGTCTTCAAAACCCAAGTTCCTACAATTTGGTCAACTTTGTGTATTTTTTATAAACATGTATTGTAGCCAACTTTGTTGATTTGTAACTTTGATTGGTTTACATGTAATTTATTGTGTCACATCTAGTAAAACATAGAATGGAAGTAATATAACAAGGAGAAAAGAGAAGAAGTGTGAAATACATGGTTACAATAGTACAAAGACTAGCAAAGATTTATTTATCACAACAAGGTGATCATAACACTCAAAGGAACCCTATTCAACAAACTAAGTTATATATCAGAGATTAGCCTCTATTCCATCCTAACAGGTGGATTAGTTAAATCCTTTCATAAGGTAGACTTAACAGCCTTTTGTAAATCTCTTTACTGAGTGCTTACTTCATTGTATATTTGTAAATTCTTTTACAAGGTGGACCTAGCAGTCCTTAATGCTCTTAATAGGGAAGATCATTAGAAGTGATCATTTTAAGCCTTAACAGGCCAACTTTATACTATAGTACTAAAGCTTTTGGGTATCATCCCACCCTAGTTTTACTTTCTATTTGTAAGGTTTTTGGGTCACCAAATTGTGTGTCAAAGTGCTATGAATGTTTTAATGCTTTCAATTATTCATGCATCCAATTAGATCAGAATATACATGAAGGATTAATTGGTAAATTTTAATTGAGTTTTATTTTTTACTAATTTACCACTCCCTTCTTAGTAACTTAGCCTATCATATATATTTTCAACATTTGGTATAAGAGCTTTGTGATTCTCAGAGAAAAGTTTAACAACTTGAGAAAAGATCAAAGGCTATAGAGGTATTCAAACTTAACAAGGCTATTGACAATGATAAGTTAGATTTGGAATTGGCTATTGTATAACTCAAGAAAGCAAAGGAGCAACTCTCTCAATTCTTGAAAAGAAGTAAAAATCTTGCAATATAGATGAATGACCAACTCTACATTGAAGAAATAATTGAAGACATCCATTCAAGCAATTCGAATGTAGTTATTAAAGAAATCAAAGAACTATTGAAAAAGAATGGTACACTTCAATAAAAAGTAAGATGATTAAGAAGAGAGAAAGAAATTCAATCAATAAGATTATGTGAAGTTATGGAAGAGAAAAATAGGATAAAAGAAGAGATAGAAACAAAGAATAATGAGATTTAGCATCTATCCCTTCAGCAATCATACTTCATTAATCAACTTACCAATGCAAATGAAGAAATCATGAATCTAAGATGAAAGAATGAAAGATTGCTGAATAATCTAGACAATGAAAAGAAAACTAATGAGAGGATGATGAAATATCATGTAGACATGAATCAATTGAATGAGAAAAGTCATTATAGACAAAAAGGAAAAAAAAAAAGAATTAGATATACAGAAGAAGGTGAATCATCCAAGAAAGGAGCTCAAAAGAATCAAAGACCTACTTCTAGTCACTATGGTAAGATATGACATACATAAAACAAATGTTGGAGCAATGGGAAAGCTAATTTCAATGGAAAATGCTACAATTGCAATCAACATGGACATAGAGCTAATGAATGCAAAGAGAAACCTATGTTTGAAGGTAAATGTCACAAATGAAAGAAGCATGGGCACAAATCCTCATAATGCAAAACTAAGATATTGAACCCAACAAAATAGATTGTAAAAGCTATATTTGGTTCAAAATATAACACTTGGTGCATATGTCATTACTGTGAAGAATTTGGACACATTGGAATGAATTGTGAAGAAAATCACATGAGGACAAGAGACACCACCAAAATATGTTTTATCTATATAGAACTTGTTCATCTTGCCAAGAACTGTATGAATACTAGAAGAATTGAAGATGAAAAGAAGGGAAAAGCTGATAACATCAGAAAATATATGAGACAACAATGAATTCCAAAATCTTCTAAGAATGAAAGTCTGAGCAATAATGAATATGTCACTAAAGAATTATGTGACTCAAGTATTTCTAATTGATATCACTGATCATTCAAAGATGCCAGTCATTGCCAAGCAAGGTCGGGTTGTAGACTTTACTAAGCAAGGTCAGGAGTAACTAAGTTGCATATGGTTACCGAGTCATGGATGACTATGCCAAGTTTTCAATTCAAGTGAAGTGGAGGCAAATCTATCATTTGAGCAAAAAATCATACCAAACATTTATGGCGATCAAAAGGAAAACTTGGTAAAAGGATGAAATTGAATTCATTGCTCACCATGAATTTTTGAGAGCTATCCATGCAGAGCAATTTTTAGGGCATTCAAGTGATTTGAGTGAATTACTATTGAATATTTTTGTGTTCTCTCAAACCCAATTAAGAAATATGGCATCCATTAGTAACAAATCAAAGAAAGAATCTGATATGTTAGTTAAAGGCATGGAATGGAATGCTCCAAACTTCAAGCTAAGTCGTACCATTATGGAAATCCTAGATCTAAGTGGAGCTCAATCGGAAATACCATCAGAGATACTATAGATTAATGAAATTCATTTACATTTTCATTGTGCTATTCAAGATATTGGAACAATGGAAATGGATGAAACTTTGGAGAAGTTGTGTGCGAATGGTTTGTTAAAACCTAAGCATCAACACCTTGAAGTGAAGGGTTTGACTCACATTTCGTATATGCCACAAGATTTTTAGATCAAATGGATAAGATTCATTCTTAGTCATATGCATAATGGTTAGTTATGGTTAGAACAAACTATTGTGATTTAACAAAGAAGATGATCCATAGGATCATTGGTCTTCCTATGTTAGCAAAAGCTAAAGCAACCAAAACCCTAAGTTGGGTTGAGCTTGAAAAGAAAACCCTTGCCAAGTGGGATACAAGGGGAATGAAGATCAACTATGTTACAAATATGGAACTAATGTTCAGGATACATGTCATCACAAAAAAAATATATAACTCAAGTAGACTCAATAGCGTGTCATGTGAAGTAGTGGATCTCGCATATAAAGTGGTCAAGAATAACCTATCACTTGACCTTGCTGAGTTGATGTTGAACTAGTTCAACAAGAATATGAAGAGTAAAAGAACTTCAAAGAACAATCCTTGTAAGTTTGGTTCACTCTTAACTTGTCCTTTTTTCTATGTGCAAAATTTTTTACCATCTAAAGGTACAATCTTATGGAGGAAGGATGTACCTATTCTTGATGAAATTAATCAATATATAATTTAAATGGGAGAAAACTATGTGAGTATTATGGAAAATTACTTTGATGCATTCAAATATAAGATGAATAATTGATTCAGGATCCCAAAGGAACTTGTTGATCATTACAAAGATGATATTTGTTTCATTGTTGATATAGTGACAAAGTATATATACAAGTAGTCAGACCAAGAATTGTATGGGTCAAACCTCTAGGTTATGAGGTAAATATAGATGAAACCAAGGACATTATTGAAGCATTGATTAATGAGGCTACTAACCCAAAAGCTACTATTGGTGCAAATAGATATTTACTATTTATATTTTACTTATGTTTACTTAGGTTAATGTATTATTTTATTATTTATTTTGTGAGACACTTAGGAGTTTACGTGCCTTTATGAGTTGTCATGTTGGCAACATAGAAGTACACAACTCTAATTTAGCACATGGTGTCTACAACACTAGAGTATGCATTATTCATTGAGTTGTTATGTAGACAACACAATTATTTGTACTCCTAGTTTAGTGCATGTTGTCTACAACATAAATTTTCATGCTACACCATCGTAGGCTTATCCTCTCATCATTGCACTTACTTCCATGCTTAATGGAGGATAACCCATATCTAGTGGACATGTGCTTCATTGTATGACTTATCATGATACTAATTCCTAGGAATTCTAGATGCATCTTAGAGGCATTTATATACAGGCACTCCCAGTGTACTTGTACATTGAATTGAATACTATATAGTTATTCTGTGTACTTGTACATTGAATTGAATACTATATAGTTATTCTAATCATACTCTAGTCTATTTTGTGCTTGTGTTCGAGTTCCTTGGTCATGGGTGAATTTTTCCTTGAGGCATATGCTTACAACTACTTACTTTAGCACCTATGATGAAGAAAAGGAAAGAATTGAACATGAAATTAAAATCCCTCAAGCAGTCAACAAAGAGAAGAAGAGAATAGAAAAATTGAAAATCAGCACCACTCTTCTATTGAATGAAGGAAAAGGTGATGATATTGAGGAAGATGAAGTGGAAGATGAAGAGAAATCAGAGGAAGGAAAGCCATTAAAGAAGAAAGGTAAGGTTATTGTAACCAAGCCTACCAAACCATCTACTACTGTGTTCATAAGGAGGGCATCTAGGAAGAAAATTGACAAATAAGGAACAAATGTGAGCTTTAAAAGGCTTCCACCCACCTTTCAGGTAAGGTTAATAGAAATAGAGTTATGAGTAGGCATAAGAAACTTCAAATCACTAAGGTATGAGACTAGGACTATAGAGGAGCAGAAGCAAATAGAAGACATGATAATGTCTAAAATGCATAAGTGGAAGTATTCCCGAGACTAGCTTGCTTAGAAAATCCTAAGTGGTCTAATGGAGAAAAACAAGCCAAGATGGGAGAATTTTATGAAAGCTACTAAAGACATATATGTGCAAACCTTGAGACAACCAATATTGGGCTTAATTGAAAAGGAAGTAAAGGAATCTCTAAAGAAGAATGAAGAAAAACTTACCTTGAGATTCAATACTTGTCTTATATTGGTGAATGACATTGAGCATGTAGTGAGAAATGCTACCAGCACATGGAAGAACATTTATGTCATTCACAAGAAAAGTGATTTTTTTGTTAGTGCTAGTGACAAGGATGATGACGAACATGAAAAAGATGAGGAAATTGATGATGAAGAAGTTACAAATTATCAAAATGTAGATGATGATTAAGAGGAACATAGATAGGAAGCTACCAAGGAAGATTTACCTAAAGTTTAGAACACTAAGGAGACTGACCTAGAGAAAATTGTAGCAATAGTCATAGCCCCACTTCCTCATTCTTTGAGTGAAGCATTGAAAACATCAAGCCTAGAGAAACCTACTATAGGATTGATTGTGTCAAGCATTTAAAGTACAAGAACTCAATCAATTTTTGCACCTATTCAGCTCAATACTTCATTTCCAAAAGTGACAAGCACTTCATCTACAAAGAAGTCAACACTTCCCTCTTCATTAGTTTTGGTTACACTAGGTATTTTAACAATAAGTATGGTATCTACATTTTTAGCTAGTCCTACTATTCCTACCATTGTTTCCATACATAGTATGCAAATAATAAGTGCAAGGACAGTTGAGACCAAGCCTTAACTAAATACAATTTTTTTTGAATAAAGGAAAAGAGAAAGAAGAAATAGATCTTGATGAGGACATTGTTATTCCAAATTGGGACATCTCCAATCTTAACCCTAATCAAATGCATATATTTAGAGAACTTCTTCAGAAGAAAGCTAAAAAATTGAGGCTTAGAGAAGGAAGAAATAAAGAATTTCAAATAGTTGAAGATGAAAAGAATATCCTACCAGAGGAACTATACACAAAGATTGACACTTCTCAACCAACTTTGTTTCAGTTAGTAGAGGTAGTCTATAAATTCAATGAATATTTGAATGGATACGAGAAATTGTTGCAAAGAGCTAGGAAGAAATTTGACAATAAGTTATTGGAGCTAATTAAACAAAATATTACAATTCATCAAGTAGATCTATCTGTTGGCTCCTAATTTAACAATTTTGAAAATGACCAAGAAACCAGACAAATGCATCTAAGGCTAGCAAATTCCTATGAAAGATATATCTGACTATAGTCTTGGGCCAACTATAAGGCATGACCCTTCTTCTGCTTTAGGCTCTACAAGACCTAGGTAGGTAGACCTCAGATTCAATTGATATTGTACCAGTGCCAAACATATCACTGAATCTATTTACTATAGATTACAACCCTTATATCTCCTAATAACTCATGCAATAACATGCATCTACAATAGCGAATTGCAATTCTATGATAATTACAAGATGAGTGAGGGTTAATTCTTTTTAGCCCACTACAAAACATGAAATACTAAATTTATTTTGAATAAAAGATTTTGTGCAAATGGCACTCATATCAGCTTGCATATGATTTAGTGATCAGTGCCTTATCCATTGAAACATAGAGTCATTACTAGTAGGATGACCTAACTTGCTTGCATTACAATCAAGTTTATCAACTAAAATCCCCAAAATCCCATACTTATGAAATATCCCCTTCATACACCTAGAAACCCTATCAAAATGCTAAAGCATTTACCTAACTCATCAAGTTAGAAGCATTAACATATCTGACATATAACTCATCCAAGCTACTTTAAATCAAATGAACCTTATCCATTTAATCACAAAGTTAATGACATATGAAGAACTAGGAGACAGAACAAGGAAACTCAGATAATTCTTGTAAATCCCTTTTTATATTCATCCATGGGAAGACTGAATACATGAACTGGTAATACTAACTGAAACTCTAAATAATTCACATAATGTAGCATAAATCTCCATTTATCTCATAAAACAACACATGAGAATGAACTAAAAATCTATATAAGAGGTGGATGTGTGGCCTTCACTACTAGAATATAGCTCAATAGATAGGAACTAAAACCATCTATAATCCTGGTTTCAACAGTAAAACACTGGAACCTTGCTGGTATTACCCAGAGAAAATTGCCAACAACCTGCAAAAGAGAAGAAGAAAGAAAGATATAGGAAGGAAGCATTTCTCGGATTGAATCTACAATTGACATGTCTACCCTTAGAATTCTTGCCCAAGAAGATGAAAAAGCCTCTCTTTACCTTCTCTCTGTAACTTCCTATCAAATCCCCATCATTTGGCCTTAGAGGCATAAAGAATCTCATAAATCTAAATGATGAAAGGATACAACTAATTTCTGATGTTAAAATGAACACAAGGTAAAAGTAACAAATCAGTTGAAAAGTAACTTCTAGAATGCAAGAAAAATATTTAAAGATGATTTTCTTCACATTTAGATCCCAACAAGCCTTCAAAACTATCCTCTAACTAATTTTGATGCTCCATGATCAAATTTGCATGTTCTGTTGTCCATGCCCTAGATTTCACAAAATGACCTAGAGCATGAACTAGTGAGTACCTATGCACAATCTGACCTCATATTCAAAAATTTCATCTCATTCAAGTTTTGGTGGTATATTGGAGCACTCAATTTTGATGAAAATAGCCCTTGTTATGGCCATCTAAAGTTCAAGTCTCCATTCATGGTTTCCATTTAAAATTGCAAAAATTTATTCCTTTTTCTATAGTTTGACTATACAAATAATCTCTAATTTTATTTAAAATTTGACCTACATGTGATCTTTGAGGAAAAACATTTAAACATTTATTTTTTTAATCTTTTATTTTTCCTCCACTTTATCACTCAGGTCAAACTTGGTTTGACAATCCTTGACACATGTCACGTCTTGATTAGTTCCCTTTTGCACAGTCATCAAACCCCATCACCTAGGTGCCACATCATCACCACCTCATTGCTAGCTGGTCCCATCACCTAGGCACTCGCTACGTCACTATACTAACTTCCCTGCATCTTTTCTTTAGCGACATAGTGAGAACCAAATGATTCACCAGGTGTCGCTATCTTGACACTCGAGTTCCATGTTAGCATCTTCAGATTTGTCCATCTCACCATGACGTGTCACCACTAGATCACTCAGTTGCCACTTGTCAATTTTTGATTTGTTGATGACCCCACATCACCTCCACATAGGACCCATGATTGTTTGCCAAATTTTGAGGTTTTCTGGTGACTCGCTATGTTGCTAGTTGGAATTACTCACCATTTTTCGATGGTGAGATAGTGAGTCACTAGATTTTGAACTTTTCTAGCAACTTATATTATATGATGACAGGGTGCCACTTGGCAACTTTTGGTTTTTTAGAGACATCTAGGCAAGACCCACAACAACACCTACCAGATTCTAAGGTTTTTCAGCAGGTCGCTATGTTGCTAGCTAGAAAACCTAGGATTTTTTGACTAGCGACATAGTGACTAGCCAAATTTTTTGACTTTTCTAACCACTTCAACTTGCTGACATCATCCTATTAGCATGTTTGGGCATTCAAAATTCACTTCTTTTTGGCCAACCATGGGCCCCATCTGCGCATGCTGCAACTTCCTTGGCTTGTAAAAGTCGATGTCTTTAAGACATCCTAATATGTGTGTTAATTAATATTAGAAAACTCAAGCAAGACCCTACCCACTCAATGTGGGACTAAATGTTTTGCCCAGTCTTTTCATGTGTTCATTCACATGGGTTCTCTTTTTCTGTGAGCTTCTTCTATGCACTATTTTCTTGCAATTTTTTCCTTTTAGATTGCGTCTCAAATAGAAGATGCCTCCTCTACTTTGAACCCTCTCCTTTTTGTGGGAGACTTGTCTTTTTTATCTTGTTCTATCATAGCTCCTAGCCCTCTTAACTATCCACACATCAAGACAATCCATCAACTAGACTTACCAGGCATTTTTGGTCTTGATCAAAAGGACGGGAGCCCTCTTTAAGTTTACGAGTGAAAAAAAATCATGAATAGACCCATATTTTTGCAAGGGCAAAGCCACTTCATTCATATTTGAATGAAATCCTTGTGCCCAACTTCTATAAATATATGGATGCAGCTAAACAAGAAGTTCCACAGTTGTGATGAGATCCTAGACACATGAAATGAAGTGCAATGGTACCATCTTGAGGAATGTTGCTTTTACATTGGAGGAGAATTCCTCTTTAATTGAGAGGCAAGGGAACCCCTGAAAAAAATGGAGTCTCCCATCTAATTGATGTGAAGTCTGCATGCACATTCTTCACAACTGTCGCGGTCTGTTCCTATCACTTACTACCTCAAAGTCATTGCAAAGTGACCTTCGAATGTGGCTCCCTTTGTCATGATAGAAGTTTGCTTCTTGTTTTCCAAGATGTTCTCTCCTTCCAAATAAGTCATCAACTAGTAGCAGCAAGGAAAGGATGCCACCCCTGCTACTTGGAAACATAGGCACTCATTTTCATCCTTTATTTTCCTCACGGCTTCACTTTCTTCCATCCCTTGCAAAAATGTGAATCTCCAATAGAAAACCATGGGGCTGCCCTCCTTTCATGGCATGAAATTCCCTGATGTTCTTGTGTAGTTCTATGATGTAGGCTTATTCCTCTAGTACATTGGGTGTCCTCATTTTTATTTGTATGTGGAGTGCCATATCTTCTTAACTACCGCCTCAGTTGAAAATGACTCCCTTGTTTCCTTTGCTCCTACATATTCTAGCTGAAAATGTCTTCTTTGTAACAAGTATTCAACACATAGCTTCATTTTGTTTGCAGGTTAATTTTATCACAATATTAATAGAGCTCCCTAATATTTATTAAAGTTTAACTATACTTCACCCAAAAGGAGCTGCAAGGGAAACGTAATTGATTTGGAAAGCATATATATTGAAACTTTATATAACAAAAGCATGTTAGATATTTGTATCCTTCTTTACTTCCAATAAGCTAGCTATTAACTTTGTATTTTCCTCATACTTTTTAGTCATGTCTCTTCCCTTTTTTAGATCCTTCCAAAATTGATCTTGATCTTAAGGATACATTTTGCATGATTCCACACCTCTTTGCTTTGCCTATGTTATACCTCAACATAGAGATGCCCCACATATCCATTTGACTCCGTATGACAATACACATACATCAAAACCTTATAAATCTGATGTCAATATACTCATTTGTTTTAAAACATTCTTAATCCTTACAATTATCCTAAATCTGATGAATTTAGTCGAGCCCCAAAGTGGGTCTGGCTAAAAAAAAATTCATTTCCAAAAAACTTAATCCTCAAATTTATCTTCTGAGATCTTCAAATTGACTGAAATCAAAATTAAGCATTGGATTATCCTTATAACTCATTTTCACACTTTAATGCCAACTATCATTTCAATGCCAAAAGGTCCCTTGACTGGCCTTAAAAACTGACCCGAACACCTGATTGGACTCTAGAATCTGACCCATTGATTCTCTCTTTTGCATACACTTACCCTATCAAATCTCGTCTCATGATGAATTTGGGGTCAAAAGACATTTGTTGTCAAATTTGACTTCTCAGAACTGCCTGCAAGAAAACATGTCAAAAAACACTAAATTGCATTCGGATTTGGCTTTGAAAACTAGGTAAACTGACACTTGGGAAGATGAAAACTGGGGCATTGATTCTCTCCCATGAGGAGAGTATGAATCTATGATTTGGGCTCATGATATATAATAGGACGCAAATGGCAAGTGGTCAAATTAGGCTACTTGGATTTGCTGACTAGAAAGAATGACAAGAAATCATTTTTTGCAAATGGAATTGACCTAGAAAAGTGTGCAAATGGATTCGTCATGACTTAAAAATTGACACACTTATAGTATTTTCTAAGGAAAACATAGGAGTACAATCTATTCAATCTTACCAATCACAGATCTCAAGTTATGATGTCCCAAATAGGGGTACCAAACAATTTGCAAATTCTAACACCAGTAAAACTTTAGAAATTACATTTGGAATTGCGTTTGAAAACTAAACAAATGGATTCGTCATAAGCTGAAACTTGAAACATAAAAAGTCTCTAAAATTTTTAATGTAACGCAATAGAATTTCAACATTTTGGTCAACTAGTCAAAATTTATAGCACGCCAAACAAGGCTTCCCAAAAATATGTGCAATGTGCATCAACATGAAAATAGTAAACTACCAACTTTAAGGGATTTGAAACCTAATCAAATGAACTTGAAATGACTTAAAATCTAAAACATAGGTTCTCGAGTATGGACACTATATACTTACAAAGTGGCGGATCATGAAACATTTCTAGGTGTGAGATATTCAATGGCAAACACAGCCTCCTATTGTTGTTTGGCACTTAAGTGAAAATGCAAATTTGGAACTAGCTCAAAACAAGACTTCACGAAATGGCTCAGAATGTCAATTTATCATCATGGAACACTTAAACACACTAAATACAGGGTGTTAGAAACATTAAACATCTTAGGGGTCTCAATGGTACAGCCAAGTACAATCTCATTTAAAAGCATTTATAGGGCTCAATTTTCTCAACAGTGCTCAAAATTTGGGCTACTATTTTGAGCACCAACAGTGGCTCTATCTAAGGATGCATGTCTCTTGTGGGCATGGCAAGAATGCAAATCTATGGAAGAAGAAAACCACACACCTGACTTCAAAAAATTCTCTCTAATAGCTTTATTGAAAGAAAAAACAACTACCCCTAAGATTATGTACAAATGATGGCCCTGGGCCACCAAACTTCAACAAAATTGTTTACCTCTGTCATACACCTGATTCTCATTGACACTTTCCTAAGGTAAACTATAATTCTCTTTCCCATTTGTTTCACCCAACACATCAGCACTTGCAATCAGCTCATTAGGCAAAACAGAACCATCATCATCTTCATAGTGGGTATAAAAATTAGACATATTTTCCTCATCTTTCTCACTATGAAAAAATGATTCAGCATGATCATAACAACTGACATTAAACTAAAATTGAACACTACTAACTAAATGATGGATTCCTTCAACTAGAAACATAAAAGCTTGGTATTCTACTTCATTCAACGAGTTACATGAGTCAGATTGTAACTCACCTTGTGCATTCACATATGAAGAGTGTATAAATTGTGATCTCTCCTCATTTACAACATCAGCACACCATATATCAGACTGAATATATGCTGCATTTTCTTCATATTTCAACAAATGATTAGATCTCAAACCACAAGAATTATCATGAAATTGTATTCTAACAATGTGCTGATCCGTATCAAATTCTCTCTCAAATAACTCACTAGGATAAACCATTTCATTAGTATTTCTTTTCTCATCACATGAGCTATCTGAATTTATCTCATCCTTATGAAAATAAGAAAACCATGAACTAGCAACAGACCTTATCCCTACATTTTCATTCTCAACATGGAAGTCATCATGTGCATTGATATACAGATTTCCATCACCTACACCTCCCAAACTTGACAAAGCATATTTTGAAACTACATCTTCTTCAGCATCAAATTTAGGAGAATTGACCTCACTATATGAAAGTGTAGAACATGGATAAGTACAAGCATCCTTAGATAGATTAGCATACCTTTCAAAATCATGAGCCAACAAGTCATAAATCTCATCAACACTTAACAAGACTTTATCCCTAGTTTCTTCTCCTTGGCTATGATTATTATCTAGATAGCTTGATACATTTGTAACAGCTGACTTGTTAGTAATATATTTTGAAAAATTAGAATTCTAATCATCACATACATCTTCCTTTTTAGAAAATACCTCAACAACCAACATTGTAACACATTCACACTTACTACTAGAAGAAATATTATTACTACTATCACACTATTCTTCTTCTGTATACTCATCATCATAAGAAGATGAATCTACATTATGCATATTATCAGATTCCTGATTACTATCCTCTGATTCATAAAACTGAGACTATTCATTTTCAATATCACTTTCAACAAACTCATTGCATTTTTTAACATTAAACTCATTAGCCTTCAAATCACTTTCAACTTCCATGATAAAATCTTAGATTTCATAAATATTATCTAATCTTATCTTGGCTGGCCAATCAACCGAGTGTGGCATAAAAACTTCTAAGAGTACTACTGGCCATGGAGACTCTTAGGTCTAAAAAACTCATCAAGATTCATAACTACTAATTTAAACTTCATGTAAATTTGGAATACACTAAGACCCTTAATATCACCAATTGTACTTCTTAACATTAAGATAGTCTTATCATGAATCTTTCTTTTCAATCTAGCAATATTTGCATGAACACTTTTAGGAGTCAGTACATCATTTTTAGACCTAGACTCAGAATCTATCTTTCAAAATTTTAAAACTCTACCTCTATTTTCTTAGTGCTGAAACCACTATATGGAGGCAACCATTTTTAACAACTTTTGACTTCCATGAAAAGAAAACATGAAAATCAAAATACCTCAAGTGTTGATGCTAAACTTTGATTTGCTAATTTGGCATGTGTAAGACTGAAAATCCTTTACACCATTGATCAAAATTTGTAGAGTCGCCACCTCTTACACTTCAATTTCTTATAATAGAAAGTTGCAAACAACACTTTAAAACTTATCAATAATTTAAAACTTCCTTTCCAAGATCTATCAATAGTTTCAGATTTGCCCATAAAACTAAAAATCCTTCAAAATTTTGCAATGAAATCAACTAGGAACAAACTAGTATAGAGATTTAAGAGTCGCCACTCACACTTTGTGAGAATTAAAACATAATTTATCACTTGAAAAATCTAAAATAGATCTTTAGTATAGGAGAAAATTGCAAATCATTATCATCTTGAAAAGAAAATACACTTCATAATTCAATTCTTGACTCTAAACTTTTCTCAACAACATATGCAAAAAATGAACTGTATTGAACTTTTCCAATCCTACAATATACTACTGATTATGAATAAAGCTTAAATGAGGAACATGAAACTTTAGCAAGGAAATAAGAAACACCTCTCGCTATATATATGCTATATCCAATCTGTTTCATTCTAGAGATTTTGGTTCTTTCTAAATGCAACTCCCCAGCAGAGTCTCCACTTTGTTAGTGACTCAGATGGGCAAAACCCAATTGAGAGTAGGACTAAAATTTTCAATGAACACTAGAGACTCTTGTCCTTTCAACAAAATGGATCACCATCTTATCTCCCTAGCAGAGTCACCATTTTGTTGGCTCCTGATTTAATAGTTTTGAAAATGACCAAAAAACCAAAAAAATGCATCTAAGGCTAGCAAATTCCTATGACAAATATATCTTACTGGAGTCTTGGGCCAACTATAAGGCATGGCCCTTCTTCTACTTCAAGCTTTGCAAGACCTAGGCAGGTAGATCTTAGATTCAATTGATATTGTACTAATGTAAAACATATCCCTAAATCTTTTTACTATAGATTACAACCCTTATATATCCTAATAACACATGCAATAACATAGATCTTGTTGGAAATAATCAAGACTAACAAGGTTACTAAGAGGGGAGGGGTTAATCAGTAACTCTAAAACTTTAATTCAATTTTTTCATAATAATATTTTTACCATTCATCCATCTAATCTATTGTATGCATGAAAAGATAAACATCTATAACACATGAATACACAGATTTTGGTGACCTAGAAACCTTCCAATTAGAAAGTAAAACTGGGGTGGGGATGATACCCACAAAACTTCAATACTGCAGTATAAAGTTGGTCGATTAAGGCTTACAATGATCACTTCTATTGATCTACCCTGTTAGGAGAAAGTAGGATTGCTAGATCCACCTTGTTAATGAATTTACAAACATACAATGAAGTATGCACTCTATTAGGAGATTTACAAAAGACTGTTAAGTCTACCTAGTTAAAGGATTTAGAAAACTGATTCATCTGTTAGGATGAAGCAGTGAATCTGATTGCAACTAATTGCTGATAAGATCCTTATGCTCTGATCACCTAATGTGATGAATATATCCTTTCTACATCAATGTTGACCTTGCCGTATTCCTTTGTTCTACTGGTGATTCACTTTTCTTCTTCTCAAATTATTACTACACATCATAACCAACAATGATTCTTCTTAGCATCTCATTGTTTCAAATGATATATACCATTCCAATATTTACACTGGCAAGGTCGGCCAAAACACAAGTGAACAAACATTATTGAGTCGGCTAGGTGGTAGAAAACTTTGGTTCCACAAACTGACTCGGTGACCTTCTGATACTCGGCATCCACTTCAATACTCTACATTGTCATGCACTCGGTAAGAGTAGAGGCACGGTCCATACTAATAATTCTGAGTAGCTCAAAACTCGGGTAACCATTGGTGACTCGGTGAATGTTGTGTCACACGGTAGAAATTGAATCCATTGATAACCTTCTTTACTTGGTAAATACTGATTCCCTTGTTTACTTGGTAAACACTTATTCCTTCATTTATCTTGTTTACTTGGTAAACATTGACTCCTTCATTTACCTTGTTTTACTCGATAAACACTAATTCTTTCATTTACCTTGTTTACTCAGTAAACACTAATATCTTTGATGACTTGGTGAGCACTGTCTGCTCGGTAAATACTGTGAAGCTCGGTAATCACTAACTGCTTGGAGAACATTGTTCTGCTCGATAACTACTGACTGCTCAGTATCAATTTTTCTATTCGATAATCACTAACTACTCAGAGAAAACTGTTCTACTCAGTAACCACTAACTACTTGGAGAACACTGTTCTGCTCGGTAATCACTATCTGCTTGGTATCAACTGTTTACCTGCGGATTTTACAAGGTAATTGCTAAATGCTCATTGTGAACTATATGCTAGGTGATGAGCTCAATAAGCATTCAAAATTGAATAAGTGTTGTGACTAATGACAAATATATCATAATTCCAATAGATCTACAGTAGCAAATTGCAACTCTATGATATTCAAAAGCTGAGTGAGGGTTAATTCTTTTCAGCCCACTACAAAACATGAAATACTGAATTTATTTTGAATAAAAGATTTTGTGCAAATGACATTCATATCAGCTTGCATATGATTTAGTGATCGGTGCCTTATCCTTTGAAACATAGAATCATTACTAGCAGGATGACCTAACTTGCTTACATTACAATCAAGTTTATCAATTGAAATCCCCAAATCTCATACTTATGAAATATCCCCTTCATACACCTAGAAACCCTATCAGAATGCTGAAGCATTTACCTAACTCCTTGAGTTAGAAGCAATAACATATCTGACATACCACTCATCCAAGCCACCTTAAATCCAATGAACCTTATCCATTTCATCACAAAGTTAATGACATATGAAGAATTCGGAGACAAAACAAGGAAACTCAAATAATTCTTATAAATCCCTTTTTATATTCATCCATGGAAAGACTAAATACATGAATTGGTAATACTAAATGAAACTCTAAATAATTCACATATTGTAGCATCAATCTCCATTTATCTCAGAAAATAACACATGACAATGAACTGAAAATCTGCACAAGAGGTGGATGTGTGGCCTTCACTGCTAGAGCATAGCTCAATAGACAGGAACTAAAACCATCTACAATATTGATTTCAATAGTAAAAAATTGGAACCCTGTTGGTATTACCTAGAGAAAACTACCAACAACCTGCAAAAGAGAAGAAGAAAGAAAGATATAGGAAGGAAGCATTTCTCGGATTGAATCTACAACTAACATGTGTACCCTCAGAATTCCTTCCCAAGAAGATGAAAAAGCCTCTCTCTACCTTCTCTCTATAATTTCCTATCAAATCCCCATCATTTGGCCTCAGAGGAATAAATAAACTTAGAAATCTAAATGATGAAAGGATGCAACTAATTTCTAACGTTAAAATGAACACAAGGTAAAAGTAACAAATCAATTGAAAAGTAACTTCTAGAATGCAAGAAAACTGTTTAAAGATGATTTTCTTCACATTTGGATCCCAACAATCCTTTAGAATTTTCCTCTAACCAATTCTGATGCTCCATGATCAAATCTACATGTTCTTCTCTCAATGCCTTGAATTTCACAAAATGACTATAGCATGAATTGGTGAGTACCTGTGCACAATTTGACCTCATATTCAGAAATTTTGTCTTGTTTTGATTTTGGTGGTATATTGGAGCACCCATTTTTGATGAAATAGCCCCTGTTATGGCTATCTAAAGTTCAGGTCTCCATTTATGGCTTCCATTTAAAATTACAAAAATTTATTCCTTTTTCTATAGTTTGACTATACAAATAATCTCTAGTTTTATTTAAAATATGACCTACATGTGATCTTTGAGGAAAAACATTTAAAATTTTATTTTTTAAAACTTTGATTTTTCCTCCACTTTTTAACTTGGGTCAAACTTGGTTTGACCATCCTTGACATGTGTCGCATCTTGATTGGTTCCCTTTTGCACAGTCATCAAACCCTATCACCTGGGTGCCACATCATCACCACCTCATTGCTAGCTAGTCTTACCACCTAGGCACTTGCTATGTCACTATACTAACTTCCCTACATCTTTTCTTTAGTGACATAGCGAGAACCACATGATTTGCCACATGTCATGATCTTGACACTCGGGTTCCATGTCAACATCTTCGGATTTGTCCATCTCACCATGATGTGTCACCACCACATCACTTGATTGCCACTTGTCAATTCTTGATTCACTGATGCCATCACATCACCTCCACACAGGACTTGCGACTATTTGCCAGATTTTGAGGTTTTCTGGCAACTCGCTATGTCACTAGATGAAATTTTTCACCATTTTTCGGTGGCGAGATAGCGAGTTGCCAGATTTTGGACTTTTTCAGCAGCTTATCTTTTATGCTGATAGGGTGCCACTTGACAACTTCTAGTTTATAGGAGACATTTGGGCCAGCTGGTTGCTATGTCACTAGAAAGAAAACTTGGGATTTTTCAGCTAGCGACTTAGCAACTAGCCAGATTTTTTGACTTTTCTGGCTACTTCAACTTGCTGACATCATCTTGTTAGCATCTTTGGGCATTCAAAATTTACTTATGTTTGGCTGACCATGGGCCCCACCTGCACATGCTGCAACTTCCTTGGCTTTTAAAAGCTAATGTCTTTAAGACATCCTAATATGTGTTTTAATTAGTATGTAAAAACTCAAGCAAGACCCTACCCACTCAATGTGGGACTAAATGTTTTGCCCAGTCTTTTCATGTGTTCATTCGTGTGGGTTCTCCTTTTCTGTGAGCTTCTTCTATGCACTATTTTCCTATGGTTCTTTCCTTTTAGATTGCACCTCAAATGGAAGATGACTCCTCTACTTTGAACCCTCTCCTTTCTATGGGAGACTTATCTTTGTTATCTTATTCTATCATAGCTCCTGGCCCTCTTAACTATCCACACATCAAGACAATTCCATCAACTAGACTCACCAGGCATTTTGGGTCATGATCTAAATCTGCCAACTATCATTTCAATGCCAAAAGGTCCCTTGATTGGTCTTAAAAACTAACCCGAACACCTGATTGGACTCTAGAATTTGACCCACTGATTCTCTCTTCTGCATACACTTACCCCATCAAATCTCATCCCATGAAAAATTTGGATTCAAAAAATATTTTCTGTCAAAGTTGACTTCTCAGAACTGCTTGCAAGAAAACATGTCAGAAAAGACTAAATTGCATTCAGATTTGGCTTTAAAAACTGGGTAAACTGACACTTGGTAAGACAAAAATTGGGGCATTGATTCTCTGTCATGAGGCTAGTATGAATCTATGATTTTGGCTCATGAAAAATAACAGGACACAAATGGAAAGAAATCAAAGTAAGCTACTTGGATTTGTTGACAAGAAAGAATGATAAGAAACTGATTTTTGCAAATTGAATTGACCTGGAAAAGTGTGCAAATGGATTCGTCATGACTTAAAAACTAACACACTTAGAATATTTTTAGAGGACAACATAGGGGTACAATCCATTCAATCTTACCAATCACATATCTCAAGTTATGACATCCCAAATAGGGGTACCAAATAATATGCAAATACTGACACTAGTAAAACTTTAGAAATTACGTTTGGAACCACATTTGAAAACTAATCAAACGGATTTGTCATAAGCTGAAACTTGAAACATAACAAGTCTCTAACATTTGTAATGTAATAAAATAGGAATTTCAAAATTTTGGTCAACTAGTCAAAATTTATAACACGTCAAATAGTTCTTCCCATAAATATGTGCAATGTGCATTAGCATGAAAATAATAAACTACCAACTTAGAGGGATTCAAAACCTAATCAAATTAACTTTAAATGACTCAAAATTTGAAACATAGGTTCTTAGGTATGGACACTATATACTCCCAAAGTGGTGGATCATGAAACATTTAAGGATGTGAGATATTCAATGGAAAGAACAGCCTCTTGTCACTGTTTGACACGTGAAAATGCAGATTTTGAACTAGCTCAAAACAAGACTTCACGAAATGGCTCAGAATGTCAATTTATCATCATCAAACACTTAAATGAACTAAATAAAAGGTGTTAGAAATAGTAAACACCTTAGGGGTCTCAAAGGTACAGTCAGGGACAATCTCATTTAAAAGGATTTATAGGGCTCAATTTTCTCAACAGTGCTCAAAATTCGGGCTACAATTTTGAGTGCCAACACTAGCTACTATCTTAAGCTCATAGGAGACCTCTTGCAAAAATGTGTCTTCATTATTTGGAAGATTTTTTGATATTTCAATTTTCACCAAAGAAATTAAAGGAAAACTTTCAAAACTTGATGAAGATCTATAGGCAAGTGCACAATAGTTGTAACTTGACCCGAGCTATAGCTCTACCCACTACACAAAGATTAGATTCTTAACTAATATGTAGGAAAAATTGCTAGGAGAAGAAGCCAGAATAAGAACTACACTGATAAACATAAAAGGTATGATTCTCCCAACCATGGATGCATTGCATAAACATATTTCACATGCCAAAATGCTCATCCATGATAACAACTTCTCAATTGCAGATCACATGACAGAAATTACATCATAATTTCAAGTTGCATTGCACACATTCAAGGTGTTGCAAGAAAATTTGGACTAGACAATGGTGCTAATTTTAAAGGTACATCCATATTTCTTGTCACATTTTGGCATTACTATATAATATATAGCATACATCTTTGGCATTAATGTCAAAAAGGGGGAGAAGATTGTATATTGTCAAGAAGATGTATATTTTAAAAAGGAATCATACATAAAGGGGGAGGAAATGTATATACCAAATGTGAAAAGATGTAAAATATATTGTATATATGTATGTGGGAGCATTATATATGTGGATACTTAGAGATACATCTCTTACAAAACCAATTTTGAAAAATCTCAAAAATTGAGTACTCTACCGAGTTGGAGACACAAGATGATGAATAAAAGGTGTTCTTGAACTTAGTTTTGACTGATAAGTGTTTTTTTTACTAATACCAAAGGGGGAGATCATTTAAATTATAGTCATGTTTGTTATTAGTGACACAAACTTATTTAGATTATAAGTATCTACTAAGTGTATTGTATCCTTAATAGAGTTAACCAAGCATTTTAGACTCTACCAAGTTCTATAGTTGTACCGAGTCCAAGGAACAATATTTAGTTTTTTCCAAGTAGTTTCTACCATGATGGTGATCAATATTTTAAACCAAGCTTGACAAGGTTTACCAAGTTGTGTAGTTCTTATTGAGTTCACAGTTACAATGATGTGAATCAAGTATTGATCGAGCCACTCAGTGTTAACCAAGTGACTCAATTTATACTAAGCTCGTAGTGATAGTATTTACTGAGCTTGTAGCAATAGAATTTACTGAGCTATGCATTTACCAAGTTTCACAGTATTCACCAAGTCACCAGTGCAGACCGAGTTTAGGCTACTTGGAAGTGATAAGTATGGATCAAGCTTATATGTCTACTGAATGCATGATGATGTTGAGCATTGACAATGGATGCTAAGTATCAAAACCTCACTGAGCTAGTCTTTAGAACCTATATTCCTGTAATTTTGTTGACTTTGTGTATTTTTTGTAAACTTGTATTGTAGCCAACTTTGTTGATTTGTTAATTGGATTGGCATATATGTAATATATTGTATCACATCCAATAAAAAAAATAGAATGGAAGTAATATAACAAAGAGAAAAGAGTAGAAGTGTGAAATACAAGGCTACAACAGTATAAGGAGTAGTAAAGATTTATCTATCATAGCAAGGTGATCAAAACACCCAAAGGAATCTCATTTAAAAAACCAAGTGTAGATCAAAGATCAACCACTATTTCATCCTAATAGGTGATCAGTTAAATCCTTTCACAAGGTAGACTTAACAATCTTTTGTAAATCTCTTTACTGAGTGCATACTTCATTGTATGTTTGTAAATCCTTTTGCAAGGTGGACCTAGTAGTCCTTATTGGTTGTAATAGGGTAGATCATTAGAAGTGATCATTGTAAGCCTTAACAGGCCAACTTTATATTACAGTAATAAAGCTTGTGGGTATCATCCCCATCCCAGTTTTAATTTCTTTTTGGAAGGTTTCTGGGTCACCAAATTGTGTGTCAAAGTATTATGAATGTTTTAATGCTTTCAGTTAATCATCCATGCAATTAGATCTAAGTACCTTTCCTATTGTAATTCCAACATGAGTCAAATATTACAAAACTCTAATCATAGATTTGTACTTCTTTTCCTCAACAATAGGTGTCTCATATTGCTAGATAACTTATGATTGGTTACCATGGGTGTACCAATAGGTTTACAACTTTCTAAACCAAATGTTTTCAACAAGTATTTAAAATACCTATTTTGTGATCTTCATTTCTCCAAAAAATTTCTCACTTTCTTCATCATCACATCCAAAGATTGTGTCATCCAAAAATCACTTCAATAATCAATAAACCATTTTTAATTTCCTTACGATACAAATTACTATATGCAGTACCTTTAGCATGTCCTATTTGTTTCCAAATACTTGTCCAACCTTGCATACCAATCTCTAGTGCTTGTTTTAATCCACAGAATGCTTTCTTCAACTTGCAAAACATATCTCCTTCTTATGTCAAAGAAAAACTTTCAGGTTGCTCAATGTAAACTTCTTCTTCAAGTTCTCCATTCAGAAATGCTAACTTTGCATTCATCTGATACACTTTGAATTTCTTGTTAGTTGCATAGGACAAAAAAATTTGAACTACTTCTATTTTAGAAACTGGTGCAAATTTTTCCTCATAATCATTAACTTCTTGTTGTGAATATGCTTTACATACTAGTCTTTCTTTATTTCTCACAACCTCACCTTGGTCGTTCATATTATTTTTGAAAACCCACTTAGTTCATATAGCATTCTTGTCCTTAGTTCTAGGAACCAATTCCCATGTATCATTCTTCTTAATCCGATCTAGCTCTTCTCTCCTATCTTGAATCCAAAAATTATCTTTACTAGCTTTATGTACACTTTTAGGTACTACTTGAGAAATCAATCATAGTTCTTGTCTTTGTACCTTGTTTCTTGTCATTACTCCTATTTCCTTGCTACTAATAAGCTAATTAGTAGGATGATTTTTTATCAAGTTCTTATCTGGTGTCACTATTTCAACTCTTACTTCATCTCTAGATTCATTCCTTGGTTCTTCTCTCTATTGCATAATTTGTATATCATTTTGCAATTTTGTGTTAGTCTCATAAAATAGTTCAACATTCTCCTAGTTAACCTTTGGGTTAGTTTCTTCATCAAAATAATATTCAAGTATTTATTCTTGAATCCCAAACTTCTTATCAACTCTAATAGTTGCACTCTCAACAATAGTCTTAGTTCTTTGATTAATACATCTATATGTTTTCTCTTTAATGAATAACCAAGAAACATACCTTCATCACTTCTTGCATCAAACTTACTAATGTCATCTTCTCTCTTAATGTAATAATTCTAAACTTTTGAAATACTTAACTTAGGGTGCATGTCCAAACCAAAGCTCATAAGGGATCTTACCAGTACCTTGTCTAGTCGAAACTTCATTCATTTTATACATCATAGCTCTTTCTACCTCTAAAACGGATTTGTTTCTCCTTTCTACTATACCATTTTTCTTAAGTGTCTTAGGGGATAAAAGTTGTCTTTTAATACATTTACTTTACAAAAGTTGTTAAAACCATTCAAAGTAAACTCTCCACCTCTATCAGATCTTAAATAGTTAATGTTTAATCTAGATATATTTTCAACTCTATTCTTAAAGGTTTCAACTTCTCTAATGCTTCAAATATCTCTTTAATAAATTCTACCCACATCATCCTAGTAAAATCATCAACAAGAATCATGAAGTATCATTCACTATAGAATGCTCTTATCTTTTCTAGACCACTCAAGTTTGTGTGTATTATCTCCAAATTTTCCATCAAAATAAGCTTCTTTCTTGGAAAATAAATTTTGTTTTGTTTTTCTATAACATATTCTTTGCATACCATATTAGTAGGTTTCACTATTTTAGGTAAATCTCTAACAAAAAGTGTACTGATTACTTTCACAATGTTATAAAAATTAATATGAAAAAACCTATTGTGTCATAGCCAACTATTATCAATTTTAGAAACCAAGCATGTCATCTCTATAGGATTCAAATGAAAAAATTACTTATTGATCTTATGCTTGTACCAATCAACTTACCATCTTTTCCCTTGATAAAACATGTCCTTGCTGTGAATTTTAATTGATATCCCTTGTCAATTAGCTGTCCAAGACTCATAAGATTATGTTTTAGACCATCAACAAAATAAACATCACCAATGTTAGTTTTACCATCAAGATTAATATATCCTATTCCCTTTATATGACAAGCTACATTATTTCCAACTCTGACAATTCCTCCATCACAACTGTTGAACTCAAAAAAATTATTCCTATGACCAGTCATATGATTTGAATAACCACTATCTATATTCCAATAAAATTTATTCTTTTCAATTTTCCACACTAATTCCTTCTCTTCTCTAACTTCTTCCTTTTTAGGAATTTCTTCCTTAATTATGAATAAATCCTAGTTCACCACTTTCATTATCAGTTTCACTCAAGAATATTTCCACACTAGCTTCTAAATATTCATCATTTCATAAAGACATTCTCTATGTCTTCTAGGATTGAAATTCCTCTTATACTTCTTTAGTCTCTTAGGTTTAATTTAGAAGAAAAATTACCATATTCATTATAAGTCCAACATTTAAATATTTTCTTATCTTCACGTTCTCTTTATACAATTAGGAAAATTCCTTCTTCAATATTTCTATCTTCTTTGGTTCATCCTCTACTGCTACTAGAATAATCTCCACTAGTGCTTGCACTCCTTGTTAATGTAGGTTTACAACTCAATCCTTGAATGCTATCTCAATTCTAGGCACTGTCTTAGACTATGTTTACTACTTCCAATATTCCAAGAAGAGTTTATCTTGTGAACTTTTCTATGCAAGGTATAACTTGTTCAATCATCTATGCTATTTTCTTATATGTAGGTGTCAAGGTTTTCAAGATCTTCAAATTTCATCTTCATCCTTCTTTCCATCACATGGTTTAATTTGTGCAACAATTTTTGATATTCTACCAAAATAACTTCTTACAGATTCTTCTTCCATCATTTTAGATTCCTAAAAAAAACATATCCAATTATGTAATCTAACCTTCTTAGCATGCTTATCACCTTCATAAGAAGATTCCAAAGATTTCCAAAATTTATTTGATAATCTAAGAGATAATACCTCACTATATTCATTTTCAGTAAAGGCTAACAAGAATGCTGCTCTAGAAAGCATGCTACACATGAAAAACTCTCTCTATATTTGAGTACAATTATCAAAATTTTCTTCTTTAATCACTTCTTTCTTACCCATAGTAATCAACTAATATCCTTGACCAATTATAGAAAATATATCTTCATCTTCTATTTCCAACTATTATAGTTAGTTCCATCAAACTTTAGACTATCCTTTCTAAAATGACTCGCCATAGAAAGTTGCTAAGCTTTTCCTTCAAGGACCTGATGCTCTGATACTAGTTGTTAGAAAGTAAAGTCCACAAAAAAATATGAGAGGGGCATGGTGGGGCGGGGGGGGCGCGGGGGGGGGGGTGGGGGGGTTTGTGGGGTGTTGAATCAATTATCCAATATAAATAACTTTTATTATCCTTATTAAATGTAAAACATGTAATCAACAAGTGCAATAACCACAAGAAGATCACCATACACAATAATACTAGATTAGGATGGTACCAATAAAATCATTAACTAATATATAAATTCCTTGCAAGAGGATAGACTCTATTAGGAGCCAATGAAATACATTCAGTACATATCAGTCCTTGTTACGAGACTTTGAATCTCTGTGGGGAGATTCCAAGTCTGTTAGGAGTTGTGGAAGGAAGAAGGACCCACTATCCACACAACTTCACGAGAAATACCACCAAAATCACTATGCAACTAGCCTCTATATTATTCCTTTTAGAAAAATACCAAAAGATAAAATGTACACTAGCACTCTTTGCCAAATAAAATCACTTCACTCTTTCATTGTGCCTTTGTTGCACCAAATACTTCTCAGATATCAATACTAGACCCACAAACTTGCATCACACAAATCATTTAGATTTCTTACTCGCATGTAGTTCACATTTACAAATTTCTTACATTTACTTACTTGCATATGTAATCACAAGAAAAACAACTTTCCTTTATACCAATTCCTCTAATTTAATTTATTGAGTCAACCTTGAGGCTTTCTTAATTTACAATTGCAATAGGAACTCATTAAGATAAAAAAGTACATGATATATTACATCATTTTATAATTACATAATATGTCAGCTCACAATCTTCATAAATCTTTACACATGCAACCTTGAACTTTGTGTACTCTACCACATCATCAACATGATATCTTCTACCTCTATCTAACTATACTTAACCATATTCTATCATTGTTAGGAGATATAATATAATTACCAAAAACCACTTCTCAAGAGCTTTGTTTGTATACCACCTTATGTAAATCTCAAATAACTATCACCATTCTTTGACTTTTTGCATCCACTTTTAACAACAACATTAGGGCACTATGTAGAACATGTCCTCAACTATGATTGACCTCATGTTCAATCCTCAAACCTCACAATATAAAACATTTTTTGTGGCTCTGTCAGTCTTTAGTATCTTGACATCAATAAAAAATAATTCCATGAATTCAATATATGATCATACTAGAAATCTCCCAAATGCTTCTAGTAATGATAAAATACTCCCCCATAGGAATGCCATCAAGATTCATGTCAAAAAATACAAAGAGGGAGAGAATCTTTCTAGAAACCTACTTAGCTTTGTTGACTATCTAACATTAGATGGAGTTTATGGTATTTGTTATTTTTGTTATTTTAGAGCATGAGCTACTAGAACACCATCCTTTTGAGTATCATTTGGTACTACATAATCATTTTTTTTCTTCTCATGCTACTGCAACAAATCTTTGTACTGCACTTTCTCATTGAATATGACATTCCCACTTCTAATAATTTTATGATTTTTAAAATCCCAAAGCCTATAACCAAATTTATCAATTTCATATCTAACAAATACATATTTCTTTGATTTATCTTCCACCTTGTTTATTTTTTAAGAATCTATATGAGAAAATGCATCAAAACCAAAGATTATGAGAAAACAATAACCTACCTTCTTACCAGTCCATGCTTTATATGGAATACCACAATCCAAAGGAGTAGAGGGGTATCTATTGATTAAATATACAACAATATTGATAGCCTCTTGCCACATGTTTGAGGGTAACCGAACATACAACCTAATGCTCCTTGTATGCTCTATTATTGTCCTATTCATGCATTCAACCAGTTTATTTTCTTGTGGATTCTATGGAATAGTTTTATGTTTAAGAATACCATTAGTGCAAAAATAATCTTCAAACTCATTGCTGCAATACTCACCACCATTATTAGATCTAAGAGATTTTAGCCTTTAACCAGTCTCATTTTCAACCAAGCATTCCCATTTCCTAAAAGGTATAAATACATTAGATTTTTGTCTAAGGAAATAAACTCTTATTTTTCTAGTTGCATCATTAATGAATGTAACATAATAATGAAAGCCAACAAGGGAATATACCTGAGTTGGTCCCATAAATCTATATGTTCAAGCTCTAATTTCTGAGTTTTACTTTCCTTCCTACTCTTTACAAAACTAAGTGTCTTTTTTTTTTCTATGCATACAACTTTCACATAAATTCATATTAACACATTTTAGACCTAGTAAATTTCTTTACAAGAAGCAATTTTATACCTTTCCCACTTATGTGCCCAAGTCTCTCAAGCCATACTATTGTTTCCAAATCTCTAACATCCATTTTATCTTCTTCCTGCTCAACTACAAATGGCTTAAACATCACACACTAATTTCAATTCCTAGGATAAAAGTGTTAAATAGTCAAGGTGGACTTAATTTTTCAAGCTTAATTTTGGAATTAGTTTGTGATGTTTAAGGGTGGTCGCTCAACTATGGCAACTATTCTTGAACACTAATTTTTCTCTAAAATAATTAAAGTAGAGCAACATGGCCTATACAAAAATATAAGGTGCCTACTTTCACACCTTTCTTTACTACCAAGGAACCTTTTGAAACCTTCCATTTTTAATCATTAAAAGTAAGTGCAAAACCCTCATCACCCAGTTGCCTTGCTGAAATTAAATTCCTACTCAACCTTGGAATATTTCTTACCTCTTGTAGTAATCAATGATTCCCATTCTGCAACTTAATCTTAATTTTCCCCTTTCCAATAATCTAACAAGTTTCATTATCTCCTAAATAAATTAGACAAAAATCCCCTTGGACATAATCAAGAAATCAAGCTCTATGGGAAGTAGCATGAAATGAAGCCCATGAATCTAAAACTCATGAATCATCAATATTTCCTAACGAAAGAAGAAAAAAATCAACCTTTTCCTTCTTGTTTGTCTCCTTAATTTTTCTTTCAATATCAACAATATTTTTTCTTATGCTCCAATTTCCCACGGTACCAAAAATCTCTTGGTCCTCTAGATTGAGACCTACCACACTTTGATTTTTCTCTTGGTTTGCCATGATTTCCATAATTGTTTCCTTATTTATTCATTTTTCCTTTTCTTTGTGAATTCACAACACTTCCTAATGTAGATGCCCCTGAGCTTTTCCTAAAAATTTAATCACTTAGAATCACACCAACCACATCATCAAATTTTAGGGTATTATAGAACTAGAAATAAAATTACTCACAACCATTACCAAGTCATTTAAGCTTTTAGGAAAATAACAAAAAATTAAGAGAGCCCTAATTTGTTCGTCGAATTTAATATTTACAAAAGATAATAAAATGGTATCCATATTAAACTCATTTAAATGATTACCAAAAAACCCACCTTCTACCATCTTTATATTAAATAAACTTACTTCTTGAGAAATACCCTGTTTGAAGTATGAGGATTTTTGTACAACTTTTCTAGGGATTGCATCAACTCTTTTTTCATCTTTTCTTGAATAATATTATATGTCACTGAGTGTTCTAGGCATAAATTATTACTTCCATATTCCTTTCTATCCATTATATCTTAGTCCTCATCTATCATACTTGCATCTTTCTTGGCCTTTCCTTGCAGTGGTCACCTTAAGACCTTCTGATAGAGATAGTATTCCATTTGCAATTTCCATATCTAAAAATTTTGCCCATTAAACTTCTCAACTTTTAGTTTGCCCTCATCCATCATTACTCCGACTCAATCATGAGACTCCCACTGAACTGTAAGACCTTATTGCAAAGGATAACTAAAATAACCTTGCTCTAATACCACTTGTTAGGATTAATGAGACATTAATAATAATTAAATAAAAATATAACCAATATCATAAAATAATAAACCATACAAAAGAGAAAACAAGACACACAAATTTAGCATGGTTCACCCAATCCATGAGCTATGTCCACCAAACAACAAGACCAATATTCTTATTATTTAGTGATTACAATTTGCAATACCTTATAGCTCAATACCATTGTAAGAAGCTACTATATTATACATCATGCAATTACTAACCATAATTCATTTTAAACAATCTTTTTATTGCTTAAAAAATTAAGGCTAGAATAAGTCACCCAATTGAAAAATAATAGCTAATGTATTTTATAATGATAAAGTTAAATGGGCTTTCAAGAGCACTACTCCTAAAAAACTTGATGGGAATATTTCCCCTTGACCATGTCTTGGGGATGCTACCACCCAAACCCCCACAAAAATACTTTGGGGGGAATCTATACCAAATAAAGTGGGAGAATTTAACCCTTGAGTCTAATTAGGCTCCACATCACAACAAAAAATTACATACGGTTCACCCTCAAGTTGTACTCTTGGTAAAAGAAGAACCTCAAAAGATGTTACAAGCAAATTTCATCCCTCCAATTGACTATGCTAAGTGGGTTTCAAATATTATACCAATAGGTAAAGATATTTAGGGCATCCATATATGTTTAGATCTTTGAGATCCTACTCTCACATGTATTAAGGATATTTTCCACTCCAAAATATAGACATTATAGTATATTTAACCACAAAAAATGAAATGTTATCTCTCATAAATGGTATTTCAAGACACAACCAAATGAGGAATAGAAGTATATGAAGAAAAGTAAAATATTATACTCTTTAATTTTATTTGTAGATTTTAAAAACTAAAATACACCTTCTTAAAAGATTTATATTTTTTTCCAATATATTCCCTAGTTATTAGGGTTGCCTTAAAATTTAAACATATATCAATAGTAAAAGAATAAATCAAATTATGCGAGCCTCTTCAAGTGAGGCACTTATTTCTATTTGAGTTCATTGTAGATAGGGTCAATTTGTATTCAATAAAAATAATAAAACATTTATTCATACTAAAATCATTAAAATAGTACATAAATTTTCCCCACCTTAAAAAGTTTAAAACAACTAGAATACTTCTATATTAGCAGCCAATCCAAGAGTAAATATACGAGTGAGTGTTTTTAAAGCAATCCATTAAGAGTAGTGTTAATGTCAAAAGTGTGAATAATAGAAGTGTCTTGGGTATATAAAATGTATTCTATATTAACAAAAATCAAACAACAATCTAATGACCTTGCACTACATCAAGGTTCAAATTATTAACAATAATTGGTAAAACTCCAAGCCGAGGTTGTGCTTCATTAGGAAAGAAAAGGTATATATCATACACACTATGGTCTTCATATTGATTCCTCTCTTCAAATATCTTTGTACTAAATATTCTTCTTAGAGTATGTCGAGGAGAGGTTATATTGACAAGAGATGCTATTAGTGTAAAAAGCCTAGGGAAATAATGACTACAATGAGGAGCTAAAGGATGATTTAAATGATGTGAGAGCCATCTAGTAGATAATTTGATGGAGCTTGAAAAAGATTGGTTATTATAGATTAAAGACATAGTTTTAACATGAATTACACAAGAGCTTGGGAATAATTCATTTAACAACTATTATTATTTTCATATATGGAAGGAGGAAAAGGTAATGAGTTACTTGAAGGTGTTGGATTTTGATAACGAAAATTAATAGGGTTATTAAAAATGTGAGGAAAGGGGTAGAAAATTTGTGTAGAAGGGGGTTGAATTGACAAGGTTTCTTGGCTTGAAAGTATTTTTCATGCGATCTCTCAAAATTTTGTTATTTGCTCCAAAACCCATCAAAATGGTGGTAGAATAGACTATTACAATCACAACTAGTTAATAAAATAACTAAATAAATAGTAAAAAGTACACAAGTTTTACAAAAAGGATGCATGATAAATGTAAGGAAAAATACTATACATGTTTGTATTGCATAGAGGTGAGTTTCAAAGAAGAGGTGAAATATGTGAGAATAATAGTGAAAAAAAAATACAATTATGTTTGCAGCTCATAAAGTCCTTTAGAGACTATTAGGTTGCACAAAATAGGAATGCAAAGATCTACTCGAGAACATACATAATGAAAATACTTAAAGAAACTATTATGTTCTAAAGCATCATACATAAGTCATTTAGGGATTGACTCTTTAACTATAATTAGAAAAGCCATAAAATACCTCTACAAAATATCAAATTAACACATATATTTACCATCCAAAACTTTCCCAAAAATATAGATAATTCTACAAATAAAACATTGTACATAACCTCCATTAAAAATTTAGCAAAAGAAAAATTAGATGTTTGAAATCCATCAACCACCTAATTGTTGTATATGGGGCAAGAAAAGATATAGATTTTAAGCTAAAAATGGTCTTTGGCATGAGAAACATGTGTCCATCATAAAAAAAAAACAAGGTGAAATGTAAAATATTTATTAGAAAAGAATATCAACCTCACAAATAATAATAAAGAACTAGAGCTACCATTAAAAATTGAACACTAATATCTCTATATCTCACTAAAATGTTAGAAAGAATGAGAAAATAATTCCATAAATACAATGGAGTATAACAAAACTTGGAGAAAAAACAAAGTATTTAATGATACATGCCTTGCATTTTCAATGAAAATTAATAATAATATCATAATAGTGCAATCATTCCCAGTAGATTACACAAGAGAAAAAGAGTTTGTGAATAAAAAACTTGACCTAATAAATTAATGTCCATTGGAAATAGAGATGAAATAAATACTAAATATTTTACCAACATATTAACATGCACCATAACTATGTATGTCTAAAGTTATATTTTATACTCTAGAACCATTTTGAGAGAAATTATTGCATTTTGAAAACAATCACTTGCAATGAATTTGTATACAAGAAAACGTAACTTATCGGGAACACACATAAACAAGAAAAAATTAGTAGCATATACATATCAAAGATTCAAATAAGATTGGAATACAACTAATTCTACTTGAGTTTTAAAACTTAGTGCAACTGAAAAGAAAAGTCCTCATGCAACCTCAAAGTAACTCAACAAGGGTGCCCATAAGAGGCCTTGTTGGTGTGCTAAAGATGAGGGATGTGGATGTACTCTCCTCAAACACAACTATGGATGAATCCCTTTAAATTGTTTGAATGAATGGAAGAATACATGTATAAAAAATATGCTAAGAGCTATGTGAAATACCTTTAAGAAATGGCTATGAGTAAGCCAACCTAAAATATGTTGGAATCATAACAGGAAGGGTAATATTCTGAGGAGTGGGAGTGGTGAATCAATAGTTTAAACTTGGACCCATAAATTTTTTACCACACATCCATCTCATACATTCAATGAGTAAACTGGAATAACATGTGAAGCGTGTACACCTAGAACATGTGAAACATATAAGAAATCACACACATATGACACTAGATATAATTGCCCAAAAACCCTCCAAGTGAGAAGGTAAAACTAGGGTGGGGACGACACCCAAAAATCTTAACTTCTGTAGTAATAAAGTGTATCCAATGAAGGTTAAAAACTTTTGATCATGAGACATGATCTACCTTGTGAAATGTCTACCCTATTAAAGGCTTACAAAGACTATTAGGTCTCACCTTGTTAGAGGATTTCAACACCCTGTTAGAAGTGTGCCTTGCTAAAATACTTTAACTCACAACTAAGTAAGCACCCTATTAAAGGATTACACACAGCTTGTTAGGACTACTCTATTAAGAGATTTTGACTGAAATCACATGTTAGAATGTCTCAACTTTGATCATGTAGTTAGCACTTTATTTCTTGATAATAGATCACCTCTAAAAAATGTCTTCTTGATCTTTCTTGATCAAATGTCTCTTTTCTATATCCTTTTCTCTATCCTCTATTCTTCTCCAAAGTAGTTTCACTTCATAACTTCTAAGCCACCATGAATGCTCTATTTAGGCATGCAAACTATTCCCTTCACTACTTCTACACCTTACACACTCACTAAAGAGTTTAGGTTTTGTCCTCCTTATGAAGACTTAGGTGACTTAGGGTTAGGTATGAATCTATGACTAAGATTCATCCATTTTTCCACCTAATCCTTCCCATTTTCTGAATGGCTACATATAATTGCATAGGGAATCCAACTTGTGATTTTTCCTTATCTCCAAAATATCAAAATTCAATCTTAAGTAGGCTCAAAAAAGGTTTACATAGTTGTTTGCGCCTTTACAAAAAAATATGTCAAAACTATCTTACTCAGCATCTAAAGTCTCTGATGCTCAACATACACTAATCTTTATATTTTGACGTATTACTTGGGATCCATTATTCACTTGGCTCCTATGTTACTCAACATATACTGTCTACTCAACACTTGAGTTACTCAGCACATGAGTGGCTCGACACTCACTATGACTTGGCATGGTCTAATATATACATGTTGTGCTTGACATGTACTACTTGTTTGGTATGAACTAAGTAAATAGATTAAGTGTGTTGACACACACTTGTGAAAACCAATTTGATGTCAATAATCTCCCTCTTTGACATGAGTGTCAAAAACACTTGAGTATACATTAACATTCTTAATCTTATGAGCATAACATGTCTCAACTTGGCTTATATACAAAACTTCAAAGTTACAAAATTTTCTAACTTATATACCTCAAAAGTTGATAACTCCCCGTAAGTTAATGTGTCTATTTTGTAGCCAAAATTTTGTACTCTTGTTGAGAAAATGTGTCTCTGCTAATACAGTTTCACTTCATGCTCAATTTTGTTGATACTATTTCATCTAATACTTCTTGTATTTTGATGCTCCTTCCTCTTTTCTTTCTCTCCCTCATTTCTCACTTTCCTTATGTCTCCCCCATTCTCTCCTTCTTCCCAAAATATTTCTCCCCACTTTATCTTATTCTATGTCAAATGGGCTATACACTTATTGTATGTTTCTCTAGAAAACATTTATGGACATCTAATATCATTTTCAGAGTTGCATCCTAGTTCTCACATGCTACATCCAATGACTTGATTTGGATTGCTATCTTGGTAGCAAGGTGAACTAGACCATCTAAGGTAGAAAGATTTGGGTCTTTCTCATTAAGGTTTTGACATGGCCTAGCTCTTTGTATAAAATTTCCATATGGGGGTTGAGAGTGGCCTAGATGCTAGTCATTTTGGCCCTAATGTTGGCCTCATCTGCTATCAATATAGCTAACTAACTTTGGATTTGAAGCAACATTTTGAAGTGCTTCTCACTTTGAGCTAGATTCATTGGTAGTTTTACACCTAATGCAATAATTTGGCTTTCTAGACTCAGAATGTGACTTCTAGACTCTTGGGTAAAGAGTGATGGATTACGAAATTTAGTGTACAATAAGAATATGTTCTCAAATACCTTCTTCGAATCCTCAACCTTAGTTGCCAATAAAACTTGTGTCAATGCTATGTCACCTAATATCTTTTCATTCACTTTTTTTTTTTGAATTTCTTTTCTAAGAATTCAAGTAATTTTGCATTTGTATCTAGGTCTTCATTACTGACCTTCTCCACTATATCTATCATTTGTTTCATTAGTGGCTTAGTCTCATCTAGAGTTGTAAAATTGAATGCATCTAAAAAGATATTTTAATATCTTGTAATACCTACTTATGCCTATGCTCCCTTCTAAGCATTTCTTGATTCTTTTCCTTTCTAGGGTTTGTTGTAGTATGCCCATCTGTTCTATGGTCATGGTATCATAATCATATTTTGGAAAAACAATTTCTTCATCAAGGCTCACATCTCTATATTGAATTACTTCTTCAACCTTTGATGAACTCGGCCTCGGCACTAAAATCTAAAATTGTGTATCATCTATGCTCGACTTCTAAAGAGTATGACTTGATGGAGTGCCGGATATTGGTAAGGTTTCTAGGGCTTGAATAGTTGTTTTCTCCTTCAATTGTGGTTTCATCTCACTCTCTTCAAGCTTGTCATATCCTACCATAATGATTTGACTTTCACCTTGGTCTTGTGTTGTAGGTGCAGATAAGTCTATCTAACCTATTTCTTGTTGTTCTATAGCAACAACTTGTGCTTCCACTGTGCTCTTTTCTACTATATCAATCTTGGAGATTGTATCAACCTTGTCTGATATGGCTTCTAGTATCTTGACCAAATGTTGTACATTAGTGAATTAAGGGATGATAGAAGGTTGTTCTTGTGGATTCACCTTTTCCCTTTCAATGTTAGTCATTGTCTTCAATAATTCATCCACACTTACCAAAACAAGATTGTCACAAAGTTTGGCCTATAGTGTAGACTAATCTAGTATCTTCTTCAAATCATCCTCAATAAGGGGATTAATGTTTTGATATGATAGATTAGAAACATCCTTAATAGTTACTATCTTAGTAGTCTCCCTTGTTATATGTTGAGGACTGATACTCGACAATTGTGTGTCTTGCACACTCACTCTATTCTTCTTGCTTCTCTTCCCCAGCAATTGCTTTGTCATCTACTATCATTTCTACTCCTCCCTCAATTGTACCTTCATTCTTATCATCTTCTTCATCACCCTTGACTCCAATGGATTCTTCCTCACCTTCCTTTGTTGTAGTTAACCCATAAGTAAGTTTTGACATCTGAGTGGTCTTCTTAACAACTGTTGGATGCAATTGATTAATTGTGTATTATCTTTGATGTTACACAAATGTAATTTCCTTATCATTTAGTTCATTTTGAGCTCACTTAGGTAGTGAAGACATTTTTTTGTGTCTACAAAGCATTCCTTTTCAAAAGATAGTGTTTACTGAGTTCACTCGAGCATTAAAAGAAAGTTTGTAGAAGATGAGTGTTAACCAAGCTCACTTGGTTAATGAAGGAAGGTTGGATGGAACCAGTGCTAACTAAGCTCACTCAATTGCCAAAGGATCTATGCAAGTTTGGATTGTTAATTGAGCTTCTATTGGTTAACATAGGAAATCAATTCTAAGTTAGTTTCTATTGATTTGGGTTGGCTAACGAAGGATTTTCTTATTTTGGCACATTAAGCTCTATTGATTTATTTATTGGTTCTAGCCAACTAAGGTGATGAATATTAATTGTTTTAAGTTTTATTTGAGCTGACTTGGTAATATCAAAGATATAAGTATAAGGTCAAGTTGTGGTTTCAAAGTGTGCAACTATGAAGATGTTATTGAAGATTTAATGAAGAGAGGAAGCAAATTTGAAGGATAAGAAGAATATACTTGAGGCTAAGAAAAGATATATTTGATTAAGAAGGATCAAGTACAAGCTAGAAAAGAGATCTATAATTAGAAATTCAATTGAATTCAAATCAGGTCATCTCATTGTTACTCTCTAACCATTGTAGTAGTGATCTAAATCTCTTGACATAGTTGGCTTAGCAACTATTTGTAAATCCTCTAACAAGGTGACAGTTCTATTGAATTGTCTTAAGACCTCTAAAAAGGCCACTCATAACATGCTAATTAAATCCTCTAACAGGATCACACCTAACAGTGTGTTTTGTAGCCTTTAACAAGGTTGGCTTCTAATAGGGCTTACTTCAAAAGAGTGAAAACAATAACTAGTTGCAATTGGTGATTTTTCCCAAATTGGGTTTCCATGTTAAATCCTGGTGTCAAATGTGTTCATGTTATTTTCTTTATGTGTTTGAAACTAAGTTAAAGTAATGAAAATCATATATAAAATCTAAAATATTTACATGCTAATACTTATCGAGCATAATCAATTCTTATCGAGTTACAACATTTCATGTATGTTTATCGAACATCTATAGTATTTAGTTCTCTAAGTTTGTTTTGTACTAACATCTAAGGGATTTGAGATTTATTTTAGTAGTAACTAATTCACTCCTCCCCTCTCAGTTACTCCTCTTATATTTCAAATGATTAGTATCAAAGCTTTTGGTGCTTACAAAGAAGGTTTCAAGGACCTAAGATAAAGATCAGGATGTCTTATAGAAGAGAGATTTCCAAACTCAATACAGATAATTTTTTAGCATGGCAAGGACTTATGAGGTTACACTTGGCTACCATCAATGACTCAAGATGAAAATATCTTGATACTGAATACAAGACTCCCACTAGAACATTATCTGTTGAAGATATTGCTAAAAAGAAGAATCATAACATCACGATGATTGATATTGCATCTGCTCTTAGTTATGCTAAATTTGATGAAGTAAAAGATTGTAAAACAGCTCATGACATATGGATCAAACTAAAATATATCTATGGAGGAGATGAAAATGTAAGAAGAGCTAAGGCTGAAAGTCTTAGAGTTCATTTTGATTAGATGAAAATGAGAGAAGATGAGAACATTGCAAAATATGTGCAAAGAATCAAAGCAAGTGTAAGTGCAATCAAAGCATTTGGAGGAGATATTAAAGAGAAAATAGTTGTAAGAAAAGTATGTAGAACTCTTCTTCCTATTTAGGAAATTAGAGTATCTACTATTCAAGAAATGAGATGTGATTCAAACAATAAAATATTTTTGGATGCTCTAGTTGGAAGATTGACTACTTTTGAGTTAGGTAACTTTGATAACTATGTTCCTATCTCAAAAGTTATTGAGTCCACATTTGAAGCTAAACTCTCACTCAAGAAAAAGGGTAAGAAATCAAAGTCTAGTCAATTAGGAAGTGAAGAAGAAGAATTAGAAAAAACTTTAGATAGTAATCTTGAAGTTTTTGAATCCCTACTTGCAAGAAAGTATTCCAAAGGTAGAGGAAAGTACAAAGGAAAATTTCCTCTTATCTGCTTTTCTTGTGAAGAAGTTAGTGACATTGTTGCAAGGTGCCAAACAAAGAAGTCAAAGATGAAAAGAAAAGCAATAAGAAAAAAGGCAAGAAGGATTCCAAGAACTACAAGATCTATAAGGACAAAGGTAAGAAATCTAGTTTAATAGCTAAAGATTCTGATAACAGTGAAGATGAAATGGTATATATTGTTGTAAAGGATGAATCTAATAATGAAGGAGATGAGATGGCACTTATCTCTCATGTTAGAAAAAATGATATATGGATTATTGATAGTGGATGTTCACATCATATGATTGGAAATAAAAAAAAATTAAGCATATGGAATATTATGATGGAGGTAGTGTGAGATTTGGGAACAATGAACCTTGTAACATAAAAGGAAAAGGATGTATTTTATTGACTAAAGAACTTATATGTGACAATGCTTATTGGGTTGAATGACTAAAGCATAATCTATTAAGTGTGTAATAGTTGAATAACATTAGATTCAAGGTAGAATTCATGTACCAAAAAGAAAAACTATTGGATGGAAAAGGAAATCTAGTTGGATCTAGCAAGCAAACAAAAGGTAATCTATTTTATCTTGATCTTAGTGATTGTTCATGTTTTATTGCTCAAGTAGAAAAAATTTGGTTATGGCACAAAAGGCTATGTCACATAAACTTTAATAATCTAGTTAAGATAATCAAACACAAGAGAGTAAGAGGTATTCCTAGTTTGAAGAAATCTAATATGAGTCTATGCAAGAATTGCCAAATAGGTAAGATGGGAAAGATTAGTTTCAAAAGAAAAAACTATTAGTCAGAAGAAGTCTTAGAGATTGTTATACTAACTTATGTGGACCTATTGGAATAGAGAGTTATAGTGGAGAAATTATTATTATTATTTTTGTTGATTACTATTCTAGAATGATTACTCTAGTGTACATGGAAGAGAAATCTAAAGCTTTTCAAAAGTTCAAGTGGTATCTGGCAAGAGTAGAAAAAGAAACTGGAAAGAGATTGAAATGTTTAAGATTAGATAGAGATGGTGAATTCATCTCCAATGAAGTCAATAATTTTTGAATTGAAAGAGGAATTAAAAGACAACTATCATCCCTTGGTACACCATAGTAGAATGGAATAGCTGAAAGAAGGAACAGATCCATCATAGATTAAGCAAGGACATTGAAAATAGAAAAGAATGTTGCTATCAAATACTAGAAGGAAGCTATTAGTACTACAGTTCATACCTTGAACAAAGTATAGTTGAAATTTTTTCTAGCAAAACTCCTTATCAACTATGGTATGGCTACAAGCCTAATGTAAGTTACTTGAAAGAATCTAGAAAAGGAAAATTTGATGTAGAAGGTGATGAAGGTATATTTCTAGGATACTCCTACAGAAGTAAAACATACAAATGTTTGAATCTATCTACTCATAAAATCATAGAAATTGCACATGTTAAAATTGATGAGTTTGTAGAAAGGAGTGAAGAAGAAAGCAGTAAAGAGCCAGAGGAATTACAAAAGATTTTTTTTAATATGAACCTAATACCCTACCAAATCTATCTAAAACAAAGGATGCTTCACCTCCCAAGTCCCCAAAATCACCAAGAGTTATTGAGTTGTAGACAATGCAACTTGAGTCTCAGTCTGAAGGACTTGAGTCATAGTCAAAAGCTATCGAGCTAGTTCAAACGAAGTCTACTAGACCTGAGTCATAGACAAAAGGACCCAAGCTTGAAAATGAAGTTTATGATGAAGATAATGGAAATCATTCAAAGCCCAAAGAGCTTGTGTTAGTAAGATATGCTAGAAGACATCATGCACCTGATCAGATTATTGGAGACAAATTGAAAGGTACATGTTTACTTGCTAAATTTGAACCTAAAAATATTAAGGATGCATTAGATAATGAAAGTTGGGTTGAAGAAATGAATGAATAAATAGACTAGATTGAGAAGAACAAAACTTCAACTCTTGTTCCTAGACCTAAGGATAAAAATATAATTGGCACAAAGTGGGTGTTTAGAAATAAGCTGAAAGAAGATGGAGAAGTTTCAAGAAACAAGGCAAGACTAGTATGTAAAGGCTATTCTCAAGAAGAAGTTATTGATTATGGTAAGACTTTTTCTCTTGTAGAAATATTAGAAAGTGTTAGAACTTTACTAACATATGCAGCACACAGAGGATTTAAAGTATATAAAATGGATGTTAAATCTGCATTCTTGAATGGAATTCTTGATGAGGAAGTCCACATTGAACAACCATAAGGTTTTGTATATCCCAGTAAAAGAGACATGGTTTGAAAGTTACACAAAGCATTATATGGTCTCAAGTAAGCTCATATAGCTTGGTATGAAAGACTTCATAATTACTTGGTATAGATTGGCTTTCAAAGAAAAAATGATAATAGTAGTCTGTATAGAAAAGGACTAGACAAGAAGATTGTGTTGGCAGAAATATTTGTTGATGATACTTTATTCACAAGAAATGATGACTTATACAAAGAATTTTCAAAAGAAATGAGTAAATAATTTGAGATTTCCATGTTTGGAGAGAAAAAATTCTTTGTTGGGTTGTAGATATAGCAAAACAAGAATGGTATCTACATTACTCAATCTAAGTATACCAAGGAGATACTAAAGAAGTTTGGAATCAAAGATTCAAGACTAGTTGGAACCCCTATGTCTATAGGACATAAGCTTTCCAAAAATGATGATCCCAAAGACATAGATCAGACCACATATAGATCAATGATTGGTATATTGTAGTATGTAGTACATACATGGCCTACTATCACTAATACATTTGGTACCAAATTGCAACAACAATATTGTTGCAGTAATTTTGTCACAACCTTGTCGTCGTCACAATTGCAACGGTCTATCATTGCAATTGCAATGATGACAAGGTTGTGATAGAAAAACTGCAATGGCACTATCATTGCAATTTGGTACCAAATGCATTAGTGTATTTCTCTAGTAGTTGGAATGGTGGCATGATTCTTAGCAAATCTTAGAGAAAATCACATGATGGAAATCAAGAGAAGCATGGGATATCTAAAAGGTACTAAAGAATATGGCTTATGGTACAAACTTGGAGGTAGTTTATACTTGAAGGTGTTTATTGATGCTAATTGGGTAGGAAGTATTGATGATAGGAAAAACACTAGTGGTGGACCATTCTTTCTTAGTAAAAAACTAGTGTCCTAGACAAGCAAGAAGAAAAATTGTGCATCTCAACCCACATCAGAGACAAAATATGTGGCAACAACAATTAATTGTTCAAACATTATTTGGTTCAAGCAATTGTTGGTAGGTATAAAGATAGAGATCAAAGATCCAATAGTCATATACTATGATGACACCAATGCAATCAATATATCAAAGAACCCAATGATGCATTCCAAAACAAAGCACATTGCTATTAAATATCACTTCTTGAGAGAATTGGTATAGGACAAAGAAGCCATATTGAAATATGCTAATACAAAAGAATAGATTTCAGGCATATTCACCAAGCCATTACCTAAGGATGCATTAACATATACATTTCAAATTCTTGCTCCATCTAATTTTCAAAATCCTTACATAAAACAACTTGACCTCCAAATATGATATCATCAACAAAAATTTTAGATAACAAAATACATTTTCCTTTCTTTTTCTTCATGTATAGATTGTTGTTATCATTAATCCTTTCAAATCCAATCTTCACAAGATAATTATGAAGTCTCTTGTACCATGCTCTTGGTGCTTTTTTCACAACATATAGAGCTTTGTATAGTCTACATACCATGTTCTTATTGTTAACATCAACAAATCCTTCTAGCTATTCTATGTAAACCTCTTCTTCTAATATGTCATTTAGAAATGCAGATTTAACATCAAAGCCTTTGTATTTGGAATAAGCAAGCATATTTCTTACTCCTTCCATTTTAGCAATAGGGGAAAATGTCTCTCAATAGTCAATTCCTTTTTCTTGTACATATCCATTGCACACTAATCTTGCTTTTTTCCTTGTGACTTCACCATTTTCATCTATCTTGTTTCTAAATACCCACTTGGTGCCAATCACATTTTTGTCTTCTAGTCTAGGAACTAGACTCCATGTTTTGTTCTTTTCTATTTGTTCAATCTCTTCTTCTATGGCTTTATACTAGTCCAAATCTTCTAGTGCATCTTTCACTATTTTGGGTCCCTTCATGCTCTGCAAACATGATTCACTTCTCAATCTATTTCTTATCATTAACCTAACATCTTTATCTCCAATGATTTGAGTAGTAGGATGATGTCATTTGACATATTTGGATAATATTGGCTTAGCTCTTGTTTCTTCATTTTGTCTTTTAGATTCAAAATCACTATGTACATCTATGTTAGGTATCCCAACATCTCTTTCATGTGTGTTAATTTTAGAATCATAATGTGCATTCACTTCATTCTATAACTCAAAATCTATATGCAACTCAGTTCCTAAATGCAACTCAACATTCATAAGATGTGACTCGGTAGCCACTAAAACTTGATGTTGGTTTGTAACTTGATTTGCATCATCTTCTTTAGTAGGCATACCATCATAAAAGTATACACATGATTTGTATCCTTCTATTTCTTCCATAGGTTTAGCCTCATGTACTTTTGTATATTCATCAAAATTCACATTTGTACTTTCCACAACTTTGTTAGTGTTAGTATTCAAACACTTATAAGCTTTACTTTTTGTGAAGTATCCTAAGAATATACCTTCTTCACTTTTTGCATCAAGATTTTGATTCCTAACATCTTTAAGAATGTAACATTTACTTCCAAATACCTTAAAGTATTTTATATTGGGTGGGTGTCGATACCATAGTTCAAAAGGTGTTGAATGAGTACCTTTCTTGATTTGCAACATGGTTCAAAGTATAGATAGTTGTACTCACAACTTTTCTCAAGTATTTCAAAGTATAATTCTTCTCAATCATGAGTGTTCTAGCATAGTCCATTATAGATCCGTTTCTTCTTTTAGCTATTCCATTTTGTGGAGAGGTTCTAGGTGCAGATGTTTGTCTTTTGATTCCTCTATCATTATAGAACATCTCAAACTCATTTGATGTGAATTCTCCTCCTCTGTTTGATCTCAAACATTTCAAACTCTTAGTTTTTTCTTTCTCAGCTCTTGATAAGTGCCACTTAAACATTTCAAAAGCATCATATTTCTATTTTAGAAACATGCCTATCATCATCTTAGAATAATCATCAATAAATAATATTATGTTCTTATCTCCCTTGTAGCTTTATACATCAATTGGTTCACACAAGTAAGTATGAACCTCTAGTATTTCTTTAGAGGTATAAGCTTTACTCTTAAAGATTAACTTTGTCATTTTGCCTAACTGACATTGTTTGCACATTGTATTGTTAGGTTTCTTCAACTTAGGAAAACTTCTAACTTTCTTCATGTTATTGATACTAACCAAGTTATCAAAATTAACATGACATAACCTCTTGTGCCAAAGCCACACATCATCAAATTTTACAATAAAATAAGTAGAATCCTCTATATAAAGATAGAATATATTACTTCTAGTTTGACCACCTTTTTCTATCAATTTTCCATCAATATCATATTTCTTAGCAATAGTGTTTTCAATTTTAACCTTACATCCTAAATTATTCAATTGACACACTTAAAATATTATAGTTTAGTCCTTCAACATAGTAAGCATTGTCACATGAAATTTTGTTTATGAGTTTGATAGAGCCTTTTCCTTTTATCAAACATGGTGCATCATTACCAAGTCTTACACTATTTTCTTCATAAAAATTTAAGGTAATGAACTTACTTTTGTCTCTAGTCATATGATGTGAGAATACACTATCAATGATCCATCTATCATTTTTGTTCATACAAGTCACAAGTGTAGTTTCCTTATCTTCATCAAATTTATCCTTCATTGCAACATACACCACTTCGTCATCATGTTCATTAGAATCATCCCTTGTTTCCACTTCAGCAATGTAGCATGACTTTTTGCCTTTATCTTTGTAATCATTTTCATCATCTTCTCTTCTATTCTTGTACTTGTTACCATCTCTGTAGTTCTTGTTCTATGTACATATTATAGCAATATGACCAACTTCATTACAGTTGAAACAAATGATAGGTAACTTACCTTTGAACTTACCTTTACCTCTATGGAATCTTCTTGCCAGTAATGCTTCTAGTTTTTCAACATCTTCTTCATTTGTATCACTCTCACTAGACACATATTTTATCTTTCTTTTCTTCTTCTACTTTACCTCATCAAAATCTTTCAATAACAACTTAGCTTTGAAAGGAGATTCAAGACTCTCATGTTTGTAATTTTCATAGTTAGATAGCTCAAAAGTAGTGAGTCTTCTTCAAGGGTTAGATAATTTCCTAGAATACATGTCAGTTCTTGAATCATAGAAACTCTAATAGCATAAATAGGTAGTAGTGTTCTTAAGACTTTACTTGGCACAATATCATCATCTATTTGACCAGTAGCTCCTTTTATTGCACTAATACTTTCTTTTATTCTAGCAACATATTGAGCAATATTATCACCTTCTTCCATTCTCATATCATCAAACTTACCTCTAAGACTCTCAGAGTTGGCTCTTTGAAATTTTGTGTCTCCTCTATAGATAGTGTGTAGGGCATCCTACATTTTCTTTGCAGTATCACACCCTTTGATATCATCAACTTCGATATAGTTTAGAGCAGAGATAATCTCCAACATCGCCTAATTATGTTCTTTCTTCTTCTTCATATCTTTAATAGTTAGGGCTCCAAATGGATCAACATGTTCCATTAAAATGGTAGATTGTGTGTGATCTCCAAGTCCTCCAAGTTGTAGCTTCATCAAACTTTTCCATGTAGGAAGGTTATCTCACTAGTAAATTTGAACTCAATTTTTGATGAATTTTGGTTGAAATTTCAACATAGGTTGGTCAAAATTTCAACGAGGCAGTTCATGGTAATTTTTCTCGTCAAAATCTCAAACAACCTACATGTTGGTCAAAATTTTGACTAATACATTCATTGAAATTTTTTAATTTTTGCTAGCTTTTATTTTTCATTGTTGGTCAAAATTTTCACCAATGTTTGATCAAATTTATTTTAGAATTGGTGGAAATTTTGACCAATTCTTGGTAGAAAACTATCAAGAATTGGTGGAAATTTTCATCAATGTTTGGTTGAATTTTTTTAAATAATTGGTGGAAATTTTGACCAAGTCTTGGTAGAAAACTATGAAGAATTGGTTGGAATTCATTCCAATGTTTGGTCAAATTTTTTTATAATTGGTGGAAATTTTGACTAATTCTTAGTAGAACCCTATCAAGAATTGGTCAAAATTTCCACCAATGTTTGGTCAAATTGTCTTTGAGAAGAAAAATTCTCCTGCTCCAACTTTATCTTTGTAGAGATTTAAAAGGTTGCAAATTAAATGGCTTGGATAAGAAACAATTGCTTGATACTATTAGAGTAAATAATTATTTATTAATTATTTATTCTATTGCTTAAGCTTACTTAGGTAAATTCATTTATTTAATATTTTGTATTTAATGCATGTAGTGGTTAGTTATTGACAACACGGGAGTTTGTTCCCTTCTAGCATGTTCCACCTTTTGTGGATATGTGTTGTGTTGTCATCCTTATCTTCTACCACCTTCTAGCTTGTTCTGAAAGCTTCCTTGAGGTCTTTATAAGTGACCTCTCCCTCATTTTATTTTCATCACATCATTTGTGCATATTGTAAATACATTTTCATTGTGTTTGCATACTTGTGGTCTCTAATGTCCATTTAGGGTTTTACCCTTGCTCCATGCTCTTCCTCTCCTTGGCTTCTCTTTGACAAGTTCTTACATGAAGGTGATCTTGGGCATCTTCAGAGTTGGCTTTTGTTAACTCCTACATAGTATCAGAGCCTTCCTACTGCAGCTTCATTGAAGGATTTTGAAAGCCATGATTTGAAGTCACAAACCCTAGTTTGTTTGTGCATTTTTTCTTCAAATCAGGGGATCAGCAATTTTTCAGAGCATATTGGGACCAAATAGACATCACCATTGGATCCAAAAGGTCGTTTGTAGTTAGGATTCATATAAAACTTTTCAATTTTGGACACAAGGCATTTTTGGAGAATTTTTGAAGCCTCCAGGTGATGGGGACACAACCCAACAACCAGAATAGACACAATAGAAAGGGGAAATTATATTAACTGAGAAAATAAGCTGGTACAAACAGTGCAGAGAAAATAAACTCAAAACATGCCTTGCGGGCTTACAATAGCATAAATCTAGAGAATATTTTTCCTTTTAGCACCTCCTCTCAAGCTCCAATCCGAACTGCCTTTTACAATGCCAGAAATCTCCTTAAATAGACCCCAGAGGGTTAAGGACTAGGAGTACACTCTAGAAGGTGCTAGTAGGCATCCATCAAAAAAATAGAAGGTTCCAGAAGCTGCGTTAGAAGTCGGTGCAATTCTAGAAGAATCCAGAAACGGTAGCCGAACTTCCGGGAGGCATAACTTTTGAACCGTAACTCCGATTGATGAACCGTTTACATTTTCAGAAAGCTCTCGAAGCGCTCTATATCCCTATGGACAAGCTTTGCTTGTTCCCCATTTTTTAACCCTTTTCGAGGTCATTTAATGCCCCAAACCTGACTTTGAAGCATTCTTAGGGGGTCTCCAAAACCCGAAAAACTGCAATAACTTTCAAACCGTGGGGCCTTTTGACCTGATTCTTTTTCTGGAATGCTCTAAATCTCGATTACATTCACTTGGCCAAGTCACACCTTTTAGGTCACCAAAATGATGGTCAAATTGCATGCTCCTATTTTTTTGGGATTTTTAAATGCACTGATAGTTGAACTATGAGAGTTGGAACCTTTATTTGAGCCAAATGGGTATCCAAAAATGCAAAGATATAAAATAGAAACTAAGTCTAAGTATATTTTTTGGGTGACACAGGATTGCCCTTATACCTCTGGATGCTCCTGCATCAGACACCCAGGGTAGATTGAAAAGTGACCCTGTCACTTTATGGATGGTAGAGGAAATCCTAAATAGGAAACCTCAGCTGCTGAAATCCAAGATGAGTCCTCAATTGGTCGTCCTTTCCATTTGACCAAATACTCTTCATACTGCCTGTTTCTGGTACTCCTACCCACACGATGATCTAGAATGTCTTCTATCTCCTCCTTCTTAGAAGCAGGAATTGGACATGGCTCTAAAACCAGCTCCTCATCAGCACCATCATCATGATACTCTATCAAATCTGCAATGTTGAAAATGGGAGAAATGTGAATACCATCTGGCAGCTCCACCTCATATGCATTTCCTGAGTTATGTTTCTTCAAAATTTTGCAAGGGCCAAATTTCTTCATTTTCAGCTTGTTGTAAGTACCAACTGGAAATCTTTCTTTTCGTAAGTGTACCATGACAAGATCCCCTACTTGGAATTCCTTATGTCTTCTTCTTGCATCAGCCCTAGCTTTATACTCTTGATTCATCTTGATAATGTGTGCTTGAACCTCCTCATGTAGACGCTTGATGTGTTCAGCAAATTCCTCAGCTTCAGCACTTGTCCTCTCTCCTTGTTCTATCTTCCTCAATTCTGGTGCAGTCCTTGGGCTATTTCCATATACAATTTGAAATGGTGATTTTCCAGTACTCCTATTTACAGAGTTATTATAAGCAAACTCTGCCTGTGGTAGAATCAAATCCCATCCCTTGGGCTTATCTCCAACTAAACATCTCAAAAAATTGCCCATACTTCTATTTACCACTTCTGTTTGGCCATCAGTCTGTGGGTGATGCGTGGAACTAAATTTCAAGTCTGTTCTCAACTTTTTCCACAATGTCCTCCAGAAATACCCCACAAATTTAGTATCTCGGTCAGAAACTATACTCCTTGGAAGACCATGTAGTCTTACCACCTCTTTGAAAAATAAGTCTGCAATATGGACAGCATCATGAGTTTTATGGCATGGAATGAAATGTGCCATTTTGGAGAACCTGTCAACCACCACAAATACTGAGTCATTACCCCTTTGTGTCCTTGGCAATCCAAGAACAAAATCCATACTTAGGTCCTCCCATGGCCTTGATGGAACAGGCAATGGCTGATATAGGCCATTATTTTGACTAAACCCCTTGGCAACTTGACAAACCTGGCAACTCTGTACAAACTTCTTCACATCCTGTGTAATTTGAGGCCAAAAATAATGTTCTCTAAGAATGGCAATGGTCTTATCCCGACCAAAATGTCCTGCCATCCCTCCACTGTGTTTCTCCTTAATCAGATTTTCCCTCATGGAACTCCTTGGAATGCACAATTGACTACCTTTGAACAACATGCCATCCTGAATCAAATAGTCTAACCACTTGGTTCTATCTACAGCAACAGGTTCTTTACAAGCTTTCCATGCTTCAGCAAAATCAGGATCCTCAGGGTACAAATTCTTGAGTTCATCAAACCCAACTACTTCAACCTGCATTTTTGTAAGCAACAATTGTCTCCTACTTAATGCATCTGCAACCCTATTAGATTTTCCACTTCTATGCTTCAACACAAATGTATAACTCTGCAAGAATTCTACCCACTTCATATGCCTCTGATTCAATTTACCTTGGCTATTTAGGTACTATAATGCCTGATGATCAGTATACAAAACAAATTCCTTTGGCAATAAATAATGCCTCCATTTCTTTAAGGCATGAACTATCGCATAGAACTCTTGATCATAAACAAAATACTTCTTCTTTGCATCATTCAATTTTTCACTAAAATATGCAATAGGCTTACCTTCTTGGCTTAATACAGCCCCAATAGTGCTACCACTAGCATCACAGTCCACCTGGAATACTTTTCTGAAATCTGGAAGTGCCAACACAGGCTGTTCAGTCACCTTCTTCTTCAGCAATTCAAAACTTCTCGCAGATGCTGCAGTCCATTTGAACTCTTTTCTATCCCCTCTTATTGTATCAGTTAGAGGTGCACATATGCCACTGAAATTCTTAATAAACTTTCTGTAAAAACTAACCAGACCATGAAATGATCTTACCTCAGTAGCAGACCTTGGAGTAGGCCATTCCAAGATGGCTTTTACCTTCTCTGGATCCATTTTGAGACCTTCAGGTGATATAACAAATCCCAAATAGACTAACTCCCTTTTTGCAAAGACACACTTCTTTAGATTAATTAACAATTTCTCTGCCCTTAGCCTTTCAAAGACACTACGAATATGCAGTAAATGTTCTTCCAAAGTCTTGCTGAAAATTAAAATATCATCCAAATAGACAATAACAAATTTTCCCAAGAACTTCTTAAGTACCTCATTCATGAGCTGCATGAAGGTGCTTGGGGCGTTTGTCAATCCAAAGGGCATGACTAACCACTCATAAAGACCCACCTTGGTCTTGAAGGCTGTTTTCCACTCATCTCCTTCTCGAATCTGTATCTGATGATAGCCACTCTTCAGATCTATCTTTGTGAAGTACTGAGCTCCACTCAAGCAGTCCATAAGATCATCCATTCTTGGTAAAGGAAACCGGTACTTGATGGTTATCCTATTTATAGCTCGAGAATCTGTACACATCCTCGACTCTCCATCCTTCTTTGGTGCAAGTACTGCAAGTACTGCACATGGACTCAGGCTCTCTCGAATCAAGCCCTTCCTCAACAGCTCCTGAACTTGTCTATTTAGCTCCTCTGTTTCAGTAGGAGTCATCCTGTGAGCAGCCTTGTTAGGAAAACTAGCTCCTGGAATCAGATCTATTTGATGACTAATTTGCCTTACTGGTGGCAATCCATCTGGAACATTATCAGAGATAATATCTCCAAATTCTCCTAGTAAATCTGAAACTTCAAATGGTATTTCACTACTACCTTCTTATCTTTCCTAGGAATCAAAGCATAGCACATGCGCTGATGTTTCATGCCATCTAAAAACTTCCTTCCATCAACAAGACAAATCCTAGCACTGCTACATACCTTTTCACCTTCCTTTTTCATGGGCTTTAATTTGTGGCGAACTCCATCCTTTGTCAGAGAGTATGTGTTTGCATGTCCATCATGTATTGCATGTCTATCAAACTGCCATGGTCTACCCAACAATAGATGGCAAACATCCATCGAAATAACATCACAGAGAACTTCATCATGGTAACTCCCAATTTTGAATTTTACTAAACATTGTTCACTTACCAGGACCTTATGATCATCTTTTACCCAAGAAATCTGATAGGGCTGGGGATGTTTCTCCCTCTTGAACTTCAACTTAGAGACCATCTCTTCTGATACCAGGTTATCAGTGCTACCACCATTAATGATCACATCACAACATTTATCCTCACACTTGCATCTAGTACGGAACAAACTCCTTCGTTGTCCTGGTTCATTTTCACCACTTAGTAGGACTCTTTCATTTACCAAGGTCTCTCCTCTTTCTGCATCCTCTGAATGTGATGATTGTGCATCCTCATCCACATGAGCAACCCTAGCTTGGCCCTCAGCTCTCCTATCTGTCCTTCCTTATCGTTGAGGGCATTCAAAGGCACGATGACCTTCTTCATTGCAATGGAAATAGGTACCACGGAAGCCTCCTCTTCCTTGTCCACGTCCTCTACCTCTTCCTCTTTGATTTCCAAAGTCTTGATCACGGGAGCGGTTGAAACCCTCATTCCTCTGGTTCCTACTAGTACCCTCATCTTCATTTTTCTTTTGAGTTTCATTGCGGCCTCTAGTTGATCTACCGCTTCCCCTTCCTCCTTGACCGCACCCTCTTTGTCTTCCCTCAAACCTTTTACTCAGCTTCTCTTCAACTCGTAGGGAAAACTGGTATGCTTCTTCAACGCTGGTCATTCTTACCAGACTTAGTTCTTCCTGGATGCTAGGTCGTAACCCACTGATATAATGAGCAACCTTCTCCTTATTTGCTTCTACATGCCCCGCTCTAATCAAGAGTCGGTAAAACTCCTCTGTATATTCTTGGACTAATCTTCCTGCTTGCTTTAACCCATGCATCTTCTTAAACAGATCAAGCTCGTAGTCCACAGGAATGAACTGCTTCTTCAATTTATCCACCATGCGATCCCATCTTGTGATCTTCTCCTTTCCTCTTCTAAGTCTTTCCAGTTGAATCTCTTGCCACCAGATTTTGGCATGGCCTTTTAGTTTGGCCTTTGCAAACTTAACCCTATCTGGGTCCCTTATATCCTCATATTCAAAGTATTCATCCAGTTCATTGATCCAATCGATCAACTCATCTGGTTTCAAATTTCCTAAAAATATGCCCACTTCAATTGTAGGTCTTTTCCCGAACCTAGAAATGGCCCTAAAAAGCCTTTCCTCTACAGGATTCAGAACTTCCCCGTCAACTTCCATTACTTCCTCTTCATTGTCATCCTCACTATTGTCATCTGCAGCAATATTTGCTCCTCTTCGAAGCTCCTCTTGCAATGCTTGTACCTGTCTCTGGAGGGCTCTAACCTCCTCAGGATCAACAGCTCTGGCCCTTCCACCACTCTCTCTCCGTGGAGGCATCTTCTAACTCGAACCCACAACCACACAGTCCTGGTGCAAACTGCCTCACAGTCGGCGCTCTGTCTACACACTCAGGAAAATTGGCTCTGATACCACTTGATGGGGACACAACCCAACAACCAGAATAGACACAATAGAAAGGGGAAATTATATTAACTGAGAAAATAAGCTGGTACAAACAGTGTAGAGAAAATAAACTCAAAACATGCCCTGCGGGCTTACAATAGCATAAATCTGGAGAATATTTCTCCTTTTAGCACCTCCTCTCAAGCTCCAATCCAAACTGCCTTTTACAATGCCAGAAATCTCCTTAAATAGACCCCAGAGGGTTAAGGACTAGGAGTACATTCTAGAAGGTGCTAGTAGGCATCCATCAACAAAATAGAAGGTTTCGGAAGCTGCGTTAGAAGTCGGTGCAATTCTAGAAGAATCCAGAAACGGTAGCCGAACTTTCGGGAGGCATAACTTTTGAACCGTAACTCCGATTGACAAACCGTTTACATTTTTGGAAAGCTCTCGAAGCGCTCTATAGCCCTATGGAAAAGCTTTGCTTGTCCCCCATTTTTTGACCCTTTTCGAGGTCATTTAATGCCCCAAACCTGACTTTGAAGCATTCTTAGGGGGTCTCCAAAACCTGAAAAACTGCAATAACTTTCAAACCGTGGGGCCTTTTGACCTGATTCTTTTTCTGGAATGCTCTAAATCTCAATTACATTCACCTGGCCAAGTCACACCTTCTAGGTCACCAAAATGATGGTCAAATTGCATGCTCCTATTTTTTCAAGATTTTTAAATGCACTGATAGTTGAACTATGAGAGTTGGAACCTTTATTTGAGCCAAATGGGTATCCAAAAATGCAGAGATATAAAATAGAAACTAAGTCTAAGTACATTTTTTGGGTGACACAGGATTGCCCTTATACCTTTGGATGCTCCTGCATCACCGGGTCACTGTCGTACGGACTGTACGGACGTAAGGTCGAATTTTTTTTTAAAAAAAATTAAAAATGCACTGCCGTCAGATAGCCACCTACGCACAACTCATCAGCCACCACAGCCAACTGAGCAGCTGTTGGACAACCTCGACCTGGCCGCTATTGGCCAGCCACCCCCGCTCCGCCCACTGTAGCAGCGCCGCTTCAGTTTTGCCACCCCTGCAGCCACAACTGCCGAAGTCTCCGCTCAAGGTCCACCACCCTCCTATTTATGACACGTGGAGGGGTCATCTACATCAGCAGCCTACCTGGATATCTGGTCTAGTCAGCACCATAGTCTGCACAGTTGGCAACTCAAGCAGTCAGTCTATGACTGACACATGGCAGGTCTGCCATGTGGCCTCTGCCACGTCATCCACTTTGCCACATGGTGTCCACGTGGCACTACCATGTGACCTTTTTGTCGTATGGCCTAGAAACTATCAAATTTAATCGCATGAATTTTTGACATCAGCATGATATCATGCTTACATCAGCATCCTCCTTACACCTCTCCTAGTTCTATTTTGGACCTACTTGTGGTTTTTTGGCCATAACTTTTGCATACAGAGGTATTTTTTTGATCTGAAAGAAGCACCATAAAGTTGGTTCTAAGATGGAGACCTTGGTCAGGTATTTTTATGTTTTGATGCATTTTTATTATCTTTTGTTTTAGTCAAAGTCCAAAGTTATGTTTCTTACTCTGGCAAGCATATCTTTTGCATCCCATGTCTTTTTTTGAAAACTTTATATTTTTGGAAAGCTAGTTCTATCACCTTTTCAAAAATGTGGTCCTTTTTCTTAATTTTTTTCCCATGCTCTTTCTATCATAGTTTTAGTATTTTTGCTATATGGTGGATATTTTGAGTGTTTTAAGCCCGAGGATCATTTTCCTAGCATGGTTTCTCTTGTTTTTAGCTGTACTTTATTTTTTTGTAGCTTGTTTTCAATTCTAATCATTGTAGCTATCATTTTGAAGCACTTTTTTGTATCACACTAAGATAAAGTGCCACTTTTGCATTTCAGGGATCATGAACGTTGTTTTGAGTTAGTTGTACATGCACTATTTTCATAAAGCACCATGGGGGGGATAGTTGTTTGCTGTTTTAGAACTTCTCCCTTTGTCAAGTGAGTGTCCCTTCCACGACATTAGCCCCATGCAGACTCAATTTGACCATGTCTTTATAGGTGTCTGCACCTCTTTCCCTCTCTCATCATTCTTGGTTTGTCTGCAAGAGACTTTGGCCCACCTTCTTAGTTGCCTGTCATCACACCCTATTTGCATTAAGGGGGGGTTATACTATTATTCTAATGCATCTATGGTTTGATGGTTTGATAGTGTGAACTATGTATTCAGTGGTTGATCCTATATACAAGACGATTGCAGTGGCTGGCTACCTATGCATTTCGGTGAGATGGATCATCTACCATATAGACATGCTTGGTTCGTGCCTTCTTCTTCCATGGAGGTTTTTTAGATCAGCAATTTGGTAGATTTGCAGCTTCTACATACTTCAGTGATGCTTCTTCATGATCACTTCTTGTTCCTGTTTTAGGGGACATTTCCCTAGTTGGAGGCTTCTTCAGTTCTTCACTAGGTTCTTACCTCTTTTTGGGGGAGGGTTTTTCCCGCGTGGTTTTCTCTCTTTCCCCATTTTTTAGAGGTTGCATTTTTTTGCATTGTACTTGGGTACCTAACATGGCCTCGTTGTCGGGACCCATTATGCATTCATCTTAGTTTTGTGAGCTAAAGGCATTTCCCTAAGTTGCACTTAAGGGTGGGTGTTAGAGTAAATAATTATTTATTAATTATTTATTCTATTACTTAATCTTACTTAGGTAAATGAATTTATTTAATATTTTGTATTTAATGCATGTAGTGGTTAGTTGTTGACAACACAGGAGTTTGTTCCCTTCTAGCATGTTCCACCTTTTGTGGATATGTGTTGAGTTGTCATCCTTATCTTCTACCACCTTCTAGCTTGTTCCACAAGCTTCCTTGAGGTCTGTATAATTGAGCTCTCCCTCATTGTATTTTCATCACATCATTTGTGCATATTGTAAATACATTTTCATTGTGTTTGCATACTTGTGTTCTCTCATGTCTGTTTAGGGTTTTACCCTTGCTCCATGCTCTTCCTCTCCTTGGCTTCTCTTTGACAAGTTCTTGCGTGCAAGTGATCTTGGGCGTCTTCGGAGTTGGCTTTCCTCAACTCTTACAGATACAACATGGAATAAAGAAGAACATAAACATATAGCATGGACATGTATTCTTTGAAACGAAAGCATCCAAGAATGTAAGCGAAAGTAAAACTATTGAAGTGTAACGTGCCTCATTATGAACTCTTGATATTGCCAAAGTTGACAAAAAATTTTTCAACTATGAATAATGATATATTATATAATCAAAGTAACAAAGGAATTTCATATTCATGATAGTCAGTTTTCAAAGTATAGTAAAATACATAAGTTGAAGAAGAAAAATATCCTAAACTGAACACCACTATATGAAAATTATGCATTTTATCCCACAAAAACTTTAGCACTAGAACAACTACTTTTGATGTTTACTTGTGCAATTATTTTGCTCTTTTTTAGAATTTAATGACTGAAGATTAATTCAGTTTCTTTAAATTGTTATGGAAATCATAGTTGCACTTGTCCAATGTATCATTTGTCTACTCCTTAAGAAATGCTCTCTATGAACTCATTTATATCAAACACAGAAGTTGGATCCTTCTTTGTAATGATGCCCTATTTTACACAACATATTTTAAATATTATATGCCAAAATATATATCATGGTTGTACTTGTTCAATGTATGAAATGAAGAAAACCAAGTTTAAGATCAAATTATATTTTTTTTGAAATGAAATTTTATTCACAAAAGAGTAGATATGACAATGCACCTTTTTAGTTATAATGGTTGAGATAAGATTTACACGAGTAATATCAAAAGAAGGGTTCCAAACACAAATCCCAGATGGAGCTACTTGTTGACCTTGGCCACCAAGAGTATGAGTTAGCTCTTTTGGTGACCTCTCTTCAATTATTATATACTCACCAGAGGAAATTGAGAGATCTACTAAGGTCAGACGAGCAGCTACATAAAATGGGATATGATGGTGGAAAGCTAAGAGTGCCAGATTATATGTCCCTATTTTATTTGCTATCACCTATGAAAATATAATACCAACTTAGCAAGCCTTAATATACAAGAACAAATTGTTGGAAATAATCAAGACTAGCTAGCTTATTGAGAGGGGAGGGGTTAATCACTAACCTTAAAATTTTTAAATTAATACAACACTTAACCATAGAAATCATTCACCATTCATTCATTTAATCTATTGCATGCATGAGAAAAGATAAAAACTCATAACACATAAACACAGTATTTTGGTGACCTACAAACCTTCCAAATAGAAAGTAAAATTGGGGTGGGGATGATACCCAAAAAAATTCACTATTGTAGTATAAAGTTGACCTATTAGGGCTTACATTGACCACTTATGATGATCTGCCCTATTAAGAGCAATTTGGATTGCTAGGTCCACCTTGTTAGAGGTTTTGCAAACATACAATGAAGTATGCACTCTGTTAGGAGATTTATACAAAGACTATTAAGTCTACCCTATTAAAGGATTTGGAAAACTAATTCACTTGTCAAGATGAAATAGTAGATCTAACTTACAACTTGATTTCTAAATAGATCCTAAAGTACAAATCACCTCTTGTGACTAATATGTCTTTGTTGCTCCTTAATGACCTTGCTGAAAACTCCGCTCTACTGCTGATTTGCATTCACTCTTCTCAAAACATTACATTTCCACTCCTTAACATAGTCATGACAATAATTGATACATTGCAAATGATACAAAACATTACATATATATCATTCCAATAATTAAAATTGCAAGGTCGGCTAAAACACAAGTAAACAAAACATTATTGAGTCGGCCAAATAGTAGAAAACTTAGGCTCTTCAAGCTGACTCGGTGGCCTTCTGATACTCAACATCCACTTCATTACTTGGCATCATCATCCACTCGGTAGAAGTATAAGCATGATCCATACTAATCACACAATGTAGCTTGGAGCTCCGTAACCATTGGAGACTTGGTAGATATAGTGTCACTAGATAAATACTAAAACCTTTGTTTACCTTGCTATCACTTGGTAAACACTACAACTCCATTACTCAGTAGAAACTAATTTCATATCATGCAAACTAATGACTCAATAGATACTATGAAGCTCAGTGACCATTCTCTATTCGCTGAATATTGTGAGCTCGGTAAGCACTATTGAATTGCATATTCACTTGGTAGCTTTAGGAAAACTCGATGTGAATTGCTTAACTGTTGAACTTACAAAGTAACCACTAAATACTCAGTATAAACTGTGAATTGAGTGATGAACCGGTAGCCATTCAAAATCAAATAACTGTTGTCACTAATGAAAAATACAACATAATGCCCACAATCTCACCCTTTGGCATTAGTGATAAAAAAACTTATGAGCCAAAACTTATGTACATTGACATTTTGATTTTGATTTTTCAAAATTGATCTTTGTAAAGCTATCATATATACATATCTTACATATCTCCCCATACATATGGAATGATATATACATAGCTTTATCTGTACATATATCAATCTATTTTCGTCCTTATTTCTCCACAAGTCTCTTAGTTTCTCATGTGATCTTATTTTCTTCATTCTCCCCCTATTCTCTCCCCTTGTTCATCTCATACTCCCCCTTTTTGACAATAATGCCAAAGGGTATATACAATATATTCAAATAGAGACACCAAAATGTGAGAGAAACTTGGAATGTACCTTGAGAATAAGAGCCAATGTCTTATCCCAATTATCTTGCAAAATCTTGTAGGTGGAGAGTGCCACTTGAACTTCTATAGAAAGTTCAATCATATGATCTGCTATTGAAAAATTGTTATCTTGGACCAATGTTTCTAAATATGCAATATATTTTTGCATTGGGTCCATAACTGGAAGGATCATATTTTGGATATCAATCAGTATAGACCTAATCATGGCTTCCTCTCTGAGTAACTTTTCCTACATTTCTGACAAAAATTTCACCTTCGTGTGATGTGTTGAGCTTGAACTAAGGTAAATTTGTAACCTTTGAGCACTATCCTTCATGTCCATATCAATCTTATTCAATTTCTACTTAATATCCTTGGTATACTCAATAACATCACAAAGCTTGCCAAAAAGTAATGTTACATTTGTGAAGGATTGTTCAAGGTTGCTCAAAATTGTGGATAATTCTACTTGATTTATTGCAATGTGCTCAAGCACCTTATTGTCAAATTTCTTTTCTGCCTTCTCAATGAGCTTCTCTTGACCAGAAGTGTCCTCATTGAACTTATTTATAGCCTCTTCTAATTGTAACAAAGTGTGTTGAGATGGATCAACATCAACACCTATAGCCTTAGTAATTATGTTTTTGGCATTCTCAATTATTGTGAATTATTTGTCTATCTCTTCTCTTGGCTATTTCTACCTTGCCTTTTGCTCTAAAAGCTTACTAACCATTCTCATTTCATTGGTTGTGGCAGTATCCAAATCTATCTTAGGAATAACAATTTCCTTATCCAAGTCTATATCTTCATCAATTATTTTACAGTAAGAAGAAGTTTTAGAGGAGTCTTTGGTTTTACTTCGGTGCTTACTCCCTCGGATTTAGAAATAGAAACATTAGTTGATGTAGATGGACTAGCAGAAAAGTCTTGAATTTGTCCAACTAGAGGAAAACTAAGAGAAGTACCAACTGTGTCCAAAATTAATGTGCCTCCCAAAAATGATGTACCAATAGGTAATGTAAAAGTTGGAACAAAAATTAGTGTAGTTAAAGTTGTGGCAGACAAAATTGTAGAACAAACTGACAAACTTACTAAACAACCTATTGTAGAAGTTGACATAATTGTAGAACTGGTAGCTATGCATACTACTGAAGTAGATTACTCAAGTGTTGATGAAGAGGGATATAGTTCGGTAGATGAAGTAACTTATACTTCCATTGAAGATACCTAGAGTTGTGAGGTGGTAGGAGTAGATGATATTTTTGATGTAGTTGCATTCAATCCTACTGAAGCTGACTCTAACCCTAATGATGTTGCTATCTTAGGTAGAGAGTGAGGAAGGGAAGCAATGAATTCTACTATAATCTTCATTGGGTCATCTTCTTCATCTACTTACTTGTGTTCCTCATCAACTTCTTCCTCTTTCTCTTCATCATCAACCCTTAGTGCCTGATAGTCTTCAACATCAACCATAGGACATGGGGTATTATCAATCTTCTTCATCATCACTATCACCATCATCTTCCTTGATCTCAACTCTTACAACATGCTCAATGTATTTAATTAAAATCAAACATGTGTGGAATCTGATCATCATTTTACCTTCATTATTCTTCATGGCTACCTTTACTTCTACATCAGTAAGATTTGACAATAATTTTTTCAAGGATTGTTCATAAATATCCTTGGCTATCTGTGTAGTTGACTCCCACCTTGGCTATACTCTTACTAATAGTTCTTTTGAGATTTGGGGAGTAATCTGGTCTGGTAATACTTCCATTTTCTAATTTTGGTGAGTACTAACTCCTCAATCTGCATCTTCTCGGCATTAGTTCTAGTTTCAAACTTTAAAGCCTTCAAGTTTTTGATGCTAGCTCCTTCTTCCATCTATTTCAGCCTTTCTTGGAAAGTAAGTGGAGGCTTGTTGAACATAACTTCACCTTTACCTTTACCTTTTCCTCTCTTGGTGAAAAAAACTATGGAGGCCTTTGGTAGCTTGGTAATTGTATATGAGAAATATGTTAGCAAGTAATACTAATCTATTCAAAAACAAAAGCATTAACTAGCATATAAACCATAACATAAATGAGAGACTAAAGAGGAAACCCCAATTGGAAATGTGAGCCAAATGAATGGACTCTCCCAATGGGATTTAACTCCTTGCTTAGTAGATGGGTCTAAAGATTGGGATGTATGCTCAAGGTTCCCAAAAACTAGCTTCAATGGAGATGAAAAATGGCAAATTGGTAGCTTTGTGAGCTCTCAATTTGGCATCATAAGGGTATGGTTGATGGCTTTTGGCTCTCAAAAGGGCATTATAACTTTAGCTCCAAGATTGTGATGAAATGGCTTGGGAGGGGATTCAATTTATAGGCTAAGGGCTTGAGAGATGGAGGGCTAAGATGGAAGGAAAGATGAAATCTTAAGGAGGGCTAGGATGCACTCAAAAGGGAGCACATGGATTGTGCTTGTTTAGCACCAATCAGGGAGTGACACATGTCACAAGGTGAGTGGATGGAGGAAAGGGGATGGATGAGTCAACAAAGGAGGCTCAAAGGATAATATCTTCATAAAGACCCTTCATTATGGCTTGTAAGAGCTTGTAAGAGCTTGTAAGAGTCTTTATGGCTTTTGTAAGAGCATTCAAAGCTTAGTGGTTGGGATATTTTGGAGGGAGTTGAGATTGTTGACTTTCCTTGGCTTAAGAAAGTCTTAAGCTTTCTTAGGGAATGTGACAACATTAGGGGGTGGATTAGGCTTGGGTTTAGGATTAGATTAGGGATGTTAGAGATTTGCAAGTGGATGGCATTCATGAGGGTGGGTGAGTTAGTGGCTAAGCTTGGTTAGTATGGGTGGATGGGGTGGATTAGGCTAAAAAGAGGGTTTAGGGATAAGTTAGGGGCTTATTAGATTTTAGGGTTTTATTTATCAAATAGATTTATTTAATAAATGGGGATTTTGGATTTAGATAGAAGAATAGGATTTAATTGATAAATAATAGGTTATTTGATTTATCAATTAGGACTATAGATGATTAATTAAATTAATCAGCTAGGGGATGGCAAAGGATTAATTAAATAGGAATTTAATTAATGATGCCTTTAGAGATAACTAAATAGGATTACCAAAGCAATGTAATCAAATTTAGGCGTCTATAGTAATAATTACCCTGCCCTACTTCTTTGTTGGCTCTGCCTCCTTCTCAGCTTCTTGCTTTTCTCCTTCTTCTTCTTCTTCTTCTTATTCATTCTCTCCTTTTCCCTCTATAAGCATTAAGGGACTAGTGGCACTTTTCATCTTAGCTATCTTCCTCTTGCCTTTGCTGATTGCTTGAGTTAGCTTGATTTCTAGTTTAATTCTAGCTTTTGCCTCATCATATGTGCCAAAAAATAGTTTCTTGGAATCTGCAAGCTCATTTACCAGTGCTTCAATGATGTCCCTAGTTTAATCAATATTGACCTCATAGGGAAGAGGTTTCACCCATGCAACTCAGGGCTTGACTGCCTGAATATATACTTTATCACAGTCAACCATGAAACACACATCATTTGTATAATCCTCAACAAACTTAGGAGGAATCCTAAACCTATTTTTCATCCTTTCTTTGAAATATTCAAAATAATGGTCCATTATGCTATCAAAATTTACATCCATTTCTGCAATAAACTCATTTATTTGATACAAAATGGGAATATCCTTTCTCCATACAACAGAACCTTTGAATGGAAAGAATTTTTGCACATAAAAGAAAAGGCATGTCAACAAAGAACCAAATTTACAGGGATTGTTCTTTGATATCCAAATGCTATCCATATTCTTGTTTAATTGTTTGAGTAGTAACTCTAATAGATCAAATTCCATTTTTTTCTTCACAAATTTGAATGCTAAGTCCACTGCCTCACATGGCATGTTGTTTAAATGACTGGAACTATAAATTTTATGGGCAATCACATGAATTCTAAACATCAACTCCACAATAGAAATGGTGCTAATTTTCAAACCTCTACAATCCCACTTAGCTAGGGTTTTATTTTGGAGTTCATCCCATCTTAGGGTTTTGGTGAATTTTTCTTTGCTCAAAATGAGAAAGCCAGTAATCTTGTGAATCATCTTTTTGGTTATCAATATGGGCTGCTCCACCCATTACTAACCATTGTGTATGTGACTAAGAATATATGTAATCCATTTTATCTGAAAACTCATTGGCAGGTGTGATATGTGTGTCAACCCTTTTGTTTCAAGATGCTTGTGCTCAGGTTTCAATGAGCCATCAACACACATTTCCTCTAGAGCACTATCCATTTCTAGGGTTCCTATCTACTAAATTAAACACTTAAAATGAGTGCGAATATCATTAATCAGAAGTACCTTTGGCAAAAATTGTGATTGCACACCATTAGGGTCGAGTGCCTCTGCCACTGCTGGAACTAGTTTGAAATTCAGTGCTTTCCATTCTACACCCTTGACTAACATCTCTAAACCCCTTTTAACCTTGTTGTTGTTGGTACTTCCAGATGCCATTACTACTCGATAAGTGATGGAAAATTTCAAACAAATTCCTTAGCTACAAATTCACTTGAAATCACTTTGGAATTGCTTGAGTGCACTTGGAAATATCTTTTCTCTGTGAATACTGAAAACATGGTGAAAAATGGAGTTGAATTTTGCCCTTTTTCATAAAAAATTTCCATTAATGCTAGGTACCATACTGACATAGTGCATGACAGACTGTCATCCACTTACTAGCTCAGTAGAAACTTGTAACTTGACGATCAAACAAAACTTTCATTGCTCCCGACCTAGCTTGATTGAGTCAGTGACCAACCTTGTTCGGTATGAACTAAACTCATGTGATCTTTTTGTATCTGGAATACTAATTTGGATCTTTTTCTTTCTTCCATTTGGAACTTCTTGAGATATAGCATAAAGATGCAATTCCAATCCCTCCTTGAAGAATCTACTTGGAAATCGAGTCACCCACTTCTTGAGTGACATTGCCATCATTTGTACTATTCTGCTTGGTAGATTTAGGAGTCCACTACTATCTCATATGATTCTTGATATTGTTAGCTTTAGCTTTCTTCTCATCTTCAACTCTTCCTATGTTCATGTAGTTCTTAGTTATGTGACCAAATTTAGTGCATGTGTAACATCTTACTGTTGAAGCTCTTTTGCTTAAGTGATGTCTTGTGTAGTCTATGCCAATGTGTCCATATTCTCCACAATAGTGACATCTACACCAAGTGTTGTAATCCCAACCAAATATTGCTTTGATAATTTTTTTAGCTGGATTGAATGGTTTCGATCTACATTCAGATGCCTTGTAACCTTGTTTCTTGTATTTGTGACATTTACCTTCAAATTTTGGTTTATCCTTGAATTCATTAGCTTTATGACCATATTTATTACAATTGTAGAATTTTCCATTGAATTTTTCCTTTCCATTACTCCAATATTTGTTTGATGTATGACCTAACTTACCACATTGATTGCAAGTAGGACTTTGATTCCTTTGGGCACCTTGTTTGGAAGATTCACCTTCTTCTTTGTAACCAAGTCTTGCTTTACTTTTTTTTCTATGAAGAATTTTGCTCTCTTTGTTGATTCAATTGATCCATGTCTTCTTGGGATTTCATCATCCTTTCATTGAGTTTCTTTTTAGAGATTAGATCAGCTTTCAATCTTTCATTGATCTATCTTTCAGTGATTAGATCATTCCTTAAGTTTTCATTTTCAAATCTCAAATTCATGATTTCCTCATTAGCATCAGAGAGCTGATTGATAAGACTTTCTTATTGAAGGGATTGATTTTTATTTGCATTACTCCTTGCCTCTAAGTCTTCACTTGCCTTATTCCTTTGTTCCAAGATTTCACACATTCTTATTGACTGAACTTCTTGTTATCTTTTTAATTTTCTTACCTCTTCTTGCAGAGAGCCATTCTTTGCTAGGAGTTTTTTGATTGCCTCATTTTCTTCATCTAAACTACTTGATGGAAAAAGGTCTTCAATCTTTTTTTCAACATACTGATGGTCATTCATTTGTCTTGCAAGTTTCGTCCTTCTTTTCAAAGATTGGGAAAGATGCTCTTTTGCTTCCTTGAGTTGAGCTATGGCCATTTCAAGATCTAGCTTTTCATTCTCAATAGCTTTATCAAGTCTAAATATCTCCATTGTCCTTGATCTTTACTCAAGATGTCAAGCTTTATCCTAAGAACCACAAAGCTCTTATACCAATTTTTAGAAATAATCAAGCCTAGCTAGGTTACTGAGAGGGGAGGGGTGAATTAGTAACCTCAAAACTTTTAAATTAATACAACACTTAACCATATAAATCATTCACCATTCATTCATCTAATCTATTACATGCATGAGAAAAGACAAACATTCATAACACATAAACACAGTATTTTGGTGACCTAGAAACCTTCCAAATAGAAAGTAAAATTGGGTTGGGGATGATACCCACAAAAATTCACTACTACAGTATAAAGTTGGTCTATTAGGGCTTACATTGACCACTTGTGATGATCTACCCTGTTAAGAGCAATTTGGACTACTAGGACCACCTTGTTAAAGGTTTTGCAAACATACAATGAAGTATGCACTCTGTTAGGCAATTTATACAAAGACTATTAAGTCTACCTTGTTAAAGGATTTGGAAAACTGATTCACCTATTACGATGAAATAGTAGATCTGACTTACAACTTGATTGTTGAATAGATTCTAAAGTACAGATCACCTCTCATGACTGATATGTCTTTGTTGCTCCTTAATGACCCTGCTAAAAACTCTGCTCTACTGCTAATTCACATTCACTCCTCTCAAAACATTACATTTCCACTCCTTAACATACTCATGACAATAATTGATACATTGCAAATGATACAATACATTACATATATATCATTCCAATAATTACAATTGCAAGGTCGGCTAAAACACGAGTAAACAAAACATTACTGAGTTAGTCAAACAATAGAAAACTTGGGCTCTTCAAGTTGACTCAGTCACGTTCTGATACTTGGCATCCACTACATTACTTGGCATCGTCATGCACTCGATAGAAGTAGAAGCATGGTCCATACTAATCACACAACGTAGCTTGGAGCTCGATAACCATTGGAGACTCGGTAGATATAGTGTCACTCGATAAATACTAAAACCTTTGTTTACCTTTTCATCACTTGGTAAACACTACACATCCATTACTCAGTAGAAATTAATTTCATATCATGCAAACTGATGAATTGGTAGATACTATGAAGCTTGATGACCATGATCTACTTGGTGAATACTGTGAGATCGGTAAACACTATTGAACTATATATTCACTTGGTAGCTTCAAGAATACTCAATGTGAATTGCTTAACTATTTAAATTACAAAGTAACCACTAAATGCTCGATATAAACTATGAATTAAGTGATGAGCTCGGTAGCCATTCAAAATAAAATAAGTGTTGTCACTAATGACAAATACAACATAATGCCAACATAAATGTTGTTGAAAAATTATGTCAGTCAATCATCTAATGAGATTTAATTTGATGAACATCAATTTCAAATATCATAGCAAAGAAATTGTAGGATATTAATAGTAATTCTACATACCATTTGTGATATGTTTATTACTAACTACTTCAAGAACTGAATAAAATATCTGATTCATCTCTTCTTGAAAACTTAGTTTATCTCTATTACTCTTTCCTCCAACTACAATAGATGTTCCATCTTGCAAAGCCCATACCTACACATCCATTGTTTATTTTGTAAATCAACACATTAGACATAATTTTCATGTCATTATCCAAATGGTGATAACTTGAAAAATACATTAACCAAAAATTGAAATGAATTTTGTGAAGGTAGAAATTTGCTAAATCTAGGCTTACCTATGAATGAGAAAAAAAGCTGACAATAGTTGTGAACATGAGTGCTCCAAATCCAACATATACCATAGGAACCCCTAGATCCAACTGAGATTAGGCAAAATAGTTACCTAGAAGTAAGGAAAGTATGGTTAAAAGAAGAATTCATATCTTAGTTATACTTTGTCATCTTTTTTTCATAACAACTATAAAAGGAAGGGTAGTCATAACTGATAATCAATGAGTCTGGTATACTCATTGTGATTAATCTCAACTCCTTTTCATTAAATTTTGTACACATGATTATTCAATCTAATTCCACTCAAAATAGAGTTATCTCCATTATATTCTTTATAGGTTTAGATGATAAACTATCAAACAGAAACAAACAATGGAGGAAAATTATGGACCTTTAGTTCTAGGCTAGTGCTACCAATCACATCATCCACATTAACTTCCATGCCATCAATGGTTATTAGATGATTTGACCCAGGCCACCTAAATCCCACAAACAACCCTTCTTGATCATACATCACAACAAAATGCAGATCTTGAGCCAAAATTGATCTCTAATGTCAAAGAAATAATCACTAGATATAATAAATTAACTATATGATTTTCCCACAGTCCACAATTGATTTAGTTACAAATTTATGGAATATATTGTGTATAAGTATTTGAATCAACATTTTGGATTGCACACTAAAATGCGTTCTTAGCTCTCTTGTATCCTGATGATAAACATACAACATGATCTGAAAAGTTGATTCAAATCTTATACACAATATTTTTTAGAAATATATAAATGAATCAAATATAATGGTTTAGAAGCCCCAAAATTTAGGAAATGACAAAAATATCCTCCAAGATGATTTCTTTTTTTGGCTCTTTCAAATAGAGATTTAAAGATTTTAGAAATAAATATTTCTCATGTATACTTACATTCCTTTAGGATTGGTAGAACTATTATCATCTTCTAGTGGCAAGAATATACCAAAAAGTTTATTATCTCCACTCTGTAATGTAGCCATTGCAACATTGAATGGTCTTGCACCATTCTTGTGTATTTGAAGAGCTAAGATACTCCAATTTTTTTGATAGATTGTAATGCCCCCAAATCATAATGGGCTATTCACACTGATAGTCTTCATTAGAAATTCCTTTCCATTTGTATCATGCATAGAAAGGTCAATGTGAAATTGGGATACCTAAATAAAGATGGGCAAGAAAAATGAATAACAGTGAAATAGCTACTATTAACATCTCAATGCAATTTTTGAAAGAGACTTGATTATTTTGAAATTATCAAACTGAAAAGTTTAAGTAGACTATGTTCCCTATCTAGTATCTATGATGTCATTATCATGACACTGCAATTTGGAAGCATGCAATGTCAAAGTAATTCTAGAGAAGGTAGAATGCAAATTTTAAAGACAAACAACATGCAAGTGTCCCCTCATAATAAAGACAATTCCTTGAATAAAATTTGGCGTCAAAGGATCCCTCATTTTGGTAAAGATCATCAAAAAACTATAAGAGACATGAAATTTGCATAGTTCATGATAGTTCAGTGAATGCTTTTGGATATAATGATGCAACTTTTTTCAGCATCAACAGTTTGGATCACACTCACATTTTTTCTCAAATGGTGATGCTAGAAAACACTACACAATTATATCTAGAAGCATCCATCAATACCAGAAAACTATCCTTGATTCCTCTATAGGTTGTATTATGGATGCACTATATGAAATCTTTCTCTTGAAGCATATGGGGGAAAATGTAGTTATAATTCATATATCAACTATGGCATGGAGTCCCTATAGCACTAAACTTCTCAAAGATTTGCCTAATTAATGTCTTTGAGGATGTGAAAAAGAAAGAAGAGTGACAAAGAAAAAAGAGTGTCAACTATATAAATCTCAAGATATCAGCAAGAAATGACTGTAAATGCTTTCCAGATTTGAAATTCATGTAAAAAATGTCACAAATAGCATAAAAACCAATCTTACTTATAAGAGCTATTTTGATTGTGTGGATTCTGCCATTCTAGAGATGATTGAGAAATTTGTTAGCATCATTTAATAATTTAAAGTAAATAGTACTCACATTAAAGATTTTACTAAGTCGCATATTTCATCTTTAGATAGAAAAGGCAGTGATCTTATATAAAGAATCATTTATCTAGCTCAAGAGGTCATAAAATTAAAAATAATTTAAGCATTTTAAGCATATGAACTTGTGTGAATGCTCTAAAAGTAGCACCTCAATAAGATCCATAAAAGTCACGCAATCATCTACTGCCAATTTTGAAGCTTGAGATGGCATTATAGTTTTTTGAACTTAGATAAAAGCAATAGAAATGTGTAAAGATGATACATAATACTAAATATTTAGGTTACCCTAACAAAAAAACATTATTTTGAACTCTTAAACAACATGTTCAAATACATAGACTAAAATCAAAAGCTTACCACACTAGTGGATATCAAAGAAGAATTTGTTTGAAAGATCAACTGCCAAATCTTCTCTTTTATGAGCATATCATCTGCAATTCAAGTGATATATTTCCATAGTTATGGCACAAAGAGCTCATATAAAGATGATTATAGAATGAGATGGATTATCAAAATCAATTTTCTAGTGGGCAGACTATTCAAGTTTTGCATTAATAAGGGAATTAATCTCGCCAATAGTGGAAAGAAATAAATAATAATCCTAATAACCCACAACCTGATTAGATTAATCTGGCACAAATTGAGCTATAATTTATCAAATTTTAAATTCCAATCACTTAAACTTACTAGCTTTTGTACTAGTAGCTACAATCTCTACCACAAGAAAAAGAGCATAGATTCCCTCAACTCTATGTGCAAGCTTTGAAACATCACTTTTAATAATTTGAAGTAGAGGCTCCACCAAGGGTTGCATCTATGCAATCAATCATGTAATCTAATATCTTCAAACTCATATCCATAACAGATGTGATAAATCTCTAAAAATTTATCTATAAAATATTAAAATCATTGTAATGTAAAACTTTACCCAAAGAGTTTGACCAACTAAATTTACCCATATCAAAATCTCCATGCTCTTGCATGCCATTCATAAACAATGAAGATGTCCTCTTTATAGGGATTCCTTCTCTTTGAGTCCACTAATAAAGAATGATGCAACATTATCTAGAATTCTTTCTGTTGATCTTAGAATCCAAGAACCTAGGGCTGACAGTAGTGAAAGATGAACCTCCTCATTACCTGCAAATTTCATCTAATAGCAAGCACATCAGATATAACTAAATTCAAGAAAATATTCTACCTGTCAATATTGAGAATCAAACATTTAGTGATTAGTAAGAAGTATACCATCTTCTTTATAAGTTGACATCAAGAAGAGGGATATGGAGGTGGCCAGAGTCTTTAAGGCTTTGCCAGGAGGTGCATTTGATAGAGCTTGAATTGTGCTAAATATTCCAACTCTTTGATAAGGAAATACTAATTTCCCTTTTAGTCTTGTAAAAGGTAAAATTATATTTATAAAGAACTAAATTAAGTTAATAGTTCAATTGTAGACCATCAAAACTATATTGCTTATCAATGCATCCTATGGACCTAATGCATTTCATTTTTTTTAGTTAACCATCAAAATTGTATTTCTTATCAATGCATACAACTATTAAAAAGATAGGAGAGTTTAGAGATGGTCACAAAGAATGTTGGTTTTCTTTGTAGCAGTGAATCACCAAGAGAATGACCTTCAAAAACCAGTGGCAGGTGTGTCTTTGAAGAATAGCATGAGATCATTAGATATATAAAATGAAGTAAAAGAATGCATTTCCAATGCACCATCTCCATCAAATCATCCATGTTAACTCCCAATCTAATCTATTGGCCATGAGCAAAGTAACTATTGTATGAGAGAGCACATGCAAAATCCATTCAAATACCAATATTAGGTGCATATGCTTTCGATTTGGCAGAAAATTCATTTTCTATTGAGTATCAACCACCAAATACCTTTCATGGCACCTTTAGAGACCAATGCCATACCTAAGAAGCCCCATAATGACCAAAATGCACTACGAAAATCCTAGATGCAGAAAGAGCATGCAACTTTGATGTTCTTGTAGGACAAAATAAAATCATTATGCATTCATCTATAATTATAAGCTCTCTAATTAGAATGCATCAAGATTAGTCAGTAGTAGTATCATATAGTGGTATAAATTATATAAAATATAGAAAGATTCATTCAAAAATCACTGACCTCATATTGGCTTTGTTATTTTTTATGCATGCAAGTTTACATGCTAAAAATGTGACTGTCCAATACTAATGTGATTTGTGAATTGCCGAACCAAATTTACACATTTTTTAATTGAAAAGCATCATCAATGATTGAAGTAATCCAATCTAAAGGTTGTTGATGCCTTCATATGCAATATGTAGGTTTCTAGCCAAACACACTTTTTAGTTATCTATCTTCCTGATTGTAGAAACTACTATGAATCTATAAAGAGGCTGCGGCTCACTAAAACATGGGAATCTTACACATTTTCTTTGGTTTGCATCATTGTGAATCTTTCCCTTAACCTTTGCAAAAAAATAAAGCAAGTTTACAAAGGAAAACCAGATATTGAGTTTTTCATGGGAATATATTAAAAGAAAATTATAACCACCTTAACAAAAGTAGCACATGGTAATCTACCTCAAAATGATAGAAGAGGACATTCTCTGTAAATATACAATGGTTACTCAATTTTGGCATATAATTCAATAGCTGCCTCTAATATAAATAGACTTACAAGACAAAAATTCAAAAGCAACCTTCAGTGCTTATCAGACATTCGAACATTTTGGCTGATGAAAAAAAATCCAATAGGAACGAGGCATATTCAAATCTAGATAGAAATAAAAAGTTACTAGAAAATGACATTCCCTTTTATCCATTTATGGTACAATGGAAAACTTAAATCCTATTCAAGTACAGGGAATGTATAAGAAGATGAGAATTTCAGTATCAATTCCTTAAGTTAGCCATACTGATAGAATCAGCTCATCCCTATTAAATGTTCTCTTGTCCTCCCAAAATAACTACCATTGATGTTCCTCACTTGCATTATATTGATGATTTAAAAAATGTGGAAAAAGTCAAATTAAAACTTCAAAAATATTCTAAACCATGTAAATAGCATGCAAGGCACTCTAAAAGCCAACATCTCCATTCAATAGATTCATTCTCAAGTCCAGTCTCAAAAGATATAGTTGTATCTTTATTATAGAAAGACACATGCACCAACAAAAAAAACATCTAGAAGCTCGATCTAGTTGTTGATAGATGCTTATGTCTAGCCAATCAGATTCAATCATTACCAATTACACACAGGAGGATCAATGCCATCAAGATATTGCCTAATTTAATCAGATACATCAAAATCTTACCTCAACAACTATTCAACCATAATATAGTTGCATCTCCAACTCACATGTTCAAGGCACAACATGGTAACAAACTCCCAAGATATATGAAAACAACAATACTCATTAAAAAGCATTGAAAGTGGGTTTGACAGGCCCATTTTTGGTGACCATAAGCCTTTATTTTCTTATTTGAATTCTTATATTTGAAAAGACTCAAAAGTAATATGTATGTGTATGACCCTTTAACAAAAAAATTAATTGATGATATGTATATGCATTGTTGGTTCTTTCACTTTCTTGCATCTAATGATAGATCAGAGTGTGATCATAAATACTTTCCCTAGACATCTAAAGAAGTTTCTATCTATTTAGCATTGACATTGAATAAAAACTTCAATGTTCTTATTACCATAAAATTTTAAGTGTAATTAAATCACATAATATATGCCTCACATAAGTACTTCTCCTGGGCATATAAACAACTTAATCTATAAAGTTTGTGATTTTGTATATGCTTCCGATTTGGCATCTACCAGTTCAGCTTCATCCATTTAGCTCTCTAGTTTCCAGTCTTTGTCATTTTCTTTAATGTGATCTTGAATAATTTGAAACAAAGCCATCTTTGACTTCCAATCCCTTTCTACTCAAAATTTTTGTCATTTTCAATCCTTCTAGTAGAGCTAACAGCTTCATCCTCATTATTAGACTTGATGCCAAAAAATTATGATCCTCCTTTTATGAAGGAGCCTAAAGGATAGTGAATAATCATTCCCTTTCCAATTGGTCTAGGGTTTCCTTTGGAAACCCCATCAAAATTCAACTTTAAAAACCATCCTTAGGTGAAGACACTTTCTTGCCAACTAATAATTTTTATTCTTCACAACTATTCCAAAAATGGGAATGCGAGTCTTACTATTATGCATCACTTAATTTAGAGCTAAGTACAATTAGTTAGGGTTGGTAATTAAACTATGGTATTAAAGTGGGTTAAGCATGAGTGGAAAATTTTTAGACCTTTCATAGTGAAAACCTATATTTAAATCCACAATGAACATTTTACATGTTCATATGCCAAATTACACCATCCAATTTTGGGTGTTGTGGAACCTGATGGGTGAAATGAGGTGCAAGTCTTGCATCTTACATGGATTTGATGCAAGGTTACCACTTGGTTGTGACATCTAATCTCAAAGACTCTATGCAAGGGGAAATTACCAAGGGAAAAAAAGTCAAATTTAGTTATGTTTTCTGAACTCTTCCTGCCAGAATTTCAACAAGAGAAACAGGCCAATTTTTGCCATCTAGAGCTTGGTTTTAGTCAATATTTTTTGGTTATAGATATTTATACCTCAAGTTTTCCACATTTATATTGTTAAAAATCAATCTTAATTTTTTAAGTAGTGAAACATCTAATTGATAATAGGGGTGTGTAAATAAATCCAGTTTGTCTGATATAGATTTCTTTTAGAGCTAGTAGACTGTAAAAATTGGCATTGCATTAAGGGTTGCATAAGCATATTTCAACATCTACTATTTTATGCTTTATTGTAATTTTGTATGTGCATTTTAGTTAAAATATGGATTTCAAATTAAATTAAAATGTTGGGAAATTTTTTTTAAAGAGAGAAAAGAAATTCAGCACTTTTCTCATGTATAAATTAAATTTCATCATGAGTTTTGTGTTGATAAAAATTTCTTATTTAGTTTTTTCTACATTGATATCCACAACAAGACCATTTCACACCATATATGTATGAGATGATGCAAAACCTTTTTCAGATACATTTTTGCCAAGGTTTCTAGTCTACATGTAGAATTGATAAGATGGATTTTGTTACTATGATATCAATGATAATAAATTTGGACTAATGTTCCTATGTTAGAAAATGGCACTCAAAAAAATTAGGCCTTCACCACTATGATTGCATGTTTGGTTAATCTCTAATTTTATTTTCCATTTATCAAGTTATGAGTGTTTTTATGGAGTTTCAGCACCCTGATACATGCTAATATTTGTAGGATGGGAAGGTTGTAGATACACTAGAGGGTGCAAATCCATCAAAATCAGCCAACAAAGTGGCCAAGCTATTTAGTTCCATAGACATGGCTGAGACAACTAGTCCTGCTAGTCTTGGAATGTCTTCTAGTTCTATGGTTATCAAGATAGTGAAAAAAATATATAAGTCACCTCAGACTGCTAAAATTGATATAGCGTTTGGTGATGCAATTAAGAGAAAACTGCAATAACTTGTGAATTCCAAACTAATGATGTTGTTTATGAAAGGGACACCCACAGTACATAATCCTTAATGTTTGGCAAATAAAAAGTCTAAGTAACCTAGCTAAAGAAAATTGATGATAGATGCCTACATAGAGATTTATTGAAAGGAGACCAAGCAAAAATATAAATAATGTAGTACTTAGAATCCCTAATGTTTTGCAAATCAATAGTTTAATTAACCTAGATAGAGAAAAAATGATGATATGTATGCCTACATAGAGATTTATGTAATACATGATCTTGATTCAAGGTTGTGTGTAATGGGTGAGTAATTATAGAAAGAACATCCTCTACAACCTTTTTAAATTATCAAACTATGACTTGGCTAACTAGGCTCTAGTCCTTGCTAGGTTTCACATGGAAACTATTCCTATTCTATATTGGTTACCTATATAGAGTATGGGGGAGAAAATAGATAATTGTATGTCTCGTGGATAGCTATACTACTACTCTACTTTCTCTATAGCTATAGAATATAAAAAATAAAACCCTAATAATGTTCATCAATTATCTAACAAATTGTTGGTATACTCATCCTAGTGGTAATGAAAATGTATTATATAGTCAACTCTCAAGGATTGAAGATTCAAAGAAGTAATTTCTACAACTACAGGGAATGGTAATTCCCTTTCCTATCTCAAATATATGTTCTATATCAACCCATAGATGCATGTGTTTGTCACGGAATTCATAATAAAACATTGAGGAATCCATTAACTGCTAAATCTATGATTTAATTTTATAGAAATATTCAAGTATTTACTTAAAAGTTCCAGGAAAGAATAAAATAAAACAATATTTTCTTAGTTTGTATGAAATTGGGAATGGGAAATTTACTAGAGACTCTTGTGTTGTAGGATAGATTTTCATGCTTAGGGTTTATATGCTAACATGACTATGAAAAGTCATGGTGATGGCTTGAATTTCCTTGATGTGATTGATCAATGTTTACTTTCAGTTGTATTAATATTCAAACTAGGTTAGTAATCAATTTTTTTTTCAGTAGATTATATTCAAACTAGGTTTTAGATTTTTTTGGAGTAGCTATCCCATTTGATGGATTGTTTCTTTGTGTTTTGAGATTTATGGGATTTTTCTTAATTTCAATGGGTTAAGCTAGCATCTTATCTATAGCAGGCCCTAGTGTGATTTCTCTGTTGGAATTATAGATGGAGTAACTAAGAGGGGGGGGGTGAATCAGTTACCACAAAAAAAAATCTATAGATCCCTTAGATGTCTTAAATAACTAGTTACTGCTATCACTCAATAGCTGAACTATGTATTAAGTTATAACTGATCTTTAAGCATTCACAATTATTAACATGTATGCAAAAGGAAATAAAATGAACACAAGAGACACTAGCTTTAATATGGAAACCCAATATGGAAAAAACCACCAAGTAACTAGCTACCAATCTTCACTCTTCTAAAGTGAGCCTTGTTAGGAGCCAACCCTGTTAAAGGTTACAAAACACACTGTTAGGTGTGACCCTATTAGATGATTTAAACACCTTGCTAGAGGAATTTAGAAAAAAATAGTAGAACTGTCCACCTTGTTAGAGGATTTACAAAATGGCTGCTAAACCAACTCTGTTAAGAGATTGAGAATTCACTGCTACAATTGTGAGAAAGTAACAATGAGTGAGCTGAATGAGATGTACTAAACTTTGCTAATATAGATCTTTGTTCTACTTCAATAGATCCTTACTAATCAAATACATCTTTGCTACTCCTCAAGGATATCTAATCCTTCTTCAAAATTCACTCACACTTCCTCTTTACAATCAATCCACTTGCATTCTTGCTCATTCATCTGTTCACTCATTCTTTAGAATTCACAACTTGACCTTTTATTTATACCTTATAAATTGTCAAGTTAGCTCAATTTACAAGTTATATTTACCAATAAACAATACATCAGTCAGCTACAGTCATTACATGAAATAATTAAACTTTATTTCTCAAAACAATGAAATCCTTCATTGGCCAACCTTTCTTAGTAAACACTACTCCATAAATGATTTCCAGTGTTAACCAAGTGAAGCTCGATAAACACTGTGCACTCTACAAAAATCCTTTGGAGGCCGAGTGAACTCAGTAAGAACTAATTTCCTTCATTGACCTTGTGAGCTCGGTAGAAACTAACTTTCCTTTGTTAACCTTGGGAGCTCGATTAACACTAACCTCTATCTCAAAATCCTTTGATGCTTGAGTGAGCTCGGTAGAAACTATCTTCATAGTGTAGAATTCAAGAATGCTCAGTAGACTCTATAATTCTCTTTGCTAACCTATTGAGCTCGATAGGCTCTGTCTGATAACTAATATGATATTTGTGTAACATCAAAGATAACACACAATTAAACAATTGTATCCAATAATCTTCCTCTTTGGCATTGATGGCAACACAACATGTCATAGTAGAATGAAATTTGAAAACAAGTCTTTTCAAAACATTTCTCCCTCTTAGATTATATTCCACAAACTTCTCAAATATAGTAATCTCCTTCAGTGAAGGAATTACACAATGAACAAACTCTCCACAAACAAATGCAAATTTCAAAAAGTTTATGATAGAATACTCTCCCTCTTTGAGAACACAAGCCAAATGAGTAGCAATGTACCTTAGTAACTGATTCATATGCAATTTTCTCATGATTATGTTGCATCAACTGATAGATATTCAACTTATTACTTGTTGATACATCACTAAAACTTCATTTTAGCGAGCTTTAGATAGGGGAATGACCCCTAACTTACCTCTTAGATACAAGAATGCATCCTTAGGTAAAGGCTTGCTGAATATTTCTTCATTTGTATGGACATACTCCGATCTGATCTCCTTATATTGCACCAATTCTTTGACAAAATGATATTTTATTACGATATGCTTGGTTTTTGAATGCATCACTAGATTTTTAGATATGTTAATTGCACTTGTATTGTCACAAAACATAACAACTAGTTCTTTGATTCCCACCTTCATGCCTTCTAATAATTGCTTGAACTAAACAATATTAGAATAGGTTACTACTACTGCAACATACTTTGCTTTAGCTATAGATTGGGATGTACAAGTTTTCTTTTTGCTTGTCCAAGAAACCAACCTCTTTCCAAGAAAGAAAGTTCATCCACTTGTACTCTTTTTTTCATCAATGTTTCCTACCCAATCAGCATCAGTAAACACTTTTAAATCCATATTACCTCCAAATTTGTACCATAATCCATAATCTTTAGTTCCTTTCAAGTATCTCATGATCCTTTTGATTGCCATCATGTAATTTTCTCTTGGTTTTGCTGAAAATCTTGCTACAATACCAACTGCAAGGACAATATTTGGCCTTGTATGAACTACATATTACAACTTTCCAATTATAGATCTATATAGTGTCTGATCTACCTCCTTTGATTCATCATCCTTGGTAAGTTTCAATCTAATAGACATAGGAGTTCCAACTAGTTCATAGTCCTCCATACCAAACTTTTTTAGTATCTCCTTGATTTATTTTGATTGAGTAATGTACATGCCATTCTTACTCTACTGAATTTGAAGACCAACAAAGAATTTGATTTCTCCAAACATTGACATCTCAAATTCCTTGTTCATTTTCTCTGAAAATTGTTTGCAAAGATTATCATTTCCTGTCAACAAAGTATCATCCACAAATATTTCTACCAAAACAATCTTATTATCTAGTCCTTCCTTGATATATAAGATACTGTTATCATTAGTTTTCTAAAAACCAATCTCAATAAGATAGATATGCAATCTTTCATACCATGCTCTAGGGGCTTGTTTCAGACCACACAATACTTTATGTAATTTACAGACTATGTCCTTCTTGTCTAGATCAACAAAACCTTTAGGCTACTCAATGTAAAATTCCTCTTCCAGTACACCATTGAGAAATGTAGATTTGACATCCATCTAATAAACCTTAAATCTTTAATATGCAAGTAAGGTCCTAACACCTTCCAATATTGCAATAGGAGAAAAAGTCTCTCCATAGTCTATTCCTTCTTCTTGAGAGTATCCTTTGCATACCAGTCTAGCTTTGTTCCTTGACACCTTACCACCTTCATTCAACTTATTTCTGAAAAAACCCACTTAGTTCCAATCACATTTTTGTCTTTAGGCTTGGGTATAAGAGTCCATGTTTTGTTTTTCTCTATCTTCTCTATCTCTTCATTCATAGCCTCAATCCAACTTTCATTTTCTAATGCATCTTTGACACTTCTAGGTTCAAAATTAGCAAGTAAACAAATACCTTTCAACTTACTTCTTGTCATAGTACCTTCATATTTGTCTCCAATGATCTGATCTGGTGTATGATGTCTCCTGACATACTTTTCTAATATAGGTTCCTTGCCTTTTGGATGCTTTAAATTCTCATCCTTGTGTACTTTAACTTCAATTTCTAGCTATTCTCTCTGTTTCTTAGGTAGCATCAGAAGGTGACTCAGGTTCTTGTAGCTTAGTTTGAACTTCCTGCAATTTAGTTACTAAAGACTCAAGAGTAGAAGATTCCTGATTAATAGGTGTATCTAGCACTATATCAAGTTCAATGAAAAAAAATCTCTTGTAGTCTTCTAGTTCCCTTTTTCTTTCTTCTTCAATTCTTTTTGCAAACTCATCAACTTTCACATGTGCACTTTCTATGAATTTGTGAGTAGACAAATTCAAACATCTATATGCTTTACTCTTGCAAGAATATCCCAAAAATATTCCTTCATCACCCTTCACATCAAATTTACCTTTTTTAGATTCTTTCAAAATGTAACATTTTCTTCCAAATACTTTTAGATAACTTACATTGGGTTTATAGCTATACCATAACTCATAGGGAGTTTTGAATGAGTCCTTCTTTAGTTTTAGTTGGTTCAAGGTATGACCTATAGTGCTGATAGCTTCCTTCCAGTATTTGATAGCATAGGTTCTTGCACAATCCATGATAGATCCATTCCTTCTTTTAGCTATTCCATTTTTCTCGAGAGTTCCAAGGGTTGATACCTATCTTTTGATCCCTCTTTCAATGCAAAATTTATTGAACTCATGGGAGATGAACTGATCTAGTGTATGATGTCTCCTGGCATACTTTGCAAATACAGGTTCCTTTCCTTTTGAATTCTTTACCTTTTCATACTCGTGTACTTCAACTTCAATTTCTGGTTGTTTTGTCTATTGCTCAGGTCCTTCAAACTTGGTAGGCATTGGCTTAGTAGCATTAGAAGGTGACTTAGGTTCATTTAGCTCAATTTGAACTTCTTTCAATTTGGTTACGAAAGACTCATGAGTAGAAGATTCTTGATTGACAGGTGTATCTTGCACTATATTAGATTCAATGAAAACAAATCTCCTATAGTCTTCTAGTTCCCTTTTTCTTTCTTCTTCAATTCTTTTTGCAAAATCATCAACTTTCACATGTGCACTTTCTATGACTTTGTGAGTAGACAAATTCAAACATCTATATGCTTTACTCTTGCAAGAATATCCCAAAAATATTCCTTCATCACCCTTCACATCAAATTTACCTTTTTTAGATTCTTTCAAAATGTAACATTTGCTTCCAAATACTTTTAGGTAACTTACATTGGGTTTATAGCCATACCATAAGTCATAGGAAGTTTTGAATGAGTCCTTCTTCAGTTGTACTTAGTTCAAGGTATGACCTACATTGTTGATAGCTTCCTTCTAGTATTTGATAGCAATGGTCTTTTCAATCATTGAGGTTCTTACACAATCCATGATAGATCCATTCCTTCTTTTAGCTATTCCATTTTGCTCGAGAGTTCCAAGGGTTGATACCTGTCTTTTGATCCCTCTTTCAATGCAAAAGTTATTGAAGTCATGGGAGATTAATTCACCACCTCTATTTGACCTCAAACATTTCAGTCTTTTGCCTATTTCCTTTTCTACTCTGGCCAAATACCATTTAAACTTTTCAAATGATTCTGATTTCTCTCTTAGTTACATGATGATCACCATTCTTGAATAATCATCAACAAAAAGAATGAAGAACTTTTCTCCAATATAGCTTTCAATTCCAATAGGTCCATACAAATCAGTATGCACAATTTCTAACACTTCTTTAGACCGATAGTTCTTACTTTTGAAGCTAGTTTTTCCCATCTTACCAATCTGAAAATTCTTGTATAGACCAACCTCTGGTTTCTTTATACTAGGAATGCCCCTTACTTTTCTAAATTTTCTTATTTTCACAAGGTTATCAAAGTTCACATGACACAATCTTCTATGCCATAACCAAATTTCTTAGCAATAAAGCATGAACATTCACCAAGTTCAAGATAGAACAAGTTACCTTTTGTTTGTGTGCCTAATTCAATCAGCTTTCCTTTGTCATTCAATAGTCTTACTTTTCCATGCATGAATTCCACTTTGAATCCATTATTGAGTAGCTATGCCACACTTAACAGATTGTGTTTTAGTCCTTCTACCCAATATGCATTATCACATACAAGCTCTTTGGTTAGTGAGATTCTTCCTCTTCTTTTTATGCAACAAGGTTCATTAATACCAAACCTCACACTACCACCATCATAGTCTTCAAAATGTTCAAACTTAGTTTTATCACCAGCCATATGATGAGAGCAACCACTATCTATAATCCATGTATCATTTTTACTCACATGGGAGATAAGTGCCATTTCTTCATCATTATTAGAATCATCTTTTATAGCAATATAAATAATTTCATCTTCTTCTTCATCAGAATCATTAGAATCCTTAGCCATGAAACATGTTTTCTTATTTTTGTTCTTGAATGATTTGAAGTTTTTCTTGCCATTGCACTTGTGACCTTTCTTCTCATCCTTGTTCTATTTATTTGGGCACTTAGCATAAATTTGTCCAATTTCTTCACATGAAAAACAAATTAGAGAAATTTTACCTTTGTATTTCCCTCTGCCTCTAGAATATTTCCTTGCAAGAAGAGCTTCAACCACCTTAAGATCATTGTCTGAACTCTATTCTAATTCTTCTTCACTTTTTGACTAAGAATCCTTTATCTTCTTGCCTTTCTCCTTGAGTGAAAGCTTGGCTTCAAATGCTGATTCAATGTTCTTGGTAGCTGGTGTAGACACCGAAAAATCCTTTAGAAAATAAAGTATTTTTATTTTCTGAAAAAATTCCTAATGACATCATCAATTATTAATTAATTATTTACTTAATTTATTTATTTTTATGTCATTAAATCCCTTTATCTTAATTAAAAATATTTAATTAAGGAATCCCTCCCAAAAATGTTTAAATCTTATTTAAACATTATTTCCTTATTTATTAATTATTTAATTAATAAATTGACCAAAAAAATTCAAAATAAATTATTTATTTATTTTTTACCCAAAACTTGGCCAATTTTCTTGAGACTATTAAACTCTTCCAAAATCTTCTAATCCTTCTTTAATTTTGATTAAAGGCTAATCTCATCATTTCCTACCCCTAATCCCAACTCAAAATATTTAATTAAGATTAAATATTAATCCTCATGTTTATTAAAACTATTTTAATAAATATCTCCTCAACCCAAACCCTTGAAATAAATAAAACTTTATTTATTTCTTAAAAACCTTATTTATCATCATCCTAGGAAGTTCTAGACTCTTCTAGAAAGTCTTCATCCTCATCCAAAGCCTAGACTCTTCTAGAAGATGCCAATCCTTATCTTTGACCTTAATCCTAATCCCCCCAACCTTGTCACATTCCCTAAACATGGGTTAAGACTTGCTAACCCAAGCCAAGGCCAACAAATATCTCCTCCTTCATCCACCCTCATTAAATGCCATCCATTGCCCATCTCTAACAAGCCTAATCTAATCTTACCTCAAGCCTAATCCAAGCCTTAATCATTTGCACATTCCTAAGTCAAGCTTAAGACTTTCTTAATCCAACCCAAGTCAAAATATCTCAACTCTCTCACAAATATCTCAATCATAAAACTTTATGAAGCCCACAAAGCCATAAATGACTCTTACAAGCCCATTCATTGCTCTTACAATCCATTATGAGGGTCTTTATGAGCTTTGAGCCTCCTTTGTTGACCCCTCAAGCCCTCTTGCTCTAACTAATGACCCTGTGACATGTGTCACTCTCTGATTGGCTGTAAAGAAGCACAATCCATGTGCTCTCCTCTCATTCAATCTAAACCTTCCATAAGCTTTCTCCCATCCTTGCATCCTAGCCCTTGATCCCTCAAGCCCTTTTTCTATTTAAGGAATCCTCTCCCAAGCCATTTTAACACAATCACCCATAGTAACAAAGTAATGCTATTTTGATCATGAAGTAAAGCCATAATGCCATTTTTGAGAAGCCATTTTATATCAAATCTATTCACCCAAGCCAAAATCCATCAAGAACACCATTGAAGCCTTTGGAGAATCGAGCATACATCCTATCTAATTAGACAAAGCTACTCAATAAGAGAGCTTCTCATTGAGAGAGCCCATTAATGGCTCATATTCTCAATTGAGAGCTCATCTTAGTCTATCTTGAAGCTACGTTTATTTAGTTTTGTGAATACTTTTGATTTGATATTTAGTGTTCTTTGCATTACTAATCCTCATATACATTTTGGCATGCCCGGTGGGACCCCGCATGGGTCATGCTTGTTATCATTTGTAGTCAAAATTGCATGTTTTGTACTAACTTTGGCTAATTTTCATGTTTTGGTGATTGGTGGGGGCATTTAATCAAGTTTTGCAGGTCCAAGGAAGCAAAAAGAAAATGAAGCAAGAGTTCTTTGCAAACATTCTGATGGGATTTAGAGTGTTTTCAGATATTTCAAGCTTATAGGTGGACGGAGCACTTGGAATTCTTCTTCCTCTTCTTGTCTATATTCTTTTTCTATTTCATTTACTTCTTCTTCTTCTTCTTGTGGGATCTTGGCCAAATTTTTTTTTTTAAGGGAGCAAAATCATAGACACCTTGTTTTAGTGCTTAAAATGTACTCCCAAATCATACTTAAATCCATTAAAAAATGAAAAATTTGCAAAAAAAATCTTTTAACAAATGAAACTAAATCAATCCAATCATTTGCATCCTTGCAACATCAAGGTTTTAGATGCATTCATGCAAAGTTAGGAACACTTCATTTTTGGAAATTTAAAAAGAACTTCAAATTTCCATTTCAAAAGGTTCAAAATCAACACTAAGTGCACACAAAATTCTAAATCAAACTCAAAGCATCAATCAGGGATAAAATGAACTTCATTTGCAAATATTTTTAAGTTCTTTTAAAATCTCATGAAAATTAAGAGTCCTAAATGGTTGCCAAAATTGTCCTAAAAGCTTTGTTATTTGTTCCAAACAAATGTCTTGTTGCAAAATCTTGAATGTTTCCTAGGCTTTTTATGCATCAAAACAATCTAGGAATATCATTTTTGGGCTTAAAACATGCAAACTAGAACAAAAAATCTTGAATGAAAACCAAAGTCCAAAGAGTCCTTTTTTTTGAGTCAAAAACAATCTTGAATGACCTAAATTGGAAAGAAAAGCATCCCTATTCCTTCCTCTTTGAATTTCAGTTCAAACAAACTAAATCTTGAATGATCTAAGGTTAAAACAAAGCACTTCAAAGTTTTTAAAACAACACACAAAATCTCAATCTTGAATGCTCGAAAGAAAGAACTTGAATGTTTAAACACTCGTCTTTGAATGCATGTTGCTAAAATCACTCTTGAGTGCCATGGATTAAAATCAAGTTTGTTTTTTTTCATTGGAATGCATAACAAATCCAATCTTGAATGCCAGAGATCAAATAATCATTATCATACATCACACTTCATCTTTTGAGGCATAAAAAGAATCCACATTTGAGAAACTTTCTAAGTTATAAAAACAAATAAAGACACTTGGAGTGAGTTTGTTGTTGGACTCACCCTCTTTAATCACCCATCATTCTAACCATTGGTTGCAATATTAGTGCCATATATGGGGATGGGTCTACCTAAGAAGGTGTTAAATGCTCCACAAAAATCAAACTCCACTCACTTGAGTTTTTATTGGTTTTTCTAAAATAGAAAATTTCTTGAATGCACATTAGTCTTGCTAACACTTCATTTGGGCATAAAAATTGAACAAATCTTGATGTGGAGGGCCTCTAGGTGTGTGCTTGAAATTGAGCTTTACACACATATTTGTTTTGGCCTTAAAATGAACAAACACCAACTCTTGAATGCCTTAAATGAAATTAATTGATGCTTGACGTGGAGGGCCTCCAGGCATGCAGGTTTACTTTCTTATTGACCCTAAATCTCCTTTGTGTATTCATTCTTTGATCACTTCTCTTTTGTTGGCACATTTTAAATTGGAATTAAACCTTTGCATCTTAATCATGTGTGTTTTCAAAAAGTCTAGATTAGAAAACTTAAGCGTCAGTTGGAAAAGAACTCTGTCTTTTAGCCCAAGATCATCAAAATCTTCTCTCCCCTTGTCGTCTTTCGAGGCCATCTTGGGTGCATAAGATTAGGATCCAAAATCTTGTTTAATTTTTAGGAGGCCTACTCATGGATTTCATCACCCCTTGGGATGACCTCAACTCTAGCATTTCGACGAAGTATAAAGATCAGGAGGTGAATCCAAAGACACCTCTCTTGGGATCAAAATTTTGTCACTCAGGCTAAGCCTCAAGGAACTTTATACCTTTTAGAAGTGAAAGAGGAGAAGTGGGTTACTGCTCCTCTCGGCTGTGTGACATCTTTTTGGTTTCATCTATGGATTTGGCCCTCACGTACCTTGCATATATCGAGGACTCCCTAGCTAAACCAAATTTCATCCTTGTAGAAAGCTTCCTAGGATATTGGTGTGTTTGACATGCTTGCTCCAAACTTTTTTCTGCTTGTTTGTTCATAGCTTTGAAATGAATGTTTGCCAACTTTGGTCAAAATCTTAGAAAAGCAAAAATCTCCCAGCTCAAGGCATACTTAGCATAGTCACTGCCTCATCAAAAAATCATCCAAGCTCCCCTGCCGCAACCAAATCTATCTAGTTCTTTGCTTTAGAACAGTCCCAAATCCAAAGTCCATCCAAATCATCCCCCTAGCTAGCTAGCAACCCAATCCAAAATCACCCAAGCCTTTAAGGAATTGTTGTTACTCTACTAGAGTTTTCTATCCAATCAATCTATCCAAATCCCTCAATCTCCCCAAGGTTATCCCTTTGACAAAGCTTTGTCTAGGGTAATCTAGCCTTGTCACTTGTCATCTCTCAAAACCTTAAGCTAAAGGTTGGGATCCACAAGTGGTCAATCTTGTGTCATGCCCATAGGATCATTTTTCTATCCTCAAGTTGACACCAAAAGCCACCAATCTTGCACATAGGAAAGCAAAACTTTCATTTTTCTACAGCATACCCTTGAAGTCTTCCATCCACAAGAAAGCCAAAAATCTCTAGCCAATCCTCCCTAGGTCTATCATGTAGCTTTGACTCTCCCTAGGAAATCTTTCATCAGCCAATCCAAAATTTGCACTTAATCCAAATCCAACCATGACCTTCCGTGTTCATCCATATGCAAGACCCCATCCCCATATAGCTCATTATCAAAACATGAAATCCCAACCCTATCATGATGAGTTTGGTTGCATTGTCCTTTCTCTTGCTACATCCTATTCCAATGATGATGAAAATCTTGTTTACTATGATGGGTACTTGAGAGCCTTAGATGCCTTACACCAACCATCCTCCAAAATCAAAGCATTCCTCCAAACTATCTAGTCATGCCATCTCATATCCCAGCTTCTCCTCCATCACCCAATCAACCAAGTTTCCAATCTTCCACCCCCATCACACTAGCTATTCTTGTCAATCCACCACCTCCACCTCCAACACACGAGTCTCCCAAGAATCTCCTAGAGGAAATACAAGAAAAGCCACCTTCAATAGTTGATAAGCCATGTCATCTAATCCAACCATGTGTAGTATTCAGTGATGAAGCTTCCCCATCTATAATATCACCTCCATCTTCCATAGCTATCATCCCCATACCATCCATCAAAATGCTTAAAATCCTTCCACTTCTCGCAAGCATCAAAATCCTACCACCTGTCAAATCCCTCCAAATCGTATCCACATCACCTCCAAGCATTTCCAAAATCTCCTATAATGACCCTTATGCATCCATCTTCTACTCACCCATCTCCACTACCGAATCTCCCATCTATCCATCCACTGCCTTTGAAGAATCTATCCCTTCACCTCCTATCGCACCATCCACTAAAATCCAATCCTATCAAGATCCTGACCAAAAGCATGTTGACATCCCCCAAAGCATAAACGAAGATATCATTGTACCATGTCTTCCATCTATAGTGCAGTCACCATCCCCTCCATCTCCAAAACCTCAAGCCATACCTCCTCTACTGCAGGATATCTTTTCATCCCATCAGCTAAATCAAGATCCTATCCTACCATCTCCTCCACTCCATGCTTCCATCTTACCACCTATCCAAGCTATTCCACCATCTATAATCTACCCTCTTGGTTCACTTACATTCATCCATGGTGGCCCCCTCTCAGCAGAAGAATTAAGAATAGTATCTCCTTGTTGCAATACATCTAATAAAGCCCTTCTACCATTTTCTACAAGCAAAAAGTTTTCTTAGCTTGTTCAAATGTTCAATCGATGGCATTATCAAGGTCAAGGTTTAGGACCACAAGAGCAAGGAATCAGAAAGCCTATTATTGCACAAAAGAATCTAGGATTTCATGGTCTTGGATATGTATCCAAAGGCTCACCATATAAAAGTTTTGGTACACGCCATCCCCAAACCAAGCCTATCTCCAAGCCCACCATGCCAGCCTTCCATCACTCCTTCAAGAAATCTTATGTCATCCGCCCTCCACCATCTTTGCAACCCAAAATAACCTACCATATCCCCCCTTCATCTGCTAAATCCATTTTGGGTCCCCATGTCCCAAAATCTACCATCCTCCATCCTCCTATCAGCCATCATAAAAATCCTATTCCCTCCATTCCTATGCAAGATCAACAAAGGCACATATCAGGGCACATCATCAATCATCATCCCCCTACATGCTCTTCCATATCCTCTCCATCTCACAAAGCTTCTTCTAACCATCTTCCCAAAGCTTACCATAGCAATGTGAATGCCAACTTCAAAATGCATAAAGCTAAAAATCCACATCCTAGGCAATCATATGTCTATTCTAAAAGACATACTCCAAAAAGGAAAAATCCAATCAAAGAATGCAAAACAATGCAAAAGTCTATGAAAAGAAAATCAAAAACCATGTGGATCCCAAAGAAACAAGTTGAAACCCAATGCATAATGGCATCCACCATTGCTAATCCCTCATCCAATGATTTGTGTCCCCCATCTTCTAACTCCATCTTGGGTACCTATATCTCCAAGCATGCTTCCAAAAATCCTCCATCAAGCTCGCATCTACCATCTATCCCCCATATGCTCTTTTCACACCTGTCCCAACATGTGCCAATGTTGATCCTACAAGCATCCCCATCTCATGCTCATTTCTAGCCTTTTCATCCCTCCATCTCCTACCATCAATCCCATCTAATTTGATCTATTGCATAAATCACACATCCGGTGTACCAACAGCTAGCAACAAAATTGAACATTCCAACAACCAGTGAAAAAATCCAAAAAAGCTAAAAATAGCTGAAGAAAGCCAAAATCATTGCAGCTAAGTCCAAAGTCAAAAAGTCAAAAAAGAAAAAGAAAAATAAAGCATCCAATAGTGAAAACTTGGCAATTCAAGCGCCTTGGACAAGTACCATGATGAAAACTTGGCAAACAAGTGTCATGCGTAATCTAGCCATCCCCAGCTTAGCCTATCATCCTCATGCTTTTGGTCACATCTTGCCATCTAGCTCCATCTTCCAATTTATCCACCTATCTTTCATCCTCTAGCTTTTATCTATCACTATCCACTTATCTTCTACAACCTCACCTCATCATCCTAGCTATCATCCATCTCCCTAGCACCTTCAACTTTTCCATCCTAGCTTCAATCCTATCACATCCATCATAAGACCTCCTTCTGCATGTCATCTTCTAACTAGGGGCACTGTATTCCTTGGAGATCTTGTCTTGTCCATCCTCCATTTTCATTGGCATCTCACTCTAGGCTATCCTCATGCTAATACAATGTCATCCTCTCATTAGCCATTCACTCTAACACCATCTATCAACTCAACTACCACCAACCTTAGCATTGTCTCCATCCTTGGTCACACATCTATCATCATCATTGGATGCATCCTGCCAAATCCATATCTTCTGTTATCACCTCATCCTTAGCTTCTGTATCTTACACCAACTTGAGCCATCCCACTATCTTATCATCCAGAGCTCCTATATAGCTTGTAAATAATATTGTATCCAACGCTTGTATCATACCTTGTATCATAGCTTGTATATCCAATCTTGTCCAAAACAACTTGTACATTTGTACCATATCTTGGTCTGTCAGCTTGTACATCCTCTTTAGCTTAGTACCATTGTACCTATCCAACTTTCATGTCAATTCATCCTTGATTAGCACCTTTCACACATCGCACAAATCTTGGCTAGCTATTCCAATGCATCCTTTAGCTAGATCTCCTATCACCAAAGTGTTATCTTTCTTAGTTAAGCTTGCCAGATGCATCACTCATCCAAATCCACCAGCTTAGGTGCTCTTCAATAAATCCTTGTAGGATATAGCTTTCCTCATGTCCAATCTTGGTCCGTTAGTACCTTGTCCTACCCATCTCATTGGCAAATGGATCTCTTTTGGATTTTTGCTTTCTTTTGATTTGGAATCTTTCCTTTTGGGTCTTGAAGTATCTTTTCCAAGCAATCTTTTTGTTCCCTCCTCAAGTTGCCACAATCTTCCATATCATGGTATGCTGTGAATGGGGCACTCTAAGCATACGGTTTTGATCAAGCCTTTCATTTGTTTCTTTTTTTCTTGTGGGTTACCCAATGTCAGTTCCATATTGTTTCCTCTAGGTTTCATGTGTGATGCTGGGCAATCCTTGTGTGTTTGTTTCGAGTTAGTCCGTTAGTCCTCTAGATGGTTGGTGACAAGGCCTTGATGTTCTTGTTAACCTTGGCAATTAACCAATAGTCATATAGCAAATCTAGTGCTCAACTACATGGTGGTACTTCTCTTTGAAGTATCCCCCTACTCAAAAAGTTTGAATGGATTCTCTTCATCTCCATTATCCCCCATCCATATCCAGCATTTGTCTCTCCTACCCAAACTTATTCATCAGTTTCTCTTTGAATAAATCTTCACTTTTACCTTTAGGGATCTACAATCCTAGTCTTAGGGATCCACCAATCCAATCAATCCACCAAGCCTCATCTTTTGAGATCCACAATCCTAGTCCTAGGGATCTCTGAAACCCATCTTTCGCCAATCTGACTCTTTGAAATCTTGTTGCATCAGCTTTATAATCCCCTCATCCTTCTCCCTATTCTAGATTCCTTTTTATAGCACTCTACTCCTTCATCCTCCACCTTCCCTAAAGTCTTAAGCTTGCTTCCTTTTTGGCATCTGATTCTCCTTTATCATTCTCCCATAGTGAGAGTTTGAGCTAATTCAACCCCTTCTCTTTGCCAATTTGAGTCTCCTTGCTCATCTCAGATTCTTGTATTTTTCAAGAAACCATCGAGCCTCATTTTCTCTCCCCGCCACCTTCTTGAGGGGGCATCATGCAGTCCATTCTCTCTCCTCTACCTAAGACTAGGGCAACTATGTTGCTCCATAAAGTCATCTCCATGTCATTTATATCTGAACTTCTTTGAAATAGTGTTGTTTCAACACTATGTCAAAGAGGGACAAAATGTAGACACCTAAAAATCTTTTATAAAATAAAGTATTTTTATTTTCTAAAAAAAAATTTGATGACATCATCATTTATTAATTAATTAATTATTTAATTAATTTATTTATTTTAATGCCATTAAATCCCTTTATCTTAATTAAAAATATTTAATTAAGGAATCCCTCCCAAAAATGTTTAAATCTTATTTAAACATTATTTTCTTATTTATTAATTATTTAATTAATAAATTGACCAAAAAATCCCAAAATAAATAATTTATTTAGTTTTTGCCCAAAACTTGGCCAATTTTCTTAAGACCACTAACCTCTTCCAAAATCTTCTAATCCTTCTTTAATTTCGATTAAAGGCTAATCCCATCATTTCCTACCCCTAATCCCAACTCAAAATATTTAATTAAGATTAACTATTAATCCTCATGTTTATTAAAAATATTTTAATAAATATCTCCTCAACCCAAACCCTTGAAATAAATAAAACCTTATTTATTTCCTAAAAACCTTATTTATCCTCATCTTAGGAAGTTCTAGACTCTTCTAGAAAGTCTTCATCCTCATCCAAAGCCTAGACTCTTCTAGAAGATGTCAATCCTTATCTTTGACCCTAATCCTAATTCCCCCCCTAACCTTGTCACATTCCCTAAACATGGGTTAAGACTTGCTAACCCAAGCCAAAGCCAACAAATATCTCCTCCTTCACCCACCCTCATTAAATGCCATCCACTTGCCCGTCTCTAACAAGTCTAATCTAATCTTAACCCAAACCTAATCCAAGCCTTAATCATTTGCACATTCCTAAGTCAATCTTAAGACTTTCTTAATCCAACCCAAGTCAAAATATCTCAACTCTCTCACAAATATCCCAACCATAAAACTTTATGAAGCCCACAAAGCCATAAATGACTCTTACAAGCCCATTCATTGCTCTTACAAGCCATTATGAGGGTCTTTATGAGCTTTGAACCTCCTTTGTTGACCCCTCAACCCCTCTTGCTCTAACCAATGACCCTGTGACATGTGTCACTTTTTGATTGGCTATAAGGAAGCACAATCCATGTGCTCTCCTCTCATTCAATCTAAACCTTCCATAAGCTTTCTCCCATCCTTGCATCCTAGCCCTTGATCCCTCAAGCCCTTTTCCTATTTAAGGAATCCTCTCCCAAGCAATTTTAACACAATCACCCATAGTAACAAAGTAATGCCATTTTGATCATGAAGTAAAGCCATAATGCCATTTTTGAGAAGCCATTTTACATCAAATCCATTCACCCAAGCCAAAATCCATCAAGAACACCATTGCAACCTTTGGAGAATCGGGCATACATCCTATCTAATTAGACAAACCTACTCAACAAGAGAGCTTCTCATTGAGAGAGCCCATTAATAGCTCATATTCTCAATTGAGAGCTCATCTTAGTCTATCTTGAAGCTATGTTTATTTAGTTTTGTGAATACTTTTGATTTGATATTTAGTGTTCTTTGCATTACTAATCCTCATATATAGTTGGAACATAATTATCATAATTATCTAGTTCAAATGTAGTCAATCTTCCAACTATGGCCCTAAATTTATCTTATAATTTGCTTCACATCTTCTTTCTTGAATTTCAGAAACTTTACTTACAACTGTTTCCTCCTCAATATCTCCTCCAGAAGCCTTGATTGCACTGATAACTACTTTGACTCTTTCAACATACTTAGCAATGTTTTCATCCTCTCTCATCCTCATCTGATCAAATTGTCCTCCTAGACTTTCAGCTTTGGCTCTTCTTACATTATCATCACCTTCATAGATTTCTTTTAGCTTGTTCCACATTTCAAAGGTAGTTTTGTAGTTCTTGACATCATCAAATTTTTTATAGCTTAGGGCAGATGCAATGTCTATTATCACGGTGTTATGAGTCTTTCTCTTAGTAATGTCATTAGTAGATAATGTACCAAAAGGAGTCACATATGCTTCATCCATATATTTCAATCCCGTATCTCTAATGGAAGCCAAATGGAGTCTCATGAGACCTTGCCATGCTAAAAAGTTATCCTTGTTAAGCCTTGAAATTTCCTTCTTTTAAGACATCCTGATCTTTAGCTTAGATCCTTGAAATCCTTCTTGCAAGCACCAAAAGATCTAATACCAAATGTTGGAATTATAGATGGAGTAATTAAGGGGGGGGGTTGGGGGGTGAATCAGTTACCACAAAAAAAATCTACAAATCCCTTAGATGTCTTAAATAACTAGTTACTATTGTCACTCAATAGCTAAACTATGTATTAAGTTATAACTGATCTTTAAGCATTCACAATTATTAACATGTATGCAAAAGGAAGTAACATGAACATAAGAGACACCAAATTTAATGTGGAAACCCAATATGGTAAAAACCATCAAGTAACTAGCTACCAATTTTTACTCTTCTAAAGTGAGCCCTATTATGAGACAACCCTGTTAAAGGTTACAAAACACACTATTAGGTGTGACCCTATTAGAAGATTTAAACAACTTGCTAGGAGTGGCCTTGCTAGAGGAATTTTGAATAGTTTAGTATAACTATCCGCTTTGTTAGAGGATTTACAAAATGGCTACTAAACCAACTCTGTTAAGAGATTTAGAATTCATTGCTACAATTGTGAGAAAGTAACAATGAGTGACCTAAATGAGATGCAACTGAACTTTACTGATACAGATCTCTATTCTGCTTCAATAGATCCTTACTAATCGAACACAACTCTGCTACTCCTCAAGTATATCTAATCCTTCTTCAAAATTTTCCCACACTTCCTCTTTATAATCAACTCACTTGCATGCTCACTCATTCATCCATTCACTCATGCTTTAGAATTCATAACTTGACCTTTTATTTATACCTTACAAATTATCAAGTCAGCTCAATTTACAAGTTATATTTACCAATAAACAATACATTAGTTGGCTATAGTCATTACATGAAACAATTAAACTTTATTTCCCAAAACAATGAAATCGTTCATTGGCCGACCCTACTCAATAAACACTACTCCAGAAAATGATTTCCAATGTTAACCAAGTGAAGCTCGGTAAACACTGTGAATTCTGCAAAAAATCCTTTGGAGGCTGAGTGAACTTGGTAAGAACTGATTTCCTTCATTGACCTTGTGAGCTCGGTAGAAACTAACTTTCCTTTTTTAACCTTGAGAGCTCGGTTAGCACTAACCTCTATCTCAAAATCCATTGATGCCTGAGTAAGCTCGATGGAAACTATCTTCACATATAGAATTCAAGAATGCTTGGTAGACTTTGTAATTCTCTTTGCTAACCTACTGAGCTTGAGAGACTCTGTCTGATTAACTAATATGACATTTGTGTAACATCAAAGACAAAACACAGTTAAACAATTGTATCCAACATTCTCTTCTAAATTTAATTTCTAGTAAAAAATAACTTAACTCAAGAGCAGCAAAGAATGAACTAGGTGTCGCCAAAATTCTCTACCCTCATTTTAACCACAATAGATGATTTTGTCTTATGCACAAATAGTGAAATGCTCATGGAAAAAGTGTTAAACATAGAGGCAATGGTTTTCCATAGTGTACAGCTGGTTCCATAAGCTAGAATATATATTTTGACATAGATGAAATCAAGCTTTACATCATAGCTAGATCTATTTGGTAGAATGTATGTTTTAATTTTAGAGGTACACTTTTGTATCAAACTAACCAACTAAGTTGTAAATTCTATTTTTAAATTATATGTTGTCATTAGATGCACATTAGATTTATTTCATTAAATTCCCTTAACTACATGGATGAATTTTCATCTTCACTATTGGCTACAAGCAGTTGTTCCCCAACTATTTCATCTATGTATCTACTATGTAGAGATATCATGTTGATTATTTTTAATTTGGCTACTTATGGTATTCTTATCCAATGTCTTGCAAATTACTTTGTAGTTTCTAATGTAATAAAGAAAAAATATCATGAATATATGTTTTATTGATGTTTCAGTTGCATTTGTGATTTTGCAACTCTTTCTTCATTCTTTTGATTTTTTACATAGGGAGTAGTAGATTTTAACAATCTTCTTCTAACCACTGAAGTAAGAATCCTTCATTCTTGCTATAACTCTTTATAATATAATTCTACACAAGCTTTGTATGGGGACATAAACATGTCTTCCCAGCTTAACATGATAAACCAATGTCAAGGTTGCCATCAGTATTATCTAGCATTAGCATCTTTTTGTAGCCATGGCAAAAAAAGTTGATGTTGCTAGGAACCACCTTTGAAAATCCAAAGGCCAAATGTAATATTGACTTTAAATATTATAGATATATCAAGTACAAGTTATTAACTACTACATTCAATCCAACAAGCACATAACCTAGAAGAAAATGGAGCTATTAAAGAAGGAAAATTATGGATTCTTGAAACATTTTGTTTCCCCTTGTTAACAATTTAGCTTTCAATCCTCTCAAATAGGAAGAATCACTTTGAATTAATTGAAAAGACTCAACAACATGAGTAAAGTTTATCAAGGATTTGTTCTAGACAAGAGAATGTGAAAAAATCCAACAAAGACTCAAGAAATATGCTTATAAGTGAACAGCTTGATAACCTCCTAAATAAAGATAATGAATATTTTTGAATGTAGATGTTGAGGATTTATTGGCTGTCATGTTTTTAGAGATTGAACTATGTCCTATAAGTCTACTCTAGTAGATGGGAAAGAGGGATTATTACATTTTGACAAATTCTGGAGAGGTTTTTATACAAATAAACTTTAAATGTGATTTTTTTGGGGGTTTTAGATGCATGCCATTTGAATACAAATGCATGATTTTTTGAGGGGGTTTGGATGTTGTGTGCAAAGAAATGCAAGAAATATAAAAAATTAAATCATTGGATAATGATGCTTCATCATTGATCAAGACAAATATAAAATGCCAATTGATAGTATTGGCTACTTGTTGTTGGATCACAGTTGTTTCATGGGAAAGCTTGTGTATCATCATCTAAGGTTCACTTCTATAATGTGGATTCCTATCCATGTCCTCATCCTTCTTCATGTTTAAGAGGTTATTTTGCACACATCTCCACCTTTGTAATAACTATGAAAACTGGGAAGAAATTTGGAGAGGTTGAGAGGATTTTTCCTGTCACTTTTTCTAAGCTTTCTGACCCCTTACATTTTCATATATCTGGTCTACTAATAAGTGGGCATTGAGAAATAGCTTTGCTGGTGAAATATGTATAAAAAATCCCTTACATTTTCATTCATGTGATCTACTAATAAGTGGACATTGAACAATAGCTCTGCTAATGAAATATGTTAAAAAAAATAGGGTATATAAGCTTAATAATTTCTCAGCTTTGGGATAGATCTACCATTAAGGACTGGTTTGAATAACTTATTAATTTGAAAACCTATGGATATTTGATTCTAGAAATACAAGGTTTGTGTGTGAGTTAGAGAATGATTAAGCAATCAATAGAGGAATGATATATTGTAGAACCAATGATGGTCTGTACTCATTAGTATGCATCAATTTCAAATTACTTATTAATTTGAAAACTTTTGGATATTTGATTCTAGAAATACAAGGTTTGTGTGCGTGTTAGAGAATGATTAAGCAATCAATAAAAGAATGATTTAGTATAGCACCAGTGATAGTATGTACTCATTAGTTTGCATCAATTTAAAATTACATAAATTATTTCCATACTTTTAGGTACTAGAAATAGTGAAAGGGATTGGTGTGTTAACTATTAGTAAATTTGTTTGCTATAGTAATAGTTTGTTGATGACATTCGGATGGGAATGTTATTGATTTCCCATCCTTGGAAATTTGGCTTGAAACCTAGAAAATAACAAAATCTCTATAGTTGAGAGCTATCTTTGTGAGAATTTAGAAATGTCATTTTTCCTTTTTTTGGGCCATGGATGAGGTTGGATGTGCACCTTGTAGTGGGCTTCCTGGCCACATCTAGGTGGCATCTACCTCCACCTCCACCTTCTAATTTATCTACCTCTACATCCTACTTCCAGGGAGTGCATCAGTAAGTTATTATCAACATGAATACCTAATGAGCAATACTAAAAGCCAAATTATGATTGTCTAGACAAAATCAATGTGTTTCCAAATAGGTTTAGGAAGAGAGGGGTGTTGGGATGCCCCTTTATTCTTACTTATTTTCTTTTTGAACAACTAAGAAAGAACCCTAAAGATAGATGTTTAATGTTGTACAGTCCCCATACAAGATCCTTTCACTACTACCTTCAAGTTGGGCATGTCACACTAGAAATGAATACGAGTTCTCATCATGAAGTAGATACAATTGATGTTCAAGATAGAAATACAACTAGTGTTGAAGAAAAAGAATGGCTAAAAATTGAAAAGTATTTGGTGTCTAATGATGACTACGAGGAGGATGATGGACATAGTCCTACCTGCACCTCCACTACACATTAATACAAGTGTAGCTAAAGTAGAATGTCTTGATATTGAAAAGTATCTTATGTTTGATGAGGAGGATGGACAAAATCCATCTCTACCTACACCTCCATCTCCACTAAAAATTATAAGTATTGCTAAATCAGCTGAAGTTGGTGACATAAATTTGAGTTTCTATTCTACAATTTGTATAAATAGTTCAATACATTGATGATATGTCAATATCCATTGCACTTATCTATACACATACCCAAATATTGTCACTAATATAGTCAGATCCAAAGGAATTCCCATCTAATATCATTTTTGTATTAAAGATTGGGTTGATATTAATCAAGCATCCACCATAGTACATTTTGATATTGCAAAAAGCTCAAGTATTGGCTTTTAAACAAGAAAGAATTACCGAGTGGATTGCCAAGGGGATTTAAATTATAAAAATACTACATAATGTAGTAAAAAATGGAAAAAAAAAATCTCTTCAATTAACGTCCCAAGCAATAGAATAAATTTTCTTCATTTCCCTTAAAACTATCCAAACCTGGGCAATAGGCTCCACTCACTCTGCTACTTCACCAGATCAAACTGAGCAAAATACATGACATTATTCCCCAAAATGATGACCATATGGTTATTTCTACTTGGCTCCATCTTATTTTCCTTGATACCATTGTTTACCAAGGTGTCATGCTCAATGACCAAAAAACCCTAGGCTTGAAACCCTCAAAAAAGTGTAAGGTGGCTAAAAGGTAGTTGCAAGACAATCTATATCCCCTAAATCATTTCATAGTGCATAAATACACTTGGAAATGTCTTCTTAAACAACCAACTCCAATGCCCTTTCCTATTCTTCTCTAGGCTCTACATTTTCACTGTGTTGAGAGTGCTCTTGATCTTGTGGCACATTCCTAGTCTATGATTTGGAATCTATGTATTCCCCATACAAATAGGATCTAAAATGCCACAAAGCCATAATGAGAGCCATGCCCTTTTTTGCACTGAATTTCTCATTGTAAAAAACCACTACAAGCAACTCATTGTATATAGTTGGTAAATGCCAGCCCTTATAAGCAATCTTCTGGAAAAATACCAAAACCCAATATCTTCCTCCCACCCAATCTATAGGCTCTAATCTGCTATTGAGATAATCATCTAGAGCACAAAGCAAACACCAATAGCCTCTACTCACATAGCTCACTCCTTCTACCTTGCCACTCCTCTTTACATTTTCATTTGCTACCCTTGCTCAATCTATGAATGAATGAAATTATTTTTTAACCTGCGAATGAGAAGCTTTTTCTTTTTTTGTTAATAACATTGAGTTGGTCAAAATTAAACTTAAGAAAACATAGGCTGGTCAAAATTTTAACCAAATCAGCTATAGAATTTTTATTTTCAACCAACATGAGAATGAAAAGGAAAAACAAAAGGAATTATAGCTTTGGTAAAAAAAAATTTGTAGAAAAAAAAGTCCAAATGTACTAGTGGATCTTTATTAAGCTTGGGTACTTCTCTTTTTGATATCTTGATCTTTGTGCTTCTAGTACCTTCAAAGTAGTCCTCTTAAGTAGATCACTCTAATACCAATTGTTGGAATTCTTTAGAATAACTAGGAAGGTGAATCAGTTATTCATGGTCCAAATGTATAAATAAAACTTTTCACATCTTAGTGAACCCATAAAATATTTAAACTCATGCATACATCCATAAGATTATGCAATCACTTAAAATTTGTAGGTTACTATCAAATAAACTTGCAGAAATGTAAAGCATGAAACATAACAAATTCATCAACATACTTGACACAATGATTTACATAGAGACCCAATTTGAAAAAAACCACCAGCAGCATGCTACTCATTTTCACTCTTCTAGAGTGATGCCCTGTGAAAGGCCAACTTTATTAAAAGTTACAATACACACTATTAAATGTGACCTAATTAAAGTATTTCAATCATCCTATTAGGAGTGAGCCTTGTTAGAGGACTTTAAGCCATTCATTTAGAATGTCACCCAAATAAAGGATTTACAAATGACTATTATGTGAACCTTAATCCAAAGGATTTACCCTAGGCCGATACAATTGTTAGAGAGTAATAATAGAGCTTTGATCTGATACAACTTACAACTTCTCTTAGAGATTATAGATCTTTTTTCATGTTGGGTACAATTGATTAATTTTGTGTTCTCTTTGATGTTAGAAAAATGTCATATCAATTGGCAGATAGTGCTTACTGAGCTCACTTGGTCAGTGAAGATAGTTTTCCTTGTCTACTAAGAATTCATAGGTTTACTCTGAATAGATAATAGTGTCTACCGAGCTCACTTGAGTATCGAAGGAATTTAGGTAGAAAAGAGTGTTAACTGAGCTCACTCAGTTAACAAAGGGAAAGATGGATAGAGTCAGTATTCACCAAGTTCACTCGGTTGCCAAAACATTTCTACAAGTTTGCAGTGTTAATTGAGCCTCTATTGGTTAGCCTATATTAGTTACTTTGTGTATTGATTATAGCTGACTATGATGATGAATACTAGTTATTTTAATTTGAATTTGGGCTGAGTTGACAATCTAGAAGATATAAATAAAAGGTCAAGTTGAGATTTCTAGTGTGTGTGCAAGTGTGTTGATTGAATTGAAAAGAAAAGAGAGGGAGCAAACTTGAAGGACAAGCAGGTATCCTTGAGGAGCAGAAAAGTAATATTAGATTAGGAAGGATCAAGTTTAAGTAGAAAAGAGACCTAGATTCACCAATTCAATTGCATCACAATTAGGTCATTTCATTGTTACTCTCTAACCATTGTAGTAGTGATCTAAAATCTCTTAACAAAGTTGGTTTAACAGCCAGTTGTAAATCCTCTAACAAGGTGGCAATTCCATTGAATTGTTTCAAGACCTCTTGCAAGGCCACTCCTGGCAGGGTGATTAAATCCCTTGATAGGGTCACACCTAATAGTGTGTTTTGTAACCTTTAATAGGATTGACTCCTAACAAGGCTCACTTCAGAAGAGTGAAAAATAGTAACTAGTTATATTGGTGATTTTTCCCATATTGGGTTTTCATGTTAAATCTTGGTGTCTCACATGTTCATGTTATTTCTTTCATGCTTGCAAGTAACTAATGATAATATCTTAAGATTCACAAAAGTAATTCACTCTCTACATTTACCAAGTTACAACAATTTCTGTTTGTTTACCGAGCATCAGCAACAATCATTTTTCTTAGTCTAAATTTTATTGTTGACATCTAAGGTATTTGAGATATATTTTAGTAGTAACTTATTCACCTCCCTTCTCAGTTACTCCTTCTATATTTTTGACAATTTGTATCAAAGCTTTTGATGCTTGTAGGAAATTTTTCAAGGACCTAAGCTAAAGATCAGGATGTCTTACAAAGAAGAGATTCCAAAGCTAAATAGAGACAACTTTTTAGAATGGTAGGGAATCATGAGACTTCATCTAGCCACCATTAGTGATTTAGGCTACAAATACCTTGATGAAAAATACAAAACTCATACAGTTACATTATCTGTTGGAGATCTTTCAGAGAAAAAGTACCATAACACCATGATGATTGATATTGCGTCTGCTCTCAGCTATGATGAATTTGATGAGATCAAATATTGTAAAACTACTTTTGATATGTGGAACAAGCTACAGGAAATCTATGGTGGTGATGACAATGCAAGGAGAGCCAAAGTAGAAAGCCTTAGAGGACTGTTTGATCATATAAGAATGAAAGAAGATAAAAATATTGCCAAATATGTGAAAAGAATCAAAGCTAGTGTCAATGCAATTAGAGCCTCTAGAGGAGAAATCAAAGAAGAAACTATTGTAAGTAAAGTTCTCAGAACCTTGCTTCCTATCTATGCAATTAGAGTATCTACTATTCAAGAAAAGAGATATGACCCAAATCACAAGTTACTTTTGGATGCCTTGGTAGGAAGATTAATAGCTTTTGAGCTAGATAACTTTGACAATCATGTTCTAGCTTCAAAAAATGTTGAGTTTGCATTTGAAGCTAAACTTTCACTCAAAGAAAAAGGCAAGAAAATAAAGGACATTCAGTCAGAAAGTAAAGAGGAAATAATAGAAAGTTTTGATAGTGATCTTGAAGTTGTTGAAGCTTTACTTCCAAAGAAATATTCTAGAGGTAGAGGAAAGTACAAAAGTAAAGTTCCTTTAATCTACTTTTCATGTGAAGAAATTGGTCATATTGCTGCTAGGTGCCCAAATAGAGAAAGAAAGGATGAAAAGAGGACCCACACGTACAAAGGTAAGAAGGAATCCAAAAGTCACAAATCCTTCAAAGACAAAGGTAAGAAGACTTGTTTTATGACTAAAGATTTTGATAACAGTAAAGATGAGATAGTGTACATTGTTGTAAAAGATGAATCTGATGAAGAAGAAGATAAGATGGCACTTATCTCTCATGTTAGCAAAAATGACACATAGATCATAGATAGTGGATTTTCACATCATATGACTGGAGATAAAACAAAATTTGTACACTTTGAACAATTTTAACCTTGTATGTGACAATTCCTATTGGGTTGAAGTACTAAAACATAACCTACTAAGTGTGGAATAGCTAATAAACATTGGATTCAAGGTAGAATTCATGCATGGCAAGGTAAGACTACTAGATGACAAAGGAAATCTGATTGAATCAGGCAAATAAACAAAAGGTAACCTATTTTATCTTGATCTTGGTAATTGCTCATGTTTTATTGCTCAAATGGAAGAAAGCTGGTTATGGTACAAAAGACTATGTCATGTAAAGTTTGATAATATGGTCAAGATAAATTTTTTTAGAAAAGTAAGAGGCATCCCTAGTTTGAAGAAACCAGATATTGGATTATGCAAAAATTGTCAGATTGGCAAAATGGGAAGGACTAGTTTTAAGAACAAAAACTATCAATTTGAAGATGTCTTGGAAATTGTGTATATTGACTTATGTGGACCTATTGGAATATAAAGTTATAGTGAAGAAAAATTCTTTATTCTTTTTGTTGATGAGTACTCTAGAATGATGATTGTCATGTATCTCAAAGAAAAGTCAAAAGCATTTGAGAAATTCAAATGGTATCTAGCAAGAGTAGAAAAAAAATAGAAAAAAGATTGAAATGCTTAAGATCAGATAGAGATGGTGAATTCATCTCCAATGAATTCAATAATTTTTGCATTGAAAGAGGAATCAAAAGGAAAGTATCAGCCCCTAGCACTCTTGAGCAGAATGGAATAGTTGAAAGAAGAAATAGATTTTTTTACTTCGAACCTGATACATTGCTAGGCATATCTAATAATAAGGAGACTTCACCTCCCAAGTCTTCCACAATTATTGAGTTGAAAGAAGTACAAACTAAGTCATAGGGACCTGAGTCACATTTTGAAGCTACTGAGTCAATGCCTATTGAGTCTAAACAACCTTAGCTTGAAGTTGAAATTTAAACTAAAGACAGTACAATTCATTCAAAAGGCAAAGAACCTATATTGGCCAAATATGTTAGAAGGCATCATGCACTTGATCAGATTATTGGAGATAAATTAGAAGGTACTATAACAAGAAGCAAATTAAAAGGTACATGTTTACTTGTTTATTTTGAACCTAGAAGTATTAACAATGCTCTAGAAAATAAAAGTTGGATTGAGGCAATGAACAAAGAAATTGAACAGATAGAAAATAAAAAAACTTGGACTCTTGTTCCTAGGCCTAAAGATAAAAATGTGATTGGAACAAAATGGGTATTTAGAAATAAGCTGAATGAAGATGGACAAGTATCAAGAAATAAAGCTAGACTAGTGTGTAAAGGGTATTCTCAAGAAGAAGGAATTGATTATGGTGAGACTCTTGCCTCTTTTGCAAGATTAGAAGGTGTTAGGACCCTATTTTCATATGCAGCTCACAAAGGATTCAAAGTATATCAAATAGATGTCAAATCTACATTCTTAAATGAAATTGTTGATGAAGAAGTATACATTGAATAGCCAGAAGGTTTTGTTGATCTCGACAAAAAGGATATGGTCTATAAATTACACAAAGCTTTGTATGGTCTCAAACAATCTCCTAGAGCTTAGTATGAAAGACTACATAACTACTTGATACAGATTGGTTTTCAGAGAACAAATGATAATAGTAGTCTATACATTAAGGAAGGACCATAACAAAATTGTGTTGGCAGAGATATTTGTGGATAATACTTTATTTACAGGAAATGATGACCTATGCAAAGCATTTTTAGAACAAATAAACAAAGAATTTGAGATGTCTATGTTTGGTAAAATAAAATTCTTTGTTATATTGTAGATACAAGAGAACAAAAATGGTATCTATATCACCCAATCCAAGTATGTAAAAGAGATACTCAATAAATTTGGTATGGAAGATTCTAAATTAGTTGGTACCCCTATGTGTACTGGACTCAAGCTTACCAAAGATGATGATTCCAAAGAAGTAGATTAGACCTTATACAGATCAATGATTAGAAAATTACAATATGTAGTCCACATAAGGCCTTATATTTCCTTAGTAGTTAAAATAGTGACAAGATTCTCAGTTAAACCTAGGGAAAATCACATGATGGCAATCAAAAGAATCTTGAGATATCAGAAAGGCACTAAAGACTATGGTTTATGGTACAAACTTCAAGGAAACCTAGACCTAAAGGTATTTATTGATGCTGATTGGGTAGGAAATCTTGATGAAAGAAAAAGCACAAGTGGTGGAGCTTTCATTCTTGGTAAAAAAGCTGGTATTTTGGATAAGCAAGAAGCAAAACTACACATCCCAATCTACAGTAGAAGTAGAGTATGTAGTAGTAGTAGTGAATTGTTCAAACAATTGCTGGAAGGAATGAAGGTTGAAATCAAAGAGCCAGTAGTCATGTATTGTGATAACACTAGTGCAATTAACATATCAAAGAACCCAGTGATGCATTCCAAAACAAAGCACATTGCTATAAAATATCACTTTGCTAGAGAACTAGTGTTGGACAAAGAAATCAGATTGGAATATGTCTATACAAAAGAACAAATTGCAGACATATTCACCAAGCCATTACCTAAGGATGCATTCTTGTATTTAAGAGGTAAGCTAGGGGTCATTCCCCTATTTGAAGCTCACTAAATAAAGTTTAGTGATGCATCAACCAGAACCAAGTTAAAGATCAATCAATTGATGCAGCATAATCAATAGGATATTGCATATGAATTAGTACTCAAGGTACATTGATACAAATTTGGCATGTGTTGTCTTTGGCATGTGTTGTCAAAGAGGGAGAAGTTTACTGTCATATCTTTATCTTTAAAAAAATTTGTAGAGGGAGAAGTTTGAAAAGAAGGTATGAAAAGGAAGAATACAACATAAAGAAGAAGTTCTTGTGTAAAATCAAAGGGGGAGAAACTTTCTATCCAAGGGAGTCTTATTTTTAAAATTTCATTATGCTATGACATGTTGTGTTGCCATCAATGCCAAAGAGGGAGATTGTTGGATACAATTGATTAATTATGTGTTGTCTTTGATGTTACACAAATGTCATATCAATTGGTAAACAATTCTTATCGAGCTCACTTGGTCAATGAAGATAGTTATCCTTGTCTACCAAGCATTCATAGGCTTACTCTGAAAAAATGACAATGTCTACTGAGCTCACTTGGACACTAAAGGAATTTAGGTAGAAAAGAGTGTTAACCGAGCTCACTCAGTTAACAAAGGGAAAGATGGACAGAGTCAAAATTCATTGAGTTCACTCGATTTTCAAAGGATTTTTGCAAATTCACAGTGCTAACCGAGCCTCTATTAGTTAACACAGAGAATCGTTCCAAAGTAAGTTTCTACCAAGCAAGGTTAGATTACAAAGGATTTGTCTTGTTTTGGCATATGAAGCTTAATTACTTTATGTATTGATTCTAGTTGACTCTGATGATGAATATTGGTTATTGTAATTTGAATTTGAGTTGATTTGACAATCTAGAAGGTATAAATAAAAGGTCAAGTTGAGATTTCTAGTGTGTGTGCAAGTGTGTTGATTGAATTAAAAAGAAAAGAGAGGGAGAAAACTTGAAGGAAAAGCTGGTATCCTTGTGGAGTAGTAAAGTAATATTCAATTAGGAAGGATCAAGTTTAAGTAGAAAAGAGATCTTGATTCAACAATTCAGTTGCATCACAATCAATTCATTTCATTGTTACTCTCTAACCATTATAGTAGTGATCTAAAATCTATTAATAGAGTGGGTTTAACAACCAATTGTAAATCCTCTAACAAGGTGGAAATTCCATTGAATTATTTCAAGACCTCTTGCAAGGCCACTCCTAGCAGGGTGATTAAATCGCCTAACAAGGTCACACCTAATAGTGTGTTTTGTAACCTTTAATAGGGTTGGCTCCTAATAAGGCTCAATTCAAAAGAGTGAGAAATAGTAACTAATTATATTGGTGGTTTTTCTCATATTGGGTTTCCATGTTAAATCATGTTGTCTCATGTGGTCATGTTATTTCTTTCATGATTGCAAGTAACTAATGATAACATCTTAAGATTCACAAAAGTAATTCACTCTCTGCATTTACCAAGTTACAACAATTTCTATTTGTTTACCGAGCATCAGCAACAATTAGTTTTCTCAGTCTAAATTTTATTGTTGACATCTAAGGGATCTAGAATATTTTTTAGTTCTAACTGATTCAACCCCCTCTTATTTACTCCTATATTTCCAATAGTTTAGTCCTCCATTCTGCTTGGCCTTCATACTTTGCAACACTGATAAATTGTTCACCCTTTAAGCATTCATCTCCTTAAGCCTTCTTGCTTAACATGTTATTGCTAACTCTTCTCTTGGGTTACTTGATGAAGAAAAACCCTTAACTCCTCTTCTTTATTTTCTCACACATGACAACTTTACTTCATGACTAGACATTCCTATAAATAGGAAATTTAGATATTTTTCGCTCATTCTCCATTGTCTAGTTTAGGGTTCAGATGGATTAGGTTAGATGCAATGTATCTACCCCATATCTCATGTCTCTTCTAGAAACTTCTCCACTTTGAATTTTTCTAAAAATGGTTTACCTCAAATTTTGTGCCACCAACTCATCATCCTTATCTTCCACTTGGTTCACAAAATTCAAGAAAAAAACTTGTTAGCTTAGATTTAGCGAATCTTCAAATTTTAAAATAATGGAACAACTTGGAATTATCAACCTTTTGATGCTCAACACATACTACATTGCTCGAAATCAACTAAACTTTACTTGCAATCAACTATCTTGCCTGACATCCACTAGAATTTTCTTTTACTTGGCTCCAACTGACATTTTTCTTGGCTTGCACTAACTTTGCTCGACACCTACTATCCACTTGGTCAAGCTTGGTAGACAAACTTTATGTAACTTGCTCTTCTAAAATTTCTTAGTGTAGCCAACTTTTGTGACCTTAAGTAGATTATCAATACATCATGTCATCGTTGTCTTAACTGATCCTTGTACTTCATTAATTAACCATAACACAACCTTTCCTCTAGGTTCTTTTGTTACATTTATTGATCAAATTCTCTTCATCAATCAACTAAGTGATAGTACTTGAATCGTATAAGCAATTTTCTTAGGTTTGACATCAGTGATAAAACAATGATTGAAACATATAGTCTTTATCAACAATCTCATTCTTTTAATAATTTCTCTCAGTAATGATCTTTTCAATAAAATCTCAACACTATTGATCAGAGGGAAAACCCCTATGAGGATGGTGTTAGATATAATTGATTAATTGTGTATTGTCTTTGATGTTACAAAAATGTCATATCATTATCAGTCAGTGGGTGCCAAGATCACTTGGGCAATAAAGATAGTTTTATGTGTCTATCAAGCATTACTAAGTTTGCCAAGCTAAGAAGACAATGTTTACTGAGTTAACTCAGGCATCAAAGGAAAATTTGTAGAAGATAAGTGTTAACCAAGCTCACCTGGTTAATGAAGGAAAAGTTGGATAGAACCAATGTTAACTAAGCTCACTCAGTTTCCAAAGGATCTTTGTGAGTTAGCAATGTTAACTGAGCTTTTGTTGGTTAATACAAGAAATCATTTATAAGTTAGTGTCTATTGAGTTAGGTCATTTAACAAAATATTTTACTTTTTTCGCATAATAAGATTAATTTATTTATCGATTGGTTCTATTTGAGTGAGGTGATAAATACTAATTATTCTAAGATGTATATGAGCTGACTTGACAATATGAAAGATAAAAGTATAAGGTCAAGTTGCAGGTTAAAGTGTGAGAAGTTATGAATGTATTGAAGATTTAATGATGAAAAGAGGAAGTGAATTTGAAGGATAAGCAGAATATCCTTGTGGAGTAGAAGACATATTCGATCAAGAAGGATCAAGTACAAGATAGAATATAGATCTATAATCAGCAATTTAGTTGCATTCAAGTTAGCTCATCTCATTATTACTCTCTAATCATTGTAGTAGTGATCTAAATATCTTAACAGAGTTGGCTTCATAGCTATTTGTAAATCCTTTAACAAGGTGGCAGTTCTATTGAATTATTTAAAGACCTCTAACAAGGCTACTCCTAATAGGGTCACACCTAATAGTGTGTTCTATAACCTTTAATAGGGTTGGATCCTAATAAGGCTCACTTCAAAAGAGTGAAAACAGTAACTAGTTGCAATTGGTGGTTTTCTCAAATTGGGTTTACACATTACATCCTAGTGTGAAATATGTTCATACTATTTTCTTTTATGTATTTGCAACTAAGTTAAGTAATGGTAATCACAAATAACATCTAAATATTTTCATATTTAATATTTATCGAGTTACATCACTTTATGTGTATTTTCTAATCGTCAATAGTAATCAGTTTTTAGAATTTATTTTTGTATTGACATCTAAAGGATCTGGGATTTCTTTTAGTGGTAATTGATTAACCTCTCCCCTCTCAATTACTCCTCTTATATTTTCAACAATTGGTATCAGAGCCTTTTGGTTCTTGTAGAGAAGGTTTCAAGGACCAAAGCTAAAGATTAGGATGTCTTATAGAAGAGAGATTCTCATGGTTAACAAAGACAATTTGCAGCATGGAAAGGAATCATGAGGTTACATTTGACTTCCATTAGTGATTCAAGATGAAAATATCTTGATGATGAATACAAGACTCCCATTGGAATATTATCAGTTGAACATATTGCTAAAAAGAAGAATCATGATATATCTAAAAGGTACTAAAGCCTATGGTTTATGCTATAAACTTGGAGGCAATTTGGACTTAAAGGTATTCACTGATGCTGATTGGGTAGGAAGTCTTGATGATAGAAAAAACACTAGTGGTGGAGCATTCTTTCTTGGTAAAAGGCTAGTGTCTTGGACAAGCAAGAAAAAAAATTACATCTCTTAATCCACATCAAAGGCATAACATGTGGTAGGAATAGTTAATTGTTCTAACATTGTTTGGTTCAAACAATTGTTGGAAAGAATGAAGATAGAGATCAAAGATCTAGTAGTCATATAATGTGATAACACTAGTGAAATCAATATATCAAATAATCTAGTGATGCATACCAAAACAAAGCACGTTGCTATAAAATATCACTTCTTAAGAGAATTGGTGCAAAATAAAGAAGTTAGATTGGAATATGTAAATACAAAACAAAAGATTGCAAAAATATTCACCAATCTAAAGATGCATTTCTATATCTAAGAGGTAAGCTAGGGGTCATTACCCTATCTAAAGCTCACTAAATAAATTTTAGTGATGCATCAACAAGAGCAAGTTGAAGATCAGTTAGTTGGTGCAAAATTGACAAAGGCATATTGCAAATTAATAAGTACTTAAGGTACATTGATATTAATAGAGTTATTGTCTTTGCCATGTGTTGTCAAAGAAGGAGAAGTTTATTGTCATATCTCATAGAAATTTTTTTCATTCCAAAGAAGGAGAAGTTTTTTGGAAGAGGGAGAATTTTGCTATCAAAGAAACTTTATGAAGAGACATCAGTGAGGAAGAATAAACTTAGCAGAAGCTTTTTGAAAGAGGAAGAAACTAAAGATAGAAATAGCTCACACTAATAGAGGGAGTTCTCATGGATAAAACTAAGGATATGCTCCTTACTTTATTCTTGTTCCAAAATTTTATTATGTTATGACATGTGTTGTCATCAATGCCAAAGAGGGAGATTGTTGGATATAATTGATTAATTGTGTATTATCTTTGATGTTACACAAATGTCACATCATTATTAGTCAATAGGTACCAAGCTCACTCAGGAAGTAAAGATAGTTTTCTGTGTCTACTGAGTGTTACTAAGTTTTCCAAGCTAAGAAGACAGTGTCTACCAAGTTAACTTAGGAGTTGAAGGAAAATCTACAAAAGATGAGTGTTAATCGAGCTCACTTGGTTAATGAAGGAAAAGTTGGATCAAACCAGTGTTAATCGAGCTCACTTGATTTCCAAAGGATCTTTGTGAGTTAGTAATGTTAATCGAGATTCTTTTGGTTAACATTGGAAATTATTTATGAGTTAGTGTCTACCAAGTTGGGTCAGCTAACAAAGGATTTTCTTATTTTGGCATAATAAGCTTAATTGATTTATCTATTGGTTCTAGCCAACTGAGGTGATGAATATTAATTATTCTAATATGTATATGAGCTAACTTGAAAATATGAAAGATATAAGTATAGGGTCAATTTGTGGGTTAAAGTGTGAGAAGTTATGAATGCATTGAAGATTTAATGATGAAAAGAGGAAGCAAATTTGAAAGATAAGCATACTATCCTTGTGGAGCAAAAAATATATATTCAATCAGGAAGGATCAAGTACAAGGTAGAATAGAGATATATAATTAGCAATTTAGTTTTATTTAAATTAGGTCATCTCATTGTTACTCTCTAACTATTGTAGCACTGATCTAAATCTCTTAACAGAGTTGGCTTAACAATTATTTGTAAATCCTCTAACAAGATGGAAAAACTATTGAATTATCTAAAGACCTCTAACAAGGCCATTCCTAATAGGGTGATTAAATCCTTTAATAAGGTCACACCTAACAATGTGTTTTGTAAACTTTAACAGGGTTAGCTCCTAATAGGGCTCACTTTAGAAGAGTAAAAATAGTAACTAGTTGCAATTGGTTGTTTTCCCAAATTGGGTTTCCACGTTAAATCCTAGTGTCAAATGTGTTCATGCTATTTTCTTTTATGTATTTGCAACTAAGTAATGGTAATCATAGATAACATATAAAGATTTGCATATTTAGTATTTACTAAGTTACATCATTTTATGTGTATTTGCCAAGCATCAACAGTATTCAATTTTTAGAATTTATTTTTGTATTGAAATCTAAGGGATTTGGGATTTATTTTTGTGGTAACTGATTCACCTCTCCCCTCTCAGTTACTCTTATATTTCTAACAAATGGTACCCACAAAATGATGTACTAATATAAAAGTTCCTTGTAAAAGTATGAACTCTATCAGGAGCCAATGCAATACATTCAGTATATATCAATCCTTGTTAATTGACTTTGAATCCCTGTTAGGAGTTATGCCAACCCTATTAGGAGTTGTAAAAGGAAGGACCCACTGTCCAAACAACTATAGAGGAAAGAGCACCGAACTCACTACCCAACTGGTCTCTATATTATTCCTTGCACAATAATAGAAATGAATAACTTGAACTCATTTGTCCTCTTGACTAGATCAAGCCTATTCTAGATCTCAACATTAAATCTTTAGCTTCACATCGAATAATCCCTTGGATCGCTTACTCACATTTACTAGATACTTCACATAGCATACTTGAATAGAAAATTTCATAAATGTCACACTTCACCATAAGAAAGTTAACCTTGCTTTATACCATATCCTCAAAATAATTCCTTTTTTTGGTCTTGAGGTTTTCTCAATAAATTATAATAGGGACTTATTAATTTATTACAAAGTATTGCATCTTTTCATAATTACAAGTCATTGTCGGCTCATAGTCTATCAAATTTTTACACATGCAACCTCTGACCTTGTGCACTTACTAATGTCATCATTAGGCTATCTACTATCATTGTCTAACTATGTTCATCATTATTTTATCCCAGTTAAGTGATGCAATCCAAACATTAAAACCCACTTATTAGGTACTTTGTTTGCATTCTATCCTCTATAATTCTTAAATAACTCTTGCATGTCTTCAACTCCTTGTATGTGCACTTGTCCAATTCATCAAGACATAGTGTAGAATATGTTCTAAACTATGCATGACTAGATCATCAATATGAAATCCATACAACCTTGTTCTTTGTTTGCTACTCTGCTAGTCTTACTAGAAACAAGACTATATCAACATCAATGACAAATAGAGTCATGAATGCAACATGTCAATCATACTATCCATCTATCCAATTCTTAGGATACCCCCCCAAATGAATTCCATCAACATTCATGCTAACAATCTCCCCCTTTGGCATTAATGAAAACATAGATGAAAAACATATAATTTCTAAGAATACCAAATCAAACTCCATTGTTTTTTTTGCTCTCTTCTTTTCAAATCCTCTTCATCAATCAATATAAAGCTCATAGGAACACTATTCTATTTCAAATTTCTCACTCTTAGGATCAAAATCAGTTGTTCACACTATAACTCATAGGAAAAACTCTCCATTCTTATCTAATTTACATAGAAATAAATTGTTCACAACTTCTCCCCTATTGATATCAATCTATCTATCTAGAAAAAATTCTCCCCAATACATACAGGTTTCATCTACACAATCTCTCCCCATTATGTTTGAGAGCTTATTCTCCATCTACAAAAATTCTCCCCCATACATAGGAGATGTTTTCATATAATCTCTCTCCCATTGACATCAATTACAAAATATTCATTATGTCAATGATCTACTCCAAGTCTTCAACTACCTCAAGTGTCCAAACACACTATTCTATACCAACTACCAAGAGTCTTTGATGACTCTGCTCATTAGAAATACTCCCCTATGTAGGAAGCATCAACATTTAGTCTAGATAAATAATAGTGCTCTATACCACTGGACTAATTCACTTTCTACATCATCTACTCAAAAGTAGGCAGGGGCATAACCCCAAGCATACCTTGAAAATACTCAAATTTATCCTTAGGAAAAGGCTTCATAAAGATATCTTCAAGATGCTATTTTGTATTCACATACTCTAATTTGACCTCTTTCTCTACAACTTTCTCTCTCAAAACATGATACTAAATAGACACATGCTTAGTCTTAGAATGAAACACATGATTCTTAGAAATACTTACTATACTTGTGTTATTATAATGTATGATAACATGTTCTAAAAACTCTATCCCAATGTCCTTATAAATCTACTTCATCCACATGATTTCATTACAATTGTTTACCACTGTTACATAATCTACTTCTCTTGTACTCTATGAGATATAGTCTTGTTTCTTGCTTAGCCAAGAAACTAATCTTCTTCCAAGGAAAAATGCTCCACTATTGGTGTTATTTATGTGATCTATTCTGCCTAGCCAATTTATATCAGTATGAGAGCATAAAGTAAAATCACTTGCTCTATCATACCACAAACCAAAATCAAGTGTACCCTTCAAATATCTTAATATTCTCTTTACTGCTACATAATGTGCTTCTTTGAGATCTTCTTGGAGTATTGCTACTATTCCAACTACATTTTCAATATATAGTTTGGTGTGAGTCAAATATTGCAAAACTCCAATCATAGATTTGTACTTCTTCTACTCAAGTGTAGGTGTCCCATCTTTGCTAGATAATTTTTGACAAGTTATCATAGGTGTACCAATAGGCTTGCAACTTTCCAAGCCAAATATTTTCAACAAGTCTTTTAGATACTTATTATGTGATAGGAAAATACCATCATTATTCTATATAATATGTAGACCTAAGAAATATTTCATCTCATCAATCATACACATCTCAAATTCATTCTTTATTTCATTAGCAAATTTTCCACTTGCTTCGTCATTTCCTCTAAAGATTATGTCATCCAAAAATATCACAATAATCAACAATACATTCTTAGTTTCTTTCAAATACAAATTTCTATATATTGTACCTTTAAAAAATCTCAACTTTGCCAAATATTTGTCCAATCTTGCATACCAGGATCTAGGTGCTTCCTTTAGACCATACAATGCTTTCTTTAATCTTTATACCATGTCCTTTTCTTTTGTCAAAGGAAATCCTTCAAGTTTTTCAATGTAGACTTCTTCTTCAAGCTCTCCATTCAAAAATGTTGACTTTATCTCCATCTAATACACTTTGAACTTCTAACTTGTTGTATAAACCAAACCAATTCTTATTGCTTCAAGTCTAGAAACATGGGCAAATGTCTCTTCATAATCAATGCCTTCTTCTTGTGAATAACCTTTGCATACCAATCTTTCTTTATTTCTTACAATCTCACCTTTTTCATTCATCTTGTTTCTGAAAACCCATTTAGTTCATATAAAATTCTTGTCTTTAGGTTTAGGAATGAATTCCCATCTTTCATTCTTTACAATCTGATCTAGTTCTTCCTTCATTGCTTGGATCTAATGGTCATCCTTGCATGTCTCATTTGTAATCTTTGGTTCAACTTGAGAAATTAAACACAGTTCTTCATGTACTTTATTTATAGTCATAAGTCATTTTTCTTTGCTTCTAATGATCTAATTAGAAGATTGATTCTTTGCTAATTTCTTGTTCAGTGTAGGTGTTATTGTTTCAACTCTTACTTCTTATCTAGGTTTACATCTTGTTTCTTCTCTGTGTTCAACAATTTAAACATCATTCTTCAAATCATTGTTAGTATCAATGAAATCTTCAACATTTCATATAATAGGCTTAGAATTATCTTCTTCTTCATTAGAATTATAATCCAACATTCTATCTTTAACTCAAAAAATTTCATCCAATTTTTACATAATTTGATCACTCAACAATAGTCTTAGTTCTTTGATTAAAACATCTATGAGATTATTCTTTTCAATGAATAACCAAGAAACATACCTTCTAACTTTCTTTTAATAAGTAGAGAAATTCCTTCTTCAATCTTTGTGTCTTCTTCAGATCTAGATCCATCTTTACTTGTGCTTGCATTAGTAGGTTTACTCTTTTGTATGCAACAAAAAGATTTTGGATCTAGAAGCTCAATGTTTTGTTTTATACATAATTCTGATATCTCACCAAGGAACTCCATCTTCTGAATATCAAAATTATCTCTATCACATTTAGGAATTTCTTTTTTGAAGTAATCCACCATTGATCTCCTTGAGCTATTAAGTTTTTTATTCAAGGACTAGATGCTCTAATACCAATTGTTAGAAAGTAAATTCCACCAAGATAACTGAGGGGGTGGGGGGGAATCAACTATCCAATCATTTAAATATATATCAACCTTATTATTCCTTAAACATTTGCATAATATAATCAACAACTATAAGAAGATATACATACACAATACCACCAGATATGTTAACTAGGGAAACCCTTGATCAAAGGGAAAACCTCAGTGGGGATGATACCCAAAAAATGATGTACTAATATAAAAGTCCTTGTAAAAGGATTGATTCTATTAGGAGCCAATGAAATACATTCAATACATATTAGTCTCTATTAGGAGACTTTGAATCCTTGTTAGGAGATTCCAAATTTGTTAGGAGTTGTTGAAGGTAGAAGGACCCACTATCGAAATAACTTCAGGGGGAAGATCACTAAACTCATTATCCAACTAGTCTTTGTATTATTCCTTTTAGAATAATAGAAATGAATAACTTGAACTCCTCTGACCCCTTGACTAGACCAAACCTCTTCTAGATCTCAATATCATATTTTCAACTTTGCAATCCAATAATCCCTTGGATCACTTACTCCCATTTAGCAAATAATTCACATATCACACTTTAGTACATACTTTCTTACATATCACACTTCATCATAAGGAAAATAACATTCCTTTATACCATATCCTCAAAATAAGTCTTTGAGTCAGCCTTGAGGCTTTCCTATTGAGAATGGATTGAATTAGCTAATAAAAGAAGGAGATTGTTGAGATCATTATTGAGAGAGATTTATGAACAAGCCTATGTGTTTCAATCATTATTTTTTCACTGATGTCAAACCTGCTATTTGCTAGAAAGAAAATTATTTATAAGATTCAAGTACTATCACATAGTTGATTGATGAATAGGATTTGATTAAAAGATGTAATAATAGCATCTAGAGGAAAGGTTGAGTTATGATCATGTAATGAAGTGTAAGAACCAGTTAAGACAATGATAAAATGATGCATTGATAATCTACTTAAGGTTACAAATGTTGGCTACACTAAGAAAGGTTAGAAGAAAAAGTTATACAAAGTTTGTCTAGTAAGCTTGATTGAGTGGATAGTAGGTGTTGAGAAAATTCAGTACAAGCCAAGTAGAAAATTAGATGGAGCCAATAAAAGAAAATTCTAGCAGATTCCAAGCAAGACAATTGATGCTGAGTAAAGCTTAGTTGATGCCAAGGGCTAGTAAACTTTAGTTGATGCCGAGTGATTTTATAGAGGATGTTGAGTAACATCGTGTGTTTCAAGCATTAGAATGTTGATAATGCAAAGCTATTGCATTATTTCAAAGATCATAGATTTGATGAATCTGAGTTGAGAAGTTTGTTTTCTTGGATTGTGTGAACTAGGTGGAAGATAAGGATGATGAGCTAGTGGCACAGAATTCAAGGTAAACCATTTTGAGGGAAATTCAAAGTGAATTCTAGGAGAAGTTTCTAGAAGAGATATGGAATATAGGGTAGATACATTGTATCGTACCTAATTTATATGTACCCTAAATTGGATGATGGAGAATGAGGGGGAAAAGATCTTAATTTCCTATTTATAAGAATGGTTGGTCATGAAGCAAGGTTTTCATATGTGAGAACCTAAGGGAGACAAGGAGTCAAAGGGTTTTGCTTCATCAAGTGACCGAAGAGAAGAGCCTTCAATGACATGTTAAGGACGAAGGCTTAAGGACATGTATAATTGAAGGGTGAGCAAGCTATCAGAGCTACAATGAGTGAAAGCCAAGCAAAATGGAGGACTAAACAAAGATATGTAATCTAAAAATGAATTTTTAAGTTGTATCAAATCAAGCCTTATTGTTACCCTCTAAAAATTGTATCAGTGTAGGGTAAATCCTTTGAATTAAGGTTGACCTAACAATCATTTGTAAATCCTTTAACTAGGTGAAATTCCAAGTGAATGGTCTAAAATCCTCTAATAAGGCTCACTCCTAATAGGACAATTGAAATCCTTTAACATGGTCACATTTAATAGTGTGTATTGTAACCTTTAATAGGGTTTGCCTTTCACAGGGCATCACTTCAAAAGAGTGAAAAGAGTAGCATGTTACTGGTAGTTTTTTCCAAATTAGGTTTCCACATAACTCATTTTGTTATGTGTGTTGATGAATCTGTTATGCTTCATGCTTTACATTTTTGCAAGTTGATTTGACAATAACCTAGAAGTTTTAAGTGATTGCATAATCCTATGGATGTATACATGAGTATAAATATTTTATGGGTTCACTTAGCTATGAAAAGTTTTATTTATACATATGGACCTTGGATAACTTATTTTCCCCCCTCCTCTTAGTTATTCTAAAGAATTCCAAAATTTCCCAATTAATTATAATAGGACCTTATTAAGATATTACAAAATATTACATATTTTCACAATCACAAATCACTATCAACTCATAGTCTATACAAATTTTTACACGTGTGACCTTTAACCTTGCACATTTATTGACATCATCATCAGGATATCTACTATCACCATCTAACAATGCTCATCACAATTTTATTCCAATTAAGAGATGCAATCCAAACATTAAAACCCACTTATCAGGTACTATGTATACACACTGTCCTCAATAATTTTTAAATAGCTCTTGAGCATGTCTTCAGCTCTCTGTACATGCACTTTTCCACTTCATCAAGACATGGTGTAGAATATGTTCTCAACTACACATGACTTGATCATCAATATGCAATCTATATGACCTCATTTTCTATTTGCTACTCTAAATGTCTTCACAAAAATAATACTATGTTGACATCAATGACAAACACATTCATGAATGCAACATGTCAATCATGATATCCACCTATCCAATTCTTAGGATACTCCACCAAAGGAATACCATCAACATTCATGCTAACAACATCATCATTATTGGTGTTTATCAAAATCTGGGGAGGTGGGGTTTCCATGTTCCCTTCCAACATCCCCACAACCTACCTCATACTCGGCCTCACATTCTCATCCTCTTCAATAAAGAGAAATCTTACAACAATATCTCTCCCCACCTCCTCCATCTTTTTCTCCTCTATAACCTTCACACTTTCATCCAATATATTCACCACCTTCTCCTCATGAATTTGTGTTGCAACCCACTGGGAATGTATCGCCTCTTTGATTAAATTGACATGATGGTCAAAGCTCTACCAATCTTATCTGTAATCTTCTAATTTTTTTTAATCTATTAACTAAAGTAAATTTTACCATTCATAGACCATCCATTCTTGAATCCATTAATAGAAGCTACCACTTCCTTTTCTTTTTGTAACTAAAGGGTGTGATATATTAAGAGATAAATAATTGTTGACTACTCTAAGCTTCTTAAGAGAGAGAAATTTTTTTTGTCTCCAATGTATGAGATGATGAAGACCATAATTTCCTTCTTTATAAAAGAGAAGAGTTAAGATCAACTCGAGTCATTCACAAAATCTCAGAATTTATAAATAATTTTTTTCTCTCATACCACTAATTCAAATTTTATTTTATATATAATTTATAATCTTATTTTCTCAGTAGTTTTGGATCATAGCCTACAAATTGTAATAAAAAATCATCAATTTGAAAGCTAAAAGCATTGAATTTAAAAATAGTGCACAATGTAAGGAGATTGTTAAATTTAAATTTTGAAATTTATGATAAATTTGATATAATTTCTCAAGTAGAGATTGAATGAAAATGAATGAATAGGAAAATAAATATAACACTATAAGTTGTCATCTTTTAGATTAATTAAAAAGAGTAACTATTTACTATTATACAAATAAGGATCTAATGTTGTGTAATTTTCAATCTTATAATATATCTGCAAAATAAAGAGAATGGAATTATCTATAAGATTCCCAGTATTGTCAAATACATAACATGATGTAGATTTATATGCTCCTAAATCCCTAGTAACCATATTATTAGTTCACATCTCCCTAAATCTCATAACATTTTGAAATTTTAAGAATTATTCTTTATTGAAATGGATTGATTAAGTTAATAAATGATAAATAGTTTAATGATATTTCTTAACCTTTTTTTACTAAAATATAACTTGTGCTAGTTATGTTTATATTTAGAAAACCATTTATTTGTGTTATTCATTTTATAAATATTATGTATTTATTAATAAAATATTAATATTAAATATATAATTGATTACACACACATGATTAATATTCTTTTGAAAATCTTATATAAAAAATTAAAATCACTTATAATTTTTTCCATTAATTTATTTGGTGAGTCCTAAGCGTATAACTAAACTTCTAGAATCAAACCATCAAATATGATGCCACAACACCATATTTTTTGTCAAAATATCTAAGAAGAGATCAATGTAATATAAAAATTTGTATTTGTTATTATATTATATTTTACTAACATTTGCACCTAAAGAAAGTGCAATGGTTAATTCGATAGGAATATTTGTTAGAAAATACTTTCTATTCATAAGTAATGTGTGAGATGTCCTCTTCTAAATTTCATGTTCAATTTGACATCAACAAATTCTACACTAACATTCTTCATCAATTAATATTTAGAGACTTTCTTTAAATAACATTCTAGACTACATAATATAAAATATAAATTAATTTAGCTACTTAATTAATTTTTTTCTCCCTTTTTTCACAAAGATCCTTAAAAATTTGAATGATCTTTTTGTTCTTCTCACTTTTACTAAGATATTGTGAAATATTAATTTCTTCTAATTGATCTTAATAAATGATTTCTAATTATACAATATAAAATACTAAATATTTGATAATAGATGTTACAAGAATAATTTTTTTAATATTCATAATTTAAAATGCTGAACATTTCTTTACTATTTTGAGTTTCAATGCTTTCATTTCTTATTTTGACCTAACTTTCTTTATAAAATCTGCAAAATTCTTCAAGACTTTCTTCATGCACAAAACACCCATTTTTGGATCTTTCTTCTTCATGGGTTCTTCAAAATGCTTCCTCTCTTCTTGTTAAGAATTTCCCTAAAATCCTTCTATTGACTCCTTCATTTTGTACAATTTCCAAGTAAAAATAAAATCAATCTTCAAATAAAGGTGAGATTAAAAAATTTGCTCATAACTTTTAAGAATGTTTAAATGACAAATCATGTATTACAACTATTTTTTCAATTTTTTATAGGTAATTATAAATATTCTAATAAAATTATTGTAATATATTTCTAATTACCATAAAATTGTAAAACACAACAATAATATGACTCCCAAATTCAATAACTCTAGAAGTGCATGTTGACAATAAAGAACTCAGAGTGCATGTTGAAAGTAAAATAAAACCTTCCTTGACAACCCATAAAAATAAATTTTATAATTTATACATGTTGAAGCTATATGATGTCAAATGCTCATTTGGAGCTTACATTTTTCTAACATTTATATCTCTATGAATGGTTATTTTAAATTTAAAAAATTACTTAACACAACAGGAAGCATAAACCAAAATGAAATAGATGCATGGCTAGAAACATGTAGCTATTTTTCTTTAAAATTTTATAAGTAATTATAAATGTTCTAATAATGTTTTGCACTATATTTCTAATTTAAAATATATTATAATTATAATATTTCATAAATTAAATAAAACTTTAATTCAAAATCTAAAATTGTATTTTATAATTTGAATTACAATCTTTCATTTAATAGACAAATTAAATAATATGTGATTAGACTCAAGAGAGTTGTGCTTTTATTGATGCATGTTAGCTAAAGGTAAGTTATAGGGGTTATAAGATAGAGGATAGTGTTGAAATCTAATTGAAAAAGAGGGAGATTTTTGAAGAAGACTATGTGTTTCAATCATTATTTTGTGATTGATGTCAAACCTACTATTTGCTAGTGAGAAAATTGATTATAAGATTCAAGTATTATCACTTAGTTGATTGATGAGGAGGATTTGATGAACAAGATGTAACAAAAGTACCTAGAGGAAAGGTTGAGTTATGATTATGAAATGAAGTGCAAGAATCAATTAAGACAGTGATGACATGATGAATTAATGACCTACTTAAGGTTACAAAATTGTTGCTACACTTAGAAATTTTAGAATAATAAGTTAAACAAATTTTTTCTACCAAACTTGACTGAGTAGATAGTAGGTGTTGAGTAAAGTTAGTGCAAGCTGAGCAAAAAGTTAGTTGGAGCTAAGTGAAAGCAAATTCTAGTGGATGTTGAGCAAGATGGTTGATGTTGAATGATTTTATAGTTGATGTCAACAATGCAGTATGTATTGAGCATCAAAAGGTTAATAATGTCAAGCTGCTCAATTATGATAAAGATGAAAGATTCACCAAATCTAAGCTAACAAGTTTGTTTTCTTGGAACTTGTGAACTAGGACGAAGATAAGATTGATGAGCTGGTGACATAGAATTTGGTGTAAGTCATTTTTAGGCAAATTTAAATGGATTCTAGGAGAAGTTTCTAGAATAGACAAGATATGGGGTAGATACATTATATCCTACCTAATCCATCCAAACCCTAATTTGAATGATGGATAATTAAGCAAGAAAAATATTCTAATTTTATTTGTATAGGAATGTATGGTCATGAAGCAAAGAGGTTAGAGAGGTTGGTGTCATGTGCGAGAACCTAAGGAGGAGAAGGAATTAAGGATTTTGCTTCATCAAGTGACCCAAGAGAAGAATCTACAATGGGATGTTAAGAAAGAAGGCTGAAGGAGATGAATGCTTGAAGGATGAACAAGCTGTCAAAGTTGCAAAGTATGAAAGCCAAGAAAAATTGAGGACTGAACAGAGATCTGTAATCTACAAGTGAAGCTGTAAGTTGTATTAGATCAAAGCTCTATTGTTACTTTCTAGCAATTGTATCGGTCAAGGGTAAATTCTTTAGATTAAGGTTGACCTAATAGTCATTGGAAAATGCTTTAATAGGGTGGCATTCCAAGTGAATGGCTGAAATTCCTCTAACAAGGCTCACTTTTAACAAGGTGATTGAAATCCCCTAACCGGGTCACATTTAATAGTGTGCATTGTAACCTTTAATAGGGTTGGCCTTTGATAGGGCATCACTTTAGAAGAGTGAAAAAGGACTAGCATGTTACTGTGATTTTTCTCAAATTGGGTTTCCATGTAAATCATTGTGTCAAGTGTGCTAATGAATGTGTTGTGTTCCATCATTTACATTTTTGCAAATTAATTTGATAGTAACATACAAGTTTCAGTAAATACATAATGAATGCATACATGGGTATGAATGTTTTATGGGTTCACTAAATTGTGAAAAAATTTTATTTATACATTTGAACCTTGAATAACTAATTCACCCTCCATCTTCATTATTATAAAGTAATTCTAACAATTGTTATCTGACCCATCTATTTAAGAGGACTAGTTTTCAGGTACTAGAAGCACAAAGATCAAGATGTCTAAAAGAGAAGTATCCAAGCTCAATAGAGATAAATTTCCTACATGGAAAAGTTTGATGAAGCTACACCTTGGAGGACTTGGAGACCATGCACAATCTACCATCATAATGGAACATGTTGATACAATAGGAGCCCTAACTATTGAAGATATGAAGAAGAAAACAAAACACAATTAGGCAATGTTGGGGATTGCCTCTACCCTAAGCTATGCCAAATTTGATGATATCAAAGGTTATGAAATTGCAAATAAAATCTAGTATGCCAAAAACACCATCTATGGAGAAGACAAAAATGTTCAAAGAATCAAATCTAAGAGTCTTAGAGGTAAGTTTGATAATATGAGAATGAAAGAAGGTGAAAATATTGCTCAATATGTTGCTAGGATAAAAGAAGTTGTTAGTGCAATAGGAGGAGCTACTAATCATATAGATGATGATAATGTGTTGAGTAAAGTCTTGAGAACATTACTGCCTATTTATGCTATTAGAGTTTCTGCAATCCAAGAGTTGAGATGTATTCCAAGAAATGATCTAACCCTTGAAGGTCTATAGGTAGACTCACTACTTTTGAGCTATCTAAATTTGACAATTACAAACCAGAGAGTCTTGAATCTCCTTTCATAGCTAAGTTGTTATTGAAAGATTTTGATGACGTGTAGAAGAAGAAGAAGAAAAGAAAGATAAAATATGCATCTAGTGATAGTGATACAGATGATGAAGATATTGAATAATTAGAAGCACTACTAGCAAGGAGATTCCACAGAGGTAAAGGAATGTTCAAAGGTAAGTTACCCATCATTTATTTCAATTGCAATGAAGTTGGTCATATTCTTGCAAGATGTATACAGAAGAAAAACTACAGAGAAGGAAACAAGTACAAAAACAAAAGAGAAGATGACAATAGAGATTACAAAGACAAAGGCAAGAAGTCATGCTACATTGTCGATGAACATGTCTTTGATGAACATGATGATGAAGTGGTATATGTTGCAATGAAGGATGAATCTAATGAAGATGATGCAACTGCACTTGTGACTTGTATGAACAAGAATGATAGATGGATCATTGATAGTGGATGCTCACATTACATTACTGGAGACAAAAGTAAGTTCATTACCTTATCTTGTTATGATGGAAATAATGTAAGATGTGGTAATGATGCACCATGTTTGATAAAAGGAAAAGACTCTATCAAACTCACAAACAAGATTCCATATGAAAATGCTTGCTATGTTGAAGGACTAAATTATAACTTGTTAAGTGTGTCACGATTGAATAATCTAGGATACAATGTTGAATTTGAAAACAAAATTGCCAAGATATATGATACAAATGGGAAACTGATTGGAAAAGGTGATCAAACTAGAAGTAATCTATTGTATCTAGATATAGAGGATGCTACTTGTCTTGTTGCAAAATTTGATGATGTATGGCTTTGGCGCAAGAGATTATGTCATGTTAATTTTGATAACTTGGTTAGTATCAGTAACACAAAAAAAGTTAGAGGACTACCTAAGTTGAAGAAACTAGATAATATAGTTTGCATACAATGTCAGCTAGGAAAAATATCAAAATAAAGCTTTAAGAGTAAAGCGTATACCTCTAAAAAGATACTAGAAATCATTCATAATGAATTATGTGGACCAATTAAAATGAAAAGCTATAGAGGAGATAAGTACATAATGTAATTTGTTGATGATTACTCTAGGATGATGAAAACCATGTTTTTGAAACAAAAATTGGATGTTTTTCAAATATTTAAGTGGTATTTGGCAAGAGTCGAGAAAGAAATAGGTAAGAGTCTAAAATGTTTGAGATCAGACAGAGGAGGATAATTCACTTCAAATGAGTTTGAGATGTTCTGTAATGACAGAGGAATCAAAAGACATACATCTGCCCCTAAGACCCCTCCACAAAATGGAATTGCTGAAAGGAGAAATAGGTCTATAATGGACTATGCCAGAACACTTATGATGGAGAAGAATGTTGCTCTAAAATATTGGAGAGAATTTGTAAGTACTATTGTGTATACCTTGAACCATGTGCAAGTTAAGAAAGGTACCAATTCAACACCTTTTGAACTATGGTATGGATATCTACCTATTGTAAAATACTTTAAGGTATTTGGAAGTAAGTGTTATATTCTTAACAATGTTAGGAATGGAAAATTTGATGCAAAAAGTGAAGAAGGTATATTCCTTAGATACTCCACAAGAAGCTAAGCTTATAAGTGTTTAAATACTAACATTAACAAAATTGTGGAAAGTACAAATGTGAATTTTGATGAATTTATAGAAGTACATGAGGCTGAGCCAATGAAAGAACCAAAAGAATATAAATCATTTGTATACTTTAATGAAGGAATGCATGCTAAAGAAGAGAAAATCAAGTAACAAATCAACAAGTTCAGTAACTACCGAGTCACATCTTGTGAATGTTGAGTTGCATTTAGAAATCGAGCTACATTCAGATGTCAAGTTGTAGAATGAAGAAAATGCACATTTTGATTCTAGGATTAGTACACATGAAAGAGATGATGAGATACCTAATAGAGATGTACATAGTGACTCTGAAGTTGAAAGACAAAATGTAGAAACAAGAGATGAGCCAAGATTGTCTAAATATGTCAAAAGACATCATCTTGATGATCAAATCATTAGAAACAAAGATGCTAGGCCAATGACAAGAAATAGGTTGAGAAGTGAATCGTGTTTTTTAAGCATGAAAGAGCCCAAAATAGTGAAAGATGCATTAGAAGATGATGACTGGTACAAGGCCATGCAAGAAGAGATTCAACAAATAGAAAAGAACAAAACATGGAGTCTAGTTCCTAGACTAGAAGACAAGAATGTGATTGGCACCAAGTGGGTATTTAGAAACAAGCTAGATGAGAATGGTGAAGTGACAAGAAACAAACCAAGATTAGTTTGTAAGGGATATGCAAAATAAGAAGGAATTGACTATGGGGAGACATTTGATCCTATTGCAAAAATGGAAGGAGTAAGAACTTTACTTTCTTATGCTGCTTAAAAAGGTTTCAATTTTTATTAGATGGATGTTAAATTTTCATTTTTGAATGGCATACTAGAAGAGGTAGTCTACATAGAATAGCCAAAAGGATTTGTTGAAGACAACAATAAAAACATGGTATGTAGATGGGGAAAAGCCCTATATGGATTGAAGTAAGCACTAAGAGCATGATATGAGAGACTTCATACTTATCTTATGAAGATTGGATTTGAAAGGAGTGATGATAACAACAATCTATACGTAAAGATAGAAAAAGACAAAGTTATTTTGCTATCAAAAATATTTGTTGATGATATCATATTTGGAGGACAAGATGCCCTATGTAAGGACTTTGCAAATTAGATGAAGCAAGAATTTGAAATGTCTATGTTTGTAGAAATAATTTTTTTTGTGGGATTGCAAGTATATCAGATAAAGTATGGTATATACATCACTCAGTGAAAGTATGTCAAGGAGATATTGATGACATATTTACAACAGGATTCTAAACTAGTAAGTACACCTATGGTGATAGGAAACAAGTTGTCAAAGAATGATGATTTAACTGAGGTGAATCAAACATTATACACGTTTATGATTGAAAAATTTCAATGTGTAGTACATAGCAGACCTGATATTACATTATCTATAGGGATAGTTATAAGATTCTTTGCTAATCCCAAGGAAAATCACTTAATGGCTATAAAAAGGATAATAAGATGCTTGAAAGGAAAAAAAGAGTTTGGTCTATACTATAAGAAGAATGAAAGTTTTGACTTGAGAGCCTACGCTGATGCTGACAAGGCTAGAAACATTGATGATAGAAAGAGCACCAGTGGAGGAGCATTTTTCTTAGGCAAGAGACTAGTTACACAGACAAGTAAGAAATAGAGTTGTACTTCACAATCTGTTGTTGAATTAGAATATGTTGTTGCTGATGTAAACTACACAAAAATTGTATGGATCAAATAACTACTCAAAGGAATGAAGGAATAAATCATAGAACTAGTGATACTTTATTGTGATAATACAGTGCTATCAATATATCAAAGAACCCAGTGATGCACACAAAGACAAAGCACATTGCAATCAAGTATCATTATGTAAGAGAATTAGTTCAAGACAAGGAGGTGAATATGGAATATGTTAACTCAAAGGACAAAAATATTATATCTTCACAAAACCATTACCTAAGGATGCTTATGAGTATCTAAGAGGTAAACTAGGGGTGATACCCCTATCAAAAGCTATGTAAGAAACAGAAGGAATGCCCCACATCAAACAAACTAATGCTCATATAATACAAACTGATGTAATGGATCTTACTTTTGGAACTACCTAAAGTAATCAAAGAGTTGAAACTTCAAATCAATCACAAGCAAGGTGACAGAGGGAGAAAATGAGAAATCTGCAAAGCTTAGATTTTCATATTTTATGAATGACAAGTTTTTTGCATAGGTCTTTGGAATTTTTGTCAAAGAGGAAGAAAGTACATTAAACTAATCAAGTACTAGAGATAAATTGGATAAAGTCCTAAACGAATTTGCTAATTAGAGAGGGAGAAAGATATCAAGAATCAAGTCAGAACTAAGAGGGAGACATTAATCAGAGAGCCAGAAAGAAAGAGGGAGAAATCTTGACCCACCTAGTAAGAGGGAGATACAAGAAGAAACTCAGAGGGAGTTTTAAGAAAGAGAAGTTTTTGTAACCTAATCAGAAGATGCAAGTTGTTGATAGGGAGGAATACAAGTTCTTTCTTTGGTATTGCCTTACTGTCTTAACCTTGTCAGATTGGTTGAACAAGATGTTCATTATTTGATTAACTTGGTTGATTAGTTTGGTTTTCCATCAATGCCAAAGAGGGAGATTGTTGAAATCTAATTGAAAAAGAGGGAGATTGTTGAAGACTACGTGTTTCAATCATTTTTTTATCACTAATGTCAAACCTACTATTTGCTAGTGAGACAATTTCTTATAGTGCTAGAGATAAATGGGAGAAAGTCCTAAACTAATTTACTAATTAGAGAGGGAGAAAGATATCAAGAATCCTAGTGAGACAATTTCTTATAGTGCTAGAGATAAATGGGAGAAAGTCCTAAACTAATTTACTAATTAGAGAGGGAGAAAGATATCAAGAATCAAGTTAGAATTAAAAGGGAGACATTAATCAAAGAGCCAAAAAGAAAGAGGGAGAAATCTTGATCCACCTAGCAAGAGGGAGATACAAGAAACTCAAAGGGAGTTTTAAGAAAGAGAATTTTTTGTAACCTAATCAGAAGATGGAAGTTGTTGAAAGGGAGGAATACAAATTCTTTCTTTGGTAGTGCCTTACTATCTTAACCTAGTCATATTGGTTGAACAAGATGTTCATCATTTGATTAACTTGGTTGATCCGTTTGGTTTGCCATCAATGCCAAAGAGGGAGATTGTTGAAGAATAATATGTGTTTCAATCATTGTTTTGTCACTAATGTCAAACCTACTATTTTCTATTGAGAAAATTACTTATAAGATTCAAGTACTATCACTTAGCTGATTGATGAGGAGGATTTGATCAACAAGATGTAACAAGAGCACCTAGAGGAAAGGTTGAGTTATGATTATAAAATGAAGTGCAGGGATAAGTTAAGATAGTGATGACATGATGAATTAATGATCTACTTAAGGTTACAAAATGGCTGGCTACACTTAGAAAGTTTAGAAGAATAAGTTAAATAGAGTTCATCTACCAAGCTTAACCGAGTGGACAGTAGGTGTCGAGAAAAGTTAGTGCAAGGTGAGCAGAAAGTCTATTAGAGCCGAGTGAAAGAAAATCATAGTGGATGCCAAGTAAATTTTAGTTGATGCTGAGCACTAGTAAATTTCAGTTGATGGGCCGAATGATTTTACAGTTGATGCTGAGAAACGCAGTATGTGTCAAGCATCAAAAGGTTGATAATGCTAAGTTGTTGCATTATGATAAAGATTGAAGATTCTTTGAATCTAAGCCAACAAGTTTGTTTTCTTTGAACTTGTGAACTAGGAGGAAGATAAGATTGATGAGCTGGTGGCACAAAATTTGATGTAAGCTATTTTTAGACGAATTCAAATGGATTCTAGGAGAAGTTTCTAGAATAGACAAGATATGGGGTAGATACATTGTATCCTACCTAATCCATCCAAAACCCTAATTTGAATAATGGATAATTAAGGGGAAAAAATTCTAATTTCCTTTATATAGGAATGTCTGGTCATAAAGCAAAGAGGTTAGAGAGGATAGTTTCATGTGTGAGAACCTAAGGAGGAGAAGGAATTAAGGATTTTCCTTCGTCAAGTGACCCAAGAGATGAATCTACAATGGCATGTTAAGCAAGAAGGCTTAAGGAAATGAATGCTTGAAGGGTGAAAAGGTTGTTAGAGCAGAAAAGTATGAAAGCCAAGAAAAATTGAGGACTGAACATAGATCTATAATCTGCAAATGAAGTTGAGGTAAGTTGTATCAGATCAAAGCTCTACTATTACTCTCTAACAATTGTATCAGTCTAGAGTAAATTTTTTGGATTAAGCTTGACCTAACAGTCATTGGAAAATCCTTTAATAGGGTGGCATTCCAAGTGAATGGCCTAAAGTTCTCTAACAAGGCTCACTTTTAACAAGGTGATTGAAATCCCTTAATAGGGTCACATTTAACAGTGTGTATTGTAAATTTTAACATGATTGGCCTTTGATAGAGCATCACTTCAGAAGAGTGAAAAAAGGAGTAGCATGTTACTAGTAGTTTTTCTCAAATTGGGTTTCCATGTAAATCATTATGTGAAGTGTGATAATGAATGTGTTGTGTTTCATACTTTATATTTCTACAAATTGATTTGACAGTAACATACAAGTTTTAGTAAATACATAATGAATGCATGCATGGGTATGAATGTTTTATGGGGTCACTAAATTGTGAAAAAGTTTTATTTATACATCTAGACCCTGAATAATTGATTCACCCACCCCCCCCCCCCCCCCCCACTCAATTATTCTAAAGTAATTCCAATAGATAGATTATATATCTAAAATTTATTCAAAAGTACAAAATAATAGTAGTTGCAATTCTATTGTAAATTTTATAAAATTTAAATAGAAGATTCTGAACAAATTCTTACATTTTACTATATAGAAATGAAAATGAAAATAATTTAAACATATGTATAAAATGTTTTATAGAACTAATTATTGCAATATATAAAATACCATCTTTTATTTATATAAATTACAATATTTAATCTTTTTATTAAATAAAGATTGACTAAAATTAAATAATAAATATATATTAGCATTTGATATTGTATTAGGATTCAATTAGAATGAAACTTAATATTAGAGTTAGCTTATATAGTTAATGTGTATTAGTTATAGAGGTCAGATGGCTATTGCTAGGTTTTGTTGTTCATGAATCAAATATGAAAATGATGATATGGTATGGAGTTCTCTCACTACTTTATAAAATCTCTCCTTTCATAAAACTACCAATTATAATTTTGAGAACATAAATATTTTATGGATAGCTATAATTGGCAGACCATCATAACAAACACCTGAGTCAACGTAACTTTAATATGCCTTCTATACTATCATGTGAACTTTCAGTTTGGTCAAAGTTTTTAAATTTTTTTTGTTTCTTTAAAAAAAATACATTGTTCAAAGCTTTACTGATTTGGTCAATTTTCTATTGACCTTACAAGTGGACATTTGTAGTATGAAAATTATAAAAAATAAATAATTTAGGTAATATTACTGAAATAAAGATGTATGTTTTGCAGAGTTGTTCTTCACTATGAAATTTGATCAACTTCCATCCTCATTATTAAAATCATTTGAAGTAAAATAAAAAAGTTGAAAAGGAAATTTTTTAAATATACATAAACATTCACAGTTGGAATAGTTAAAACCCAAAAAAGAAAAAAAATTTCACAACAGTGGAGATGAGCTAGGCTAATGACTTAGAGTTGGATGTTGTAGTTTGGATGAGAAAAGTGATCCCTTCAGATCAAAAATTAAGCCTCGATGTCATATATCCATAGTTTTTCCTATATTTTTAGAAGACTATAATGGAAACTAATGTAGTCCATGGTACTCTCGATCACAAAGTAATGCAAGCCCAAATTCTTATTTCCAGGTTGCATGTGTTAGGAAAGTTACATGAAGAAATGCTTTCCAAATGCCAATTTATAGAGGAAATATAACAGATTGTAAATCTACTTTAGAACATTGAGATGCATAGGAAAAAAAGAACATTGAAAAACAATATGCACACAAGATAAACACAGGAGACTAGATTTAACATGGGAAACCTTTTAGGAAAAACTCACCACCCAAAAACCCCTGAGAAACTTTGTATTATAGTAAAAAATTTACATAAAACAAACTCTAGTTTTTGGACAAGCTCATAGGCTCAGATTGTATTACAATAAACCTAACTTTCACACTTTTTTTCCTCATGAATCCCATAGAAATTTATACATTCTATAATTCATTATGGAATTTAGTGCATTAACTATCAAGAATAAAAAAATTACTAGTGGCCTTGAACTCATCCATCCAATGATCAATCATGCATTTGATGATCACTCCTTCAAGTATTAAATGCATCTAGTGACTCAGATCCTCCAATCACTTGGACATCATTAGTCACACTAATGCCTTTGGTGATGGTCACTCAGATGCCTCTAGCCAGTTGGACACCTTCGGTCACTTGGACACCTTTAGTAGTGCAGATGCCTTTAGTCACATTGATGATGCCTTCAATCGCATGGATCCCTTCGACGACATGGATGGCTTTGATGACAGGGAAACCTTTGGCAACATAGATGGCTCTGACCTAGCTTCAGCAATGTAGACACCTTCGATGATAGGGATGCCTTTGGTCACTCTGTATGCCTTGGAGACATTTCCTTCACCTCAGGAACCTTTATTCTCCATGAGAATCTTTCATTGCTTCGAGTCCATCCCCTTTTCCTTAGTGTACTGACTTCACTATATTGATTCAACCTCATATTCTATCTTCACCATCAAGTGATCACTGTGGTGTCTTAGTGTAAAGTGGACACACCATATGGTGATCTCTCTCCATATGGTGAGTATCGCACATGCTTTAGCAAACCAACAATCTCCCACTTGAGAAAGTACATACTCATATCCATAGAGTTACTTAATTGGGCCATGCACCATTCAAACTCAGTTGTTCTCACTTTGATACCTCCAATGTATACAACATGAATTCAAAAGCAACAATATATTCTATGTGTTGTTACAATCTCAAGCCTCAAAGCTAATCTACCACATATACACTAAGAAGCTCCCATTGCATAGGTAATTTCAATCTAATATGAATCCATTAAACAACATCACCATAATCTCTAAGTATTCATGAGTACATGGGTATGCGTAGGATCATGGTCAACCAAACTATGCCCTTAAGTGGCAATTAAAAATCAACAAATTAGGGTTATGTCAACTTGACGTGCAATTTTCAACTTGTTATGAACTTTCAATCAAAAATTTGCAAGAAAAGAATATATAGGAAATTTAATTTAGTTTCTAAGCTACTAGGCCTTCTCTGAAGAAAGAAAAAATTAATTGGTCAAAATTTTGAATTATAATGCAATAGTACAAAAATTTCAAGACAAATATAAGAAGTAGGTGTATGTTTGACCACCTTAATCAAAATTAAATGATGATATTTTTTAATAAAATTATAGATATAATAATTAGACTCATACCCAGAGGTAACACATATTTTTGGGTATTTTTATTCGAAACAAATAATTAATTATAAATTTTCTACTATAGCTTTTTTGAAATATAAAAACTCCTGTGTTTGACCACCTTAACTAGTTCAGAACTTTACCAAACTAATTTTTTCTTTTATTTTCCTTATAGTAGAAGATGTAATGTGACACATCTTTTGGATTTCAAAAATGTTATACCATTTGAAAGTTATATTTATTTTGTAACTAGTGTGTCAATCAACACTTTATGCATAACTCCATTAGAAAATGAATAATAATTTCTTAATGAACATGTAATTTGACATATATTATATTTATTGAAAGAAAAGAACATCCATAAGAAAATTTTTTCATTTCATTTAATTTGGGTGAAAAAAACTCATCAATAACATGATTGAAATAAAAAAATACACAAGAATAGGCCAAAAACGTGTTTTCAAAACATTTTTAAAGTTGACCATGTAGGTTTGGTATCCTAAGAAATACTAGGCCTTATAAAGGTATTAATATTTTGGTTTAGTATCAAGATGGGTGGGAAAAAAGTCAAAATAGATTTTCAAATTCTTTGAGGTATTTCAGAGCTTCATGTTTTTTAGATCACCACTATTTGGCACACCATGATCCTGCACATACTCACTTGTAACTGATCAATCCATGTTAGCTCCAAATGCAATATTGAAATATCATGAAGTATCCAAAAAATGATCAATGTACTCAAAACAAAGAAACTAAAACAAGATCAGCATGTGTCAATGTTCCAACTCAAGAACATAATCATGGCAACATGATCTAAAAAATCTCAACTAGAGAGATAACATAAGCTACACCTTTATCAAAGACTCTTCTGAACCCTCAAGATGTCAAAAGCTTCAATTAGATGAAGATTAACACCTCCATATAGTACTTCAGCAAATCTCAAAAGATCCTTTTTCTACATTAGAATATTCCACCTTCAACATCTATAATACTAATGAAGATCAATTACTATGTCATTGCCAACAACTCTTATTAAACTATGGTGTCGAGTTATACATGAAATTTACACAAATTTCAATAACTCCCATTGTACGATGGTATCGATCTTCACATGGCATCATGAAAAACATGTTCCACATGAAGATTAAATTGCTCTAACCTATCATTACTAGATGACTGATTAGCCAAAGTAGCACTACTTGCAACTTCATCATCACCCTGAGAAGACTCAAAATTAGAATAACTCTTTTCCTCCTCCTCCTCCTCCTCCTCCTCCTTCTCTTTACAATCCTTTCAGATATAACCAACCTGCCCATACTTCCAACACTTTTCTTTGGACTTCTTTCCATAATATTTAGGCTTCATTTCCTTATTGTTTTTTTCCTTTACAATGCCTTGAATGATAAGAGACTCCTTAGCCACGTCATAATATTTCCTCCACATCTCCTTTGACAAAAGTTCAATGACCACTTCATCCATTTTGAATTGGGTGGTACTACTTCCAATGGCCATCACATGATGATCCCATGAGCATAGCAGTAGCATGCAACACTCTTCTTCACTAACATATTTACCAAAAAATGTCAGTTGTGCAATCACCATATTGATTGTGTTTAAATGATCTATTTTAGTCATTCCTCTATTTATCTTCAAAGAGTACAAGTTCTTTTGTAGGAATAACTTGTTTACCAAGGATTTTCCTTGATAAATATCTCTCAACTTCTTCCACAAAGAATGTGTAGATTTCTCTTAATAAACATTCAATAGAATAAAATCCACAAGACATATTCCTTATTAGTCCTTTGGCCTTTTGCTTTGCTAAAACCCAATCTTCTTGCTTCATGCCTAATTCTTGCTACCAAACATAACAACCCATAAATCACGATCAACCAATATATCTTCAACTTTGAGTTTTCACAATTCAAAGTTTGTGCCATTAAACTTTACAATCTCTACTCTCACCATACCTGCCATCTCAATTGCCAAATAAACACTTTCCAAACCCCCACTAAAGCCAAATTGACATAGAAAAAACCCCTACCCAACAAAGATAATCTAGTCTCTGATACCACTTGTTAGGAGAGCTACATGAGAAAATGCCTTCCAAATGCCAATTTATAGGGGAAATATAAAATATTATAAATTTACTTTAGAACATTGAGATGCATAGGGAAAAAAAGAACATTGAAAAATAATATGCACACAAAATAAACATAGGAGACCATATTTAACGTGGGAAACCCTTTTGGAAAAATGTTAGAATTCTTTAGAATAACTGAGAGGGGGGGGTGAATCAGTTATTCAAGGTCCAAAATTCCCTATTAATACTTTTTTACTACTTTTAATGAATCCATATGCTTTTCATCCATCCAATACTTAAATCAATCATATAAGCAAGTTACAGTAAATCAATATGCAATGACAAAACATCCAAAATCAACACATGACACAATGGTTTACGTGGAAACCCAATTTGGGAAAAACCACCAATAACATGCTACTTGATTTTCACTCTTCTGAAGTGATGCCCTATTAAAAGCCTACCCTGTTAAAGGCTTACAACACACTATTAAATGTGACCCTGTTAAAGGATTTCACCAAACTATTAGGAATGGGCCTAGTAAAAGGTCTTTAGAACATTCACTTGGAATGTCACCCTGTTAAAGGATTTATCTTATGGCTATTAAACTAACCTAAGTCCATAGGATTTAGACTTACTGTTACAATTGCTAGAAAGTAACGATAATGCTCTTTTGATCTGATATAACTTACAACATACTTTGCAGATTTTAGATCACACTTTCAGTTCAATCCTTATGCTTGACTTTAATCACTTCAACTCTGACTACTTGTCTTCCTCTCAAGCTTTGTCTCCTTGAGTCTTCTTACTCATTCTGCCAATGCAATCATCCTTGTGGTCGTCTATTCAAACTGAGTTCCATTGTTTTCTTCTCCTTAGCATATTCTACAGCACTTCATGCTTTTATGCTTGGCCACACCTTTCTCTTTCACTGTCCCCCATTCTTCATTAACTTATGTCTTCTTATATAGAAGTCTAATTTGTCTTTTACGCTCAATTCTCCCTCTCCAATTTTAGGGTTTCAAAATGGGTTATGTAGGATACAATGTATATACCCCATATCTTGTTCTCTTCTAGAAAATTCACCAGTTGTATCTTTAAAATTGTTCTATATGGTGTTCTATGCCACCAGCTCATTTATCTTCCTTATAATTCACAAATTTCTAGATAACAACCTTGTCGGCTTAGATCTAGTGAATCTTCAATTTTCAAAATAATGTAGCAGCTCAGCATTATTGAGATACTAGTGCTCGGCACCTTTGTGTGCCTGCTCGGCACTTGGTTCTTCTTGGCACTTGGTTTTACTCGACATTTGATTCTGCTCGGCACTTGGTTCCACTCGGCACTTGATTCTGCTCGGCACTTGGTTAACTCTGTTTCACTCGGCATCTAAAGTTTACTCGACATTAACTAGGAATTTTCTCAGCTCTTACTAGCTTGCTCAGTTCCTTATCTCTAATGAACTTAGTTTGAGCTTTACAAAAGACTTAGCTAAAACTTTAAATCTTTGATATGTTTCAGTGTGCCCATTCTTTGTATCTTATAGTATTCCATCAAATACACTTTTTCATCAATGGCTTAGCTGATCCTTGTACTTCATTACAACATCATAACTTCAACCTTTCTCTAGGTGATCTAGTTACATCTTATTGATTGCCTCCTCCTTGACAATCAACTAATTGATAGTATTTGGATCACTAAAGCAATTGTCATTCCTGCAAGTAGCAAGTTTGACATCAATGACAAAACAATGATTGAGGACATTCTTTACCAGTTCCATATATTATTCCAACAAATTTTCTTATGATCATTTCAATCATTTCCAACAATCTCCCTCTTTGGCATTGATGGCAAACCAAACTGATCAGTTAATCAACTCGGTTACCACCAAGATTCTATACGTTGTCTTGCTGCATTTTTACTACTGATCTCATATATCTCCCTCTTTCTTTGTATTGATCAGTTTTCTGCATATTTCTCCCTCTTTGACATAAATGCCAAAGATATAGCATCTTTATCATGCAAAATATAAGCTTTGGCTTCTATTTGATTTTCTCCCTTTGTCACCATGCTTGTGACTGATTTGGAGTTTGTATTCCTGTTGTCATCCTTTGCATCAACCTATTAATATTTCAATGATTTATTCCTATTGATGCAAGGCAGCTTTCTTGTTGCCTTAAACAGCTTGAGTTAGGGGTATGACCCCCAACTTTCCTCTAAGATAGTCATAGGCATTCTTGGGCAATGGTTTGGTGAAGATATCTGCAGTTTGTTCCTTTGTGTGAATGTATTCCAACTTCACTTGTTTGTCTTCTACCAATTCTCTGACATAATGATACTTGATTGCAATATGCTTGGTTTTTGCATGCATCACTGGATTTTTGGATATGTTTATGGCACTTGTATTATCACAATACAATATCACAGGTTTTGTTACATCTTCTTTCATTCCATTCAATAGATGTGTGAGCCATACAATGTTTGTGCAATTGACAGCATCTGCCACATATTTTGACTCTGCAATGGACTGGGATGTACATGTTTATTTCTTGCTAGTCTAGGTAACCAGCCTTTTGCCTAGAAATAATGCACCTCCACTTGTGCTTTTTCTATCATCAATGTTTCCTCCATAGTCTGCATCTATATATTCATTGAGCTCAAATTTCCCATTCTTTTTGTAGTATAGACCAAAATCATCAGTTCCTTTAAGATATCTCATTATTCTTTTTACTGCTATGACATGATTTTCTTTAGGATTAGCAGAGAACCTAGCCACTATTCCAACTGCTAATGCTATGTTTGGTCTACTATGTATAACACATTGTAGTTTTCCAATCATGGATCTGTACATTGTTTGATTGACTTCAGCTGACTCATCATTTTTTGATAGCTTATTTCCTATGGCCATTGGTGTGCTGACTGGTTTGGATTCCTCCAATCCAAATGTTTTAAGAATTTCTTTGATGTACTTTGATTGTGTAACAAATATTCCATGTTTGAGTTGATGTACTTGCAATCCAACAAAAAATTTGATTTCTCCAAACATAGACATCTCAAATTCATGTTTCATTTTGTCAGCAAAGCCTTTGCAAAGTACTTCCTTACCACCAAACACTATGTCATCCACAAAGATTTTAGATACAATAATGTCTTTACCTTCTTCTGCTTTGATATACATGTTGCTGTTATCATCAGTTCTTTCAAATCCAATTTGGACTAGATACTTGTGAAGTCTCTCATACCATGCTCTAGGTGCTTGTTTCAAACCATAGAGTGCTTTATGTAGCTTACACACCATATACCTGTTGTTTTCATCAAAAAATCCTTCTGGTTGTTCAATGTAGACTTCTTCTTCTAGTATACCATTTAAGAAGGTAGATTTTACATCCATCTGATAGACTTTAAAATCTTTGTAGGCAGCATATGCAAGTAAAGTTCTTACTCCTTCCATTCTAGCAACAGGAGCAAATGTTTCTCCATAGTCTATTCCTTCTTCTTGAGCATAACCCTTACATACCAGTCTAGCTTTGTTTCTGGTAATCTCACCATTCTCATCTAGCTTGTTTCTGAATACCCATTTGGTGCCAATCACATTCTTGTCAGTTGGTCTGGGAACCAAACTGCGGGTTTTATTTTTTCTTATTTGATCAATTTCTTCTTCCATAGCTTTATACCAGTCATCATCTTGTAATGCACCATATACTATCTTGGGTTCAGATTTGCTGATCAGACATGATTCATGTCTTAGTCTGTTCCTTGTCATTAGTCTTGCATCTTTGTCACCAATTATTTGTTCAGCAGGGTGATGTCTTTTTACATATTTGGATAACCTTGGCTCTGTCCTTGTTTCCATGTTTGATCTTTCAGATTTAGGATCACTATGCACTTCGTTGTCAGGTTGTTCTTCATTATGTGTACTATTTTCAGAATCAGATTGTGCATTTTCTTCATTCTGCAACTCAGCTTCTGAATGCAACTTGGCATTCACTGGTTGTGAATCGGCTGAAACTGATACCTGTTGTTGATTTCCAATTTGATTGACATCATTTTCATCAATAGTCATTCCTTCATAAGAATACACAAAGGTTCTGTACTCTTTCATTTTCTTTGGTATTTCAGCTTGGACTTTTGTGTGCTCATCAAAATTTACATTTGCACTTTTCATAATTTTGTTAGTGTTAATATTCAAACACTTATATGCCTTACTTCTAGTGGAATAACCTAGAAATATACCTTCATCACTTTTTGCATCAAATTTTCCTTTTTTAGCATCTTTAAGGATAAAACATTTGCAACCAAACACTTTAAAGTGTTTTACATTGGGTGAGTGACCATACCATAATTCAAAAGGTGTTGTATTTGTACCTTTCTTGACTTGTACCCGGTTCAGTGTATGAACAGCTACACTTATAGCTTCTCTCCAATATTTTAGAGCAACATTCTTTTCCATCATTAATGTTCTGGCACGGTCAATCACAGATCTATTTCTTCTCTCAGCAATTCCATTCTGTGGGGGAGTTCTAGGAGCTAACGTTTGTCTTTTGATTCCATTGTCATTATAGAATATCTCAAATTCCTTTGATGTAAATTCACCACCTCTATCTGATCTTAGGCATTTCAAGCTTTTTCCAGTTTTTTTTTTCAACTCTAGCCACATACCACTTAAACATTTGAAAAGCATTAGATTTTTGTTTTAAGAACATAACAATCATCATCCTAGAATAGTCATCAACAAATAGCATTATGTATTTATCTCCTCTATAGCTTTGTATTTCCATTGGACCACATAAGTCAGTGTGAACTAACTCAAATATCTCTTTAAATGTATAGTTTTTGCTTTTGAAACTTGATTTTGTTATCTTTCCTAGCTGACATTGTTTGCACATGATATTATCAGGCTTCTTCAATTTTGGTAGACCTCTGACTTTCTTCATTTTACTAATGTTGACTAGATTATCAAAGTTGACATGACATAATCTTCTATGCCATAACCATTCATCATCAAATTTTGCAAATAAACAAGAAACATCATCCATATCAAGGTAAAAAAAATTGCTCTTTGTTTGATCTCCTTTTCCTATCAGTTTACCATTAATATCACAAATTTTTGTAGTTTTGTTTCCAAATTCCACTTTGCACCCTATATTGCCTAACTGTGAGACACTTAGTAAATTGTAGTTTAATCCTTCAACATAGTATGCATTGTCACGTGAAATTTGTTCTGTGAACTTAATGGAACCTTTTCCTTTGATTTGACATGGAGCATCATTACCAAATCTAACACTATTTCCATCATACTGAGTAAAGTTAATAAACTTACTTTTGTCTCCTGTCATGTGATGTGAGCATCCACTGTCTATGATCCATCTGTCATTCTTGTTCATACATGTCACTAGTGCTATGGTCCCTTCTTCATCAGATTGGTCCTTCATGACTACATAAATAACTTCATCATCATTGTCATCAAAATTTTCTTCAACAATATAAAACTTCTTACCTTTTTCTTTGTAATCTCTCTTGTCATCATCTCTTTTGTTCTTGTATTTGTTGCCTTCCTTGAAATCCTTTTTCTGTGGACACCTTGCAGCAATATGACCTACTTCATTGCAATTGAAACAAATGGTAGTCATTTTACCTTTGAATTTTCCTTTGCCCCTGTGAAATCTTCTAGCAAGCAATGCTTCCAATTATTCCACATCTTCCTCATCAGTGCTACTGTCACTAGATACATACTTCATTTTTCTTCCTTTCTTTGATTTCACCTGTTCGACATCTTTCAGTGATAACTTGGCCTTGAAAGCAAATTCAACATTTTCAAGTTTGTAGTTGTCAAAGTTAGATAAATCAAATGCAGTGAGTCTACCTATTATACCTTCAAAGCTTAGATTATTTCCTGGTATACATCTTAGCTCTTATATTGTTGATACTCTAATAGCATAGATAGGGAGCAAGGTTCTTAAGAACTTACTATTAATAGTATCTTCATCCAGTTGACCACTCAAGCATCTTATTGCACTTACCACTTCTTTTAGTCTTGCACCATATTGAGCTACATTCTCATTTTCTTCCATTTTCATGTCATCAAACTTTCCTCTGAGACTTTCTCTTTTTGCTCTTTGTACATTCTGATCTCCTCCATAGATGTCTGATAGGGCTTTCCACATTTTGTATGTAGTGTCACATCCTTTGATATCATCAAATTCAACATAGCTGAGTGCAGAGGCAATTTCCAGCATTGTTTGGTTGTGTTCTTGCTTGTTTTTCATGTCTTCTATAGTAGGAGCACCTGTTGGATCTACATGTTCAGTAACAATTAAATTTTGGGCATAATCTCCTATGGATCCAAGATGTAGCTTCATCAAACTTTTCCATGCAACAAAGTTGTCTTTGTTGAGCTTGGGAACTTCTCTCTTTGCCATTTTGATCTTTTCTACTTGTAGTCCCTTTAAACTGAATCAGCAGTTAGCTCTGATTCCAATTATTAGAATTCTTTAGAATAACTGAGAGGGGGAGAGGGTGAATTAGTTATTCAAGGTCCAAAATTCCCTATTAATACTTTTTTACTACTTTTAATGAATCCATATACTTTTCATCCATCCAATACTTAAATCAATCATATAAGCAAGTTACAGTAAATCAATATGCAATGACAAAACATCCAAAATCAACACATGACACAATGATTTACATGGAAACCCAATTTGGGAAAAACCACTAGTAACATGCTACTTGATTTTCACTCTTCTGAAGTGATGCCCTGTTAAAAACTTTCCCTACTAAAGGCTTACAACACACTGTTAAATGTGACCATGGTTAAAGGATTTCACCAAACTATTAGGAATGGGCCTGGTAAAAGGTCTTTAGAACATTCACTTGGAATGTCACCCTGTTAAAGGATTTATCTTATGGCTATTAAACCAACCTAAGTCCATAGGATTTAGAATTACTATTACAATTGCTAGAAAGTAACGATAATGGTCTTTTGATCTGATATAACTTACAACATACTTTGCAGATTTTAGATCACACTTTTAGTTCAATCCTTATGCTTGACTTTAATCACTTCAGCTCTAACTACTTGTCTTCCTCTCAAGCTTTGTCTCCTTGAGTCTTCTTACTCATTCTGCCAATGCAATCATCCTTGTGGTCATCTATTCAAACTAAGTTCTAGTGCTTTCTTCTCCTTAGCACATTATACAACACTTCATGTTTTTATGCTTGACCACACCTTTCTCTTTCATTTTCCCCCATTCTTCATTAACTTATGTCTTCTTATATAGAAGTCTGATTTGTCTTTACTGCTCAATTCTCCCTCTCCAATTTTAGGGTTTCAAAATGGGTTAGGTAGGATATAATGTACCTACCCCATATCTTGTTCTCTTCTACAAACTTCACCAGTTGTATCATTAAAATCATTCTACATGGTGTTCTATGCCACCAGCTCATTTATCTTCCTTTTAATTCACAAATTTCTAGATAACAACCTTGTCAGCTTAGATCTGGTGAATCTTCAATTTCCAAAATAATGCAGGAGCTCAGCATTATTGAGATACTGGTGCTCGGCACCTCTATGTTACTCGACACTTGGTTCTGCTCAGCACTTGGTTCTGCTCGACACTTGGTTTTGCTCGGCACTTGGTTCTGCTCGACATTTGATTTTGCTCAGCACTTGGTTCCACTCGACACTTGATTTTTCTTGGCACTTGGTTAACTCTGTGTCACTCGGCATCTGAAGTTTACTCAGCATTAACTAGGAATTTTCTCGGCTCTTACTAGCTTGCTCGACTCCTTCTCTCTAATGAACTTAGTTTGAGCTTTACAAAAGACTTAGCTAAAACCTTAAATCTTTGATATGTTTCAGTGTGCTCATTCTTTGTATCTTATAGTATTCCATCAAATACACTTTGTCATCAATGGCTTAGCTGATCCTTGTACTTCATTACAACATCATAACTTCAACCTTTCTCTAGGTGATCTAGTTACATCTTATTGATTGCATCCTCCTTGACAATCAACTAATTGATAGTATTTGGATCACTAAGCAATTGTCATTCCTACAAGTAGCAAGTTTGACATCAATGACAAAACAATGATTGAGGACATTCTTTACCAGTTCCATTTATTATTCCAACAACTTTTCTTAAGATCATTTCAATCATTTCCAACAGAGAAACCCACCACCCAAAAAACCCCAAGAAACTTTTTATTAGAGTAAACAATTTACATACAACAAAATTTTGTTTCTAGATAGGCATATAGGTTTAGATTGTATTATAGTCAACCTGACTTTCACACATTTTTCCCATTCCATTCCTATGAATTTCACAAACATTTATACATTTTGGAATTCTTTATGGAATTTGGTGCATGACCTTTAGGAAAAAAACAATTATTAGCAGCCTTGAACTCATCCATTCAATAGTCAATCATCCATCTAACAGTTGCTCCTTTAGGTATATAATGTCTCTAGTGACTCGGACGCCTCCAGTCACACAAACCCTTTCCATCACATGGATGCCTTGGGTGATCATCACTTAGACACCTCTAGTCACTCAGGCACCTTCATTCGCTTGGACACCTTTAGTCATGCAGATGCCTTCAACGACACAGATGACTCTGATGATACAAACACCTTTGATGATGTAGACAACTTTGGCATGACTTCGGCAATGCAAGCACCTTTGAAGATAGGGATTCTTTCGGTCACTTCATATGCCTCAGAGACATTTTCTTAGCCTTGAGAACTTTTATTTGCTATGATAATCTTTCTTCGCCTTAGGACCATTCACTTTGCCTCGACATACTGACTTCATTGTATCGCTTTAGCCTCATACTATCTTTACCATTGGGTGATCACCACAATGTCTTAGTATATGGTGGACACACCATACAATGATTTCTTCATACAATGAGCACCATACATGCTCCAACAAACCAACAACATGGATTTTTTGCCAAGGTACTAAAAAATCTGAAACCATCTCTTCAAATTTTACTTTATTTATTTTCATGTATTATGACAATGTGCAATGAACATTGGTTGTGATTCCTAAAATAGTTGTTGAATTGTTGTAATTTTGGAAATATGGTTTGTTGAATTGATATAGTCCATTGGATAGGTGTTTTTTAAAATGTTGAAGATTTTTACTATAGACTAGAGGCATTACCAATTGTATGCCACCACAAATTTTGGATTTGTAGGAGTTAGAAGGATCATAATCACGATTGAAAAGACAAGAAATACTGTGTGTAATGAGATCTTTCATATATATTGTGCATTTACATCCATTGAATATGTGGTGGTTAGTGTGAAGAAATAGTTACTTGTTTTGCACAAGTGATGGGCACAATCATTTGTATAGAACTATTTTATAGGGTTTTCTACATAACATAGACCATGTAACCTAAAATGTGTGACTCAATAGCACAAGGAAATAACAAGGATACTAAAAATCTCTTGGTAAACTATGGGACATGAGAGCTTTGAATTTAAAATACTATACATACCTAGTATTGGACGTTCGATGTGACCTGCAGATGTGGCCTTGCCCTAGAGATCTATTCCATCCCTATTGTAATAGACCATGGGGGTTGTGCTTTAATTTATTTTGTGTTTGGGTAGTCGTGTCAGCATGAGTCTGAGCTCTATAAATTCTAAAAAATTCAAATTTGGACATTTGGGTGCACCAAATCAGTATTGAGAATAGGAATACATATTACAATTTTGGGCTAAAACACACATTTTATATTCCACCTAAATAGGTGGAATTGGAATACGTATTTGTATTCCTATTCCATTTTTTACTTTTTCATACTTGATAAAATATTGAAGTCCATCAGAACTTGTGGATGAGCACAACTAGTGAGAGCCCAGAGAAGAGTGGGGTAAAAAATATGGCATCTCCAGTAGAAACTACAAACCCTAAGCTAGTCTATCAATAATAGGGCAAGAAAGATTCATCCATAGATGAGACATTCCTCGTACATTTTTTGTTTAGTGCATAGATACCATGCCCACACAACATCTCTGAAGTAACACAAATAGTCAAATTGTAGACATCATATGGATCTAGACTTGATTAGTGACACCCAACATAAATCCTCAGGTAACAATGTTGGATCCAACTTGGATCCTTGGATTGCATCATCAAACCCAACCACAATGATCTCTTCATTGTGAGAAGACCTGACTTTCCTATGCACTCTCATAATTTTTCAAACATTGCCATTTTCAAAGATATAAACACATTGGTAGGAGCCATTAGCTTTATTGAAATGAACCCATTTTGGGGGTCATTTTTTATATTCAACTTTTCTCTTTTATTTGTATCCTTTTGCCATATTTTCTATGATGATGGATCTTCAGGTTTATTCTCAATGGCAACTACTGATAATGTGTATTATGAACTTGTAGGTTAAATCAATTTTGGGACTGCAATATATGTTTGTACTTGATATGTTCAAAGTGGTATTTATTGCTAACTGTAATATATTTCTACGTATGACCTACTAATGTGCAATGATTGGTATTGCTTTGGATTAGAAATTGCCTACAATTTTTTGTGTCTCCTTCATCCTTTATGTCGTTTCCTCTCATTCTTCCTTCTACCCATAATATATGCCATGAGGGGATTTCTTAATCGAGTTTAGGGTTTGATGTGAAAAATATCAAATATTATAATCTTTTAATTGATTATCTTTCTCATCATTTTAATCTCCTAATTCAATGCTTCTTTTTATTATAAAATGTTTTCTGTCCTATCCTATACCACACTCTATGAGAATCTTCAACAATATCTTCATGTGATCATCATCTTCTGAATTTCTATTGTTAATCGATATTCTAGTTTATGGCTGACTATATGAATGCTTCTTTTTTTCTCCAAAACTTGAATGAGGTGGAGTTTCTTCTTATATATTATTGCCAGTTTGAGAAGCCATGTTGCCGTAAGGCATGTCTCATGTTCATATATTTTCCTTCTATTACTAATCGCACCACTACATTACCTAAGTTTGTGCACTAATGGAAATTGGTAATCATATATATTAATCCCTAATACAAATAATACTTATCAATTGTTAATTATAATCACTGACCCTCATATATTAACCTTTATCTTTATCAATTCAATATATTAGTTCGATGGTATTGTGTGATGCACTTAGCATGGATGATTAAGCTATTGATATCAAAGTTTGTGATCTTCTAATTACATTGATCTTCTCTCTTACTCAATGTTTTCTAGATTAACTTTGTCACTTTTCTTGCATTTAAGTTTCCGTATTAGCTCTTCATTGATAAAGAGAACTTATACCATCAATGGTATCATTCATAATAATTATTATCATTAACTGATGTTGCTTAGATTACATTGGTATGTATCACATGTCTTAATTGATTTTATATTAACATTATAAGAATAATATAGCTAACCCTAAATTAATATTATGTTATTAGTATTAATAATTAATTGTATTTATTTATTATATTATTAATTCTATGCCATACTATTATATTAATGGTTTTACCATATTAGATATAATATTATATTGATTAATTAATCAATTCATTACCTTTAGTTATCAATAATATTTATATCCAAATGTGATAATAGTTAGATATGTTATCATCTTATTGATTTATAATGTAATTATAACATATTATATATTATAATAATATTAGTAATATCATTATTCTTAATACTATTACGTAGTATATTTTCTTTATATATTATTTATAATTATGAATCATATTATAATATTATCCTTGAATATGTCCATTTTATAATATAGCCCATGTAGGTACATTATAAAGTTATTATTAGTATTTGATATCATTTATAATCAAAGTATTTATTTCTTATTTAATTTATTTAACTCATTAATATTATAATTATAATATAATATTTTACATTACAATTATGCTATAATCTTATATATTGTTTTATTTTTATATTGTCAAATATATCACTATTATATAATAGATTCTGATATTGATATGTTATTTGAATATTCAACTTTATTGAAATGAACCCATTTTGGGGGTCATTATTTATATTCAACTTTTCTCTTTTATTTGTATCCTTTTGCCATATTTTCTATGATGATGGATCTTCAGGTTTATTCTCAATGGCAACTACTGATAATGTGTATTATGAACTTGTAGGTTAAATCAATTTTGGGACTACAATATATGTTTGTACTTGATATGTTCAAAGTGGTATTTATTGCTAACTGTAATATATATTTCTACGTATGACCTACTAATGTGCAATGATTGGTATTACTTTGGATTAGAAATTGCCTACAATTTTTTGTGTCTCCTTCATCCTTTATGTCGTGTCCTCTCATTCTTCCTTCTACCCATAATATATGCCATGAGGGGATTTCTTAATCGAGTTTAGGGTTTGATGTGAAAAATATCAAATATTATAATCTTTTAATTGATGATCTTTCTCATCATTTTAATCTCCTAATTCAATGCTTCTTTGTATTATAAAATGATTTCTGTCCTATCCTATACCACACTCTATGAGAATCTTCAACAATATCTTCATGTGATCGTCATCTTCTGAATTTCTATTGTTAATCAATATTCTAGTTTATGCGCTGACTATATGAATGCTTCTTTTTTTCCCCAAAACTTGAATGAGGTGGAGTTTCTTCTTATATATTATTGCCAGATTGAGAAGCCATGTTGCCGTAAGGCATGTCTCATGTTCATATATTTTCCTTCTATTACTAATCGCACCACTACATTACCTAAGTTTGTGCACTAATGGAAATTGGTAATCATATATATTAATCCCTAATACAAATAATACTTATCAATTGTTAATTATAATCGCTGACCCTCATATATTAACCTTTATCTTTATCAATTCAATATATTAGTTCGATGGTATTGTGTGATGCACTTAGCATGGATGATTAAGCTATTGATATCAAAGTTTGTGATCTTCTAATTACATTGATCTTCTCTCTTACTCAATATTTTCTAGATTAACTTTGTCACTTTTCTTGCATTTCAGTTTCCGTATTAGCTCTTCATTGGTAAAGAGAACTTATACCATCAATGGTATCATTCATAATAATTATTATCATTAACTGATGTTGCTTAGATTACATTGGTATCTATCACATGTCTTAATTGATTTTATATTAACATTATAAGAATAATATAGCTAACCCTAAATTAATATTATGTTATTAGTATTAATAATTAATTGTATTTATTTATTATATTATTAATTCTATGCCATACTATTATATTAATGATATATTACATAATATTAACTATTTACTTTTATATTTTTATATTTATATTGTACTATCATTTTATATTAATGGTTGTACCATATTAGATATAATATTATATTGATTAATTAATCAATTCATTACCTTTAGTTATCAATAGTATTTATATCCAAATGTGATAATAGTTAGATATGTTATCATCTTATTGATTTATAATGTAATTATAACATATTATATATTATAATAATATTAGTAATATCATTATTCTTAATACTATTACGTAGTATATTTTCTTTATATATTATTTATAATTATGAATCATATTATAATATTATCCTTGAATATGTCCATTTTATAATATAACCCATGTAGGTACATTATAAAGTTATTATTAGTATTTGATATCATTTATAATCAAAGTATTTATTTCTTATTTAATTTATTTAACTCATTAATATTATAATTATAATATAATATTTTACATTACAATTATGCTATAATCTTATATATTGTTTTATTTTTATATTGTCAAATATATCACTATTATATAATAGATTCTGATATTGATATGTTATTTGAATATTCATATATCCTTTTAATTTGGGCTCATGAAAAGTTCGCCCTTCCTCAAATTGCTTGCCCTCAAGCAATCCCTAATTTCCAATCAACTTATAATCTTAAAATCAATAGCCTATTCCTTGATCTTTTTACTTTAGATTATTAAAATAATGATTATGCTAAAAAAATTATGAAATATAAATATATACAATATATAGACATTAATGCATGAAGACACAAAGTAGACACGAAGTATAGACATTAATGCAAGAAGACACGAAGCAAGCACGAAGTAGACACATAAATGCAGGAAAACACAAAGCATACACGATGTAGACACATCATACCTTCTTTGTTTATTCTCTATAATTTAATTTTCACAATGAAGTAGAGTAAAGGGAATGATTTATAAAATATCCTTCCCTAATATGCCTTTTGATCATGGACCTGCAACACAAATAATTATTAGCATATAATAGCTCCAAAGAAAAGATGACTTTTCTGGTGATCCCTTTTCTCCTTTACATAATCCTTTGGAAGGAATCTTTCTACCACTTGTGATGAACCCTTTTTATCTCCTTGACTTACAATTCAAATTTTAGGCATATGTTAGGGAATCATCCAATTTAAGCAATCTACGACCATCATTATTATTAAGGTGTTTGAGGAGATGACTGTTTAATTTAATTTACTTAATTCATTTGGAAGATTTCTTCTTATAGTACACAGACAACTTTCTCTCCCCTTATTATGATCATCTTGATATGGTAGATTTACAGTGCAAAGGGCATGTGAAACAAGCTACAGGCAGTTCCCTAGAGGATATCCATCATGTGCCCAAAATTACTCTGCCTCTCCCTCCACCAACTCCATACCTTAATATATCATAATGTGGATGAGAAGATGAGGGTTAATCTAATGAACATAATCATTTTGCACAGGAATCTTTTTCTCTCCTCATTACGATCATCTTGAGATGGTAGATTTATGATGCAAAGGGCACGTGAAACAAGCTAGAAGTTGTTCCTTGCATGATATCCATCATGTGGCCAAAATTACTCTACCTCTCCCTCCACCAACTCCCTACCTTAGAATATCATAATGTGGATGAGAAGATGAGGGTTAATCTAATGAACATAATCATTTTGCATAGGAATCTTTCTCTCTCCTCATTACGATCATCTTGAGATGGTAGATTTACGGTGCAAAGGACACATGAAACATGCTACAAGCGGTTCCCTGGAGGATATCTGTCATGTGCTCAAAATTACTCTGCCTCTCCCTCCACCAACTCCCTAAGGATATCATAATGTGGATGAGAAGATGATAATTTCTAGCTTGAGATATGGCAAAATTAAGATATGCTAAATTTTATTTGTTTCCTAAAGTACTATGTTTTAATGCACTTGTCATTTTATTGAACATGTTAAAAAAAATTGAGCGTTTATATTGGAGAATCAATCATAGGCATATCATTTAGCGAACCCCCTTCTAGTTTGAGGTTTCTTGTACCTAGCTTATTCTTGGTGATTGGCAGAGAAGTGGGAGGAAGATATTTGAGCTTGTTGATTACCCTATCAAGGGACTATTATTTGAAGTAGGCCAAAACTTGGGAGAAATGGCTAAAGTAGTTGCAACTTTGTGTTCTTCATTACAAAACAAAAACATGTCTTTCAATATTCTAATATCTTATTGTGGAACTCAGATATTTCTTTTTCCCCAAGTAACTACCTTTTGATAATTATTGCATCTCTCAACATTTAATATTGCATCCTGCAGATCAAATGAGTTCTAAGTGTTCTATTTATTTTCATGAGATATTGATTTGTGCAAATCACTACTCTTGAAATATGGGTCAATGAGTTTGATTCAAAAACTACATAGTTAAGTTAATGCATTTAGTGCTTTGTAGAGAAGCATACACATGGGATGATTGATGATAAATTCCTTTAGGTGAAGGTCAATCCTTTGGCCTGGGAAATTGGTGGACATATTTTATTTTATAGAAATATTGATTATAACCATGCTACAGAGCAGTTTGTAAGAGATTTTCTTGCTGTTGCATCTCCCAATCAAGAAGAGTTTGAGGGAATGAAATGCCTATGTGTTGGCATCGCAGAAGACATTTGCTACCAGTAATGATTTGATAAAGTCATTTGTTGCTAATGTTTATAATTTCGTTAGGGATAATTTTGTGGGGTTTATATAAATTTGAAGATTCTTTATCATATTTGCTTCATATTAAATGAGATTCATGTCCTTCAGTGCCATCTTATCAGAAGATAGAATGATGTGGCTTAGATTCATTCTAATCATGAAATTCAAAGAATAGATATAGTTCTTATTGTACAGTGAAATATATTAAAGGGTTGATCATATGGATTAAAAGCTTTTGCAAGTTTGATCATGATCTGTTGCCATTCTCAGTATTGTTCAAGATTCTACAATTCCTCATCTATGTTTAATTTTAAATAGCAAGATACTCATTAGATGGAGAAAGGGATTGTAGAGTGAGGAAATGAATGTGACTGGTATGAGTTTTCCCTAATTTTTAGCTGATCATAGTTTACAACTATTTAGTATAAATATGTAATCATTTTCTTGTTGTTGAAATATAAAGTCTATATTAATACTTTGCATGCAATAGATCATCACCCAAAACCTATTGAACATGAAACAAGATGAGGTCCTAATGCTAAACATTGGTAGTACGATGATGGATTTATTATTGTATTATGCAAGATTATCAATTATCTCATGGTAACAAACATTTAACTATTGCACCACAAATTAAATTACATCGCTATAGAATAATCTTTAAACATTTATTGCACTAAACACAAATACGAGCTTCAAAGGATTTGGGCTCTATAGATATTGAATTTTAACCTCCCTTATTATTGATTGTAGTATTGCTAAGGTAAGAATTGTGATTCTCCTTTACTATGTATTATATCTCAATGTCTTTGCTTCATAGTATTTTTGAGTTTAGACTGGTCTATATAGATTTCCAAACTCTATATGAGTACCTTTCATTACTTTCTCACATTTAATAGTTAGATCATTGGTTAATGTATGATGTCACCCAATGTTTCTCACATTCCAATCAGGCTTGAATACAGGATAGATCAATGTCGCTAAACTTCACGACTTCTAATTCTTGTGTGCATGAGTAAAGTGGATGGGCTCACATCTATGCAAATTTGTAGGACACTTATTTCAATTATTACATAAGCATTTACATATCCATATCATTTTAAGAGTTGTATTTCATGAAACCAATGTTGATAATTTGGTGGATTAAAGTGTCCGTAAATCATATCATATGGATAGTTCAATATTCTTAGTATATTTATTATGGTTTTATATAATATAGTTGTTTATTTGTCATGCACTTTCTTTTGGAAACATATCCATGACCTGATGTGCCAAAGTGATTAGATCATTAATTGACATTGGAAATCGATGGATAATTTATATTGAGGTGGGAAATTGTATCAGCATTTGTTTGATTGATTTGAATTAAATTCTTTGCTGCAACTATGCCATTGATGCAAGTTTGACAGAATTCTATGGTTTTCTCTATCAACTGTTATTTTTAAACTACAATTTATTGTACACAAAATTCTATGATGTTCTATAAAAGAATTCAACAAACATAACCTGTAGGAATGCTCTTGTAACAAATTATTCTGAGTGTCAATAGGGGTAGGCAGACCATAGATCTCAAGTGTGTTTAAAGTCTCTGATGGATTGATTGTTGGACATGGCAAATAGGTGCTCCTTTAATATCTTCTCTAGAAACCCATCAATTATCTGGTGAAATTTCTTCTAATAAATGATTCACAGGCTGGCAGGATGCTAGCTCTGATACCAATTGTAATGAACCCATTTTTGGGGTCATTGTTTATATCTGACTTTTCTCTTTTATTTGTATCTTTTTGCAATATTTTCTACGATGATGGATCTTTAGGTTTATTCTTAATGGAAATTGCTAATAATGTGTATTCTGAACTTGTAGGTTAAATCGATTTTGGGATTGCAATATATGTTTGTACTTGATATGTTCAAAGTGCTATTTATTGCTGACTATAATATCTATTGCTGCTTATGACTTGCTAATGTGCAATGACTGGTATTGCTTTGGATTAGAAATTGTCTGTGATTTTTTTTGTCTCCTTCATCCTTTATGTTGTGTCCTCTCGTTCTTCCTTCTACCCATAATATATGCTATAAGAAGATTTCTTTATTGAGTTTAGGGTTTGATGTGAACAATATCAAATATTATAAGCTTATTTCCCATCACTGTAATCTCCTGATTCAATGCTTATTTGTATTATAAAATGATTTCTGTCCTATCCTGTACCATAGTCTATGAGAATCTTCAACAATATCTTCATGTGATCATCATCTTCTGATTTTCTATTGTTTATTGATATTCTGGTTTGTGTGCTAACTGTATTACTGCTTCTTCTTTTTCCCCCAAACTTGAATAAGGTGGAGTGTCTTCTTATATCTTATTGCTAGATTGAGAAGTCACGTTGCCGAAAGGCATCTCTCATGTTCATATATTATCCTTCTACTACTAATCGCACCACTACATTACCTGAGTTTGTGCGCTAATGGAAATTGGTAATCATATATATTAATCCCTAATATAGATAATAATTATCAATTGTTAATTATAATCGCTGACCCTCATATATTAACCTTTATCTTTATCAATTCAATATATTAGTTTGATTGTATTATGTGATGCACTTAGCATGGATGATTAAGCTATTGATATCAAGGTTTGTGATCTTCTAATTACATTGTTCTTCTCTCTTACTCAATGTTCTCTAGATTAACTTTGTCACTTTTCTTGCATTTCAGTTTTCGTATTAGCTCTTCATTGATAAAGACAACTTATACCATCAATAGTATCGTTCATAATAATTATTATCATTAAGTGATGTTGCTTAGATTACATTGGTATCTATCACATGTCTTAATTGATTTTATATTAACATTATAAGAATAATATAGCCTACCCTACATCAATATTATGTTATTAGTATTAATAATTTATTGTATTATTAATTCTATGTCATACTATTATATTAATGATATATTACATAATATTAGACTATTTACTTTTATATTTGTATATGTATATTGTACTATCATTTTATATTAATGGTTGTAACATATTAGATATAATATTATATTGATTAATTAATCAATTCATTACCTTTAGTTATCAATAGAATTTATATCCAAATGTGATAGTAGTTAGATATGTTATCATCTTATTGATTTATAATGTAATTATAACATATTATATATTATATTAATAATAATATTAGTAATATCATTATTCTTAATACTACTATATATTATATTTTCTTTATATATTATTTATAATTCTCAATCATATTATAATATTATCCTTGAATATGTCCATTTCATAATATAACCCATGTAGGTACATTATAAAGTTATTATTGGTATTTGATGTCATTTATAATCAAAGTATTTATTTTTTATTTAATTTATTTAACTCATTAATATTATAATAATAATATAATATTTTACATTACAATTATGCTATAATCTTATATATTGTTCTATTTTTATATTATCAAATATATCACTATTATATAATAGATTATGATATTATCATTATATAATATGTTATTTGAATATTCATATATCCTTTTAATTTGGGCTTATGACATTTATTCTATTGGACTTGTAGTGCCTACCCTTGTTTACATTTTTCTGAACACATTGTTGCTATTATTGTCAGACTCTGTTAGACTAGTTTTATGATGATGGTTAGTAGCATTATTTTGAGACTATCAGATATTGTGCTATGGATTCAGTTGAAACATGATGAGATTACTTAGACTCTACATTTCATATATGCATCATGATTATTACATTATTTCCAGTTATTGATGATGATTAGTTAGATGGTTATTATTACATGTGTTGTCTTATGGATACTTACCCCGTACTTGCATGTGTATGGTGTGCGTGTTTGTTTCTTATGTATGGTGTTTCTGATGTGGTTAAGGAAGGGATTTGTAGTCACCTGCTAGTCAGGATCTACACGATGCACCACTTCCTGCCATTGCATGTTTAGCTTAGCATATATATATATATATATATATATATATATATATATATATATATATATATATATATATATATATATATATATATATATATATAGTATGTACATGCATAGTTTTCATGCAGGTTGCAAGTACCGGGTATTGACTTCCCTGAATTGTTAGGATGAGCATACCTTATCGCATTATCTCAATGGTAAGAGAGGGGAGATAAATTCTCAAGTCGAAATCCTAAACCCTTAAACCATTTGTCCTAGAAAGGTAGGACAAGTATCTGAGATATTTTACCTTCCGAATGTGTCGGATGACATAATTCATGATTTTAACCCTTTAGACTGATTTTCTATCGATTGTTCTGTGATGGGTTTTCATATTTTATCTTGGAGGTCTATGGTGAATTTTCTATTAATTAAGTCTTAAATTAATAGATTTAATTAATAATTTAATATAATATCATGATCTTTTAATATTTTGATTTTGATTAATTAAATGGGAATTAATTAAGAAAATAATTAAATAAAAGAAATTAAAATTTATAATAATAATAATAAATAATAAATAAATAATAATAATAGAAATGATAAAAGAATCAAAATAAAAGTTATAAGTCTACCTAGGAGTAAACACACTCTTGATTGCACATATGTCAACAACACAAGAGTTGGCACACAAATTAAGCACATGGTGTCTACAACCTTGTGACTCATCTAGAAGGTTGGAAAAAGCTCGTGCTTAGTTGTCAACACTTATCTCATCTTCCAGTTGTTTCTAGAGACATTCTAGGTGCTTCTTGAGAGTTCTTTATATTCATGCACTCCTAGAAGCTCAGGGAGTGTCATTGGAGGACCCAAGAACGTTGGAGAAGGAAGGAGCTTGCTCTACGAAATTTTGAGGAGAAGTGATTTAGCATCAATGTCTAGGTAGACACTTGTGATTTTGACTTATGATATTTCGCTTCTTGCACTTTTATCTTCTTCGTGTCTTTTGAATGCTTTCTAAGGATTCTATGTGTAAATGTTCCTGTTGTTTTAATCTTGTCATGGATATTTAAGTCTCTATGTGAGAAAACCCCCACATGCGTAAATCTGAGAATTCTATGGGCTAGGGTTTATAAGTTTATAGTCAAACCTATTAGATGGATTAATTAGGTAAATCTGTAGAATGATCATTGTAGAAGAATTTCTATTTATTATGTATATATTGCATTAATAAATTTATATATATATATATACATACACACACACACACACACACACACACACACACACACATATATATCTTATTACATTTATTTAAAAATGTTTTAAAGAAATTTATATAGTTTAAGCACATGCTAAAAAAATGTTATTAAAAAAAAAAATATTATATGTATGAGAGGCAGGGAGGGACGAATCCCGTACCCCCACCCCTCTTGTAGTGCTCGAGAGCCGGTAGCTCTGCTGCCGTAGGCACTGCGATAGCAGTGCTATCACAAACCTGTGTCAGTAGACTGCTACGACACCGCCGTTCTGCATATGGGTGACAGCTCGACTCCGGGTATAGTCTGTGATCAGGGTACATGAGCACAAGTTTAATATTGTTTTGACTAAAAGCTATGATATGATTTGAGATTCATTTTTTCATATGTGATTAATAATATTAAATATTAAAAGATGGTTATATGATATATATATATATATATATATATATATATATTAATGAAATGTTTTAATATTTAAGTTAATTAGATTTTAAATAAATAATATAGTTTAAAATTAATCAATTTACATAATTAGAATTTACTCTAATTAAGGTTAATGAGAATGTTGTAAATGAAATATTTAAGTTACTATTTTGGATTTTTCGAGAGAAGAATTGGTTATTTGAAAATGACAATTCATTACCAAAAATAATGTATAATGTATATTCTTAGAATATTTAGAAAATTGAATTCTAAGAGTTATAGGGAGAAACTTTTATCTATCAAACAAATACATGAGTTAGGTAAAATATATAAATTTCTCCACTCGATATCTAAATTTGAAAACGAAAACTGAGACCTCCACACTTAATTCAATTATAAGATTTTAAACAAACCCAAACATGTGCTTGTATTGTGTTTTCTCTACGCTTCTTGTTTTGAGTTTTTAGGTTGACTAGATTGTTGACCAGTTATAGGACGTCTACCAAAGGCTCAGGGTTATGAGTGTGATGTCATGATGATGTCTTTGATCTCGATCTTTATAAACTCAACCATGGTTATGTGATGGCATGCTGATTGATATTGTCTTCAATCTTCTTGCGTAAGTTGTGATCTATGTAACCTTTTATGAAATGTCGATCAGTTGTATTTGGATTACTTTCCAGTCACTTGATGGAATTGAATTGTTTATCTGATTTTGATGATGTCATGTTGTGACATGTTTTGACTCAACCATTTTGGATTCTTCGATTAATATTGCTTTGAGATACTTTTGGTTGCTTGTTGAGAACCAATGGATGTTGTGATTATCAGTGATACCTTCAGTTTCTAATAGAGAACTATTGTGGTCATGATTATCTATGGATGTTTTTCAGTTGCTCATGGAGATTTGATGCTCTTATTATGGATTATCTTTTGGTATTTTTCTAATCACTTGTATAGGACTGTGGTGATTTTGTGATTTATGATTCCATGAGCTTAGGGTAGGTTATCTACTTGTAGTGTTAAGTGGCTTGCAATGGGGGTCGGGGCCCTAAGAGGTTGCCAGGGTAACTCATTGTAAGTTGTTTTAATAAGTGAAAACATCACATCTAATACTGACTTAAATGAACCTAATAAGATAATTGTTTGTTCTCGCCCATGCCTCGAGTGCTAGTACAAACTAGGATGGGAGTAGAGAGAACGCTTGGTTGCGACCTTGCATTTCGTAGTATGCCTCGTCTGTAATACTAGTGGCCGCATAGGGATCACTAGGGGGTCGGGGTCTATTGGGAGACTATTAGGGTAACTCTAGCGTGATCTGTGTGATGACACTTTCCCGCTTGCATAGTAGGTTTCCTACATGTCTTTGTGTGCATTTAGGATTAGATGTCGATTTGTGATTGGAACCTTTGAGTTAGTATACTTTTAGGATTCTTGAACTTAGAGAGTATTTGTGCTATGTGTTTTGATAACTTGTTTGGGACTTGAGATTATCTCCTCAGCACGGTGGGAGTGGACCATTTAGGTTCCATGCGGTCAGGTGGTAGTTCTTTTTCACTCTTACCATATGAGATCTGTCTAAGAAACCATAGCTAATGCATTCTTTGATTGTGATGGTGGATACGTATCCTTATATTGATGATTTGCATCTGTTAGGTGATGTTATCTTATGCTTTATCTTGCATGTTAGATTCCTTTCTGCATATGATGTAGTATAATTTAGGAGTGACATTCCTACTATGTTAATACCGATGATCTCTTTGGTGATTTGGAATGTTACGCATAGAGGGATGGCTAGGGGCCATGATGGTCTAATGATGCTATTTACGGTTGGGAGGAACCGTGCACTTAGTTAATTATTTTTGTGATAAATGGTTATCTGTTATGATGGATGTTTATATCTTTTATGATGATGTATCATGTATGACATGTGGTATTATTTACTTTATTGCATCATGGACTAGAATAAGGATAATGATGTAATGTACTTTATTTCCACACACGTATATTCTTTTAAGCCTTTCATACCCTGTGGCATGTACAATTGATGATTGAGCATTTAGAAATGCAATTTATGAACATTGGACTTTTCATTATTATTTTATGTGGATGTAGTATTAGATGGAATCATTAATAGATAATTTAGATGTAAATCAACGTTAAGGGATCCTTGAAGAATGAAACTTGTTATGTATGTTTATGCTTACTTTCAGTTGAATGATGTTATTGCTTTCGCTACTATGTTATGAATGGTTACTTTCATGTTTCAAAAAAAAAAAAAATGCTACCAAACTTAGTGAAACTTTAGGTTAATTCTTTGGATCCCTTGGCGGGGCATTACAAAACTTCATTTTTCCCATGCTCACAATTCCTCAACTTACAGGGTAAACAATGCAATTATGATGATTTTCACGAGCACCACGATAATGGGTACCATCTCCTTAGTGCACCAAATAACCATTGACGCCAAACATTTTTCTCATTAATAGCAATAATGTACTCAACTGATTTGATTTTCCCTCCAACTGAATGACAGCTTCTCAAATATTGTGTTGGTAGTTGCTTAGATCACAGATTTTAGAATAACAAAAAGAACAAATTCCTATTCTAAAAAAAGGAATTCTATTATAACAATTCCACAAATTCCTATCCTTAAAAAGAAAGTCTATTATAACGATTCCTATCCCTACAACCAAATGTACCCTTAAGACAACAAATCTATCAGATTTGACTTCTACAGTCCGCCATCAATTCAAAAGTCCATTATTTTACGTGTAAAGTTCAGTGAAAGACTTCATAAACCCAACTAAAAGTCAAAAACATTTATCCCAATGTGACATCACATAATTATATTTATTACTTTCTCACATAGAGATTATATCTCATTCAACTACCAATAATCAATCATTATCCCAGTCACAACTTTAAACCCCTAATTATTAGTGTCATTATATTAAATTATCAAGTACTTCCACAATTATTAAAATGTTCTCAACCACAATATCGTTCAAGATAGGAAGACTTCAGCAAATTCACGATTTAATCGTATAATGTTGTGACTTGAGCGCTAATAAAGATTATGCGGGAGCCGTGGTACGGGAATTGCATTTAACTGTTTGAAAGTAACTCCAAAATCGTCGGTCATTTCCTCCACACTCACCCCATCCGGAAGTTTCCACTCAAACGAATGAAGCAAAGATGCCAAAACAAATGCAACTACACGACTTGCCAATGGAAGCGCTGGGCAAATTCTTCTTCCCGCTCCGAACGGAATCAGCTCGAAGTCTTGTCCCCTGTAATCTATCTCCCTATTCTCACCCTCCAGAAATCTCTCCGGCACAAATTCCGACGGATTGCTCCAAATTTTACGGTTCCTCCCGATCGCCCAAACGTTCACCATCACCTGCGTGTCTTTGGGAATCACGAATCCCCCGATCACGCAGGAACTTTCTGCTCTGTGGGGAAGCAGCATGGGAGCCGGCGGGTGCAATCGGAAAGTTTCTTTCAGAGCTGCCTGCAGATATGGCAGACGATCAACATCAAATTCTTCCACTCTTCTCTTGCAGCCAACGACTTCATCCATTTCTGCTCGGACTCGCCTCAATTTCTCCGGATTGCGAATGAATTCTACCATTGCCCATTCTATGGTGGTAGTGCTCGATTCAGTACCGGCAGCGAACAATTCCTGAAAGCACAAAACACGATTAGAGATTTGGGGAAAACAAAAGAGATTTCTGAGGAAAAGAAAACAAAAAATCTCATCGGTGCTTCTCACAGCTATCAAGGCTCGAATGCCGACGTGATCGAAATCGTCACTTCGGGAATCGAGCAATGCATCCAGAAAATCCTTGTTGGAGCCGTTGAGCTTGAGCCTTTTCTGTATGAAGGTCTCCGATAAATCATACAACAACTTGAAATACCCGGCCATCCGACGTGACACGCCCTGCGGGTCGAGGAACCCGAGAAACGGGAAAAGGTCAGCCAGGTTGGGCATTACCAGGAGCTTCATTAATTCCCATATGCTCTCTTTGAGCTCCACAGAGTCTGGACCGCGCGGATCGCAGACGTCTGTGCTGAAGATCATGTTGCCCAACAAATTCATAGACGTGCAGAACGCCATACGCCCGATATCCACAACCCTCCCCTTGTCCTCGAATACGAGCCGAATGTTGCGAAATACTTGGTCTCTTCTCAGGTGTTGCAGAGCTTCCATTCTTTTGGGGCTGAAAAGCTCGACTGTTGAAATGCGTCGGAGATTGCGCCAGTAAGGGCCGTAGTCGCCCCAAACAAGCGAGGACTTGTCATGGGAAAGGGACCTGAATGTTTCCATCACCGGTCGTCCCGCGAAGATGTTGTCATGTGTTTTGAGGACCTCTTTTGCCATGGTAGGAGATGAAACCACCACTACGCTTTTCATGCCCAGACGGAGAGTCATGAGTTGGCCGTATTTAAGAGACATGACATGCAGAGTTTCGTGAGGCCTCTTTCCCAGCTGAAAGAGGTTTCCCACAATCGGCCAAGCAGGAGGTCCAGGGGGAAGACGAAGCTTTGTCCTGCTCTGTCTTCTCCATCGAGAGAAGAAGAAGAAGAGTGAAGCAGTGGCAAGGAGAACATAATACCAAGGAAGAGGTGGAATCTCCATATTTGAGATCCTTATTTCGTTTGGTTTCTGATGAGAGGATAAACATTATGTAGCCAGAAGCTCGTCGGTGGATGGAGTGCCGATACACGTGAATTTTGGGTCATTGTGGACTTTGGGAAAGAGTAAAGGATGGCAGGCGGAATACACTGGAGCCTAATCAAAGTTGCGACGACATTTCAGCCTGTTAAAAATAATGTTTATTATAGTAGCTGGGCATTTAATGCACAGTCCAGAACTTTCTACTTGCTTCTTGGAGCCTCTCTCTTTGTGCAAAATTTGAATTTAAAATTATGTAGAAATCTCTAGAGTGCTTCCTTTCTTGAAGCTTCTCAAGAACCCTCTAGAAATATGTATGAGCTCTATAAATAGAGCATTCCTCTCAGCTGTAATAACAAGAAGAAACTTTATAGCTCTTTGATATATTTGAGTTTTGCTGCTCTGTTTTTAAGCTCTGTTTTTATGCTCTGCTTTTCTTTCTTTGTGCTGCTGTTTTAATTCATCATGGTATCAGAGCACTTTCAGTTCTTTGGGCTGTGAATATATGATGCTTTTGGAATGAATATATGTGTTTTCTTTGTGTGAATCTTTACATTTGCAGGCTGTAACTAAGGAGTGAACAGCAGTTTGGTTTGGGACAAAAAACTACATCAAAAGAAGGATATTGCAGCAAAAGAAAAAGTTTTTTCTTCAACAATTTGGTGAGATTTTTTCAATTTCAAGCTTGGGTGTTCAAGTTTTTAAATATCTTTCATTCTCATCCAAAAAAAGGGGAGAGAATTTAACAATGGAATCACTTGGTGTGACTTTGCCTACAGTTAAATTAAATGGAAAAAATTATTATGATTGGGTATCTCATGTTGAAATCACTCTAACCCTTCAAAATTGTTATGATATTGTGACTGGTAGTGAACAAAGGCCTACAAATCCAGGAAATGATCAAGATAATTGGGATAAAAGGGACAAGAGGGCAGCAGCACTAATCAAGCTTACACTTTCAGAAGAAGTTTTTCCAGAAGTTCGTAATGAGAGAAGTGGAGTCAAAGTTTGGGAGATTTTGAAAGATTTATATCAAAATTCAGGTGATGTATGGATCTTATCTCTCACAACTGAATTATACAATTTGAAATTATCAAGCTCACAAGAGGTAGTCCCACATTTAAGTAAGTTAAAGGAAAAGAAAAATGAGCTTGCTTCTCTTGGAAAAGATATAGATGATAAAGATTTTGTGCAAATTATTTTACAAAGTCTTCCAGGATCTTATCAATCATTTATAAGGGGTTTAGATACTGCAGATAAATTAAAAAGTATTAAATCAGAAGAATTGTGTGCTAAGTTGGTTCAAGAAGAGAAAAGACAAGTTAAAGAAAAAGAATCATTTGATGGTGAATCTCAAGCATTTGTAATGAAAGGAAAACAATATTATAAGAAGTCACAAGAAAATGAATGTAAAGAAAGAAATTGGAAGAATGAAAATAAGAGTATTTCATATATAGATAATAATAGAAGTAAATGGAAATGTCATTATTGTGGTAAAATGGGTCATAAGGCAAATGAATGTTTCAAGAAGAAAAGAGATGTAGAAAAGAAAGTAAATAATTATCCAAAATTAGGAGATTCTAAAAGAAATGCATTTTGTGTTGCACTTAAAGAAAATAATACTTTCAAAGAAGATTGGGTTATTGATTCTGGTGCTACACAACACATGTCTCATAATGAGAATCAATTTGAATCAATAAGTGAAAATAATATAGAGAAAATATATTTGGGGGATAATAGTGCTTTAGAAGTTAAAGGGACTGGTAATGTCAAAATTGATAATGGTTTGTTCAAAAATGTGAAATTAGTCCCTGAATTAAAAACAAATCTGCTTTCAGTATCTCAAATTGCAAGTCAAGGACATAAAATAGAATTCTACAATGATAAGTGCTTAATCAAGGATGTCAATGATAATTATAGAGTCATTGCAATTGGTAAAATGGAGAATGGATTATATAAATTTCAAGAATTTACTTCTAAATGTGGAGATAAACATATGTGTGCTATTGCTCAATATGATGATATGAGCAGGATATGGCATGAGCGTTTGGGGCACATCAATTTTCAAAGTCTCAAGCTTATGGAGAAATTACAAATGGTGCATGGGCTGCCAAAGATATCATTAAGCCCTAAGGTGTGTGAAGGATGTGCAATGGGAAAACAACATGTGGAAAGTTTTCCTCAAGGTAAATCATGGAGAGCAAAAACTCCTCTACATCTAGTCCATAGTGATGTAATGGGTCCTTTCAAAACATCATCAATTGGAGGATCAAGGTATGCCCTCACTTTTATAGATGATTATAGTAGAAGAATTTGGGTGTATTTTCTACAAAAGAAAGATGAAGTGTTTCAAAAGTTTAAAGAGTTTAAAGCTTTGACTGAAAAACAAAGTGGAAAGTACTTAAAGATACTAAGAACTGATAGAGGGACTGAATACATGAATAAAGCTCTTTTAGATTTTTGTAAAGAACATGGCATTAAAAAGGAATCAACTGTCTCTTATTCACCCCAACAAAATGGTGTTGCTGAAAGGAAAAATAGAACTATAATAGAAATGGCTAGGTGCATGCTTCATTCTAGAAATCTAGAAGCTAAATTTTGGGCTGAAGCAGTTCATACTGCCGTATATATCTTGAATAGAACACCTACTAAGGCAGTTTTGAACATAACACCAGAAGAGGCATGGAGTGGAAGAAAGCCTACAGTATCTCATTTTAGAATTTTTGGTTGTAAAGCATATGCTCACATTCCTGATGAAAGGAGGAGCAAACTTGAAAGGAAAAGCGAGAAGTGCACAATGGTTGGATATAGTGAGGAATCGAAAGGATATAGGTTATACAATCCTAGAACTAATGAAATCTATATTAAAAGAAATGTATGGTTTGATGAAGATGTTAAGAATGATAATTCTCCAACATTATCTTTCTTTCCAATTTTGATTGATGAAGAAAATTCTATTTCTACCAATAGTCAAAGTCAAGGTGTGCAAACCACTACATGGGATGAGACTCAAGAAAGTGATAATGAAAATCCAAAGAAATTTAGAAGCATCAAAGAAATTTATCAAGAAGGTCCTAGATATATATTTGCTAACTATGCTCTTATGACTAAGGTGATGCAGGTTGACACTCCAAACACATATGAAGAAGCAAAAGGAAAAGAAAAATGGGAAGAAGCTATGCAAGAAGAATACAATTCTTTGATGAAGAATGGAACATGGGAACTAACAACACTTCCAGAAGGCAAAAATGTGGTTGGTTGCAAGTGGACCTATAGAACCAAATTCACATCAGATGGAGCTATTGAAAAATACAAAGCAAGGTTAGTGGCTAAAGGTTTCTCACAAGAAGAAGGTATAGACTATACTGAAACCTTTGCTCCAGTAGCTAAGATGACTTCCATTCGTACAATAGTTGCTTTAGCTGCAAAGTTTGGTTGGAAAATTTTTCAAATGGATGTAAAAAGTGCATTTTTGCATGGTGACTTAAAAGAAGAAATTTATATGCAACAACCACCAGGATTTATTAAGTATGGAGAAGAGAATTTGGTGTGTAGATTAAGAAAATCACTCTATGGTCTCAAACAAGCACCAAGGGAATGGTACTCAAAAATTAATAAGTACTTCCTAGAAGTTGGATTTAAAAGAAGTAATGCTGATCCAGATGTGTATGTAAAATATTGTGATAATAAGGTTGTTATCATTGTATTGTATGTGGATGACTTGATTATTACAGGAAATCATGCACATGATATTGAGATAACTAAAAATCAACTCAAACAAGCTTTCGAAATAACTGATTTAGGACTAATGCACTATTTTTTGGGTATGCAAGTATGGCAAGAAGAAGGAAGAATCATGCTCTCTCAAACTAAATATGCTCTTGATGTACTTAAAAAATTCAATATGAGTGATTGTAAACCATGTAATACACCATGTGAAATAGGAGTAAAGTTAGGTGCTAACTCTACTCAAAAGAAAGTGGATGGAAAATTATATAGGCAGCTTGTTGGAAATCTTTTGTATCTTACTATAACTAGACCAGATATTGCATATGCAGTTGGTATTGTATCGAGATACATGGCAGATCCACACATTGAACACTGGAAAGCGGCTAAAAGAATATTAAGATATATTAAGGGTACTTACCAGCTTGGCATTGAATACAAATATGGAGGAGAACCTACTTTAGTTGGATATACAGATTCTGATTATGCAGGTGACATTGATGATAGAAAGTCAACTTCAGGATATATCTTCCATCTTGGATCGGGACCGATTTCGTGGAGTAGCAAGAAGCAATCAACAGTGTCACTCTCATCTACAGAAGCTGAATATATTGGTTTATCAAAGGCGTCTCAAGAAGCATTATGGCTTAGGAGGTTACTTGAAGAATTGCATCATCCACAAGACTCTCCAACAACAATATTTTGTGATAATCAAAGTACTATTAAGCTAGCAAAAAATCCGGTATATCATGCAAGGTCCAAGCATATAGAAGTGCATCATCATTTTGTTCGAGATCTAATTGAAAGACAAGAGGTGGAGCTTCAATTTTGCAGAACAGAAGATCAACTCGCTGATATATTTACAAAAGCATTGTCTATCGTAAAATCTACGAAATTTAGAGATCTATTGCAGCTCAAAGATGTTCCTACTCTCTCCAAATAAACATTATGGGGGGGTGTTAAAAATAATGTTTATTATAGTAGCTGGGCATTTAATGCACAGTCCAGAACTTTCTACTTGCTTCTTGGAGCCTCTCTCTTTGTGCAAAATTTGAATTTAAAATTATGTAGAAATCTCTAGAGTGCTTCCTTTCTTGAAGCTTCTCAAGAACCCTCTAGAAATATGTATGAGCTCTATAAATAGAGCATTCCTCTCAGCTGTAATAACAAGAAGAAACTTTATAGCTCTTTGATATATTTGAGTTTTGCTGCTCTGTTTTTAAGCTCTGTTTTTATGCTCTGCTTTTCTTTCTTTGTGCTGCTGTTTTAATTCATCACAGCCTCTAACCAAGTCTTTTGATCCAACGTCCCACCTTAAACTGAAAAGAGCGAGGGCATTAACTAACTCACTAGTTGCATTATTTATTTGGTTGACTATGCCAGAGGTGTTTTCTTATCTGGAATGAACAACCTGATTTCGGCGATCGACGACTTGCAATGGTGGATAACGGTTGGCCGACTATGGAAGCATTTGTGGCTTTTGGATTTTGCTTTGCATTTGTTGCTCGCGGAATCCCCCAAAAAGCAGAAAAGTAAGACATTTGTGTTCCTACCCCAAAACCACCTTCTCCTGCAGCCACGTTAGACCTCCTCTTTCAATAGCACTGTTCCCGATGACAGCTTAATTGGAAAAATATCACCCACAATTGCACCTTGATTGATGTGGAACGGGCACGCGAATGATATCTAGGTCAATTAGGGAATTTTGGTTCTATGTCTTGGAAATATTTGTGCATTACATGATGTAGATAATGAAATAGAGATATAGATAGTGAGGGAGATATATATATATATATATATATATGGTGAGATAAGGATATAAATAGGGATTGATAGAGAGATATAGATACTGAGATAAATTGATAGAGCGATAGAGATATAAGTAGAGGGGACAGGCAAAGAGAAATAGACAGATATATATAGAGAAATAAACAAAGAGGAGTAGAGATTAGAAAATGAGAGAGATAAAGATATACTGTAAGACAAATAGGTGGATGCGGAGGGAGGGTGAGAGCGATATGGAGAGTGCAGAGAAGGCAAGGAGAGATGTAGGTGGAGAAAGAGAGAGGTTGGAGGAAGGTTAGATGGAGAGAAATAGATAGAGTAGGGGGAGAGTAGGAAGAAAGAGAGAAAGGGAGATACGAGTAGAGAGAGAAGAATAGGAGGGAGAGGACAAGAAGCAAGAAAGAAATGGAGATACATGTAGAGAGAGAAGAACAAGTAGAAGAGGGGGAGATATAAAGAGATAGAAAAAAATACAAAGAGGGGGGGTGATTGGGGGGGGGGGGGGGGGGGGGTAGGTTTATGAATATATTAAGTGAGATAGGGAATTAGGGAGAGAAGGAGAGGGAGAGAGAGAGAGGAGGGGGGGAGGGGTTGGATGATTTAGTCATAGAGGGGGAGGGAGAGATAGAGAAATAGAGTGGAAAAAGTGAGACAAAAGCATAATAGATAAATTAATAAAATGAGGGGTGCAAAGGCCAAAGTTCCTACCATATGTGTAATTGTTGAAATGTTATGAGTCAGAAAAATAAAGAATTGAAATGAAGGTGGAGAATACATAATTTGGAGATGTGAGAATGTCGTTAGATAGCTATTGATCACATATGTGAATGTATTGGAGTAATAGTTGAAATAAGTAAGATTGACACTAACTACCATAGATATAAAGCATGATGACTAATAGGATGTAAGACTTGCTCCCCTATCACTTTCCTTACATGGGGCTTACAAACAAGACAAACATTATTAAAATATTTACCAAGATATTCGTCTGAGATAAGCTATAATCAGTAGGTCAAAACCAACTAAAATTGGGAAGAAGACCGTAAAGTTAAAAGATATATTCCTTTATGCAATGCAAAGAGACTGAACATCCCTTACAAATAGGATAGCATTTCAAACGAAAAATTAAGCTAAGGTTATGGAGCTCATCTTATAAATAATGGTAATCAATTAAAAGACCACATCAACTGATGATTTCAATTATGTAGGAAAGAACAAGAACAATAATTAAATTGAGTGCTAGAAATTTAATCAATTTATCACGATCTTACATAAGGTTTCCCTGTAGTCACATTCTGAAAGTGATGTTAAAAAATCACGTGTCCCCACTTGAGAATTGTCTTTTCTAACATTTCCATTTAAAAAAAATCACAAATATGATCTTCTTCATAACATCTATTTTGGAAAGTTTTTCTTAGAACGATTTTATTCTAGGAATATTAGTTCCAACCAACTAATGCCATGCCATTTCCCTATCCAAGTTGTCCTTATAATCTCTCCAATTTTCTCATGTTGCTGACCATTGTTACCCATATAATCAGGATTACAATTAGCACCAAAAAATTAATGCGGTATTCATTAATCTTTTAAAGTTGGATGTGTAAGTACTGACATCATACCATACCCTAATTTTACATAATCTTTATAAGAAAGTCTTTGGCCAAATGCATGTCTAATAACATATCATACACAATTGGCATGGGTACATGCATACCAAGTTTGTCCTATTCTCTTAATATAATTATTTCAATTGTATACACTTGACATTCGTCCAACCAATTTGATCCACCTAGCCCGCCATTTATCAAATTATCAATTTCCATCTATAATGTGATGTCAATATGAAAAAAATATCATTTCACTAACCATAATCTTTTGTCAATATCTCCATGTTATAATTAAACTATTGGCTCTCCATATTAGCAATTTTCTCTGTTATGAGTGTAAGTGTCGATCATCTAAACAAAATTGACAACTCTTATTTATTGTAATATGAGGGTACAATTAATTTTTCATCCAAATTGATTGCATGATTCACCAGGTTGATCTGATTAGGATCTAGGACTATTATAGAGGAATGTTTTAGATAATTACATAAAGTTAATTTAAAGCATTATTTAGTGAATTAACATAAATTAAATTTTTAAATGAACAAAGCATAATAAGGTAGTGATTGAAAGAAAGACAAAAGAGAGATAGAAGACAAAACATAATATAACGAAGTTTGACCGTAGGTCAGACTATGTCTCTGGGTCCTACTCCAATAGAGGGACTGATCTGATTAGCTCCAAAATCAATTACAAGTATTTTGAAATAATTCCCTTCAAGCAGAATTGTTGCATTAATCTCCAATGTGCAAGAATAATCACCAAGTCTCCAAAGTCATAATCTCCTTCTCATCACCTGGATCATTTTTCAAAGGACTAAAGCCTATTTTTATACATGAAATTAGCCCTAATTAGGCTAAAACCCCCAAAACTATAAAATCACTATTTAAAACACCTAATCCCATCCATATCCCTTTTACAAATTATAAATAATTTTCCACCATGCAATTTTGGTGTTTTTTTAAAACCCATATCCTTATTAACTAAGGATAGGCAAAATAATTGATAGTTTAATTAAAATATAATCCACATACTTCTTAAATTCTTTAAATAGCGAGTCACCACTTGTCACACTACATTTACTACGAGAGATTTTAGGCTAGGATATAATGGCTCTGGCCAACGGTGAACCAGTTGTTTTTGGTGTTCACATTGCTGCTTTGGACTGCCATGGTGCCACCACAGAAGAAATGCCCTAACAAGTTTGCCCCGAAGGTTTTCACAAGGTAATCCTAACATTATCCTTCCTTTGTAAGAATTTTATGTTGAATGTGACTGGTTAGAACATACCTTGATAGGTTATTTTGTGGGTAGGACTCCTCCTAAAGCAATGCTTTGAGAATTGGTTAACAAGAGCTAGACTCCTCATGAAGTCTGCCTTGACACTATGCAAAACCTTATCAGACATTTTTTTTTATTTCACTTTGCTAACCCATTGTAAGAAGACGTGGTCTTTAACAACGGACCTTGGTTTGTGCATTCTATTGGGTGATGCGACGAGCTCCCCTGCCCACAGGTGGTTAATTATGTGGTGTTCCATGTTCACTAACAGTCATGGCTTTTGGTGCAACGAAAAATGGGTCCTACAATTGGTATCAGAGCCTGGTTTTGGCCTGGTCATGGGTTCAAATCTCCCCGGTGCCTTCCCAACCCACGTAAGCACCTGGTATGCGCGTCGAGGGGGAGATTTTTGGGTGATGCGACGCGCTCCCCTGCCCACAGGTGGTTAATTATGTGGTGTTCCATGTTCACTAACAGTCATGGCTTTTGGTGCAATGGCAAATGGGCCCTGAGAATAGACAACATACCCACAAAATTGTGACACAAGATATACCCTGGGAAACCCTCATTGAGGGAAAAAACCCAGCCTCCAAAAGCATCCATCACCTTGTATTATTCAGCAAAAATACCATTGCCATACAACCATGGAAGCCTTCATGGCCATAGCCACAACCGAGAAAACTATGTGAACAAGCATGAATCCACACATCCCATGCCATGCTTTCAACCTTCACAAATGCTCCCTTGGCTAACCTGTCAAGCCTTGTCTTGCTCGACTCTTGCCTTTTGTCTTCTCCTTGTCACTCTTTTTTTCTCTATACAACAACTACCCTTGTGGCTGCTTATATAGTAGCAAGTCCCACAAAACCACTAAGTGGTATTACATAAACCATGTGCTAAAACCATGTGCTACCTAACCCATTGACCCCACATTTAATATTGGGCATTTAATTCTTTTCCCCAATATTAAATAATTACATGAAATATTATCACAATGTTACAATACAACTCATCAAGAATATTCCATGGAAATCTTTACATGTTGCACGTCCATCTAGGAACAACATTACATAATAAAATAAAATAATAAAATAACAATATTATGCAATGTGTGCAACACCCATTATCTCAAAAATCTCCCACTTGTTGTATACATTGCATAGGGTCAATCCGTAGCCACATAAATGAACAAGGGAACAATCCCTCTCAGCACATCCACCATCATGGATCAAAATACACCAAGTGCTCCATCCTGGTACCCGCAACAAAATCAAAGTATCAAGCATCTCGAATATGAATGATCTCACCTCCTATTATGCCACTCCCACTAGACATACATAGAAGCCATCCAAAGAGAAAGCCACCCAACTTGTCACATTAGAAGATTATAAAATCCTGTACCAACTGAAAATTCTAAGCACCAATAACCTGATCCAAAGGTAATCACATGTATCCGTAGTTGTCAAAATATCCATAGCTGAAATAGCACCCACAGCAAAGTGCCAAACCCATCCAACTATCCATACCTCAAAAGGTATAACAAGTGAATCTCATATCACCGACATATCCAATCTATAACCTGCAATCACAAGCCTCAAGAGCAATACCTGCCACATATATACCAAGAAGCTCCCACTGCAAAAGATAATGTCAAATCTATAACCAATCCACTCACAACATCTCAAAGAAGTGAATCCATGTAGTATCAAGGACATCCATAATACATAATCCCATATCCTGCAAGAATAACTCTCATAACAAGTCTCCAATGCTCTCCCAAGTTCACCACAACCAACAGAGGAAAGAGATAAAGGAATAACCATGTCATCTCTCACATGAAATACATGAGCACAAACCAGTGATCACAATCTCTAACCAATCTCAAATCCAATGTAGGCAAAACTGAACATCCAAGAAGATAACCAAGACCAGAGAAACCATGCAAATCATAACCTGTATCATGTCTTTCTACACACACCTCTAGATGTAAACTGTGCAAGTATGATCTCCTCCATAACAGCCCAACAAGAAGCCTCAACAACACCCAAACTATACCATATAACTAATCATGGATGTAAGCCTCTCACAAGAAGATCAAACTCAATAAAACCATTCCTAAACTAAGGAATAACCATTCCTAATCCAAGGAAAATGCCCAATAAAACCATCTCCCAAACTCAACCAGCATAACAACATATGCACATGGAGATAACCAATGCTAAACCATCTCTCAAATGAACCCTCCAGAACTAACTCATGTACCATAGCTCAAGATCCATATCCATGAAAGACAAGCATAAATATAATGAAAATGAGAGAAACAATGGGCTATACCTCTCAAGTACCAAACCGCCGAGTAGACCAAGAGTGGGGAATGAGAATGCTCATCAAGATACCCAAGTCTCCAACCAAGACTCATCTAAGAACAATCTCCTCTCAAGTCCATATCAGGTGACTGCACCTCAGACTTCCTGCTAAAACCATCAACTGTCCCAACAAATACTTCTCTAATCCAAGAGAAATCAGCATCACCACCATCTCTAAGTATCCATGAGCACCTGCAACCAATCAATCCATGCCAACTCCAAATGCAACATAGCAATATCATGAAGTATCCAGCTTATGATCAGTGTACTCAATACCAAGAAACTAAACCAAGATCAATGTCAAAGTTCCAACCATGGCCTCAGGAACATAAACATGACAAAATGATCTTACCATCTCAACTAAAAGAGATAACATGCTCCACATGAACACACCATAATATGTCACAACTCTAAACGCGTATCAAGAGTATACCATGACATAATAATGAAACCATCCTCATACCAAGGATAACATGCCAAATAAAAGCATAAACCACACCTTTGCCAAGAACCCTGTGAGTCCTCAAGATGCAACCATCTCCACACACCATGAAGAAAACCATCTCCACATAACATGAAGATAACCAAGAACTCCATGAGTCCTCAAGATCTAACCATCTTCAAACACCATGAAGATAACAAGTGCACCATGCAAATGTCAAAGATGCTTCTGCAACAATAGGATCTAAGACAAACCTCCAACATCTGCAAACACTCAATAAATATATCAATGCCAACAACTTCCACTCAACCGTGGTACCAAGTCACCTATGGCATCATAAAATCCATCCTCTCCAAACCAAGAAGATATAAAATGGTCATGAGACTTCATAGCCTTGGATGATAAAAAGCTTAGTGTTCCTGTATGTGTCAAGTTCCCAGATCTACCCCTACCATGCTGGCCTTTCATTGAGTCCATTGCCAAAGCCCTTGGAAAAGTTGTCACTAAGGAGCCTGAGAAAAATTTTAATGCTCTCCCATAGTGATGCATTTGCGTCAAGGTTGATCTTTCCAAGGATCTTAAGGATTCTGTGGAAATCCATATTGGTGCTCAAACCTTCTCCCAAAAGGTGCTTTACTTGAACATCCCAAACACCTATTATAGGTACCAGTCCACAGAACACAAGATCAAGAATTGCCCTTTGGCTACGTCTACGGTCAAGCCCATGCCTAAAGAAGTGCCTACTAAACAATCTGAAGGGAAAAAAGAACAATGGGTTATTGTTGGGCACAAGGGCAAGGTTACCTTGAATCCCTTGCCCCACAAGCAATCTTATGCGGTCTTCTATCCCCACAGGAGCATCAATTCTAGCCAGCATAGGGATGCAAGTGGCTTTCACAACACCTACTGTGGGGATTTCACAGGTTCCAAATCCTACTAGTATGCAGGGGATAAAGGTCGCCACCAGGGCTTCTGCCCTGGTTGGGGTTCATACTCCTCTTGTTTCTTCTTCCATAGTGCCACTAGCGACATGGTGTTCTTGTAGTCCTCCTGGACATGTGAAGATACCAAAGGTGAAACGATAGGCTGTAAGTTCAGAGGGTTTTCCATCTGACTTCAACCAAGTTTCTACCTTCTTATAGAATAGCTACTCATCTCTTGAGGATGAGGATGATATGGAAGAGCTTTCATGAACTTCCTATCATGGAATGTTTGAGGTCTCACAAACCTCCCCAGAAAGTACTATCTCTGGGATGCCCATCATAGACATGGTAATTTAGATTTTCTCTATTTGCAAGAAGTTAAGATTTCTAGTTTCATGCTTTCTTCGGCATGCCACATCATTTGGCAAGATGGCATTATGTTTTCCTCTTAGCACGAAGTTGGCCGAGGTGGTGTAGTTACTCTCTTGTCACCTTGCCTTCATTCTACTATTATTTTACATGGTTCCAACCCCATGTGTAGAATTATTTGGCTTTTTCTTTCCATTAACAATCATTCTTTTGGAGTCATCAATGTTTATGCTTCCAATGATGTTGTGGAAAGATCCCAGATGTGGGCCTGGCTAGCTGACAATTTGCTTCTAGCTACTTGAGTCATGTGTGGGGACTTCAATATAGTTGAAATGGCCTCTAACATAGATGACATTCTACCTTGAGAAGCCTAGTACTACATGCACAATAAATTGGGCCTTTTTTATCCCAATGCCAACTGCTACCAGGATAGTGGGGTTTGGCACACTTGGTCCAACTTTCAAGCTAGCTCTAACCACATTTTAAAATATCTCGATTGTGCTATGATCATTGCACAATCTTTTTTCTATTTTTCTAAGGATTGAGATATACCTATCATTCCCCTGCCAGATGTGACATTATCTGACCACCATCCCATTTATTTTTTCATTTCTTGGCAAACAACTATCTTGAAGGTGGCCAAGTCTTAGTTCTTCCTCAACATGTCTATGCTGATGCATGCTTCCACCATCTCACACATCCTATGTGTCTAAAATTTGGAGCCACATTCGCATTCTCAAAGGGGATGGATTCAATGGTGGAATGATGCCATTACCATAACTATTCAATTCTTGTGTATCTATAGGCATCAATTGGAAATGTTCAGAAAATGGTCATATTAAGCCAACACCCTTGCTCTCAAAAAATCTTTTAAGGTTCTCACCCTCAATCCCTTTGATGTGGATTTACAAATTCAGCTTACCAAGCTTTGCCATGACAAACAAATTGCTAATAACTATGCTGCTCAAGGAGCCCAAATCAAAGCTCATCTTTACTGGTTGGAGGTTGGTGATAAAGCTTCAAAAGAGTTTTTTCAAGCTCCTCGAGCCTATCATGCCAATGTTGGGATTAAAAAGATCAATGAGGAACTGTTGTTCTATCCAGTCTCTTTGACATCCTACAAGCATTTGTTCATCACTATGAAAATGTGTTTGCTTCACAGAAAAATTCAATTGCTCAGGACAAAGCTCTCAGAAAGTATATCTCTATTACTCCAAACTGCTTAGTAGTTGAGCAATGTGCTTTCTGTGAGCAACTTCTTTCCCTCTGAGACCTTAAAGAGGTGGTCTGTTCCATGGCTGATGAAAAATCCCTTGGGTGTGATGGGTTTCCTTGTGAATTTTACAAACACCTTTGGGAGCATATAGGTCCTAATCTACAAAATTTTTATCTTGAAGCCTATCATTCTAAAAGCTTAGGAGCCATTATAAATAAAGGAAATATCAAATTTATGCCTAAATTTGGTGATCTAGAGGACATATGCAATTGCAAACCCATTGCTCTTCTGAATGCGTCTTATAAGATTATTGCCAAGGCACTCTCTCTCAAAATCAGGCACATGTTGCCTTTAATTGTGTGGCCTGAGAAAACTAGCTTCATCAAGTCTAGATATATTCTTGAGAACATTATTGCTATCTAGAAAGGCATGGAATGGGCTTGCAAGTCCAATTAGAAGGCTATCTTTTTAAAGATAGATTTTGTTAAAGCCTATGATCCCATTGAATGGCCCTTCATCTTGGCTATGCTCCAGGCTTTGGGTTTTGGTCCCAATTTCTTTCAGTCCATGGAGATGCTCATGCTTGAATTACCATCAATAATTAACAATCTAAGGCTTTTAGACTTTTTCTTTTAATCAAGAAAGGTTGCCCTTTAGCTCCAGTGCTTTATGTCCTTGTTGCTGAAGGTTTTGGCTATTTGCTAGCTCATTCTGTGTCTTCATGACTGGTTCATGGTATTTCCTTGCCTGAATCATCCTCCCAGTTAGTCAATGGACAATTTGCTAATAATTCATTTCTTACTCTTTTAGAGGATGAAGAAAAAATCAATAATGCTTTAGGTTTCCTAGACACCTTTTGTCAAGCCTTTGGATCTTCCATTCAATGGCATAAAACACTCTGCTTCTACCAGTCATTTTTGCCAGCTCCACCTTGGCTTAGCTAGTTTGAGTGGAAATGGATTATGCATGGGGATATCTTTCACTTTCTTAGAATTCCTTTTTCTTTCTAGGCTTCACCTGTGGAACTTTGGAATATTGTGTTGGCCAATTTTAGCAAGAAGCTTGACTATTGGATCACAAAACCACTCTCCCTTGCTGGGAAATTTTAGATTTCCTCAAAGATTCTGGCGGCCACTCATGTGTATTATTTCTCCTATTGGTCTCCCTCCAAATCTTTATATCTAAAGCTGGAAAGATTGCTTAGGGATTTTCTCTAGACCTCTGGTTCTAATCATTATGGCTTTCACAGAGTTTCCTGGGATTTTTGTTGTCTCCCAAAAGAATCTGGTGGTCTTGGCCTAATTTCCACTCAGAAAAAAGGCCTTGCTCTCTATGTAAAATGGATTATTCAAACTATTTCTGGAGATGAAGCCTGGAAGATTCTGGTTTGGCACTACATTTCTTTTGGCTTTCCTGTTAATAGGCCTACGTGGAAGGGGATTGATTTCCAAACCCTTCTCATCATGTGTGAGCCAATGGCCATACAAGGCTCATTTTTCATCAAGAGCATATGGAAAGCCTAGGAAGCTATTAAGCCTTGGCTTCATTAGGGTAGAGAAGAGTTCCACAATGCCCTCTCCTTGAATTAGTAGAACATTTGGTGGTCTCCCCTATTTTCCATTCAAGGTACTCCCCTCGCCAAGACTCAAGGTGCTAGTGTTCTGCATTTTTTCAAACATGGCATCATAACTCCTAAGGACCTCTTCTCAAGGGTCACCATGAGTTTCAAGACCTAGGAAGTTATGCACGTACAGTACTGCCTTATCCATTTAGATCGACAAACTTTTGACCTTTTGCTCTCTTCCATCCATGTGCACTTAGTTCATAAAGTGAGGATTCATTCTGTTCGACCTTTGTGGCATGATTGGAAGTGGTATCCTACCACTCCATTTCCCAGTTACAAGCTAAGTTTGGACTATAGATGGCTTTTGCCCCATCTTGTGATGGTGGACAAACTCAACTAGAGATGGAGTTTGCAATCTTCTATTTCTCAATGGATAAAACACTTTGATACCATTTGGAATGTTATAATTGAACCCAAGATTGCTCATTTTTCTTTGTGCCTAGCCTTCCAAGGTCTTTCCCTAGGGCCTCAGCTCAAACACATTGGGGTTCCTGTTCCTAGGTGCCCCTTTTATGGACAACCAAAGTCTTTCTTGCATATTTTCTAGTTTTGTAAGCATGCTCAAAATATTTGGCATTGGATTCATGATTTTTTCAAGCCATTTAGGCCTAAACTCTTTTCTTGGTACATGATCTTGCTTGGTGACTCCTCCAGAATTCCTCCAAAGTTCACCCAGATTTGGCATACCTTTAGGATGGAAATTTGTTTTCTTTGTGGAATGATAGGAATGTTGTTCTTTTCACACACAATTTTTTGGATGTTAACATTGCTATGTACACTAAGATGTATGCATTTTTAGTAATGTAATTATGTGGATTCAGGTGCAAGCTAACAAAGTTTCCATTGAGGTAGCTCACCTGTAGGAGCTGCTGAGCCACTAGGGCAATGCTCCCTGCACTATTGCTAGAGTTCCTCTTGATGCCTCGATAGATACCTCGATGCCTCATGGCTGTCGTCCTCGATGCCATTCCTCAGGTCGCCACTCGTACACCCCATGCTCCTAGGGTTCTCGCCACCACTCTCCCAGTGGTGGTGATGGCAGATGGAGGTACTGCTTAGCTTCCCCACCCCATGGTGGCTCTAGTTGGTCCCTGGTTCCTCCTCTTGGTACTCATTAGACACATTTTGGGAAGTGGCCTTGCCTGGACTTAGCGATCACTCCTCCACAGCTAGAGGTGAAAGATGTAGAGGCTGCCACTGATCCTCTAGTTACTGCTACTACTGATGATGGTTGGACTATTCCCAACTCACCCCCAAATCCAAGAGATGATTGGGGTTTTCATGATAAAGATGATCCACCACCCTTGGCTGGCACTACTTTGGTAGTCTGAGGTTGCTTTATATGTTTTTCTTATGAATAGTTTCTATTTCTGGTTATGGCCGTGTTTTTAGTTTGGCTTTGGCTATGTGAACTTATTCGTAGGGTGGTCTTGTATCCCCTTGACCCTAACTTAGTATATTTTTAATAAAAAAAGACTATTCATCAAAAAAATGCTTTAAATAGCACATCGATTATATTACATTTTGGGAGGTCAGTGGTCAAAGGTTCCTTCCATTCTCCATTTGGCAATTTTTTAGTTAAAATCGAATTCCCTCCTTAAAATAGTAAATGGCATGTATAGCATAGTAGTTAAGGAGGATGGTTTAGAATTGGAGGTTGGGGAGCTTGAGTCTCCTCAACATTTTTTTGCCACCTGATTCCCAATGCGCCATGTCACAATGTTGACTGTAATGGTGACATCATCATAATCCATATTTTTTCCTTGACTTCAAACTGCCATAACTTCTAGATTTGGTCTTTGTTTTTTATGAAACGAATGTCATTGGAAAGCTCTTGACATTTGACCAAACTTTGATTGGCCATAACTTGGTCATTTGGATTCTAATTTTGATCATTCAAATTGTGTTGGAGTCATCATTTTGAACACTTCGTAACGATGTTGATTCTTGGAGCATTGGGGATCTTTCGATTTCCACTAATTTTTATCCCCCAAATCACCAGGTAGTCAGTAACCAAATTGTGTTTCCCATAGAAATGTGATATAGCATAGAATGTAAATTTATCCAAAATTTCTAGTTCCCACAAACTCACTTTTGAAGAAAATTAATTAATAGCTTGAAATCCCCTTCAATATGAATGTGGTAAATACTGAGATAGAGAAAAAATCAAACCATTATAAACCTCCATTTCTTTTGCTTGGTTGTTTGATCCTTCATGTTATGGGACATCCTTAATAGCAACTAATTTTCTAAAACTATCTCTAATAAAAATTTCAGCACTCGAAACACTAGGGTTACCATGTTAAACCCCATCAAAATTAAGCTTGCATATATTTAATTCTGGCATTTTTTTGTTTTTCTTTTTTGCATTTGACCTCCTAATTGATTTTAAATTTTGTAAACATCATATGCTTATTTGGGCATTCCTCCATCATGCCATTATCCCATGATGAAAACTAGGAATTAGATGCTATATGTTGTTTAAAATATGAGTTGACTCATTCACAAACTAAAGATGCAATATTATTTTTCACCACTTCCAATGATGATTCTTGTTTGCAAAAAATATCAATATTTCTTTCCCACCATATGGACCAAATAACTATAGTAGGCATCATTAATAGCATTGAGCTTGGATACAAAATTGGATATGATTGAAGAAGGTCTTAGAGAATGAGAGGTAAAGGGAAGCAACAATGCATTTTTGTTATTAAAAAATGATAGCAATTCAAAGAGAAAGGGTAGTACACAAATAAATGGTCCACTATTTGAGAATCATTAGTGCATAGAACACACATAAAAGAAAGATCTAAAATATTTATTTTAACTATCCTATTACTAGTTAAGATCCTCTATTTCAAGGCAAGCCAAGTGAATAATCTTTCTCTTGGAGGAATACAGACACTCAACTAGAACTTATAAGCTCATTGTTATATGCTACCCAAATCACTTCTTTGGGAGACTTTATATTATCCCTTTATTGAATAGGACCTTGATTTCTATTGGAATCACTTCTTTGGGAGACTTTAAATATCCTTCCTTTATTGAATAGGACCTTGATGGAGATGGAAGCCAAATTATATTATTAGGTGTTTTTGATAGGAACACGATTCTCTCTGCCAACTGTCTCCTAAATATATATTTTTATATTTTTATCTATAGGTAATATTATCAAATCCTTCTAAATTACTCTTTATAATAGTATATGAACAACATTTACTTATTGCACTAGTTTTGACCCCCAAATATATGTAAGAGTTTCATAAACATCAACAAAATCTTCCATAGATTATAATGGAAGGTTTCCATTCCATAAATCTAACTAGAATAAGACCAACTTCCCATTATGAACTCCCCATGAGATATACTTGGTAACAATATCCATTGTAGACACTAAAAAACTCCATATTGTAGATCCCTTTTGTGGGTTGGCAATTGAAAAGGTACAAATAAGGTCATATGAGTCTAAATAAATAGCACATATCAATTTAATCCAATGGAGGTTAAGTTTATTGTATAATATCCAAGCAATAGTAGCACCTTGAAACATTGTGTTACAATAAGAGAGATCATGCAGGCCACAATCCTCAAAGCATTTGTACATAGATAAACCTTGAATCAAAATAATAGGGATTTTCTTCTTACTATCCATGTTGTCACTCCATAAAAGTCCCTAATTATATTATCCATCTATTGATAACTCATTTTGGAGCTTGAGGTACAACTAAGAAGTTATTCAGGACAATCACAATCATGATTTTAACAAGGGTTAGTCTACCCACAAATTATATCCACCTTTCTTTCCAATAGGAGCTCCTAGATTTTAGCCTTTCAATTATCTTACCAGTATTGTTCTTGATTGGTTCCTTGATATAATAGTATCAAGGTAGGAACTTGGTATGTGAGCCTCAAGAAATTAAATGGTACTTAAGATTTGTTACTCAACAATAGGTCTGGTATAAAAAACAAAGATTGATAAATTTTATGGATTAATCTTTTGATTACACACAACCCCATATGAAAGAAATACATCCTCAACATAAAATAATAGTGTATCATCTTTAAAGAGAATATGCGCATAGGAAAAGCCTCCTTGCTAAATAAATATACCTCTCCACTTTCCTACTTGATGAGCACAAGTAATCTTATACATCAATGCCTTGGCCATGACAATAAATAGAAAGGGAGATAGTGAATCTCATTTTCTCACTCCCTAGGTTGCATTAAAAGAACAACTTGAAGAGCTATTAATTAGTATTGAAAAGTGTGCACCTTTCAAGTTGCTCATTATCCATTTACACTATTTATGGGAAAATCCAAATTTGATTAGTATTTTATTCAGAAAACTCCAAAAAAATCTATCATATGCCTTTAATATGTCCAACTTAATGAAGCATGCCAGTATATTATGCTCTTTAATGGAGTGTGCACCTCCATAGGGAAATCATATCAACTAATGACATTAATATTCCCCCCCCCTTTTGTCAATCATGGCTTAGGGGTTGTTGGAGTTAAGTTGTACTTATCCAAAATTTCTTATGGTTCTAAAAAATCATATCATCACATGATCCCAAAGGGATTTGACAGATTCCAAAACTTGGATCTTGATTTCTAGCTGAGCAGCTAGATCCACTAAACTATCTGTTGTAGAGAGATGCAGATCTCTCTAAGATAAATCTTTGGTAGCTAAAAGCTCTTTCTACATCACCTCCAAATGAGATAGCAACATGGATTGAATAGATATCAATTTAGTTATGATGTTGCAATCCTTAGCCATCAACTTGACTAACCTTCCTTGAGTAAAACTTAATCTATTGAAATGAATAGAGTTTGAACTAGCATCCATATGCAAAGAATGTATGGATGAATTCAAATCTACTTTAATTTTATCAATATATTATTGATTCTCCAATGTGAAGAATTCAACATCCCAAATCTTTTTGTACAAAGAATAAACATTCTGCAAAACTCCATCTAAAGAATTTACAAGATATGAAAGTTCAACTTGTTTGATTACAATTTCTGTTGAAACTCTCTAAAAATTTGTGCTCAAAGTTCTTTTTAGACCACTTTGTCAACTTTTCATTGGACTCAATATCCTCATTGTTGACCTTCTGAAAAATATGAACTAATCAGTCGATTATTGGTGTTTTCTCATTTACTGTATATATATAAAATGCATCAACAAAAATGTCTTTTATTTCATGTAATACCTATTTTTGTTTCCTCTCTCTTATCACTTCCTCTTGTTTGGTCTTCCTCTATAAAAGTTCTTGCAAAATTTTTATTTTCTCAAAAGTTATTGTGTCAAAGTCATACTTTAGAATAACAATGACCTCATCTAATGTCACTACCTTCCTAAGTGAATTAGCCTTTTTCTTCAACTTCTTTGACCTAGGAGTGTTGTCACTAGACAATGTACTCTACAATGGTTGCACTTTAACATTCGGTCCCTATATCTATTGGCCTATAGTAACACTCTCCCATTGAGTAGGTGTGACCTATTGGACATGTGTAGCAATTAATGTTACAATAGATATAGGCACAATACTCTACAATTTTATTAAGGTGTGTATTGCATCTTGCTCTTTGGCTTTTTAGACTCTCCATTATTTCATTGCTTGGCCTCCTTTACTCCTGAGGCATCTTGTATAGATTGATCTACATGTTTTTTCTTTTCTCCTTCTTCCTTGTCCATAACAATATTGGCCACATGTGGTGAATGTTGAATTATAATTATGGTTTTTCCCTATTCCTTGACACTTAGATCTTTCTCACCTTTCTTCTCAACCATGCCTATTTTTGATGAATTAAAAAGAAGCTAGAAGGGGGGCTGGCCCCAAAGTACAGTAGGTTGGAGAACAATTGGTAGTCACACCCCTAAAATTCAACCTATGTCTTTTCTAGACATCAAAAAAATCTTATCGACCAAGAAAAGATCCATTTTCTTCTTATTAACATTGTTAGCATAAACAACCGTATTACTATAAAGGTTAAACCAAAAAATATAGTGGTATCATAGAATACAAGTGTTGATATGTAACCAATAGTGATCCAACTTAATCAAAATTTTCTCACAAGGCATGAAGTTCACCATATGAAATAACATAAAAAAAAACTAAAATATAAAAGTGCACAAGGGATAGCTCCCCTCTTTCTCATCCAAGTCCTCCTTAGTCTGATTGTCCTCCTCCTCCTTGATAGGCTTGTCCAGCAGGGTCTTGAGCTAGTCATCTGCTAGATAGCTATAGAGAGAGTGGGTAGTTTCACTTCCTTTTCCCAGTTCCTTCTCTTCCTTGTTCACCTTTAGGAAATACAAAGTAGTGATCGTCGAATGCATGACCTTCATAGTAAACTCAACAAGAGTTCTAAATTTCTAGTACATGGCCTCTTGATTGTTGGTTAGATCATGCATAGACTTCTCCTACCTATCCAACCTAGTTTTACCCTTATCCTCTCCAAGGTGGTGACCCTCCATCTTCTCCCTACCCTTAGCAGCTTCCTTCCATAAGGAGGTAATATTCTCACCCAAGCTCTTGTCGAAAGATGGGTTTCCTTCTGTAGTATCAGAAATATGGGATGGGATGGGGATATCTTTTCTCCTAGAGCTAGGGTGGATCACTTTTATCTTCCTCTTTCTAGCATTTTTTATTTCAGTTTTCATGAACTTTGATCTCACCTCTTTTTTTGTTTTCTTTTTTGCGGGGGGGGGCGCAGTCCAAAATTTTTGTATTTTGAGTTTGTTGAGTATTAGTATCTATGTCAATAAGGCTAATATCATTTCCTATGGTAGTGGACTTTTTGACAGCTATTTTCAAAGCCGACTCAGGGCTCAGGTTAGTGGAGGCTTAGCGAGTCACAGTGGAAAAGGAATTAACCACAAGAGGAGGGTAGAGGGAATGTTGAAATTTGTAGAGATTGAACATGAAGGCCTATTGAAGGATATAAAAGGATTCCCCTTCTTCCATCTTTTTTTGGACTTTAAAAATACTATCCTCCATCGAATGTAAAATAAGGTGTAGAAAATAGATTAATTCCAAGTTTCTAAAGTGGTTTAAGATAGGGAAATGGTAATAATATAGCACTTGGAATTGGTCCTCAAGCATAATGTAGCACATGATGGCATAGCACACAATGTCACATGGCTTAGGCAAGTCCTCATGAGAGAGGCCACTATGCATGTGCATAGGTTCCCCCTTAGGGAAGAAAAATTTATGCAAACTTATCTTGTTCAAAACTCTGGGTTGTTTATGAGAACTCTTTCCTTCAAGTGACAAGCCAACCACCTTAGAAATGAGGTCTTCTATCATCTCAAAGGCCACCCCATTAATGGTCATCTTTCTATTACAATTGATTGAGCTGGTCTTGTTCCTTTCTAATAGGTCTACTATTGATGCATCACTTTCACTGGAATTGTCATCTTCAAGTAGTCCTTCAATGTCTTCTACATATTGAGTATAGTATGATATGGATGTCAAGTTTTTTATTCTCAATGATCTTTCCCAAATTGATCTTAACTCTCAAGCTATTAGAATTCTTCTAAGAAAACAAAGATCTAATACCAATTGTTGGAAGTCTTATTTGGAAACTAAGATACTGAGAGTGGGGGGCAGGGTGGGGGGGAGGCAGGGGGGTGAATCAGGATCTACAAATAATTTTACTTCTTGAAACTAATAACAACTCAAATGTATTCACCTCTAATCCATCTCATATCTAGATTATTAACCATATAACTATTAATGGTAATACTAAAATATATCTAAGAGTGCATCCCATCCATAATCATCCAAGTAAATGAAAATACATATCACAAAATATTTGGTTACCTAGAAACCCTCCAAGGTGAAGGTAAAACTAGGGTGGGGATGAGACCCACAAATCTTCACTACTATAGCAATAAAGTGTGTCTGTTAAGGCTACAATGTTTGATCACTTCTAGTGAACTATCATGTGAGGCGTCTACCCTATTAGGAGCTTACAAGACTTATTTAGTCTACCTTGATTAAAGGATTTAAACTTACAACTAAGTAATCACTTTGTTAGGATATTTGAATAGGCCTGTTAGAACCACTTCATTAAGAGATTTTCCCAATACACTAGTTAGAATGCCTTAGTACCTGATCCTTTAGTTAGCACTCTTATGCTAGATTACATATCTTCTCTTTCCTTGTCTAATTTGATCTCCTTATCTAATATACTCTATCTTGCCCTTCACTACTAGGTTGCTTTGTCTAATCAATTCTTTTGATCACCAAACATAGCCTTCCTCCACTCTCTCCTAATCCTTCACAAACACACCTGATAACACACTCATGCTACTTTTATTTAGGGCTTGAACCCTTCTTAAATAAACAACTAGAGAAGGTTCTAGATCATGATCAATGATCTAGAGCTCTTCACTTTTCTACTTAGTGCTTCTAATTTTCTAATTTGTTACTCTTCCTTCCTAGGGATTAATGTCCTCTAACAAGATGCAGAATTACCTCCTTAGCTATCTCCACAATCCACAAATTAAGTGTAGAAGTTAATCGAAATAGTTTACTTAAGTGCTTGTGCCATCACAAACACATATGTTAAAACTTGTTTACTCAACACTTGAATACCTTATTGCTCAATCACAACTAATATTCATGCTACCCCTCAGCTTTTTCATGCTTGACATTAACTATCTCACTCAACATGAACTGTCTTCACTTCGCTTGGCATTTGTTGTCTTTACTCGACATAAATTGTCACTCGGTCCAAAATGGAGTGCTCAACAATCCTTGACTTTCTCAGCTTGTATTGGAATATAAACAAGTCCATAATCATTCAACCTTCATTGGGTAGCTTGGTCACAGTGATGACCGACCAACTTTTCCTAGGAAATGACTAAGTGTTTGTCATTGATAGTCAACACAACATGGAGATCAATATTTAGTAAGAATTAGAGTAATCAAACTTGTCCTTATCATTCCTATTACTTTACTCCTGATTGAAAACTTGATGAATTTATTTATCAATATATTTTTCATTCACATAGGTATCCCCCCCAACCCTCCACTAAGGAATCATCTCGCTCAAGGATATACTTTTCATGTAAATCCACCAATAGTTCTTTAACCCCTTTCATTTGCTCATTGTTTTCAATTAGATTAGATGTAGGGAGCTTTATGCAAATATTACTAGGTGATCATTTTTTTTTAATCAGTTGGCATTGGTTACCTAATTTATTTTATGGATAACCAAAATTATTTTGGCATAGAGGATTAATATACCGCCACTTCTTATTATTAAACATTGTAAAACTTCTATATGCACATTGGTAACTTCTTTATACAATTAATATTAATAGTGGATACTTTTTTTATCCCTTTTGTATAAGAAACTTGACTCTTTTTTTTGATAAAAAATCATTTTGTAACTTATTATTATATTCTTTCTTTCATATTTTAAGAAAATATTATTCTCTCACAAATTATAAACTAAAAATTTCAGGTTATAACCATAGACTTTTATTTATTCATAATTATTCCCGTATTGTCTACTATGACCTAAGTGACCTAAGTGCCTATATTTCCTTGAGGAATATAGTTTTTTTATACACAATAATTTCACAACTAAGTTATAATTGTTTGTCTTAGAAGTGCAGTCCCTAACTTTATCAATATAAGTAGGGATTATTTTAATGGCATAGATAGAAATCATATATGTTCTATTTATTATGATTTTTTAAGCAGGTTAGTGCAAGAAGTTGGGTCTCACTTTTGGCCAAAAAGTGGAAGTGTTTTTTCGATTTTTGAAATATATTGTCAATTGACTCCAAAATGTGAGGCATTTAGAGATTAAATATTAAAAAAAAACTTTAGAAATAAAAATTGTAGTGCCTTGAATCTACTTTTTGAATATGTAATTAATTTGTATACATGGGTAAAAGCACAAACCTATGTCACCTTTTATAAAGAAAATGAGATATCAAAATGTGATAGTTCAACATTAATGACAAAAAAATGGTATTTGTGTTTAAAATATGAAGATGATGTAAACTAATGAAATGTGTAGAATTGGATGAATTTTATGCCTATAATTTTTATAATTTTTTTGAGTAAGAATTTATTCATTTTATTTTATTTTGAATTTCCTTTTTTAATTGTAAAAAATATAATTTGTAGTTCCCATCAAACAAGTATATGCAAATCATCTTTTTTTTGTTCTGATTTGAAAATATCTTATAGATGACATGTATTGCTACTGAAAAAAAAATTTAATAATTATTTTTTATGTATATTTTATTTGTTATAAGTACTCAAGTTTGACCTTATCAGAATCCAATAGTTTTTTCCTCCCATCACAAATTCCCTATCAAATCTATACCTTCTTGAAAAAAAAAATATATTCATGAAGAGGATTCTCTCCTCTAGAGATAAATATAATTTGTTAATTTTTTTGATATGATTTATTATTTTTTTTTCCTTTGTTGAGGGAGTATCTTCTAAAATGTTGAAATATCAACTTATAATATTTTGACATTATAACATATTATAACTAATCAAAAAAATAAAAAAATTATATAATGATGATATTGAATTTGAGATCTATAAAAGGGTATTTTTATTTGTTAAAAAAAATTAGTTTTGATAGAGAAATGAGATTTGACCAAAATAGGTTTTGGTATCATAAACAGTGACACAGATCCATGCTTTTACCCACACATATGATAGATTTCTTTTTTGGTATGGATCTTTAAAACCATTTTTTCAAAATGCCTATTTCAGGACCATACCACTCGTGTATGAACACCATAATTTGACACAGCTAAATGAATTTTTGTGAATCCTTTTAAAAAAATTTACGTGACACACCAAAGACTAATGAGAATAATTTTTTTCAATTTTTTAATGAATACTTTTTATTATTAATTTTTAATTGATGATTAAGCTACTTTCTAAAACATCTCGTGTATGGACACCATAATTTAATCATTTTTTTTTTTTTTGGATTTTTTTTAAAACTTCAAAAGAATTATGTGAAAATTGATGACATGTAAATTAATTTTAAAAATATGAAAAATTAAAAAAGTTATTAAAGTTTTACTGAATCTCACTATTTTACGTTTAAGAGATACTTTTGATTCACAAATAATGGAAAAATGGCAAAAAAACTCATAACACTATAAAATTTTCATTTTTGAAATCAGAACAGTAAGAACTATAATGGGTTTTTATTTTTTCAAAAAATATAATGGGGACGACCATATAAAAATTATGACAATCCTTGAAACTGCCAATTAAATGCCTCAAACAAAATTTGGTTCATAAAGGCATAGGGTTGGTCCCACCAAGCCTATGCCATGCCTTTCTGCAAGGCAAAATCTAATGCAAATTCACACCCATGGAAAATTCGCTCTCATGCAACTAAAATTGGGAAACTAATTTGCAATTCAAAAATCAAGCATCTAATTTGCAATTCAAAAATTGAGTACCTAATTCTAATGTGCCTGTTGGGCCCCAAAAGATGCCCCACAAAGCACGTTTCAATGATCACAATCACTGAATGATAGTTTCGATCTGCAACAACAAATTTTTGTCACAATTATTCTATTTTCTTGTCATCTTCTACAAGGAGATTCAGGTGCACATTCTAATCAAACATTCAATATAGGTGTATCTCATAACCCTAGAGTTTTTTCTCGTCATGAAATTGGTGACTTTTTAGAAGCAAGTTACGATTTAAACGATTTAGATTTTCTCATGAGAATAGATTGCCAACTATTGATGCACAACAAACTCCAATGGAAATGCATTCCCTAAAACAAATACACAGAAAAAATGAAAATGAGATTCAAATTCCAAATAACATTGAAAATGAAATGCCAAATTTTGAAAATAACAATGGTATGAAAATAGACATGGAAACACCAATTACTGAACAACCATGTCAGATATTGAAGTGCATGAACATAATTTTCATTTTCCTAATGATGTGCTAGATGATCTTGAGGGATTGGTTTCATGGAGACAAATTAGGACACATGCTAATAGATTATGTAGACATTCTTTTTATAATAATAAATTTGGGTTTCAATGTCAATTGATGTTACAACTAATTAAAATGTCTAAAATGCAAAAAGTATTGAAAAGGTTAGGAATGCATGCATAACCCAAGAATAAAATGAGTCTTTAAAACAAGTTGTATTCACTATTACTAGTGCCTTTGATGTTATCGAAAAGAGAAGTCACTATAGAGATAAGAATGCAACACGTGGAGCAATAACAATAGATTTGGTTAACAAAGATCAACTACTGACAAAATATTGATTAGTAACATAAGTGGATGTCTTAATGTGAATCGTAAGACTTTAGAAAGAGTTATAAAGAGAAGGGTTAACTTTGAATGTGATTCAACAAATAGTTTGTTGACTTCTAGTGGTAGACTCCTAACATTTGATATGAAACTTACTAGTGAAGCAAAAAGTTTGGTTGAAATTTTTTGGCATGATAATACAATAGTATCACCTAATTCAAGAGATGTTCTTAAATTGAGAGTTGGCTCAAAACTACATGATCCACATCCTAAACACCTTTTGGACATGATTCAAACTGAATTGTTCAAAAAAAATTTAGATCATAAGGTGTTAATTGTTACAATTAGTCAAAGATCTTTTGAAAAGTGTAAACCATGGTATGTAAGGATTAACAAGGAAAGAATCACATGTTGTTGTAAAATTCATGTTCAATTTCATTACCATTATGATGTTTCTCAATCTATATGTGGTACCATGCATAGTAAAGAAATATTGCAAGAATGTAGTATAAAAATAACACCTCAAATTAGAAAGAATTTCATATCAAGTTTGTTTTGTAAACCACCTAATGAAAAATATTTTCTTTTCAATGCATGTATTTCTAGTACATGTGATATGTGTGGCAATCTTTCTTTGTTAGATGAATTTTTGCATGAAAATTCTTTGACTACTTTTGGACAACAATTAGTTGATGTAAAAAGATTCAAAACTATTGAATATCCATTGAAGGATGGGAAGATTGGAAGAAGGTGTGATCTAGTTACAGATAATGTTAGTTTTCATACATTTATGGATGAATTTAAGAGTATGATCATACCAAAATATCTTGAAAACTCTCAATATGCTAGATGGCTTGATGGACAATTTCACATGTGTAAGAATATGTTTCCAATTGGTACTATACTTTTAGTTGTTGACTTTGTAGAGAATTACACACTTGCACCACAAGATGAGGTACAACTATAATATTACAATTCAGTGTAAGTAATAATTTATGTTCATATAGTTTATAGGCATGCACCTAATTGTACAGAGGAGGATCAAAAAATACTGAGAGAGTGCCATTTCTATATAAGTGATAATAAACTTCATTCGTCTGAGTTTTTCCAATATTGTTTCAAGGTCTTTTATGATAATTTAAAAGAGAGACAAATTCAAATGACATAAGATTGGATATGGTCAAATATTTGTACAAGACAATTCAAGAATGCTAGAATGTTCTATTGGTTGAGTAGGACACATAGGAAAGCTAATATCCAACATGTGTGGAGTTTTTTTTAGGTTGGAAGTGGTAAAGGAGAACATGATGGTGTTGGTGTATGCGTGAAGAGAGCCCTTTGTAGAGAGCAATTAAAATTTGAAGATAAAGCCAAATTCAAAAATGTACATGAGATTGTGGAATGGTGTAACAAATATTTGTACATGGGATTAAGTCATAACTCTAGAATTAGACGTTTCTTCTACCTAGTTGAAGAGAAGAATATCCTTTCAAGATATGACTATGAAAAAATTAGTGAGTCGGCTAAATGGCATTCATTTAGAAGTTCAGATTCTAACACTCGAACTATATGGACTAGGGGGCTTGCTTATTTTTGTCAGTTTTGTCTTGTAGGTGAATGGGAAGAATGTGAGAATACAGAATTGGTTGAAGATTGGAAACATAAATCATTAGCACCTACTAACACACATTTTCAAGATGATATAGTAAATCAAGGTTGTAATGTTACTTTTGCATCAGAAGACTATGGTCATATTTCAAACCTCATACAACCTAGTATGCACAATTTAATTAATTTTTGTTGTTATCATGCTTCAATTCATATTATTTATTTATGTACACATGTGATTAAATTATTTATGTATTTTATCTTATCTTATAGGACATGCTTATGTTGTTATTGCACCTAATGATAACGATGAATAGACTGAGTATTGCCTAGCTAGACGTGTGGAACCTAAAAAAAATGATATGTCAAAAAGTAGATGATGATGGTTTTGAGTATCCAATTGGGTATGCCATTGTAGCTAGCACCTAGCTACATACATTGAACCTAATAAGAACAAATGGCTTACCAACATTTGAAGACTACCAATCAGAAAAGAAGATTTTACACTATTCTCATTTTGTTGTGGCAAAAAATATCAAATTAGAAAGACACAAAGGGAGACCCGCCAATAAGGTATTATGGACCATTTCAATGGATGAGCATGAGACAATCATAGATGCATTGCAAAAGAGAGAGGATGTAGATGGTACAGTGGGATGACTACATTTAAATCAAACACATGTAATTTTTTTCATTGTTGTGCCTTTTTTATATATGTAGTTATATAACTTAAATGTATGTATGCATTATCAATAGAAAATTAGAGAACTTATATATACCTCTTATTCAAGTCTCAATTATAATTTATGAAAATTTAAATGTTTAAGGCGGATTGAACATCAACATCTTGTGCAATTATGCATAGTGAGTACATACATTACACATATTTACATAATACATATAGCTCTTATTAATCTGTACTTTTATTAACATATGTTTTTGTTTTAAAACTTTATTTTGCAAGATCTCATTTGAAGAAATGTGTTGAATCAATTTTTAATTTTGAAATTGAAACATGTGCTAAACAATTTAAAATAGGAGTGCACTTCTACTTATGTCCTTCACATTGTGTTACATATATATGACTTCACTTGTTTTAAATTTATATGATTTTAGTTGTGTAAAATGTAGGAGTTCATATCTATTTGAAAGTTAAAGGAATGCATTTGATATTAGAAATTCTTTGTCAATTCAACTAATGACCTCCTATATTATTCCATTAGTTTTACATTCAAACATGTTTAAATTAATGTTCAATATTTAATTAAAATTATTAAAATTATTATTCATGTAACATATACTAACAAGATGTGTCATAATATGAATAAAATATGTCACAATAAAGAAAACAGTTCATACTTACAACATGATAACATAATAATCTATACTACATATGCTACCATCATAAGAAGTCATAAAAAATATAGCATGGTGTAACATGTCATAATATGATCTATGAAGTCAAAAAATACATATAATACAATTAATACATATAAGCACACAATCAAAACGTGCCAAAAGACCTAATCTATCTAATATGTAGTCATCTTTAGTCCATGCAAAGAGGACACAGATGGATCATCATATGTAACATGATGTGTCTCATCATGTGGGTCATCGCGTGTCACATCCTAAGAATAAAATATATATACATTTTCAATTGAAATGGGTTTCAAAATATAGCTTACAAATAAACCAAACATTTAGTACTTATTAAAAATAATACCATGTGAGATAGGTGTCCACCCATAACAAGAGGAGGTGCATTGTCAAAGCTAACAAATGTGGCAGTGGTGAGGTCTTGAAATCTAGAATACATAACTTTTTAAAATTTGATAAATATCATAATGAACTATGTATGTATAAATTATGACAATACTGATCTAAAAGGATGATGTATGTACCTCCATCTGGCTTTGTCCTGTAGTCTCAGGAACACTCATTGCGACATAGTCCTAAAATCATGGATACATAAACCTTGGGTCAAAATTATATATACATGAATTAAAAAGTACATAAATTAAAAAATACATAAGTTAGACTACATTTATTTTAAATGAAAACATATATATCATACCTAAGTAGTAGCTAATGTCACATATGTATCTAGAGATATGCTACTAGGATGATCATCGACATGTCTAAAAAGGTCAACAGGTGAAGGAGTAAAAAATAGACTATACTATGGCTATTAGAAATTCTTTAGAATAACAGGGGGGGGGGGGGGGGGTGAATCAGTTATTCAAGGTCCAAATGTCCTAATAAAACTTTTTCACCAAGTATAGTGAGCCCATTAAACTAATCATGCATCCAAGCTAAACTTTCTACTTAGCAAGTTACTGATAAATCAACATGCAAGAGCAACACATAAAAATCAACACATAACACAATGATTTATGTGGAAACCCAATTTGGGAAAAACCACCAGTAACATGCTACTCAATTCTCACTCTTCTAAAGTGATGCCCTATGAAAGGCCTTCCCTGTTAAAGGCTACAACACACTATTAAATATGACCCAATTAAAGGATTTCAACCACCTTGTTAGAAATGGTTCTGGTTAAAGGATTTTAGAACATTCACTTGGAATGTTACCATGTTAAAAAATTTATAGAATGGCTATTAAACCAACCTAAGTCCATAGGATTTTACCCTAGCTGATATAATTGTTAGAGAGTAACAATAAGGGCTTTTGATCTAATACAACTCACAACATAATGAGCAAATTTTAGATTACAATTCAGCTCACAAATTTGCCTAGCCTTTAGTCTTTGTAGCTCTAACAGCTTGTCCTCCTTTCAAGCTTCATCTCCTTGAGTCTCCATGCTTGATGTGCCAATGCAATCACCTCTATGGTCACCTATCAAAAAAAAGTCTATGTACTCTATTCTTCCTTCTCGATGCCTTCACCTTGACATCCAATCAACCACTTCAACAACTCTTGCTTCTTGACCTATAATTGCTTAAATAGAAGTCTAGAATGCTTTTCTTGCTTTAATCTTTTCGCTCTTAATGTTGGTTCGAATGGATTAGGTAAGATTCAATGAATCTACCCTTAATCTTGTTTCTTATAGAAACATCTTATAGAATCCTCCTGTACTTGCCCAAAAATGGTTAACCTAAAATTTTGTGCCACCAAATCGTCATCCTTATCTTCCATCTGGTTCAAAAAATTAAAGGTAACAAACTTGTTAGCTCAGATCTGGCAAATCATTGACTTTTCAAATAATGTAGCAACTTGGCACTATTGAATTTTTGATGCTCAACACATACTATGTTACTAGGCACTTATTGTGTTTTGATGATGCTCGACACTTGTTACTTGCTCAGCACTAGAACTTTCTAGGCTCATTTTGTTTCACTCGGCACACACTAGATTTTACTTTTTCTTGACACTTACTAAAAATTTGCTCAACATGAACTAGCTTTCTTGGCACCCACTGATGAACTTAGTGAAGCTTTGCAGATAGCTTTGTTATAACCTATTCTTCTAGAGTTTCTAAGTGTAGCCAACCTTTATATCTTCAAGTATATTATCAATACATCATTTCACCATTGGCTTAACTAATCCTTGTACTTCATTACAAAACCATAACTCAACCTCTCCCTTAGGTGCTTTTGTTACATCTTATTGATTAAACCTCTTCATCAATCAACTAAGTGATAGTAGTTGGATCTTATAAGTAATTATCATCCCAACAAATAGCAGGTTTGACATTAGTGAAAAAACAATGATTGAAAACATTCTTTATCAATAATTTCCCTCTTTTGCAATAATCTCCCTTCTTCAATAACGATCTTTTCAATCAGATTTCAACAATCTCCTTTTTTGGTATTGATGGGAAACCAAACTGATCAACCAAGTTATAAAAATGCTAACTAGGTTAATAACAGTAAGTCAAATGCCAACAAAAAAATTATATCCAAAAGTGTTCATTCTATCAGCAATTTTGAGTTTCTTATAACTTCCTCTAAATTCTATAAGTAACTCCCTCTTTCAAAGTATTAGGAATATCGCTTTTGTTGATACACTGTATTCTCCTTTTTTTTTCTGCTTCCTCTCTAATCTTGTCATCTTGGCTGATTCTTGTCTATGTTTGTTTCCCCCTCTGAGCTAACTATTTCCTTTTCTTCTTATTTCTACTATTTCTTCCTCTTACACTTTTGAACTTGTACATTTGCTATTTCTCCCTCTACAAGTTTGATCAGTTTCTGCTATTTCTCCCTCTTTCACAACAATGCCAAAGACATACTAATTTAGCATCTTAGCATGCAAGTGTAGCATTTGTAGGAACTCCAATTTCTCCCTCTACCACCTTACTTGTGATTGATTTGGACATTCAATATATTAATTGCTTTAGGAAAAACCTAAAGTAAGTATCCTCTACATCAATTTATAACATTTTAGCAATCAACCCATTTGATGCAAGGAAATCTTGCTATTACTCAAACAACCTTGGATAGGGGTACCACCCCTAACTTACCTCTAAGATATTCAAATGGATCTTTAGGTAATGCTTTTGTAAAGATGTCAGCATTTTTTTCCTTTGAGTTGACATATTCCATCTTCACTTGTTTGTCTTCCACTAGTTCTCTTAAATAGTGATATTTAATTGCTATGTGATTTATTTTAGCATGCATCACAGGATTCTTTGATATGTCAATGACACTTGTATTATCACAATAGAGTATCACAAGTTTAGTTATCTCTTCCTTCAAATCTTTCAATAGATGCTTGATTCATACAATATTGGTGTAGTTGATAGCAGTAGCAACATACTCAGCTTTAGCTATGGATTGTGAGGTACAACTTTTCTTTTTGCTAGTCCAAGTGACTAATCTTTTACCTAAAAAAAGTGCTCCTCCACTAATGTTTTTTCTGTAATCTATATTACCTCCCCAATTTGCATTTCAACTTAAACTTTTCACTTCTCTTATAATATAAGCCAAAGTCATATGTTCCATTTAGGTACCTCATTATTCTTTTTACTTCCATAAGATGGTTTTCTCTTGGGTTTGTAGAAAATCTTGCCACTATTCCAACATATAATACAATGTCTGGTCTACTATCTACAACATACTACAACTTTTCAATCATTGATTTGTACATTGTCTGATTTACTTCAACTGATTCATCATTCTTGGATAATTTATGTCCTATTACCATTGGGTGTACTGACTAGTTTTGAATCCTCTAAGCCAAATGTCTTGAGTATCTCCTTATATATTTTGTTTAGGTCACAAATATTCCATGTTTCAGTTTATGTACTTGCAATCCAACAAAGAATTTGATTTCTCCAAACATTGACATCTCAAACTCATGTTTCATCTGATTAGTAAAATCTTTGCATAGTGTATCTATTCCTCCAAATATTGTATCATCAACAAATATTTCAAATACTAGAATGTATTTACCTTTTTCTACCTTGATATATAGGTTGATGCTATCATCTATTCTCTCAAATCCTATCTTCACAAGATATTTTTGAAGTCTCTCATACCATGGTCTAGGTGCTTGTTTCAAACCATAGAGTTCTTTATGTAGTTTGCAAACCATATCCTTCTTTTTGTCATCAAAAAATCCTTCAGGTTGTTCTATAGATACTTTCTCTTCCAATATATCATTTAGAGAAGTAGACTTTACATTCATTTGGTAGACTTTAAAACCTTTGTAAGCAACATATGCAAGTAGTGTTCTAACTCCTTCCATCCTTGCAATAGGGTCAAATGTTTCTTCATAGTCCAATCCTTCCTCTTGTGTATGGCTTTATTTCTTGTGATCTCACCATTTTTATCTAGCTTGTTCCTAGCTAAATACTCATTTGGTACCAATCACATCCTTATCAGCTAGTCTTGGAACTAAAGTCCAAGTTTTGTTCTATCTTATCAATCTCCTCTTCCATAACTTTACACCAATCATCATCTTGTAGTGCATCTTTTATTGTTTTAGGTTTAATCTTTCTTAGAAGACATGATTCATTTCTTAGTTTGTTCCTTGTCATTGGTTTGGCTTCCTTGTCACCAATAATTTGTTCTACAGGGTGATGTCTTCTCACATACTTGGATAGCCTTGGTTCTTTCCTTATTTCCATGTTTGGTCTTTCAGCTTCAGAGTCACTGTGCATATCTCTTTCTGGTATTTCAGCATCTCTTAAATGTGTATTAATTTCAAAATCAGAATGTGCATTATCTTCATTCTACAACTTGGCTTCTAAATGCAACTTAGCATTCACTAGTTTTGAGTCAACTGATACTAAAACTTGTTGCTGATTCCCAACTTGATTGGCAGCTTCTTCTTCTATTGGCATTCCTTCATAGAAGTATACAAAGGATCTGTACTCTTCTAGTTTTTTGATTTCATCAACTTGTACTTCTGTATGCTCATCAAAATTTGCATTTGTGCTCTCCATAATTTTGTTATGTTAGTATTCAAACACTTATATGCTTTACTTCTAGTGGAGTATCCAAGGGATATGACTTCATCACTCTTTGCATCAAACTTACCATTTCTAGAATCTTCAAGAATATAGCATTTACATCCAAACATTTTCAAATGTTTTACATTAGGTGAGTGACCATACCGTAATGCAAAAGGTTTTGCATTTGTATCTTTCTTGATTTGTACTCTATTTAGGGTGTAGACAACTATACTTATAGCTTCTTTGCAATACCTTAGAGCAACATTCTTCTCCATCATTAATTTTCTAGAATAGTCTATTATTGATCTATTCATTCTTTCTACAATGCCATTCTATGGGGGAGTTGTAGGTGCTAATGTTTATCTTTAATTCCTTTGTCATTGCAAAATATCTCAAATTCTTTTGATGTGAACTCTCCTCCTCTATCTAATCTTAGGCACTTCAGACTCTTTCTTGTTTCCTTCTCAACTCTAGCCAAATACCACTTAAACATTTGAAATGCATCATATTTTTTCTTTAAGAACATGACAATCATCATCTTAGAGTACTCATCAATAAACAACATTATATATCTATCTCCTTTGTAGCTTTGCACATCTATTGGGCCACATAAATATGTATGGACTAACTCTAATACTTCTTTGGAGGTATAGGTCTTGCTTTTGAAACTTGACTTAGTCATCTCTCCTAGTTGACACAATTTACACATTGTATTGTTAGGCTTCTTCAGTTTAGGTAATCCTCTAACTTTCTTCATTTTGTTGATGCTTATTAGATTATCAAAATTGACATGACATAGCATTTTATGCCATAGCTACACATCATCAAATCTAACAACAAGACAAGCTACATCTTCCATACCTAGGTAAAACATATTACTCCTAGTTTGATCTCCTTTTCCTATTAGATTTCCATTAGTGTCATAGATTTTGGCAGTCTTGTTTCCAGATTCTACTTTGCATCCTACATTGCCTAACTATAACACACTCAGCATATTATAGTTCAATCCTTCAATAGAATATGCATTATCACATGAAATTTTCTCTATAAGCTTGATAGAACCTTTTCCTTTGATTAGACATGGAGCATTATTTACAAATCTAACACTATTTCCATCATATTGAGTAAAGGTAAAAAATTTACTTTTCTCTCCTGTCATGTGATGTGAGCACCCATTGTCTATGATCCACCTGTCATTCTTGTTTACACAGGTTACTAGTGTTGTTGCCTCATCTTCATCTGACTCATCCTTCATAGCCACATAGACTATCTCATCATCATTTTCATCAGAATCCTCTTCTTCAACAATGTAGCTCTTTTTTCCTTTTTCTTTGTAATTTCTACTATCATCTTCTCTTTTGTTCTTGTGCTTGTTGCCTTTTCTATAGTTCTTCTTCTATGTACATCTTGCAGCAATATGTCCTACTTCATTGCAATTAAAACAAACAATAGGTAGCTTACCTTTGAATTTACGTTTGCCTTTATGAAATCTTTTGGCTAGCAATGCTTCCAGTTGTTCCACATCTTCTTCATCTTTGCTGCTATCATTGAATGCATATTTTACCTTTCTCTTCTTCTTCTTTGGTTTCACCTCCTTAGTGTCTTTTAACAACAACTTGGCTTTGAAAGAAGATTCAAGATTCTCATGTCTATAGTTATCAAAGTTGGATAACTCAAATGCAGTAAGTCTTCCCACTATACCTTCAAGAGTTAGCTTGTTCCCTGGAACACATATTAACTCTTGGATGGCTGATACTCTAATAGCATATATGGGGAGCAAGGTTCTTAAGAAGTTTCTCTTGATAGTTTCATCATCTAAATGAACACCCAAACTTCTTATTGCACTTACTACTTTTATTCTAGAGGCATTTTGAGCAATGTTCTCACCTTCCTCCATTCTCATGTCATGAAACTTTCCTCTGAGGCTTTCTCTTTTTTCTCTTTGGACATTCTGTTCTCCTCCATAAATATCTATCAAGGCTTTTTGCATCTTGAATGCAGAGTCACATCCCCTGATGTCATCAAATTTAGCACAGTTGAGGGTAGAGAAAATCTCCAACATTGCCTGATTATGTTCCTATTTTTTCTTAATATCTTCTATAGTAGGGAGACTAGTTGGATTAACATTTTCCACTTCAATTGAGGTTCAGGCATGATCACTTATTGATCCAAGGTGCAGCTTCATTAAAATTTTCCATATAGTGAAGTTATCTCTGTTGAGCTTGGGAACTTCTCTCTTTGACATCTTGATCTTTTTTGCTTCTAGTACCTTTAAACCAAATCAGCAGATGGCTCTGATCCCAATTGTTAGAAATGCTTTAGAATAACTAAAGGGTAGGAGGGGTGAATCAATTATTCAAGGTCCAAATGTCCTAATAAAACTTTTTCACCAAGTATAGTGAGCCCATTAAACTAATCATGCATCCAAGCTAAACTTTTTACTTAGTAAGTTACTAATAAATCAACATGCAAGAGCAACACATAAAAATCAACACATAACATACTGATTTATGTGGAAACCCAATTTGGGAAAAACCAATAGTAACATGCTACTCAATTCTCACTCTTTTGACGTGATGCCCTATGAAAGGATTGCCCTGTTAAAGGCTACAACACATTGTTAAATGTGACCTGGTTAAATGATTTCACCCACCCTATTAGAAGTGGGTCTGGTTAAAGGACTTTAGAATATTAACTTGGAATGTCACCTTATTAAAGGATTTACAAAATGGCTGTTAAACCAACCTAATTCCATAGGATTTTACCCTAGCTAATACAATTGTTAGAGAGTAACAATAAGGGCTTTTGATCTTATACAACTCACAATGTAACTTGTAGATTTCAAATCACAATTCAACTCATAAATTTGCCTAGCCTTCAGCCTCTGTAGCTCTGACAGCTTGTCCTCCTTTCAAGCTTCATCTCCTTGAGTCTCCATACTTGATGTGCCAATGCAATCACCTCTATGGTCAGCTATTAAAGCAGATTCTCTGCACTTTGTTCTTCCTTTTCGATGCCTTCATCTTGACATCCAATCAACCACTTCAACAACTCTTGCTTCTTGACCTGTAACTCCATAAATAGAAGTCTAGAATACTTTTCCCACTCTAATCTTTCCACTCTTAATTTTGGTTCAAATGGATTATATAAGATTCAATGAATCTACCCTTAATCTTGTTTCTTCTAGAATCATCTTGTAGAATCCTCCTATATTTGCCCAGAAATGGTTAACATAAAATTTTGTGCCACCAGCTCATCATCCTTATCTTCCATCTGGTTCACAAACTTCAAGGTAACAAACTTGTCAGCTCAAATCTGGCAAATCTTTGACTTTTCAAAAAATACAGTAGCTCAGCACTATTGAATTTTTCATGCTTGGAACATACTATGTTACTCGACACCTACTATGTTTTACTAATGCTCAACACCTACTGTGGATTCACTCGACATCAACTAAATTTTAATCATTCTTTGCACCTGTTACTTGCTCGACACCTGAATTTTCTCAACTCCTTCTATTTCACTCGGCACACACTAGATTTTACTTTTGCTCAACACTTATTGAAAATCTGCTCAACATGAACTAGCTTGCTCAGCACCCACTGATGAACTTAGTCAAGCTTTGCAGACGACTTTGTTACAACCTATTCTTCTAGAGTTTCTAAATGTAGCCAACCTCTATATCTTCAAGTATATTATCAATACACCATTTCACCATTCTCTTAACTGATCCTTGGACTTCATTACAAAACCATAACTCAACCTCTCCCTTAGGTGCTTTTGTTACATCTTATTTATTAAATCTCCTTCATCAATCAACTAAGTGATAGTACTTGGATCTTATAAGCAATTTTCATCCTAGAAAATAGTAGGTTTGACATCAGTGAAAAAAAAATGATTGAAAATATTCTTTATCCTCAATTTCCCTCTTTGCAACAATCTCCCTTCTTCAATAATGATCTTTTCAATCAGATTTCAATAGTGGCCTATATGGATAATTATGATCCATCTACTATTCGTAAAACCAAAATAAATTATGCATGAATCAAAGTTGAAGATAAGTTAATTATAAAAATGTGTACATATAAATAGTACAAATTATTATTCTTCAAACTTAGTTCATACCGTAGGTATGTGAGGTTGTGCCTCACTGGTCGATGGATGAAGACCTATACAAGCATAAGACTATGTAACAGATGACAATCCCTACAAAATAAGATAAAAATAATATATGAGCACATGTTATTAAATTTGAGTTCTAATGTGCATTATTTATAGTATAATTCAAAGTGCATACCATATGATGGATGCAAATATCTGAAGGTCTCAAAAAAAACTATATTGCCTCCTAGGAGGAACAATATCATCCATCTTGTGTTAGTTGAAAATTAACATACATTAATATGGTTAATATAATTATGCATATATGTAGAAAGTAAATAATTATGTACTTTATAAATTTTAAAATTAAATTTTTACCTATTGCTCATGTCTCTCTCCCTTTCTAGAAAGAAGGTCAACAAATGACTCAACATCAATCTCATCACTACCACCACCATTAGTAGTGTACACCCCATCATCAAAACCAACACCCTTGGCATCATGGTCATCCTGTCCTACATTGTCATTGCCCTAGGGGTCTTTGCATCTATCTCCCCAATTGGTAAAAATGTGTCCAAGTGGATGAATATGTGTCACCTGCATCCACTGCTCTACCAAATTTCCTAAAAGGGCACTTAATGAAGTAAGATCATATGACACTACTCAATGATGGATAGGTGCTAAGACAATTGGTGCTAGAAGTGGTACAAGAGGTGTGGACATCTGTGATTCCTCGTAATATCACTGAGCTTTGACCTAGGCCTATCCTGAGGCATCCCTTCACCAACCCCCTGAAATGCTCTAATGTCAAAATAATTGGGTTTCAAACCCAATTCTAATTCAGCCCATAGTTTCCTAAGAAAGTACATGGGCACCTCATAATTTGCATGTGGTGGATGGCCAAATACCATCCACCAATTCCGCTCCCAAAAGTGTTCTGATATACATGGATGAGTGCACCATCTAATGGATATGCAAGGATTCCTCTCATTTATATGTTCACCCATCTTATGGTTTACAAAATATTCTTTAAAATGCCCGTTATCTAATTTTAGTTAATGGATCTTTGTATAGGATAGGACATAAGAGTAGAATGCATGCATGTTTTGCCTCCATAATCTAAAGCTATTTAGGTCACTATCCAAATTCTCAATCCACTGTACAATACCTTGCATACTATCTACAAGGTGAAGTACGTGAGGGTTGGAGGGGGGGACCATGCCTAATGGTCTGGATGCCTCACATGAGGTTGCGAAGGTTGTGCCTCCTACTCTCCCTAAGCTCCTATGTGGTAGGTGGTGGGGGAGGACTAGGTGGTTGTGGAGGTGGGGGTGGAGGTGGAGGTGGAGGTGGAGATGGAGGGGGCGGGGGTGGGGGTGTGGGAGGGTGAGGGGGAGGGTGTGTGGGTGGGTCCATCAAATATAATTTGCATATATGTAAAAATTCATAGAAATTCAAAAAATTACTATTTAATAAAATAACTCTAAAATATCAATGATATAAATGTACATCTTTAAAACCATATCAATTACATTTGATACATGTCTTTTTAACTACTTCAATAAAAAAAAATAGTTCTACATCTTTTTAACCATATCACTCTAAAAATAAATTTAATTTTATCTTAATCTACACCAAATAGAGTTAAACACTTAAGTAAACTTTAATCTTAAGGCTAGCATTTAGGGCAATTATTGACAACTCAGTGTTTAGTAATTTATATTTTAGCATTTATGAAAATTATTGAGCAATTAGGGTCTAGCATAATTTATAATCATGGTTTGGCATTTAGAATTAGTGCAAGGGTAAAGATTATGGTATGGGTTTACATCATTATTAGAAATACGATTAGGATTATGGTATGTATTTTCTAGGATTTAATATGAATATTTAGCATTTATATTTATGTTTAGGATTATGGCTTAGCATTTACAATTAAGGATCAATATTAACAATTAGGATTTAACATTTATGATTGTGGTTTGGATTAAGAATTAGGGTAGAATAATTAGCATTATGATTGGGGCACAAAATATAAGATTTAGAATTACGACTAGTATTTTTCCTTGTCATTTAAGATTAGGCATTGGAATTTAGAATTATTTAGTTTAGGTTAGGATTTAGGATTCATGGATGACAATTTTTAAGATTAGAGTTTAGCAAGTTTAGAATTAGTGTTTATTTCAATTGGCATTAGAATTTTGGTTTACATCTTTTAGGATCACGTGCTAGCTTTAAGGATTACAATTTTTAATTATGGTTAAGATTGGGATAATTAAGTGTTTAGTAATTTAGATTTTAGCATTTAGGTTATTTATTGAGCAATTAGGGTCTAGCATAATTTATAATCATGGTTTGGCATTTAGAATTAGGGCTAGGGTAAAAATTATGGTATGAGTTTACATCATTATTAGAAATACATGAATTAGGATTAATCACATGTATTTTATAGGATTTGATATTAGTGTTTAGCATTTATATAAGTAATGTTTAGGATTATGTCTTAGCATTTACGATTAAGGTTCAATATTAACAATTAGGATTTAACATTTAAGATTGTGGTTTGTGTTAGGATCTAGGGTTATCCATTTATAATTAGGGTAGTGTACAAAATAAACATTATGATTGGGGCACAAAATATAATCTATTTACGATTATGGCTAGTATTTTGGCTTATCGTTAAGATTAGGCTTTAGAATTTAAAATTGCATAGGTTTAGGTTAAGATTTAGGATAAATATGGATGATAATTTAAGAAATTAAAGTTTAGCACTTAGAATTAGTGTTTAAAAATTAGGATTAGAATTCTGGTATAAATTTTAGGATTGCGTGCTTGCTTTAAGGATTACGATTTTTAATTATAGTTAGGATTGTGATTACTTTCCATTATGGTTACTGTTATGGATAGGGCTAGGGTTCAAGTGTTAGGTTTAAGATTTGAAGTTACAATTAGAATTAGGGTTTAACATTTAGGATTGGGTTTATCATTTAAGAAATGGATTAGAATACTTGTATTAGGGTTTCAAATTAATGATTAGAGTTAGACCTTTCTCATTTTTAATAGAATGGTTCAAATTTTAATTAATGTTAGGCTTAGACTTAGAATTATGGTGAGAATGAGATTTTACATCAAGGTTAATACTATGTTTAGGGTTAGTGTGTAGTTTTATAAATTTAAAGATATGGCCATTAAATTATTAAAAATTTTGTTGTAAAATTTATCTAACTAAATAATAAAATGATAAATGGATACATATGATGACACATAATTTGGAGTAGGGGATTTACAATTTTACATTTGATTTGGAAGAGAAACATGACTTATTGAAAATCACAAATAGAATTTAAGAGAGTCTAGGTTTATATATCATAATTAGGGCTAAGGTTGTGTTATGTCCATTTGGTTATGATAATTATTTAGGATAAGGGTTTTAGTTAATGTTAGGATAAGAGTTGGGCTTAGGATTAGGGTTTAGAGTTTAAAATGTGGTTTTAAGGTAAGGGACCACATTAAATACTTAGTTTTTTGTTTAGGGTTTAGATTAAATTATTGTATAGTTATGGTTAGGTTGCTCGATTAGACTTAGGAATATAGTTAGTTTTATGGTTGAAGTTACGATTTTCAGTAGGGTTAGGCTCAAGATAATGATTTAGGTCTATGTCACTATTAGTATTAAGATTTTGTACAGGTTGTTTCCCATTATGATTTAATAAATTTGTGATCACTTGAACATTTGATATATAGGTAAATTACTTAAATTATCTATTATTTGATATATTTAATTTAGAATTAATTTTAATACATAAAGATTGATTATTTATTATTTAAAAATTAAACTAAATTCTAACTTTATTTTTTCATATTTATCAAAATTCATACATGTCAACATATGTGAATAATTGAGAGACTACAAAACTCACAAATTTTTATAAATTTAATACATCTACATAAAATATTAAATTACATTCAATTCAAACATACATATACATCACCTTAAACTACAAGATTAGGGTTACATGGTTAAGTTTTAGAAATAACAAATTTTAGGGTATGAGTTCATTAAACATGGTTAGGTTTACTATTAGGGTATGTATATGGGTAGCTAACATTATGGTTTACATTTATGTTTACAATTTAGTGTTTAACTGAATGGTTTACATTTACATTTACTTTTTTTGTTATATGGTTTGCAAACTAATTTGCAATTAAATAAGTTATTTAATTGAAATAAATCTAAACCACCAATGTAATTACATGCTTAAATAGTTTAAACATCTATCTCATTCATCACTCTACCATTTATTAAATACATTGCACCATCTAAAATAATAATTTTTAAATGAATATCTAGAAAACAAAAATTTAAATGAATAAATATAAAATTACTTAAATGAATAGATACAATAATCAAACTATAAAACTATTAACAATGGAAATGTAAAATTTTACATATTCAAAACTATTAAACATGAAAAATAAAATTGACAGAATTATAAAGCATAAAATTGAAAGCAATGAAATAAAATAATCTAAAACAAAGTAAAATACTTGGCACATTGAAAAAAAAATAGCCGAGGGTTAGTAGAAAACCAAAAATGGGCTCCCATTTCCAAGTTAAAATCAAGCTCCCAGTTACAATGACATTAAAATGAGCAAAAATGCACAAAAAATGGTTTATATGCATTTTACGAATTGGGTACTTGATTTTAGAAATCAGGCACCCAAGTTTTAAATCATGGTTTGGGTACCCAATCTTTATTAAAAAATTGTGTATCTAATTTTTATATACGGATTGGGTACTTGAACTATAATGGGTACCTAATTTGGTAAAATTGGGTACCTGTTTCGAGAGAGGTCTCATTTCGTGGAATTGACTTCCATGGAATTGCGACCCAACTTTGTGCATTGACCCAAATCTCTTTTCCTTTTTATAATCACTCAACTAATGTGACCATTAGACCACATGTAGGAAAAATTAGAAATATCGACCCCATGCATTATTTTGAAGGTACAAATAAAGATTGTAGTGTTGCAGAGGAGGAGAAAGGATGGGAAAATAAGTTAATACATAATTTTACATCTAGGTCTTTATTACTTTTCAATAAATTATGCACAATTCTATATATCTTACCATTGGTTTCTATCTAATTATTAAAAATATCAGTATAGAATAGGAAATTTCTTAAAGCATGTTGGAAATATATTTGAGAAAGCTAGAATTTATGTGATGTGGAGAGCCCTTCCCTTGTTTCAACTCCCATAAGATAATTTTAGAAACTCAAATATTATTTATGATGTAGAAAAAGCACGGTATGAAACACTTGATGCATGTTTCATCATTGCTCTCCTCAACAATTAGCTTGCACTCCAAAAAGTTATGAGTTTAATTCTTTAAGGTCCTTTAATGCACATCTCTTTCTTTTTTCATGTTCAATTATGTGTTCTTATTATCATTGATCAATGAATTTTACTTTACTTGAATTTAGAAGTAGCTATCATTTAAGAAAAAAATGCATCTTTTCTTTGACTATTTTCTTTCATTTAAATACATTGAATTTTCACAATCTTTGGCATTATGTCTTCTATGATTTAGATTTGATTACATAAATCATGTTTAAAAAATTTATAGACCATACTCCACAATACATTATACATGATAAATGATCTCTTCTACAAGTAAACTGAAAAAAATAAGAATACCAAATGCCTAATGAAAAAAATAGAACATGTCTATAGTTAATTTTATTATTATAAAGTGGATAATATTTATGCTCCTCTAAATCCATGTCTTCGATAATAATAATAATTATTTAAATATAACTATCTACTTTCGAAACTTAGTCCCAAATTATAAAAGATGAACAAATATTTGGATTTCTATATTGATCCAATACTACTTATTTTATAACAAAAACTAAACAAAATTGGAATTGACAGCCACTACACCTCTGTGAAGAATTGCTAGTAAATATGATGGGCCTTACATGGTGTCGGGATTGCTTTAAATTCTTTGAAGGTAATTCCAAACTCATCTGTTATGTCCGCCATGTCCAGCTGCTCGCATCCTTTCCCGTCTGGGAGTTTTTGTGAAAAATCAAACTATTGTAATCACTAATTATTAATCTCCTATCATAAACGATTATTAAACTACTGAAAATAAATTCCGAGCTAATTTTGAAAAATAACACAACTGCAACTTCACTTATAAAATACGGAAAGAAATGCGCAACACAATGAACACAATATTTTCAGACAAATTGTCCCTGGAAAAACCCCTAAGGGAAAACCAGTTCTATAGATGAGGAATTATATTAAACTTTAGCAAATCAAGAGATACAAAATTCCTTGCCTCTCACTGGCAGAACTCCGACAACCTCCTAATTTCTCCCGCTGATATTCTCCACTGCTATCTCCACACTAACACTGCGCCCTTGCTAACACTGCAAGACTATTTGCTAACACTACAAACTGCTTCTCCAAAGCTTCTTATCCAAATTACCCAATGACCTCTTTTTATACTACTCCTGTTGGTAAACCAACGATCGAGATTAAATCAAACCAACGGCTGAGATTAAGAAAACTCAACAATCAATAATAGAATTGGTTGCAAGGTGTCCAAAAGGGAATCTCTAAAATTAGTAAATAATAACCATTTACTAATTCTTGGCATGTGGACAAACAGCTATCCAAACCACCCATAAATACAACTGTTATTCATAGATAAGGACGAACAACTGTCCAAGCTATCCATAAATACTACTACTATTTCCGGGTCAGAAATAACAGTTGTCCAACTAACAATAATTAACACTCCCTCTTAGCGAGGAAGCTGTTCTGCATGACACCCATCTTATCTCTAAAGAAGATAAATTTGGCCTTTCCCAAAGCCTTCGTCAAAATGTCTGCTACCTACTCATCTGTAGGTATGTATTGCAGTCGAACAACTCCCCTTTGTACACAATCTCTGATGAAGTGATATCGGATATCTATATGTTTAGACCTATCATGAAACACTGGATTCTCAGACAACTTGATGCAACTCTGATTGTCACAATGTATCATAGTAGTCTCAACCTTCTGACCAAACAAGGCTACTAACAACTTTTGAAGCCATATAGCTTCACATGTTGCCATGCTAGCTGCTATGTATTCTGCTTCTGCTGAACTTAGAGCCACAGACTTTTGCTTCCTGCTGAACCAAGATACAACTCCTAATCCCGAGCTGAAACAACACCCTGAAGTGCTCCTTTTGTCTGTTGTACTTTCTGCCCAATCTGCATCAGTATAGCCTATCAACCTGATACCTTCACCTTGAACATATCTGATCCCATACTTGACTGTACCACACAAGTAACATAGCACATGCTTAGCCGCTATCCAATGCATTCTCTTTGGTTCAACCATGAACTGACTAAGAGAGTTAACTGCAAATGCTATATCTGGTCTAGTGTTGACCAAATACATAAGCGAACCAATCAACTGTCTATATAAAGTGGGATCTACATCTTTCTCCTTAGATGTATCTACCTTCCTCCAATTCGTGATCATGGGTGTAGACATGGCTTTGCAATCCTCCATCCTGAATTTCTTCAAGATTTCAATGCAATATTTCCCTTGACCAAGGAAAATCTCCCCATCTGTCTGCCACACTTCCATGCCTAGAAAGTAGTGCATAAGTCCTAAATCCTTGATCTCAAACTCTTCTACAAGGTTCCTCTTGCAATCCACTATGAGCCCTAGTGAACTTGTAAGAAATAGATTGTCCACATAAAGAACAAGAATGAGAATTTCACCCCTAACCATCAAGTAGTAGAGGTTAGCATTTGCTTCACTCTTCACAAAGCCCATTTTCTACAAGTATGTATCAATGCGCTCATACCATGCTCTAGGAGCTTGCTTGAGTCCGTATAATGCTTTCTTCAATCTGCACACGTGGGTCTCTTTGTTGTGTGCTACAAAGCCTTCTGGTTGTTCTATGTATACCTCCTCCTTCAATTCACCATTAAGGAATGCTATCTTGACATCCATTTGATGGATTTGCTATCTCATCTGTGCTGCAAGTGAGATTACAGCTCGTATAGAAGTATACCTGGCAACTGGAGCAAATGTCTCCTCATAGTCTATTCCCTCCTTCTGAGAGAACCCCTTTGCCATGAACCTAGCCTTGTATTTCTCGATGCTACCATCTGCACCATGCTTTATCTTATAGATCTAGCGCGATCCAACTACAACCCTATCTGTTGGTCCAGGTACTACCTCCCACACATCATTCTGCATTATTGAAGAATATTCCTCAACCATAGCATCTCGCCATACCTGATGTTTTGCAGCTTCTTGATAGCTAGAAGGCTCACTATCTACCAACTGACTAACTAATGCCACATAGTCATTGAACTTGGCTGGTTGTCTTCAATGTCTAGTACTCTTCTTAGGAGCTCTCACAAACTCCTGAGTATCCCTTTGTGTATCTGGAACCACATGATTCCTACTACCAATTGTAGAGGATGAAATGTCAACCTCTAAGTCTTCTAGATGCATTTCTTGTTGCACCTGTTGCTCCATACTCTGTGAATCTTCACTAACTGAGTCTACATTCGTACTGGTAACTGTACTTGAGCTTTGCTGCCCTTGACTTGGTCTTGGAGCTTTTGTTGGCTGCTCACTCTGATCATCTACTGGCAAATCTCTAGATCTCCTGAATGCCTTGTCCTCCATGAACTTGACATCCCATCTGACAATAACTCTTTTAGTCCCTGGAATGAAAATCATGTATGCCTTTGAGGTCTCACTGTACCCAACAAAGTACCCCCTCTCTACAGTCTGATCTAACTTTATACGTGTATCTCCAAGAATATGGCAATATACCAAACTCTTGAATATCCTGAAATGACTAACATCTGGCTTCTTCCCTGTGAAAGCCTCCTCTGGTGTCATCTTCCCTAGCACCTTGTGTGGAACTCTATTCTGAATGTAGACTATTGTATTACACGCCTCTGCCCATAAGTAACGGGGCATGTCCTGGTCATGTGGCATAGCTCTTGCTGCCTTCGATATAGAATGGTTCTTCCTCTTAGCAACTCCATTTTGCTGTGGATTGTAAGGAATAGTCCATTCTCTCTTGATTCCTTCTCTGGTACAGAACTCTTGGAAGACATTTCCTTTGTACTCGCCTCCATTGTCTAACTGAAGAACCTTTATCTTCTTTCCTGTCGAGTTCTCCACAAGAGCCTTGAACTCTTGGAATCGACAGAAAACCTCATCCTTAGTCTTCAAGAAGTATATCTAGGTCTTTCTAGAGAAATCATCAATAAAAGTAACATAGTACTCATATCCTCTAAGAGATTTCATCGACATTGGTCCATAAACATCTGAATGTACTAGATCAAGAACACCCTTAGATCTGGTGTCACTCCTTAGAAAAGATGCTTTAGCAAACTTCCCCAACATACATCCCTTACATACATCGTCATGGTCTGTGCTCACCTCTGGAACACCTATCACGGTCTCACGAAGCAATCTAAGTGCTCCATGATGAATATGGCCCATCCTCCTATGCCATAGCTCTCCAAGATCTCTAGGATTACTGTTGCTCATAAGTGCCTTAGGAGCATCAAACTACAATCTATAAAGGTGACCACTTCTAACTCCAATAGTTATGGGTGATTTCCAATCCTTGTGCTTAATCAAAACATGTATCCCTCTAAAGAGTACATTATACCCCCTATCCTGAAGAACAGATATAGAAATCAAATTCATACCTAAGCCTAGCACATATAACACATCATGAAGTGGAATTATCTTTCCATTCTCCCTCTGAAACTGAACAGTCCCTTTCCCAACAGGGTTGAGTTTGGACAAGTTTCCCATAGAAATCTGGATGTTGGTGTCCTCCTCCTTGTAACTGGAGAAGTACTCTCTAACTCTTGTCATATGAAATTACACCCCACTATCTATATACCAAACACACTGTGAGGTTGAGCTAACCATACAAGCTATGAGTGCAAACTCATTTTCCATTCTACTAGAGAGTTCTTCTGCACTTGCTAAAGCTTCCACCTACTTCTTACCCTTCTTCCTCTCTAGGCAATCACTAACATAGTGGCCAAACTCGTGACATCCAAAGCACTTGACCTTAGAAAGATCCTTCTTCTTCTTTTCACTTTGTGAATTTGATCCTTTGCTAGATCCCTTCTTTACTTTCCCTTTACCCGCTAGGGTAACGTTCTCTTGTTCCACCTCATTTTTCTAACTCTTGTTGGCCCCATTGACAAGACTTAGTCTAAACTCCTACTGAGTGAAATCAGTCCATAGTCGATTCCAACTCGGTAAAGTATCTTGTCCACTGACAACTTGAACAAAGACACTCCATTGTTTAGTAAACCCATTTAGGGCTATTCTCACTAGCTCATCATCACTAGGGCTATCTCGAACAGCTGCTAACTCATCCTTGACAAGTCTGAGCCTGGTGAGGTAACTTGTGACGTCTTCTCCCTGATTCATTCGGATATTCTTTAGCTTCTCTCTGAGAATCAACTTCCTGTTGGTGGTAGCATTCTGGTATAGATTTAGAATGGCGTCCCACATCTTCTTCATTGTATCTAGCTCTGATATGTGGAACAATATGATCCTTGACACCATCAAGGATAATCCTCCTCGCTTTGGCATCATCCTTCCTATATGCTGCAAGCTGTGTTGCATCCGTTGGTACAGGTACACCACTGGTAGCATAATCCTTGATACTATTCTCTTCCAACAATAAAGATATTCTGGCCTTCTAGACACCAAAATTTGAGGCACCATCCAATCTATCCTGATCTCTCAAACTAGCTGAAGTCATATCAAGGGTTTAAAGCAATAATAAATCTAAAGAGATCAAAATTTCTTTCCTAGGGCAAAACTCTTCTACCTTTAACAATGCTCTGATACCATGTGAAAAATCAAACTATTGCAGTCACTGATTATTAATCTCCTATCACAAACGATTATTAAACTGCTGAAAATAAAATTTTAGCTAATATCGAAAAATAACACAATTGCAACTTCACTTATAAAATACGGAAAGAAATGTGCAACACAATGAACACAATATTTTCAGACAAATTGTCCCTGAAAAAACCCCTAAGGGAAAACCAGTTCTATAGATGAGGAATTATATTAAACTTCAGCAAATCAAGAGATACAAAATTCCTTGCCTCTCACTGGCAGAACTCCGACAACCTTCTAATTTCTCTTGCTGATATTGCCCACTGCTATCTCCATGCTAACACAACTCCGACAACCTTCTAATTTCTCTTGCTGATATTCCCCACTGCTATCTCCACGCTAACACTGCGCCCTTGCTAACACTACAAGACTATTTGCTAACACTGCAAACTGTTTCTCCAAAGCTTCTTATCCAAATGACCCAATGACCCCTTTTCATACTACTCCTGTTGGTAAACCAACGACCGAGATTAAATCAAACCAACGGCTGAGATTAAGACAACTCGACAGCCAATAATAGAATTGATTACAAGGTGTCCAAAAGGAAATCTCTAAAATTAATAAATAATAACCATTTACTAATTCTTGGCAAGTGGACAAACAGCTGTCCAAACCATCCATAAATACAACTGTTATTCATAGATAAAGACGAACAGTTGTCCAAGCTACCCATAAATACTACTGCTATTACCGGGTTAGAAATAACAGTTGTCCAACTAACAATAATTAACAGTTTCCACTCAAACGAATGAAGTAAAGAAGCCAAAACAAAATGAATCATACGGCTCACCAATGGAACCGCCGGACAAATTCTTCTTCCCGCTCCGAATGGAATCAGCTCAAAATTTTGTCCGCTGTATTGTATCTTGCTATTCTTTTCCTCCAAAAATCTCTCGGGCATAAACCCCAAAGGATTATCCCACATTGAAGGGTCCCTCCCGATGCCCCACGCGTTCACTATCACTTGGCTGTGCTTCGGTATCACAAATTCCCCGATCTCACAAGACTTTTCGGCTTTGTGGGGAAGCAGCAATGGAATGGCCGGGTGCAGTCGGAATATTTCCTTCACTGATGCATGGAGATAAGGCTAATGATCGACATCATATTCTTCCACTCTTCTATTGTCACCAACAACTTGCACCAGCTCCTTTCGGACTCGGCTTAGTTTCTCCAGATTGCGAATGATTTCTGCCATGCCCCACTCTATCGTTGTAGTGACCGTTTCAGTACCCGCAACAAACAATTCTTGAATTAATCAAAGATGCCTTGGCCATGATAATAAATAGAAAAGGGAGGTAGTGGATCTCATTTTCTCACTCCCTAGGTTGCATTAGAAGAATAACTTTAAGAACCATTAATTAGTATTAAAAAGTGTGCACATTTCAAGATGCTCATTACCCATTTACACTATTTATGGGTAAATCCAAATCTGATTAGTATTTTATTCAGAAAACTCCAAATAAGTCTATTATATGCCTTTAATATGTCCAACTTAATAAAGCATGCCAGTAATTTATGCTCATGTACACCTCTATAAGGAAAGCCTATCGACTAATGACATGAATATTATTTCCCCATTGTATATCTTTTCTCTATATTTTCCCCTTTATATATTTTGCTCTATTTTGCTCCCCACCCCTTTTTGTCACTCATGGCTTAAGGGTTGTTGGAGCAAAGTTGTACTTATCTGAAATGTCATATGGATCCAAGAAATCATATCTATCACATGATCCCAAATGGATCTAACAGATTCCAAAACTTGGACACTAATTTCTAGCTGAGAAGCTAGAACCACTAAACTATCTATTGTAGAGAGATGTGGATCTCTCTAAACTAAATCTTTGGTAGCTAAAAGTTCTTTCTACATCATCTTCAAATGATGTAGTAGCATGGATTGAATAGTGATCAATTTGGTTATGTTGTTGCAATCCTTAGCCATCAGCTTGGCTAACCTTCCTTGAGTAAATCTTAATGTATTGAAATAAATAGAGTTTGAACTTGCATCCATATGCAAAGAATGTCTAGATGACTTCAAATCTGCTTGAAGTTTATTGATAGATTGTTGATTCTCCAATGTGCAGAATTCAACATCACAAAGCTTTTTATACAAAGAATAAACATTCTGCAAAACTCTATCCAAAGAATTTATAAGATTTGAAAGTTCAACTTGTTTTATTACAATTTCTATTGAAACTTTCTCTAAAACTTTGTGCTCAAATTTCTTTTCAGACCAGTTCGTCAACTTTTTTCATTGGCCTCAATATCCTCATTGTTGACCTTCTCAACAATATGAACTAATTGGTTGATTATTGGTGTTTTCTCATTTATTGTATATATATAAAATGCATCTACAAAAATGCCTTTTATTTCATGTAATACCTATTTTTGCTACCTCTCTCTTATGAGTTCCTCTTGTTTGGTCTTCCTCTATAAAATTTCTTGAAAATTTTACATTTGCTCAAAAGTTATTGTGTCAAGGTCATACTTTGGAATAACAATGACATCTTCTAATGTCACTAGCTTCCTAAGTGACTTATCCTTTTTCTTCAACTTCTAGGAGGGTTGTGACTTCATAATGGAATCTGCAACAGTTGCACTTTAACACTGGGTCCTTGTATCTATTGGCCTATAGTAACACTCTCCCATTGAGTAGGTGTGACCTTTTGGACATGTCTAGAAATTGATGTTGCCATAGATACAGGCATATTACTTGACAATTGTTCTTCTTACTAACAATGTTAACATAAACAAAAGAAAAGATCCCAATTCTTCTTACTAACAATGTTAACATAAACAACCATATTACTATAAAGTCTAAATCAAAAAATATAGTGCCAACATAAAATACGGGTGTTGCTATGTAACCAATAGTGATCTAGCTTAATCAAAGTTTCCTTGTAGGGCACAAAGTTCACCATGTGCTATAACATTAAGAAACACACACACACACACACACACACAAAAGAGCACAAGGCATAGCTCCCTTCTTTCTCATCTAGGTCCTCCTCATCCAAATCATCCTCCTCCTCCTTAACAAGCTTGTCTAGTTGGGTCTTGAGCCAATCATTTGCTAGAAATCTATAGAGGAAGCATACAATTTCACTTCATTTTCCCGCTTGCTTATCCTTCTTGTTCACCTTCAAGAAATACAAAGTAGTGGTCATTGAATACATGACCTTCATAGTAAACTCAACAAGGGTTCTAAATTTTTGGTATAGGGCCTCCTAATTGTTGGTTAGATCATGCATAGAATTATCTTGCCTATCCAACCTAGTTTTACTCTTATCATCTCCACAGTGGTAACTCCTCATCTTCTCCCCACCCTTAGCAACCTCCTTCATTAGGGAGGTGATATCCTCACCCAAGCTCTTGCTCAAAGATGGGTTACCTTCCATGGTATTAGAAACATGGGATGCGATGGGGTTATCTTTTCTCCTAGAGCCAGAGTGGATCACTTTTATCTTTCTCTTCCTAACATGTTTCATTTTAGGTTTTGTGGACTCTGAGCTCACCTATTTTTTTTTGGAGGTCCTAACTTTTTGTATTTGAGCCTCTTGTTGGATCTGCTAGCAAATTTATTGCTCTGCCCAGTATCAGTATTTGAGTCAATAAGGATAATATCCCTTCTTGTGGTAGGGCAATTTTTTATTGCTAAATTCAAAGCTTCCCTAGGGGTCAGGTCAGTGGAGGCTTGGGGAGTCATAGTGGCAAATGGATTAATCACAAGAGGAGGGTATAGGGAAAGCTGGAATTGGTAGAGCTTAAACATGAAGGCCTAGTGAAGGATATAAAAGTGTTTCCCTTCATCCCTCTTTTTTTGGACTTTAAAAACACTATCCTCCATCAAATGCAAAATAAGGTGTAGAAAAGAGATTAATTTCAAGTTTCCAAAGTGGTTTAAGATGGGGAAATGGTAATAATATAGCACTTGGAATAGGTACTCAAAATAATGTAGCATATAATGGCATAATACACAATGTCCCATGGCTTAGGAAGGTCCTCACGAGAGAAGCCACCAGGCATGTGTATAGGTTCCTCCTTAGGGCAAAAAAATTTCTGTAGAATCGTCTTGTCCAAAACTATAGGTTGTTTATGCCAACTCTTTCCTTCAGGCAACAAGCCACCCACCTTAGCAATGAGCACCATATTAAAGGCCACCTCATTAATGGTCACCTTTATGTTATAGTTGATTGAGCTAGTGTTGTTCCTTTCCAATAGGTCTACTATTACTAGATCAATATCACTGGAATTGTCATCTTCAAGTACTCTTTCAATGTCTTCTACATATTGAGTATTATTCTGCTAGTCAACCAAGTCCTTTCTCTTCTTTAAGGATTTCTTTAACTCCTCTCTTGCTACTTCAAGTTATTGTAGTATGATATGGATGTTAAGTTTTTGATTCTCAATGATCTTTAGTAGATTGTAAACTTCCATCTCCAAGATCTTAACTCTCAAGCTATTAGACTTCTTCTAAGAAAACAAAGCTCTGATACCAATTGTTGGAAGTCTTATTTGGAAACTAAGATATTGAGAGTAGGTGGGGGGGGGGGGGGGGGGGGGGGGGCATATAACTGTGGTAATACTAAAATAGATCTAAGAGTGCATCCCATCCATAATCATGCAACTAAATGAAAATACATAACATACAATATTTGGTTACCCAAAAACCCTCCAAGGTGAAGGTAAAATTGGGGTGGGGATGACACTCACAAATTTTCACTACTATAGCAATAAAGTGTACCTATTAAGGCTACAATGTTTGACCACTTCTAGTGATCTATCATGTGAGGGGTTTTCCCTATTAAGAGCTTACAAGGCTTATTTAGTCTACCTCGATTAAAGGATTTAAACTTACAACCAATTAAGTACTTTGTTAGGAGATTTGAATATGCTTGTTAAAACCACTCTATTAAGGGATTTTCTCTGATACACTGGTTAGAATGTCTTAGAACCTGATCCTTCACTTAGCACTCTTATGCTAGATTACATATCTTGTCATTCCTTGTTTGATTTGATCTCCTTATCTTATACACTCTATTTTTCCCTTCACTACTAGATTGCTTTGTCTAATCTCTTCTTTTAATCATCAAACATAGCCTTCCTCCACTCTCTCCTAATCCTTCTCACACACACCTAATAAAAAAATCATGCTAATTTGATTTAGGGCTTGAACCCTTCTTAAATAAATAATTGGAGAACGTTCTAGATCATAATCAACAATTTAGATCTCTTCATTTTTCTACTTAATCCTTCCAACTTTATGATCTCTTACTTTGGCTTCCTACGGATTGATATTCTCTAAAAAATATGCATAATTAAGTCCTTAGTTGTCTCCAAAATCCATAAATTAATTGTAGAAGTTGGCCAAAATGGTTTACTTAAGTGTTAATGCCATCACAAAAAAAATGTCAAAACTTGTTTACTCGACACTTAAATACCTCGTTGCTTGATCAGAAACAATATTCATGCTATCCTCAGCTTCTACATACTTGACATTAATTGTTTCACTTAACATAAACTATCTTCACTTTGCTTGGCATCTATTATCTTTACTCGACATAAATTGTTACTCGGTCCAAACTAGGGTGCTCGACAATCCTTGACTTTCTTAGCTTGCACTTGAATACAAAACAAGTCCATGATAATTCAACCTTCTTTGGGTGGCTTGGTCACAGTGATGACCGACCAACTTTTTCTAGGAAATGACTAAGTGTTTGTCATTGATAATCAACACAACATGGAGATCAATATTCAGTAAGACTTAGAGTAATCAAACTTGTCCTTATCATTCCTATTACTTTACTCATTGAAAACTTGATGATTGTCTTTATCCATCTATTCATCATTCACCTAGGTACCCTCCCCAACCCCTATCCCACAACCCTCCATAATTTTCATGTAAATTCACGAATAGTTCTTTAACCCCTCTCATTTTCTCATTGTTCTCAATGAGATTAGATGTAGGGAGCTTTATGCAAATATTACTAGGTGAGCTAAAGTTTTTTTAATTGTTTGGCATTGGTTACCTAATTTTTTTTTTAATCTAATCAAAACTCTTTTGACATAGGGGATTATTATACTGCCACTTTTTCTTATTATTAAACATTGTAAAACTTCTATATGCATATTGGTAACTTCTCTGTACAATTAATATTAATAGTGGATACTTCTTTGATCCATTTGGTATAAGAAACTTGACTCTTTTTTTTGATAAAAAAATCATTTTATAACTCATTATTATATTCTTTCTTTCATATTTTAGGAAAATGTTATTTTCTCTCACAAATTATAAGCTAAAAATATTAGGGTATAACCATAGACTTTTATTTATTTATAGTTATTTCCATGTTGTCTATTATGACCTGAGTGATCTAAGTGCCTATATTTCTTCGAGGGTTATTATTTTTTCACACACAATAAATCCACATCTAAGTTATAATTATTTGTCTTAGAAGTGTAGTCCCTAGCTTTATCAATATAACTAGGGGTTATTTTGATGGCATAGATATAAATCATATATGTTCTATTTTATTATGATTTTTTAAACCTCTTTTTCTTTTTATAATCACCCAACTAATCCTACCATTAGACCACATGTAGGAAAACTTAGAAAAATTGAGCTCATGCCTTATTTTGAAGATACAAATAAGGATTGTAATGTTCTAGAGGACGAGAAAGGGCAAGGAAATAAGTTAATACACAATTCTACATCCAGGCCTTTATTACTTTTCAATAAATTATGCATAGTTCTATATATCTTATCATTGGTTTCTGTCTAATTAGTAAAAATATTAGCATAGAACATGAAATTTCTTAAAGCATGTTGGAAATATGTTCCAGAACACTAGAATTTATGTGATGTGGAAAGCGCTTCCCTTGTTTCAACTCCCATAAGATAATTTTAGAAACTCAAAATATTATTTATGATGTAGAAAAAGCATGGTAAGAAACACTTGATGCATGTTTCATCATTGCTCTCCTTAGCAATTATCTTGCATTCAAATTCTTTGAAAAAGTTATGAGTTTAATTCTCTAATGTCCCTTAATGCACATGTCTTGCATTTTCATGTTCAATTATGTGTTCTTATTGTCATTGACTAATGAATTTTTCATTACTTGAATTTAGAAGTAGCCATCTTTTAAGAAAAAATGCATATTTTCTTTTACTATTTTCTTATTCACAATCTTTAGTATTATGTCTTTTGTGATTTTAGATTTGATTGCATAAATCATGTTTACAAATTTTGTAGACAATACTCCACAATCTATTATACACAATAAATGATCACTTATAAAAGTGAACTGAAAAAAAATAGAATACCAAATGCCTAATGAGAAAAATAGAACATGTCTATAGTTAATTTTATTATTATAAAATAGATAATATTTATGCTCCTCTAAATCCATGTCTTCGATAATTACTATTATTTGGTCTATTTGGCAGTGGGAATACAAGCATAATAGGCATATGTAAATTCTTAAAAATTTGAATTCTTCATTTGGATGCACCAAATCTGAATTGGAATACGAAATAAAATAGGAATATGTATTCCAATTTTTGGCCCAAAAATGAGGTTTTGCAATTCCACCTAAATAGGTGGAATTGGAATACGTATTCTTATTTCAGGTTTATTCATTTTAGAAAACATAAATTTTTGGGTCCATGAATTCCCCACCAAAATCTGGCTGAACCAAACAGAAAATAGGAACATGTACCCGCATTTTCTATTCTAGAATAGCTATTCCTATTCCCCTATTCATATTCCCACATCCAAATGGACCCTTAAATATAACTGTCTACTTTCCAAAGTTAGTCCCAAATTATAAAAGACGAACAAATATTTAGATTTCTATATTGACCCGATACTACTTATTTTATAACAAAAACTAAAACAAAATTGGAATTGACAGCCACTACACGTCCTCTGCGAAGAATTGCTAGTAAATATGATGGGCCAGACGTGGTGTGGGGATTGCTTTAAATTCTTTGAAGGTAATTCCAAACTCATCCGTTATGTCCGCCATGTCCAGCTGCTCGCATCCTTTCCCGTCTGGAAGTTTCCACTCAAACGAATGAAGTAAAGAAGCCAAAACAAAATGAATCATACGGCCCGCCAATGGAACCGCCGGGCAAATTCTTCTTCCCGCTCCGAATGGAATCAGCTCAAAATTTTGTCCGCTGTATTCTATCTTTCTATTCTTTTCCTCCAAAAATCTCTCGGGCATAAACTCCAAAGGATTACCCCACATTGAAGGGTCCCTCCCGATGCCCCACGCGTTCACTATCACTTGGCTGTGCTTCGGTATCACAAATTCCCCGATCTCGCAGGAGTTTTCGGCTTTGTGGGGAAGCAGCAATGGAACAGCCGGGTGCAATCGGAATATTTCCTTCACTGATGCATGGAGATAAGGCAAATGATCAACATCATATTCTTCCACTCTTCTATTGTCACCAATAACTTGCACCAACTCCTCTTGGACTCGGTTTAGTTTCTCCGGATTGCGAATGATTTCTGCCATGCCCCACTCTATCGTTGTAGTGACCGTTTCAGTACCCGCAACAAACAATTCCTGAAATCAAAGAGCACAATTAGAGGTCTCAGAAGCACCAGAGATTAATAATAAACCTTTTACTAGAAAATCAAATATTTCAAGAGTACCACTCACAGCTATCAAGGCTCGAATACCAACGAGATCGAAATCCTCACTTCTGAAATCCAGTAGAACATCCAGAAAATCCTTGTTGGAGTCCTTACGCTCAACTCTTTGGCTACCGGCGGCGAGCCTTTTCTGTATGAAGGTTTCAGAGAAGCCATACAATACCTTGAAATGCCTGGCCATCTGACGAGACACACCCTGAGGGTCGAGACACCGGAGAAACGGAAAAAAGTCCGCCGAATTGGGTTTTCCGAGGAGTTTCATTACTTTCCAGATGGTATCTTTGAGCTCCGCAAAAGCTGGGTTGTGCGGGTCGAAGACGCTCGTGCTGAAGATCATGTTGCCTAACAGATTCAACGACGTGCAGAACACCATCTTACCGATGTCCATGACTTTTCCGTTGTCCTCGAAAATGAGTCGAATGGTGCGAAATACTTGATCTCTTCTGAGGTGTTCGAGAGGATCCAGTCTTTTGGGGCTGAAAAGCTCAACAGTTGAAATACGTCGCAGATGACGCCAGTGAGAGCCGTATTCGCCCCAAACAAGAGATGACTTGTGATGGGAAAGAGACTTGAGAGCTTGTAGCACCTGCCGCCCTGCCAAGATATGATCGTGAGTTTTGAGAACTTCCTTCGCCATGGCAGAAGAGGAGACGACCACTGTTGTTTTCATTCCCAGACGGAGAGTCATCAAGGGGCCGTATTTGAGAGAGAGGGCATGCATGGACTCGTGAGGCTTCTTTCCCAGCTGAAAGAGGTTTCCCACAATAGGAAAACCAGCAGGACCAGGGGGAAGTCGAGGAAGCTTTGATTTGCGCTGCCTTCTCCAGAGAAAGAAGAATAAGAGTAAGCAAGCTGTAAGGAGTCCAGAGGACCATGAAAGGGGCGCCATATCCATGTTATCAGTAAACAGGGACAACCTTTTTTTGTTTGGTTTTGGCACTTAACGTTATTTTATATCTAGTCTTCCATCCCTTGTCGATATCTACCCCCGTAGAAAGTCTTTCACGATGGAGTCCGGTACAACTTTGAGGCGGTCTCCGGTATATGGTCAATAATTAAAATCAAAGGATCTAATAGGTATAGAAATCATAGGTTTTTCAGATCTAATCAAAGATAATGTAGAAAGATAATCTATTAAATATAGCTAATAGTCATGAACAAAATTATTTAAAAAAATTATAAAGACGTTTATTTATTAAATATAAGTTTTGTAGAGAATATAAAACAATTAGTAGAAGAAGTTGTTTTAAACTGTTATATTGACTTGTTATGGAAATTATCTCCTACTTGTTTTAAACTACTAATTTCAAGTATACATGGTCTTATAAAAATCTAAGATGTACAATGATTAGTTCATGTTAAATACAAGTTTTATAGAGAATACAGAACAATTAGTAGTAGAAGTTGTTTTAAACTATTAAGTTCAAGTAGAAGGAGTTGTTTTAAACTATTAATTTCAAGTATACACGATCTTATAAAAAATCTAAGATGTATAATGATTAGTCCATGTCATGAGAAAGATATGTCGAAATTAATCTCTTTGAATACAATTATACATAAATATAAATAAATAAAAGTTTAATAACATACAAGTTGAATCGACTACTCATGTGCACTTCCTTTTATACATTTTGACCATATCATATTGTCATTCATTCTATATTTATATTTTGACATTTTTGGCACATTTATATTAATTTTCATATTTAGACATGCATTCTTTATTGCATGAAAATGATCATTCAAATTCAAAATTGTATTAAATCTCACCAAATTTCATCCAGGTGTCTATGCTATAGTAGAATGCACGTTGGACTATATTAATTAATAATATGTAATTATTTTATATTGACACAAAATCATAGATAGACAAATAGTCTAATATTGTAGAAAGTTGAGTTTAATACACTTATTCATTTGCATTTATTTCAATACATTTGACTATATCTAATTCTCATTCACACAAATTTTATATTTTAATATTAATTTAACTATTTATTACTTTCCACATTTAAATATAGATTCTTCATTGCATGAAAATGACCTTGAAATTTAAAATCATATTCTATTTCACCAACTTTGAGCAAAATGTTAGGCATAGATTAGAAACAATGAGAAAATATTAGATTAAGTCATAAACATTACAAAACGGTAGGCAATGGAATTTTGGTTAATATCAAACTAACATAAATGATGATATATATAGATAGATAAGATTGTAGTTCATACTATATAAACTGTTTAATATAATTGAAAACAGAGTTGGTATATTAATGAACATCAGGGGCCGCTAGCGAAGACTTCGAACGCGATTTTTTTGACTTAACATTGGTATATTGAGACAATTGGACACTATAAAACGAAACACACAAATACAACTAATAAACATCATGTGGGAGACGTGGTACCGGAATTGCATTCAACTGCTTGAAAGTAACTTCAAATTCGTCCGTAATATCCGTCACGTCCAGCAGCTCGCCGCTCACTCCACCCGGAAGTTCCCAGTCAAACGAATGAAGCAAAGAAGCCAAAACAAAAGAAACCGTACGACTTGCCATTTGAATCGCCGGGCAAATTCTCCTTCCAGCTCCGAACGGAATCAGCTCAAAGTGTTGACCCTTGTAATCTATCAAGCTATTCTCCCCCTCTAGAAATCTCTCCGGCACAAATTCCAACGGATTGTTCCAAATCGCAGGGTCCCTCCCGATAGCCCACACGTTCACCATCACCTGCGTGTCTTTGGGAATAACAAAACCTCCGATTTCACACGAGCTTTCGGCTCTGTGTGGGAGCAGCACCGGAGCCGTCGGATGCAGTCGGAACAACTCTTTTACAGCGGCGTGGAGATAAGGAAGATGATCAAGATCAGATTCTTCCACTTTTCTGTTGCAACCAACTACTTCATCCAACTCTTGTCGAACTCTGTTTAATTTCTGAGGATTGCGCATGAATTCCACCATGGCCCACTCTACTATTGTCGTGCTCGATTCGGTCCCGGCAGCAAACAATTCCTGAAACCAGAGATGGCCACGATTAGAGATCTGAAATATTTATATACATCATTAGAAATAAAAATAGAAAATTGAAGTACTACTCACAGCTATCAAGGCTCGGATACCGACGAGACTGAAATCTTCACTTCTGGAATCCAGCAGAACATCCAGAAAATCCTTCTCCGAGTCCTTGAGCGCCTTGACTGTTTGGGTGGCCTCGGCGAGCCTTTTCTGTATGAAGGTCTCGGACAAGTCGTACAACACCTTGAAATACCCGGCCATCCGACGTGACACGCCCTGCGGGTCGAGAAACCGGAGAAACGGGAAAAGGTCTGCTAAGTTGGGCATTGCGACGAGCTTCATTAATTTCCAGATGGTTTCTTTGAGCTCCGCAGAGTGTGGACTGCGCGGATCGCAGACGTTCGTGCTGAAGATCATGTTGCCCAACACATTCAGAGACGTGCAGAACGCCATCCTCCCGATGTCCACAACGTTCCCCCTGTCATCGTATATGAGCCGAATCGTGCGAAACACTTGATCTCTTCTGAGGTGCTGCAGAGCATCGTGTCTTTTGTTGGTGAAAAGCTCAATAGTTGAAATTCGACGGAGATTGCGCCAGTACGGACCATATTCTCCCCAGATTAGCGAGGACTTGTGATGAGAGAGGGATCTGAATGCTTCCATGGCCGGTCTTCCCGCGAAGATGTGATCGTGGGTTTTGAGGATCTCCTTGGCCATGGCCGGAGACGAGACGACAACTGCTGTTTTCATGCCCAGACGGAGTGTCATCAATGGGCCGTATTTAGCAGAGAGGTAATACAGAGTTTCCTGGGGTTTCTTCCCAAGCTGAAAGAGGTTCCCCACAATGGGCCAAGCGGGAGGTCCAGGAGGAAGATGGAGCCTTGTTTTCCTCTCGCTTCGCCATAGAAAGAACAAGAATAGGAGTGAAGCGGCAGCAAGGAGCAGAGAGTACCAAGAAAATGGTGGAATAGCCATATTAGATTAGCTGTAAACAAGGAAATCTAACCAAGAAGATATTAAAACAAAAATCTCTACCTCGTTTGGTTTTGCGGTATACAAAGGCAGAACCCTAAACCGACGTATGCTGCTCTGCCCACGCAATGAATTCGTCAGCATGGCATTTGAGGATAACAGTAAACGATGAGAAGACTGAAATGCTACCTCCTAGTCTTTCCAAGGTATTCATTGATGGTTTCACGCTACTATATTTTATTTCACTTTTATTTTAACTTCTATTTTATTGTAAGCCGGTGTCTCCTACAAGGAGAATGAGCTAGTCAATAAGTCATCTCTAGACCCATTTTCAGATTGACTAATATGAAAGATTATAAAAGAATCCTTCTTTCTATTCTAATTTATCATATCTTTTAATTGATTTTAATTAAAAGGGGCAACGTAAGATACAACATAGAAATAAGAAAACTTTTCTGTTTAATTTTGGTTTGTGGAGATTCTAATAGTTTGTGTTAGTGTTGGTATTTTCTACTGCTTAGTTGTAATAGCCCAGAGCAAAAAAAATTATTTATTCTTGCTATTTATGGAGTTCAGGACACTTTTCCTCCCTCCTTTAATAAAAAATAAGAGAACTTGTATGCTCTAACCATTACAACCAAGCAACATAAAAGATAATCTCTAACACAAATTGCTAGAGACCAACCATAAAGAAAAACTTAATAAAAAACCAAGTAAAGTACTACTATTATCAAAGTCTAACATATCAGCCAAAACATTGTTGATAATCAAAAAAGATAACTGAGGTTTAGAGTAATGACAATTAACATGATCCAGATTTAACCTAACTATATTTAAATAATGTCCCAAAATTACAAGCAAGAGTACAATAACCATTAAGAGAAAGTAACTAAAAGTACATAACATTAAAATAGACAAAAAACAAAACTAGGTCCCAGAAAAACTAGGCATGATTGATGTTCTCCCAGTCCTCGACCAAGTACTTGACATTCTTTGTCTAGTTGCGTACATCCTCCCCGATCTTCATCTCCACACGCACATTGTCCTTCTACATGTTAGCTCTCTTGAGTTTTCTATGATCAATGACAGTGCCAAAGATGACCTTTCTCATCATTTCTTTCTAGACCTTGCATATAGTCGAAATGGCCACACCCAACTCAATGCTAGTTATGAAATTGTGAAACTTATTGTAAAGAGATAATACTTTTTCTTTGAGGACCTTGTTTTTTTCTTCTAGATCTTTTTTAATCTTTTCAATATTACTATCCTCAAAGGGCACAAGATTGACTAGAACTTTAATTTGTTTAGCGTCCGGGTTGTCATAAATGAGGTTATCAACATTAGGCCCAATAAAAACCTCAATATGGGCTTCCTAGTCTCCTGCTCAACCTCCTCAGACTCTTCACCATCTGCTTCTGCTTCAAACTCCTCCTCAGTGGCACTGTTATCATCTTTCTTAGAAATTTCTTCAACCTCGATTTCATAGGTCTCCTCATCTTGTTTATCCTAAGAATCATTTCCGCTAGCTTCTTTGTAATTCTTTCCTTTTTTAACCCTCAACCTTTAAGATCTCCTTTCCCCTGATCTTGATTCAATTCTATAACCCTAAGAGCTAGCTTTCTTGTCTCCTTCTTCATTATCAAACCCCTCTGAATCTTGTTTATCTGCCTCAATTATTTCCTTAAGAACTTTTCTTTTCTTAAGAGTGCCAACCAAACTAGTTTTGGCAAGTCCATGTTTTTACATTTAGCCAGAGTTTTCAACAACAAGGATTCTTCTAGGGTTTGGGTTTTACCTTCAAGGTTTTTATGTCTTTTCTTGGGATTACTAGTTCCATTAGTTGTAGCAATAGGAACATCTATGTCACTTTCAGGCATAATTTCCTCAATAACAAAATAGTTCCTAGGAGCTCGAGGAGGGCTCTCTTTACAAGTAAGACACCTACCAAGACTCAAGTTGTGGGAGAACATATGGTGGTACAAAGAAAAGACCAAGCCCTAATGAGTGGCCACATTATCACTATTTTTAATTCTATTTACCAAGGAAGAATAAAGGAAAAAGGTATATCTATCTTGTCACCATATCTTAACATGCTAAGAAGTGGGAAGTGGTAACCATGGTAAGTGGTAAACTTCCTTTCTAGGGTAAAATAACACATAACCCATAAGAAAATAATGGAAAAGGGACTAGGGAGGGATAAATGATCATACTTGTTCCTAGATCTATTCCCGACTGACTTCTCCATGCCCTTGAAGAATTTGTTCTTGAATTTGTTGTAATATGTTGTCCCTTTCCTCTCAACCTTCTCCCCTTCATAATGTATGCCCATCGCCTCACCAATCAATTGGCAGGTCATGACAAACTTAAAACTACCAATGGTGGCCTCACCACTATACTAGAAGTTGAAAAAAATTGTAGAGGGCATCAAATTATGGCCCTTCATAGCCTCAATGTATTTGCTCATACCTATCCTCACAAAGTAATTCCATGTTTCCCTATTTTGTAATTCCTTATAGCTTCTCATCTCAACCTACTTCAGAGGACCTCCCATAGTGTATGCCTTATAAAAAATCTAGGCTTCTTCAAGAAGATCAAAATTAAACCTCGTAGTTTCCTGATTGACAATATCTTTTTGCATTATAGATTCTCTCCTCAAGCGTCCTAAGTAAACTTGAGTTGTGTTATAATGAATATCTTTCCAAGCACTTAAAATAAAGGTAATACTTGTATCACAATCATCCTCATTTCTTGAGAAACCCTTGAGTTTACAACCAAAAACTTTCAAGCACTTGAAATGACAACAATCATTATTATACATTAAGCCACATTCCCCTTTCCATAAATAGAGGATGTAGTTTTGATAATTCTTCAAGATCGTATTTGTTTTTGAAATAAAGTCATTACTATGTATCATAGTCTTAAACATCATAACTTTATATGAAAAAGTTTCATGATTAATAAGTAAAAGGTGCCTTCACTAAATTTAGCAAAGCTAACTTTATAGTGATTGATAATTAAAATATAATCATTATATCTAAGATTCCCGCTCAAAACCTTATTGGAACTTCTCTTGAATATCCATAAGAAAGGATAACTTGAATAAAAAAAGTTCAAACTGCAAATCCTTATATTCCTTTTAACTTTTCTCTTAATGGTAGTAGTGTACTCTTTTCTATCCTTCCTAATCTTTTTACTTAAACATTCTTGATTTCATTTAAAACTATTGCTTTTAACTCCTCTGAGCTTTCAAAAGTAGATACATGGTTTTAATTTTGAAAATTTAGATCCCAGTTAGCCATAAAGTTAGCGGCTTTATTTCATTTTCTTAAGGTATGGTGTATTCTGACCTGGTGGAATGACAGGAGGCATCTTTTATAGTGACTCATGAGACTTTGAATGCACCAAGTGAAACTAGCCTTGTTGAAAAGAATGTTAGTGATAAGTTTTCAGTCCCCTCCCACTTCAATATTAATAAAATCCATAACCCTATAACAATTTCACTCCATACCACATAACAAATCCCTTGGCATAGTTGTTAGATTTAATTCCTACTTGTTTAGTAAATCCTAGAATAAGAAGACTTTTGTTGTTTCTTATGATACCATCTGCCCCTACTATTCCTTAGGTTTCCTTTAGAACAAACATCCACATTACACTTAATCCAATTTTCCTCTGGAGGTTTCCATCTACAATGCTTCCTTTTCCAGATACTATTCCAATTCACTTTTATTAGGCTCTTTGTGATATTCTAGTTTTATTTGACTCTTAGGTCCATTATACCAGGAAATGAGAACACTTTTGGGAAAATCGTATTATTGATACTTTCCTTGATTATTCTCTTATTAATGCAAAAAAAAGGTAATATTTTCTTTCTTCCTTCTTTGAATATTTTTTTATTCATTTCCTTCCAAATAGCCTCAGCCACATTAGGAAGAATATGAAGCCAAAGGTTTTTCAAGACCAAGTGGAGTTGAGGGGCATTTCTCCATTGAGGTATGAGAAGTTTGAAAGAGCTAGGCATCACCATGTTAACCTTGGTATCCTAAAAATAAATGACTCTAGAGATCTCTAGTGAAGGAGTAGTGAATGAATAAGTGGTCAATGGTATATGCACCTTCTCACATAAAACACACTTGTTATCAAGATTGAACCCTATTTTATTTAGGCTATCTATAGTCAAGATCTTCTCATGAGAAACCACTCACTAGAAGCAATTAATCTTGGGGGGAGGTTAGGGATCCTTACCTCTTTCTAAAATTGGATAGCATCTCTCACTAGATCAATAGAGTTATAAGAAGATCCAACTAAGAAGCGACCATTGTTGTTATGTTTTCAAATCCATTTGTCCTCCTTCATCAAATTAAATAAATAAGGGTTCAAAAGATTTTTTTAAGATTGCAAAAAAACTCTCTTATAATATCAACAATCCCTATTGCCTACCTTTGTCTTAGCTAGATACTTTCTAGATATAACCATTTAGCCTTTCAATTTCTCCAAATAATGGAGTTTTCCACTTTGATCCCAATAGTATTCATGAGCTATTTCTTAAGGTCTTGGTTAGCTTGCAAATCCTGAAGTAGGGTGTCAGTTGCTAAAGAATCAAACCATAATAGAATGTTTCTTCCATTACCAATAATTTTCTTTCTCCCTCTTCTAACAGTCCATTTTGATTTTAATAAGTTCTTCCATAGTGCAGATGTACCATTAAATTTAACATCGTTTAAGAGGAGGCAAGAGGGGCCATTAGCAAGATGCATTTCTCTAATGATGTTCATCCAATCTTTTGAACCATTGAAAACTAACCAAACAAGTTTTGAGATTAAGGCTTTATTCATTTTTCAAGAAACTTCTAACCCTTAGGCCCTCTTTTTGGCAATATGGTCATATAGATGTCTTGATTGTTGTCATTTATGGAAACATGTATTCACCATTTCATTTATGCATTTAGAGATAGAAAATTATCTAAGTGTTAGATAGTTTACAACAACACATAGAATAGATGTGATGTGTACGAATGACTCTTTGAGAGTTATCTTATGCACAATTGAGGAAAGCTTTATGAAAATTTCATGATGAAATCTATCAGTGCATAGGTGTGTATGAATAGTATGATGTGAGATATGATTGAAATACTAGTATAGGTATTTACATAGAGCATAACATAGCATAGCAGAGAATTAGATTGTATGAATTGAGGAATTACTTTAGTGACAAAATAATTACTAAGTCATGATGAGCCAACCATGTAGATATTATTCCATAAGTTATTTCATATTATGCCAAGTGTGTGAAAGCATGATGGCCAACTAAGAAGTGAATTATGAATATACGAGTTATAAGTAAAGAAATTATCTTGCAAAGAGAAGTGTGTGACATACCTATGATCTATGCAATATATGTGATTGATGTGAAGTCAATGAGATAATATGCGAACTACATCTGATGTATGATTAGAGAAAGTGTGAATTACAATAGATAGAAATTATTGTATGTATATCTATTCTTATGAAGAACTAAATTGTATAATTGCATGCTAGGGTAGTGGGCTCTTCTTGCAGACTTTGTATTTGATCTACTAACTCCTAACAAGGTTGAGGCCTCTAACAAGGACTCTAGACACTATATGTACTTCATAGACTCCTAACATGGTCAATATCCTTGACAAGATCCTATTGTTTAGTGAATCATCTAGTGGGTATCATCCCTACTGGGGTTTTCCCTTGGCCAAGGTTTCCCTAGTTAACTAATAATGGTGTTATAAGTTCTCTATGTGTATGGTTATATTTGTTGTTCAACATTGTTGGTTTACTTTCATATGCAAGTTATAAAGTAATTAATAATATTCAATTGTGGGAAAAAAATTTTAGAATATTGATTCACCCCCACTCCCCTTCCCCCTCAATATTATCTATTTCTAACAATTTATATAAGATCTTAGTCACTCTAGAGAAGTTTAACAACTTGAGTAAGATCCCTATAGATATGGAATAGTTGAAGAAAAACCTTGAAGAAGCTCTTGAGAAGATTGACCTTCTTACTAAAGAAAGAGATGATCTAAATGATAGATATGAAGATGCAAAAGTTTTCATTGGTAAACTAAAAGAAAAGATTGATGATCCAAAATCTGGCAATGAATCATTTGAGTAGACTGGTGACAATGATGAAGTAGGAAATCTCCAAAAAGAAAATAATATTTTGAAACATGAGTCAAAAATTGTTGAACCTAAGTTAAGTCTTTAAAAAATGGTGGCAAGAATGAACCTAAAATAAAAATTGAGAATGTAGACCTTAGATCCCAGTTAAATCAAGTTACATCTAAACTAGATACTATGAAGATTGAGCATGCATAATTAGAAAAGTACAATATCATTGTGAAAGGAGAATTGGCACAAGCTAACCAATAGTTAGAGAAACTTTATTCCAATAGTGAGAAGATAGATGAACGTATATTTCACCAAAGACCTTCTTATAATAAGATAGGACCTGGATATCTTATTAGAGATAAATCAACCAAGAAAGTTGAAATTAGAAGAGAACCAGATCCAGTTATTGAATTCCCTAAGGAATCTAATTTGAGTAAGGTATAATCAAGTAGAACTATTAAAGTATCAAAGAAAGTTGAATTAATTGATTTGTTAGTGAAACATGATGAATCTAAGAAAATAGAGCAAGCTGATAAACCTAAGCAAGATGAGCCACCCAAGGAAGTAAGATATGAGTTCAAAGGTTGATGCTTCATATACAATGGAGTTGGTATATGAAGAGAGATTGCACATTTAAGTCTTTTAAAAATATTACTAATTTCTATTCTTATAATTCTCATGGTTATGGACACAAAGTAGTAGAGTGTAAGAAACCTAAGTTTACTAGTAATAATAAAAATAGTAGAATGTTTAGGAACACTAACCCTATAGGTAATGAAAGAGTGAGATAACATAACAAATCCAATGGGGGAGAGAAATATAATGGATAAAAGAACTAGTTTGTGTGTTACAAGTGTAACAATCTTGGACATATTGCAATGAATTGCAGAGCACCTGAAAGTCGAAATGGAACAAATAAAAAAAGAAATGCACTTGTATGTCAGTTATGTAATAACTTTAGACACACAACAAGATATTGCAGAATGGACAGTAGGAACTTCAATAGGAATCCTAATTATAGAAGGAACAATAATAGAAATGATAGAAGGAATGATAATGTTAGTGATAAGAGTTAGAAGGAAGTAGTCAAAGAACAAGTTGATAAGTTCAAAGAAGTATTTGTGATAGCTAAGCATCTAGAAAACTCTTATATAGTTTTGGAGGAGCAATATTTTGATGCACCTGATAAAATAGTAAAGTCATAGATTGTTTGTGACTTATCCTACTTAAGTAGTTTTAGAAGAGGTAGTGCATCAGTTGGTCAAACTAATGTTGGAGAGAGAGTTTGAAGTTACACTCTTAATAGAAGGTAAAGGAAATAGAGAAGGCTATGGTCAATTGCACAAGTAAATATATGATCTCGGTGAGCAAAAATTTAGAAAATAAGAATACAATGGTAAACAAAGACAATATTTGAGTTTTTGGTAGATACACATTTACTGAGCAATGCGATTAGAAATGATTTAAGGATCATATACAATATTGTGTGTACCATTTGTTCATGCAAAGTGTCTTGAGAAAATTGAAGAGTGATTTGACAATGAATTGAAGTGCAAAGAGAAACACAAAGTTGCAAAAGCCCTAAATCATGATTTAAGGTATTTTACGGAGCTAAAGGAATTGCAATGATTAGTTAGATCATTTATGATGTGATTGAAAGGCCATGGTATGTGTTCAAGAAATATCGATATATTTCACTTTTGGATGACCTCTTGGGTGCATTTTAACAAGTTCATGAGAATATGCTTCATGTTGAGGATATTAGAAGCTATATCAACTGTAAGATTGAAAGCATAGGACATGAAGAGATTCAAAAAGATTTGGGAACCATGTGTAACATTGACCTATCCTTGAAATCTGAGTATACACACCTGAGTGAGTTCAATCTAGTAAAGTATATGTTTTATATAGAGTTTGATAATCACGATTGGACCTGAATTATTATGAGTAGGGTACATGATAATTTTTTATGGCTAGGTGATGCACATATAGTTATTGAAAATGGCCTAATTCATAAGGTCACCAGATTCAGCAATGAGGGATGCAATCTAGTAAATGAGAAGATGTGAGGAAAATGGTTGAGACAAACTTGAATACTAGGTTTGATGGAAGAAACATGAAGCTAGATTTCATTCAAGACAAATGAGTAAAGTTATTAAGCAAGATATTAGAGTACAAGTTCAACCATGGATCAAGGGTTAAATCAGTACTAGCTAGATTTTGACATGCAACTTATGTAATAGAAGTTCAAGGGAGAAAAGTTAATCTATGTAATATTATTAGACTACAACTATTGGACAACATTGCTAAACTGAAGAAATGAAGAGTGTAGTTTTTAGATTTGAGTCCCTACAGATTCACTTACTTTTCTATGCAATGAGCAAGTTTATAGGAGTAACAAATTGGGCTAGCAATGAGTGTGCAATGAAATTGGTGACTCAATTCTATAGATCTAAGTTGGAGAATGTTAGAGATGATGACATTGATAGAATGATGGAAAGTTTCCAGTCAGAAATGAGATAGAGGTATAGAATTCCTCCATCCATGGTAGAGAAGTATAAGCATGAGATATGCTTCATGGTGGAGATAGATAATACTTGTATGGAAGTTGTGGTACTAAGGGTTAAGTTCATTGAACCCATGGGATATGAAATGAGCAAAGAGCTCATAGAAGGGTATGTGTCGATCATCCACCAATCAGAGAAGGACACAAAGTGTCATAGCTGGGGAAACTATGAGGAGAAAATGAGAATAGCTCAGTCAAAACTATACAACAAGGAAAGAAAGAAGAAAGTGGAAAAGGTGATAGACTCCATCCTAAAGGAATCAGGCATGACCAGAGAGAAATTCAATGAAATCAGAGGTATTGCACTGGAAATGAAAGAAAGTGGACAATCTAAACTGATAGCAAAAACTCCTATTTCTATTGTTGGACCTTTAGAAGGTTTGATAGTAGCACAACCATGTGTACAAACCCCTATTACACCATATGTAGTAGTTGTGCAAGTGCAACTTGTGAGATCAAGAAGTGATCATCCTAAGAGGTAGAAAGAGGTGGAAGCACCTACAATGCAGAGGAAATTAGAGAAGTTGGTGAAGGTTAAGCAAGAACCTACACTATCATCAAAGAAAATGGTCAAGTAGACCACTAGTGGATCAGGCAAGAGAAGAAAATCAATGCAGATTAATGAATTTGAAAGTTTTGAGGATGAAGTTCGAGATAGACCAATAGTACAAGATGTGTGAGAAGGGAAAATAACAGGTAGAAACTAAAGGTAGAGAACCTAAACATGCAAATAATTAATGATGAAAATTTTGTACAATTAAACAAGTATTATAATCTATATAGCAATATGGATAGAAGGAAATTAGAAAATGTCATTGTAAGAAACATGATTATGAGAAATAAGAAGTTTGAGAGTACTTGAAATAGGATACTTGAAGGCCTATATAATAGGCTAATAAACATGAAGAAGAAAGTTTTAGAAGACTTGAGTTTGAGGATCACAATGATAAATAAACTATGTGAAGTTGACTCTAGGGAGGACTCAAACATAATTTTGAAGGGCATTGATCCCTTTCTAAGGAACAAAAGAAGAGAAATTCTTCTAATGAGAGGCAATTATGAGGATGTCAGGAAGGAGATAGAAGAGGGATGAATTGTCAAATTCATGACTATGGTGCCTAAGGTAAGTGTATAGTCAAAGCCCAATAATCTAGTATATGTGGAAGCACACATACCATCCAATGATGAGGGAGAAGAAGAAGAGAAACAAAAAGCACCCTCACCACTGCATATTGTTATGGGTACTAAATCCATGTAAGTGGACAATACACACATAACTATAGATGCAAAGGAGAATCCTTTTGTAGAATATGGAGCAAATATTATTGGCAATATCAATAATATAATAGATTACTCTACCCCTAATAAAGATGAAGGAGAAGAGAAGAAGAAATAAATAAAGAGGATAGCAAAGGAAAAAAGGATAGAGGAAGAAAAGAAAAAGGAAGAGAAGAAAATTAAAGAAGAAGAAGACAAGAAAAATAAAGAAGAAGAAGAGAAGAAAATAAAAGAAGCAGAAAGATTGGAAGAAGAGAAGAAGAAAGATGAGGAAGAGAAGAAGAAGGAAAAATTGAAAGTAGTTGCACCTATTCTTATAGTAACTCCAATCATAGGAGCAACATAAGAAGTAGTGTCAGTGTCACCAAATGATGATGATGATTAGAAAGGATTGATGAGCTCACTAAGAAAGATATTTGAAAAGAATAAATCTATAAAGTCTTTGGAGAAAACTCTTACTAAAGTCTTGGATAGAATTCAAATGATAGTTACCAAAACTATAGCCAATCTAGACTTATAGGTAAAGGCCAAGGAGTTGGTGAAAATCTTTGATGAAGATTTCACAACTTTAGTAGAAGTAGCTTTAGTAAAAGAACATGCAAAGCATGATGTATCATCTTTCTATACAATATGCACTAATGTGAGAAATGATTTGAAAGAACTTGATGTAAGCATCAAGGAATTTAGAAAGCGCATTGATGAAGGGAAGAGATTGTATGCACGGTGCACACTATCATATAAGTACCCAACTCACTTTGAGAGTCAAATTAAGAGTAAGTTGAGTGATTTAGAAGAACTCACTAAAAAACTACGACTCCTAGAGACCAACGTTGAAGTGTGTGGAACCAAAGTGGAGAAAATCCATAGTGTGATTAAAGGCTTGACATCTGAAAAGGAAATGGAAGCAAAGAGATTTTCTAGTCTTACAAAAAAAATTTCACCAAAGATAAGTACTTTGCAAAGGCAACTGGAGGAATGGCTTGTAGCAAAGACTTCCTATGACAAATTTGCATATACTAACTTGAGTGCAATTGAAATGGCACCTTATGCACTATACACACTAACCAATATTTATAATTTAGTAAAAGAAAATTGGAAGAGAGAAGTGGACATGCTCAAAATTTTTTATGCAGATTACTTGTCTAGAATGACAAGTTGATTAGCAACAGGCTACACAAGTTTTAGATACAATTTTTGACATCTTTGTCATTGATGTCAAGGGGGGAGTTATATGTAAAGGAAGATTGTATGTATTGTATATGTAAGGTGGAGTAAACTTATGTACTTATGTATCAATATAAAGGAGTGATAAGGAATGTAATGATCCATCAAATCATGAATAAAAATGTTATGTTTGAAGGAAATTTGTATAGTTACTTTTGTTTTCTTTTCATATGTATGACATCATGTTGGACTTAGTCAATTTTCCCAAATGTTGTCATCAATGAAAAAGGGGAAGATTTTTGGCAATATGGTTAGATAGATGTCCTTATTGTTGTCATTTATGGCAACATGTATTCAACATCTAATTTATACATTTAGAGATAGAAAATTGTGTAAGTGTTAAACAATTTGTAGTAGCACAAAGAACATATGTGATGTGTATGGATGACTCTTTAAGACTTAGCTTATGTGTAGTTGAGGAAAGATTTATGATAGTGTCACGATGATGTGTACCAATGGAGAGGTGTATATGGACAATAAGGTATGATATATGATTGAAATACTAGTACAGATATTTACATAGAGAAAAATAGAGCATAGCAAAGAATTGGATAGTGTGACTTGAGGAATTATTTAATCACTTAAAACTTGTAGGGTACTGTCAAATCAATTTGTAGAAATGTAAATGTGAAACATAATAGGTTAAGCAACAAATTTTACACAATGATTTACTAGAAAGCCCAATTTGGGAAAAACCACCAGTAATATGCTACTCTTTTTCATTCTTCTGAAGTGATGCCCTATGAAAGGCCAACCCTGTTAAAGGTTACAATAGACACTGTTAAATGCAACCCTATTAAAGGATTTCAATCAGTATGTTAAGAGTGAGCCTTGTTAGAGGACTTTAGACCATTCACTTGGATTTTCATTTGGTTAAAGGATTTATAAATGACTATTAGGTCAACCTTAATCGAAAGGATTTACCCTAGATTAATACAATTATTAGAGAGTAATAGTAAGCCTTGATCTGATAATAACTTACAACTCCATTTGTAGATTATAGATCTTTATTTCAGTCCTCTATTCTGCCTGGCCTTCACACATTTTAGATCTAATAACTTGTTCACCATTCAAGCATTCATACCCTTAAGCCTTCTTTCTTAACATGCCAATGCAGACTCTTCTCTTGGGTCACTTGATGAAGCAAATCCCTTGACTTCTTGTCTTCCTTAGATTCTTGCACATGACAATAATTGCTTCTGACCAACCATTCCTATAAATAAGAAATTTATATCTTTTTCTATTCATTCTCCATTGTCCAATTTAGGGTTAGGACATATTAGGTAGGACTCAATGAATCTACTCCTCATTTTATATCTCTTCTAGTAACTTCTCCATGAATCCTCTTTGAATTTGCCTCAAAATAGTTTACTTTGAATTTTATGCCACTAGATCATCAATCTTATCTTCTACCTGGTTCATAAAATCTAAGAAAACAAAATTTTCAGCTCAGATCCATCAAATTCATGATCTTTCAAATAATGTAGTCACTCAACATTAACTTGCTTCTGATGCTTGGCACACACTATGTTGCTCAACATCCTGTGTAGAATGACTCAACATGAACTAAATTTTACTAGTGCCTAGTATCAACTAAAATTTACTTGGCATAAACTAGAATAGACTTTTACTTAGGTCCAACTGATTTTCTACTTGGCTTGCACTGACTTTTCTCGACACCTTCTATCCACTCAGTCAAGCTTGGTAGAAAAACTTTGTTTAATTTGTTCTTCTAAACTTTCTTAGTGTAACTAGCCCTTGTAACCTTAAGTAGATTATCAATACATCATGTTATCATTGTCTTAGCTGATTCATATAATCCTTTAAATAAAATAACTCAACCTTCTCTCTAAGTTCTATTGTTACATCTTTTGATCAAATCCTCTTCATCAATCAAATAAGTGATATTACTTAAATCTTGTAAGCAGTTGTCTTACCAACAAATAGCAGGTTTGACATTAGTGACAAAAAAATGATTGAAACATATTGATCATACTTGAATAAATCTATTCTCAAAAATCTCCTTCTTTAGCAATCTCCCTCTTTGGTATTGATGGCAAACCAAACTAATCAACCAAACTAACTAGGTTAAAATAGTAAGACCAACAAAATACTAAAAAAAAAATTCCCTGTGTTGAAATCTCTGCCTCTATCAACAAATTTCATCTTCTAAATAGGTTACAAAACTTCTTTGTTTGTGTCATCCTTATAACTCCCTTCCACAATTATCTTCATCTTTCTAGGTAGAATGATATCAATAGATACACTTCCTTTCTATCAACATTTCTTCCTCATACTGTGTGTGTTAGGATTTCTACTTCTTTGTTCAACCTCCAATCTCTTGTATTTATCTTGATCAGTAACTATCTCCCTCTTTGACAACATTGCTAAAGACTTGTCATCTAAATATGTAAATATGAACTTCTTTAGTTTCTCTCTCTATCACCTTGTTTGTGAATGATTTGAAGTTTTAGTTATTTGATTACTTTAGGTGGTTCCTAAAGTAAGATCCACTGCATCAATTTGTAACATATGAGATTCAACTTGTTTGATGCAAGGCACTCCTTTTGTTACTTAGATAGTCTTTGATAGGGGTATCACCCCTAGTTTACCTTTTAGATACTCATGAGAATCCTTAGGTAATGCTTTTGTGAAGATATCAACAATTTGTTCTTTTGTGTTAACATATTCCCTATTCACCTCTTTATCTTGTACTGATTCTCTCAAGTAATGATACTTGATTGCAACATGCACTTAGTCTTTGTGTGCATCACATGATTCTTTGATACATTTATTGTTGTTTATTGTGGAGCCTAATCAGTCCCCAAGTGGGAGATTGTTAGATTTTGGGCCGACATGAAATTACTAATTATAACCCTAAAGTGGTAAAAATAATTGTATAAAAGGGCTTAGGGTTAGGGATTGTTTCATAGTGGTGATGTGAAAATTGGTTCTTGTAGCAGTATTGAGCTATAAGGGATTATGAATTATAATTAGGTTGTAATTACTAGATCGTAATAATATCAGACTTTCTATTTGGTGGACATAGCCTAGGTATTGGGTGAACCATGTTAAATCTTGGTGTCTTGTGTTATTTTCTATGTGATCTATTATTTTCTGATATTGGTTGTATTTTCATGTTATTGTTATTTCTATCCATGGTTTAATCCTAATAAGTGGTATAAAAGCGAGGTTGTTTTTTAGTTATCCTCTGCAAGAAAGTCTCACAGTTGAGTGGGAGTGATGGTAGATGAGGGTAAGCTGAGGATTGACATGTTTAATAGGAAGAACTTCTAGTTATGGAAGATGCAAATGAAACACTATCTTTATCAGAAGGATTTATGGAAGCTGTTGGAAGGCAAAACTAAGAATCAGGGATCTATGTCAAATGATGAATGGGATCTTTTAGGCACAAAAGCACTTGCAAGCATTTGATTATGCTTGGCACCATTGTTGGCATTTAAATTACAAAAGCAATGACAACAGAAGAGTTGATGAAAATCATAGCGACACTATATGAAAAGCTCCCTGCTTCAAACAAGGTATTTCTCATGAAGCATTTATTTAATATGAAAATGGTAGAAGGTGGATCTATTGCAGATTATTTAAATGAGTTTAATACTATTACTAGTCAGTTATCTTCTGTGCGTATCAATTTTGATAAAGAAATTAGGGCTCTCTTGATTTTATGTTCTTTGCCTAAAAGCTGGAATGGCTTGGTAATGGCTGTGAGTAATTTTGTTCTTGGATCTAGTACCTTAAAATATGATGATGTGATCAGTGTTTTTTTTTAGTGAGGAAACTCATAGGAAAACCTTAGGTGGATCTACATTAGGAAGTGCTTTGAATGCACAAAGTAGGGGTAGAATGACTAAGAGAGGAAGTAATTTCAAAAATTGTTGGAAATCGAGAGGAAAGTCAAAGGGGAGGAGGTCTCAATCAAGAGGACCAAATGACTACTAGTACTATGGAAAACCAAGGCATGAAAAGAAAGATTGTTGGAATCGAAAGAAAAATGAAGGAGATAAACCAGATGGAGATAATGAGGAAAATGTGGTAAGTAACAAATCTAAAGAGGATGCTTTTCTTATATCTTTAGAAAGTGTTGATGATTCATGGGTTTTAGATTCTAGTGCTTCATTTCATGCTACATCTCATAGAGGATATTTCATTGATTATGTCCAAGGGGATTTTGGGCTTGTTTATTTGGGGGATAATGAACCTTGTCAGATTGTTGGAAAGCGAAAAGTTAAGATTAAGTTGTAGAATGAGAATCATTGGCTACTTCATGAGGTAATACATGTTCTAACACTGAGTAGGAATTTAATTTCAGCAGGGCAACTCAATGATGAGGGTTGTGTAGTTATTTTTAATGATAAAAATTGGAAGGTTTCAAAAGGTTCCCTTGTAGTAGAAAAAGGTGTGAAAGTAGGCACCTTATATCTTTGTATAGGTCATATTTTTCCTTCTACTTTAATTGTTTCAATGAAAAATGAATGTTTAGGAACAATCACTACAGTTGAGCAGGGAGAAAAAATAGTTTTTATAAATTTTGATGCAGCACTATGGCACAATAGATTTGGGAACATGAGTGAGAAAGATATGAAAGTGCTTCATTCAAAAAAAGTTCTACCAAGTCTGAAATGTGTTAATATGGATTTCTATGAAAGTTGTGTGTATGGAAAACAAAAGAGAGTGAATTTTGTGAAGACTGGGAAGGAAAACAAAAAGGAGAAATTAGAGCTTGTACATATCGATGTATGGGGACCGACTCAAGTATCTTTCCTTGGTGGCTTTCATTATTATGATACATTTATTGATGATGCAACTAGAAAAGTATGGGTTTATTTCCTTAGACAAAAAATGATGTATTTCAAACTTTTAAGAAATGGAAATGCTTGGTTGAAAATGAGACTGGTAACAAATTAAAATGTCTCAAATCTAATAATGGTGGTGAGTTTTGCAATCATGAATTTGAAGATTATTTCTCCACTAATGGTATTCATAGATAGAAAACTATTTCAAGGACTCCATAGGAAAATGGAGTGGCTGAACGCATGAACAAGACTATAATGGAGTGTGCAAGGAGCATGAGGTTACATGTTGGGTTTCCCTTACACATGCAAGCAAAGGTTGTCAATAATACTATATATTTGATTATTAGAGGTCCCTCTACTCCTTTAGGTCATGGTATTCTAGAGGAAGCATGGACTGGTAAGAAGGTGAGTTATTCTTTTTTCAAAACCTTTAGTTGTGAAACATTTTCTCACATAGATTCTAAAAGTAAATACAAACTAGAAGCTAAGTCAAACAAATGTTTATTTGTTGGATATGGCATTAATGAATTTGGTTATAGGCTTTGGGATTTTAAAAATTATAAAATTGTAAAAAGCAAGGATGTCATATTTAATGAGAAAGTGTTGTACAAAGATTTTTTGCAGCAACATGAGAAGAAGGAAGATGATTATAAAGTGTTGGATGATAGTCCAAAAGTTGATGTTCCAGCCATAAAAACTACAACAAAAAATACTACACACACCAATGAATGTTAGAAGGTTAACAAGGAAAATTAGACCTTTAGAAAGAGTCTCTCCCTCTTTGTATTCAATTTTACTTACCGATGCTGGTGAACCTGAATGTTATGATGAAGCTATGTAGGTGGATATTAAGATTCAGTGGGAGTCTACCATGACAGATGAAATGGACTCTTTGCTGAAGAATAAGACATATGATTTATGCAAGTTACCTACAAGGAAAAAGGCTTTATAGAATAAGTGGGTATATAGGTTGAAAGAAGAGGAAGGAGGTAAGAAAAGTTTTAAAGCTGTTGCCCCACTTTTAATGATATACAAATTTTGCAAAGTGGAAAGTGAACTAATGTCATATTTTGTCAAAGTCTGGTCAATAAGTCTTTCCTCTTTAGATGCTGAGTTTCCCCATTGGGTTTTCATCTTTTCCCTTCTCCTGTGTCACATATAGCTCGGGTGGGTATTTCTTGATTATCGTGAGTCTTAGGGGTAGTTTAGAACCATACTCGATGGGGATTCTCAAATTATGCTACATCAATAGATTTTCTTGTAGCTCATTTGATGTGGAAAAAAAAAAATTTGAATTGGCAGAAAAGTAGGTTCTGGCTTCTCCATAGTAGGGTTTTCGCACCCCAAAGGTGAATTTTTGCAAAGGCTGGCGAATGATATTTCTAAGCTTTATTGAAGTAAAACAAATCATGTTATGAAAAGATCATTCAAATGGTGTCATGATTTCACAACAAGAATCATTTTAAAGTTTGAAAAGTAACCAAAATAACGATTGGCGGAAAATCAGGAAAGAGCTTCTCTGTGGTGGACTCCGAAGTCAGAAATCAATTTTTTGAAGAGGTGTATGTAAAGGAATTAAGAAAGCCATGGGTCCCACCTCTCACTTGAAAAGTTAGTTTTGTGTTTTCCGGAGGCTTACAATAAAGTGAATAGGGAAGAAGAAGTAAAACAATGGGCCTGGGCGAAAAATAAAGTTTCTTCCTCTCCATAGCGAGTTTTCGCACATAGAAGGTGAAACTCCACAGCGATCCATAAATGCTATCTGTAAGCTGAAAATAAGAAAAGTTAAGCCATACTATGATCAAATCATTCAAAAATTATCAAGTTCCATAGCAGCAATTACTCATAACTCGTTAAGATGATCAGGATAAGCATCGTCAGAAAACTCAGAAGTAGCTTCTCCTCATATGGACTTCGAACCAAGAGGTAAATTTTCTGCAAAGGTCTAAATAGAAAGGCAAAGTCACTACTGGGCCCCATTTTTCGCATGCAAAGCCTCTTTTATGTTTTTTGAGGGCTTGTAGTAAAGTGCTTAGGGTAGAAAAGGTAAAAATGAAGGCTTAAGAGGAAAATTGGAAATCAACTTCTCTGCTGTGGGTTTTCTACCCTCGAAGGTCATTTTTTGCATTTGAAGAAAAATCATTCTTGCAAGCATGGTAAGTATGTGAATTGATTGCAGACTAATTTGAGCAAGTAAATAGAAGCAAATCAGTTAATTGATAAGGCTTTTGCAAGCAGAATTGTGTTGAGCAGATTTTGCCCTAGGAAGTACTCTATTCTTAATTCTCCGAAAGATAGGTGAAAACGGAAAGTAAACCAGTAATTAACGAGAGTTATCGTTAAGCCAATGAAAATAGTGAAAAGACAAAGATAAATCTGTTAGAACCTTTACATCCACCAATCCAACGGATTTACCCTTAATTTCACTCATGTGGTACAATTTATGAAATTCAACAGGCAAATCTAGGGTTATTTTATAAAGAGGGAAGTAAAGGATTTTTTAAACTATCATTTTACTATTATACTATTGTACTGGATAGTGCTTTCAAGTAATTTTTAGAGTTACAGAGTTTTCTTCTTGTATCATCTACAATTGTTTGAATTTTTGCTATCATACATCAAATAAAATGGCAACAAGATTCATGGGTTTTGATGGATTCGATGGAATTAAGTCAGTGTGATCAACTATCATAGATACTTCACTCCATTTTTATGATATGCAAGATTTTCAAAGGAGATTAAGAGCAGAGCCAATTCATCCCATAACGAAAAAACTTCAAGGAAGCAGATTAGTAGAAGCAGTTGGGTTTCCTGTAGCAGTACAAGCCCCAGAGTAAATTTTGGAATGCATCAATCATTACAACCCAGATACAAAGTAGATTCTATTGCCTGACCAAACAGTGTTGATTTCAATTGATCACCAAGCAGTAGTGAATTGCTTGCAAATTCTAGAATGGGAGGAGTTCTCTGATTTAACGATGAGTGGAGCCATGTCTAAGTAATCTTTAAAGAAGATAGTTTGGAGGAGGGAGATTAGGCAGTCTTGGTTTCAAAAGCCAAGGGGAGCTAAGAGTAAAGTCCCTAAAACTCTTTTCGGCATAGACCTCAAACTAGAAATTGTTGACATTTTGGTTTTGTTGCATCGACTCAAAGGTGAGGTAGAAGCTTTTAATTTTGTAGAGCAATACTTCTTTTCGATGCAAGTTATTTGCTCAGACACACAGTATATTGACTGGGTGTATGAGGTCAGCGACCATCTTTCTAGGGCTCTCAATGTAGCCAAGTTTTATAATTCATTTTATATGTCCTCTTTCTTGATATACATGTTTCCTTCTCTTCAATTGTGGCCAACACTCCCTAGAATTGAGAATTTTCCTGATAATGTAAAAAGTTATAAGTTTTATCCATGCTTGCAATTACAGAATAGTTATGCAAAATACATCCCGGTAAATGATGCATTCACCATGAGGATTTGTAGGGAGATCCAAGGGTGTCTAGAGTGGAGATTCAATCTAGAAGCAATGGTGACCATGGTCAATTTGGAAATTATTTCATTCAGTTCTCATCATTTTCTTATTTGCGTCTTGCAGCATTTGATGGATTTCCAATGAAGCTACCCAGATATCCAAATGATATGATCGTGCTCATGGAGATAGTGAGGCAAGCAATCCAAGTGAATGTGTTGAGTGCCAGCTTGAGGAAGAAAGGGTATGAATTCCCTACAAAAGTTGGAGCATACAGTTGTGAAACTAGATCAGATGCAAAGAATATACTCAAAGTATTTGAGAGTAAATACAAATAGGAAGAGTATGAAGTTGTAAGGCCCCTATTTGATCCTAATGGAATGCCAAAGATGTGCTCCAAATTGGAAGCATAATCAAACATGTGACAACCATGGACGATTATTGGGCAGATTGTAAAAATGAACTGGAGAGTTGAGATCGTGCCTTTGCCAGATTTACAATTGATCAGGTAAAGACATATGGTATAAATTTAGATGTGGAGGGATTGGAAGATGATGGTCAAAATATGTATAGTAATAGATATTTGAATAAGTTAAGGAATACTCCCATTAGTTCTGAACCATATGTTGACATAGAAAAAGACTTTGATGTCATGATGGAAAGAATTATCAAAAGGACTAGGAAGTGGGTTGAGTGGACAGCTAAGAAAAGCCAGAGCAAGAGCAAAACTACTCAAGCTTCTCCAGCTGTAGCTACTCCTACTTCATCTCAAAGTGCCACACCCAGTGCTACTACCACAGTTGCTCAAGGAACAACCCAATCTATAGGTGGACGTGATCAGCCCCTAGAGAAGAATGTTCCAATAGTCCCAACATGTCAAGGTGGATCACTACCAATCATTGGAACTCAAGTTGAAGCTGAAAAAGAAATGGAAGAGCAGAAAGATGGAGCTCCTACTCTAGTTTCATCTCCACATGCCACTCCACCCTCATCTCCTCAGCCTTCTCCAACTCCATCTCTTCATGTTTCCCCTATCTTATCCCCTCGTCGTAGCCCTACTCCATCTATAAGTGCTCTTATTATTAAGCCTGTTGGTTCCCCTATTCAAATAGTAGAGATTGGAGATGATAAAAGTAGTAGTAGTGAATCCACTGAGTCTGATGAAGTTGCAAAGAGAACTCAAGAAGAAGAGAAAGCTTCAGGTTCATCTCGGCTTCTTTCTCAAGATCCGAAGAACCTCTTTTCTGCAGCTGCACTGACAACAACTCCAATAAAGAGGAAAATGTTCAGCATTGAATCACTTGGAACAACCTCTAAAGTGATTAGTATAGATTCTTGGCTCAAGGATACTTTAGAAAATAAAAGGAAAAGAAAAGATGAAAGTGTTCCTTCAAAAGATGTTGTATCTCAAGCAGTTCGCTCAGGATTTGCCATAGTGAACGCTAAAAAGCATAAGACCTTGTCAATTCTGGGACATGATCCAGAAATAAGACACTTAACTCTGGAGGTAGCAAAATCAAACAAGGCAGAAAGAATTGAAGATATGACGCCAGAGGATTTCACTCTACATTCAATTGATCTCAAGAAAGCTAGGAATGATACAAAAGTGGGCCTATGGAGATCAAATAATGAGGTGATAGAAGAACAATTGAAGAACCTCAAATTGCCAAAAACCAGAATGAAAGTAGAGATTGAAGAATTGAAAAGATTTATCAGGCAACTAGTTGTTCCATTGGCAACCACTATTGGCATACCTGCTACTGAGAATCCTACTGCAGAAGAAGTGCAAGCCTTCATCTCACAACTCCAAAAAGATAGACATTATGGCCGGATTAGAAAAGAATGGACTGAGAAGCTCAATACAAATGCAGCCTTTTTTATTTATCAAATTGGAAATGTTATCCTTCAATTAGAAATTGAGAAGGATAATATCACTTCTAATCACAACACTTTGGCTGCACAAAAGACAAAGTGTGACGAATGTATTTCTCTCCTAAATATGGTCATCCAAATGAAGGCAAAAGAGGCAGTTGAAGTGAATATTTTGAAGAAGGGGACTGAGCCTCTGTTCGAATGGCTTCAAAACATGCAATTCAAGCAAGAGATAATTCAAGAGGCAGAGGAAGGACTCAAAGAAACAAAAGAAAAGGTGAAGAAGATCCTAGACAAAGCAGTTGAGCTCATGCGAGGATTACACACTGATCCACAAAATAGTGGGCAAGGAAAGGCTCTCATTGGGGTGTAAATAATGAAAAATAACTTCTCCACATACTTGAGTAATCTATCTGGGATGACTTCAAGCGGTCAAAACAGAGTGGTAGAGTTGTAGACACTTGGTGGATATGTACATGTGGCGGCTAAAGAGTTGACAAGTCAGCTGAATGCAGTAAAGGAGTTGGCTCAAGAGCATTCAAAGTGGCTCTTAAGATTCACCAATGTACATGTACCTAGTCATGAAGAAATGATCCCAATTATAGTGGTTGCCAGAACATATAGGGCAAAAATTGAAAAGGGAAAGAAATCTAAGTGATTTATTTAACACTCCCTTTCTGTTCCTTGATATAAATTTTGCAAATTTTGTAAATTTTTGTAATTTGACAAATTGGCATCTTGGCATATGTCATATTCAGAAGATGAACTGATTGGAATTCCTATTGTAACGGCCATCTCTCAACCCTATATGTATGAAGTTGAATTATTAATGAAAGGGTGGCAAAATTTTGGTGTGAAGTACTATTTTTTGCAGAGACAATTGAATGGCACTATGTTTCAATAATTTTCCATTCTAGTAGGTATTATGATTAGTTAGTATTTCCTTTCTATGTTACATAGAACTGAGGAAGAACAAAGTTTCATTTCCTCTATTTTACAAAACACGAATGAATGTAATAAGTATTGTTACAATTCATTCGATGAAAGGATGTTGTTAGTTTCTCTTTTTCCAATTCATCAGTTGTAATTTAGATTTGGTTTTCAACTTATTTTAATTTTGTGTGAGTGGATTTATGAATTCATAATAAATGTGGATACATGAATCCGTTTCAGTATTATGAAGTATTCTTGCCTGAATTAAGTTCTAGTTAGGCTTAATTTGGTTTGCCTCTTCTGCTCTCGGGTTAAGAGCACATCCCAATTAGATAAGTAGGAGCAAACATAATTCATTGAGTATCATTTATATAGGGAGCTGTACCTACCAATTTAGAGAAAATCCAGTAACTATAAAATGGTTTTTCAACTGTTGTGAATAGATATTGTTCATAATCCAAGCATTGAGAGTCATATTTTCACAGAAAATAAAAGAACAAATCTATTTACCAACAAAAGCTAGGTTAGTTGTGAAAGGGTTTGCATAGAAAAAGGGCATTGATTTTGATGAGATATTTTCTCCTATTGTTAGAATGACTTCTATCCATACTATTTGAAGTCTTGTGGCTATTGAAGATTTGCATTTAGAGTAGCTTGTTGTTCAAATAGCTTTCCTTCATGGTGATTTGGATGAAGAGATATATATGGCTCAACTATAGGGTTTTGAGGTCAAAGGTAAGGAGAACTTAGTGTGCAAATTGAAGAAAAGTTTATATGGCTTGAAGCAAGCACCTTGGCAATGGTATCTAAAATTTTACAGTTTTATGCATGAGCATGGCTATAGCAGGTGTCATTCAAAACATTGTGTTTATTTTAAGAGGTTGGATGATGATAGCTACATTATTTTATGTTTATATGTTGATGATATACTTGTATCTAGGTCTAACATGAAACATATTAAGGGGCTAAAATGCCAGTTAGCACATGCATTTGCTATGAAGGATTTGGGGGCAGCAAAAACAATCCTTGGTATGAAGATTTGTAGAGATAGGAAGACAAGAAAATTGATGCTATCTTAGGCTAATTATGTAGAAAAGGTGTTGCAACATTTCTCTATGGAGAATGCTAAAGTTCTTAGCACACTTTTACTTGGTCATTTGAGGTTGACTAAGGAGATGTGTCCCAAGACACAAGAAGAGGAGGATAAGATATCTAAGCTACCCTATTCTTCAGCTATAGGAAGCTTGATGTATGTTATGGTATGTACAAGGCCATATATTACACATGTAGTGGGATTCATTGGCAGGTATATGATTCATCCAAGAATTGAGCATTGGAATGCAATCAAATGGATTCTCAGATATTCAAGAGGAACGTCCAATAAGTGTTTACACATTAGGGGCTCTACTACTAATTTAGAGGGCTATGTTGACTCCCATTTGGTAGGGGATATTGATACTAGGTGGAGTACTATAGGTTATGTCTTTACTATTGGTGGGACATTTGTGAGTTGGGTTTCTAGGTTACAAAAGATTAATGCTTTACCCACTATAGAGGCAGAGTATGTAACTGCTATAGAGGTAGCCAAGGAGATGATATGGCTTTAGTTCTTCTTGGAAGAATTGGGACATCCTCAAAAGGATAATTATTTGTTTATAGATAGTCGGAGTGCCATTCATCTTGCAAAAATTTAGCATTGCATTCAAAGACTGAACACATATAGCTGTGGTACAGTTTCATTTGATCGATTATGGAGGATGGATAGTTAAAGCTAGCTAAGATACATACAAATGAAAATCCAACAAACATGTTGATGAAGGTAGTAATAAGGGAGAAGCTAAACTCCTTTTCAGCTTTAGTTGGTCTTCTAGACTAAACATGAATAAAAGAACAATAGAGTCCAAGGTGGTTTGATCTAGTGGGAACCTCATGGAGTAATGACATAGATACAAGATGAGTCTCCAAGTGGGAGATTGTTAGATTTTGGGGTAACATTTAATTATTAATTATAACCTTAAAGTGGTAAAAATATTTTTATAAAAGGGCTTAGGGTTAGGGATTGTTTCATAGTGGTGATGTGAAAATTGGTTCTTGCAGCAGCATTGAGTTGTAAGAATTATAGATTCTAATCAGGTTGTAATTACTAGATCATAATAATATCATACTTGCTATTTGGTGGACATAGCCCAAGGATTAGGTGAACCACGTTAAATCTTGGTGTCTTGTGTTTTTTTCTATGTAATCTGTTATTTTCTGATATTCACTATATTTGCATGTTATTGTTATTTATGTCTATGGTTTAATCCTAACATTTATAGCACTTGTATTATCATAGTAAATTGTCATTGGTTCTATGATCTCTTCCTTAATACCTTTAAGTAGTTTTTTGATCCATACAATACTTATAAAATTTTAAAAAGCAACAACATATTCAACGTTAGTAGTAGATTATGAAGGGTAGTTTTGTTTCTTGCTAGTCCATGTAACCAACCTCTTGCCTAAGAAAAATGCTCATCCACTGGTGCTCTTTCTATCATCAATGTTTCCAACCCAATCAGCATTAGTATAGGCTCTTAATTTAAATTTATCATTTTTCTTAGAGTATAGACCATACTCCTCTATTCTTTTTAGATATCTCATTATTCTCTTTAGAGCCATCAAGTGATTCTCCCTAAGATTAGTAGAGAATCTTGCATCTATCCCTATAGATAATGCAATATTAGGTCTACTATGTACCACATATTGTAATTTTTTAATCATAGACCTGTATAATGTTTGATTCACCTTAGTTGAATCATCATTCTTTGATAATTTGTGTCCTGTCACCATAGGAGTACTTACTGGTTTGGAATCCTCCAATCCAAAAGTTTTCAATATTTCTTTGAAATACTTTGACTAAGTGATGCATATACCATACTTCATCTGATATACTTGCAAACCCACAAAGAACTTGATCTCTTCAAATTTAGACATCTCAAATTCTTGATTCATTTCATTTGCAAAAGCCTTACATAAGGCATCTTGACCTCCAAATATGGTATCATCAAAAAAAATTTCAGATCACAAAATACATTTGCCTTTATTTTTTTTCATGTATAGATTGTTGTTATCATGAGTTTTTTCAAATCTAATCTTCACAAGATAATTATGAAGTCTCTCATACCATGCTCTTGGTGCTTGTTTCAAACCATATAGAGATTTGTGTAATCTACCTACCATGTTCTTATTGTTAATATCAACAAATCCTTCTGGTTGTCCTATGTAAACTTCTTCCTCTAATATGCCATTTAGAAATGCAAATTTAACACCCATTTGATAAACTTTGAAACCTTTGTATTCAGGATAAGAAAGAAGAGTTCTTACTCCTTCCAATCTAGCAATAGGACTAAATGTCTCTCCATAGTCAATTCTTTCTTCTTGTGCATATCCTTTGCAGACTAATCTTTCCTTGTTCCTTCTGACTTTACCATTTTAATCTAGCTTGGTTCTGAATACTTACTTGATGCCAATCACATTTTTGTCTTCTAGTCTAGGAAGTAGAGTCCATGTTTTATTTTTCTCAATTTGTTCAATTTCTTCTTCCATGGCTTTACTACAGTCTGCATCTTCTAAGGTATCTTTCATTGATTTAGGTTCTTTCATGCTCAATAAACATGTATCATTTCTCAATCTATTTCTTGATATAGGTCTAGCATCTTTTTCCCCAATAATTTCTGTAGTAGGATGACGTCTCTTGACATATTTAGACAATCTTGGTTCAGCTCTAGTTTTTTCATTTGGTCTTTCAACTTTAGAGTCACTATGTACATCTTTGTCAAGTAGCTTAGCATCTCTCTCATGTACACTATTCTTAGGATCAGAATGTTCTTCAACTTCATTCTATAGCTCGACATCTGAGTTTAGCTCAATTCCTAAATGCAACTCAACATTCATTGTATGTGACTTGATAGCCACTGAAACTTGCTATTGGTTTGTAGCTTTATTTGTAACATCTTCTTTAGCATGCATACCTTCATAAAATTATACAAATTATTTGTATTCTTTTGGTTCTTTCATAGATTTAGCCTCATATGCTTCTTTATATTCATCAAATTTCACATTTTCACTTTCCACAACTTTTTTAGTGTTAGTATTTAAACACTTGTAAGTGTTACTTCTTATGGAATATCCTAGGAATATACCTTCTTCACCTTTTGCATCCAGTTTACCATTCCTAAAGTCTTTGAGAATATAGTATTTGCTTCCAAATACTTTAAAAATATTTTACATTGGGTGAGTATCCATACCATAGTTCAAAAAGTGTTCAATGAGTACCTTTCTTGACTTGCACATGGTTCAAGGCATAGATAACTATACTTATAGCTTCTCTCTAGTATTGCAAAGCAACATTTTTCTCCATCATGAGTGTTCTAGCATAGTCCATTATGGACCTATTCCTCCTTTCAACAATTCCATTCTATGGGGGGGTCCTAGGGGAATATTTATGTCTTTTGATTCCTTTGTCATTATAGAACATCTCAAACTCATTTGATGTAAATTCTCCTTCTTTGTCTGATCTCAAGCATTTTAGACTTTTACCTATTTCCTTCTCGACTCTTGCTAAGTATCAGTCAAACATTTGTAAAGCATCAAATTTCTATTTCAGAAACATAACTATCATCATTTTAGAATAATCATTGACAAAAAACATAATGTACTTATCTCCTTTGTAGCTTTGCACTTCAATTGGTCCACATAGGTCAGTATGAACAATCTCTAGTATTCCTTTCGAGGTATGAGTTTTACTATTAAAACTTGACTTTTTCATTTTTCCTAACTAACATTGTTTGCACATTATATTATCAAGTTTCTTCAACTTAGGAAAACCTCTAACTTTTTTCCAATTATTGATTTTAACCAAGTTATTAAAAATTAACATGTCGTAACCTTTTGTCCCATAGCCACACATCATCAAACTTTACAATTACACAAGTAGCATCCTCTGTGTCAAGGTAGAATAGATTACTCCTAACTTTATCACCCTTTTCCAATAATTTTCTCATTAGTGTCATATATCTTATCAATCTTGTTTTCAAACTCAACCTTACATCCTAAATTATTCATTTGTGACACACTCAATAAATTATGGTTAAGTCCTTCAACATAGTAAGCATTGTCACACAAAATTTTTTCTATGAATTTGATAGAACCTTTTCCTTTTATCAAAAATGGTGCATTATTTCCAAATCTTACACTATTTCCATCATAACAACTCAACATAATGAACTTACTTTTGTCTCTAGTGATGTGATGTGAACAACCACTGTCAATGATTGTCATTCTTGTTCACACAAGACACAAGTGCAATTGCCTCATCTTCATTAGATTTTGCCTTCATTGCAACATACACCACTTCATCATCATGTTCATAAAATTCATCTTTTGTTTCCTCTTCAACAATGTAGCATGACTTTTTGTCTTTGTCTTTATAGTCCTTGTTGTCTTCATCTCTTACTTTTGTACTTGTCACCACCTTTGTAGTTCTTCTTCTCTAGACATCTAGGAGCAATATGACCAACCTTATTCCAATTGAAAAAAATGATAGGTAATTTACCTTTGAACTTTCCTTTACCTCTATGAAATCTTCTTGTCAGCAGTGCTTCAAGTTGTTCTACATCCTCCTCATCTATATCACTATCACTAGACACATACTTTTTCTTTTTTCCTTTTCTTCTTCTCATCAGGTTCCTTTAATGATAGCTTAGCTTTGAAAGCAAATTCAATATTTTTAGGTTTGTAATTATCAAAGTTAGAGCTCAAAAGTAGTGAGCCTACCTACTAGACCTTCAAGTGATAGTTTATTCCCTATTATACATCTCATTTCTTGAATTGCAAAAACTCTAATAGCATATATGGGTAGTAGTGTTCTTAAAACTTTTCTTAGTATAGTATCATCATCTATTTTATCATTAGCTTCTCTTATTGCAATAAAAAAAATTTTATCCTTGAGGCATATGGAACAATATTTTATCCTTCTTGCATTCTCATATCATCAAACTTACCTCTAAGACTTTCAGCTTTGGCTCTTCGAACATTAGTGTCTCCTTCATAGATGACGGTTAAAGAATTCCAAATTTTCTTTGCACTGTCAAGATTTTTGAAATCATCAAATTTGGCATAACTTAGGGCAAAAGAAATCTCCAACATTTCCTAGTTATGTTCTTTCTTCTATTTCATATATTCAGTAGTTGGGGCTCTAACAGGATCAACATGCTTAGTAGTAATGGTCGATTGTGAATGATCTCCAAGTGCTCCAAGGTGTAGCTCCATCAAACTTTTTCATGCAGTAAAGTTATATCTATTAAGCTTGAATACTTCTCTTTTTGACAACTTGATCTTTGTGCTTCTAGTACTTTCAAACTATTCCTCTTAAGTCAATGGCTCTAATGCCAATTGTTGGAATTTTTTAGAATAACTGAGAGGGGGGTTGAATTAGTTATCCTAGGTTTAGATGTATAAATAAAACTTTTCATTTCTTAATGAACCCATAAAAAATTTATCATCATGCATGCATACATAAGATTATGCAATCACTTAAAACTTGTAGGTTATTGTCAAATAAATTTGTAGAAATGTAAACATGAAACATAATAGATTAAGCAACACATTTGACAAAATTATTTATGTGGAAACCCAATTTGGCAAATAAATCAGTAACATGCTACTTTTTTTCACTCTTTTGATGTGATGCCCTTTGAAAGGCCAACACTATTAAAGGTTACAATACACACTGTTAAATATGACCCTGTTAAAGGATTTTAATCACCCTATTAGAAGTGATCCTTGTTAGAGGAATTTATACCATTCACTTGGAATGTCACCTAGTTAAAGGATTTACAAATGACTATTAGATAAACTTTAATCCAAAAGATTTACCCTACACTATAATTATTAGAGAGTAATATAGTAAGGATTGATATGATGATAACTTAAAACTTCATTTGCAAATTGTAGATCTCTGCTTCAATCCTCTATTTTGCATGGCCTTCACACATTTTAGCTTTGATAGGTTGTTTACCCTTCAAGCATTCATACCCTTAAGTCTTCTTTCTTAACATGCCAATGTAGACTCTTCTCTTAGGTCACTTGATGAAACAAAGCCCTTGACTTCTTGTCTTCCTTAGGTTCTCATGGACCAACCTTTCCTATAAATAGGAAATTAAGATTTTTTTTCATTTCTTATCCATCATCCAATTTAAGGTTAGGATAGATTAGGTAGGATTCAATGAATCTACCCCTCATTTCATTATTAGAAATATAAGATGGGTGACTAAGAGGGGAGGGGTGAATTGTTGGAGTTGATGAAAGCCAACTCTAAAGATGCCCAAGATCACCTGCATGCAAAAATCTGTCAAAGAGAAGCCAAGGAGAGGAAGAGCATGGAGCAAGGGAAAAACCCTAAATGGATATTAGAGACCCCAAAATATTGAAACAGAAGAGAAAAATGTATTTACAATATGCAAGAAGTGATGTGATGTGAAAATACAAAGAGGGAGCCCACTTATGAAGAGCTCATGGAAGCTTGTAGAACAAGCTAGAAGGTGGTAGAAGATAAGGATGACAACTCAGCACACATCAACAAACTCCCGTGTTGTCAACAACTAACCACTACATGCACTAAATACAAAATATTAAATAAATGCATTTACCTAAATAAGCTTAAGTAATAGAATAAATAATAGTTAATTAATTAATTATTTACTCTAACACCCCCCCTTAAGTGCAACTTAGAAAAATGCCTTAAGCTCACAAAACTAAGATGAATGCAAAATGGGTCCCAGCAACTAGGCCATTTTAGGTACTCATGTACAATGCAACAAAATGCAACCTCTGTAAATGAGGAAAAAGAGAAAACCACTTGGGAAAAACCCTCCCCCCAAAAGAGGTAAGAACCTAGTGAAGAACTGAAGAAGTCTCCAACTAGGAAAATATCCCCTAAAATAGGAACAAGGAGTGATCATGAAGAGCATCACTGAAGCATGAAGAAGCCACAAAATATGCCAAACTACTAATCTAAAGAACCTCCATGGAAGAAGAAAAGAAACTCCATGGAAGAAGAAGGCATGAACTGAGCATGTCTATATGGTAGATGATCCATCTCATTGAAATGCATAGGTTGCCAGCAACTGCAATCGCCTTGTATATAGGATCAACCACTGAATACATAGTTTACACTAACGAACCATCGAACCATGGATGCATTAGAACAATAGCATAAAACCCCCTTAATGCAGACGGGGTGTGATGACAGGCAACTGAGAAGGTGGGCCAAAGTCTCCTACAGACAAACCAAGAACGATGAGAGAGGAAAAGAGGTATAGACACCTATAAAGACATGGTCAAACTGACTCTACATGGGGCTAATTTCATGGAAGCGACACTAACTTGACAAAGGAAGAATGCCTAAAATAGAAAACAACTATCCCCCCATGGTGCTTTATGAAAATAGTACATGTACAACTAACTCAAAACAACGTTCATGATCCCCAGAATGCAAAAGTGGCACTTTATCTTAGTGTGATACATAAAAGTGCTTCAAAATGATAGCTACAATGATCAAAATTGAAAGCAAGCTGCAACAAAACAAAGTACAACCTAAAACAAGAGAAACCATGCCAGGAAAATGATCCTCAGGTCTAAAACACTCAAAATATCTACCATATAGCTGAAATTCCAAAACTATGATAGAAAGAGCATGAGCCAAAAACTCAAGAAAAGGACTACATTTTTGAAAAGGTGACAGAACTAGCTTTCCAAAAATATAAAGTTTTCAAAAAAAAGGCATGGGACGCAAAAGATATGCATGCTAGAGTCAAAAATAAAACTTTAGACTTCAACTAAAAAATGGGCTACAAAAATGCATCAAAATCTAAAAATACCTACACCAATGTCTCTGTCTCAAAACCAGCTTTTTGGCACTTCTTTCGGATCAGAAAAAGATGTCCGTATGCTCAAGTTATGGCCAAAAAACCAATAGTAGGTCCAAAATGACCCTAGGAGAGGTGCAAGAAGGTGCTAATGTGCTGACATCATGCTGATGTCATGCTAATGTCAGTAAACAACTGTAGAAAAGTTGATGGCCATGTGGTCGTCACTACAAAAAAGAAGGCCACGTGGCTACCATGTGACAATGCCACGTGGACACCATGTGGCAAGTACGAAAGATGTGGCAGATGTGATGTGGTAGGGCCATGTGGCAATGTGCCATGTGGCACACGTGCCACGTGTCACACTTGCAGCTACCAACTATGCTATAGCTATCAAATGACAGACTGCCACGCGAGTGTCGAGTCTGCAATGCCTGTGGAGTGGCGGGATTGGAGGTGGAGCAACGAAAGACCTGGTGGACAGTGGTGCTGTAAGGTGGAGACGTGGTGGGGAGGAGTGCAGAGGTGGAGGCGGGGAGGTGCCACTGGTGGCGGTCGAGCTAGGCTGCTTGCCAGTGGCTCAGGCGGCTGTGGTGGTCGACAAGCAGTGCACAGGTGGTCGCCTGGCAGCACACTGGCAGTACTGTTAAAAATATTTTTTTAAAAAAAAAATTGCCAAAAAAGTCCGTACAATCTGTACGGCAGCCTATAGGGCTAAAAATATTTTCCTTCTGGAGCTCTGTCTCCAAAATCAAAAAGCTTTATATGAATCCTGACTGCAAACAGCCTTCTGGATCCAGTGGTGATGTCCGTTTGGGCTGAAAGTGCTCTAAAAATTTGTTGATCCCCTAATTTGAAGAAAAAATACAGAAACAAACTAGGGTTTGTGACTTCAAATCATAGATTCAAAATTCTTCAACGAAGCAATAGTAGGAAAGCTCTGATACCATGTTGGAGTTGATGAAAGCCAACTCCAAAGATGCTCAAGATTACCTACATGCAAAAACCTGTCAAAGAGAAGCCAAGGAGAGGAAGAGCATAGAGCAAGGGAAAAACCTTAAATGGACATTAGAGACCACAAAATATTGAAACACAAAAGAAAAATGTATTTACAATATGCAAGAAGTGATGTGATGTGAAAATAAAAAGAGGGAGCCCGCTTATAAAGAGCTCATGGAAGCTTGTAGAACAAGCTAGAAGGTGGTAGAAGATAAGGATGACAACTCAACAGACATCCACAAAAGGTGGAACATGCTAGAAGGGAACAAACTTCTGTGTTGTCAACAACTAACCACTACATGCATTAAATACAAAATATTAAATAAATAAATTTACCTAAATAAGCTTAAGTAATAGAATAAATAATTAATTAGTTACTCTAACATGAATTAGTTACTATTAAAATAAAATGTTATAGCTTAGTAAATACTGAATGCACTTTGTAACTAATTAACTTTGTAGATCTTAAGATATTGTTAGTGATTACTTAATCTTAATTGCAAGCATGAAAGAAATAGCATGAACACATATGACACCAAGATTTAACATTGAAACCCAAATTGGGAAAAATTGCCAATTGTAACTAGTTACTATTTTTCACTCTTCTAAAGTGAGTCCTATTAGGAGCCAACCCTATTAAAGTTTACAAAACACACTGTTAGGTGTGACCTTGTTAAAAGATTTAATCACCTTATTAGGAGTGGTTGTGTTAGATGTCTTGAAACAATTCAACAGATTTGCCACCTTGTTAGAGGATTTACAAATGGTTGTTAAACCAACTCTGTTAGGAGATTTAGATCACTACTACAATGGCTAGATAATAATAGTTAAATGAACTGATTGGGATGCAACTGAATTTTTGATTGTAGATCTCTATTCTAGCTAGTACTTAATCCTATCTGATCGAATATAGCTTTTTTTCTCCACAAGGATATTCTATTATCCTTCAAAATCACTTCCTCTCTTAATCTCTTGCAATTCATTCATCACAACTTGCACACTTGATACCACAACTTGACCTTTTAAGTATACCTTTCATATTGTCAAATTAGCTCAAATATAATTTAGAATAATTAATATTCATCACCATAGTTAGCTAAAACCAATAAACAAATCAATTGAGCTTAATATACCAAAATAAGAAAAACCTTCATTAGCCCACCCAGCTCTGTAGAAACTAACTCAGAAGTAATTTTCTATGTTAACCAATAGAAGCTCGGTTAACACTGCAAACTTGCAAAAATCCTTTAGTAATTGAGTGAGCTCAGTTAACACTCTTCTTCTGCATGATTTCCTTCGACACCTGAGTGGACTTGGTAGACACTATCTTTTGCATAGAAACGCTTGGTAGACATGAAAAACTGTCTTCACTGCTCGAGTGAGCTTGGCATGTACTAACTAAAAATGATATGACATTTGTGTAACATTAAAGCCAACACACAATTGATTAATTATATCCAAAAATACCCTTCTTTGGAATTGATGGCAACACAACATGTAATAACACAATGAAATTTTGAGAACAAGACTCCCTTAGTCAGTAAACTTTAGTTTGCAACAATCTTCTGCCAAGTTCATTCTCTTTTGATGTTTCCTTATAGAACTTCTCCCTCTTTGTAGAATTCTCCCTCTTTGAATTTTCTTCATAGAACTTCTTCGTCTATGAAATAACAAAAATTTGAGAGAGATATATGATAGTAAACTTCTTCCTGTTTGACAACAAATGCCAAAGACAACAATTTTGATTAGTATCAATGTACCTTAATTACTAATTCATTTGCAATATGCCCTTGTCAATACTACATCAACTAACTTATCTTCAACTTAGTTCTTGTTGATGCATCACTAAACTTTATTTAGTGAGCTTAAGATAGGGGAATGATCCCTAGCTTACCTCTTAGATAAAAAAAATGCATCCTTAGGTAATGGCTTGGTAAATATGTCTACAATCTATTCTTTTGTATTCACATATTTCAATTTGACTTCTTTATCCTACACTAATTCTCTTAAAGAGTGATATTTAATAGCAATGTGCTTTGTTTTGAAATGCATCACTAGATTCTTTGATATGTTGATTACACTAGTATTATCACAATATATGACTATTGGATCTTTGATTTCTACCTTCATTCCTTCCAACAATTGTTTATGTGACACCTCACCCAATCCGTCGTAGTATAGATGACATAATTGCATTGTGGTACTTTTAGTTTGGTATTTTAATATCTACATTTTGATGATCCATATTTATGTTTGCACATTAAGGCTTAAATGATATAATTAATGATTTTGTTCATGAACTAGACCTTTCCTATTGCTTTGATAGAGGCTAAATCGTAGAAATTCTTGTGATTCATTATTTATATTCGGTATTTGGATATTTGACATTATTCAAGATCTAGTAGGACAATGGCTTACTTTATCAATTGATTTTGACACTTACAATAGTGTTCTGCTTCTACGATATGCACAACAAAACTTATATTGTGACTGGAATGATTGAACACATATGGATGCAAGTTAATGACATGATGAAATTAGATTATAATATGATAATTACGATGATCTATGATAAGTAGATAAATGATAATTTGACTACAATGGCTTATGATGTAAATGCGGATAAATGTTAATTTGATAATGATGATTTAAGATTTAATGTGGTATGCAGATAAATGTTAATTTGATTATGATGAGTTATGATACATAGACATATGTTGACTTGATTTTGATATGTAGATCCTGATATTTTAACATTTTGAATGATTTACTTGAAATGATTGGGAAAGGAAATTTATTGTAATTATGTTAATAAGATTATGTAACAATTGAAATTATAGGCATTTATGATATTTATTCATATAACCTCCTTGGACTACTGATGCTTGAGTTGGATGTGTAGGAAGTGGAACCATGGATACATTGGGGGGGAAACAAGTTCCAAACTTGTGTGAACACAGTTTAACCAAGGTGAATCTTTGGAAGATTCAAAAAGCCTCATTGTGAAAATGTTTTGTTCGTAATGTAACTTTGTTTGCATGAGGAAATGTTTAATCATAAGTTAGGTGCATTAGGAGTGTGTCATGGTAAGGTGAATGTGCTTTATGTGTCGCTTAACACTTGTGAATTTTATATGTGATTGACGTGACATTTTGGGTTGGACCATGGTGGAAATTTACCCTAAAACTAATTACCCTATTAATAAGTAATTTAAACCCACTTGACAAGGGAAGGATGGGTCTCAATCATAATAAATTCGAATTTGGACTTGACTAGGGTTTTGAGGGGTCATTAGGTGATCCCAAAGTGTCTTTTAGGTGAAAATAAGTTACCCATATGATAGTACATCATGGCAGGGACCTAATTTTAATCATGTGAGTGCCTAGATAGCCTAGGGAGCCCCTTTACCCATGCATTCTTCCATCAATTCGAATTTGGAGTTGTCATATGTGTTTTCCCCATGTTCCCACTAAGTCAAAAATAGAAAAGTTAGAGGAGACAAGTTTGTAAGAGAAAATGGCTTAGTGTTTTTGCTAAAAATAGTTAGTGTGAAGGCCTTATTAAAGTGTCTTGGGAAAACTAGTGGGGCATTCACCCACTCTCTAATTTTAGAGACAATTAAGTTTTGGAAGGAGATGAAGGGAGCTCTACTACAACTATCCTAACCCTAGCTTGGACCAATGTTAGTGTTCCAAACCATGCTTGATTCTCATTCTTGAGTATTGCAAAGTAGATTTGCAAGTATGAGGAGTGTGTCAATGGAATATGCATTATAGTGGAAGTCTTGCATCTTGGATGGATATTGTGTTGTTGTGAGAATATGTAGTGTTCTTGTTGCATTATGATCTTTGTCATTGTGTTGTGGAGAAGTGAATGTGTCTTGTGCTCATGAAGATTGTGTTCTTGGTTTTTTTTTGTTGTTATTCATTTGTTTTGTTGTTGTTTCTTTTTTGAATGTGAGTGTTGATTGTGATTATGGGTGTGAAGGCTTCACTCACCCTTGGGAGGGCAAAGAAGCCTTGGGTGAAGGGCACAAGTTGGGTGTGACATTGCAGGTGAGAAAAGAAATCTTTTTCTTTTACCTCATGATGAGGTTTGTTATTATCATGGAGCATGGGCTCCATCATGGCCATGAATCTTTTTGTTTGGGAGGTATAAGGAGGTTTTGTGGATGAGGAGAAGATGGTTGTTTGAAGGCCTTGAGAGGAAATGCAGTGACAATATGTTTTTTATGTTGTTGTGGCCTTGAGAGGTAAAATGCATTGGCAATATGATATATATATGTTGTTAGAATTTCTCCTCCTTAAAGATCCCACCTTCACCCAACATTTTATGATTCCAATGGTGAATCATTGTGCAAGCCATGGGAGGGTGTTGATTGTGTTTGTGTTGTGTTTTCATGTAAAGTGTTGTGAAGTATGTGTATAACCTATTTGGTTCGTGTTTCCCCTGCTCAGTGGGTGGCTTCATGGAAGCCTAGGTTGGGAGGTGAGCCTCCATGGATCCAAGTTTTGTGTTGTATGTGCAGGTTTGGTAAAGATGCATTCTATGAAGTATTAGGTTTCACCCAGTCAAGTGGAGAAGATCCCAAAAGTGTAAAGAAGGCCCAAAGTTCATGTTTTCTCAATGTTCATTTTTTTCCAATGTTCATGATCTTGAAGGTCTCTTGTTTTGTTTCATTGTGAGGAAAAGATATTGTGCCTATGTTACCATGTGATTATGTAGAGGGAAGGATTTGAGGTTGTTGGTTATCTATGTCACTTTGTAAGAAATTACCATTGAAGTTTTATGCATTATGAAAGCATTAGAATGAGTTGTGACATGCATTGGTATCATTTGAAAGTTGTGGAAAGAAGTTTTGGAAGGTTGTACACTTGTACTTTACTTGTAATGAAATCTTATGAGACTTGAAGTTAGATTGTTGTGACTTTTCTCTTTGATGCATTGGTAAATATGCATTTCATAAATGACATGTAGAATGAAATTATTGAGAAGTAGTATACACTTTCACTTGCAATAAATATGAGTATCTTTCTGCTCAATTTAGTATAATTAGAATTTATATGCCATAAATGCATTGTGGAAGAAAATGTGCATGGTTGGTGAATTCATGCCATAGTATTGTTTTACAATTTATAGGTACTTAATGAGACTGAAGAAATTTATTATGTTGAATAATTTTTTTTGTATATGCGTAAATACTATTTTCTGTAAAATCCAAGTTCAAATAACATCCTATTATCATCCATCTTGATCACTAAAAATACTAAGGTGAAGTCAAGAGAAAATTTGTTAGAAAAAAAAAAAAGCTTGTTGTAGGTCCACATTTTCCTCTCTAGAAAATGTATGGAGAGAGGAATAAAAGCCTCTCCTAAAATATAGAGTAATATTTTAATCAAGGGAAGACTCCTAGAATCCTAAACTTGAAGAAATAATTTTAAATATATATATATATATATAACATATGGGTATTCTTGTAGACCCAAGTGTAAAAAAAAATCCTTCTAAAAATAGCACAACTTAAATCCTGTGACCCCAAATCTGCATAAAGTACAATTATCTGCTAATGAGCAAGGACATGTCACATTGATGGAACATTAGCATACACTCTTAACACTAAACTAGCAGTCACCCTGTCCTATGTCACTTTTTAATCCTTTAAAATATATATCTACTAGCTTATATATAATTATATATATATATAAAATGCCGAGAGTCATCCTTCTCGAGGCACCTATTTTAATTTAAATCGTAATGGTTTTTTTGTGTTGGATACGATTTGAATTAAAATAGGTGCCTCGAGAAGGATGACTCTCGACATTAAAATATATATAAGTATATATATATATATATATATATATATATATATATATATATATATATATATATATATATATATATATATATATAAAAGCTAGTAGCAGTCACCGCGGATATGGAAGATATGATAATAATTTTAATATTTTATATATATATATATATATATATATATATATATATATATATATATATATATATATATATATATATATATATATATATATATATATATATATATATATATATATATATATATATATATATATATATATATATATATATATATATATATATATATATATATATATATATATATAAGTATATATAAGTATATATATCTAAGTTTAACCCTAACCCTAACTCTAACTCTAACTCTATCTCTAACTTTGATTCTCCCCCTAACCCTAACCTTAACCCTTTATAATCCTAAATCTAATGCTAATTCTAACCCTAACCCTGAGCCTTACTATAACTCTAATCCTAACTCTACTTCTAACTCTAAATGTAACCCTAATTTAAACCCATATTCTAACTCTAACCCTAACTCTAACTCCAACTCTATCTCTAACCCTAACCCTACCCCTACCCCTAATTCTAACGCTAACTCTAACTCTAACTCTAACCCTCACTATAATTATAAATCTAACTCTAATTGTAACCCTAACACTAACCCTAACTCTAACACTAACTCTAACCCTAATCATACTCATAATCCTAATCCTAACACTATATATAATGGTAATACTAACCTTAACACTATATGTAACTCTAACTCTAATCCTAACCCTAATTCTAATCGTAAACCCAATCCTAATTCTAACCCTAACTCTAACTCTAAACCTAAATCTAACCCTAAATTTAACCCTAACTCCAGCCCTAACCCTAAATCTAACCCTAACCCCAACTCTATCTCCAACTTTAACTCTAACTTGATCCCTAACTCTAACTCTAATTCTAACCCTAACCCTAACCCTAACCCTAGCCTCAATTCTAGCCCCAATTATAACCCTAAAACTAACACTAACACTAACACTAGAACTAACACTAATTATAACCCTAACCCTAATGCTAACCCTAACTCTAACCATAACTCTTATGCTAGCCATAATCCTAGCCCTAATTCTAACCCTACCTCTAACTCCAACTCTTGTTCTAATTCTAATTTTATCTCTAAATCTAGCCCAAATCTTACCTTTAAATCTAACCCTAACTTTATTTGTAACCCTAATTCTAGCCCTAACCCTAATTATTACCCTTACCCTAACTCTAGCTCTAACTCAATTTGTAACCCTAATTATAACTCTAATTCTACCCCTAATCTTAAGCCAAACCTATATAACCCTAACTCTAACCCTAATTCTAACCCTAACCCCAATCCCAATTCTAGCTCTAACCCTAACCTAATTCTAACCCTAACTATAACTCTGTTCCTAACTCTAACCCTAACTATAACTCTAACTCTAATTCTTACCCTAACCCTTACCCTAATTCTAACCCTAGCTCTAACTCTAATGCTAATTCTAATCCTAACCCTAATTCTTACCCTAAATCTAACTCTAACACTAACTCTAACCCTAACTCCAACTCTAATTTTATCCTTGATTCTAACCCTACCCCTAATTCTAACCCTAACTCTAACTTTGACTCTTTTTGTAACCCTAACCCCAATATTAACCCTCACCCTAACTTTGACTATAAACCTACCCCTAATCGTAACCCTAACACTATATATAACTCTAACTCTAACACTAACCCTAATTCTAATACTAATCCTAGCCCTAACTCTAACCCTAACCCTAATTCTAATCCTAATCCTAGCCCTAACTCTTACCCTAACCCTAAATCTAATAAGGTAACTTTAACCCTAATCCTAATCTAACCCTGATCATAATTTGATCTCTAACTTTAACTCTAACTCTAACTTGAACCCTAACTCTAACTCTAATTCTAACTCTAACTCTTATACTAACACAACACTAACACTAACAGTACCTCTAATTTTAACTCTTACTCTAATTGTAACCCTAACCCTAATGCTAATCCTAACCATAACCCTAACACTAACCCTAACCCTAACCCTAATGCTAACCCTAACCATAACCCTAACACTAACCCTAACCCTAACTCTAACACTAATTCTAATCCTAACCTTAATTCTAACCCTAAATATAACCCTAACTCTAACTCCAACCCTTATTCTAACTCTAATTCTAACTCTATCTCTAACCCTAACCCTAACTCTTATTCTAACCCTAACACTAACCTTAACTTTATTTGTAACCCTAATTCTAATCCTCACCCTAATTCTTACCCTTACCCTTACCCTAACTCTATCTCTAATCCTAACTATATTTCTAACCCTAATTCTAACCCTAACCCTAATCCTAACTCTAACTCTAATTTTAAACCTAACCCTAACCCTAACTCTCTTTGTGCCTACTCTCTAGATACACCTCATAATCTCTTTTTCTCTCTCTCTACATAAAACATGCCTCTATAAGAAACATAATATGAGCTCCTTCTTGTCTACATATATTCTCTCTCTCTCTCTCTCTCTCTCTCTCTCTCTCTCTCTCTCTCTCTCTCTCTCTCTCTCTCTCTGGGTGTGTGTATATACATATTATCACTTATAAAAAGAAATATTATTTCTAGATACTTGTACATATAGGGTTAGGCTAAGGTATATAATTTACTAAATGATTAGTACAATCATATATAGAGTAAGAGTTATAGTTAGGATCCAAGGTTTACAATTTCATTTATATGAAACTTAGTGTTATGGTTAGGGTTAATAAGTGGTTAAATGTTACACTAAAATAAGGGACAGGGTTAAGGGAAGTATGAGATTTAGGTGTAGTGTTGGAGTATTTGGAGTACAACTATGGTCAAATTTGGGATATATGTTATCCAAATGACTCAAATAGATGAAAAATTAATTCATGAAAGGGAATTTATAAGTCCCAACACAACAATTGAGATGATGTTAAAAGTGTGAAAGAATATATAAGAGTCAATTTGATGAAAATTATTTCTCCATGATGATCCCTAACTCTAACCCTAACCCCAACCCCAACTCTATCTCCAACTTTAACTCTAACTTGATCCCTAACTGTAACTCTAATTCTAACCCTAACCCTAACCCTAACCCTAGCCTCAATTATAGTCCCAATTATAACCCTAACACTAACACTAAAACTTACACTAATTATAACCCTAACCCTAATGCTAACCCTAACTCTAACCATAACCCTTATGCTAACCATAATCCTAGCCCTAATTCTGACCCTACCTCTAGCTCCAACTCTTGTTCTAATTCTAATTCTATCTCTAAATCTAGCTCAAATCCTACCTCTAAATCTAACCCTAACCCTAACTCTAACCATAACCCTTATGCTAACCATAATCCTAGCCCTAATTCTGACCCTACCTCTAGCTCCAACTCTTGTTCTAATTCTAATTCTATCTCTAAATCTAGCTCAAATCCTACCTCTAAATCTAACCCTAACCCTAACCCTAACTTTATTTGTAACCCTAATTCTAGCCTTAACCCTAATTATTACCCTTACCCTAACTCTAGCTCTAACTCAATTTGTAACCCTAATTATATTTGTAACCCTAATTCTAACCCTAACCCTAATTCTAACTCTAACTCTAATTGTAACTCTAATTCTACCCCTAATCTTAACCCAAACCCATATAACCCTAACTCTAAGCCTAATTCTAACCCTAACCCCAATTCTAGCTCTAACCCTAACTATAACCCTAACACTAACCATAACCCTAACTCTAACACTAATTCTAATACTAACCTTAATTCTAACCCTAAATATAACCCTAACTCTAACTCTAACTCTAACTCCAACCCTTATTCTAACTCTAATTCTAACTCTATCTCTAACCCTAACCCTAACTCTTATTCTAACCCTAACGCTAACCCTAACTATATTTGTAACCCTAACTCTAACCCTTGCCCTAATTCTTACCCTTACCCTAACCCTAACTCTATCTCTAATCCTAACTATATTTCTAACCCTAATTCTAACCCTAACCCTAATCCCAACTCTAACTCTAATTTTAAACCTAACCCTAACCCTAACTCTCTTTGTGCCTACTCTCTAGATACACCTCATAATCTCTTTTTCTCTCTCTCTACGTAAAACATGCCTCTATAAGAAACATAATATGAGCTCCTTCTTGTCTACATATATGCTCTCTCTCTCTCTCTCTCTCTCTCTCTCTCTCTCTCTCTCTCTCTCTCTCTCTCTCTCTCTCTCTGGGTGTGTGTATATACATATTATCACTTTAAAAAAAAAAATTATTTCTAGATACTTATACATATAGGGTTAGGCTAAGGTATATAATTTACTAAATGATTAGTACAATCATATATAGAGTAAGAGTTATAGTTAGGATCCAAGGTTTACAATTTCATTTATATGACACTCAGTGTTATTGTTAGGGTTAATAAGTGGTTAAATGTTATGCTAAAATAAGGGACAGGGTTAAGGGAAGTATGAGATTTAGGTGTAGTGTTGGATCATTTGGAGTACAACTATGGTCAAATTTGGGATATATGTTATACAAATGACTCAAATAGATGAAAAATTAATTCATGAAAGGGAAGTTATAAGTCCCAACACAACAATTGAGATGATGTTAAAAGTGTGAAAGAATATATAAGAGTCAATTTTATGAAAATTATTTCTCCATGATGATGTGAGACCATTATATATTGTTGAATTTTTAATAATGCTAATGCAATTTTTATTGCAATGATTAAGAATTGTAATCAATAAATATCCCTATCAGTAAGGAATCTATTTAGACTTATGATTTTCTTTCTTAATTAATATATTTAGTAGCCACATATATAATCTAATTAAATAATGACAATATAAACTAAATATATGATTCGTTTATTTTAAATTAATCACTAACTTTAATAAAATACAAGTTTTATTGATAAAGTGACCTTCTTGTTCGCATGAACGATTAAATTTAATTATGAAACATTAAAAATATAAATATTTTGAAACATGCAAATATAAAACTATTATGAAACATACAAATCTAAACATGGAAACCAAAAATATTTTGAAATATGCAAATCTAAAACTAATGTAAAACATGCAAATGTAAAACTAAATTGAAACATACACATTAAAAATCTAAAAAAGAAATGTATTATCAAATATCTAATTCAAAAGGTTTTTGAATCCTTAATCTAAATCAAACATATAAGGCTAAACTATATGAAACTTTAATCTACTCCTGTTAAAAAACTCTAATTGCTCCAATAATCTCCATCTCTTCCTCCCTACAAAAACACAAAATGAAAATGAAATGAGGAGCATTTGTTTTATAATTTATGAGAGAACCCTCATATCCCCCAATAGATGTCTTTTGACATTCCATGAATTTGTTTCAAATTCTCGCACTCCTCAAAAAAAATAAGCATGAATGTGCATGCAAAAATATATTTAACAAAAAGAAAATGTTTTATATTAAAAATTTTAATTAAGTTATTTCAGCCCTATTTTCTTGCGTTCTATTTTTTTGGCCTTATTTTTTCAGGTTCTATTATTTCGGCATCCATTTGGCTTAAATATTATTTTGGCTAGCTATTATTTTGAAAAGTTTATTTAATTTTATAATTCAATAATGTTTTTGATTAGGAAAACAGGTTTTACAAGGATCCTAAAACCCAAAGTTTTACAGCAAAAAACAACTTAAAGCAGAAAAGACAGAAAAAAAGCTGCCTCAAAAGGCCAGAAACAAAAAGGCCCGAAGCCTGAGAAACAAAGGCCAGGAACAGAGCCTGGCGAGCAGACTAGTGTCCCTTCTTTTCCATTGCCTGCAAGGTTTCTGCAGTGTCACTTTCCTTCTGGTTGGCCTCTTCCTCCTGGATCATGGGGAGGAAATGCATCTGGTCCCCCTGACTTTCCTGGATTCCAGTCTCTTTCTGAGGATCTTCTTGGCTGGTTCCGTACTCTGTACTCTGCTCCACATTCCCCACAAGACCGGCATTGGTCAGATAGTCCCCCAGATTAACAATTTTTTCATTCAAGGTATGGAGGGTATCCACAATCTATTTAGTCACAATCTGGTGGATAGAATCCAGCCTTTGGACCTTCTGCTCGAGCTGAGTGATTCTGTCCTCCTGATTGTCTCTGGGGTCCTATAAATCTACTTTAAATAAATCATTAACTTTAATAAACTATAAATTGTATTGATATGGTGGCATTCTCATCTAGATTAATGATAAAATTATGCTTTGAAACATGAAAATATAAATACTTAGAAACATGCAAATGTAAAACTATTGTGAAACATTCAAATCTAAAACATGCAAACCATAACTATTTTGAAATATGAAAATCTAAAACCAATATGAAACATGCAAATATAAAAGTAATTTGAAACATGCACTTTTAAAATATGTAAATGAAAAGTAATATAAAATATATAAATCAAATAGATTTTGAATACAAATCTAAATCTAAATCAAACATGCAAGACTAAACTATTAAATGCAAGCCTAAATAGTTATGAACAGAATTCTAAATCTAAATGAAATTAATTAAAATTGAAATCTAAATCAAAGTAGAATATTATAACTAATTTTGAATTTCAATTTACATCTACATCTAAAACTAAATGAAAATGTAAATAAAAAATAGAAATCTCACCTACAAAAATGTTACTCCAAAACTTCAATCTACTCCTATTCAAAAACTCCAATCTAATCCTCCAATAACCTCCACTTCTTCCTTCCTACAAAAACATAAAATGAAAATGAAATGATGAGCCTTGGTTTTATAACTTCTAAGAGGCTCCTCATATCCCCCAACAGACGTCTCTTCACATTCCACGAATTTGTTTCAAATTCCCCCACTCCCCAAAAAAAAAGTATGAATGTGCATGCAAAATTATATTTAACAAAAAAAAAATCATATTGAAATTATTTCGCCCCTATTTTTTCGGGTCCTAGTTTTTCGGGCCCTATTTTTTTGGGTCCTACTTTTTCGGGCCCTACTATTTCGGGCCTATTATTTCGGCCTCCATTTGGCTTCCTATTATTTCGGCTAGCTATTATTTTGTTTGTAACTCTCACCAAATCTTTTTTCCTTACACGGATTATTCCTTAGAATATTCTTTGTGCTGGGAATTGTTTCTCCCATTGTATATGCCTCTTGGCATAATAACTATTCATGGTCACGTATAGACAATCAACATTTTAAATATATATATATATATATATACAAACTCAAAAATAATGACAAGGACTTACTTGGCGAGTTGACCCTACACTTAATGGGGGACAAGTATTAAATAGCTCTAATTTGATTAAGACCACATCTTCCTACACCTACACTAATGCCTAGCCAGGAAGTAGGTGAAGATTTTCTAAAGTAAAATATGCCCCAATCCCCACCACGCCTTGGTAAGAGATCCATATGTATGGGAGGGCATGAGAGTTGGTGTTCTTGGGGACTTATATAATATTAAATAGACATGACAAAAAAATGCCCCCCTTGCAGCAAGTCAACATCTTTAACACAAAGCAAAAAGGAGAGCAATGTTTGAGCACGTGATCCCATGCCACTCAACTTTGGGGATGTTGACACCAGGATGGGATATAGGAAGGTTAGGAGAATTAAGCATAAGCACATTAATGTTTCTACTAGATGAAAGTTTTGGGCTTAGATGTTATTATTATTATTTTTATTTATAGGGTTATAGGGGTTAATAGCTAGTGGTAGGCTAAATGGAATAATAATAGTTATAAATATTAGATTATTTATAAGGAAATAATAATAATGTTCTTGATAGTAATAATAATGATTGGATGTTAAAATTTAATGAATGATGGAAGTTAATAAGTTATGTTCATTTTGTGCTAGGATATTGATGAAATTGATAGGGGATAATTTAATAAAGAAATTGTTTATAAATAAATAATGTTTAGAATTAAATAAAATTTAGATTAGGTAATAGACCACCAAGAGAAAGAAAAGGACACGGACTTATCTTTGATAATGTTGTAGTTAGTAAGTTAGCCTATACAAGACATTTAGAAATTTCCCGTAATTAAGATATATGACAATTGTTGGATTATAGATTATGTACTTATGGATTGACACTTAATGTAGTAGTTATTTATTTTATAGTTAATTTACAGGGGAAAGAAACCAAATTAAAAAAAAAAAAAAGTTGTGTTTTTCCTCATAAATTTAGGGCATGACATTCTGGTATTAGAGCTCGGTTATGAGACACTAGGCGTTGATGGGTCCATGAACAAATGTACAATTCAAATGTTACCTTCAGAAGAGAAAATATGTAATGATTAATTCTTTAAAAAAAAAAGAGTTTATAATGACGATACAAAGATATAATAAGCAGTAAAAATATATGTACTTTATTGCAAAGAGGTGATGCTCTCCTACAATAATCAGGCTATTGTCATAAAACTAATGTAAATAAGAACTTACATATTAATCTAAATATTTATATAGATAGCATCAATGACCTAGCATTTTTATCACAAAGGTGAACAATGATCTTTCATTAGTGCTATTAATGTAAATAAGAACTTACATATTAATCTAAATATTTATATAGATAGCATCAATGACCTAGCATTTTCATCGCAAAGGTGAACAATGATCTTTCATTAGTGTTATTCTCAACTTTAGGATTAGACATAGATATTATTTTTACCTCTTAATTGTATCAACGCTTTAAAAATATATATATATTAATTACAGAATAAAGGTCATTCAATTTTTTTATAATTATTGATAAATATATCATATTTAGCAAGATATTAATAGTAATTTTTATTTATTTATTTATTTTTTATTTAAAAATAAATTACCTCTAGCATTTCTAGATGAAGGATCTTTTCTAATGCACTACTAATATAATAAAAAAATAAAGCAATAAACAAATATTGAATTTCCATTTGAAAGATCAAATTTATTTTATAGATTTTACTCCATAATCTTTATTTTTATTTTTATTGATTTATTAATTAATTTTCATGATTAATTAAAGAAAATAAGAATAACCTATACATTTTTGCTTCTAATTAACATTAGCTAAACTTGTATTTCTTTATTCATTTGATTGATAAAGAAATAATAATAGTATGTGTCAAAATACACATTTCACAATGCCACTGCATGTAAGAGACTTTAGTGACCATAGATTGAACTAGAATGAAGGATTTGTAAAGAAAATAAATGCAAGATTTTCTATGCAAGTAAATGAATCTAAACGAGATGAAATACAAATTTAATCTAAGAGTTTAATAAGAAAACATTTAAGCTGGAACATGTATGCAATTTAACAACTAAAATGAAAGTATTAAATGAGAATGCAACAAAGCTTTTGAATGCACAAATGTGGAGTACTCAAACTGACAAAGTTTCTTTACTCACAAATTTCATCCTCTCAAATGAGAGACATAAATTCCCAATTTATAGAGAAACCCAAAATAAATAAATGGTGTATATCAATTAGATGAATGGTGGAGATTGAATGAGTGTTCATTTGGAAATAGAAGTTTCCGTTTGAGAGAGAGAGAGAGAGTTAAATGATTTGTTTCCTTGTTCTTTTCAAATTCACTCAATGTTTCCATTTTTCTTTACTCAAAAAGAGATTTTGGAGATTTTGTTAAAATTGTATATTTAAATTCAAATGATAAATATTTGTAGACATTTAATTCAAACAATTAATAAATTCATTTGCCATGTAATTTTAGAAAATGTAAAATTAATTTAATCAAAGTATTAGAAAATTTTAATTGATTTAGTGGGTTTAATAACCAAGATGTTGATATTCATGAATTTATCATTTTAAAAATAAAATAAAATAATTTATTTATTTATTTTAAATTATTTTAGTGACTATTGTAGATTAATGATTTTCTATAATTGGTACCTAAAATCAAGTAGAGTCAATTAGGAATTTGTTGATCAATTGAAAGATGAGGAGCAAATTAGATTCTGAGACTTTTTTTAGGGTATTACAAATATATGAGTACAAGGTATAATATCCATTATATTTAATAGAATATATATTTCATGATCCAATTAGCATTATTACTATAACTAAACAACATTAACTATTTATGGATTAATTATCTGTGACAATTATAATTGATTATCATTAATAATAATGTTGTAGGGTCAGGGTGTCATAAAAATATAGCATCTAAAATTAGTGTGGAAAATGATAATAGTTGAAGGGCATATAACAATATCAAAACATGTTGAATTGAACTATAGAATGATATATTGGATGTGAATACAAGTGTAATATTAATATTTGTTACAATGTAGATAGAAATGGAAATTGACCTCAAAATGATTGATATTAGGGTGGTCATGGAGTACCTGATATATATATAATAGGGTAGAGGAATTATTATCTCTATATAGGGGTCTATGATACTGAAGAATAATCCATTCAAGAAACCATTGATTTGTATAAGGTTTGATCTAATTCTTTGGAGTTATCATTTTTGGAAATCTTATGTCCAGTAGATATAGGGGTTCCAACTAGTCTTGAATATTCTATTCTAAACTTCTTTAGTATCTCCTTGATATACATAGATTGAGTGATGTAGATACCATTTTTGTTCTACTAAATCTATAATCCAATAAAGAATTTTATCTCACCAAACATGGACATCTCAAATTCTTTACTCATTTTCTCTAAAAATTCTTTTCATAAGTCATCATTTCCTATAAATATAGGGTATCATCAACAAATATTTCTGCTAACGCAATCTTCTTATCTAGTCCTTCCTTGATATATAGACTATTGTTATCATTTGTTCTTTGAAAACCAATCTATATCAAATAGTTATATAGTCTTTCATTATAGGCTCTAGGGGCTTGTTTGATACCATATAGTGCTTTATGTGATTTTCAAACCATGTCATTTTTGTTAAGATCTACAAAACTTTCTGGCTATTCAATGTAGACTTCCTCATCAAGAATTCCATTCAAGAATGCAGATTTAACATCCATCTGATATACTTTGAATCCTCTATGAGCCACATATGTAAGTAGAGTTCTAACATCTTCTAATCTTGCAACAAGGGAAAAATTTTCACCATAATCAATACCTCTTTCTTGAGAATAGCCTTTACATACCAGTCTTGCTTTGTTTCTAGATACTTTTCCATCTTCATTTAGCTTATTTCTAAATACCCATTTTGTGCCAATTACATTGTTATTCTTAGGCCTAGGAACAAGAGTCCAAGTATTGTTCTTCTCTATCTATTCTATCTCCTCATTCATAGCCTCAATCCAATTTTCATTCTCCAAAGCACCTCTAACATTTCTATGTTCAAATTCAACAAGTAAACATGTACCCTTTAATTTGTTTCTTGTCATTGTTCCATCTGATTTGTCTTTAATGATCTAATTAGGTGCATGATTCCTTCTGACATATCTTGCTAACATAGGCTCTTTGGGATTTGAATGAATTCCACTATCTTCATTTTGAACTTCAACTTCAAGCTTGGGTCCTTCTATCTGTGGCTTGGGTCCATTAGACTTGGTTTGAACTAGCTCAATAGCTTTTGAATGTGATTCAATTTGCACTTCTTGCAACTCGGTAACCATTGGAGATTTAGGGAGCTCAAGAGATGAAGTCTCCTTTCTCTCAAATAGATTTGGTAGTGTATCAGGTTCATAGTAGATGAATCTTTTGTAATCCTCTAGCTCCTTTTTGCTTTCTTCTTCACTCTTTTCTAAAAACTCATCAATTCTTATATGTGCACTTTCTATAATCTTGTGAGTGGAAAAATTCAAACATTTGTATGCTTTACTTCTATAAGAGTATCCTAAAAATATGCCTTCATCACATTTTAAATCAAATTATCCTTTCCTAGATTCTTTCAAGATATAACATTTGTTGCCGAATACTTTCAAGTAACTTACATTGGATTTGTAGCCATACCTGTAGTGCCTCTCCCATTTGAATTTTGTGAGTCATCCTAATGGATGCAACCTAGTTGATCTCTCCTTGAGATGGGATCATGATTGTGACCCTGAGTGGTCTACACTGTCGAGATGTTTGGATTTATGTTTCTGCATTGATTGCTTTGATTGATTTATGAGATTATGTTATGATTTATGGTTCACTGAGGTTTGTGCCAGTGGTTACCAAGATTGATGTGGTATCATTAGGTTGTTCTGTGATTACCCTGAGATGTGTGCAGAGATTACACTATGTACTATTACCATGCTACATTGGACTAGGTTCCTGTAGCAGTGGGTAGTCAGGCTTATGACTCTATTTTCTTATATGTTTTAAGTGTCTTTAAATGTTGTTTAAACAATCATTATTTAATTCTTAGCAATTAGAAATGGATTGTTCGTGTTGGATTATTTGGTTATGTGCTACAGATATTTACTTTGTCATATTTTGATCTGAGAGATATCTGTTACTTATGTTATGTTTGCATTTGAGATGACCCGAGGGTCAAATGTTATACTTTGATTTCAGTATCATAGATTTTAGACTACTATGTTGTTCAGTTGATCATATTGCATGATGATGCCATTTTGAGATGACAATATTTTTTTTTAATGATATATGGTTATCTAGTATTTGGACATACCTCTGATCATATTAGGTGATGGATTTAATGCTATGGTTATTTACTTCATTCCTGCATTGTTATGCTATATGCAAATATGAGTGATGTAAATAGATTATTTTAATATAATTAAATAAATGGTTAAATTAGGTGATTTAATGCATTTATTGCTTTTGCTATGTTATCATATGTAATTGCACTTGATCATGTTGTTTAGCATGCAGGATTTATATCCCTGGTAGTGGCACATGGAGTTAGTGATTCAACCATTCATATTTTACCAATGTTGTCCTTATATGGTCGACATATCCTTAATTAAATGTTTAATTAAAACCTTTTAGTGATTATTAAATCTGAACTCATTTACATTATGTGATTAGACTAGTGAGCATGTCTGTGCATTTAAAGTTTTGCATTGTTGCGAAAGTTGTTAAGGAGATTTTTGTGTTTTTGAGTTTTTGGACTTTTTAATTCTTTTATTTTAATTTTTGGCAGCTTTTCCATAGATGAATTCCTATTTATAGGAATAGCTTATTTTCATTTGGGTCGATTTAAGGTTTAACTAGGTTGGCTGGTTATTTTCCCTAATCGATTATTCACTTGAAAAGTGAATAAATATCCAAAAAGGAATTTAATTCTTCACTTCTCACTTTTGAATTAAAAAGTTTGAGAGTAAAACCCAAAATCCTCTTCATGAGGATTTATTGTTTTGTTCGTTGTGGGAGCTATGGGTGTGGGATCATCACGAGGTTGGGCTTGTTGGATCCAGCTTAGGGAAACCTTGAATTGCCACGATTTTTAGCTACTTTTGCGATATATTTATTTTATGGTTCAGATTCCCATTTTTCTCTTTTTGGCTATGAGGTAGGGCTTTCCTATTTTATTGTTTCTACTCTTTTTCTGCTTCTATTTTTGGTAGCTATTTGTTTGGAGGTTGAGAACTAGTGTTCCCATTTGTTTTTGTATGTTATTTCTACCCGATTGGGCAGGTACGAATGTTTCTCTATTTTTTGGGATGAGGGTTTGGAGTTTTACGTTGTTATGCTAGCCATTTTTGCATATGGTGTTCAAACTTGTTTATTTTTGAATTTTTTGGGAATTTTGTGCCCAAAGGCCAACTGGGTTTTAATTTTGTAGTTTTCCAAAAAAATTGAGGTTTTTACCTCATTTTGCGTGCCACCCTATGTTTTTTAGTTTTCTTGGCACAATATGCATCGTGGACCTAGTTGATCCATTTGGATATCAGTTAGACCACTATTGCACTTTTATGTTGCATTGGGATGCATGTTGCAGTCGTACTCTTGACATTCTATTCAGTTGAGTGATTTTTACCTGGTGTTATTGTTTCTTTTAGACCTTTTCTTTTGTTTCATGAGCACTAGGATTTGTGTAGAATCCATACTCTTGGATTCAAGCTAGTTGAGTGAGTTCATGATGTTTGGTCTTGTTGCATCATTGGGATTCATGTAGAATCCATACTCTCAGATTGAGGCCGATTGAGTGATTTTATGATGTATGGTTTTATTGGCTTTGGGATTCATGTAGAATTCATCCTCTTGAGTTTTTTTCAGTTGGGTGTTTTGTTTTGCATTTTGTTCTCATATTGTCCTTGTGTTGTGATCTTTGTGATGGTGGTGTACCACACATGAGTACGTGCACTTACATTTCTCTAGTGACTTGCGAGGGCCAATCTTCTATGGTACTTTCAAAAGTTATGATCATTAGGATTGGGATGGGAGTATGCATGCCCATGGGCACTTGTTGTAGGATGAGCATGGGTAGGGTAGGGTAGACTATGGAGGGGGCTTCTATCTCATAGCCTGGTGACCTCAGTCCCATAGGGTTGGTAGAGGATAGGAAGTTTTAAATAAGTGATAACTAAATAAAATGTGTGTACGGGAATAAAACTTAAAGATAATAAAATGTTGTGTCGAGCCATTCCATTGAGGGATGCTAATTCTGCACAATCCAAGCTTGGGATTTTTGATGCCAAGCGACTCTCCATGATGTTAGTCCCTACTTAGTAGCCTATTGAGTGTTTGACTAGGACCTGTACTCCTTGCATTGTCTTAGGTTCTTGGTTGCAGCCATCATACTGTCTAGTGTGAGTATTAGCCTTGGATGTTGTTTTTTATGTGTGTTTTTGGTTGGATCATTATCTCCATCAACACAGTGGGTGTGGACCTATGGGTTCCATGTGGTTGGGAGGCGTAGCTACCTTCATCACTACTAGGGACTAGTGTACAAAGATGGTCTAGTCCTAGTACGACCGTTGTTGGATGTTTTCACTTGATGCTTTAGGTTCTGGAGTATGCTTTCTTGTGATTTATGCTTTCATTAAAATGCTTGGATATCATGTTTACATGATGTTAGTTTATTTGATGCATTCCCTTATTATGATGTTCAACATGAAATAGGTGATCTTATCTACTTGTAGGATTATTTGGTGCTTTACTACTCACATGTTGGATTTCTTTATGCTTATGTTGGTAAAATATTTAGTTTTGACATCCCTATTACAATAGTACCAATAATCGAATCGGTGACTTGGGATGTTACGTGCAGGGGATGGCTAGGATCCATGATGGTCTTATGATGCTATTGATGGTTGGGAGGAACTGCGTACTTAGTTGGTTGTTCAGTTATTGCAATATTATTTATATACATTACAATGTTTCTTTTGTTAAATGTGATGTTTATTTCAGTATGTTCATTACTGCTATGGTTTAGATGGATAGATGTTCCTCTTTCCTTGTTGTTGATGCACTTGAGTGTTCATTCCTCAATTTACGTGCATTCGATACTCACCGGTGTGGAGGTTTCCATATTTTTATGCTTTTTTTTTGCATTTTGTTGTTGTGCTGATTTGTTTTCTAGCATGGAAATGCATGTCCTCATGCAAGACCATGCAAGTCCTTGCGTGGTGCATAGGGAAGCCTTGCACGAGAATGAAATCCCTCCTACAATGCTCAAGAGTCCTCGTGCAAAGCCATCAACTTTCTTGTGTGAGAAATAGGGGCTATCTAGGCTTGTTGGATGAAGGTTTGAAAGTTGGTTTTGGAAACCTTTTTGGGTTTTACACCTTCTTTGTTTTAATTCCTTATACTTAAGATATATTTTAATATATGCAATGAATCTTTTGAGATAGCTTTTAGACCTCTCAGAAATGAGATAAAGATTCTAGGAAATTTCAGGGCTGCATAAATCTAGACTTAGCCAATTTTTAGGGCTTCAGGATTTTAGGCTCAGCTAAATTTTAGGATTTTGGTTTTTACCTCAGCTTGGTGTTTTGTTGATAAGTGGTCATTTCTTGAGCCCTCATCATGTGTGTGGTCGTTGTTGGCTTTTGTTTGCTTGTGTTTGTTTGGTAGTGGCATTCAGAGATTCATTGGTTGTCAAGATTGTGGTGAAGTCTTCCGTTGTGATATTTGTGATCCCTATATGATGTTTTCATGGGCATTCATACTCATAAAAAAAGAATTTTGGCTTGTATCTCATCCTTGTTTCCAAGGATCTCTGGGTGGGGCATTACATCTTATGGTAATAAAACTTAAAGATAATAAAATGCTATGCCGAGCCATTCCATTGAGGGATGTTGAATCCGCATGATCCAAGCTTTGGCTTTTTGATGCCAAGCAACTCTCCATGATGTCAATCCCTACTTAGGAGCCTATTGAGTGTCTAACTAGGACTTGTACTCCTTGCATTGTCTTAGGTTCTTGGTTACAACCATCATACTGTCTCACGTGAGTGTTAGCCTTGGATGTTGTTTTTTATGTGTGTTTGTGGTTGGATCATTATCTCCATCAGCACGATGGGTATGGACCTATAGGTTCCACATGGTTGGGAGGGATAGCTACCTTCACCACTGCTAAGAATTGATGTATAGAGATGGTCTTGTCCTAGTGCGACCATTGTTGGATGTTTTCACTTGATGCTTCAGGTTTTGGAGTATGCTTTCTTGTGATTTATGCTTTCATTGAAATGATTGGATATCATTTTTAGATGATGTTAGTTTATTTGAAATATTCCCTTATTATGATGTTCAGCATGTAATAGGTGATTTTGTCTACTTGTATGATTATCTGATGCTTTACTACTAGCATGTTAGATTTTCTTATGCTTATGTTGGTAGCATGTTTAGTAGTGACATCTCTATTATGATAGTACCGATGATCAGATTGGTGTCTTGGTATGTTACACATGGGGGATGGCTAGGATCCATGATGGTCTTATGATGCTATTGACAGTTGGGAAGAACCACATACTTAGTTGGTTGTTCAGTTATTGTGATGTTATTTCTGTACATTGTGATGTTGCTTTTGTTCACTGTGATGTTTATTTTAGTATGTTCATTACTACTATGGTTTAGATGGATAGATGTTCTTCTTTCTTTGTTGTTGATACACTCGAGTGTTCATTTGGTACTCCCTGGTGTGGAGGTTTCCATATTTTTATGCTTTTTGTTTGTTTTTTTTTTGTCGCACTAATTTGTTTTCTCGTGTGGAAATGCATGTCCTTGCATGAGACCATGCAAGTCCTTGTGCAGTATGCAGGGAATCCTCACATGAGAATGAAAGCCCTCATGTGATGCTTAGGAGTCCTTGTGCAAAGCCATGCACTTTCTTGTGCATGATGGTGTAAGATCTCGTGAAAAACTTGAGACTAGTGTACTTTCTTGTGCAAGAAACAAGGGCTATCTAGGCTTGTTGGATGAAAGTTTGAAAGTTGGTTTTGGATACCCTTTTGGGTTTTACACCTTCCTTGTTCAAAATAGATTTCCTAAGGAAAAAATATATTGTTTAAGTATTTAATTCCTTATACTTGAGATATATTTTAATATATGCGATGAATCTTTTGAGATAGGTTTTAGACCTCTCAGAGATGAGATAAAGATTCTAGAAAATTTTAGGGCTTCAAAAATCCAGACTTGGCCAATTTTTAGGGCTTCAAGATTTCAGACTTAGCCAAATTTCAGGATTCTACTTTTTACCCCAGCTTGGTGTTTTATTGATGAGTGGTCATTTCGTGAGCCCTCATCATGTGCGTGGTCGTTGTTGGCTTTCATTTGCTTCTGTTTGTTTGGTAGTGGCATTCGAAGATTCATTGGTTATTGAGATTGTGGTGAAGTCTTCCATTGCAATCTTTGTGATCCTTGTATGATTTTTTCATGGGCATTCATACTAGTAAAAAAAAAAATTTGGCTTGTATTTCATCCTTGCTTCCAAGAATCTCCAGGCAGGGCATTACATCTTATGGTAATAAAACTTAAAGATAATAAAATGTTGTGCCAAGCCATTCCGTTTGAGGGATGCTAAATCTACATGATCCAAGCTTTGGCTTTTCAATGCCAAGTGACTCTCCATGATGTTAGTCCCTACTTAGTAGCCTATTGAGTGTCTGACCAGGACTTGTACTCTTTACATTGTCTTAGGTTCTTGGTTATAGCCATCATACTATTTGGCATGAGTGTTAGCCTTGGATGTTGTGTTTTATGTGTGTTTGTGGTTAGATTATTATCTCCATCAGCACGGTGGGTGTGGACCTACGGGTTCCACATGGTTGGGAGGCATAACTACCTTCACCACTGCTAGGGACCGGTGTACAGAGATGGTCTTTTCCTAGTGCAACCGTTGCTAGATGTTTTCACTTGATGCTTCGGGTTCTAGAGTATGCTTTCTTGTGATTTATGCTTTCATTGGAATGCTTGGATATCATGTTTAGATGATGTTATTTTATTTGATGCATTCCCCTATTATGGTGTTCAACATGTAATAGGTGATGTTATCTACTTTTATGGTTATCTGATGCTTTACTACTAGCATGTTAGATTTCCTTATGCTTATGTTGGTAGCATGTTTAGTAGTGACATCCCTATTACAACAGTACCGATGATTAGATCAGTGGCTTGGGATGTTACACACGGGGGATGGCTAGGATCCATGATGGTCTTATGATGCTATTGATGGTTGGGAGGAATTGCGTACTTAGTTGGTTGTTCAATTATTATGATGTTATTTCTGTACATTGTGATGTTGCTTTTCTTCACTGTAATGTTTATTTCAGTATGTTCATTACTACTATGGTTTAGATGGATAGATGTTCCTCTTTCCTTGATGTTGATGCGCTTGAGTGTTAATTCCTTGATTTACGTGGATCTGGTACTCCCTAGTGTGGAGGTTTCCATGTTTTTATACTTTTTCTTTGCATTTTGTTCTCGCGCTAATTTGTTTTCTCACATGAAAATACGTGTCCTTGCGCAAGACCATGCAAGTCCTCGCATGAGAATGCAAGTCTTCGTGTGGTGCATAGGGAATCCTCGCATGAGAATGAAATCCCTCGCATGAATCCATGCACTTTCTCATGCATGGTTGTGCAAGATCTTGCACAAAACTTGAGACCAGTGTACTTTCTCACATGAGAAATAAGGGCTATCTAGGCTTGTCGGATGAAAGTTCAGAAGTTGGTTTTGGACACTCTTTTGGGTTTTACACCTTCCTTGTTCAAACTAAATTTTCTAAGGTGTTTAAAATATATCGTTTAAGTATTTAATTCCTTATACTTAAGATATATTACAATAAATGCCACGAATCATTTGAGATAGGTTTCAGACCTCTCGGAGATGAGATAAAGATTCTAGAAAATTTTAGGGCTTCAAAACTCTAGACTTAGCCAATTTTCAAGGCTTCAAGATTTTAGGCTTAGCCAAATTTTAGGATTTTTCTTTTTACCCTAGCTTGGTGTTTTGTTGATGAGTGGTCATTTCTTGAGCCCTCATCATGTGCGTGGTCCTTGTATGATGTTGTCATGGGCATTCATACTTGTAAAAAGTAATTTTTGGCATGTATTTCATCCTTGTTTCCAAAGATCTCTGGACGGGGCATTACAATACCATAGTTCATACAGAGTGAGGTTTAAGTCTTTCTTCAACTTAACTTGGTTCAAGGTATGAACTGTAGTGTTGATTGCTTCCTTCCAGTATTTGATAGCAACATTCTTTTCAATCATCAATGTTCTTGCATAATCCATGATGGATCTATTTCTTCTTTTAGCAATTCCATTATGCTGAGGTGTACTAGGGGCTAATACTTGTCTCTTGATTCCTCTTTCAATGCAAAATTTATTGAATTCATTAGAGATGAATTCACCACCTCTGTCTGATCTTAAACACTTCAATCTCTTTCTAGTTTATTTTTCCACTCTTGCTAGATACCATTTGAATTTCTCAAAGGCTTCTAATTTTTCTTATAGACACATCATAGTCATCATTCTAGAATAGTCATCAACAAAAAGAATGAAGAATTTTTCTCCACTATAAATTTCTATTCCAATGGGTCCACATAAGTTAGTATGCACAATTTCTAAGACTTCTTCTAACTGATAGTTTTTGCTCTTAAAACTAGTCTTTCCCATTTTACCAATTTGGAAATTTTTGCACAAACCAACATTAGGTTTCTTCAAACTAGGAATACCTCTTACTTTGTTATGTTTTCTTATCTTGACTAGATTATCAAAGTTTACATGGCATAGTCTTCTGTGCCATAGCCAACTTTCTTATACTTGAGCAATAAAATATGAGCATTCACCAAGATCAAGATAAAATAGATTACCTTTTATTTTCTTGGTTGATCCAAGTAGATTTCATTTATCATCTAACAATTTCTACTTTCCATTCATGAATTCTACCTTGAATGCAATGTTGTTCAATTGTGCCACGCTTAGTAGGTTATGCTTTAGTCCTTCAACCCAATAGGCATTATCACATACAAATTCTTTGGCTAATGAGATATGACCTTTTCCTTTTATACAAGAAGGTTCATTATTTCCAAACCTTACACTACCTCCATTATAGTATTCAAAATGTTCAAAATTTGTTTTATCTCTAGTCATATGGTGTGAACATCCACTATCAATAATCCATGTATCATTTTTGCTAACATGAGACATAAGTTTCATCTTATCTTCTTCATCATCAAATTCATCTTTTACAACAATATACACCATTTCATCTTCACTATTATTAGAATCTTTATCTTTGAAACAAGTTTTCTTACCTTTGTCCTTGTAGGTTTTGTGACTTTTTAATTCCTTCTTTCCTTTGTACTTGTGGGATTTCTTCTCATCCTTTTTTTCTCTATTTGGACACTTGGCAGTAATATGACCAATTTTTTCAGAAGAAAAATAGATTAGAGGGATTTTACCTTTGTACTTTCCTCTACCCTTGGAGTATTTCTTTGCAATTAGGGCTTCAAAAATTTCAAGATCACTGTCAGAACTTTCTTTAGTTTCTTCCTCACTTCTTGACTGATTTACCTTTGATTTCTTACTCTTTTCTTTATGTGATAGTTTGGCTTCAAATTCAAACTCAATATTCTTGGAAACAAGAACATAGTTATCTAGTTCAAAAGTTGTCAATCTTCCAACTAGAACATCCAAGTTTAATGTGTTATTTGGAACACATCTCATTTCTTGAATAGTAGACACTCTGATTGCATAGATAGGAAGAAGAGTTCTAAGTACCTTACTCAAAAAAAATTCATCTTTAATGTCTCCTCCAGATGCTTTGATTGCACTTACACTGGCTTTGATTCTTTCTAAATATTTTGCAATGTTCTCATCTTCTCTCATCCTCATTTGGTTAAATTGTCCTTTGAGACTTTCTACCTTGGCTCTTCTTACATTATCATCTCCTCCATAGATATCTTTCAGTTTGTTCCACATTTCATAAGAAGTTTTATAGTCTTTTACCTCATTAAATTTAGCATAACTGAGAGCAGATGCAATATCAATGATCATGACATTATGATTCTTTTTCTTAGCAATATCTTCAACTAATAATGCTCTAGTGGGAGTTTTGTATTCAGCATCAAGATACTTGCAACCTAAATCATTGATAGTAGCTAGATATAACGTCATGAGCCCTTTCCATGCTTCAAAATTGTCTCTATTGAGCTTTGGAATCTCTCTTTTATAAGACATCTTGATCTTTAGCTTAGGTCCTTGAAACCTTCTATACAAGCACCAAATGCTCTAATACCAATTTTTAGAAATATAGGAGGAGTAACTGACAGGGGAGAGTTAAATCAATTACTACTAAAATAAATCTCAAATCCCTTAGATGTTGGTATAAAATTCAATTTGAAAATTGAATATTATTGATGCTTGGTAAACACATATAAAATTTTGTAGCTCAGTAAATATTGAATGTACTTTGTCACTAATTAACTTTGTAGATCTTAAGATATTGTCAGTGATTACTTAATATTAATTGCAAGCATGAAAGAAATAACATGAACACATATGAAACCAAGATTTAATGTGGAAACCCAATTTGGGAAAAATCACCAAGTGTAACTAGTTACTATTTTTCACTCTTCTCAAGTGAGCCCTATTAGGAGCCAACTCTGTTAAAGGTTACAAAAAACACTATTAGGTGTGAACCTATTAAAGGACTTAATCACCCTATTAGGAGTGGCCTTGTTAGAGGTCTTGAAACAATTCAATAGAATTGCCACCTTGTTATAAGATTTACAAATGGTTGTTAAACCAACTCTATTAGGAGATTTAGATCATTGCTACAATTGTTAGAGAGTAACAATGAAATGACCTGATTGGGATGCAATTGAATTTCTGATTACAAATCTCTATTCTAACTTTTACTTAATCTTTCTTGATCAAATATAGCCTTTCTTCTCCACAAGGATATTCTTCTTATTCTTCAAATTCACTTCCACTCTTCATCTCTTGCAATTCATTCATCACAACTTGCACACTTGAAACCACAACTTGACCTTTTACTTATACCTTTCATATTGGCAAGTTGGCTCAAATACAATTTAGAATAATTAATATCCATCGCCATAGTTAGCTAGAACCAATAGACAAATCAATTGAGCTTAATATGCCAAAATAAGAAAATCCTTCATTAGCCAAATCAGCTTAGTAGAAACTAACTTAGAAAAGATTTCTTGTGTTAACCAACATAAGCTTAGTTAACACTGTGAACTTGCAAAAATTCTTTGATAACTAAGTGAGCTTGGTTAACACTGTGAACTTGCAAAAATTCTTTGATAACTAAGTGAGCTTGGTTAACACTAGTTCCATCCAACTTTCCTTCATTAACTAAGTGAGTTTGGTTAATACTCTTCTTCTACATGATTTCCTTTGACACTCGAGTGGACTCAGAACACTCAATAGACATGGAAAGCTATCTTCACTACCCGAGTGAGCTCGACATGTATTGACTAACAATGATATGGCATTTGTGTAAAATCAAAGACAACTGCAATATTCATATCTCTTCTAGAAAATTCTCCTTGAATCCTCTTTGAATTCACCTCAAAATGGTTTACTTTGAATTTTGTGCCACTAGCTCATCAATCTTATCTTCCACCTAGTTCACACAATCAAACAAAAAAAACTTGTTAGCTTAGATCCATCAAATTCAAAATCTTTCAAATAATTTAGTCACTTGGCATTAACTTTCTTTTGATGCTTGGCACACACTACATTGCTTGACATCCTCTATAGAATCACTCGGTACGAACTAAAGTTTACTGGTGCTCGACATCAACTAAAATTTACTTGACATCCATTATTTTTCTTAACATACACTAGACTAGACTTTTACTTGGGTCCAATTTCTTTTCTTCTTAGCTCGTACTGACTTTTCTCAATACCTTCTATTCACTCGGTCAAGCTTGGCAAACAAACTTTGTTTAACTTGTTCTTCTAAACTTCCTTAGTGTAACTAGCCTTTGTAACATTAATTAGATTATCAATACATCATGTTATCATTGTCTTAGCTAATTCATGTACTCCTTTACATAACATAACTCAACATCCCCTCTATGTGCTATTGTTACATCTTTTGATCAAATCCTCTTCGTTAATCAAATGAGCGATAGTACTTAAATCTTGTAAGCAATTGTCTTACTAGCAAATAGAAAGTTTGACATTAGTGACAAAACAATGATTGAAACATATTGATCATACTTGTATAAATTTATTCTCAAAAATCTCCTTTTTCAACAACCTTAAAATCATCTTCCCCAATAATATCTCAATATTATAAAAAAACTAGGAGGAAACCCATCAGGACCCAAGGATTTGAAAGCTTTGAAGGAGAAGGAAACATATATAACTTCTTCTCTTTTAACCTAAAAAGTCAAAATATTATAATCTTCATCTATTAGAGATAGGGAGATACACCCAAGGAGGTCCTTAGGGTCATCTAATCCACGATGATTTAGCCCTTTCTAAATGAAGAAATTTATAACTTTAGTATTGATATATTCCTCTTCCTTGAACTCCACCTTGTTGGAATAAACTAGGGGTTTGATACAATTTCTACTTCTATGTTTCAAAGTAGTTTGGTGAAAGAACCTAGTATTTTTGTCACCTTCCTTTAGCCATTGAACACATTATTTCCATTTCCAAAAGGTTTCTTCCTAGATTAAGAGATAAACCCATTGGTTTCTAGGGGACCTTTCTTGCATGCTCAAGACAAGATCTAAATGGTTCTTTTCTACTAACCCTTGAACTTAAACCAACTTTCCCTTTAAGATCCTTTTTGTATCAAATATGTTCCCGAATGAAACCTTGTTCCACTTTCTAAATTTATCCCTAACTTCCCTCAATTTCATCTCAATGTTAATCATTGGGGAGGACTTTGTGTGATTATCCTACAAAGAGCATATCAAGTCTCTTAGATTTTTGATAAAGAGCCACACATTTTCAAATCTAAATGGACCTTCTACCTTTTTTCCAACTTTCCACTCTAGGAGGAGAGCATTATGATATGACCCAGTACATGGTTTGGCTTCTAGAAAAAAGTTATCTGTATTTGTCCAATTTGAAGAGACAAAAACCCTAACAAGCCTAACTTAGATAAGGCTAGAACCTTGTCTTCTATTAATCAACATGAAATTTCCCCCCTAAAGATCTATCTTAATAAGAATTGAATCAAGGAAAAACTCCCCTATCTCCGCCATGCTCTCAAAGAAGTCTTTAGTACCCCAAAATTTTTCAGAAGGATGGAGAGGAGAATTGAAGTTACCAAGGACTATCCATTTAGAATTTATACTATTAATAAGATTCAAAAGGGAGTCTTGAAGAATTTTCCTATCACCTTAATTATTTGGGTTGTATACATTGACTAAATTCCATGAGCATCCAGAAGAAAAATCTTGGAAATTTGTAATAATAGTGTTACATGAGGAGTTTAGTAGAGTACTTAACAACTTGCTCACATTCTAGATAACAACTAGACCTCCCAAAGCACCTTGAGAATCCTAAGAGATCTGAGAAGCACTTGGCCAAAAAAAATTCACTTTCATTTCCATAAAATCTCTATTCATTTTTGTTTCTATATGAGAAGAATATCTACTTTGAGATCTTGAAGATAACTCTTCAAAATATGCTACTTTAGGTGACTGCTCAAACCCCTGAGATCTAGCCACCCTAATTCCCTATGAAAAAGTTAGCATCTAACCAAAGAGCATTAGGTTGGCTAGATGTCAAGGGAACAAGAATCAACAATTTATTGTCATCCCAAGAAAGGGATTTAGGGCATGGTAGCACCATAGAGATACCCAAACTATTCTTCACAAGGGGTATGGTTTCAACTAGCTCTAAAGAGGAAAAGGAGGAGGGATCTAATAGATTTGTCGAATTTTTTTTGCTAAGAAGAGGTGAGAAGAGTGATAACATTAGGAAAAGAAGGAAAAATAGCTTTAGACTCCTCCTCAACCAAAGGAAGGGTTGGGGAAAAAATTTGGGGAAGAACCTCTAAAACCAAAGGGGTCTTCAAGGAACAACCTAAACCACCAAAACTAGTTCCCCCCACCCTCATGTAAGGAAACTTAGGTGCGGAAAAAAATTCCTACACTAATCCCTTAAGGAAAGTATTGTGCAAATTCCTATTAAATCTTTACAATTTCAGATTCGATATTATGTAAACAATAATATTGCAGTCAACCATGAATACAAAAAATAGATACAAAAAGAAAATACATAACCACAAAAATAAGTTGGTGGCGAAAAACCTTTCGGTAAAACAACCTGTTGCCTGAGTTTTAGGTTTTTCTGTGTTGTGAGTTATGTCAAAGTAGAGTCATATAGTCTAGTCAGTCTGGTGTCTAGGTCTAGATCATTCCCAGGATAGGAAATCTTTGCCAAATTTCCCTTCATTTGCCATCTTGTTTTAAGCCAGGTGGGATGTTTTCAAAAGTCTTATTAATTGGGTAGGTTGTAGCTACCAATCTGGCAAAGTTGAATGTCTCCATCTTGAATTGGAGGAAATTTCCTCGTATTTGGATGGGCGTTCAACATTTCTTGCGTGAGGATAGCTGGACACTACTTGTAGGTGCAGATGGAAAACATGTATCAGATGCCTGCGCAGCAAAACTTATGGAGCCAACTACCTTGGGATCCATTACTTCCAAAGCCAAACGTTTACAAAGAATGACATCTAGATTCACTAGTTTTAATGGCAGGGATCCGAAAAAGAAATTATGTGGATCCACGAGTTTCAAGGGAAGCAAAAGAGGAACTAATCTCCAGCAGTCTGTTAGTTTCAAATGCAACAACATCAAAAAAGTACATCAGTTTTAAAGACCGTGCTTTATCAAGATCTACCCAGGAACCAGTTAGTCCAAAAGCTAGTGATTTGGGCTCAGCATTATTGAATTCAACAGGTTCTCAGAAAATGCATTTTCAGAGTTCTTCATTAAGATCAGATAGCTATAAAGAGGAAGCGGCTGCACTCAAATTGCGGAAAGTTTACAAAAGTTACCGTGTGCTGTCTTAATTGAGGAACTCTAGTGGCAAGCTATCGATTTTGCTATCAATTTTATAACTCTTGAGCAGAGTATTGTTTCATTTTTTTTGATATTGCGAAACCAGAGACAATAGTTTCCTGATGGTCGAGAGCAAGAATAAAGGCATCATAAGTTGGAAAAGGCTTATCTAAGGATGAAAAGGCTCGCAAACTAGTTTTACAGCACTGGCTTGAGGTTATTGACCCACGTCATCGTTATGGACACAAGCTTACAAATATTTGTATCATGTCTTTCTTTCTATGCTGATTGATTTGGATTTTATGAAGACTTGTTCATTTCACCTTCTCAAAGGAAAATTAGGTGAAGAGACAAGTTCATCTTGGTTCCTTTTGTTGGTAATTTGGAAACTATTAATCTCTAGTCTTTTCAGTGTCTCGAATTTGAAACACTCCACATTCTCATGAAGATGTTTACTTGTAAACTCTATATAAACGAATAAAAAAAATTGCCAGGGGGGCAGAAACTGGATGCAGAAAAATAGTAATTTTATTTACTTGTTTCCGATTTCGTGTTTGTTGTTCCTTAGTTAGATAAGATAATTACATTTGGAATTAGAGGAGAATTATGTACAGGACTGTGATTCCTACCTGAATTCAACTTCATGTTAGAAATTGCAGAAAGGGTAATTCTATTTGCATTGTTGTATATGATCCTGCTCTCTTTCCTATTATAGGATTGCATTCTTAGAAATAAACGTATTGTAGAAAGTAGAAGTAATGTCAATTCTTCATCAATTTATAATCTACATGCCATTGGAAGGTTGTAAGTTGTTCATAATCATTCTGCCTGAATTACTTGTGCATACTAAGTGATTCGGTTAAATTCACACAATTCAGAGAAACTGATGATATATAAAAACAAATTATTTGAAAATCTAATATTATCAGGGAGTTGTACCTGTAAAATTCAGAGGGCAGCGATTGTAAAATACACTGACCCATCTGTTGGTGACATTCTCCTGTTTTCTCACCTTGGGCGTTAAGAAGAGTCAAAGATTGCAAATTAAACGAGAAGACAAATTATTAACCAACATCTTTTGGCGACTCTGCTGGGGAGAACTTGAGAAGAGTTTTTTTAAAAAAAATATTATAAGTTTTTCTCAGAATTATAAACATCCTGGATTCCAAATTTACCAGGAGTGCAAAACAAAAGGGAAAGATTGACCTAGTGTACGAAGAACTTAAGAAGGTCAATTTTCCTATCTTGGAGGATAGATTCAGAAAAGGAAGAATAAAAACAAAAAAGGTCGAAGTCAAAAATTTTGGAGAATTTCAGTTGCCTGCACAAGCCTCTTTCAGACCAAGAAGAAGCAAATATTCCTCTCCTCCAGTAGGTAGATTCCCATTTCTACCACTTGTAATTCATTGTTACTACACGGTATTGATCTTCCCCTATCAGTTTCCATTCAGACACCTGTACAGAATTTGGCAATAACAAACATGGCAGTTCCATGGGGAAATGCAATAGGACCATAGAACCTTGCAGATAATCATGATTTGCCAAGAGCTTCAAGGAAGAATTTTCCAAAATTCAATGGTGACAGTACAGTTTCAGCAGAGCAACATCTAAGTGCTTTTCATAAGGCCTATAGTGTGGTTAATCCTCAGTATGAAGACACTGTGGTGAGAATGTTCATAGATACTCTTGTAGATGATGCCACAGATTGGTTTTAGGATTTTCCTGCAGGATGTATAACAAATTGGAATGACATGAAACATAAATTTGAAGACAGGTATAAAAGTACTGAAGATGCTCAAGTCCTGTTATTGTAGATAGCTCAAATAAAGAAAGAACCACCTATATCTATGAGAGATTTCAATGCCAAATTTAATAAATTGATAAAAAGAATTCCAACTTCCAGCACACCTACAGTGGATAATCAGAAGACTTTCTACATCAGTTCTATGCCTCCTGAACTTAGTTATCAAATAAGAAGAGCTAATGTAGCTGATTTGCAAACTGCTCAAACATTAGCCATAGAAATGGAGGATGATATGATATCTTCTGGGAGATGGAAGAAAGACCTTCATACTGGGCCTTCTAATAACACACCTGGCACTTCAAACAGCACTGAAACAATGCTACAGAAGTTATTAAATGAATTGATTGCATTAAAGAAACAGATTGGTAAGCCTGCTAATTCTTTTCATCAGCCTTATCAAGGTGGAAATAAAAATTCACAGATTCCTGCTCCACAACAGAGATTGGCTATTGAGGCTCCTCCTAAGAAGCATGTTATGTGTGCCTTTCACCTCAAAGCTGATCATGATGGAGACACATGTGCAGATATGATTAGGTATAGACAAATGGAAGAAGAGAAAGAACAAAGAATAGAGTATCCAGAAAGTGATGATGACCATGCTCAACATGGCGACTCCGTAAATTTATTTTGTGAGTATGAGTCAGATTCAGAAAATGGAGGTGATTGTTTTGCTACATTGGATGGACCACAGCTCACTATAATGACTAGAAATCAGAAGAAGAAAAATCAAGCATCCAATGTTATACCTAGTAAGAATCAAGCATCTTCAAGTAAAATTGGTAAAGATAATAATACACCATTTACTTCTTCACATAAAGATCACAAAGGTAAGTTATCTGATTCTTTTGACATTGTACAGTTTTGTGAAGAAAGTAAAATTCAGATTTCTCCCATTGATTATTTGAAATCAAATCCTGATCAACTTCAAAGATTAGTGGAACATTGTATGAATAAGGTTGATGATTGTGTTAATGCTAATGTCAGTGGTAAGACCATATATGAAGAAAGTATTTCAATTCCTAAGTTGTTTCAGGAAGAAGAGTCCACTGTCTTAGCTACTTGTTCGAACTTAAAACCAGGACCCTTCTACATATCTCTTTTTATTAATGGAAATAGATTGAGTAATTGTATTATAGATTCAGGGGCCTCTGATAATGTCATGCCTGCATCAGTAGCTAAAGCCTTGGGATTACCTTTGACTAAAGCATTCGGTAGATGTTATTCAATGGATGCAAAGCAAGTGCCCTTAGTCGGCCAAATAAAAGATGCTCAAGTTGCTCTCACAGCCTATCCTTCCAAAAGATTAAAGCTTACAATACTTGTGGCTGATATCCCTGCCAGCTATGGGATGCTTCTCAGTAGAAGCTTTTGTAAAGACATAGGAGGAGAAATTAAATTGGACTGGTCTTCTGCAACTATTCAGGTAGGGAATAAGAAGGTGAAGTTAGAGCCAGAAGAAAAAGCCAAGTTTACTGTGCTCAAGTCAGATGATCCTAGATCCCAAATACTTTATCAAGAAATGCAATTTGGTAACTACATGCTTTTCTCTGATGATTCTAATGTTCAAGAAGAAAAAGATCAGACTGATTTTGATGATAAACAAATATGGACATTGGAGTTTGATGGTAGTTGTGCTAAAGTCGGTTCTGGTGCAGGAGTGGTATTGGTTGCTCCTAATGGAGAGATTACATGCTTAGCTTATAAGTTAGATTTCAAGAACACTAACAATACTGCAGAATATGAAGCACTTCTTCTTTGTATGGAAGCGGCTAAATAGAGAGGAGTCAAGTTGCTGAAGGTGCAAGGTGATGCTGAATTGGTGGTAAGACAAATCAGAAAACAATATTCTATGAAAAATAACAGATTGAGAAACTATAGGAATAAGGTATGGGATGAGATTGAAAGTTTTGAAGCATTTTCAATAGTTTCAATACCTAGAGATCAAAATATTAGAGCAGATTCTCTTGCCGTATCTGCATCTTTGTTATTACCTCATCCAGATTTCAAAGATCAAGTGTATAGAATGGAGGTCTTGTTCAGGCCAAGTGTGCCTGATAATGAAGAATCTTGGCAAGTGTTTGATGATGATAAACATATTCAGCAATTTATTGAAGGTACAGGTCCTTTTGCAAACCTTTGTTTTGAAAGCAATCAACAAGGAGAACATTCATCAGATAATGAAAGAAAAACTAAATCAGGCACAGTTCAATTAAAAGGTAACAGAATTCCTTCCCACTTTGTTTCATTGGAAAAACTTTTCAATAAACATGATGCTTACATACAAAATAAAAGGAACAAGAAAGGGAAAACCTGTGGGGAGTTTGATGGAATTAATATAGGGACAGAAGATTGCCCAAAAATGATAAACATAGGGAAGTGTTGCACTCCAGAAGAAAGAATAAAAGTCAAAGAGTTGTTGATTAATTTTCAAGATGTGTTTGCTTGGAGTTACGAAGATCTAAAAAGTTTTATGAATGGAAAATTCAAGCACACAATTCCTCTTAAAACTGGAGCAACACCTGTCAGGCAGAAACAAAGGAACTATAATCCTTTGGTAGAAGGTGCAATTTTCAAAGAAATTGATAAGATGCTAAAAGCCAGGATTATTTGCCCTATTCATCACTCTACTTGAGTGGCAAATATTGTGCCTGTGAATGAAAGGAAATCAAACTTTCAAATGGACTGAAGCTGGTAAAAATTCCTTTGAAAATATAAAAAAGGCTATTGGAAATGCACCAGTTTTAGTTCATCCAGATTATAATAAAGAATTCATCATGTATTGTTATGCTTCCGAACATACTATTTCAGCCATACTAATGCAGGAGAATAAGGAAGGCATACAGGCTCCCATTTCTTTCATGAGCATGCCTTTAAAAAATCAAGAACTGAAATATTCTCACATGGAGAAGCATGCATATGCGGTTGTAAAGGCATTGAAAATTTTTAGATTTTACATTCTACATTCTCATTCAGTTATTCATGTGCCTGATGTTGCAGTAAAAAGTATCTTGACTCGGCAAGAAGTGGGTTGTAATCATAGAGGAACATGGATTGCTAAAGTGCAGGAGTTTGATATAGACATAAAACCAACGAAATTAGTACAAGGAAATGCACTTTGCAGGGCTATGGCAGAGGATCAGCAAATTGAAGAAGATGATCATAAAGTACTCATGGTGAGCTTACAAGATCCTTGGTTTTCCAATATTGCCTATTATCTAACATATGGTGAGTGTCCTGATGGTTTAACAGCGAAACAAAGGAGAGATCTGAAAAATAAAGCTTTGAAGTATGTAATATTTGATGATGTTTTGTATAAGAAAGCAATAGATGGCACTTTCTTAAGGTGTGTAGATAAAGAATAGCAGATAAGATTATTGAAAACTTTTCATGATGAAGCATGTGGTGGACATTTCTCCTCTACTCTAACCACATTTAAGATTCTCAAGCAATGTTATTACTGGCTAGGTATGTTTAAAGATGTGTATAAATGGGTTGCAAGTTGTGAGAAATGTAAACTATTCACAGGAAAGCTGCAATTAGTTGCTCTACCTTTGAGACCATTAATAATAGATGCTCCTTTCCAGCAATGGGGTCTAGATTTTATAGGACCTGTAAATCCTCCTTCAAGTCAAGGACATACCTATATCCTAACAACCACAGATTATTTTAGTAAATGGGTAGAAGCAAAGGCAATGAAGAAGACTACTTCTACAGTGGTTTGTGAATTCATCAAAGAACAAATATTGGTTAGATTCGGAGTTCCTGCAAAACTGGTAATGGATAATGCATCTTACTTTACTTCTGCTGAAATCATTGCTTTCTGTTATGATAATGGAATACAGGTTGGTCATTCGTCAGATTACTTCCCTCAAGGCAATGGACAAGCAGAGTCCAGTAATAAGAATTTAATTAACATCTTGAAGAAGTTGGTCTCAGATAATCAAAGGAATTGGCACAAGAAATTGTATGATGCATTGTGGGCTGATAGGACTACTCCAAAAAGAGCTATTGGTATTTCACCTTTTGAATTGGTTTATGGTGTTGAAGTTGCCTTACCATTACCACTTGAGTTAGCAACTTGAAAGTTGAAAACTGTGATTGAAGATGGTGAGTTCAAAGAAGGATTGGAAAGGAGAATTTGGTATCTGACAAAGCTACAAGAAGAGAGAGCAAAAATGGTAGATAAAATTATAGAACACCAAAGCAGAGTTAAGAAGTTGTTTGATAAAAGAGCAAGGCCAAGAAAGTTAATGGAAGGTGATCTGGTATTATTGTGGGATAAAAGACAAGAGCCTAGGGGAATGCATTCAAAATTCCAATCATTGTGGAAAGGTCCATTTCAAATTGTACAGGTGAACCAAAATAATTCATTCAAACTGGCTTATCCTTCAGGTGAGTGGCCGCCATACTCTTACAATGGGCAGGACTTGAAATTGTACCAAATGCAATAATGGAAAGCAGGTAACCCCTGCATAGTTGTTAGTTAGATAGGTTTTCCTTTTCCTGTTCTAGGTTAGTGTGTTTTGTTCTTGTTTCTATTTTCTCTTTTAGGTTAGTTTTCCTTTTCATCCAGTTGTTGACTCATGTGCTAAACCAGAGACGAACTGAGCTCTTTCAAGCATTGTCTTACTTGAATCCCCAGATGGAGCCAACTGTTGCCTGAGTTTTAGGTTTTTTTGTGTTATGAGTTATGTCAAAGTAGAGTCATATAGCCTAGTCAGTCTGGTGTCTAGGTCTAGATCATTCCTAGGATAGGAAATCTTTGCTAGATTTCCCTTCATTTGCCATCTTGTTTTAAGCCGGGTGGGATGTTTTCAAAAGTCTTATTAATTGGGTAGGTTGTAGCTACCAATCTGGAAAAGTTGAATGTCTCCATCTTGAATTGGAGGAAATTTCCTCGTATTTGGATGGGCATTCCACATTTCTTGCGTGAGGATAGCTGGACACTACTTGCAGGTGCAGATGGAAAACATGTATCAGATGCCTACGCAACAAAACTTATGGAGCCAACTACGTTGGGATCCATTACTTCCAAAGCCAAACGTTTACAAAGAATGACATCTAGATTCAGTAGTTTTAATGGCAGGGATCCAAAAAAGAAATTATGTGGATCCACAAGTTTCAAGGGAAAAAAAAGAGGAACTAATCTGCAGCAGTCTGTTAGTTTCAAATGCAACAACATCAGAAAAGTACATCAATTTTAAACACCATGCTTTATCAAGATCTACCCAGGAAACAGTTAGTCCAAAAGCTAGTGATTCGGGCTCAGCATTATTGAATTCAACAAGTTCTCAAAAAATGCATTTTCAAAGTTCTTCGTTAAGATCAGATAGCTATAAAGAGGAGGTGGCTGCACTCAAAAATACGAAAAGTTTACAAAAGTTACCGCGTGCTATCTTCATTGAGGAACTCTAGTGGCAAGCTATTGATTTTGCTATCAATTTTATAACTCTTGAGCAGAGTACTATTTCATTTTTTTTGATATTGCGAAACTAGAGACAACAGTTTCTCAATGGTCGAGAGCAAGAATAAAGGCATCATAAGTTGGAAAAGGCTTATCTAAGGATGAAAAGGCTCGTAAACTAGTTTTACAGCACTGGCTTGAGGTTATTGACCCACGTCATCGTTATGGACACAAGCTTACAAATATTTGTATCACGTATTTCTTTCTATGTTGATTGATTTGGATTTTATGAAGACCTATTCATTTCACCTTCTCAAAGGCAAATTAGGCAAAGAGACAAGTTTATCTTGGTTCCTTTTGTTGGTAATTTGGAAACTATTAATCTCTAGTCTTTTCAGTGTCTCGAATTTGAAACACTCCACATTCTCATGAAGATGTTTACTTGTAAACTCTATATAAACGGATAAAAAAAATTGCCAGGGGGCAGAAACTGGATGCAGAAAAATAGTAATTCTATTTACTTGTTTCCGATTTCGTGTTTGTTGTTCCTTAGTTAGATAAGATAATTACATTTGGAATTAGCGGAGAATTATGTACAGGACTGTGATTCCTACCTGAATTCAACTTCATGTTAGAAATTGCAGAAAGGGTAATTCTATTTGCATTGTTGTATATGATCCTGCTCTTTTTCCTATTATAGGATTGCATTCTTAAAAATAAACATATTGTAGAAAGTAGAAGTAATGTCAATTCTTCATCAATTTATAATCTACATGCCATTGGAAGGTTGTAAGTTGTTCATCATCATTCTGCCCGAATTACTTGTGCATACTAAGTGATTCGGTTAAATTCACACAATTCAGAGAAACTGATGATATATAAAAACAAATTATTTGAAAATCTAATATTATCAGGGAGCTATACCTGTAAAATTCAGAGGGCAGCGATTGTAAGATACACTGACCCATCTGTTGGTGACATTCTCCTGTTTTCTCACCTTGGGCGTTAAGAAGAGTCAAAGATTGCAAATTAAACGAGAAGACAAATTGTTAACCAACACAAACCCACCCCTTCAAAACATGCATAATGTATTATCTTCAACACAAAGGTTACAACACAGTTGCAATGCAAATTCTTTCACGATACAGAAAATTGATTTAATAGCAACCAACAATACACTTTTCACACTCTCCTAGCTACAACCCTAAAAATGCTTACATCATGAACTTTCCATTTTTAGGGAAACTTCCAAAGAACAATTGTATTAGGGTTTTACCATTCTCCATAAAAGTAGAAACCCAAAAAAAAAAATTTGGGTGATGCCTTAAACTCCACACACTAGATGGAGACTCAAGTGTACAATACTTAATGATCAATTGCCACATGTCTTCACATATTCACCCATCATCAAATCTTCCAAAGATAGCTCTTATGTGTCATAGGAATTTCTCATAACCATTTTAGTCATGATCTCCTTACACACAATTCAAGATGCCGACACATGCAAGTGGAGTGATGCATCAACATGCCAACTAGCCATGTACACTCACACTTAATTACATTATTTGTAAAAAATACAGTTACAAACAAATAATAAGAATAGGAATTATCCAAGGTTGAGACACCTTATTCTTAAAATTCTCCCACTTATTGAACACCTTGTAAGAGCAATAGGAACATAACATGAACTAACTGATATAGGCCAAAAGGCCCATAGACTCTAAACACCATCTGAACTTCTCTGTTCCCACTGGTATCGTCAATGCATCTACAACATTGTTTATAGTATATACCCTCTCTAAATTTACCTTTCCATCTTCCACCATATCTCTCACAAAGAGAAACTACACATTAATGTGCTTTGTTCTGGCATGGAAAGTTGAATTCTTTTAAAGGAAAATAAAACTTTGATTGTTGCACCGATTAGTAATTTGTCCTGCATCAACACCAATATTAGAACATAATCTCCTAAGCCAAATGGATTCCTTACAAGCATGAATAGAACCCATGTACTTAGATTTTGTAGTGGACAAAGCAACCAGAAGTTATCACTTACTCATCCAACTGATGACACCACCAAACATACTAAACATATAAGCACTAGTGGATCTCCTACTATCAATATTACCTGCCCAATCTAAATCCACAAATCCATGAATAAGAGTTACCATGATAAAAAATGGAGTAATCTAATGTACCCCTCAAATATTTGAGTACTCGCTTAACTACATCCCAATGTACATGTCCTAGATTAGCCATTAGCTGGCTCAAAACTCCCACTGCTTGGGCAATGTCTGGTCTAGTATAGACCATAACATACATAATATTGCCAACTACACTAGAATAAGGTACTCTACTCATGTCCTCCACCTCACTAGGATATTTTGGACAATCATCTACAGATAACTTTGTTCCCATAAAAACAAGAATACATAATGGTCTACAATCTACGATGTTGAACCTATCCAACACAGACTTCACATACTTACTCTAACTCTACCAAAGTTTTCTACTAGACCTATCTCCACTAATTTTCATACCCAAGATGTACCTTTCTACCCCAAGATCTTTCATCTCAAATTGTGCTGACAACCAAGATTTAAAATCATAAATCATACCCTTACCCTTCCCAAGCAAAAACGTATCATCAACATATAATGCACATAATAGGAAGGAATCATTTTCAACTTTGAAATAAACATAATGATCTAATTTTGATCTTACAAATCCAATTGAAAACACAAAGGCATCAAACTTAAGGTACCACATCCTAGGAGATTATCTCAAACCATACAAAGATTTCTTTAATTTGCAAACCAAATATTTTTTACCTTTAACAATGTATTGCTCAAGTTGTAAGATATAAATCTCTTCCTCCAAATCACCATGAAGGAAATTTGTCTTCACATCCATCTGTTCTATCTCTAAATCATATGATATAGCAAGAGATAACAAAAATCTAATGAATGTCAACTTTACAACATGAGAGAATATTTCACCATATTCTATTCCCTCTACCTATGAATACCCCTACACAACCAATCTAGCTTTTTACCTTTCAACACTGCCATCTATATAGAATTTCTTCTTGAACACCCATTTGCTACCAAAAGGTTTCCATCCTTTAGGCAAAGGTACAAGGTACCAAGTTTTGTTTTTATCCAATGAATCTATCTCATCATCTATGGCCTCAATTCAGTAACTTGCATCTTCCATATCCAAAGCCTCTTTCATAGATCTAGACTCATCAGTGTTAGTAATCAAGGAAAAGGCATAACTAGAATCTAATATAGAATAACCAAACCTTTATGGTTGCTTTCTCACTCTCATGGATCTCCTTAAGGGTTGAGGTTGTGATTGTTCTTCCTCTTCCTCTGAACTATTAGAGCTACTAGAGTTGTCCTCATCATTAGACCCAATGTGTTCTTTCTATTCAGTCTTTTGAGGGGTAGGAGGAAATTGAACAATATCTTCTTTCTTCTCTTTTTCATTTGGTTGTAGCACAATAGGAGAAGATGTTAGCTCTCTAAAAATAACATTTGTGCTATACAACACCTTACTAGTCATAGAGTCCCAAAGCTTGTATCCCTTTACACCAATACTGTATCTAATGAAAATACATTTGACAGATTTATTTTCCAACTTAAATCTTTTTTTCTTTGGAACATGTGCATAAGCTTCACAACCAAAAACATGAAGATTTCTAGCTAAAGGCTTCTTACTAGACCACACCTCCATGGGTGTCTTACCAACAAGAGCTAATGTAGGAGATCTATTAACTAGATAGCAAGAAGTGGATATAGCTTCAGTCCAAAAAATTTCTTCAAGACTAGCTTCACTAAGCATACTCCTAGCCTTCTCCATCAGTATCATGTTCATTCTTTCTACAACTCCATTTTGTTGTGGGGTATAAGGAGTTTTCTTATGCCTCTCAATACCTCATTCTTTACAAAACTATTCAAACTCTACTGAGTAAAACTCACCACCATTGTCAGTTCTCACACACTTAATCTTCTTACTAGTCTGATTCTTTACAAGGGCTTTAAATTCCTTGAATCAATTGAAGACTTGTATCTTAATTTTTAGGAAATAAATCCATGTCCTTCTACTGTAATCATTTATGATAGATACAAAAAATATAGACTTGGAGATTGAAGGAACTTTTATAGGACTAAATACATCAGAATGAATAAGATCTAAAACATCAAAAGATTTGTGAGAACTAGAGTAAAATTGAACACAATTTTTTTTACCATAGACATAATGTTTGTAGAAGTCAAACTCAAGATTACAATCATTTAACCCCTCAATGAGGTTCTTATTTTTTAGGGTTCCGAGACCCTTCTCACCAATGTGGCCAAATCTCATATGCCACAATATTGTCTTTTCTATAGGAAGCTTTCCTTCCAATGTTTTTGCAACCTTATGTACACATGTTGCACTACCATTAGAACCAATAACCATAGTGTTCTCTATTTTTCATTCAGATGGTGGGGATGAAGTGATAGCTTCTCTCTTCTTTGAAACAAAAGAACTATTGCACTGAGAAATGCATGCATCAAGCTGAAATAGAGTACCTCTCCTAGTACCCTTAGCAAACACCATAGCTCCTCCCATCATATTGCATCCATCTTTAGAAAAAAACAACTTGCACACCTACATCATTTAGCATACTTACAGTGCCAAACTAGGAATGCGCATTACCTCATTGATCCCCTTTACTTGTCCATCAAGGAATCTAATAGTTACCCATCCTTGTCCAACTATCTTTAGGTGAGAATCATCACCCAAGTACATCTTTCCAGCATTAAAAACTTCATACTTTGAGAACCAGCTTTGATGAGAGGTTATATGAAAAAAAGCACATGAGTCTATCAACCATACATCATTAGATACATGCACTACCAAGGATGCAATGAAAGCATCTCCATCTTCTTGAGATTTTTTTGAACCTGAATCTAAGGCCTTCTTCTTCTTTGGATCTTTATAGTCTTTATAGAAGTGACCAGTCTTATCATAGTTCCATTATTTTGCCTTGGACTTTCTAGGAGTCTTTGATTTTCCATGGGATTTGGATCTACCACTTCTAGACTTGTTGTCATTTTGCTTCCCTCTATTGTTGGATCTCTCATGAATAGTAAGAGCTTCCTTAGCCAAATCTAAAAAATTTCTCCTTGTCTCCTTAGATAATAGTGAAAGCACCACATCATCCACTCTAAAAGTGACTAAATTACTTTTAAGAGCCATCACAAGATGGTCCCATGAATCTGGCAAGGAACATAACAAGGTCATACATTGATCCTCCTCCTCTATCTTGATACCAAATGATGTCAACTGTGCAATAAATAAATTAAAAGCAATTAGATTATCTATAACAAATCCTCCTTCCTCCATTCTTAGAGAATACAACTTCTTCCTTAGGAACAACTTGTTCACTAGAGATTTGGCCTAATACACAAACCTAAGCCATGTCCACAAACTATTTGTGATCTTCTCATCAGGAACATTTAGGAGAACTAAATTAGCTAGACAAAGTCTAATGAGACCCTTGGTTTTTTTATCCTTGAGATCCCAATCTACTTGAGATATTGCTACAGGTATCACATCAAGTGAAATCACCTCCCATAGATCAAAATCTTCAAGCAAGTCTTCCATCTTGAGTTCCATAACTCAAAACTACTACCATTAAATTTCTCCACCTCCATTTTTCCATATGATGAACTAGCCATCTCAATCTACAAATAAGATTCAGAATGTTCTACACAAAACTCCCACTCAACTTGAGATTAGCTCAAACAACCCTACCCAATAACTAGGATCAAAAATTGATCAAGCTTTAATCTACCACTTGTAAGGAAACTTAGGTGCGGAAATAGCTTCCTACACGAATCCCTTAAGGAAAGTATTGCACAAATTCCTATTAAATTCTTATAATTTTAGATTGAATATTATGTAAACAATAATATTATAGTCAACCATGAACAAAGAAAATACATAAACATAAAGATATGCCGGTGGTGAAAAACCTTTTGGTAAAACACCCCCACCCCTCCAAAACCTACACAATGTATTACCTTCAATACAAAGGTTAATACACACTTGCAATGCAAGTTCTTTCACGACATAGAAGACTAATTTAGTAGCAACCAACAATACACTTTTCACACTCTCCTATCTATAACGCTAAAAATGCTTGTATCATGTGCTTTCCATTTTTAGGGAAACTTCCAATGAACAACTGTATTAGGGTTTTTCCATTCTCCAAAAAACTAGGAACCCAAATTCTTTTTTGGGGTGATGCCTTAAACCTCGCATGCTAGATGGAGACTTGAGCGTATAGTACTCAATGATCAATTGCCACATGTCTTTACGTCTTCATCCATCATCAAATCTTCCAAAGATAACACTTATGTGTCATAAGAATCTATCATAACCATTTGAGTCATGATCTCCTTACACACAATTCAAGATGCTAACACATGCCAACTAGACATGTACACTCACACTTAATTACATTATTTTCAAAAAGTACATTTACAAAACAAATAATAAGAATAAGAATTATCCAAGGTTGAGACATCTTATTCCTAACACCTCAGACCTTGGGGAAGAAGAAGGAATAGAAAGGTGAATGTGGCCAAAAAAAATTGCACTTCACACAAAACAAGTCTTTTTTCCCAAAAACCAACAGTTGTACATAGGACACCAGCTTTGATTCAAGAGTATTAAATGTAGGAAGAATCTTGTTCACTGAAATGATGACATAGATTCTGCCCAACAAAAACTAAGATTTTGTCTCAATGAATTTATCCAGTGACAAAAGTGATTCAAAGGTTTTGACTATACCTTTGAAAACCTCATAATTCTAGAACTCTATTGGGAGCCTTGACAACCTAACCCATGTTACAACAGAAGCTCCTAGATCAACAATTGGGTCTAGTTTAGGTTTCCACTAACAAACATTGAGAATGTTCCTTTTATTCAATCCTAGATATTAGGGTCCATTTGTGAGAATAAAATTAAAAAAATCCTTAACCACAAAGGAGAAGACAAATAAACCATTAAGGAGGGCATTAATCTTAACAATTCCTTTTAGAGACCAAGAAGAGGCTACCTGTTTTATGAGCTAATCAATAGTTAGCCTGAAAAGTAGGAACCAACCTACTAGGGAAAGTTACAATGCAACCACATAATCATTAATGATATCATTAGGTACTAGAATAGTGTAACCTTTGATCATACATGATTCATTTTCATTGCAAAGGGAAGACCCACCTTTTGATACATTTGAAACCTTGTCTACAAAAGAGCTACCACTAGGTTGAATAATCAAAGTGGAGCTATCATCTTTAGCCGAAGAGGAGGAGGGAGGCTTAACTGAAACCTCAAGTAACTTTGTTTTTCCCACAAAGAGCTATGTGGATCCAAGGAAACCCCCATACTCCACTAATAGAGGCATAGAGATGAGTCAAATAGAGCAAGATGAGAGGAAGAGAAGCCAAGGCCAGGGACAGGGGCTAAAGGGAGTGGAAGCCAATTCAGATTTTTCTTCACAAATCATTTCTTTGCCTCTGGTCTTTAAAATTTTTTATTTTTATTAAATTCTAATCACAATAATTAATCAATATCCAATACAAGTGGTAATTTTTTTAGTTTCATAGTGTCATACGTGCACTATCTTTCAGTTTAAGATTTATATTTAAAACTAGGGCATGACCATGATATTTTATGAGGTATAAATTTGGAAACATCTCAAGTTATTAAATTTTATAAATAGAAAATTTAAATATAATATTTCTATTTCATTATTATAAGTACTTGTTTTTATATATCGATGTCTTTCATTCTATTTCCGTTGAACTATTTTTAATACTTTTAACACACACAATATACTTTATGCTTGTGCATTATAATCTTGTTTGATCCCAACCCTCCTTTCTTTTTCAATTTTTTTAATATAGTCTAAATTTTATCTTTCTCCACTTGTAACTTTGTAATTCCCCTATTCTTAATTTGCTACCTTCTTTCCACTACCTACCTCTATACTTGCATGTCCTAGCCCACATTCTTTTTTCTATATTGTTATTTTTTTCCCTCTAACACCTTTGTATTGAATATTTTATTGGCCAATATATCCCATAATGTATGAATTACACACTTCTTGCATCTTCACCCTCCTTTCATTTTTCATATTTTCAATAGTCTAAATTTGACATTTCTCCACTTTTGATCTTAATTTTTGCATTGTCACCTTTTATCAAATTTGTAATAGTACACTTAGAAATCCTTGAAGCAAATAATTCATCTCTTTCTTTCAAATATCACCTATGCAAGTAGATTTCATGGGACTTTCTTTACAAGACATAAACCTTAAAATCATATCATATGCTATAATGTATTTATAAATTTCAACTCAAACTATTTAATTTTTAATACAATTTTTAAAAGAAATTTCTTAATGTATTAATCTACTAAGTTTTAAGGAATGTTTTAACTGATGAATTTTTCAATGGTAAATTTCCATCCTTTTGAAAATAATGCATATTTGAAAATTTGATGCATATAAAATGGTGTTACTAATATTTATACCTTCAAACTTGGATGCATATATAAATTTATCCATGTAGTCACTAATATCATTAAGATTTCACAATGTTCAAGGCTTTATTACATCAATTCTGTTAGAAAATCATATGCAAAGCTATTTCACCAATATAATTATAACTCCATATCAATTATAAGTCAATAATCACCTTAGAAATTACAATATGTATGTTCCTTGTTGAGGTTCAAGTCAACCAATATTTACATGTACCCATTTATGATAATGTAGTATTTGTGCTTAATTACCATTAAACTATTTTAAAATACCGTAGTTCACCAAATATGATTTGATGTAAAAATAACTAAAGCTTTAATTTATTTTTACACATTTTATTTGGTTTCAAGCTCTTGATTTAAATTAAAGAAAAGTTATAATTATAGGAATTTAGCATTATTGAGCTAGTGAAAACCTCAAGATAATTGGTCATTTTTATAGTATTATAAGATTGTATATATCTTTATTATTTGTAATTTATTCCTATAAACCTCATTCTACAAGGAAACATATAACATCTATATTCTATCATTTATTCTTCAAAAATATTTTTTTGTAGTATTTTTAAATATGTGAAAAGAAACCATAGACTAGCATGTGCAATAACCTAGGCCAAACCTTATCCCATAGAAATTAGAGATATGAGTGAGAGTACCTTAGTTTCCACATGAAATAAAAAATATATCCTATAACTACATGTTTGTTCAATGCATATAATGGTGATTGATTAAGTGTATATAAAAAACTAGGCTAAATTGAAATTTTTTTATAATGTAGAAAAAATATAGATCATAAGTGCATGAGAGGAAAGTATATTTGGAAATATAATTTAGAGAGGAACTTATTAATGAAATATGGTCTTGATCAAGTTTTTGATAGATATATTTATTGCTAGGTCAATATGTATATGGGAAACAACCATTTAAAACTAGTTCATATTTGATATTGCACTAGTATTGAGTGCTATAATCCTTGGGTTTTGGAGAATCTAAAGTCTGAGATTATTTAGGTACACTTTTTTTTATTACAAGTCGAGTTCTTTTGATCTACATAAAAATTCATGACATCTATCTTTCATTTTTTTTTATTAAGGCTAAATTAGGTTTTTAATAGGGGACCTTAAACCCCAATAGTTTTATAGAAAGATATTAAACTAAAAGTCCCAAAATGAAATAGAGTTCTTGTATACCAAAAATCAATACACTTCTCTAAGATATTCTATCCAATAGATATAATATATTAGGAACCTTTAAGGGAAACTTAGAACTCCCTATCTATAATGTGCAAGATCTATGAGAGTGGATCTCAAATGAATCTAATAAGCAACCCTTGCAAGGTACACCAAAGAATGGGAGACTCAAAGACAAAATAAAGTATGCTAGTCTCGAAGAATCAATATGCACTACAATGAAAATGCCAAATATAAGCTAAATGAAATGCAAGATGCAAGCTAACAAGAATGAATAGTTATAAAGCCTCCTAACTAGACTATGCGAGCTAATCTAGAGCATAAAGGAAAAAAAACTAATAATTCCATAATACAAGTAGAATGAGAGCTAAGATAAAATCCAAGAGTACAAGAATGCTCCAAATTATTTGAAATCACCCAAAAAATTTACACTATAATATTAGCATGAGATTGTAAGCTTGAGAGAATGAGTAGAAAGCCTCCTTTTAAAAAAAAAATGGACAATAGAGATTAAGAAGAAAAATATCACATTGGAGAATGAGCCTTGAGTGATCATTATGCATGAGAATATCATCTATGAAAGATCAACTTTTGATTTTAAGAGAAAAAAGATTTGTGGGGGAGAATAAAGATTCCACCCATATTGAAAAGTGTGCATACATGTGTGGACAAACATTTATTTTATTTTATTTTTAAAATAGGAATAATGAATTTTATGTGCACACTTAGGATAAGAGGAATTTTGGGGACTTTATGTAACTAAAAGGTAGAAAATTATTTTAATTAAATAAAAGACTTGGGATAAAGTGGTCAAGCCATTAGGTTGTAATTCAATAAATAGAAAGGTGATGATTTGATCAAGGATAAGCAATAGATAAATTATAAAAACAATCTAGAAAGGGGGCACATAGTCTAGATGACCTTTTTTGGGAGATCAGATTTTCCCCTCTTTGACCAATCTGTGATCGATCTGTCAAAGAATGAAGAAGCCAAGAAAGTAGCAGATAGAGAGTGACTCCTAAGAATGAATCCTAAAAGTGTAGTCAATAATTAGTGGGACTAAATATTAGGAGAGACATAGTCCTTGAGTAAATAGAAAGGTCAAGAATATGCCCTAGAGAAATAGAAATGTCAAGAGTAAATAGAAAGGTCAAGCATATTTTCCTAAGAAATAGAAAGATCAAGTACAAATGGAAAGGTCAAGCATATGCTCCTGAAAAGTAGATAGCCTTAGAAAAAATATTTTTTAGCAAATAAAAGAAAATAAATGATAGCGCATTCCTACCCCCTCAGCATCAAAATCAAAATAGTTCATTCTTTTTAAAAAAAAATTTAGATAGGTCAAGATTTTTCAAGTGAGATTGTGCTCCTATTGAGAGGACAAGTCATAATAAACCAAGACCAAAGAAAGGTATGCACAAAGATGCTAAGAGGGTGATGGAAGGGATATAATAGAAAAGATATATGAAAGATAAGGTTTGATGTTGTGGAGGGATAAGAGGAGTATGGATAGTGGGTAAGTGTAGGCTTGAAAATATTGTATAAGGGTAGGTGAAAAATGGGTAAGAACAACATTGAAACACACCTTGAAGGGAAATGTAATGACCAAGGAATCATAGATAAAATAGATTGAGGTTTAGATGTATGAGGTGGTAGAGTAATTTTGAAGGAAGATGTAGTTGAAGGCTTAGGAAGCTTTTGAGGAAGATGTCTAGAAGAAGATGGAGTGGAAGCTTTTGGAAGTTTGAATGTCAACTTTGATGTATTCTCAATATTCAAGTCTTTTAAAAGAGACTTGGGAATCCATATAGATTTTTATTTTCCTTTTCCTTTGGATATCATACAATGCATTTCTTCAACTATAGATTTAGGAATCCATATTTTGTTTTATTTCACTTTTTGGTTTGTGGAGCTTTATAGTATCTTGAATATTTTTTCTTTTCTTGCATTCACATATATATTAGATGAGACATAGTGATCATTTGTAGATGGATTCTTATATTTTTTCTTATGTTGATCATCTAAATTACTTCCAAAAGACTCAAAACTTATGGATGAAGAAGGATGATATGACTAGTTTGGATGGTAAGGTGGATGAATATTTGTCAAGGATGAATATATTTGTTGATAGTGAGGTATAATAGGAGAGCTAGGAGTATAAATAGGAGATGAAAGAACTTAAGGTCGCAAAATGGATGCAAGGTTTGAAGGCTTTAGCTTAGACAGATAAAGACCAAGATTATACTTAAGAGATGCAAATAGATAGTGGATAGGGATATCAACATATTTAGAGTGAGAAACATGACCAAGGCCATCAATAGAATCATGAGTAGCTTTTATAGAAGAGATGTATTTAATATGATAAACATTCTTGATAGGAGCTTTCATATATTGAGAATATTATGGAGTAGTAGAACAAGAGAGGATACTTTGATCTTGAAAATTTTCTTTGGATAACATAGGCATAGAGATTTTCTCACCATTCTTAGTAAGCTCAATGAAGATAGTGGAAGTGGTATCATCATCAAATTGAGGAGGTGGGTAAGATATAGGATATGGAAGAGTGAAATCTTGAAGGATATGAAAGGGTGCTTGATCTTAATATTTCTTGACACTTATAGCCTTTTGAGAGTCCTCTTGACATGGATACTTTTCCATGGACAAGGGAGAATGTAAATTTTTCATGGTAGCATCTTAAAGAGGTAGTGAGGGACTAGGTGGAGTAGGCATAAAAGGTATAACATTGCATGAAGTGAGAATCTTTAGTATTAGTAGCATGGAAAAGGTTTGCAACAAAATGCAAATTAGATTGAGTTTCTTTTAGAGGTAGCCCTTGAGAGTACAAATAGCTAGTGCATAAACAATTAGGTTCTTTGTTTGATGGAGGTGTATTGGAAAGCTTTGAAGTTTTAGGAAGTTTGCATGTGTTCTAAAAGTAGAGGTATCAAGCAGACCATCACTAGACATAGGTTCATGAACATGATCTTGCTCAAGAGAAGTATCCTCATCACATGAGTCATTAGGGGTTCTAATATCAAAAATTCCATCATCAATATGATATTGCACTTAATGTTTCATCTTAGTACCCTCTGAAGTACTATGTTCATTTTGTTGATGATAATCACAATAGATTTCAAAGAATGGGTTTCCATATGAGCTAGACCTAGGTAATGTGATAAGCTTAGTACCAAGAAGTATTTCCAAAATGGTATCATAAGAATCTCACAAGGGAGTACAAGTTCTCTCAAAGTTATGTAAAGGCTCTTCAAGTGCATAGCATGCATCCATGTCTTCACCATAGTGGTCAAAGATAGGTTCATCATTAAATTTTAGCATAGGATCAAAGGAGGTATCACTTTCTTGTTCTCTAGAGTGGTCCTTAGATCTAATAATAGATGAAGATTGTAGATGTCTTAGAGTAGAATATGTAGACCTAGAAGAAGATGATGGCCTTGGATATTATGATTCATATGCATATGGGAGATTTGAGAGAGAATAATGTGAGGATGTCATATTTTTCTCTACATTTTTTTAAAAATTGAGAGTATTCGTTTATTATGTTCTTACTAAAACTAAGATAAGTAGGGTCATTGGTCTCTTTTATTTTGTTATATCAAGTGTATAGGAATTGCAATTCCTTAGCAAGATCAAGTAACTTACGATCATCTAGAGGTGGTTGAGGTTTTGAAGGAAAAGATTTGGAGCCCATAGTGGTAGATAGAAAGTCAAGAATGAATGAGACTAGAGGAAGTTAATAAGGTGACAACAAGATAACTTGACATCCAAATTAGAGAGGTAGAGTGTTCAATTTCCAAGATAGGTAGAAATGAGATAATGACTTATCAATAAAAGTGTCGAAGAAGCTTATGACACCAATGACTCAAGTCAAGAGCTAAATAAGAAGCCCAAATAGCCAAGTAGCCAAATATATGGATCAAGAAGAATGATAAGTGAACAACTTTCCCAATCAAGTAGTGTATCCAAGAGATCAAAGTAACCATTTCAAAAAAAAGAGTCCCTAAAACATAAAATTTAGACCAAGGGACCATGAAATACCAAGTGTAAACACATTAGATTAGCTAAGAACAAGTTTGAAGAAAGATCAACAAAATTTAGAAACCAAGTGAGATAATACATTAAGATAGAATACAATAGGAAAACAAAAATCTTGTACTACACTTTACAAGATGTAGTATGATAATTTATAAAAACCAAAAGTGTTGTATGATATTTCTCTCTCAGTGATATGATAGTAGTCTAGTTTGATAGTAGAGACAAATTGTGATGTATTTTTTTCAAAAGACTTTATTTGATAAAGTTTTCTTATCAATAAGACTATTGTCACAATGTTTAATTCTAGTTTTGATGGTAAAAGAACAAGTTTGGGTAGAAATAATGATGTAAAAATATGTCTTTGAGAAATTGGAAAAGGGACAAAGCAACCTTTGTACTACAAACACTTGGCAGATTTGAAAGAAAAAACCATATGAATACTACCACTTGTGTATGTTCTAGATATTTCCATAGTTTGATTAGATTTAAAGACACATAAAAGACATTCTACATAAATGACATAGTTCATTACTCAATACCTTGGCCTAGAACTTGATTCTCCCTTGCCTCACACAAAGTGGCTTCCCACAATAGATATTGGCTTTGTCATGTGGGTTACCCATATCTAAAGTAGCACATATAGTGAGTCAAATCTTGGGGCAATCTGGGTAGTCCACTAGGATCAATCCTTGCACCAAGATATTGAGAGGCTAAAAAGGGTGGCCTCTAATCCTAAGGTGTATAGTAAGGGTTAAGTTTATAACACCCTTCTTACACTCAATACAATTAATAATAAAGAAAATCATAGCCATAAGAGTAACTTAAGCATAACCACCTAGTGATTTTATCATGGACATAATCCCACAAGTAATCTCACTAAGTGAAGTCAAGTGTTACACCCCCAAGGTTTTCACCTTTGTTAAGAGGTTTTGATTATAGTGGGTTAGATTAGTTGGGTTTATGTTGTTCCCACTTTGGGTCATTCCTATTTGTATCTTTTCAGCTATACCAAGGTCTCTAAAGGATAAATCTCACTAGTGAGATTAAAAAAATGGATCCACACCAAAGAGGTCAATGTTTCTAATTCACCAAGAGGTGAAGACCATACTTTCCTACTCCCCAATGCTTCCCCCAAACATGCCAAGAAAGGTTAATTAAAACCATTAAAGAGTGGAATATCCCACCCACTTCCTTGATTCAATGAAGGGTCAAGATATCTGATTCACCTAAAAGGTGAAGATAATAATCTCCAACAATGAACCCTTACTAATGAATTTTATGTGCTTGATGAAATGAACAACTAGTAGATGTCACAAATGAAATGAAATAACATGTAAACACACAATTTTTTTTTTTTAAATTTAGCTTGGGAAGCCTTGAAAAAATGTTAGTAGCCTTTTGGATTTAGAAATTTCCTTTAGCAAGAAAGAAAGCAATACGATTATACAAAAAAAGGGCTAGGGAATCAAAAGATCAGTGAAAACTAAAAATAACCTTGCAAAAAAATTATTAGGACCTATTAAAAAACTAGCAAACTAAAATGAGAAAGCATAGAAAAAAAAATGCAATCTAAGAGCCATATTAAGAAATTGAAATAGTAAGAATAGTGGTGCTAGCTAAACCAACCCAGTATGATACTTCCTAGTATGTCTAGGTGATATTTTTTCCTAGTATGATACTCTGTATAAAAAACTATGGAACTTTATCGAATATTAGTATGACAGAGAATAGAGATGTAGTATGATAGTTAAACTGGCCCTATATCATATCCCTTTATAGAAATTATCATAAGATCACAGAGAAAGTATCATAACATATTTATGCCAATAAAAATAATATCAAAACCTACAAATGAAAAAATTGAAGAAATATGCAAAACTAGAGTTAGACAAGGTTGTCCAACCCCACGGTGGGTGCCAAAAATGTATACCAAAAATTAGTAAACTTCTCAAAGATATTTTATCCAAGAGATCCAATAGATTAGGAACCTTAAATGGAAACTTAGGTCTCCCTATCTATGATGTGCAAGAGGTATGAAAGTAGCTCTCAAATGAACCTAATATGCAACCCTTGCATGGTGCACCATAAAATGGGAGATTCGAAGGAAAAAGCAACTATACTAGTATCCAAGAATCAATATGCAATGCAATAAAAATGTATAATCTAAGATAAATGAAATGCAAGCTGCAATCTGACAAGGATGAAGAGTTATAATTAGACGATGTGAGCTAATCTATAGAATAAAGGAAACTAAGCTAAGAATGCCATAATGAAAGTAGAATGAGAGATAAGCTAAAATTAAAGAGTGCAAGAATTCTCTAAGATCTTCAAAATCACCAAGAAAATCTATAGCATAACATTAGCATGAGATTGCAGGCTTGAAAAAATGAGGAAAAACTCTCTGTTTAAATAAAAATGGAGGATAGAGATTAAGAGGCAAAACCCTATAATGGAGAATGAGCCTTGAGTGATCCATGCGCACAAGAATCTCACCTAAGAAAGATCAATAGTTGACTTTAAGAGGTAAAAGTTGTGTGGAGGAGAATTAAGATTCCACCCATCTTGGAAAGTGTGCATTCAATGCCTTTTTATTAATTTTTAAAATAGGAATAATGCCTTTTATGTGCACACTTAGGATAAGAGGAATTTTGGGGACTTTACTAAAAGGAAGAAACTTCTTTCAATCAAATAAAATACTTAGGATAAAGTGGTCAAACCATTAGGTTATAATCGAATAAATAGACAAGTGCTAATTTGATCAAGGATAAACAATAGATAAATTATAAGAAATTGCTAGAAAGGGGGCTCATAGTCTACATGATCATTTTTGATTAGCAAGCAAACCCACAACCATTTCCAACAAAACTAGACAAAATCTAGCACCAAAGCTATCAACACTAAGAAAATGAATAACCTAACTAGAGAAAAAGAAATCGAAAGATAGAACAAAAAGGTTGAAGAAGCTAAGCTAATTCTTCCACCATGTCTTTCATCTCTTGTTGGGTATGTTTTATCTTTGATGAGACTTTTGTGATGTATTTCTATTTTATATGAGTCTCTTTCTTCTACTTCTTCTTAGTGTTGGGATGTGTACATTCTTCAAGTCGAAACTTAACATCATCCTTCTCAAGTTCCTCTAGGTTGAGCTCTAACTTCACCTCATTACCTTAGTCTAAGTGACTCAATACCCTATTCATACACTCAACTAAAGTTTCTATCCATTCTCAAGACTTTTTTTAGTACATCCTCATTCAATTTTTTCTTGTCTTTTTCAATACTCTTCTTCATTTCTTCTATTATCTCTATATTCTCATATTTCTTGACCGCATTCTCCTTCTTCCAATGTTCTTCATTTTTGTTTTGTATCTCCTCATTTTTCCCTTCTAAAGCTCTATATTTTAAGTTCAACATTTTGAGAATGAAAAGTCCATTTGTCCAATCTTAGCAAGTAAAGGGAGACCTCTTTGGTTGTTTGTAAAACCCATGAGGAGAATCATTAGCTAGATCATTTATATCATCCTCAGTTAGCTTTACATTGAACTCATCCTCATCAACTACTTGCAGCATAGAAATTCCCTCCTTCCTTTTCTCTTTTTTATCCCAAAAGGCTTTATCCCTTTTCTCAAACTCTTTCATGCTAGGAACAAGCCTTTGGTCTCCTTCCTTTCCACATCTTTTAGAGAGATATACACATCATGATCAATTGACTCATAAAAATCAGCAAGCCTAATGGATTCTCTAGGTTCTTCACTGTCCACATTATTATGAGACAAATTATCTTTTATATTGGTAGCCATTGGCATGATCAACTCATCCTGAGTATCCTAAAAATATTAATATTTCAACACATTAGAAATAATTTCATTTTGAACCAAATATAAAGATGGAGGGGACCCTAGGATATTACCACCTCCAAACACTCTTTCCATAGATTCAAAATTTTCAACTTCTTCTCAATTATTTGTTTCCATCTCTACTTTCCCCTACCCTTTATTCTCTTCTTTCTCTTCTTCATATTCACTATCTTCTTCATTATCAAAAAATAGATCACCATAATTGACCTTATCCTTCTTCCTTTCATTAGAACTAGGCGACTCCAACCATAATTCCCCTAAAATTCATTTACCTTTCCCCATTTTTTCTCTCAAACCTAGATTTTTACCACCATGTTCCACCATTTTCTTCAAAACCAGGCCAAGAACATTTTTTTTAACATAAATATTTATCATCCTCATCAAACCCTTATGCTTGATGGTTTTTTAAGGATTTGACCTCAAATCATTTATACTATGAGACAATGAACACAATAGATAGAAAGGATAACACACCCTTTTTTTAATATCAAAATTGATTTAACAATGCAAAGTGGTAAATATGAACCCTATCATATCTCCAATTAAGAGAAATATATTCCACGACCCCCTTCAACCAATTTCCCCTATAATTCCTTCTCCTTCCTCCATTTCTCATAGTTATTGGGCTCCCTTTTCTTTTTTTCTACCCATTCTAGTAAGTTGCAGAGCCAAATTCTCTATAAACTTCTCAATGAATGTAACTTCACCAAGAATAAATAAAAATAAAACTATACATAAAATGTGTTATGCAAATATTCTCACACTATTTTAGCTCAAACACTTCCCAAAATTATTACATTTCCTTTTGTTTTGAATCAAAACAAATGGAAGGACTTCACTTTTTCTTGATGTCTTATCCTTAGTTTCATAATTAACCTCATCCTCATGACTCCAAAATGAGGTGATTCAATTAATAATTTCCATGTTAGCAAGTGAGTCAGCTATCACACCCACTTCTCTATATAAGTGGGATATATACACTTTATAAAATACCTTTTTCTTCCTTGATAATGTTATTAATAAACCATAAAGGGTTCGTGAGTTTAGAAAGGCAATTTTGGATATTTAGAAAATCTCATTCTATCCATATTCCCTTAGCTTTGATAGTGCTTACTAGTTTTTATCCCATAGAGAAGACCTAATGATTCTTCTATGTAATTAGTTTGAGCACTAAGCAAAATCTCCATTTCTTTGCACATATTTTCCTCATCATCAATGATAATTGCGCCACAACTAGCAAGAATTGGATTTCCCTTAGTAGGTCCAACGATGTTCATCTCTATCTAGCCCATAGGAGGATGATCCCATCTTGTGTTTTCCCTTTTATTTTTGAGCACATCATTGCGATCCTTCATTCTACTAAAATTTCCACTAGAGTCAAAATACACTTCCTCCTTACACATACTATTGTAATTTTCAATAATACTATGCTTAATATGGAGAGCTACTAAAGGGAAAATTGAACTATATCCTTGAAAACCCTGTTGTTCCTTTCCTTGCAAAGATTCTAGGTAACACGAGGAAAAAGAAAAATCCAGAGACTTATTTCAAAGTTGTTGTCCCATTATTTGTGAGTTAAGCTCCCAAAATTGAAAAATATTATACATGTCCAATTTTTCAAGTTGCAATTACTTATGTTGATAAAGTAGAAGATTTGTATACTATATTGTATTTAGATAATTTAGAGGATCTCAAAGAGAATAAAAAAATGATTTCTCTATGCTTCTATGTATTTTAATATCTTCTCTTGAAATTTAGGAGACTTTTTCATATTATTTTGATCATTCTCCTCTTCACATCTCAGGTGTTTAAATTCACATTATATGTATGAATTTTATTATTATATCTCAAAACTAGTTGATTGGTTTGGATATGGCACTAGGATTTTACTTATTAGTATTTTTGTGTCATCTTACTCATGCATGAGACTATGAAATCCTAGTTCAGGGATGACATTGAAAGTTATAAATGATGTTTCCGTGAAGTTCAAAAAATGTTCTTTTTGCTACTATTTATTGATTAGAGTGCATCTTTGGAAGGCTAAATATTTGTCAAGATAACCTGGAATATTTATGTCATTATCTTTGGGTTTATGCTAGCATTAGAAGATGTTATAAAGTGTTTTGGATCATTTAAATACTTCTTTCCTCAGTATGCATTGACTTTCATTCTACCATAAAAATGCTTAGGGTCGATCTATTTGGTCACTACATCTTTAGTGCTCACATATTTCTTCTTGGATAACCTACTGAGTTTTTTTGGTCTTACAAATGATATAAATCAGATATCAAAGAATTTGAAAGTGTGAAGGAAGTTAAGTTGTCATTTTTATAGTTTTGTAGTGTGAAAACAAGTGTAATTTATACTAGAAGAAGTAAGATAATTGTATCTCTATATAGATATCCCAAAAGTATCCTACTTATAGTGAGCCAAATTTTTTTGATGGAGTAGTTTTATTATGGTCAAAGATCAAGGTATTTTCATAATAATCTAATGTTATAAAATCCTTATATAAGTTTTAGTACTCACAAAGAGTAGTGAACTTCCCTTGGGAACATAGCTATAGAACTATGGTTTTAAGGAGTTATCTCTTCCTTTGATTGAAGCCCTAGTAAAAAGTTATAAACACATTATATTATGTGAGATTTATCATCATGTTCTTTTCCTTGTTGGGGTTCTCATATCAATCTAGTGTTCTCTTGTACAATTGTGTTGAATACTCTATCTTTACCACTTTTAGGTGACTATATATTATTTTTGAAGTGATTAAAAGAAATAAAATATTTAAATTTTTGATTGAATATCGATTTAATCCCCCTCCCAATAGGTTTCACATCTTTAACAATTGATATCAGGATAAGGTTCCTTAGAATAAATTCAAACATCTTGAGGAAGATTGATATTGTCTCAAGATGTTTGTCAGTTATATAAGGTGGCTATATCAATGGAACAAAGTAATTTTTTTGGAAATTGAGAATGGAATCCCATTCAAGATTTCATTATAGTTCAAATGGTTTGGAAATCAATAAAACATACTAATAGTCCTCCTATAGTTCTACCAACTAATTTGACGAAATTTTTTCAATACAAGGAGAATGGAAAGGAAAATAATATTATTTGGAGTAGATTAAAAGACTCAAAACGTGTGAATTTCATTTTTATTGTGCTAATAAGGATTCATGAAAAAGGTATGAAGAATATTAAAAGGAAACTTAAGTGAGATGAGCCAAGCTAAAAAATTATATCGGAAATTTTATTCAAACTTAAAGACATGTCAAAGGATGAAGATATTTCTAATTATCTTCTCCAGGTAGATGAGGTGGTCAATACTACTAGATTTATTGGAAAAGAATTGAAAAAATAAAATGTGATTTTAGACTTATTCCAAAATATTATGGGTTGAAAGTGAATTCTATTAAGAAAGATAAAGATTAAGAGAAAAATTCAATGAATCAATTGTATGGAGAACTTGTTCCCCTTGAAATGAGAGAATTTGAAAAATATGATCCAAAAAGGGAAGAATGTTCTAGAGTCATTAACAAGGAAAATGACAATGTACCTAACTAGAGAAATGAATCTAATGAGGAAAAAGAAAACTTTGTGAGGGGGCTAAAAAAGGACACTAAAATATACAAAGGTAAGTTACCCTTAACATATTTTTATAGTGGAAAAATTGGTCATTATGCATTATATTCCTTAAGAGAATACAATAATGACTACCTGAATCCAAAATAAAATAATATTAAAATGACAGTCATAACTAGAGTTTGTTAATCTTAGATTGGGTTTGACAAGTGAGTGTCTACACACTTAAGTCATTTACTTAGTTCATGCCGAACAAGTAACATATGCTGAGCAGAAGATATAAGTTAGAGCATGTCGAGTAAACAATGAGTGCCAAGTCACTAATGTGCTAAGTTGATTCAAGTGCCAAAAAGATAGTATGTGTTGAGTGATTCAGGTGTTGAGCAAGTGATGCATTCTAAGTCATTCAAATTCCCAATGACAACATTGAAGTCACCATTATTGCGAAGCATTAGGGACTTCTATTGTTGAGTAACAGAGTTTTGACATAGTTGTTTGTATTTGCAAAAACTATTATGTAAACCATTTTAAAGCCAACTTAAGGATTGATTTATGATCTTTTGTTGATAAGGATGAATCTTGAGTATGAATTCCTATGTATTACATGCATACAATCAAGAAAAGGGAAGGTTTAAGTGGCAATATGAATGAATCATAGCCATTGATGCATACATAATCCTAAGTCACCTAGGTCTTCTAAAGGAAGACAAACCCTAAATATTCTACAGATAGAGAGTGAGTGAGAAGAGTAGAGAAGGAGAGTTTACATGTGTGAACAAGACATTCATGGTGACCAAGGTATTATGATTTGAGTTACATTGCAAAATTAGTTAAAGGAGAATAGAGGAAAGGAAACAATGGACAATAGAGAGACATTTGATTAGAAAGGATCAAGCACACATTAGTATAGAAGTGATCTAACATCAAGAAATAAAGTACTAATCGTAGGATCATTGTTGATACATTCTAACAAGTGAATTAGTTGAATCTCTTAATAGAGTAGTCCTAATAGGATGTATTGAAATTCTCTAACAATGTGCTTAATTAATTGTGAGTTAAAGTCCTTTAATCAGGAACACTTCTAATAAGGTGTTGAAATCCTTTAACAAGGTAAGACCTAATAGCCATTGTAAGCTTTTAACAGGGTAGACCTTTTACAGGGTAGATCGTGCTTCATGATCAAACATTATAACCTTCATTGGATACTCGTTATTATTGCAATAGAAAATATTTGTGAGTGTCATCCCCACCCCAATTTTACATTCTCATTGGAGGTTTTTTGGGTAATCATATCTCGTGTCATACATTTGTGAATGCTTACTTGTTTACATACTTTATATGTATATGATTTATATGGTATTTGAGTTTACTTGTTAAATTGTGAGATGGATGTATGGTGAATGTTTTTATGAGTAAAATTTGAAGAACTAATTCACCCCCCCTCAAAATTTACCTTTCCTATTTTATTTCAAACAATTCATATTAGAGACAAGTTCTCTGAAAGTGAAGCTTTATAGCTATGAGGAAAAATCTTGGAAATGGAAGTTTATAAGTTGGAAAAGATTGTTGAGAACTAGGAGATTGAAATAAAACTCATTCTACATCATTTGAATGAAGTAAGAGAAAATCTAAACAAATCATTGAGAAGAAGGAAGGAAATTTCTATTAAGGAGAATGACACACAATACCAAGAGACTGACACTACTGAAATATTTGCAAATGGAAACTCCAATGAATTTGATGCAATAGTTGTAGATCTAATGGAAAAGAAAAGAACCCTAGCCAAAGGTATTGAAAATCCAAATATAGAACAAGAATCACAATCCATATTGCTATGTGAGGTGACCAAACACAAAAAGAAAGCTATGAAAGACAAAGTCATGATTGAAGATGAGAAAAGAGTTTTGACCAAGAAACTAGAAGAAAAATCATCAGAGATAAATAGGATTGCTCACATGGAACTAGAAACAATGAATCAAGTAATTATTGCTAATCATGAAATAAACAATAAATAAATTGAGATCACAACACTGAAGTTGTAAAGTGAATAATTGAGCAATGATCTAGAAAGGGAAAATGAGTTTGTTAAAAGTTTCAATAAACCTAGTGAAGCCATCAGGTACTTTGAACAATTGATGAGATCCCCTAGATCCAAAAATGATGCATTTGGATTTGGATACACTAGTATTGAAGGAGGAGAATCATCTAAAAGTGGTGAAGAAATAAGTAAAAAAGATAACAACTCTAATCATACTTGTTGTGATTGTGGTAAGATAGGTCATACTGCTAATGTTTGTAGGAGCAAGATTGTAAATCAGAATGTGAAGTAGAAGAACATGGGTCAATGCCACAAGTGCCACAAAGAAGGTCATCAGGCACATGAATGTAGAACTAAGACCTTGCACACTTAAATATTTGAAGGATACTGCTATAACTATCAGAAGTATGGACATAGAGCTTTTGGGTGCAGATCCAGACCCAAGTAGTCATCAAAAAAGTAGATAGAGATAAAGAAAAATTGCAACCCTTATAATTGGGATTATAATACAAGGTATAGTTGTCACCACTATCAAGAGTATGGACATATTCCTAAGAATTGTATTAGAACACATTTCAGAAGTGATTACAAAAGGTGGTTAAATCAAACCACATGTTTTAGCTATTTGAAGACTAGTCACATAAGTAGATATTGTCCAACAAGGTCAAAGGCACCAAGTTGTAAGTTCAACAAAGAAAAAGGAAAGGAAGATGTTGAGAATTTCAGAGATGAGATGAAAAAAATATGGAGGAGAAAGGAATATTACAGCACATCAAGTATAGATAGGATTACTTCACCTAATGGGTTAGGTGATCATAACTCATCAAATTAAGAAATCAAAAGGTATGTAGGACTGATATTTAAAAAGATATACTATACACTATTTCCAAGGATTTGGTTTTGAAAAGATTACATATGCATGAATAAATATGCAAAGTGTTGTTAGGAATCAAGAATAAATCTTTAAGTTTTTTCAGTTTTAATGTTACTACTGAGCATGAAAAGCTTCACTATGGTTTCCAAGTGAAATGTTAGTGGATGTCGAGCTAGCAAAGGTTGTTAGTAATGACCAAACTCATAGTAGTTGATAAGAATATGAAAAAGCACATGGATGTCGAGTGAGCTAGAAATTCAATTGAAGTTGAGCTTATTGCTATGTAAGCACTTAGCATTAAATGCAGTATTTTAAGGGCTATTTGATCGATTTCTACTCATTTAACATCATTCAAATTTGAAGAAGAACATGAAGAGCTAAACGAGATCTAGAGAATTTGATCTAAATAATTATAAGATATTTGAAAGGCTATTTGAAACCATTCCAGTAAGATTCACAAGGTATGTATTGAGTGCTGAGCTATGCAATTTTTAATTTTACAAACCCTAGTTTAATGTAATGGCATCTAGTTCTTTAGTAACCAAAGGTGTAGAGGTAAAGAGGTTTTAAATGTACAATTTTTATGTAATGAAATCAAACAACCTACTTTTAGGGCTATCCCAGATATAGCTTACAAATAGGATCCCTCCAGGGCATTATCCATGATACCAGAACAAGTTTTGATGATTCAAGATGTAAGAAATTGTTACGCATGCAAAATTGGAAGTATATGTGATATGGAAATTAGGTAAATATATGGAAAATTATGTGAGAATAATGTGTTGAAGGAAGAGTTTAAAATTTTTGAGAAGAAAGGGTTTACTCGTGCCCTAAGCTTCCCCAATGTATTTAAGATATAGTGGATACAAATTGTTTTGAGTAGAATTCATGACAACTTTGTACAGCTAGAAAATGGGCTAGTAAAAATCACTAAGAATATTGTTCATAGAGTAATAGGGTATCCAACCCTAGATTAACCTAAGACAATGAGAAGTGAATCTAAGGAAATAATTTAAAAAAACATAGGGGCTATGTGGAATAAAAGAAGAATGACAATTGATACTATCACACATCCCCTGATAGCTTTTGTAGTGAGGGTTATAGCACACAAGTTTTATCAATCTAGAAAATTAAATAGTGTAACCTTGCATTGTACTTGATATGGTTTATAAAATTGTGAAGAGGGATGATACTTATGATCTTTCCAAGTTACAGTTGCAATAATTGATTGAGAATTTGGGAGCTATAAGGAAAACCAAAAATGCACAATGTAAATTTGGATCTATTGTTGTATGTATTTTCTTTTATGTGTAGAATACATTTCCTAAATTTGGTAAGGTTGCATGAAAGGTAAAAAAACCTATTGCAATTCAAATAGGTTAATTTATTGACAAACTAGGTGATAACTTTGAATCTATCATGTCAAGTTATTTTGAAGGTTTCAAATAATCTATGTGGAAAAGGCTAAGGATACCAGTCTCACTAGTGGAGAAACATTTTGATGATGTTTTCTTCCTAGTTGATATTGATTTCACATATGTACAGGCAACAACTCCTAGGGTGAAATGGCTAAGGACATTAAGATATGAAATAAATGTTGATGAGGCCTCTACAAAAATCACAACATTACATGCATAAGAAGTGGATAAAGAAGCTACAACATTTGAAATTATGATTTGGAAAAATCAAAGATTACAATGGAATTGAAGACTATTTCAGTAATTAGGAAGAAGAAAAAATTGGTAAAGAAATTGAAAGAAAGATTTGAAGGAGTCAGGGAAGAAGAAGAGGAAGATGAAGAAGAAGAAGAGGAAATACAAGCTCAAGTACTAATGCCATTGATGTAATTTTAGGGAGAAGACCAACAAGAAGATGAAGTAGAAATTATAGAAGGCGCTGAGGATGAATAAGCCAATGAAGCACCTATAGCTCCTAAGAAGAAAAAGAGAAAAGAAAAGACACAAGTAGTGACAAAACCAAATAAGGTTGCTAAACATAATCAGCCTAAACCTACAACACCTACCACAAGGGATATCACAAGAGTCACTATACAAAAGGCTAAAGAAGTAGCCAACCCTAACAAGAAAAAATCTAAAGTATAGAAGAGACCAAGGAGGAAGTATGTTGCTCAAGATGAATCTGATGAAGAGAAGACTAAATCAAATGACAACAACCAATTTAAAGTGGTAAGTCTTAGTGCCCTTTCAAATTTAGAAAATTTATATGAGAATATTAGGAACAATGGTGATTCAAACAATCTATGAAGAAAAGGCTAAGGATACCAGTCTCACTAGTGGAGAATCATTTCGATGATATTTTTTTCATAGTTGATACTGATTTCACATATGTAGAGGCAACAATTTATAGGGTGAGATGGCTAAGGACATTAGGATATGAAATAAATGTTGATGAAGCCTCTACAAAAATCACAATATTACTTGTAGAAGAAGTAGATAAAGAAGCTACAACATTTGAAATTATGACTTGGCCAAATTAAAGATTACAATGGAATTGAATACCACTTTAGTAATCAGGAAGAAGAAAAATTGGTAAAGAAATTGAAAGAAAGATTTGGTGAAGGAGCCAAGGAAGAAGAAGAGGAAGCTGAAGAAGAAGAAGAGGAAACACAAGTTTGGGTACCATTGGCATTAATAGAAAGGTCAGGGAGAAGACCAACAAGAAGATGAAGTAGAAACTATAGAAGGTGCAGAGGAAGAAGAAGCAAATGAAGCACCTATAACTACTGAGAAGAAAAAGAGAAAAGAAAAGACACAAGAAGTGAACAAACCAAATATGGTTGCTAAACCTAATCAGCCTATGCCTACAAAACCTACCACAAGGGTTATCACAAGAACCACTGCACAAAAGGCTAAAGAAGTATCCAAGCCTAAGGAGAAGAGAGCTGAAGCACATAAGAGACCAAGTTGGAAGTATGTTGCTCAAGCTAAATTTGATGAAGAGAAGACTAAATCAGATGACAACAACCAATTTCAAGTGGTAAGTCATAGTCATGTTAGCATGAATGTTGATGCTATGGGGGAGCATTGCAGATAATTGATATGATGTATTCATGAATGTGTTTTTCATTGATGACAACATATTAATAAGTTTGTAAAGAATGACAGAGCAAAAAACTATAACTTTTGTATTAAGAATAATATATTACTTATTAGTTAATCTATAGTTTCTAGTAGATACTACATTGTGTCTTTGTTACAATGGTAAGTGCATAGAACCTAAATTGATATTGTATAGAAGATATTATTGATCTACAGAGAACTGCATGAAAACAAAGTTTTAGGAAAGCAGTTCCTATTGTGTGATTGTTGCAGTTCATCACAAATGTAATGAAAGGTTGCGTAGTTAACTAGAGATAGTATACTAGTCATTGATGATGTTAGAGAATGTGCATGTACAAAAGTTACACTTGTAAAAGTCTATTTATAACTGTGAGCTGACAACATTAATTAAAGTTGTATTCATTTAATTGATGTATTATAATTAAGTGGGAAGCCAACTCAAGGATTTATTATTAAGCATGGTATAAAGGAAAGATGTTTTTCATGTTTAAGATATAGTAATCAAATTAGACTTGTGAATTATTGAGTAGTAGAGTGCTATAAGAGAAGAGTGACTTACCTATGCATGTAACTGATCTTAAGGGTTATTATTACTAAGTACAGAGTTCTAGATCTGATTGCACATTCTAAAGGAGAAGAAGTCTAATGTACTAGATAGAGGAAGAAGTAAAAGCTTGTTTTACATCTATTATTCTGAAAGGAATAGTACTGAGGTCAATTGGATAGTGGGTTCATTGATCTAATCCTGAAGTTGTTTGGATAGTGGGTTTAGCTACCTTCCACAACTCCTAACAGGGTTGGAATCTCCTAACAGGTATTCAAAGTCTCTTAACAAGGACTCATATGTATTGAATGTGATTAATTAGACTCCTATTAGGGTCTAGTCTTTCACAAGGAACATTTATATTAGTACATCATCCTTTGGGTATCATTCCCACTGGGGTTTTCCCTCTTATCAAGGGTTTCGTTGGTCAACATATCTAGTGTCACTGTGTATATTTGTCTTTCATGATTGCATATTACATTGCTCACATGATTAAGTTGAAATAAAGTTTATATTGAGTTTAATAATTATATAACTAATTCATCCCCCTCCCCCTGCTTAGCTATATTGTGAACATTAATTACTAACAATTGGTATCAAAGAATCAAGTCCTTGAAGAAAGGGTTTAAAAACCAAAGGATATCTATGGCAAATATGTTCAAAAAGAAAAGTCCAAAATTTGATGGCACTAATTTTGATAGTTGGAAGGACAAGATGAAAATTTATCTTTTGTGCATGGGTCCAGGATATTGGCTTGTAACCAAGGTATCTAAGGATATTGCAGAAGAAAATGATCTTGATAGTTGTACTGAGGAGCAAAGAGAAGTATTTATGTGCAACATAAGGGCAAGAGAAGCAATATTGTTAGTTCTACCTGAAAGTGAGTATAGTCAAGTAAAACTAATCAAAACATCTCAAGAAATTTGGAAAAATTTAGAAGCTAACTATGGAAGTGATACACATGCAAAAGGAGTTAGATTACAAAACTTGTGTTGTACATTTCAAGATGCTAGAATGATGGAAGATGAATTTGTAAGAAGCTATATTGGTAGAATATCTAAGATTGTTGCAGGAAATAGATTTTATGAAGGAACCAAATGGGATGATGAAGTAATATGGAAGATCTTGAAAAGTCTAACACCACCTTTCAAGACAATAACACAGATGATTCAGCTAATGATACCCTATACTAAAAAATTCACCAAAGATACATTACTTGGTAGATTGGAAGCTGAAAATTTTGATTTGAAACAATCTAGAGAATTAGCAAAAGTTGAGACAACATTCATTGCATTAAGTGTTAAACCTGGTCTAGGAAAGAATACAAGAGCACAAGAAGACATTGCTAGTAGTAGCAAAATTGTTGAGAAAAATATCAAAGAAGGAGTACCTCTTCTTGTGGAAAGAGAAAAAGATAGTAAGAATATCTTGAAGTATTGGACATGCAATGAATATGGTCATTATGCATCTAAGTCTCCTAAAAGAGAAAGGAAGTATAAGGGAAATTCAAACCTAGAAGACCTAGAAATTGCTTATATGCTAATGAAGAAGAAGAAGAATCTAATCAAAGCAAAAGTGAAGATGAATTGGGATTTGTAGCTACAAAGAAGGATGATCTTGACAAAGAGATTAGAGAAGAACAAAGTGTAGTACTTGAAATAAGAGTTGAAGAAGAAAATCCCACCCCAAATAAAATATGATGAGAAATCATCTTGTTGATCAAATAATAGGAAGTAAAAAAAATGGAGTAATGACAAGAAGAAGAATCAATGAAAAACTATGTCTAATATCTCAAGTAGAACCAAAGAGTGTAGATGAAGCAATCAAGGATGATCATTGGATAAAAACAATGAAGGAAGAACTTGAATAGATAATAAAGAATGACACAAGGGAAGTAGTCCCTAGACCTAAGAACAAGAATGTGATTGGCACAAAGTGGGTATTCAAAAAAAAAAAAGAATGAACAAAGTAGAAGTAATAAGAAAAAAAGAAAGACTAGTATGAAAAGATTATTCTCAGCAAGAAGGAATAGACTATGAGGAAACATATGCACCTATAGCAAGAATGGAAGTAGTCAAAATGTTCTTGGCATATGTAGAAAATAAAAACTTCAAAGTATATCAAATGAATGTTAAGTCAACATTCTTGAATGGAGAACTTGAAGAAGAAGTTAATATTGACTAGCTAGAATGTTTTCCTTTGACTAAATAAAATGATACAGTTTGTAAATTAAATAAAGCCTTGTATGGATTAAAGCAAGAACCTAGAGCTTGGTATGCAAGGTTAGATAAATACTTAGCAAAGCTTGGATTTGCTAAAGAAACAATAGATAACAACTTTTACTTGAAAGAAATAGAAAATGGCTTGTTGATAATCATTGTATTTGTTGATGATATCATTTTTGGAGGCAATGATGAAACCAATAAAAATTTTTTAGAAGATATGAAGAATGAATTTGAGATGAGTATGATATGAGAAATGAATTTTTTTTAAGGATTACAAATTGTTCAAAATAAAGAAGGTATCTTTATTTCTCAAACTATGTACTTGAAATATTTGCTAAAAAGATTTGGACTAGAAAATTGTAAACCTGTTGGAACCCCTATGGTAACTAGTCATAAGTTATCTAGCAAGGATGAGACACCTACTATTAAACAAAAGTACAGATATATGATTGGAGGATTGCAGTATCTAACTCATAGTAGACTAGACATAGCTAATGCAGTTGGAATTGTGGCAAGATTTTAGGCTAATTCTAAAGAATATCACTACACAACAGTAAAAAGGATATTCAGATATCTAAAAGGGAGATCTAATTATGGCATTTGATATGACATATATAATGATTTTACTCTTTTTTACTCTTTGCACTTATCCTAATGTTGATTGGGCAGGAGATATAGATGATAGAAAAAGCACCAGTGGAGGAGCATTCTTTCTTGGTGGAAGACTAGTATCTTGGCTTAGCAAGAAAAAAGATTGCACTTCACTAAGTACTATAGAGGTAGAACATGTTGTAGCAGAAAAAACTGTAATCAAGTTATATGGATGAGGCAGATGATAAAGGATATTGGAATTACATTCAAAGAACCTTTTATCATTTACTATGATAACACAAGTAAAATTAACATGTCTAGAAATCTTGTTTTACATTCTAAGACTAAGAACATCTCTATAAACTATCATGTGTTGAGAGAGAAAGTTGTAGAGAAAGAAATTAGACTAGAGTATCTTAACACTAATGAATAGATTGTAGACATTTTCACAAAGGCCTTACCAAAGGACACATTTGAGTACCTAAGAGGTACACTTGGGGTTATGCCCCTACCTACTTCAGAATAGAAGATGCAAAAGTGCATAAGTCCAGGGAACAGAGCACCATTGTTAGACTAGACTAAATGTTGATGCTTCCTCAATAGGGGAGTATCTATGATGAATGGAGTTAGAAAAGGACTCTTGGTAATTGGTAATTGGCATGCAACAATGTCTCTAGACACTTGAGCTATTTATGGATTTATATGCAAAATTTGTAAAGCAAAAAATTGGCTTGTGGTCGTGTTGGTAAATTATTGTATCTTTGAGTAGTTGAACCATTTGTGTATTACCTTTGACATTGATGTCAATGGGGAAGAGAGTGACATGAAAAATATTCTATGTAGTTTAATGGGGAAGAAATGAGAACATGATTAGCAAGATTTAATTGATGAACAAGATGTATATTTGGTATTCTTGGAACTTAGATGTTTTTCATCTATGTTACCATCAACGCCAAAGGGGGAGATTGTTAGAATGAATGTTGATGCTATGGGGGAGCATTGTAGAACATTTATATGATGTATTCATGATTGTGTTTGTCATTGATGAAAACATAGTAATAAGTTTGCAAAGATTGACAGAGTAGCAGACTGTGATTTTTGCATTAAGAGCAATATATTACTCATCTGTTCATGTGTAGTTTCTAGTGCATACTATAGTATATCTTTGTTACAATGGTAACTACGCAAAACCTAAATTGATAGTGTACAAAAGATATTATTGATCTACAAAGAACCACATGAAAACAAAGTTTTAGGAAAGTAATTCCTATCAAGAGTGATTGTTGCAGTTCATCAAAAATGTAATGAAAGGTTACATAGTTAACTAGAGGCAATATACTAGCCATTGATGATGTCAAAGAGTACACATGTACAAAAGTAGCACGTGTAAAAGTCTATTTATAAATGTGAGCTAATAACATTAATTAAATGTGTATTCATTTAATTGACATATTATTATCAAGTGGGAAACTGACTCAAGGATTTATTATTAAGCATGGTATAAAGGAAAGATGTTTTTAGTATTTAAGATAGAGTGAGTAGATGAGACTTGTGAATTATTGAGCAGTAGAGTGCTATGGAAGCAGAGTAACTTACCTATGCATGTAAGTGACCTTAAGGGTTATCATTACTGAGTACAGAGTTTCAAATTTGATTGCACAGTCTAAATGAGAAGAACTCTAATGCACTAGATAGAGGAAGAAGTAAAAGCTTGTTTGACATCTATTATTTTGAAAGGAATAGTACCAAGGTCAATTGGACAGTGGATTCATTGATCTAATCCTAAAGCTATTTGGATAATGGGTTCAACTACCTTTCACAACTCCTAATAGGGTTGGAATCTCCTAATAGGGATTCAAAGTCTCCTAACAGGGACTCATATGTACTAAATTTGATTAATCAAACTCCTAATAGGGTCTAGCCTTTCACAAGGAACATTTATATTAGTACATCATCTTCTAAGTATCGTTCCCACTAGGGTTTTCCCTCTGATCAAGGGTTTCCCTAGTTAACATATCTGGTGTCACTATGTATATTTGTCTTTCATGATTGCTCATTACATTGCTCACATGAATAAGTTGGATTAAATTTGATATTGGGTTTAATAATTATATAACTGATTCACACCCCCTGTCTTAGTTATATTGTGAATATTAATTACTAACAAGTCCCTCTTCAAATTTAGACAATTGATGTGAGAATATTAGGAAGAATGCTAATTTATCAGGATTCTCTCACATTGAGTTTTAAAATATTGGGAAGATTGAAAAGAACTAAGTGGAAGAGGCAATATATGTCATGATGGCTATATTTAAAAAGGAACCTCTAGAAATTACCAACTCTGTACCTAAAAGTTTATATGATAGAGTTGAGAAAAAATGGCACTATTGTTTAGACACTGATAAACAAATTAGGGAGACAACCCTTGCTCAAGTTATGCCAAAAATTAGTAAGGTTGACATGTCTAAAGCCATTAAGAAGTATGTTGTAAGATTTTTGCCAAAATACAGGGCATTCAACATATTGTAAAACAACATAGAGGATGTTGTACAAAAGTCCAATAAAATGTAGAAGATAACATATGGACTATCAACATGTAGGGAAGCTGAGTAGACACCTATTGAGGTAGGTGAGGATGAAGAAGATGATACTAAATAAGGCACTGTTGGTGAGGAACATATATGAACATTGACACCCAAACACCAGCCAAGGATAAGCAAAAAATAGAACAAAGTGTACAAGATACATAAATGTCGAGTGTTAGTCCTCTATAGGAGACAAGTGAAAATACTGAAATTGTCAAAGTTAAGGATGTTTCTAACCAATCCCCTATAGTGGTGAGTGTAGATGAAATTTAGAAGAAAAATACAATAACTATAGGGGAGGAAGTGAAAACACTAGACACATCTATAATCACTCCTGAAGTCACAAGTGTACAACCTTCACAACCTATAGTGGTATATCAAAGGAAGGAGATAGAAAGTTTAACTCTCATTACACTTATGCAAGAAACTCTTGTCTTAGTGAATGTCCAAGAAACAAAAAATAAGTTGAGACAGTTGGAGAAGACAAGGTAGAGACACTAGAGAATGAAGGCACTTAAGGCCAAATAGGTTAGGCCGATACACCTGCATGCCCAACACAAGATCAAGGTGTAACTAGAAGTACAGAGGAAGAAAAGGAAAATACTAAAGAGTCAAGTTTGACACCCAAGCCAAAGGAGCTACTAGCTATTCAAGCACTAGTGACATTACTAGAATCTAGTACTCCTTCCAATCAAGCTCTTTAGAGGCCAAGCATAGATGCTATGTTGTTGCACTTCTCAAGGTTGAGTCCTAACTCATCTAAGGTAGAAGAGGTAACTACTTATGATGATATTATTCTAGATGAAGAGATTGTGTTGCCTAAATTTGATTTGGCAACAATCATAATCAAGCAAATGGGTATATTACAAGAGGTCCTAGGAAGGAAGACAAATCAAAAATTACTTAGAAGGGAGCATAGGCAAAAGAAAGCTTTGATTAACATCAAAGAGATTTTCTTAGATGCATTTATTCTACTGACTCTAGATGAAAACAAGCCCATCATTGAACAATTAACCAATATAGTGGATAGGGTTACTTACATAGAACTAGACACAAATGTAAAGCTACTTTAATGATCTAAAAGGAAGTTTCAAAACAAGGTGAATGAGAGGAGGTCAAGTGCAATTGCACTAACCAAGGTTGATATAGCAACCAAGATAGAGAGTGTGAAAAAGGTACTAGAGATCATTTTCTCTTTGTATACCAAACTATGTAATCCTACACTCTTCACATAAGAAGTAATGAATCAATTCCTAAGTTTGGAGAACCATATGTAGTCATCTACTGCTACTTTTCCCAAGTCTCTAGCTCAAAGTGAGAAACATTTTAGGACCATCTTGCAATCCTAGAGTCAGTTAGCATCATTACAAGTAGATGAAACCAACATTAGGGATAAAAAGATCAACATCTAGTCAACATTAACTTTTTACATGGAGATATTACACAAGGAACTAGGCTATGAAGAAACTCTTATAAAGAAAAACTCTAATCTTTCTACATTGGATGACCTAGTCCACCTTTTTGTCAAGCTATCCATCTAAATCAGGTCTTTGGAGGTAGCTTGTGTTGAGATCTAATTGAAAAGATCATTCCTGAGAAAGATTATTAAAAGAGGGAGATTGTTGAAGAAGACTATGTGTTACAATCATTGTTTTATCATGATGTCAATCATGTTATTTTCTAGTAAGACAATTTCTTATAAGATTCAAGTACTATCACTTAGTTGATTGATGAAGAGGATTTCATCAATAAGATGTAACAATAGCACCTAGAGGAAAGGTTGATTTATGATTATGTAACGAAGTACAAGGATCAGTTAAGACAATGATGACATGATGTATTGATAATCTACTTAAGGTTACAAAGGTTGGTTACACTTGGAAATTTTAGAAGAACAAGTTACACAAAGTTTGTTTTCCAAGCTTGACCAAGTGGATAGTAGGTGCTGAGCAAAGTTAGTGCAAGCTAAGCAGAAAGTCAATTGGAGCCGAGTAAAAGAAAATTCTAGTGCATGTCAAGAAAAATAGTTGATGTCGAGTAAAGTTTAGTTGATGTTGAGCATCAGTAAACTTTAGTTGATGCTAAGTGATATTACAGTTGACGCCAAAAAATGCAGTATGTGCCAAGCATCAAAAGGTTGATAATGTCAAGCTATTGTATTATTTAAAAGGTAGAAGATTTGTTAAATCTGAGCCAACAAGTTTGATTTCTTGGAATTTTTGAACTAGATGGAAGATAAGGATGATGAGATGGTGGCACAGAATTCAAGGCAAACCATTTTTAAGAAAATTCAGAGAGGATTCTAGGAGAATTTTTTAGAAGAAAGATGGAATATGGGGTAGATACATTATATCCTACCTAATCCATTTGAACCCTAAAATGGAGGATGGAAAATAAGTAGAAAACTATCTTAATTTCTTATTTATAGGAATGGTTGGTCATGAACTAAGATAGGAGAGGGTTGGATGTGAGAATCAAAAGAAGATAGGAAGTCAAGGACTCTAAGCTTCATCTAGTGACCTAAAAGGTGACTACATTGGTGTGCTAAGAAAGAAGGCCTAAGAAGATGAATTCTTGAAGGGTGAACAAGATATCAGAATTGCAATATATGAAGGCTAAGAAGAATTGAGGACTAAACAGTAATCCATAATCTACAAAAGAATTTGTAAGTTGTATCAAATCAATTTTCTACTATTACTCTCTAACAATTGTATCATTCTAGGGTAAATTCTTTGGATTAAGTTTGACCTAACAGTCATTTGTAAATCCTTTAATTAGGTGACATTCCAAGTGAATGGCCTAAAGTCCTCTAACAAGGCTCACTCCTAATAGGGTGATTGAAATCCTTTAACTAGGTCACATTTAATAGTGTGTATTATAACCTTTAATAGGGTTTTCCTTTCATAGGAAATCACTTCAGAATAGTTAAAAAAGTAGCATGTTGCTAGTGGTATTCCCAAATTGAGTTTCCATGTAAATCATTGTGTCAAGTGTGTTGATGAATCTGTTATGTTTTATGCTTTACATTTTTGCTAGTTTATTTGACAGTAACTTACAAGTTTTTAGTAACTACATTATCCTATGGATGCATGCATGAGTTGAATGGGTTTACTAAGCTAAGAGAAAAGTTTTATTTATACATCTGGACCTTGAATAACTAATTCACCCCCCCCCCCCCCCCCCCCCCCCCTTGCCCCTCTTAGTTATTCTAAAGAATTCTAATAGTTTTTGATAATTGGGATGTGGCTCTAAAGATTATACTTGAGTTCCATAAACCTTTTTTGGAAAAATACATTATTAGTGTATAACCCATTGACATAAGTATCAAAAGGGGGAGTAAGAGTAATGGGAGAAAAAGAAGAGAAATCAAGTAGAGCAAAGAGATATCTAAATCAAAAGAGACAAAGAACAAAGGGGGAGTAAGAGAACAAAAGACAGAATTCAAAAATCAGTTCAAATAGAACAAAATAAAGAGTATCAATTTATGAAAATCTACTTAGTAGGAGAAACTTTTGAGTCAAATACAGAGTAAAGAATAGAATAATCAACTTAGGGGGAGTTATGAAATTTTGAAGTGTAAGTCATGTGTTGCAAAATTTTGATATTTTATATCTATGTTATGCTCATAAGGATAGATCATTAATGCATGACCAAGTGTTTTTGAAACTCATGTCAAAGGGGGAGATTGTTAATATTAGATTGGTTTTGAAAAGTGAGTTTCTATACACATAAGTCATTTACTTATTTCATGTTGAATGAGTAACATATGTCAAGCACAACATATAAGTTAGAGCATGTTGAGTAAAAATTGAGTGCTAAGTCACTTATGTGCTGAGTCATTCAAGTGCTCATTAGATAGGATGTGTTGAGTGATTTAGGTGTCAAGCAAGTAGTGCATTCTGAGCCATTGAAATGCCTAGTGATAGCATTAAAGTCATAGTTAGTGCTAAGCACTAGGGACTTTAGATGTTGAGTAACACAGTTTTGACATAGTTGTTTGTATTGGCACAAACTAGTATATAAACCATTTTTAAGCCAACTTAAGAATTGATTGATGATCTTAAGTATGAATCCCTATGTATTACATGCATCCAATCAAGAAAAGGGAAGGTTTAAGTGGTGATATGGATGAATCATAGCCATTGATTCATACCTAATCCTATGTTGCCTAGGTCTTCTTAAGGAGGACAAACCCTAAATGTTCTATAGATAGAGAGAGTGAGAAGAGTAGAGAAGGAGAGTTTGCATGCACAAATAGGAAATTCATGGTGAAAAAGGTATTATTATTTGAGTTACATTGCAAAATTAGTTAAAGGAGAATAGAGGAAAGGAAATAATGGACAATAGAGAGACATCTAATCAGAAACGATCAAGTACACATCAGTATAGAGGTGATCTAACATCAAGCAATAGAGTGCTAATTGTAGGATCATTGCTAATACATTCTAATAGGTGAATCAGTTAAATCTCTTAACAAAGTAGTCCTAAAAAAGAATATTGAAATCCTCTAACAATTTTCTTACTTAATTGTGAGTTAAAGTCCTTTAATCAGGAACACTTCTAATAGGGTGTTGAAATTCTTTAACAAGGTAAGACCTAACAGTTTTTGTAAGCTTTTAATAGGGCAAACCTTTCATAGGGTAGATCATGTTTCATGATCAAACATTGTAACCTTCATTGGATACACTTTATTACTTTAGTAGTGAATATTAGTGGGTGTCATCCCCACCCTAGTTTTACCTTCTCATTGGAGGGTTTTTGGGTAATCATATCTTGTGTCATACATGTGTGAATGCTTACTTGTTTACATACTTGAGATGTATATGATTTATATGGTATTTTAATTTACTTGTTAAATTGTGAGATGGATGTATGGTGAATATTTTTATGAGTAAAAGTTTGAAGCATTGATTGACCACCGGCCCCCACCCCTTCTCATAATTTACCTTTCCTATTGTATTTCCAATAGAGTTTCCCTAGTGGATATATTCTAACTATACATCCCAAATCAACACAATAAAATTTTATAATAGAAATAAAAATATCGAATCAAAAAAATTCCCATTAAAGCCTTTGCATTATCTTAGATTCAAGAAAATACATTATATTTTTCCAACATAATATTAGCCTACATTTTAAGGCACACTTGTCTAATTTCATATAGAAGTTAAGATCCATGTTGGATGATAACCAATAAAATCCTAACAATTGAAATTTATGTAAAAAAGGAAAAAATACAAGAATATATATATATGAGTTTTCAAGGCACAAGTCAACCAAGGAAATCATATTCCCCAAAGATGAAGAAAACATATTATAACTATTAGGATAAAACCAAAATTTATAAAAGGAACACCTCTATATTATTATGGAATGAAGTGTGATAACACAAAGAGGTCATACATGAACATAAGATTATTAAATTAATTAAACAATAATATTTTCAAGCTAGAGGGAAGCTTTAAAAGATCGAACAACTTGAATAAGCCACTAATGTGAAGAAAACGTAGATTTTAACCGTAAGGTTTATAAATATTTACCAAGATAGAATGGACTAGGATGAAAACCCAAAAATAGATTCTATGTAATGTACACAAAAAAGATAATAGGTTCACACAACAAAATGAGAAAAACCAAAAGACAACAACACAACAAAATCTAACTAAAAAACTACAAATAAGTAGAAAGGGAGCAAGATTTCCATGAAACACAAGATTCACATATATATAAGATTATTGAAAAGTGAGCCTCTCAGTTTAATATTTGAATCAGAATTCGACACCTAATTTCCAAACTTCATTTTAACTTTTGGTTTCACTAGTACATTTGGGCTAGATTTTTTATGGTTATTCATCATAATTTTAACCACTGTTATTGCAAAATTGTCATAGAAAACCATTGACAATTATATTCCCCATTAGAAATATGACTCTCTCTATGGTCATCATCATTTTGACACCTTTAATTGTCAGAATACAACCAAAAAAATAGAATTGGATTGGATAGAAGTTTGATGACGAGCTATCAAAATTTTGATGCCTATGTCATCACTAAAGTTTAGAGACACTATCAGAATATTGATGCTAGTTCATTCAGTAATTTGACATCATGTGGTGGTCATGCCATTAGAATATTAACATGATTATGCCTAGGAAACCAATGAGGATATCATCATAGGTACAACATCCTCATGAGTTCTATTTGAGAGAGCATTACAAATCTAATGGAAACAAACATGTTACTTTTGAGGAAGCAAGTTAGAGAAAACAAAACTTCAATCCATATGCATGGGTAGCAATTAGAGCTAAAAAAGAAAACTTTATAGTATAGGTTTCCATATCTATTAGAGATCTATAGGTATTTAGGTTATACAACATAGAAGACTTCAAAGTTATGGCAACTACTCAAAAGGGAATTCCATTATAAAGCTAACAAATAAAAAAATAATTAAAACATTAGAAGACTTCTAATCAAAATAGATAAGAAATCTCCTACTAGAAAACCACCAAGGAGTTCTAATCATTGTTAATTTTCTAAATATCCTCAAAATATAAAACCTACAACTATGCCTATAAGATTTTATTAGAGAATTTATATACATAGCTAAAAAGTACACAAATTTTCCCAATGACCGATGGGAACTAAACCATACAATATATGTACTTGTCATTATTTTCATAATGATATAATTATTGTAGGGTAACCTGCTACCAATCATTGGGAGAATTTGTGTTCTCATCACTTGCGCATATACCTTCTTTGATCAACTCATATATATAGGTGAAGAATATATATGTTAAGGATATTGAAAAAAATATTGGAAGATAGAATTCCTTGGTGGTTAAAACTCCTTGGTGGTTTTCTAATAGGAGATTTCTTAGCTATTTTTATTTGTTGCATTTCTAATGGAATTTCCTCATCTATAAAAATCATCATTATGATTTAATCTAAGGTCTATAACCTAAAAATCCTAAAAATATCTAATAAATATGAAACCTATGTTAGAAATTGTATTTTTTTAGCTCTATCTACTACCCATGCTTATGGATTAAAATTTTATTGCCTCTAATTTGGTTACTCAAAAGTACCATGTTTATTCCCATTAGAATTATAATGCTCTCCCAAATAGAACTAATGAGGATTTGGTACCTATGATTACATCCTCATTGGTTTATTGGATATGGTGGTGTTAATATCTTGACAAAATGTCCACCATGAGTTATCATATTACTTCACAAATTGGCATAGTAGTTTTGCCATTTTTTTTTGGACTTCTAGCCAATCTATTTAATGTTTTAGTTGCATATAGATTGAGGTTTTATTTTCTCTTTCTTTCTTTTTGATGGTGTTCCCTCACCTAAAGTGGCTTGAATATTGATGTTTGCCATGGTCTATAGGATAAAAAATCTATAGATATCTTTAGTAGACATGCATATCTATTAGTAAACAGATTTGTCCTTCCAAAATCAAATACAAAGAATGACTCAAAATGACGGAATAGAAGAAAAACTACCATAATAGCTGGAAATACTATCATGAGATTGATAGCTTTCCTCTAAATTGAGAGGTACAACTCCCTCTTAGAAAGATATTCAAAGAATTTAAATAGCTGGTTATGTCTTTACCAGAAGACACAAAGGCTTTCTAGCATTTTCCCATCACTATGGGAGAAATGTGATTATAAGATTTATAACTTGGATGATGAGGAAAGAAAAATGAACAAATAGCCATAAGACCATCTATCCATTCTTTCACATCACAAGGGAAGTGTAAAGAAAATTTGTTTTATTCTATTGACTATGAATGATAATGCAGAACTATACTTAAAACATGAAAGAAATGACTATATAACCATTTTCAATCTAAGAAAATCATATTTACATTTTACAATTTGATATATTAAACTCTTTTTTATTTCAAATGCATAACAAAACAATAACAATATCATTTTATCTCTGTCATTACAGTCAAGTTGCAGAAAAATAAAACTTTTATATCTCCTCCCTATTATAATCTGTGCCCATAAAAATGTATTTTCTCACTCCCTATAGTTGTAGAATCATTGGTGAAGAGAACCCCCATTGTGTAGAAATCTTCACAATAAATAATAACTTTCACTTGCATTTCAGTTCTGGTAACTATTTCTTGAAAATCATTTTAATCATTCTCGGGAATAATATTCTTCTTATCACTTTAGAATATTTAATAGTTGATCCATTTTAAAGTTTCATAGATTATAAAAAATATATTTACCAAAATTAAAATGAATCCCATGTGAATTATTGGATAGGTGGCATATGTTAGCAACAAATTGTTGTCATGATCTTGTGACTGTCATTGATATACTATTGCACTTAAATAGTCATAACTTTTGATTCATGATGAATTTTACAAAAATCCTTGGAGATATTTGAGATAATTAGGTTTACTCAAATATATCCAAAATTTAGCTCAATCCAACATTCAGATTAAAGTTGTGGACCACACAACATGACTATTTTTTTGATTGCAGCACATTTGTATTTGCTTGTATGTTAACAAACATGCACATAGTCCATTATAACTTTTTACCTTGGCCATATTTTGAAGATAACTCTAGTGATATCTTAGGAAATTATGTTATTAAAAACATATCCAAAATAGAGCATGATCCAATAGTTGGATAAAAAGTTATGTCCCTCATAACATGACTATTTGTTCTGACTCTAACACATTTGTAAATACAACATTTTTTTAAACTTTTCCTCTACATAAATTTGATGATGAATTAATAAAGGAAAAATAACATCTCAATTTTTGGGTCCCTATGCCTATTGGTAATATTTACATCATGACTTCATTTTCCCAAATTCCTGATCCAAGAATTTGTACTTTTTGTGAATAGCTTTGTATTTTCTTTACATGGTAGAAAGGTTTGGGAGTCATCTTTCACTAAGTATGATAGTCACATTGGCATATAAGTAAGGGATGCAAATATATGATTTCCATAGTCCTAAGATTTTCATTCAATAAGCTCAAATTGATTTTAATATTCATGAGGGGTCTCTTATGGAAATAAATGCTCTGGTTTGACTATATTTTGTATAATCCCAATCATTGGATAAGTGTATGCTCAAGATCAGATTTGAAAGAATATTACAATATTAATATCGTATAATAATTATCTTTCTTTATAGATTCTATCTTGACTAATTGTATGCTTGACTTCCCCCTCTTTCCACAGACATGCATTTAAGAAATTCCAAGACATACAATCAAGTGATTCCCTGATTGTTGGCGAGTGACTACAATGGAGTCCAAATGAGAAAGTATGGGGTTTAGAACTTTCTCTATTATGCCACAAGATACCCATCATGCACCTTCTACTTGTGTTTGAAGTGAGACTATTCTATCAAACAATTTACATATCACTCTTTATTGAATCTAAACATGCTCGAGCCTCAATGATATGATGACTTTTCCACTATGCCTTGCCAAGATGATCATGACATGTTTGGAACTGCGATTTGTTTGAGGGTCCACTAAAGTTGTATCTTGAAATTCCAAAGAACTAGTGTCCATTGATCTAATTCTGGAAATCTAAACTAAGCTTTGAATCCTGATCTTGAACCTTGAAGCTTGAATTTTGACTCTGTAGACTCAAACATGAACTTGAAGTTGAACTAACCTAAAGGTTCAACTTCAACTTCAACTTTCACATATATGAATAGAAAGGCTAATGACTAGGAGAATGGTTTGCCTTCTTTTAACATTTTGTGCTAGTGATAGAACTTGAAGTTGAAGTTGAACTGGATAGAAGGTTCAACTCCAACTTCAACACTCGAAAGTGCATTATGAAACCACTGAAGTTGAATTTGAACTATCCCAAAGGTTCAACTTCAACTTCAACTTAGGCACTCCCATGAATTAAACAATTGACTTCAAGGCTGAAGAAAAATATAAGTGTAACAATATCTATGTTGAAAATAATGTTATTTAGCTCCACTTATTATCCATGTGTATGGATTAAGCTTTTAATTGTCCCCACTTTCTTCCCCAAAAGTAACATGTGTGTGTATGTGATATTGGAAGAAAACTCACTTGATAGGTCTTGTCTCCCACCTTCTACTAGTTGATAATTTATTTTAACATTTACTATAATCTTATGGGATAAATTTCCTAGTTCTATTCTCAATATATTATATGAGAGAGAGAGAGAGAGAGAGCGAGAGAGAGAGAGAGAGAGAGAGAGAGAGATAAAATACACAATAATATGATTAAAGCTTGTGAACACTCAATTAATTAAACAACAATACTTCCTATATCATTTCCCAAAAAAGTATTTATAATAGATTTAATATTCCTAGTCATATACAATTTCATTAAGATAACTCATTAAAGGTGTTATTTCTATTAATAATTGCCCTGTAAAAAAATTATGCCCAAATGGAGTAGCGTCAATGGGTTGTATTTAATAGTAACACGAGACTAAAAATATTGTTTTCATGCCCACACAAAGTGTCATCAAGGGGTGTCCTAGGGTTTATTTCCAAGATGAAAGAGGTTTCCCAAAATAGGCCAAGTATGAGACCAGGGCAAATAGAAAGATTTTGTTTCCTCTCCCTTTAAGAGTGGGGCAATGACAAGGAGAAGAGAGTACCAAGAAAGTGGTGGAATGACCATATTAGCTTAAACACAAAACTATAATTAAGACTATATTTAAACAAAAATCTCTACCTCATTTGGTTTTGCAATATACAATAATTTAAAGGCAGAACCCTGAATTAGTGTATGCTTGTCTACCTTTGTGATGCATTGGTTAACATGGCATTTGAGGGAAATAATAAAGGATAACAGATTGAAATGCTATGGCCTAGTCTTTCCATGATATTGTTTTATTATTTCACATTATTGTATTTTATTTTACTTTTTCTTAGAACTTTTATGATGTTTTATTTGGATTAGTCTAATTCATTTTTAGATCTTGCTCTCTTCAAGGAAATTAGAAATTAAAATTTCAATGAGGTAAAGTACGTACACTTCATTTGTATCACAACTAGATTTTTGCTACAAGGAGTATGAGCTAGTCTTATATTACAATAAGCCATCTCTAGACCCATATTCAGCTTAACTACTATGGAAAATTATAAAATAATATTTCTTTATATTTTATTATATTTTAAAATTATTATTAAGTGAGAATCACACTCACTAATCAATATACAATACAAGTCATCACTTTTGTAGTTTTGTAGTGTCACATATGGACTATATTTTACTTAAAGACTAATATTTAAAAGAAAGACATGACCCAGGCAATTTAATGAGGTATTTAGACACATCTCAAATTATTAAATTTTATAAATATAAATAAATTAATTCATTATAATAAGTACTTGTTTCTTTGTATTAATGTACTTTGTTCTATTCCTTTTCATAATTTTTAATACTTTTAACAAATACCATATTCTTAATGCTTGTGCATTACACTGTTCTTTGGTATCCACCTTCCTCTCATTTCCAATGTTTTTTAGTAGGGCTTGAATTTTATCTTTCCCCACTTGTAACTTCATAATTTTCTTATTCTTAATTTTCCAACTTCTCTCCACTACCTACTCCTATAGGGTATGTGCAGGATCATGGTGTACCAAACTATGGCCTTAAGTGGCAGTGAAAAATCAACAAATCAGGTTTACGTCAACTTGACGCATAATTTTGAAGTGGTTATGGAATTTATATCAAAAAGTTGTAAGAAAATAATCTGTAAGAAATTGAATGTAGTTTCTAAACTACCAGGCGTTATCAAGAGAAAAAAATAATTAATTGGTCAAAAGTTTGAATTTTAATGCAATACTAAGAAAATTTCAAGGCGAAAATAAAAAGTAGGTGTATGTCTGACTACCTTAATCAAAATGAAATTATAATATTTTTTAAATATAATTATAGATATGAAAATTAGACTCATGCATATTTTTTGGTATTTTTATTCAAAATAAATAATTAACTATGAATTTTCTACCAAAACTTTTTCAGAAAAAAAAAGTCTTGTGTCTGACCACCCTAACTAATAGAAAATTTTACCAAATTTAATTTTTTTTTTTCTTTCTTATACTAGCCGAAGTATAGAATGTGAGGCAACTTTTAGATTTAAAAAATGTTATACCGTTTGAAAGTTATAGCTATTTTTCAATTAGTATGTCAATCAACACTTTACAATTATCTTCATTGATAATTAACTAATAAATACTTATCGAACTAAGAATTTGACAGAAATTATATTTATGGAATCCAGAGATTGATATTAAAAAACCTTTTCCATTTTATTCAATTTCGATCAAAATAACATTGTCAGACAGCTACCCAAAGTCTAAGTATCACTAAAACCCTCTTCAAACACGTCTTTTGGGTTGACCGGATAGGCTTGGTATTTACCAAGCCTAATCAGATATCTAATTGCAAATCGGATATCCAATTTCAAATCAGATATTCAATATGTTGAGGTGGGCAAATTTAAAATCTCAACCCATTTTGGAGGGAAAACTGGATTTCAACGTCACAACTTATTATTTTTAAATTATTTCACTTATATTACTATGTAAAGATGTATTTTAATATATTATATATATAATAACGTAATGTAAAGATATAAGATATAATCTAACAATATATACTAATATATTATGTTAATCTTATTACAATCTATAAATATAATTTATATTATTATTATTTTTACTAAATATAATAACGTAATTTTTATATATATAAAATACGTATTATATATTATTATATTAATATGTATGTTATTAATATATATATATAATAACATAATATTTTCATTAAATATAATAAAGTAATACATATATATATGTTATTAATCTATATATAATAAAGTAATAATTTTATTAAATATAATAATGTAATATATATATATATATATATATATATAATTATATTAATATGTATGTTATTAAGAGATATGTATATTATTAATATATATGAGTCAAAGGGGGTCATAGGTCAACCATTGACCCCCTTTGACGCATTAAATGACAACATATGTCTTGAGGGGTCCTAAGAGCCCTAGGGACATATTACAATGGTTAATATGAGTCAAAGGGGGTCATAAGGTGACCTATGACCCCTTTTGATCGATTAAATGACGATATATGTCCCTACGGTTCCTAGGACACCGAAGGACATATTTGAATCATTCATATGGGTCAAAGGGGGTCATAGGGTGACCTATGACCCTCTTTGACCCATTAAATGATGACATATGTCTCTAGGGGTCCTAGGACCCCTAGGGACATATTCAAATGGGTAATACATGTCAAAGGGGGTCATAGGTCCCTTTGACCCATTAAATGATGACATATGTCCCTAGGGGTTTTAGGACCCCTAGAGACATATTCGAATGGGTAATATGAGTCAAAGGGGGTCATAGGGTGACCTATGACTCACTTTCACCAATTAAATGACAACATATGTCTCTAGGGGTCCCAAAACCCCTGAGGACATATTTGAATGGGTAATATGGGTCAAAGGGGGTCATAGGGTGACCTATGACCCTCTTTGACCCATTAAACGATAACATATGTCGGTAGGGGTCCTCGAACCCCTAAGAACATATTCGAATAGGTCATATGGGTCAAAGGGGGTTTTGCCCATATGAACGATTCAAATATGTCGCTAGGGGTCCTAGGACCCTTAGGGACATATTCAAATCATTCATATGGGTCAGGGGGGTCATAGGTGACCTATGACCCCCTTTGACCCATTAAATGATGACATATGTCTCTAAGGGTCTTAGCATCCCTAGGGACATATTCTAATTGTTCATATGGGTCAAAGGGGGTCATAGGGTGACCTATGACCCCATTTGATCCATTAAATGACGACATATGTCTCTAGGGGTCCTATAACCCCTAGGGACATATTTGAATCATTCATTTGGGTCAAAGGGGGTCATAGGGTCACTTATGACACCCTTTGACCCATTAAATGACGACATATGTCCCTAGGGATCCTAAGACCCCTAGAGACATATTCAAATCGTTCATATGGGTCAAAGGGGGTCATAGGGTGACCTATGACCCCCTTTGACCCATTAAACAATGACATACCCCTTTGACCCATATGAATGACTCGAATATGTCCCTATGGGTCCTAAGACCCTTAAAAAAATATTTGAATCATTCATATGGGTCAAAGGGGGTCATAGGGTGACCTATGACACCCTTTGAACCATTAAATGATGACATATGTCCTTAGGGGTCCTGGAACCCCTAAGGACATATTCGAATTGTTCATATGAGTCAAAGGGGGTCATAGGGTGCCCTATGACCCCCTTTGACCCATTAAACGATGACATATGTCCCTAAGGGTCCTAGAGACATATTCGAATGGGCCATATGGGTCAAAGGGGGTCATAGGTCACCCTATGACCACCTTTGACCCATTAAATGATGACGTATGTCCCTAGGGGTCCTAAGACCCTCTGGGACATATTCAAATCGTTCATATGGGTCAAAGGGGGTCATAGGGTGTCTTATGACACAATTTGACCCATTAAACAATGACATATGTCCCTAGGGGTCCTAGGACCCATAAGGACATATTTAAATCATTCATATGGGTCAAACGAAGTCATAGGTCCTTGAACCATTAAATGATGACATATGTCCCTATGGGTTCTAGGACCCCTAAGGACATATTCAAATGGGTAATATGGGTCAAAGGGGATATAGGGTGACCTATGACTCTCTTTGACCCATTAAACGACATCATATGTCTCTAGGGGTCCTAGAACCCCTAGGGACATATTTGAATGGGTAATATGAGTCAAAAGGGGTCATAGGGTGACCTATGACTCTATTTGACCCATTAAACGACAACATATCCCTTCCTTTCAGAAGGAAAGCTATTGGAACTACCTCGCTAGGGGTCCTCGGACCCCTAATAACATATTCAAATGGGTCATATGGGTCAAAGGGGGTCATAGGCTGACATATGATCCCCTTTGACCCATTAAACAATGACATATGTCTCTAGGGGTCCTAGAACCCCTAGGGACATATTCAAATTGTCCATATGCGTCAAAGGGGGTCATAGGGTGACTTATGACCCCCTTTGACCCATTAAATGATGACATATGTCCGTAGGGGTCTTAGGACCCCTAGGGACATATTTGAATCGTTTATATGAGTCAAAAAGGGTCATGCGGTGACCTATGACTCCCTTTGACCCATTAAATGATGACATATGTCCCTAGGAGCTCTAGGACCCCTAGGGAGATATTCGAATGGGTAATATGAGTCAAAGGGGGTCATAGGGTGACCGATGACTCTCTTTGACCCCATTAAACAACAACATATGTCTCTAAAGGTCCTAGAACCCCTAGGGACATATTCAATGGGTAATATGGGTCAAAGGGGGTCATAGGGTGACCTATGACCCTCTTTGACCCATTAAACGATGACATATAGGGGTCCTCGGATCCCTAGGAACATATTTGAATGGGTCATATGCGTCAAAGGGGGTCATAAGGTGACTTATAACCCCCTTTGATCTATTAAACGATAACATATGTCTCTAGGGGTCCTAGAACCTCTAGGGACATATTCGAATTGTTCATATCGATCAAAGGGGGTCATAGGGTGACTTATTACCCCTTTTGATCCATTAAATGATGACATATGTCTCTAGTGGTCCTATAACCCCTAGGGACATATTTGAATCATTCATATGGGTCAAAGGGGGTCATAGGGTGACCTATGACACCCTTTGACCCATTAAATTGTGACATATATCCTTAGGGGTCCTAGGACCCCTATGGATATATTCGAATTGTTCATATGGGTCCAAAGGGGGTCATAAGGTGACCTATGACCCTCTTTGACCCATTAAACGACAACATATGTCGCTAGAGGTCTTCGGACCCCTAGGAACATATTCGAATGGGTCATATGAGTCAAAAGGGGTCATAGGCTGACCTATGACCCTTTTTGACCCATTAAACGATGACATATGTCTCTAGGGGTCCTATAACCCATAAGGACATATTTGAATTGTTCATATGGGTCAAAGGGGGTCATACGGTGACCTATGACCCACTTTGACCCATTAAACAATGACATATGTCCCTAAGGGTACTAGGACCCCTAGGGATATATTTGAATCATTCATATAGGTCAAAGGGGGTCATAGGGTGACCTATGACCTCCTTTGACCCATTAAATAACCACATATGTCGCTAGAGGTCCTTGAACCCCTAGGAACATATTTGAATGGGTCATATGGGTCAAAGCGGGTCATAGGGTGACCTATGACCCCCTTTGACTTATTAAATGATGACATATGTCTCTAGGGGTCCTAGAACCCCTAGAGACATATTCGAATTGTTCATATGGGTCAAAGGGGGTCATAGGGTGACCTATGACCCCCTTTGACTCATTAAATTATGACATATGTCTCTAGGGGTCCTATAACCCCTAGGGACATATTCAAATCCTTCATGTGGGTCGAAGGGGGTCATAGGGTGACCTATGACACCCTTTGACCCATTAAATGACGACATATGTCCTTAGGGGTCCTAGGACCCCTAGGGACATATTTGAATCATTCATATGGATCAGAGGGGGTCATAGGGTGACCTATGACCCCCTTTGACCCATTAAATGAAGACATATGTCTTTAGGGGTCCTATAACCCCTAGGGACATATTTGAATCATTCATATGGGTTAGCGGGAGTCATAGGGTGACCTATGACACCTTTTGACCAATTAAACAATGACATATGTCCTTAGGGGTCCTGGGACCCCTAAAGACATATTCGAATTATTCATATGGGTCAAAGGGGGTCATAGGGTGCCTTATGACCCCCTTTGACCCATTAAATGATGACATATGTCCCTAAAGGTCCTATGGACATAGTCAAATGGGCCATATGGGTCAAAGGGGGTCATAGGGTGATCTATGACCCCCTTTGACCCATTAAGCGATGACATATGTCCCTAGGGGTTCTAAGACTCCTAGGAGCATATTTGAATCATTCATATGGATCAAAAGGGGTGATAGATTGCCTTATATCACCCTTTGACTCATTAAACGATGACATATGTCCCTAGGGGTCCTAAGTCCCATAAGCACATATTTGAATCGTTCATATGGGTCAAAGGGGGTCATAGGGTGACCTATGACCCCCTTTGACCCATTAAACGACGACATATGTTCTTAGGGGTTCTAAGACCCCTAGAGACATATTCGAATGGGTAATATGGGTCAAAGGGGATCATAGGGTGACCTATGACTCTCTTTGACCCATTAAATGACAACAAATGTCTCTAGGGGTCCTAGAACCCTTAGGTACATATTCGAATGGGTAATATGGGTCAAATGGGGTCATAGGGTGACCTATGACCCTCTTTGACCCATTAAACGATAACACATGTCGCTAGGGGTCCTCGAACCCCCTAGGAACATATTCGAATGGGTCATATGGGTCAAACCCTATGACCCCCTTTGACCCATTAAATGATGACATATGTCTCTAAGGGTCCTAAAACAAACCCTATGACCCCCTTTGACCCATTAAACAATGACATATGTCTATAGGGATCCTAAAACCCCTAGAGACATATTTGAATCGTTCATATGAATCAAAGGGAGTCATAGGTTGCCTTGTGACACCTTTTAACCCATTAAATGATGACATATGTTGCTAGGGGTCCTCGAACCCTTAGGAACATATTCGAATGGGTCATATAGGTCAAAGGGGGTCATAGGGTGACTTATGACCCTCTTTGACCCATTAAACGATGACATATGTCGCTAGGGGTCCTCAGACCCCTAGGAACATATTCGAATGGGTCATATGGGTCAAAGGGGGTCATAGGGTGACCTATGACCCCATTTAACCCATTAAATGACAACATATGTCTCTATGGGTCCTAGAACCCCTAAGGACATATTCAAATTGTTCATATGAGTCAAAGTGGATCATAGGGTGACCTATGACCCCTTTTGACTCATTAAATGATGACATATGTCCCTAGGGGTTCTAGGACTCCTAGGGACATATTCGAATTGTTCATATGGGTCAAAGGGGGTCATAGGGTGACTTGTGACTCCCTTTGACCCATTAAACGATGACATATGTTCCTAGGGGTTTTAGGACCCCTAGGGACATATTCAAATGGGTAATATGGGTCAAAGGGGGTCATAGGGTGACCTATGACTATCTTTGACCCATTAAACGACAACATATGTCTCTAGGGGTCTTAGAACCCCTAGGGACATATTCAATGGGTAATATGGATCAAAGGGGGTCATAGGGTGACCTATGACCCTCTTTGACTCATTAAATGACAACATATGTCGCTAGGGGTCCTCAGACCCTTAGGAACATATTCGAATGGGTCATATGGGTCAAAGGGGGTCATAGGGTGACCTATGACACCCTTTGACCCATTAAACGATGACATATGTCTCTAGGGGTCCTAGAACCCCTAGGGACATATTCAAATCATTCATATGGGTTAAAGGGGGTCATAGGGTGACTTATGACCCCCTTTGACCCATTAAACGACGACATATCTCTCTAGGGGTCCTAGAACCTCTAGGGACATATTCAAATCATTCATATGGATCAAAGGGGGTCATAGGGTAACTTATGACCCCTTTTGATGCATTAAATGATGACATATGTCACTAGGGGTCTTAATGTAGAACCAGAATCAGTATGCAAAGAACATTAACAAATGAAGTAAACATTCGCAAACCAAAAACTAAATTCACATATATGCTTAGACAAAGAAAGCAAACAATAAGTGCAAACCTCACAAGAGAAAACACTCCATGCTTTCTTGATTCTGTAGATGTGTCCTTTTGCTGTGGATGTATGCTCAAGATGCTCAAAAGTTGCTTCAATGGAGATGGGTAATGGAAAATTGGTAGCTTTGTGAGCTCTCAATTTGGCATTATAAGGGTAATATTGATGGCTTTGGTTCTCAAAGATTGTTGATGAAATGTCTTGGGATGGGATTCAATTTATAGGCTAAGGGGTAGAGGGATGGAGGGCTTAGATGCAAGGATGGATGAAGGCTTAAGGAGGGCTAGGATGCACTCAAAGGAGAGCACATGGATTGTGCTTGTTTAGCACCAATGAGAAGGTGACACTTGTCACAAGGAGGATGAGTATGAGAGGGTAGGGTAAAGGGTTGGTTAAAGTCATGATGAGTGGGGTTGAGTATGTAAGAGGGATGTAAGAGGAATGAGTGTGGAAGAGGGAAGAGTGTGGAAGATGGGTGTAAGAGTCATGAGTGGGCTTGTAAGAGTCTTTATGTTTTGTAAGAGCACTCATGACTTAGTGGTTGGGTTTTTTGAGGGGAGACTTTGGTTTGGATTAGGAAAGTCTTAAACTTGTTTAAGGAATGTGACAACATTAGGGAGTGGATTAGGCTTGGGTTTAGGATTAGATTAGGGATGTTAGAGATGTGCAAGTGGATGGCATTAATGAGGGTGGGTGAGTTAGTGGCTAAGCTTGGTTAGTATGGGTGGATGGGGTGGATTAGGCTAAATGGAGGTTTAGGGATAGGTTAGGGGTTTTTGGAATTTGAGGATTTCATTTATCAAATAGATTTATTTAATAAATGGGGATTATTGGAATTAGATAGAAGAATAGGATTTAATTGATAAATAATAGATTATTTGATTTATCAATTAGGACTATAAATGATTAATTAAATTAATCAACTAGGGGATGAAAAAGGATTAATTAAATAGAAATTTAATTAATAATGCCTTTTTAGATAACTAAATAGGATTACTAAAATAGTGTAATCAAATTTAGGTGTCTACATTTTGCCCCTCTTTGACATAGTGTTAAGACAACACTATTTCAAAGAAGTTTGAATGAAGACGACATGAGGAAGATGTTTTAGCAACAAGGTTGCCCCAGTCTCGAATAAGAAGAGGAGAGACTAGACTTAGATGATGCCCCCTCAAGAAGGTGACAGGGAGAGAAATGAGGCTTGACGACTTCTTGAAAAGTACAAGAAATTGAGACGAGTTGAGACGCAAGTTGGCGAAGAGAAGGGGCTGAATTAGCTCAAACTCTCACTACGGGAGAATGATAAAGGGAAATCAGAGGCACAAAAGTAAAGCAAGCTTAAGACTTTCCAGGATTGGGGGGGGTAGATGGAGGAGCGGAGCGCTATAAAAGGAATCCATGGTAGGGAGACGGATGATAGAATGATAAAGATGATGCAACAGGATTTCAGAGAGTCAGATTGGCGGAAGATGGGTTTCGGAAATCTCTAGGACTAGGATTGTGGATTTCGAAAGATGAGGCTTGGTGGATTGATTTGATTGGTGGATCCCTAAGACTAAGAATGAGGAGTGATTCAAAGAGATACTGATGCATAAGCTGGGGTAGGAGCGACAGATGTAGGATATGGATGGGGGATAATGGAGATGAAGGGAATCCATTGAAGCTTTTTGAGTGGGGGGATACTTCAAAGAGAAGTACCACCATGTAGTTGAGCACTAGATTTGCTATAGGACTGTTAGTTAATTTCCAAGGTTACCAAGAACATCAAGGCCTTTTCACAAACTATCCAGAGGACTGACGAACTGACTCAACACAAACACACAAGGATTGCCCCAGTATCACACATGAATCCCAGAGGAAGCAGCGTGGAAACGACACTAGGTAACCCACAAGCAGAAAAAGAAAACAAGCAAAAGACCTGATCAAGACCTTACGCTCTAATTGCCCCCTTCGCAGCATACCATGATATGGAAGATCGTGGCAACCTTGAGGAGGGAACAAGGAGATTGCTTGGAAAAGATATTTCAAGACCCAAAAGGGAAGATCCCAAATCAAAAGAAAGTGAAAATCCAAAAGAGAACTATTTGCCAATGAGATGGGTAGGACGAGGTACTAACGGACCAAGATCAGACATGAGGAAAGCTATATCCTGCAAGAATCTATTAGAGAGCACCTAAGCTGATGGATCTGGATGAGTGATGCATCTGGCAAGCTGAACTAAGAAGGATAACACTTTGGTGATAGGAGATCTAGCTAAAGGATGCATTGGAATATCTAACCAAGGTGTGCGATGTGTGCAAGATGTTGACCAAGGATGAACTAACACGAAAGCCAGATAGATACAATGATACTAAGCTAAAGAGGATGTACAAGCTGACAGACCAAGATATGTTACAAATGTAGAAGTTTGTTCATGTTTTGGATTTTTTGTAAGATGGAAATGTTTGGGAGGGATGGGATGTCTATAATAGTTGATAGGTGGATAGGTAGATGGTTTGTGAAAATCTTTAATAAAAATGGGATTCTGTGTGTGCATGTGATAGGATACAGGCTAGGATACAAGATTATTTACAAGCTAGAATATGGTACAAGCTTTGGACAAGATTCGGATATATACAAGGTATGGTACAAGATTTACAAGGTATAATACAAGCTTTGGTACAAGATTTACAAGCTGTATAGGAGGTATTTGACAAGCTCCATCAGATTTTGGATATTTGATTGGAACACCAAGGGAACAAGCAGGTGTTTTATGGGATGGTGGGTGGATGGATGAGGGATAGGATAGTGATAGATAATGGATTAGTCTTTAGCACACAAGGTGCTTGAATTACCAAGTTTTCACCAAGGTACCTATCCAAGGCGCTTGAATTGCCAAGTTTTCACCATTGGACGCTTATTCCTCTTTACTATTTTTTTTTGTATTTTTCAAAGTTGGGTATACCAAGGATCTTCAAGCGTAGAACTTCTTGAGATGAATGATGTTAGTGGGATCATTCAAGAGTTCTCCTTCTGGTGTAGATAATTGATAGGCTCTGGAGCCAAAGGAGGCAGTAACCAAATAGGGACCAAGCCATGTAGGTTCAAACTTGCCTTTCTTTTCTCGATCTGCTTGGACTTTCATATTTTCTTTGAGGACCATATCACCTGGCTGAAAGTGTCGTGGGATCACCTTCTTGTTGAAATTCCTTTTGAGACGAGTTTGGTAAACTGTGAGATGGTCATAGGCTTGTTGTCTCTTCTCATCTAAGAGATCTAGCTGGGTGAGTCGAGCTACTCTGTATTCTTCATCTGAGATTTGCCCTCGCAAAGATATGCATAGTGAGGGAAGTTCAACTTCTATAGGTAATACCGCTTTGGCACCATAGACTAGGGAGTATGGAGTTGTGCCTGTGGATGTACGAAAGGAAGTTTGATAGGCCCATAGAGCCGGATTTATTTGAAGGTGCCAATCACGACCGGAATCATTGACAACTTTCTTTAGGATTTTGAGGAGGGTTTTATTAGTTGCCTCTGCCTGGCCGTTACCCTGTGGGAAATATGGGCTAGAAAAGTGGTGATGGATGTGGAGGTAAGTGCATAATTCTTCCATGTTGAGATTTTCAAAGTTACCTCCGTGGTCAGTGAAGATGGTGGATGGGATGCCGAAGCGGCAAACAATGTGGTACAGGATGAACTTGGAGACTTGAACTCCTGTAGCTGAGACTAGGGGGACTACTTCCACCCACTTAGTGAAATAGTCTGTAGCTGTTATTATCCATTTATGTCCATCAGATGAGAGAGGTGTGATAGTTCCAACTAGATCAAGGCCCCAACAAGAAAAAGGCCAAGGTGGTGCAATAGGCTATAGATCTTGTGCTAGAGCGTGCACAAGATTTGCATGCTGCTGACATGGGAGACACTTTCTAACAAAGTCAAAAGAGTCTTCTTCAATGGTAGGCCAATAGTAGCCTGCTCTAAGGATTTGTTGTGCTAGGACAATACCACTCGTGTGGGCACCGCAAAGTCCAGAATGTAGTTCTTTTAATGCCATCACAGCCTCATTTTCATCTAAACATCGAGAGAGAGTATCGTGATAACTCCGACGATATAGGGTATTGGCTATGATAACATAACGAGATGATTTTCGAATAAGGTTCTGGCGTTGGGTGCGTGTGAGGTGAGGGGATATGATACCATCGTTAAGGTAAGCGTGAATTTCATGGTACCAAGGGGATTGGGGACCAACCAAGATACAAACACGATTTGAATCCTCATTCGCATAAGCGGGTGTGAGGAGATGCTCAACTAAAAACTCATACTGTGTAGCTTCTTGGGGAATTTCCAAGAGTGAGTCGATAGTGGCCATGGAATCTGCTACCTTATTCTGCATTCGAGGCACTTGTGGAAACTGAAGCTTTGTAAAATGTTGGGTCAGCTGATCAACTAGCTCTTTGTAGGGTAATAGCTTTTCATCTTTGGTTTGATATTCATTTAAGACTTGTTTGATGATGAGCTGAGAATCACCAAAGACTTGTAACTCAGTGATATTCCATTCTGCAGCTATCTTTAATCCTGCTACAAGAGCTTCATATTTTGCTATATTGTTGGTGCTAGGGAATTGTAGCTTGAAGGCTTTTGGAATGTACTCTCCTTGAGGTGTAACTAATAATATTCCTACCCCTGATCCATGAGAGGTATATGAGCCATCAAAATAAAGCTTCCATGGGGGTTGTTCTTCAATTAGGTAGATATGCTCATCTGGAAATTCTGTGAGCAAAGGATATGCATCTACTAGAGGTGCATCAGCTAGGTGATCTGCTATAGCTTGCCCTTTGATTGCCTTTCTGTCCACATACTGGATGTCAAACTCACTTAGTAGCATAACCCATTTTGCTAGCCGACCTGTGAGTGCTGTTCTAGAGAGCATATACTTGAGAGGATCAATCTTAGAGACTAGTTGGATGGTATGACTTAGCATGTAGTGGCGAAGCTTTTGAGTTGAGAAAACAACTGCCAAACAAGCTTTTTCCATAGGAGTGTAATTGAGTTCATAACCAACTAGGGTTCTACTGATATAGTAGATGGCTCTCTCTCTGCTATAATCATCATGTTGTGCTAGAAGTGCCCCTAGAGCAGTAGGTGTTGCTGATATATACAAGATCAAGGGACGACTAGGAACTGGTGGAACCAAGATAGGGGGATTGGTGAGATACTGCTTGAGATGATCGAAGCTATACTGACATAAAAGATCCCACTTGAAGTTCTCATTCTTCTTTAGCAAGTGTGAAAATGGTGTACACTTATCTGCAAGTTGGGAGATGAAGCGCCGGACAGATTGAAGTTTTCCCTGAAGAGAGCGAAGCTGTCGCAGTGTCTGGGGAGGAGGCATGTCTAAGATAGCCTTGACCTTTTTGGGGTCGATCTCTATACCCCATTTAGAAACTATGAATCCTAGAAGCTTGCTAGATGTGACCCCAAAGACACACTTCTTGAGATTTAGCATGAGATGATATTGGGCCAACCTATCAAAGACTTTTTCTAGGTCAGCAAGATGATCCATGAAGGTGTGAGATTTGACTAGGATATTGTCCACATAATCTTCCAAAATGCTATGGATAAGATCATGGAAAATGGCTGTCATAGCTCTTTGATAGGTAGCCCTAGCATTCTTTAGGCCAAAAGGCATCATGGTGTAGCAAAAGGTTCACCAAGGGGTAGTGAATGCTGTCTTATGCTGATCCTCTTCTGCAATCTTGATCTAATTATACCCAGAAAATCCATCCATAAGGGACAGGATTTCATGTCCAGCCGTAAGATCTACAATCATATCTATGTTGGGCAAGGGAAAATCATCCTTTGGACAAGCTTTGTTAAGATCTCTAAAATTAGTACAGATTCTGATGTCACCGGAAGGCTTAGTGACAGGGACCATGTTGGAGATCCATTCTGAGTAGTCGATAGGTCGAATAACCTTAGTAGCTAACATTCTTTCTAGTTCAGCTTTGACTAGTAATGCCACCTTGGGGTGCATTTTTCTAAGCTTTTGTCTGACGGACTTGATCTTTGGATCGACTGCAAGATGATGAACTACAAGCTTTGGATCAAGTCCTGGCATGTCCTAATATGACCATGCAAATCATCCAATGTTCTCTCGTAAAACCTCAAAGAGGAGGTCAGCTTGGTCTTGTGATAGGGATGCAGCAATGTGAACAATTCTAGGGATCTCTGAAGAACCAATGTTGACTTCTCTAGTATCCTCTATTAGAATAGAAGACACCTCTGGTCGATTATCTTGAGGAGGCAATACTAAACCCTCATGTTCTACTTGTGGCTCTGGATTTTCTTGCTGAGGGGTTCTCTTTGCTGCCTTAGCTAGTCCCAGATTTACCTTAGTTCCATTTTTGGGTGTATCGAAACTAGGTTGGGGATTTTCTCCAAAATACCCCTTGGGATCTAGCTTGTAGATGTAGGCAGAATCTGGCTTTGTCTTCTTATGAGGAGTTTCAGCTCCCATGAATCTTAGAAGCACTTCCTCTGATGCAAACTCATCAATATGTACGACACTTGGTTGGTCCCAATCTATGAGTTGTGGATGAGCAATTGGTAGGTCAATGAGATGGATGGATAGTTCTTGGAGAACAGAGTCTCCTAGGAAGATTTGGTCTGGGATATCGTCATAGGCTCTCTTTTCAACTTCCTCAGGAATGTCTTTGATTTCGACAAGGTCGGGGTGGATGTTCGAAAAAGCATGACCATTCTCGTTGGTGCCCCCAGTTGTGGGTATGCCAAAGCCAAGACCTGACTTTATTTCCCAATTATGTGCTTCGACGGGACATTGCATGCCCCTTTCTTCTGGTCCTAGTCCACCTCCTTGATAGTTCTATTTTTCAGTGATGAGCTTATGTTGTTGGGGATACTTCTGGCTGAAGTGATCAAGGCATGCTTGATTTCTTGGAGGTGCATCCTTATGTAGCCAATTGTTGATATCTGGAGTGAGCTCCTCATGAAGAGGGGTTTTTAAGGACACAAAGGTGGTTGGGCCAAACTGTTTGTATCGAGGAGGTGGAATCTCCTTAGCTTTGTGATATGTTGGCCGTCCATGGTATGTGGATCAAGAGGGATTGCTCCGACAGCAAATGCATCTGATAGACTATATTCTCCACAACCTTTGTTGTTGATCTTTACAGTAGATAGGGTGGAGGCAAGGATGGTTTTTGCGTCATTACAAGTGTGGGATGAGCTGGCGATGGCTGTGCCGATGTCTATTCCAGGGAAATGGTTTGTATATGAAGCTTCAACCGTGTTGCAGTAAGCAAAGGGTTCTGGATTGGCATGGATGGTTACCTTAGTGCCCTAATGCGGAAATTTGATGCACTGATGGTAGGTGGATGAAACGGCCTTCATAGCATGAATCCATGGGCGAACGAGGAGGATGTTAAATGGTATGTTTAGATCAACAACATGGCAAACTATCTCTTGAATGACTGGGCCAACCTTGATTGGTAGCAAAATAGTCCCTTCTGTGGTCCTTTCCAAGTTGTCATAAGCTTTGATGGTGATAACCTCACTGATCATATCTGCCTTAGTATACCCAGCTTGTTTTATAAATTTTAGGGTGCAAATGTTCAAGGCTGATCCATTATCTATCATTACTCTTTTCATGGCAAAATTGGATACCATGATGACTATGCGAAGCGGAAGGGTGTGATCTAGCTCAACCGTGGGTATGTCGGTGGGTTTGAAAGATAGGGCACATGAGGATGAAAGGTGTCCAACAAGATTACGAAAATTAGTAGCATTGATATTAGAAGGGACACGGGATTCTATGAGAGCATTGTCAAGGATGTCTTTGTACATAGGACTAGTGCAGAGAAGGTCTAAAATAGATATTTGGGTTGGCATGTTCCCAAGGTGTTCCAAGATATTGTACCAGCTTTTTGATGGAGCTGATGGTGTTGATGAAACTGGTGGGCCTGCGATGTTAAATCACGCTCTTCGAGTGGTGACCGCACACTCATTGTCTGGTCCTCGGATATTGATAATATTGACAGAAGGCTCTTTCTCAGATATACAACCTATAAGGCTACCATAGTCTATATAGGATGAAGTGTGATCATTGTTCTTCCCATCCTATTGGTTTGGCTGGCGGTTGTTGGTGTTGTTTTGGATAGGTGCTTTTCCAGGATTTTGGTTGTTGTGTGGAGGAAAAGCATTTTGATAAATCTGTAAGCCTGCATTGGGAGAGGTTTGGGCACCAACAGTGATTTCCTTCCGATCAATGAGGTCTTGCACATAGTCTTTCAGTTTCATGCATCTAAGGGTGGTGTGACCGTTTACCCTATGGAACTTGCAATACTCATTGTCCTTGTACCATGCAGCTTTGGATTGGCTTGGATCAATTTACTAGGTAGGTGGAAATTTGATGAGGTTTTCCTTAGCCAATTTCTCAAAAATAACATCCAATGGCTCACCAAGGGGTGTATAGTTTCTAGGTGCAGGTTGGAATCTGGGCTTTTGCCCTGCAGCTACATTGATGGCATTAGCTTGATTGTTAGACCCTTGAAAGTTGGGTCTTGTATTGTGGTTTTGATAGCTTTGGTTATTTCGTTGCTGGTAATTGATAGCTTGTTGGTTGTTTGTTTGATATGGTGGGTTAGACTGGTTTTGAGAAGGACCAACGATATTCACATGTCTGGTATCAGTAACCCCATCTGTTGCAACATGCTTGTTTTTGTTCCAATACCTAGACTTGTCATTAGAATGTGATTGATTTTGGTTGGCCTCTTTGTAAATCTTTACCACACCATCTTTGATGAGTCCTTGCTCAAGAATCATTCCTTTCTCTTTGATATCCTTATATGTCTGTAAATAGTTCATGGTCATGTGGTGAGCCAAGCTGGGATGTGCATTATCAATAAATATTTTCACCACATGGCGTTTTGGCAAGGTGTAGGATATGCAGGTGGTAAGGGTTTTCCATCTTTGCAGGTATTCGTCAAGGCTTTCTCCACCTTTTTGCTTGGTGTGGAAAAGATCAACTATTGATAGTTCTGTTTCAACAAGATGGGCATATTGGGCTACAAATGCCTTGGATAATTCAGCAAAGTTTTTAATTGTGCAATAGGGGATTCTATAAAACCATTCAAGAGCTGGTCCAGCCAAGCTTTTGGGAAAAAGGTGCAAGAGGAAGACATCATTGTATGCCACGTCCTGGCAACGCATGTAAAATTCTTTGATATGTGTGACAGGGTCTCCTTTTCCTCTAAATTTGTCAAATTTAGGTACCTCAAAGTGTTTGGGAAATGGTGTCATGGTAATGGCTCTGTCAAATGGGTAAGGACACACATTCTCAAACTTGAATGTCTTTGGATCATTCCCTTCTTGGATGGCTTTCAGAGCTGTCTTCATTTGCTCCCACTCTGAATTGATAGGTGATGGTTGGGGTGCCCCCAATGTAGGAGTGCCTTGAGGTAGGTATGTGCTGGATGGGGCCACTGAATATGGATGGCTGTGAGGGATTTGCTGATAGGGATTGTACATTGTTTGGGCAGCTGCATGGTGGATGATAGTTTGTTGAGGGGGAGGTGGTGCATATTGCTGCATGTGCTGCGAGGCTTGCTGTTGATATGGTATTTGAGGTTGGGATTGAGGAACATAAGCTGGCTATGGGATAAATGGATTGCTTTGTGGAGGTAAGGTATAAGATGGTTGTGAGGCTTGGGGAAAGGATCAGAGGGCTTTTGGGGTTTGACCAATATATGTGGGTTGTGCCCCCATTTGGGATGGTATCTGCAAATAATTGGTGGTTGGCTGGGGCGGTGGATTACCTCCTAGAAGTGGCATTGAAAAGTAGTTGGTAATTGGAGGTAATGGATTAGTTGGTGGTGGAGGTGGTGGGAATTGAAGGCTTGGGAATGGAACTGATGGGGTTTGATAGCTTTGTGGCTGGATTTGGAAGCTTGGTAGAGTGGTGGCAGGAGCCGGGGTCACTTGGGAGCTTGGTAGAAGATTGGCAGTAGCTTGTGGGATTTGATAGCTTTGTGGGGTGAAGGTAGTAGCTTGTGGATTTGTGGCTGGTGGTATTGAGCTCCCAAGACCTAATGGAAATGATGGGATTGTGTTCTGGGCTGCAGTGAACAAGCTGGGGGTGATGAAAGATTGATTACTTGGCCCCATGGGTGACATCCCTGTTGTATATTGTTGAGGTTGGCCAAAGATGCTAGCACTGATTTGGGAGATGGGTGGATTTGGAAGGCTGGGTTGGGGAGCAGCAGCAGCAATAGTGAAGGGGGTGAATGGTGAGCTGTTTTGGGTAAAGGGGGTTTGGAGCAGAGAGGTATGAACTAAGGATGGAGTGGTGGTGGCTGGGTTGTCTTGCGGCATGGAGATTTCAACTTGGGTGGATGATGGTATGTTTGGGTCTGTTGGGTCATATGGATTGGCTGGAGGCTCTTCTTTTGGAATATATTGAGGATAATTTGGATCATAAGAGCCTATGGGTGGTGGCAGCTGCCCAAACAATAGGTGAGATGGATCTAATAATGGAGGGGGTCTTCCAAAGTCAAAGGTTCCTACATTGTCCCTTCGAAAATTAGCCATGATTGTCTCTTTGTTTTTGTCTATAATGGCATTTACCAATACTGCATTTCCTGGTTGGTTCATGAAAGCTTCAATGTCAGTAGGTGATGGCATAGCTTGCTCTGGGCTGAAGGATGGCTGAGTGCTCAAGGGGGGTGAGGCTGTTTGATCCAAATGATAGGGCTCCATTGTTTCTTTCTTCTTGGCTAAGCGAGTGACGGGTGGCATGAAAAATGCTCCTAGGGATGAGATGCAATAATGCTGATGGATGCAAAAGGGGGAAGGCTTTTCTATGCAAATGATTTCCTAGGTTGAGGCAAAGCTATATGACAAAACCTAAGGAGGATTGGGTTGGGGATTCTAACTTCAAAGATATGTTGTCAAAGCACAAAAGGTCTGCTTTCCTATGTGCAAGCTTGGTGGTGATTGTGTCAACTTAAGGATAGATTGATGATCCTTTAGGAAGAACACGAGATTGATCACTTGCGAATCCCAACCTTTAGCTCAAGGTGATGAGGGATAACAAGTGACAAAGCTAGATTACCCTAGACAAAGCTCTGTCAAAGGGATAACCTTGGTGAGATTGGTGGATTTGGAAGATTTTAGGAATGACAAACTTTTAGCAAGGTGACAACAATTTTGAAAGCTTAGATGTGCAGATTTTTGATTACTGGCTAGATGGTATGATTCTAAATGAGATGGATGAGCTAATAATGCTTAAGGGGATAACCTAAGGTGGCTGGCTTTTCTACAAAGATGACTCTAGAGTGAATCTTATCCAAGAAGATGTGGAGAAACAAGGGTGTCTAATCATAGAAATCATGCCTAGTTGGTAAGGCATAAGCAGGATTAACTCCTGGATGTTGGCTAAATTTGATGGTGCGCTCTAACCATGCCTCTTGAAGTGCTTCATCGGTAGCTTTGTCCTCTGCTTTGTGGAGTTTGGAAATTCGTGGGCTTGGTGTTATTTCTTTTCTCTTGGCTGAAAGTTCTTGGTATGCTAGAGATGGCTTGAGTTTGACCTTGTGAAACTTCTATTTGGGTTTGGGTTGTTCTGACATAAATTCCTAAATTTGCTTGGCTTTGGGAGATTCTGTTTGTTTTGCTTCAACTTGTTCAACTTCCAAAATAGGTAGTGACTACACTAAGTGTGCTCTAAGCTAGGATTGACCAAGTTTGGCAAACATTCATTCAACAAGTAAAATAAAAACAAGCAATAGATAGGAACACCCAGATAGAAGTTTGTGGTTCTCAGAATGTGATACTTGCACCAAAGAGTGTGTATGTTCTACAAATGTTTCGATCAATCACTCCAAACACATTAACATCCTAGATGGTTTTCTACAAGGCTAACAATTGGTTTAGCTAGGGAGTCCTCGATATACGCAAGGTAAATGAGGCCCAAATCCATAGATGAGACCAAAAGGATGTCACACAGCCGAGAGGAGCGGTAACCCACTTCTCCTCTTTCACTTCTCAAGGGTATAAAGTTCCTTGAGGCTTAGCCCGAATGACAAAATCTCGATCCCAAGAGAGGTGTCTTTCAATTCACCTCCCGATTCTTATAGTCCGTCGGAACGCTGGAGTTGAGATCATCCAAGGGGTGATGAAATCCCCAAGAAGGCCTCCTAAAAAGAAATAAGGTTTTGGATCCTAATCTTATGCACCCAAGATGGCCTTGAAAGACGACAAGGGGAGAGAAGACTTAGATGACCTTGGGCTAAAAAACATACTTGTTCTTTTACCAACTGACTCTTATGTGTGCTAATCTAGACTTTGCAAGCACTCATGTTTAAGAGACAATGTTCAATTCCAACTTGAAGTGCCAACAAAAGTAAATCGATCGAAGAATGCAAACAATAAGAAGAGTTAGGGTCAACAAAAGAAAACTCGCGCGCCCGGAGGCCCTCCACGTCAAGTATCGATTAATTTTCTTTAAGGCATTCAAGATTGAGTGTGAATTTGTTTTAAGCCCAAAACAAAAGTGTGTGAGATTCGATTTCAAGCACGCGCCTGGAGGCTCTCCATGTCAGTTGTTGTTCAATTTTAGTACCCAAACTTGAAGTGTGATCGATTTAATCTAGAGTTTTGGCCATTTAAGAATTTTGATAAAGTTAAAGCAAACGTTCAAAGACCAAGTGAGTGAGTTAGATTGTCGAACATTTAACACCTTTTTCAAGTAGACCCATCCCCATAAATGGCGCTGAGATTGCAACCAATGGTTAATATTTGATGGGTGATTAGAAAAGAGGTGAGTCCAAGGAACTACTCAAATTGATTTTTGTAAATTTGTATTTTAACTTAACAAAGTTTCTTAAATGTCCAAAAATCAAACTTTACCTAGATTGCATGTGAAAAAGAGATTTGTTTTGTTCAATTTTAGAAGCTCCAAATGAAGTGTTTGATATTGTAATAGTTAATTGATCCTTGGCATTCAAGATTGAATTTTTTGTTTTAAGCATGCATTCCAAGGAAAGTTGATTTTAATCCATGACATTCAAGAGTGTGTTTTGAGCAACATTCATTCAATGGAAAATGTGTTTAACCATTCAAGTTCATTTTTTTAGCAACATGCATTCAAAGAAAAATGGTTAAACATTCAAGTTCATTTTTTAGCAACATAAAAATCTGCAAGAAACATGGTTAGTGGTTCCATATGTGCTCCAACCTACAATGAGACAAAAAAAAAAGCAATTTAGTTAGTTAGCCAAAATCTTCAAAAATGAGAGCTTAACTATGGGAAATTTTTTTTTAACTTTTTCTGTTGTTTTTTCTATGCGTAAAAATGCTTAAAATGGTCTAAATCCTACGGAACCACTACAAGTCAAATTTGGATTTATACTCTTTTTTTTTTTTTTTTTTTAGCTACAAAGTGCAGAAATAATAAAGCAGAAATGCAACATAAGCAAGCAGAGAAGACAGTCTGTCAAAATACAAAGACGCTGAAATACAGAGATGCCAAAATATGAAGATGCTGAAATACAGAGATGCTAGTATTCAAAGAGGACAAAACAGATTTGCGCAGATGCGGATTTTCGCAGACGACGATTTTCGCAGATGTCGATTTGCGCAGACGCGGATTTTCGCAGACGTCAATTTTCGCAGATGTGGATTTTTGCAAATGTCGATTTGCGCAGACGCGGATTTTTGCAGACGTCAATTTTCGCAGATGCGGATTTTCGTAGACAGAATAGGTTGCAGACGCCAAAACTGCGCCAAAAAAGCTGAAAAACGCGAATTTTTTTTTTAAGATGGTATTTCTTCTTCCTAAGTGCATTCTTTAACCTGCAAAAATAAGCAAAACACCCTCACAACACACTCAAACAACAACAAACATTAGATGGTTAGAAAAATGACATATAGATGAAAATAGATGATTAAATGACCCATAGTGGGGTCCCATCGGGCGTGCCAAAATGTAGAACCAGAATCAGTATGCAAAGAACATTAACAAATGAAGTAAACATTCACAAACCAAAAACTAAATTCACATATATGCTTAGAGAAAGAAAGCAAACAAGAAGTGCAAACCTCACAAGAGAAAACACTCCATGCTTTCTTGATTCTGTAGATGTGTCCTTTTGCTGTGGATGTATGCTCAAGATGCTCAAAAGCTGCTTCAATGGAGATGGGTAATGGCAAATTGGTAGCTTTGTGAGCTCTCAATTTGGCATTATAAGGGTAATATTGATGGCTTTGGTTCTCAAAGATTGTTGATGAAATGGCTTGGGATGGGATTCAATTTATAGGCTAAGGGGTAGAGGGATGGAGGGCTTAGATGCAAGGATGGATGAAGGCTTAAGGAGGGCTAAGATGCACTCAAAGGAGAGCACATGGATTGTGCTTGTTTAGCACCAATGAGAAGGTGACACTTGTCACAAGGAGGATGAGTGTGAGAGGGTAGGGTAAAGGGTTGGTTAAAGTCATGATGAGTGGGGTTGAGTATGTAAGAGGGATGTAAGAGGAATGAGTGTGGAAGAGGGAAGAGTGTGGAAGATGGGTGTAAGAGTCATGAGTGGGCTTGTAAGAGTCTTTATGTTTTGTAAGAGCACTCATGACTTAGTGGTTGGGTTTTTTGAGGGGAGACTTTGGTTTGGATTAGGAAAGTCTTAAACTTGTTTAAGGAATGTGACAACATTAGGGAGTGGATTAGGCTTGGGTTTAGGATTAGATTAGGGATGTTAGAGATGTGCAAGTGGATGGCATTAATGAGGGTGGGTGAGTTAGTGGCTAAGCTTGGTTAGTATGGGTGGATGGGGTGGATTAGGCTAAATGGAGGTTTAGGGATAGGTTAGGGGTTTTTGGAATTTGAGGATTTCATTTATCAAATAGATTTATTTAATAAATGGGGATTATTGGAATTAGATAGAAGAATAGGATTTAATTGATAAATAATAGATTATTTGATTTATCAATTAGGACTATAGATGATTAATTAAATTAATCAACTAGGGGATGACAAAGGATTAATTAAATATAAATTTAATTAATAATGCCTTTTTAGATAACTAAATAGGATTACTAAAATAGTGTAATCAAATTTAGCTATCTACACTAGGGACATATTGAAATCATTCATATTGGTCAAAGGGGGTCATAGGTTGACCTATTACACCCTTTGACCCATTAAACGAGGACATATGTCCCTAGGGGTCATAGGACCCCTAGGGATATATTCGAATCGTTCATATGGGTTAAAGGGGGTCATAAGGTGACCTATGACCCCCTCTGACCCATTAAACAATGGCATATGTCACTAGAGGTCCTCGGACCCCTAAGAACATATTTGAATGGGTCATATGGGTCAAAGGGGGTCATAGGGTGACCTATGACACCCTTTGACCCATTAAACAATGACATATGTCTCTAGGAGTCCTAAAACCCCTAGGGACATATTTGAATTGTTCATATGGGTCAAAGGGGTTCATAGGGTGACCTATGACCCCCTTTGACCCATTAAACGATGACTTATGTCCCTAGGGGTCTTAGGACTCCTAAGGACATATTCGAATTGTTCATTTGGGTCAAAGGGGGTCATAGGGTGACCTCTGACACCCTTTGACCCATTAAATGATGACATATGTCCCTAGGGGTCCTAAGACCCCTAGGGACATATTCGAATCGTTTATATGGGTCAAAGGGGGTTATAGGGTGACCTATGACCCCCTTTGACCCATTAAATGATGACATATGTCTCTAAAGGTCCTATAACCCCTAGGGACATATTTGAATCATTCATATGGGTCAAAGGGGGTCATAGGGTGACCTGACCTATTAAACGATGACATATGTCCTTAGTGGTCTTAGGACCCCTAAGGACATATTCGAATCATTCATACGGGTCAAAGGGGGTCATAGGGTGGCCTATGACCCCCTTTGACCTATTAAACGATGACATATGTCCCTAAGGCTCCTAGGGACATATTCGAATGGGCCATATGGGTCAAAGGGGGTCATAGGGTGACCTACGACCTTCTTTGACCCATTAAACGATGACATATGTCCCTAGGGGTGCTAGGACCCCTACGGACATATTCAAATCGTTCGTATGTATATGGGTTAAAAAATGAAAGGATATATATATAGTATTTATACTATTTGATGATAATAATAATAATATAAATAAATATTAAATATTAATATTATCATATCTATAGTAATAATAATAATACTATTATAGCTATAATAGTAATATATATATTAATACTATATTGTAGCATAATAATTATAATATAAATAAACACTAAATATTTACACTATTATATCTATAGTAATAATATTAATACTATTATGGGTATAATAATATTGATACTATAGCTATATTAATACTATATATTAATATTACTATATATTAATGCTATTATATATTAATACTATTGATACTTTATATTAATACTATTATATATTTATACTACTATACTATTAGCTTAGTAATAAACCAAAGTCAGAAAATTATAGCAAGTTTTCCCTCCAAAAATTCACTTTGCAATGTCGGATATAAGATTTAAGATCGGATATCTGATTTTACTGGTACCAATTCCCAATAATTCCCTATCCTTGCAAACCCAACAACATCACTTTTCCACTTTTTTTTCATAGGTTTTGAAAAAAGTCACGTTTTGGGCCCCAACTAATAAAAAAAAATTCAAAAATATAACCTTAGGTGTTCAAATTTGTCATCTGAATGGGGAGCAGCAGTCGTCGAAAGGATAAATGCAGAAGGAAGATATCTAATGAAGACATTGCAACATATAGAGAAAGGGACAAAATGGAACATCAAAGAAAAAGATAAGGTATGCTAAATATCAATCAAACTAACAATGAATTAATCGAAGGTGAAATCATAGAATCAGATAATAAATATGTACAAATCAGAATTGAGTTTTGGGGTTTGAACAAGCAGGCCCTGGTTTTTAAGTGATTTTAAGGAGGGTTTTGAAGTTTGGGTGTTTAGGAGTGTGACCAAGACCTATAATCTTGAAAATCCTTAGTGTGCTGGTCCCTTTGTTGAAACCTTGGCGTGTCTAATTCCTCCTTGTGTGTCCCAGAGTTGAAAGGTACATAAGTGGTGTCTAGAGATTTCTTGGTGAGGAAAGAAGAGAATCAGTGAGTTGGCCCTTGGGAAGGAAGAAAACTTGTTGTGAAAATGCCTCCTAAAAATCAAATGGCTAGAGAACTTGAAGAATTGAGAGAAGAGTTGGCAAAAGATAAAAGAGAGAGGAGAGAACTTAAAGCATCTAGAGTGAGGGAAGAAAGACAGATGAGAAGAGAGAGGCTGAAGCTTATTGCAAGGATAGAATCCTTAGAAAAGGAAAGGCAAGAACCTAGAGGAGAAGAGGTTGGTAATACAAGGCAAGAGCATGAGATAATCGATGATCCTGAAGAAAGGAGATTTATGAGAATCATTAAGGTAGTACAAGCTAATGGTGGGAAGAACCATATTGATTTTCCAATATACTAGGGTAAAATGGATAGTGAAGAAGTGCTAGGGTGGATAGAGGCCCTTGAGAACTACTTTGATCTTGAAGACATAGAGGCAGATAAGAAGGTAAAAGTAGCAATAGCAAGGCTGAGAGGAACATCACTCACTTGGTGGACTAGTGTTTAGAATGAGAGCGAGGAAAGGTGGTGCAGGGCACCTAACCTATGTGGTAGGGGGGAACAAGTATCTATGTTGCCGGACACCTTGCCACTCCATGAAAGCGAGGATTCAAGTAGATTAGGAAGTTGGAATAAAGGTTTGGTCCATATTTTAAAATTTGGTATATGTTTTGTAATAAAGGCACATGTAAGGCCCACAAGCATTTTGGTGTGGTTATAAACCAAGTGACTCCATGGGACCAAAAGGTCTTAGAATAGGGTATTTAGAGTCTAAACAGTATTAGCAAAAAGTGGTTGTTTGTTTGTTTTATGGTTGGGAATGCCTATATGTTTGTTCCAACATTCATGTAGACCTTTATATATGTCATATGTGATCTTAGTTGAAAGGGGGAGATCAGAGTGTACGGTGGTTTGGAGAAAAAACAATAAAAACTTCAATTTTCTGGAAATTTACTAGTAATCACTCAGATATTATGTTGGTAAAGATCTGTATGGAACTTTTATGATTTCTAAGTGTATGAAATAGTTGTAGGGGTGAGATAGGAAACTTTTGGTTTTGGTTTGACTCAAAAAGGAGTTAGGGTTTAAAAGTTATCTGCATTTTAGTAGAAGGTGGTCTGAAAAGCCTTGTTTCCTAGACCCTTCCACAAATGCATCCCTAACTTGCATTCCCACTAGTGGAACCCTCTAAAAATGAGGGATATGCAAGTTAAGAGACTAAGCAATATAATGCTAGAGGTTGGAGGCCTGGAGAGAAGGGCAACTATTTTTCCAAGTCGGCCCTAGGTCAAGCAAGCCCATGTGCTTGACCGGTTTTTGCAAGGTAATTGGTGACAGTCATGGTTGCAAGAACTTTTGATCAGTTCGAGTGCTAGAGTTGGATGCATTGACTGTGTTGGAGATTTCCTTAAGTGTTTTGGGTCTTGGGAACCCACCTTGCCCATTCTTCCTTGAAGCCCTAGCCTAACTTGATCGACTAGGCCTAGGTACTAAGAAGCAGTTTGGAGGGTGCTGGAGCAAGATCAGCCCAAAAGATTTTGGATTCTTAGTAGGTACCAAGAAGGGTGTTTGGACCTATGGAGAAGTCCCTATGCTATTAAGGGATACTGGGAGAAAAGTGCAAAGAAGCTAATTGGAAGGCTACAAGGTTTGTAGGCCTAGAAGTGCAAAGGTTTGTTGGGAGTTTGGTGGAACCAAACAAATTGATGAGTTTGGGTTGGAATAGTATGTCCATGATTGTCTCCATTTCTGGTGATAGTGGGTGAGGCTTTTGAAGTGGTATTTCCTTGTTTGGCTTGGAGGTTGAGTATACTCGGAGTGGGTAAGAGGACTTGTGAGAAGTCCTAGAATCCTAAGTTGGATTGTGAAAGCCATTTATTGGCTTGTGGAAGGTAGTTGCTGTAGACTCTGCATCAAAAGGGGATTGAATAAGATTTCAAATTATGAGAGAATGAAGACCATGGTGAGAAATCAATTCTTGCCATCTAATTTAGCAATCCAACTTTAAAGATAAGAAGGAACAATTTGAAACAGAGGGATATGGATGTCATGTCCTATACTGAGAAATTCCATACCCTGAGTATTAGGGGAGGACTAGAAGATGAAGATGAGAAGGTGGCTAGATACATTAATGCCCTCAAGTACAATATTCAAGATGAAATAGAATTGAATGTACCAATGACACTTGGAGAATGTTTTCAGTTGGTAATCTGGGCAGAGGAAAGTTGAAAAGAAAGAATGAGAGGCAAACAAATCAGAGAGGAGGTGGAACAATGAGAGGAAGAGGTGTAAGAAGTCAGTTTGACACTTCAAACAATCAAGACAAAGATAAAGGAAAAGAGATTACATCTGAGACAAGAGGAAGTTTCAGGGGAGGAAGATTTGGAAGTGGAAGAGGTAATAGTGTTTTCAAAGGTAAATGCTTCACATGTGGAGGAGTAGGCAATCAATCCTACAAGTGCACTATGAAAGGTGTGGATTTCAGGAAGGAGGAGAGGAGAGTCACCTTGACCCAAGGAGAAGAGGAAGAAAAGAAGTACGATAATGCAGACCCTGAACTTGAAGGAGAATCTTTCATGGTGAGAAGAGGACCACAAATGCAGCAGCAAAAGGAGACTAGACCATCCATTTTCAGGACAAATTGCATGAGCCATGGTAGGATTTGTAAGATTATAATAGACTCTAGTTCCTTTGATGATTTAGTGTCTTATGAAATGGTAAATAAACTAGGATTGAAGAAGTATCCTATTGATAGACCATATAGGGCATTTTGGGTCAGTGATGCACAAAATATTATTGTAAGGGAGCAAGCAATAGTGGATTTCTCTATAGGAGAATATAAAAGATCAAGCTATATGTGATCACATTCTAATGACATGCTGCCATGTAATCCTTGGAAGGCCTTGGCAAGCCTCAAGGAACACTATTCATTTTGGATCATCAAATGTTTATATAGTACACAAAGATGGTGTGAAGTTTAAGCTAAATCCTTTGATTGGTCATGATGAGGAAAGAGTTATTTTTTTTGGCAAGAAAGAGTTTGTGGACTTGCAGGAGCAGAGGGAGAGTAAACATGATATGATAGATCTACAACTGAACCCATCTCTTTTGGTTATGAAGGATGAGATTGTTCAAGACAAAACTCAAAATTTTGCTTACAACCAGACAGTGACAACAAAAGGAGTGATGATAGGAATAGTATGGTGTCCTTTGGTGATGAGAGTGAACAAAGAAGTGAACATATCCATGTAGGATAAGAGACAGGGTCAGCATGACCTTAGACAACAAGTTATTCAGCCTTTGTCAAGGATAAAACATGACTGTTCACAATTAGTAGGTAGTAAGGTTACAATGACTAGTAACAAGGATCCAATGCTTTTTGTTTCTAATGATTTGTATGCAGGTGTACAGGGTAATACATTGTAGCTGCAAAGTTGCAAACATCCCTCTAGAAGGATGGGAGGAAAGAAGATAGTACCCCTTAACTCTTGGGACAAGACTTTCTTTGAAGGTGGGGTGTTTGGTGCAGGGGCACCTATTAAATCATCTAAGAGAGCCTTGGTACCAGATGAAGATAGAGGATCAAAGACATCATTGATTGTTAATTGGGATATATTAAAACCAATAATAGAATTATGTAATTTTAAAAATGTACTTTGAAAGACAAAATTCATAAAATTCCTAGTAAGGACCTAAGGGCAACATGATGTAAAATGGCCAAAAGAGCCATATGGGGTAGTCTTAGGATAGTTTCATACTTAGTTGCATTTAATAAATCCATATGACCAATTTTGAGTCAATGGAATAGTTTAGAAAGTTAGGGAATGCATAAAAACTGTAGTTTGAACTTTGAATTTCAAATTCAAATGGTCATATTAGTTTTGGAGGGAAAGTAGTAATTTGGTATTTTTTTGATTAAATAAACCTTTGTAACCAACTTGGTCGGTTGGACAGGTGCATATAAGCCTATTCAAGTTGTAATGAACATATGCAAGACATGAATCATTATTGGTATGGAAAAAATAATAGAAATTGTATAGAACAACAATCATACTTTCCTCTGCATCAATAAAAAAAATAAAAAATAAATGATACTCATACATACAATGGGGCTCTCTGTGCGAATGAAAATCCTTGATGATCTAGGACGCCGAATCTGTATAGGCTCATCGCCAGTAGCCACACCCTATATACAATAAAGAATGTAATTAAATGAGATTACCACAAACATTTTACAAGAATGCATCAGTATTTAATCAATTAGAAAACATCTAATTACCTTTCCTTTGTCAATGCATGTTGGCTCACCCCCCACACTTTGTCTCCCCGGGGCAAGTGGTATCTGCAAGATAAAAGAAAGATTAGCAACCATATATGCTACAATATCAAATAGAAAAAAAAAATGCGAACACAACATAATGTGCCATAGATGTCTTAAGGCCAAATGAAATGGACGAGAGTGTAGCATCATCTATCTGTTTGAGCTCCTCCTCGATCATCAACTAAACATGAATGAAGATCACATACATGTAAAAGTCAGTATGGCTTAAAAATTAAAATTACTCTATTATAAAAATTAACTTTAAATCACATATGTCATAAAAAAAAAATTTATACACGTACCGACATCAAAGGAGTCCATGCCTCTGCACTCCCCTCCTCTCTCGCATCAGGGTCTGTAGCCTCTGCATGTGCATCTAGTGTATCCTCGTCTAATACAAAATGATACTCAGGAAGATCACCTATGGGACCTAGGCAAATATTCTTGCATGTAATGCAAGTGTGAGGCACACAAACGTGTGATGAGCTAGCTGATGATGAACTGGCACCAACATCATCAACACGAGGAGACAGGACTAACCTAGCTTGAGATATCATTAGGCTACTCAACCTATGAATGGCTTTGATGGTCTGAGAGCTAGCCTCTACCTTAATATCTGGATGCTGCACTCGAGGAGAGGGGGATATATCAGGGGGGGGGAACAAAAGTGTCAAGTTTCTTCCACTGGGAAGAGGGTCTATCCTTAGGAGCTCCTAGTCCTAAGCCCATGTTGGGCTTCATGCTCCAATAGTTCACTTTAAGTTTCAACACAAATTCTGCATATAATTTTCTAAGGAAATAAAATGGTATGTCTAAATTGCCATGTGGAGGGATATCAAAGACCATCCACCAACGGTCCCAAAAATTTGCATGTATGGCGTCATTTGTGCACCATTTAATTGATAGTTTGGTTTTTTTTTGGGCCAATTGGTATACCCGTTTTTGGGTTAGCAAAAAGGCTAGCCAAATCGTCTTTGGTTATGTTGAGGGCCATGACCTCATCATAATCCAAACCATCATCAAACATCTAGTGCATTTCATCACGCCAACGAAGATCAGCTTTTTGTTGGTTTGTAAGGGTTTCAATGTTATCCACTATGGTGTTTAACATGGATAACATAGGAGCTAGTGCAGGTACATTATTGTATGTTCTATGCAAACCTCTCAACTCAGTGAGATTTTCATTTATCAAATCCTCGATTCGAGGAGGGTTTTGAGGAGGTAGAGGATCATTTGGTGGAGGGTTTTGTGGGGATACTAGATCGTTTGGTGGTGGGTTACAAGGAATATTATTCCTTGCCTCAGTGTCATCATTTTGATCAGCCATACCTATTGAATTGCAAAACGTAATATATATTTTAAAAAAATCTAAATTTTAACCATTTTTTCTTAAAAAACCCTAGATTCAACTAAAACAAACAAAATCATGTTAAAATCTATTAAATTTAGGTTAAAAATGAGTCGGGGGGGAAAACATACCCGATATTTGATATCCGATCTCGTATCTGATATCTGATCCGCTATGGCAATACTAGCCCCAAATTCGCATAAAATGAGGGCCCGCGGGTCTGTGATTTTATTTAATCCAATGTATAGGTATCGGATATCCGATATGGCACAATAACATAAAATAAGTATAATATATATAATATAACATATAATATATAATATATATTACATTTTATATATTTTTATATTATATTTTATATTTATTATATTAATTTACTATATATTATAATATAAAATATTATATTATATAATAATATTATTATTATATTATATTATTATAATATAATATGTTATTATAATATAATACATTATAATATTATTATTATAGTATAATATTATACGATTATAATATAATAATAATATAATTATATTATAGTATAATAATAATTATAATAATAATAATATTATTATTATTTAGTAATAATATTATATTAAATAATAATAATATTAAATAATATATCATACTATTATATGATTATAATTATTAGTTAGATATTTGATTTAAAATCGGATATCCGATAAGGCTCGGCTTAACCTTCTAGGTTTGGTTCCTGGATAGGTAAAAAAAAGTCAGAGCAGATTTTGAAGTGCTTTTAGGTGTCTTCAAACTCTTTTTTTTTCACATCGCCACTTTTTGGCACACCATGATCCTGCACATACCCTATACTTGCATGTCCTAGACAACATACATTTTTCTATCTATTTGTTTCTTAATTTTTTCCCTCTCACCTTTTTATTGAATATTTTTAACAGCCAACATATCCCATAAGCTTATGCACTACATGCTTTTAACATATTCACCCTCCTTTCATTTCAAATATTCTTTCAATTGTCAAAATTTTATATTTCTCCACTTTTAATATTAATTTTGTTTGAGAGTAATGTCCACCAATATAACTGAGAAGGGGGTTGAATTAGTTATGTACTTTAAATAGTCTTTATCAAATTCAACAAATCTGAAACATCTAACCAAAATATATAACAACCATAATATTATAACCATGCAAAGTGACACAAGATATGTTAACTAGGGAAACTCTTGATCAGAGAGAAAACCTATTAGAAATGTTTAGAATAACTAAGAGGGGGGTGAATCAGTTACTCAAGGTCCATAAGTACCATTTGAATAATTAAACATCAAAACATTCATTATTCTTCTTATCTTGATGTTGCTCGATCTCTATTGTACTAATAAAATTATTGTCACAAATAAAATATACTTTGATGAATATAAAATTTATCAAATGTAAACATATAAAACATTCAACACAAGTTTTACCCTAGAATTTTTATGTGGAAACCTAATTTTGGAAAAACCACCAGCAACATGTCACCACTATTCACTCTTTTGAAGTGAGCTCTATTAGGAGCCAACCCCATTAAAGGTTTACAATACATACTATTAAATGTGACCTAGTTAGAGGATTTAATCACCCTATTAGGAGTGGCCTTGTTAGAGGACTTTAATCATTCCATTTAGAATGTCACCTTGTTAATACATATATTTTTAAGTCCTTCAAATATTTTTTAGGTCAATCTCTATTAAAAGGATCTTAATAGAAACTATTTACAATGACTAGAAAGAAAACAATACAACTTTTATCTGTATGATTACAACTCACTTTGTAGGTTGAGATCACTATTTGGTTCATGTTTTGATTGATTGATAAGCTCCCCATTGTCATCTATATTCTCAATTCTCTTGAAAATCCTACAAGAAATCAACCTTCTCCTTTCAACAAAACTTAAGCCATCTACTTAGATTCACTTATCAATATTAGTAGCATCTACACAAGTAATATCCTTATGCTTCATGTTCACTCTTACAAACTTGCATGTCTCTAATCCAGCTTTCTCTATGCACCTTCAAGTTCAACTATCTGCCTATTTAAATAGATAATTCTTTCTTTTCTATTTTCCATGATCCCACAAATTTTAGGGTTTACAAACTAGTTCATCAAGTTCATTGTATCTATTCATCTTCCTTCTTTTCTATAATCTTCTCATCCAAAAAATTACATCATGGGTATTATACATAATCTTCACCTCAAATTTAATGATCCAACTTATCATTCTTATCTTCAAGACAATTTACATCTCCCAAGAAATCAATTGAGTCAGCTAGAATTCACAATTTCCTTAAATTCATTCTCAACAGTATTACTTGGCAATCACTAAGTTCTAACACTTGGTCATCACTTAATCACTTGGTGACTATGAAACTTCTAGTTTGGCATCAATTATGTTGCTTACTTAATATAGATTTTGGGTCAACACTAGATTTGCTCGACACTTATAGTGGTTTGGTTGACACTAGCACCACTCAGTATTCCTTAACCTTTTACTCTATTTCTTGGCTTACCTTACTTTATTGATATAAACAATCACTTTTTTTTTTATCAAAGTCTAACTAATCAAATGTCTATTGTAGCTTCCTTTCCATAACTCAACCTTTCCTCTAAGTGCTATTGTTATGAGAAATTTCTCAAATTCTCTTCATCAATCAAATAAATATGACATTTAGATTAGGTAGCAATATATCTTATTAGTATATTTGACATAAATGACAAAAAAAAAATTATTACAATTGTAGGTTTCCAGCAATCTCCCTCTTTGGCATTGATGGAAAGATCTCAATATCTCACTCTCAATGTATCTAACTTTATTACCATACAATCCAAAATATTTCACTATCATGAGTGATCAATATGCTTAGTTTCATTCTAATTCTCTCTACTAATTTTCTCCCTCTAAAGTAATAGTTCTCCCTCTTAGATGCACTTTTCCTTTAGTAATAAACCTCTCACTTTTGTACATCTCTCCCTCTTGTTCTTTTGTATATCTCTCCCTCTTTAACAACAATGTCAAAGAAACATAAATTTATTAGCTTCAATCTCTTCATACATCTAAATTATGTAGATATTTTCATGTCTAATTGATTTTTGTCATCTATCTATGACTAATCATTATGTTGTACTTGACTGTCTACCTTAGGTATTTCCCAAAGTGGAGTTGTTTTTCATCAATGTGTAAGATAGTCTAATTAGCACATTTGATACAATGCACCTTTTCTCCTTAAGTTTATTTTTTTAGAGGAACCACCTCTAATTTACCTCTAAGATATTCATGAGCTTCTTTAGGTAAGGATTTATTGAATATGTCAACAATTTTTTCTTTGGTGTGCACATATTCTAACTTGAATTTTTTTTCTTGAACTAGTTCCCTCAAGTAGTAATACTTGATAACAATGTACTTTGTCTTAGTCTGCATCACTAGATTCTTTGAAATGTTAATAGCAATAGATAAATACTGGATTGGTAATTTCTTCTTTCATTCCTTTTAGTAATTGCTTTATTCACATAATGTTTCAATAGTTCACTGTAGTTACCACATACTTGGCTTGAACTATTGATTGGGAAATACAATTCTATTTCTTTCTTTTCCATGACACCAATCTCTTTCCTAGAAAGAATGCACCTCCACTAGTGCTTTTTCTATCATCAATATTTCCTTCCCAGTTAGAGTTAGTGAATAACTTTAGTTCAAATTTATCACTTCTCTTGTAATTCAATCTATTGTCTTCTATACCTTTAAGATATCTCATTATCCTTTTCACTTCCATCATGTGATTCTCCTTAGGATTTTCTAAAAATATAGAAACTAACCCAACTGCTAATGCAATATCTAGTCTACTATAAAGAACATATTGTAATTTTTGAGTCATGGACCTATATAGAGTCTAGTTTACATTAGTAGATTCATCATTCTTAGATAGCTTATTTCTTGTAGACATAAGTATGGTCATTGGTCTTGAATATTTCATACCAAAATTATTTAGTATCTCCTTGATGTATTTGGATTGAGTAATGAAAATACCAAACTTCATTTCACATATGTGTAATCCAACAAAGAATTTGATCTCACCGAACATAGACATTTCAAATTCGTTCTTGATTTCATCAACAAATGATTTTCACAATTCTTCTATTCCTCCAAATATAATGTCATCAAAAAATATTTTAGATATAAGTACTTCATTGTTCTTATCATTTTTTCAAATATAGATTATTGTTATCATTTGTTCTTTTAAAATCAATCTTCAGCAAATAATTATGTAGTTTTTCATACCATGGTCTTGGAGCTTGTTTCAATCCATAAAGGGTTTTCTTTAGTTTACATACCATATTCTTCTTTTCTAGATCTACAAATCTTTTAGGTTGTTCAATGTATACTTCTTCCTCAAGTATACCATTAAAAAATGCATAGTTGACATCCATTTGATATACCTTGAAATTCTTGTAGGCTGAATATGCAAGTAGTGTTTTGACTCCTTCAAGTCTGCCATAGGAGCAAAAGTTTCTTGATTCAAATCCTTCTTCTTGAGAATAACCTTTGCATTCCAACCTTACCTTGTTTCTTTTTATTTCACCATTTTCATTTAGTTTGTTTCTATAAACCCATTTTGTTCCAATAACATTTTTGTCTTTAGGTATTGGCATTAGAGTCCAAATAATTTTTTTCTCAATCTATTTGAACATTGTTCATTTCTTAAATCTAATATTCATTTTCTAAAGCATATTTTAGTGATTTCGAATCAAATTTACAAAATAAGTATGTATCATCTTTGATTTTTTTCCTTGTCATAACACTTGATTCAATATCACCAATGATTTGCTCAAGTTTGAGTCTGATGAGGATGAGGCAACTGCACTGGTGTCTAGTGTGAACAAGAATGATAGATGGATCATTGATAGTGGATGTTCACATCACATGACTAGAGATAAAATTAAGTTCATTACCCTAAATTATTATGATAAAAATAGTGTAAGATTTGGTAATGATGCACCCTGTCTGATAAAAGCAAAAGGTTCTATCAAACTTACATAAAAGATTTTATGTGGAAATGCTTATTATGTTGAAGTACTTAACTATAATTTGTTGAGCGTATCACAACTAAATATTTCAGGTTGCAAGGTTGAGTTTGAGAACAAGATAGCTAAGATATATGAAATTGAAGGGAAATTAATTGAGAAAGGTGATCAAACTAGAGGTAATCTATTTTATCTTGATATCGATGATGCCACTTGTCTTGTTGTAGAATTTGATGATGTGTGGTTATGGAACAAGAGGTTATGTCATATTAATTTTGATAACTTATTTGGTATTAGTAACATGAGAAGACTCAGAGGTTTTCCTAAATTGAAGATGTATGAAAATATAATTTGCAAGCAATGTCAATTAGGCAAAATGACAAAATCTAGTTTTAATAGTAAGACTCACACCTCTAAAGGAATTTTGGAGATTTTTCATACTAACTTGTGTGGAGAAATTGGTGTGAAAAGCTACAAAGGTGACAAGTACATTATGCTATTTTTAGATGATTATTCTAGGATGATGATAGTTATGTTTCTGAAATAGAAATCTAATGCTTTCCAAATGTTTAAGTGGCACTTAGCAAGAGTTGACAAGGAAACAAATCAAATCATGAAATATTTGAGATCTGATAGAGGGGGAGAATTTACATCAAATGAGTTTGAGATTTTTTATAATGATAGAGGAATCAAAAGATAGACATCTAGACCTAAGACCCCTCCACAAAATGGAATTGTTGAAAGGAGAAATAGATCTGTAATGGATTGTTCTAGGACACTCATGATGGAGAAGAATGTTCCTTTGAAATATTGAAGAGAGGCTATAAGTAGAGTTGTCTATACCTTGAACCATATGCAAGTCAATAAAGGTACTCATTCAACATTTTTTGAATTATGGCATGGATACTCACTCAATGTAAAAACAATATAAGGTATTTGGAAGCAAGTGCTATATTCTTTAAGATTTTAGGAATGGTAAATTAAATGTTAAAAGTGAAGAAGATATATTCCTTGGATATCCCATAAGATGTAAAGCTTATAAGTGTTTAAGTACTAACACTAACAAAGTTGTGAAAAGTGAAAATCTGAAATTTGATGAATATACAAGGGTACATGAGGCAGAACCTATGAAGGAACTAGAGAAATAAAAATCTTTTGCATAATTTTATGAAGGTATGCTTACTAATGAAAATATTATAAATCAAGTTGCAAATCAACAACAAGTTTTATTAACTATCAAGTTACATACAATGAATACCGAGTTGCATTTAGAAACTAAGTTGCAATCAAGTGACTAGTTACAAAATGAAGCTGAGGCATATTCTGATTCTAAGATTAGTGTACATGAAAGAAATATTGAATTACCTAATAGAGATGTATATAGTGATTCAGAAGTTGATAGGCCTAATGAGGAAAATAGAGCATAACCAAGATTGTCAAAGTATGTCAAGGGACATCATCCTATTGCACAAATTATTGTAGATAAAGATGTTAGACCAATGAGAATGAATAGGCTAAGAAGTGATACATGTTTGTTGAGAATGCATTAGCCTAAAATAGTTAAAGATTCCTTAGACAATGAGAACTACATTAAAGCCATGAAAGAAGAGATTGAATAATTGAGAAGAAAAAATAATGGAATCTAGTTCCCAAGCTAGAAGATAAGAATGTGACTAGAACCAAGTGGGTGTTCAGAAACAAGTTAGATGAAAATGGTGAAGTCACAAGAAATAAGAAAATATTAGTTTGCAAGGGATATGCATAGGAAGAAGGGATAGACTATGGAGAAACATTTTCCCCTATTGAAATATTGGAAGGAGTAAGAACTTTGCTTTCTTACTCTACATATAAAGGTTCCAGAGTTTATTAAATAGATATGAAATCTGCATTTCTGAATGCATATTAGAAGAGGTTTACATTGAATAGCCAGAAGGATTTGTTGATGCTAACAAAAAGAATATGGTATGTAGACTACACAAAGTTTTATATGGTTTGAAGAAAGAACCAAGAGAATGGTATGAAGGGATTCACAATTATCTTGTAAAAATTGGATTTGAGAGGACTGATGATAACAATAATTTGTACTTGAAGACAAAAGTAGGTAAAGGTATTTTACTAGCTGAATTTTTTTTTGATGATATCATATTTGGAGGTCAAGATGGATTATGTAAAGCATTTGCAAATGAAATGAAGAAAGAATTTGAGATGTATATATTTGGAGAGACCAAGTTCTTTGTTTGTTTGCAAGTATATCAGATGAAATATGGTATATACATCAACTAGTCTAAATATGTGAAGGAGATATTGAAATTTTTTGTACTGAAAACTTCAAAACTCTTTAGCACACCTATAGTGACGGGACAAAAGTTTTCAAAGAATGATGATTTAGCTAATGTGAATCAAACATTATCCAAGTCTATGATTGGTAAATAACAATATGTAGTGCATAACAAACCTGCCATTGCATTATCTATTGGGATAGTTGCAAGATTCTTTGCTAATCCTAAGGAGAATCATTTGATGTTTGTAAAGAGAATGATGAGATATCTGAAAGGAATAGAAGACTATGGTCTATACTATAAGAAAAAATAAATATTTGAGTTAAGAGCCTACATTGATACTGATTAGGCTAGAAACATTGATGACAAAAAGAGCACTAGTGGAGGATAATTTTTCTTGGGAAGGAGACTAGTTACATGGACTAGTAAGAAACATAATTGCATATCTCAATCTATTGCTAAAGCTGAATGTGTTGTTGCTATAGTAAATTGTACAAACATTGTATGGATCAAACAACTACTCAAAGGTATGAAGGAAGAAATCACTGAACTTGTGGTATTTTATTATGATAATGCAAGTGCTATAATTATATCAAAGAACCCTATGATGCACACAAGGACTAATAACATTGTAATCAAGTATAATTACTTGAGAAAGTTAGTTCAAGACAAAGAGGTAAAGATGGAATATGTGAATACAAAAGAGTAGATAGCTAATATCTTCACAAAAGAATTACCTAAGGATGCTCATGAGTATCTAAGAGGTAAATTAGGGGTGATGCCCCTATCCAAAGCTTCTTGGGAAGCACAAATAGTGCCTTACATCAAATAGAGATGAATGTTGTATCTTACACATTGATATAGTGGATATTACTTTAGGAGCTGCCTAAAGTAATTAGAGAGTTGGAATAGTAGATCATGCACATCAAAGGTGTCAAAGGGGGTAACTAAAATTGTTAACATCTACATGTTGAGATGACAAGTCTTTGGCATTATTGTCAAAGAGGGAGAAATAAAGGATACCAAACAGTGAAAGAGATAGTATAGTAAAGGGAGAAATAAAGAATATCTACTTAGAGGAAGTTAGTGTACCTGATGTTTACTATAGAAGGAGAAATGACTAAAAGAAATACATATGCCTAGTAAGAGGGAGATAGTGTTGAGGATATATAAGAACAAAATAGAGATACTTAAAGATGAGAACTATTGATAGAGGGAGAGATTTCAATATAAGAAATTATTTTATTTTTGGTATTGTTGTTGGTACTAGTTTGCCATCAATTCCAAATAGGGATATTATTGAAAATATTTTGATATAAGTATGAGATTTCAATGTTTCAATAATTATTTTTTCATTGATGTGAAACTTGCTACTTGCTGGTAAGAAAATTTGCTAGTTGATTTGAGTTCTATCATGTGTTTGATTATTGAGGAGCTTTTGATCAAATAAGATAAAAAGAATACCTAGAGGAAAGGTTGAGTTATGATATATAAAAGAAGTACAAAGATCAGTTAAGATATTGATGACATAGTATATTGATTATCTACTTAAGGCTATAAAGGATGGATACAATGATTAAGTCCAAAAGAACAAGCAAGAAGAATTGAGTCTACCAAGCTTGACTGAGTGGACAGTAGGTGTCAAGAAAAGTTAGTGCAAGCCAACCAAAAAATTAGTTGGCGCCAAGTAAAGTGAAGTTCTAGTGTATGCTGAGTTAACTTAGTGTAAGTCAAGTAAATTTTAGTTGATGCTAAGAACTAGTAAATTTTAGTGTTTGTCAAGTCATCTAGTAGATGATGAGTGGAAGAATAGTATGGAAGCCAAGTGACAACTTATTGATGTTGAGTGCCAATATTCATGTAAATCATATATTTGACAAATCTAAACCAGCTATTTTGCTTTCTTGAATTACATGAAGCATCTGGAAGATAACTATGATGATCTAGCGGCACAAAATTCAAGGTAAACTATTTTGAGCTAAATACATAGAGGATTGAGGGAGAAGTTTCTAGAGGAACCAAATGGAAAAGTGGGTAGATTCATTGTATCCTACCTAATCTTACCTAAATCCTAAAATGGATGATTGAGGTTGAACAAAAATAAATCTAAAATCTCTATTTATAGAGAAAGTTGGTTAAAAGCAAAGGTTGTCATGTGCAAGAACTTAAGGAAAACAAGGAGTCTAGGATATTGCTTCATTAAGTGGTTGAATAGAAGAGACAACTATTAGAAAGAAAAATAAGAAGGCTTAAGAGTATGGATTCTTTAAGTGTGAACAAGCTATCAAAGCTAAAGTGTGGGTAAGCCAAGAAGAATGGATGATTGAAAAAAAGATCTATAATCTGTAAGTGAGTTGTAATTTGTTATCAGATCAAGCCTTACTATTACTTTCTAATCATTATCAGTTTAGGGTAAATCCTTTAACCAAGTGACATTCTAATTGAATTATCTAAAGTCCTCTAAAAAGGCTCACTTCTAATAGGGTGATTCAAATCCTCTAACCAACTCACATTTAACAGTGTGTATTGTAATCTTTAATAGGGTTGGCCTTTCACAGGGCATCACTTCATAAGAGTGAGAATTAGTAGCATGTTACTAGTGTTTTTTCCTAGATTGGGTTTCCACATAAAATCATTGTGTCAAATGTTTTATTAAATCTGTTATGTTTCATGTTTATATTTCTTCAAACTTGATATGGCAGTAACCTACAAGTTTAAGTATTGTATGATCTAATGGATCCATGCATGAAATTTTTTTTATGGATATGGGTTCACTAAGCTATGAAAACTTCTATTTATACATTTGGACCTTGGATAACTAAATCATCCCCCTCCTGTTAGTTATTCTAAAGAATTCCAACATCTCTTTCTTATTCAGGTTTTGGTCCCATTTCTACATGCTCGACATTCTCTATTTGATGATTGACATTTCCTACATCTGACTTGACATCTTCAATTTTTTGCTCCACACCCTCTATCTACTACTTGACAATTTTTTATTGCACTACATCATTTCTTGTTTGGAAAATTTCAACTTGATTTTCTTATTCATTTAGAGTGTTGGGAGCACCATCATCAATATAGATAAATGAACTATAATCTTTAGGTTATTTATTGCATGAAATGCCACTTCTCTCTACAACCTCGTCAACTTTCACATTAGAGTTTTCCACAAATTTTTTAGTGTTAGATTTCAAATACTTGTAAGCTTTACTGTTGGTGGAATATCCTAGGAATATACCTTCATCTCTCTTTGCATCAAGTTTTCCATTCATATTATCTTTAAGTATATAGCATTTTCTTCCAAATATTTTGAAATATTTCACTTTAGGAGCATATCCATACCATAGTTTAAAAGGTGTAGCATTTCTCCCTTTCTTGACTTATACTCTATTCAAGGTATAGACAACAATACTAATAGCTTCTCTCTAATACTTCTTTGATACACTCTTCTCCATCATCAATGTTCTTGTATAGTCCATTATTGATCTATTTCTCCTTTCAGCTTTCCCATTATGAGGAGGGGATCCTTAGTGTTGACATCTATTTTTTAATTCCTATGTCATTGTAGAATGTATTGAACTCATTTAAAATGAATTCATCAACTCTATCAGATCTCAAACACTTTAGATTCTTCCCTATTTCTTTTTCAACTCTAGATAAATACCACTTGACTAACTAAAAGGCATAAGATTAAGCTTTAAGGAACATCACAGTCACCATCCTAGAGTAGTCAGCAACAAATAGAATGAAATACTTGTCTCCAAAATACCTTTGAACATCAATAGTTCCACATAGGTTAGTATGAACCAATCCAAAATATCACTAGAAGTGTATGTTTTTCTCTTAAAACTAGACTTGGTCATTTTTCCAATTGACATTGTTTACACATAGCAATTTTAGGATTCTTAAATTTAGACAACCCTCTTACTTTCTTCATTTTACTAATATTCACAAAACTATCAAAAATTACATGACATAACCTCTTGTTGTTGGAAATAGAATAGGTAAAGTAAACTCTGAGGGGGCAAGGTAGTGGTGGGGGTGTTGAATCAGTAATTAAAAACTTCAACCTTAAAATTATTCACCACACATCCATCTCACAGCCTATGGATGTAAACTGAAATGCCAAATTAAGTACATACATTCATAACTTGAAAGTAACTAACATTCAACACATGTATGACACAAGATATTTGGTTACCTAGAACCCCTCCAATGAGAAGGTACAACTAGAGTGGGGATGACACCCACAAATTTCCACTATGACAATAACAAAGTGTATCCAATGAAGGTTACAATATTTGATAATGGAACATGATCTACCCTATGAAAGGTTTTCCCTATTAAAGGCTTACAAGATTGTTAGATCTTACCCTGTTAAAGGATTTCAGCACCATGTTAGAAGTGTGCCTAGTAAAAGTACTTTAACTTACAATGAAGTAAGCACCTTGTTAAAAGATTTACAACAAATTGTTAAGACTACTCTGTTAAGAGATTTAACTAATTCATCATTTATAATGTCTCAACAATGATCCTTCAATTAGCACTCAACTGCTAGGTAACAGATCACGTCTTTCCTGATGTGTACTTGATCCTCAGTGATTAGATTTCTCTCTTTTATCCTTTAACCTTCTTTCCTTTGTTCTCCTCTAATTGATTTTACAATGTATCTCAATTCACAATACCTTAGTCACCATGAATACTCTATTTATTTATGCAAACTTCTCTCTTTTTCTTGTTCAACATTCACAAAAAATTTAAGGTTTGTCCTGCTTAAGAAAACCTAGGTGACTTAGGGTTAGGTATGAATCAATGATTGTGATTCATCCATATTTCCACTTAATCCTTCCCTTTTTTGATTGGCTGCATGAACTACATAGGAATACTCAATAAAGATTCATCCTTATCATCTAGGATCATAAAATAATCCTTAAGTCAGCTCCAAAATAGTTTACATAGTAGTTTGTGCCATTACGAACAACTATGTCAAAACTATATTACTTGGCACTTGAAGTCCCTAATGCTCGGCATCAACTGCAACTTCAATGGTGTAATTCAACCTATGAATGACTTGGTACTTACTATCTGTTGGACACTTGAGTGAATTGACACTTACTAGTTACTCGACACATACTGAATATCCCTCACTTGACATATATTTTTTGGTAACTTATGCTCGGTATGTATTACTTATCCAGTATGAACTAAGTAAATGAATTAATTATATTGTCACTCATATGTCAAAACTAATCTACGATTAACAATCTCCCCATTTGACATGAGTGAAAAAATATTTGGTCATGCATGAATACTTTTATCCCTTCAAGCATAACTTAGATAATATCCATCTACATACAAAATTTAAAAACTTCAAAATCTTGCAAAACTTGTAACTCATTGGTCATACCTCAAAATTCAATAACTCCCCCAAGTTGATTGTTCCATTCTGAATTGAAAAACTAAATACTCCTTCTAAGTAGATTCTACATATGCTAACTTGTTGAATCTATCTCTATTTGATTTACAAACTTATCTCTCCTTATCATGCATTCTCCTATTGGAGTTACAATAGGAAACATAAACTCTGGGCAGGGGGGTGGTGAATCAGTGCTACAAAAATTCACCTATAAAAACATCCACCATGCATCCATCTCATACTTCAACAAGTAAACTGAAATACCATATAAAGCATATACATCTAAAGTATGTTAAACAAGTAAGCATTCACACATGTATGACACAAGATATGATTAGACAAAAGCCCTCCAATGAGAAGGTAAAATTGGGGTGGGGACAACACCCACAAATATTCACTACTATAGTAATGAAGTGTATCCAGTGAAGGTTACAATATTTGATCATGAAACATGATTCACCTTGTGAAAGGTTTGCCCTATTAAAAGCTTACAAAGACTATTAGGTCTTATCCTATTAAAGGATTTCAACATCCTATTAGAAGTGTGCCTAACTAAAGGACTTTAACTCATAATTAAGTAAGCATCTTGTTAGAGGATATCAATATAGCCTATTAGGACTACTCTATTAAAAAATTTAACTCATTTACCTTCTAGAATGTCTCAGTAATGATCCTATGATTAGCACTATGTTTCTTGATGTCAGATCACCTCTATACTAATGTATACTTGATTCTTTTTTAATTGATGTCCCTCTTTTTTCCACTATTTCCTTTCCTCTATTCTCCTTTAATTGATTTTGCAATGAAACTCAAATCATAATACCTTGGTCACCATGAATGTCCTATTTGTGCACATAAACTCTCCTTCTCTAATATTCTCTCTTTAGGAACATTTAGGGTTTGTCCTCCTTAAGAAGACCTAGGTGACTTGGGATAGGTATGAATCAATGACTATGATTCACCCACATTATCACTTAAACATTCCCTTTTTTGCTTGGATGCATGCAATACATAGGGATTCACACTTAATATTCATCCTTATCAACAAAATATCAAAAATAAATCTTTAAGTTGAATTAAAAATGGTTTACATAGTAGTTTGTATCCATACAAACAACTATGTCAAAACTATGTTACTCGACATCTGAAGTCCCTGGTGCTTGGCACTAACTATAATTTCAATGTTGTCACTTGACATTTAAATGACTTGGCATGCATTGCTTTCTTAGCACCTGAATCACTAGACACATACTATTTTCTTGGCACTTGAATGACTCAGCACACGAGTGACTCTATTGGGACTAAAAATTTCATGGTCCATTTTCAGTCACATTTTGTGAATCTTGAAGAATCATGCCCTAAAGTGCCTTTTTATGCATATGTAGTTGATTGTCAATTTGAGGCCTAGATAGTTTTTGAGTGGCTTAACACCTTTCATTTGACATATACATGTGATCCACAATGTTATTTTGCCATCTCGAATTATTCAGTGAGGTCCCATTTTGAGCTAGTGTCAAAATTTGCAATTCTGCCCAAGTGTCAAATAACAACTAGAGGCCCAGTTTACATTTCAATATCTTTTACCCAGAAATGTTTCATGACTAGCCACTTTGGGAGTGTTTAGTGTCCATAACAAAGAAACTATTTTTTAGTTTTCAAATCATTTCAAATCTGTTTGACTAGGTTTCGAACCTCTCAAAGTTGGTCATTTACTGTTTTGTGCATTCGACTAGTTGTTCACAATTCTGGGAAGCCTTGTTTGACCAATCATATCTTTGACCCAATTGATCCAAATGAAAAAAATCTTTTTGCATTTTGTTCCAAGGGTCAGACACTTCATATATTCCAATTTTGAGATCATGTTGAATATGTTTGATCAATTTGCTAACATGATCAAAAATGCAGTTTATATTATCTTGTTACGGCTAAGGTATCCTAATTGATCCGTACCCTTGTTCGGCACATTATAACTTTGATCTTGTGATTGGTGAGCCTAAATGGATTATATCATTGTGTTGTCTCCTAAAAATCCTTGAAGTATGCCAGTTTCCAAGTCATGAAAAATCTATTTGCATACTTTCTTATGTCCGTACATTTGCCAAAAATTACTTTTTGACACATTTCTCAGTTAAAATTTCCAAGTACCTGTTTTCGAAAATTCACCAAATGTGCCTTGTGATTCGTCATGAGCCCAAAACATGGAATTATATTCTCTTCATGGCAAAGAACTTATATCCTAGTTTTTAGAACCCCAAGTGATCAATAACTCAGTTTATAGTGCCAAACTTGAGCCTAATTTATGTTTATTAACATTGTTTGCCTGTAGGGTAATTGAAGTATGGATGTTCGGCAATTAAAATCTCTTGAATGGCAATCCATCATGGGTTGAAAATTTTCAGTGTGACAGGATTGAACACTCATGCCAGTTTTCGTGGCTTGGTAACTTGATTGGATTAGTTTTTAGAGCCAGGTAATAGGCCTCCTGATAGAGATTTCACAGTGGAGCCCACTATGTGCAAAGGTGAATCTAGTTTGACTTTATAAGTCAAAAGTGTGCACTACAGCATTTGAGCTATAAAGGATAAGTGGACGTTTTGAAAATAACATGTGGAAACAAATGGAGTGCATTAATGTTTCCTATTCTAAAGGCAACATTTTAATATGCAACACTGGAAGCATGAAAGTACAAACCATATGGATACATGTTTTAGAATCAAGTTTGGATGATAAAGCATAAATATTCATTCTAAAATGTGGAGAACACTGATCTTGGGAATTCTTCCAAATCAAAGGTACGATGATTTCTTTATTTTGTTTTGCCTAAAGTTGCCCTCTTCATCACAGCTTTAAAAACTCTTTGAAGTTTTTAATAAAATCAATATATATATATATATATATATATATATATATATATATATATATATATATATATATATATATATATATATATATATATATATATATATATATATATATATATACACACACACACACACACAAGAAGCCATCCATGTTAGAAGGCTGGGCATGGTAACTTGCATAATGAAGTCCACAAAAAATAAAATTTATTATCTCGTACCGTTGCACATAGGTAAAGCCCACACTCATGATAGTCTGAGCTTGGTTGGATGCCAAACAAAATGAAAAATTATTGCAATGGCTATATATATATACAAGAAGCCATCCATGTGAGAAGGCTGGGCATGGTAACTTGCATAATGAAGTCCACAAAAAAAAAAATTTATTATCTCATACCGTTGCACACAGGTAAAGCCCACACTCATGATAGTCTGAGCTTGGCTGGATGCCAAACAAAATGAAAAATTATTGCAATGGCATGAGACTTCTACGTGAGTGGAAGAGAAGAGCTTCAATGCTAAATGAAGAAAGAGAATCATTACATACAGGCAGAACAACCCACGTTTTGGGGCATCCACATGTTGCAAGGCGTCCAAAGAGAAGAACAAAGTTTATAAGGGTAAATGTCACTTTCCAAGGCAGCAACAAATGCAACAATCCACATTTTAGTAAAATGAACAAATTTGCTGCTGAAACAAAGCTCAAGGAAGCATGTATCCATGTTTTTAAAGCCCATGGCTTCCTCCAGCAATAGTATCACATTTTTTAGAAGGGGGGAGCTTATTTTAAATGACCATGTGCATAAGAAATGACCATTACAATGAAAAGTTTGTAGATTCGTTGCAAAAAATGACCAACAGGATGGAGCTTCACGTTTAGAATAAGAAACTCATGCCAAAGGAGCTGGAACGACTCACACATATGTAGCAAAAGAAAACCCATACATTTAGCAATCACAACAAACATAAAGAGGAAAAACAATTGAGGAACATTATCCCACATTGAGTAGGCGGGGAGCATTTTTAGTCTTTATATACTTTTGCACTCAAACATATAGTGTCAACAAGACAAAGCATTTTGAAAAGCCAAGGTAGGTGCACATGGGTCCCAGTCAGCCAGAAGGAGTAAAATAAATTTTTAAAGAAAATGCACACCCAAATGATGACGTCAGTAGATTACAGGTCACCGAAAAGTCAAAAATCCGGCAGGTCACTATGGCACTTGCTGGAAAATCTCAAAAAATTTGGCTAGCAACTTGGTGACTTGCCAAAAAATTTCAAATCCGACTAAAAGGTAAAATGAGCATGTGGGTCCCGCTTGGATATGGAGCAGTGAACCAGAAGGTGACATGTGGAAAACACTTCTTGATGTGGCATGCTTCCCAAGGTGCTAATGTGGTAGAGCGTAACACGTGTCGCGAGGTCACTATGTCACTAATGATGTGGCAAATGTTGACATGTTACAACGACATAGCGACTATGATGTGGCAATGATGACATGGTGACTGGTGACATGGCCATGAGATTGACGAATCTGGTGATGACACATGGTGCCCAGTTGGAGGTGTCTGATAGCTGTGCATTGAAGGAGCGAATCAAAATATGCCACGTGTCAAGATCGGTCAACCAAGTTTGACCCAGATAGAAAATGGTGGAGAATTTGAGAAATTTCAAATTTAAATATTTTATTATTTCTCCCATTTAAGTAATGTTTGAAACTTTAATATAGTTTAAACTATATAAAAGGTTTTAATTTTTGCAAAATAATGTGCAAACCTGTGACTGGAAGCCTGATTTTCAAAGGGACGTAATTGGGGCTATTTTAATCCAAAATAGGCACTCCAATATATTGTCGAAATTGCAAAGTGCTGGATTTTTCATTTCTATAGTCAAATTATGCACATGTGTTCATTGGTTCACATTGTAGGCCAGTTTGTGAAATCCAAGGTATTGGTGACAGAATAGGCTGAGTTCTTCATTGATGATCAGAATTGGTTAGAGGACAGTTTTAAAGGTCTGTTGCAATCTAAAAGTGAAGAAAATAAACTTGGGATTGTTTTCTTGTCTTCTCAAGACCATTTCAACTAATTTGTTACTTTTCCCCGAGTTCATTTTTACACCAAAATTAGTTACTTTTCTCATCATCAGATTTTGAGATATTTTGATGCCTTTGAGAGGTGGAATGAAAAGGATCTGATATGCAGTTATAGAGAGAAGTTAGAAAGAACCTTTTGTTCTTCTAGGGAAGGATTTCCAAAGTGACAAGTGTCAATTGCAAATTGAATCTTGGAATTACCTTCTCCATATTTATTCTTTCTTCTCCTTTGAAAAAAGGTTGTTGGTGGGTTTTCTATTTCCAGTTCTTGGAGCTCTGCTCAGGCTATGAAAGCCACACACCCAACATTTCTCTCTTGTATTAAGAAACATCCATGTTTTATGCATATAGTTCTATTATAGTTAGGTGATTTCATGAGTCATTTCTATATATCTTTCATGTATTTGGTTTCAAGGAAAGCAAATAAAAAGCAGCAAATGTTTTAAGTTCAGTCTGAATCTTGTCTCCTGATTATGGATTTGTTATTTCTTCTAATTTGTGATCAAATAGCATAGATTAGGTTGCATTTCATTTAGGAATGTATGTGATTAAAATATCTTTCTGGTGGAGCAAAGAACCATGTAATTGCTTGATGTTTGTCACAGGGTTTGCAGATTTCATGATAGGATGTTTTGAGTATGAGATTCATTCTGTAGTAGATGTTAGTTCACAAAGTGAAGGATAGATCAGGGATCTTGATGTAGAGATATGTCTGAGATTTCCAGGAGATGTATGGTTATAATTCATTTAATTTCCCAATGGATAAGGCACTGGTCATAGATAGGATCATTAAGTTCTGTTGCTCATACTTGGGTCTTGTTGTTATCAACATATTAAATCAATTTTCCCTGTTATGTTGAAAGCTATTCAATGTTAACCCACACTTAGCTTGCTAGTTTCATAAGTTATGTTCTTAGCTATTTCATGCTTTTGACTCCTGGTTAAGTATAGAAGATTTAGGGGTTTTTAGCTGCTTTACATTAGATTCAGTGTATGCTTTGACAACTGGTACCATATAAAGAATCTATAGGTATACCCGCTTAGGTTTTGTAGAGCCTAAAGTGCAAAAGGAGTATAGCCTTATAGTTGGCCCAGGTTCTTGGAGATAGCTTCCCATAGACACATTCTTGCCTTGCATACTTGGTTGTTCAAACACTGTTAAATCAGGAGCCAACAGACTCAACACTCCCTATTTACTCAACATGCTTTAACTTATATGTTATGCTTAGCATATGTTACTTGTTTAGCATGAACTAAGTAAATGACTTAAGTGTATAAACATTCACTTGTCAAAACCAACCTAAGATTAACAATCTCCTCCTTTGAAATGAGATTCAAAAACACTTGGTCATTAATTAATGATCTTATCCTTATGAGAAGAACATATATATCTATTTGGCTTCTATACAAAATTTCAAAATATCAAAATTTTGCAACACATGACTTATAAATCATACCTCAAAATCTCATAACTCCTTGAGTTGATTGCTCAGTTTCATTCTATACTTTCTATTAAAATATTTCTCCTACTGAGTAGATTTGCATAAACTAATACTCTGTCTCTATTTTTGTCTAAGCTGATATTGTTCATTTTGTTACTTTGTTTACTTATTCCTCCTTGGGTTTTTCTCCCTCTTTTCTTTGCTTGCACTACTTGCTCCCCCATTACTCTTATTCTTCCTTTTTAACACTTATGTCAATGGGTTATAAACTAATATTGTATTTTTCCAAAAAATCTTTAGCGAGCTCAATTATAATCTTTAGATTTGCATCACAATTATCACAAGCCACCTCCAAAGACTTGATTTGGATGGCCAGCTTAGCAGCAAGGTGGACTAAGCCTTCTAGTGTAGAAAGATGAGGATCTTTCTTCATAAGATTTTTAACATAGCCTAGTTCCTTGTGAAATAGCTCCATGTGTGGAGTAAATATTGACTGGATGCCGATTCATTTAGCCCTAATGGTGGTTTCATATGCTTGTAATGATGCTAACTAACTCTAGGATTGCAAGAGGTACCTAAAGTGTTTCTCACTTTTAGCTAGAGACTTGGGAAAACTAGCACTAGATAACTACATATGGCTTTCTAAACTTAGGATGTGATTCCTTTGTTCTTGTGTGAAGAGAGTAGGATTACACACTTTGGTGTACAAACAGAAATGTTCTCTAGTACCTTCTTCAAACTCTCTATCTTAGTTGCTAGCTCAACCTATGTTAGTGCAATAGCACTTGATATCTTCTCATTCACCTTATTTTGAAACTTTCTTTCAAACCATTCAAGTAGTTTTACATTTCTATCTAGGTCTATGTCAGTAACCCTTTCCACTATATTGGTTAATTGTTCAATATGGGCTTGTTTTCATCTAGAGTTGGTAGATTGAATGCATCTAGGAAAAATCTATTTGATGTTGATCAAAGCTTTATTCTACCTATGCTCCCTTCTAAGTAGCTCTTTAGTTTTCTTCTTTGCTAGGGCCTCTTGTAATACACCAATCTACTCAATTGTGATTGTTGCCAAATCAATCTTAGGAAATACAATCTCTTCATCTAGGCTAATGACACCATATGTAGTTACCTCTTCTACCTTAGATGAGTTAAGATTCAGCCTTGGAAATTTCAATGGGGTAGCATATTTTCTTGGCCTCTAAAGAGCTTGACTAGGAGGAGTAGCAAATTTTGGTAATGTTACCAGTGCTTGAATTGCTAGTTGCTCCTTTGGCTTGGATGTCAATCTTAACTCTTTAGTCATGTCCTTTTCCTCTTCTATAGTTCCAATTGCACCTTTATCTTGTACTAGAGGTGGAGATGTATCTACCTAAATTTTTTGGCTTCAAGTACCTTCATTCTCTGGTGTCTCTACCTTGCTTTCTCCAACAATCTCATCCTTATCCTTTTCAGATTTTTGCACATTCATTGAGACTAGAGTATCTTCCATAAGTGGACTAACAGTGAAACTTTTTGTCTCCTTCCTTTGATATACCACTATAGGTTGTGAAGGTTGTACACTTGTGACTTGAGGAGTCACTAAAGGTGTGTCTAATGTTAGCACTTCCTCCCCTATAGGTATTGTATCAATTTTTTAGAATTTTATCTACACTCACCAATACAAGGTTGTCACATAGTTTGGCCTGGAGAGTGGTTTTAGCAAGTATCCTTTTCAAATCATCCTTTGTGAGGGGATTGATGTTATGAGAAATAGTCTCAAATACATCCTTAACTTTGAAAATTTCAATATTTGCACTTATCTCCTATGGAAGGCTGACACTCAGCACTTGTGTATCTTGTACACTCTATTATGTTTGCTACTCTTCTTTAGCTTGTGTCTGGGTGTCAATGTTTATATCTATACCTCCCTTAATTATGCCTTGTTTAGTATCATCTTCTTAATCCTCACCTACCTGAATAGGTGTTTGTTCAACTTCCCTAGATGTTGATAGTCCATATGTTATTTTTCACATTTTCTTGGACTTGTATACACCATCTTCTATTTTTTTTTTGTAGTATGTTGAATGCCCTATATTTTGGCACAAAACTTACAAAATAATTCTTAATGGCTTTAGACATGTTAGCCTTACTAAGTTCTGGCATTACTTGAGTAAGAATTGTCTCCCTAATTTGTTTTTTAGTGTGTAAACAATAATGCCACTTTTGCTCAACTCTATCATACAAACTTTGGTGAATAGAGTTGAAAAGTTCTAGAGGAGTCTTTTTGAATATTTCCATCATGGCATATACTACCACTTCAACTTGCATCTTTTCAATCTTCTCGAGATTTTCAAACTCAATATGAGAGAATCGTGATAAATCAACATTATTCCTAATATTCTCATATAGATTTCTCTAAATCTAAAGACGTAGTATGACTTACCACTTGAAATTGGTTGTTGTCATCTGATTCAATCTTGTCTTCATTAGATTCAGCTTGAGCAACATACTTCCTCCTTGGTCTCTTCTGAGCTTCATCTTTCTTCTCCTTAGTCTTGGCTACTTCTTTAGCCTTTTGTGTAGTTACTCTAGTGCTAGTCGTTGTGGTAGGTGTTGTAGGTTTCAGCTGATTAGGTTTAGCAACCTTTATTGGTTTGTTCACTACTTGTGCCTTTTCTTTTCTCTTTTTCTTAGTAGTTTTTGGTGCTTCATTGGCTTCTTATTCCTCAACATGTTCACCAAATCTTTCTTTCAATTTATTAACTAGTTTATTCTTCTTCCTGATCACTAAAGTAGTCTTCAATTACATTGTAATCTTTGATTTTGCCAAGTCATAATTTCTAAATTATGTGGCTTCTTTATCCACTTCATCTACAAGTAACATTTTGATTGTTGCAGAGGCCTCATCAACATTTATTTCACATCCTAATGGCCTTAGCCATCCCACTCTAGGAATTGCTACTTGAACAATTGTGAAATCAGTGTAAACTAGGAAGCAAATATCATCAAAATGTTTCTCCACTAGTGAGACTGGTATCCTCTATCTTTTCTTCATTGATTTTTTGAAATCTTCAAAATAACTTGTCATGAGAAATTCAAAGTTATCACCTAGTTGATTAATAAATTCACCTCTTTGAACTACAATAGGTCTATTAACTTTCAATGCAAATTTTACCAAATGTAGGAAATATATTCTATCATAAAATAAAATACATACAAGAATATATTTGAATTTGCATTGTGCACTTTTGGTTTTCCTTATATCTCCCAAATTTTCAATCAATTGTTACAACTATAACTCAAAAAGATCATAAGTATGATCATTCTTCACTATTTTGTAACCCATGTCAACTACAATGCAAGGTACACTATTTAATCTACTAGATTGATAGAACTTGTGTGTTGTAACCCTCACTGCAAAAGCTATTAGGGGATCTATGATTGTGTCAATTAGCATTCCTCTTTCATTCCACACAACCCCTATGTCTCTTTCAATTATTTCCTTATCTTCACTTCTCATTATCTTGGGCCAATCTAGGGTTGGATACCCTGTGACACTATGTACAGTCTTTTTGGTGATTTTGACTAGTCCCTAGACATATAGAGTTATCATGAATTCTACTCAAAACAATTTTTATCCACTCTATCTTGAATATGTTGGGGAAATCTAGGGATAATCAAAACTTGTGGTGTTATAATGGATAATGCACCAGAGGGATCCTTTTTGTAAGCTATATCTAGGATGGCCCTAAAAGTAGGTTGTTTTATTTCATTACTTATCAATTGCACATTTAAAACCTCTTTTCCCTCTACAAACTTGGTTGCTAAATAACTAGATGCCATTACATGAAACTAGGGTTTGCAAAATTTAAAATTGCATAGCTTGACAGACAATAAATACCTTGCAAATCCTACTAGAATGGTGTAAACAACCTTTTAAATCTCTTGCAAATGCTTAGATCAATTTCTCCATATTGCCTTTAGTTCTTCATGCTCTATTTCAAATTTGAATGATGTCAAGTGAATATAAATTGATCAAATAACCCTTAAAAAATTATATCTAATGCTAAATTCTTACACAACTATAAGCTCAGCTTCAATTGAATTTACTGGCTCACTCGGCATCCACTAACATTTCACTTGGCAACCATATGAAACTTCTCATGCTTAGTACTAACATGAAAACTGGAAAAACTTAAAGATTTATTCTTGATTCCTAAATAATACTTAACATATTTATTCGTGCATATGTAATCTCTTCAAAATCTAAATCCTTGGAACTGATGTATAGTTTATTCCCTTAAGTATCAGTCCTACATACCTCTTGATTTCTTAATTTGAGGAGGTGTAATCACTTGACCTATTGGGTGAAGTTATATCATCTACACTTGATGTGCTACAATCTTCCTTTCTTGTCCATGTTTTTTTCATCTCATCTTTGACATTCTCAATATCTAACTTTCCTTTACCTTCCTTGAACTCAAAATTTGGTGTCTTTGACCTTGTTGGACAATTTCTACTTATGTGACCACTCTTCAAACAACTAAAAGATGTGGTTTGACTCAACCACCTTTTCTAATCACTTTTGAAATTTGTTCTAATACAATTCTCAAGAATATTTCCATACTCTTGAGATTAGTGACAATTGTATCTTGTATTATAATCCCAATTATAAGAGTTGTCATTATTCTTTACCTTTTGTTTCCTTGTTTGATGACCACTTGGGTTTGGATCTACATTCAAAAGCTCTTTGTCTATACTTTTAATAGTTATATCAATATCCTTTAAATCTTTGAGGTTTCATGGTTTTGGCTTTGCATTCATGTTCTTGATGACCTTGTTTATTACACTTGTGGCACTTACCCATGTTCTTATGCTTAACATTTAGAGTTATAGTCTCACTCCTATAGACATTAGTAGTATGACCTATCTTACCACAATTATGACAAGTAGGTTTGGAGTTCTTACCTTTGTTACTTCTCTCTTTAATTCTTCTTCTTCACTACTAGTGTATCCCAATACAAAAGCATCATTTTTAGATCTAAGGGATCTAATCAAGTGTCCAAAGTACTTGATGGCTTCACAAGGTTTATTAAAACTTTCAGCAAACTCATTTTCCATTTTTAGATCATTGCTCAACTATTCATTTTGCAACTTTTGTGTTGTGATCTCAATGTCTTTACTATTAATTTCATGATTACCAATCATGACTTGATTCATTATTTTCAATTGCAAGTGAGTGGTCATATTTATCTTTAATGATTTCTCTTCTATTATGCTAGTCAAAACTCTTTTTTCATCTTCAATCATGACATTATCTTCCATATCTTTGTTTTTCTATTTGATCACCTCACATAAAAATATGGCTTGTGTTTCTTGCTCTATCTTTAGTTTTTTGATATTTTTAGCTAGGGTTCTATTATTTTCCATTAGATCTACAACTACTACATCAAATTCATTAGAGTTTTCATTTGCAAATAGTTCAGTAGTGTCCATCTCTTGGTATTGTGTGTCATTCTCCTCAATAACAATATCCTTCTTTATTCTCAATGATTTATTTAGATCATCTCTTGCTTCCTTTAGCTGATGTAGAATGAGTTGTATTTCAATCTCTTGGTTCTAAATAATCTTTCCCTGCTTTAAGACTTCCATTTCTAAGATCTTTCCTCAAAGCTACAAAGATTTAATTTTAGAGAATTATCTTTGATACCAAATTTTTGAATTGTAATAGGAAAGTTAAACTCTGAGAGGGAGAGGGGGTGAATTAGTGCTTCAAACTTTTACCCATAAAAACATTCATTATACATCCATCTCATAATTCAACAAGTAAACTGAAATACCATATAAAGCATATACATCTAAAGTAAGTTTAAAAAGTAAGCATTCACAAATGTATAACACAAGATATGATTACCTAGAATCCCTCTAATGAGTAGGTAAAATAGAGGTGGGGATGACACCCACAAATCTTCACTAGTGTAGTAATAAAGTGTATCCAATAAAGGTCACAATGTTTAATCATGAAACATGATCTACCCTATGAAAGGTTTTCCCTATTAAAAGCTTACAAATAATGTTAGGTCTTACCTTGTTAAAGGATTTCAACACTTTGTTAGAAGTGTGTCTAATTAAAGGACTTTAACTCACAATTAAGTAAGCTCCTTATTAGAGGATTTCAATATAGCTTGTTAGGACTACTCTATTAAGAGATTTAATTGATTCACCTATTAGAATGTCATAGTAATGATCCTGTGATTAGAACTATATTGCTTGATGTTAGATCACCTCTACACTAATGTATACTTTATCCTGTCTGATTAGATATCTCTCTGCTATCCACTATTTCCTTTCCTTTGTTCTCCTTTAATAGGTTTTGCAATGAAACTCAAATCACAATGCCTAGGTCACCATGAATGTCCTATTTTTACATAAAAATTCCCCTTCTCTACTATTCTCTCTTCAAGAGCATTCAGAGTTTGTTCTCCTTAAGAAGACCTAGGTGACATAGGATTAAGTATGAATCAATGGTTGTGATTCAGACATATTGTTGCTTAAACATTCTCTTTTTCTAATTGGATGCATGTAATACATAGGGATTCACATTTAAGATTCATCCTTATCAACAAAAGATCAAAAATCAATCCTTAAGTCAGCTTTAAAAAGATTTACATAGTAGTTTGTGCCCATACAAACAACTATGTTTCTTAGTATCTGAAGTCCTTAGTGCTTGGTACTAACTGTGACTTTAATGTTGTCTCTTGGCATCTAAATGACTTGGCATGCACTACTTGCTTGATACCTAAATCACTTGGCACATACTATCTGCTTGGCACTTGAATGACTTGGCACTCACTATTTACTTGGCATGCTCTAACTTATATGTTATGCTCGACATATGTTACTTGTTTGACATGAACTAAGTAAATGACTTAAGTGTATAGACACTCACTTGTCAAAACCAATCTAAGATTAACATCTCTCCCTTTATTTATCCTACCTCTTTTGAAACTTACTCCATGGGTTGTACACTTATAGTGTGTTTTTCCAAGAAAGTTTTATGGACCTCAAGTATTATCTTCGGAGTTACATCCTAGTTGTCACAAGATACCTCCAATGATTTGATTTGAATGGCTAACTCAGAAGCAAGATGAACTAAGCCTTCAAGTGTAGAAATAGGAGGATCTTTTTGCATGAATGTCTCTGCAAAGGCTAGCTCCTTATGAAGTATTTCCATGTGTGGAGTCAACATGGATTGGATGTTGATTAGTGTAGCACAAATATTTTCTTCTTTAGCATGTAGAGCTACCAACTAACCTTGGGAATTCATCAAATTCCTAAAGTGGTTCTGACTCTAAGCTAGAGAATTAGGTAGATTTGTACCTATTTTCTTCATATCTCCCTTGAAATTGTCAATATGATGTTGCAATTCTTGTATGAATAGAGTTGTATCACACAACTTGGTGTAAAGTGAGAAAATATTCTCTAATATTTTCTTTACACTTTAAATCCTGGTTGCTAAGTCAACTTGACTAAGTGCAATAGCACTTGATATCTTCTCATTAACTTTTCCTTGAAATTTTCTTTAAGAAAAAACACTACCACCCAACCTCATGGAACCTAAATGGCCCACTCCCACCGCACTGAGGAGATAGTCTTAAGTCCCAAATGTATATCAATTCACAAGTCATAACAAACATCTAGGTCAAGGTAATAGAAATGGGAGTGCATGTTCAAAATTCAAATCTAGAGATGGGCGAGAAGTCATAGAGAAGTGGATCTTAGACACCAGGCACGCAAGAGGGGATCTAGGCAGGCAGTGGAGAGGAGTCAGGGGATGGGGACCCACGTGAGGACATACCAAGGAATCTTCTAACAAAATGGGCCTGACTCTTTGGTGTCAAGCCATCTGGTAAGTCCTCTTTCCCTCCGGTTAAGGTTGTGTCAAGTCTAGAAAAGGGTTCTTACATGATTGCTATTCCAGATGAGATTGTTGACCACAATATTGCCTCTATGGCCTCAACACTTTTCGAGAAGTTTATTGGCTCGAGACCAAATATTGATGTGGTTTGGGCCTACACTTTGAAAAAATGGAGCTTGAAAGCTCAGGTTAGTGTCACTGCAATGGCTAAGTGTTTTCTCTCTTTTGAGTTCACCTATCAAGAGGACATGGATGACATTCTATGTGAAGGCCCCTGGAGCTTTGGGAGGGCCACCCTGGTGCTTCAAAAATGGTCTTCTAAACTGGACTTAAATGAATCCTTCTTTTAGCAAGCTCCAATATGGGTTAGACTCCCTGAGCTGCCATTGGAGTTCTAGAATGAGGATGTATTTAAGGGAGTGGCCAGCTCTTCCGGAGAGCTTCTCTCCATCAACCCTATTACAGCTTCTAAGAGTAGGCTAACCTATGTGAGGATCTGAGTAGGTGTAAGGGAAGGGGATGATATGCTTGAAGTGGTATGTTTTCAGTCCAAACTTGGCACTCATATCTAGTAGATGGACTATGAGAGTGTCCCTTTTGGGTGTTTTCATTGTCTTAAAATAGGTCATAAGGCTTTTTAGTACCCAAAAGCTATGACTGCTAAGAAGAAGAATCCTCCTTCTTCTCAAATGAGGGTGAAGAAAGTTTGGAAAAAGAAGCCCTCTAAATAGGGCCATAAGGGCCTTTCTCTAGCAACCTAAAAAGTAGCAGATGCTCCAAAGATGACTAACCAAGAGCCTTAGGGCATGGCAAGAAAATAAGGGGAGTTAATCAAGTCAGGACCAAGTTCCTCTTTACCTTTAGATTCCTTTCAATTGATTGAGGATGACTAGGTTGAGGAAAGGATCCTCATGCCTGGAGAAGCAGAGGGTAAGGCTACCTTGCAAAAAGGTTTTCAAGAGTCTGGGATGGACAATTTCCCTAGCAAGGAAGAGCCTGAACTGGTTTCCATAGAGGAGGAAAAGAAAAAAGAAAATAAGGAAATTATCATCTTTTAGGACCTAGAGGAAAACTTGGTTTCCGCTAGAGAAGGAGCGACTAGAATAGTAAAAAAGGAGGACTTGGTGAAAGATCTAGATGAAAGGGTAGATCTTCTTAGCACCCCAAAGAATGGTCACAAGGCTTCTAGATCCTTGAAGTTTGAAAAGAAGGGAGAGACACCCAGGAAGAAACAAATCAGAGATCCATCTACGGCTTCTCCTATGGCAACTAGGAGTAGTTGCAAAGCATATGTGGGCTCTACTACCAAAGTAGGTAGAAAATTAGAGAGGGGGTCCAGAGAGGAGGAGACTAGAAGATGCTTGGAAAATGGGTGCCAAAGCACTCTAAAGGATTTTCCTAAGAATAAAAAATGAAGATCATCTCATGGAACATTACGGGCCTAAATGGTGCCCATAAATAGGAAATAATTAGGAATCTAATTAGAGACCAAAGACCTAACATTTTGATGATCCAAGAAAAAAAAATGAAAAAGGATTCATTGAGAAATATTAAGTTCAGTAACCTGATGAGCAGGGAGGCATCAGACTCTAATGAAGCCTCTAGGGATCTGCTAACATTATTCAAGACCAAACTTTTTAGGGTGGAATCAATCTTTAATGTAGGTAACATTCTTTTTTGTAAAGTGTTCCATATCCATTCCAATGAATTTTTGTTTTTGCTCAATATATATGCTTCCAATAATAAGAGAGATAGAAAGTCCTACTGGTCTAGAGCAGAAGGGCTAGTGCAGAATAGCAACATGAAGAAAGGAATCATTATGGTAGACTTCAATATCCCTCTTCTGGACAAGGAGAAGAAGGGTGGTCTACCTCAAGATTGGGATAGCAAGCATGACCTTTCTAACTTCATCAATGGGTTGGCTTTTTTGAATCTGGACCTAATGGGAGGTGACTTCACTTAGTCCAATAAATTCATAGGCAAGGATTCTATTTAGGTTAGATTGGATAGAGCTCTCATTTCTCTTGATTAGGTGTAGTCTTCCTATTGCAAGTTAACTCTTTTTCCTAGAGTTGGGTCTCACCACTCCCCTATCTCCCTCTAAATTGTTCCTTCTAATCCCTTTAGACCTCCTTCCTTCCATTTTGAGAAAATGTGGACTTCCCACCCTGACCTTTTAGAAAGAATTAAGGTCTAGTGGAGTATAGAAGTGGAAGGCACTACAATGTTCAAGGTTGCTAGAAAACTCAACAATGTTAAAAGGATGGTAAAAGCTTGGAATAAGTCAAATTTCAGTCACATATTCTCTCTTAAAGAGGATCTCTTTGAAAATCTCTCTTCTATCTAAGCCTCCATTCAGGAAAATGGGTATGATGCCTTGAATAGGGAAGAAGAGTTTTCCATCCTATTTGATTTACATGACATCATTAGCAAAGAGGAAAAGTTTTGGAGGCAAAGATCTAGAATCGACTGGCTCAAGGAAGGAGACCAAAACACAAAGTTTTTCCATTTAACTACTCTTAAACATAGAGCAAATAACAAGATTTTTGGCTTGAAGAAAGACCAGCATGTGCTAACAAAGGAAGTAGATATATCAAATGAAGTTGTTTCTTTTTTCTCCTCCCTATTGTCTTGGGATCCTTTGCTCTCTAAAGTGGACCAAGATGATATTGTTTCTTGTATTCCTCAAATTGTCTAATTGCACCATAATAATCTGCTCTGGGCTATTCCTTATGATTTTGAAGTAAGAGAAGCTCTTTTTTCTCTTCTGGTGGATAAATCACCTGGCCTTGATGGTTTTCCCACCTTCTTTTTCCAAATGTACTGGCGTATCATTACGAAGGATGTTGTGAAGGTGGTTCAAAAATTCTTTGGAGCCAAAAGTATTTTGAAGGAAATAAACTCTACATTCTTAGTTCTTATTCCTAAAGTGCCAGGAGCAGACGTTTTGGATAAGTTCAGACCCATCAGTTTATGCAACTCCTTTTATAAAATCATCTCGAAGGTGCTCACTTCGAGGTTGCTTAAGCTTCTCCCCATGATTATTTCTCAGCAACAATCAGGTTTTGTTCTGGGCAGACAGATTTTAGATTTGATTATTATGGTGCATGAAGTGATTCACTCTATGGAAGCTAGAAAGAGAGAAGGGATGTTACTCAAACTAGACATGTCCAAAGCTTATGATTGGGTTGATTGGTCTTTTTTGGATTTTGTGTTGAAGGCTTTTGGCTTTGATGTCAAATTGTGTAAGCTAATCTCCTAGTTGGTCACCACTCCCTCTCTAGCTATTTTAGTTAATGGATTCCCCTCTGATTTCTTCAAACTTACCAGAGGCCTATGTTAGGGGGATCCTCTATTGCCTATTCTCTTTATTATCCTAGCAGAATGCATTGGAAAACTCATGGAGAAGAAAAAGAAAGAAGGAAGGATCAAAGGTTTTAACCCTTCTTCCAAATGCACCCCCTTTACGCATCACCAATTTTTTCACTGACACTATTATGGGTAGAGAGGCCTTGGTCAAGGAGGAAAAGGCTATGAAAGACACTTTGGACACCTATTCTAGAGGGTTGAGGCAGCTCATTAATTCGGACAAAAGTTTTGTTTTATTTATCAATACTCACAAGGAAAGACAGAAGAGAATCTCCAAAATCTTGGGATGTTAGGTTGGGAAGCTTCCTTCTACCTACCTTGGTCTCCCTTTGGGAATGACCCCTTCAGATTCCTTTTGGAATGGCATCATGGAAAGGTTTAGTAAGAAACTAGCAGGCTAGAAAGGAACCATTCTTAGCCAAGTTGGAAAATGTCAACTAGTTAAATCCATCCTTCAAAACTTGCCGATATATGCTCTAAGTCTTTTTACCATACCGGAAAAATATGTTGAGAAGATGGAGGAAAACTAGAGGCATTTTTGTGGATGGGAGCTGAAAGGAATAAAAGGTACCCCCTTGTTGCATGGTACAAAGTTTGCCTCCCCAAGAAGAATGGAGGTCTGGGAATTAGGAAGCTCATTCACCTCGATAAGGCCCTCTTGGCAAAGAAAATTTGGCACATCTTTAGTAGCATGGGGGAATGGAGAGGCACTGTAGTAAATAAGTATATAAAGAGGCCCTATATTCAGTTTACCCTCTTCAGTGAGGATATCCCAAGAGCTTCTTTTGTTTGGAATAGTTTCTTAAAAGCCAAGAACTTGGCTAACTCAAAAGTCTCCTGGAAGCTGGGTAATGGGGAGGACATTCTATTCTAGTCTGACAGCGAGCTTTCTTAGGGCCCCCTTATGAACAACCCTAGCTATGGGTTTTTGGCTAATGATTGCATCAAACATTATGGGCACAAAGTCAGCAATTATAGGACCAAACAAGGTTGGAGGGACCTTTCCATTATCTTAGATGACCTCAAACCAATCATGATCAAGCTTAATTCCTTGTCCCTTAGCAATAATAAGGATGTACTAGTTTGGAGGGATAATGCCAATGGGCTCTATTTGGTTGCCTCTGGGTACTCTACTTTATGGAGGTTAAAAGAGTCTCCCCCTTTCTTGAGGGATTCGATCCCTAGCCTCACACCAAAAGTCAACATGTTTTTTTGGTTGACTCTTTAGGACAAAACTCTAACCCAGGAAAATCTCATCAAAAGAGGCCACATCATGCCCAACAGATGTGTTTTTTGTAAAGAAGAGTCACAGATAGGCAACCATATGTTCATTCACTGTTCTTTCCCCAAGACTATTTGGGACATCCTCACCCAAGACTTAGGCCACAACTGGTGCTTTCCTTCTAAACTTTTGGACTTTTTCTGTCAATGGCATGGCTTGTTCAATGGGTCTATCTTGTAGGAAATTAAATCCTAGATCCTGCCCCATTTTTGTTGGAGCATATGGAAGGAGAGAAACAATAAAATTTTTAGAGATAGGGAGGAGCCGACTTTAGTTGTTGGGAGAAAGATTTTCAATAACATAAAGGAAAACTTTTCTGTAAGGAAGGGGGGAGAATTTGAGATAGGAGGTAGGAAAAAGGAGAAGGTAAAAGATAGATTGAGGAAAAGACAGGAAGCCAAGTGGCTCCTCCCCCCTAAAGGCTAGCATAAAGCCAACTTCAATGGAGCCTCCAAGGGCAACCTTGGCTCCTTGAGTAGTGGAGGTGTGATAAGGAATGAAAATGGAGATAGTATTGCAGCTTTTTTTCTCCTGCTAGGATTCCAAACCAATCATTTTGTGGAAGCGAATGTCGTATCCAATGTTGTAAAACTGGCTTTTGAAATTAGTGTTACCAATTTATGGCTTGAAGGGATTCAAATAACATTAGAAAATGCATCATTGGTAACTCACAGCCATCATGGACGATTGCAAATATAATTGATGATACATGTGAGACCCTCGGCAAATTTAATAGAATCCATGTCACTCATATTTTTCGAGAAGCAAACTTGATTGCCATTAGGTTTGCGAACATTGGGGTCGGTGCAAAAATAAAAAATGACTTGGCATCCCAAAATTTGTTTGCCAATAGATGTTAAAAGTTTGATCGAGTTGGACAAGATCCAAGGAAGTACAGAGAAAATCAAGCTGTAATTATGATTATGAAGGTTTTAAGAAATAAGGGTACTTTTCAAAATGGAAGCATGGGAAATTGTAATTGCAATGATACATTATTGATTAATTGACATGCTTTGTGGGTTATTTTTTGCACTCACTTCTGGAACAATAGTAGGGTTATTTTTCTCTGTTTATTGCTTACTCTTAGAGGTCCCTTTCAGTCACAGAGTGAGGAGCACATGAGTAAAGAGGGTGTGCAGTGTGCAGAAATGGTAGGCAAAAAGTGAAAAAAGGATATAGTGGGAGATTTTGAGAAATGGAGTAGGGAGAAAATGTGGGAAAAGCTAGAAGAGGGTGGGGTTACCAATTATATCATGAAGCTACATGGATTCAATCAGGAGGTGACCAAAAGTATGGTGGGGTCTTGGAAAGATGGTAGGGTAAAGGTGAATGGGATCTACTTTTGGATAACAGAGGAGGTGATTGCGACTATCATCAAAATCCCTATCAAGGTTTTTAAATTCTTCAGGGATAAGAAGCTCTTGGCCAATGCAGTTAGGGACTTTTTGGAGAGTGAGAAGGGACTGAAGGCGCTGAGAAAGATTGACACCTACTATGTCCTCGACTCCATGAAGAAGTGGTGGAGGAATGTTCTGAGAGCTGTTATCGAGTACATCATGTTGGACCCTAGGTTTGATAGAGCTCATACCCACCACTTTGTTACATTGAATCATTTTTGGCATAATGCTAATATTTCCTTTCCATATTATCTGTTAACCTCTATGAGCAAGGTGTTGGATAGCTTCAAAAAGAAGCCCATCGCAAACCCGACTCTGCACGAGGGGCTACTACTACTTATCCATGAGAACTTCAAGGCTCAGACTATAAGCATTGCTCCACCTCAGGTAGAGAATGTGGAGTCTAGTAGTTCTAGTTACTCCTCTGACTCGGATGAAATTCAAAGCCTCATCTCTAAGGAAGGAGGGATCTCTTCTTCAAGGAAATTAGCAACTCACCAAGCTAAAAAAATGCCCTCCACCATAACCCCTAGCAGAAAAAGCCCTAGGGATCTTGGGCAGAATCCTTCTGAGAAGGATGAGGAGGAACTGGAGTCTGAGGAGGTGGTTAAGGAGACATAGGAGGAAATTAAGGATGAAAGTTGAAGGAAGAAATGCAAGAGGGAGAGTTTGGAGGAAGTACACTCTCAATTTGAGGAGGCATCTATGTTGCCCCTATCTCCTATTCGCCTCCAAGCCCAATCTGAGGAGTAGAAAGAGGAGAATATAGGGTATGCAGAAGGGGAAGTGTAGGTCAATGATAGGAGGAAATCTTTGATAAATTTTAATGTCAAGACTTCGAAGATGGGTATCTTCAGGGAGGCCATGAATCCCCAAATCCTCATGGAAAATCAAGAGGAATAGTAGCTTGAAGAACTCATTAACCTGGTGATAGTGGCCATTTCAGACAGAGCCAGGGTGATAGGGATGAACCTTTTGAATAATGCTTTTAATAGTATGATTGACAATTTTAGATCAATCAAATGACTTTTCCATAAGCTGGAGGAGGTCAAAGAACAGGTGAGACATATTGAGGCAACAAGGAATGGGATGGATGCTAAGAGGATGGATTCAGCTGATAGGCTCAATCTGGCAAAAAGAATGATACACAACCTAGAGAACTACAATCATAACCTTTCAAATCAGATGTTCTCTTTGTTAAGCTCTATTAACAACAAGATCATCTCTCTTATGGGCTAGATCAAAGATAGAGAAATGCAAAATGATGAGGAAGGAAAAGACAAGGATGAAGCCAAAATGGAGGATGACTCTGCAAAGGACGACACCATTCTTGATCAGGACCAGGGGGACTAAAGGGCATAATAAATGGAAGTGAAAGAGAATCAACTGGCCTTTGAGGTTGCTCAGGTTATGCAAGAGCTAGAGTGAAAGAGCGAGGAATAACTCTCGCCTATTCTTTTGTTTTTCTTTGTCTTTTGGCTTTTGTTTTGGCTTTAGGCCATGGCATTACTTATCTTTTTTCCTGGTCTTTTCTTAGAACTCTACTTTTTAGCTGGGCTTTATGCTTATTATTAGCCTCTAAACTTATACTTTTTTGGTTGGGCTTTCACACTTATTATCAGCCTTATATGTTTTAACTATTGGGTTTCAGTATCCCTATACAACCTGTTTATCTAATCAAAAACATCTAGGTCAAGGAAATCTTGATAACAATCTATCTCAAAGGTACCAAGACACAAGTATCATCTAATCCCAGAGGCAACAAAGACATGTAGGAAATCTACTATGCAAGTGGGCAAGTCTCATCACATGAGCCAACTGTAAGGTTACCCTGGCAGTCTCTCTAGACTTTGGCCCCCTAGTGTCTATATACAACATCAGTATCCTTTTGTACAAATAAGGCATGTTAACAAAGCAAGGTCACAACCAAGCATCATCTCTACTCCCATCCTAGCCTATACTAGCACTCAAGGCATGGGTGAGGAAAATAACTGACTCTTATTAATTTATTTTACTCTCATTTAATGAAATGTTATTACTTATTAAAAAAACTTACAATGGGTTACCCAGGTAGCCTCTTTAGGGCTCTAGCCTCCACTGCAAGCCACTGCAATTTTTACCAACTACTCCATGACAGGATTATCTTCTTCAAGTATTGGTAGGTTGAATGAAACAAGAAATATATCCTTGATGTCTTTCAATTCTTGCTTCTGCCTAAGCTCCCTTCTAAGCAGTTGTTTCTTTTTCCTTGTAAGTGCATCCTATAGTATGCCCATTTGTTCAATAGTAATTGTTACAAGATCAAACTTTGGTAAAACAATCACTTCATCTAAGTTTACATCACCAAATGATGTAGCCTCATCTACTTTGGATCTACTAGGACTAGGCCATGATGACTATAGTGGTGTAGCTTCTACACTTGTCATGTGAAGTTCTTGACTTGGAGGAGTAGCATTTGTTGGCAAAGAAACTAGTGTTTGTATTACTAATTGCTCCTTAGGCTTTGTAGTCAAGTTTGACCCTTCAATATTCTTCTCTTCTTGTCTTTTAATTTCAATTGCACCTTGAACTTATGATATAGGTACAAGAGTATCTACCTAACCTATTTTAGCTTTTGTTCCATCATGTGCTTCTTTAGCAAGTTTAGGTACAAATACATTGTGCACTAGTTTGTTGATGTTTGTCATGGATGTCTCTTTTCTTTGATACACTACAATGGGTAATGTAGGTTGTATCATAGTGAATTGAGGGGTTTTTGACGTGTTTAGTGTTTCCACCTCTGTACATGTCTTCTCTACCTTATTAAGTTCATCTACACTCACCAATATAGGATGACTACATAGTTGTGCCTTGGTGGTGGTGTCTAGCAATATTTTCAGCATGTCCTTCTCTGTGAGGGGATTGATGTTTTGAGTCATATTGTCATAAAAATTCTTGATCTTTATAATTTTAGTGTCTTCTTTTGTCACATGTTGTGGACTGGCACTCAACATTTGTATATCTTGTGATATTGCTATTAGGATTTAACTATGTGAATTAAATCCTGATAGCAATATCACAATTTGACTTGCTATGGAAATTATCTCCTACTTATCATTTGTATATCTAGTATACTATTTTTTTTCACTACTCATCTTCAACTATTGCCTATGTATCTACATTTGTCTTAGTACCTTCCACATGTGCATCTTTCCCAGTATTAACTATAGTAACCTTAGTTACTTCATGTTCATATTTTTCATCACCTACCTCAATAGGTTTCTACTCAATTTCCGTAGTTGTTATCATCCCATAAATTTCTTTCCAAATTTGGGTACTTTGCTAAACAACATTTTCAATTTTATTTTAAAAAATATAGAATTCTCAGCACTTTGGAGCAAATTTTCCTACATACTTCTTAATGGCCTTTGTCATCTTAGATTTATCTAAATCTGGCATCACTCTTGCAAGTGTAGTTTCTTTTATATGTCTCTCTAGTGTGATACTATATTTTCGTCATTGCTCAACTCTATCATGAAAACTCTTTGGTAGAAAATTGGAAACCTCAATTGGAGTCATCTTAAATGTTTCCATCATGGCATATATTGACTCTTCTACCTTATCCATATCTAACTTTCGAAGCTTATCAATTTCAACATGTGAAAATCCACTCAAATTTACATTAATTTTTTTATTTTCACATACATTATCCAAATTAGAAGAAGGACAATGACTTACCACTTTGAATTGGCTATAATCATTAGATTGTGTCCTCTCCTCATCTGATTTAGTTGGATAAATGTAATTTCTCCTTTGTCTCTACTTATACTCACTAGCTTGAATAGCTTTCTTGGTAGTAGCTCTGGAGTTGGTTCTGGTAGGTAGAACTGTGGGTTTAAGTTTTACAACCTTCTTTGGTTTGCTAAATGTTGGAGCTTTAGCTTTCCTCTTCTTCTACTCTATGGCTATAGGTGCTTCACTGGCTTCTTCTCTGTTAGCACCTTCTTCAAGCTTGGCTTCCTCTTTATCTTGATCTTCCCCTTGACTTTGTGTTAGGGCTGGTGGTGCTTGAGTAGGAACATCTTCTTCATCATCTTCATTGTCTTCCTCTTCTTCATTTTCCTCCACCCCTTCACCAACTTTTTCTTTAAGATTCTTAACAATTTTTTTCTTCTTTCTTATCATTCATGTTGTCTTCAAGTCCATAGTTATTTTTTGTTTTGCAACATCATAATTTCCAAAGGCAGTAACCCTATTATCTCCTTCTTCTGCAAGAAAATTCATAATTGTTTTAGATGCTTCATCCACATTAATCTCATATCCTAGAGGTCTTAACCATCTTACCCTTAGAACTGCAACCTATACATATCTTAAATCAGTATCAATGAGAAAGCAAACATAATTAAAGTGTTTCTCAACTAGTGACACTAGAATCCTATGTCTTTGTTTCATAGACTTCTTAAAGTGCTCAAAGTAACTAGTCATAATAGACCCAAATTCTCTCCCATTTTCTCAATGAATTAACTTATTTGCACTGCAATAGATCTATTTTTCTTCCAAGATACTTTACCAAAGGAAGTAAATGTGTTCTAAACATAGAAAAATATACATATATTGATCCAAACTTTCATTATGCACTCTTGGTTTTCCTTATGGCTCCCAAGTTTTATAATAATTGTTACAATTGCATCTCAACAAGGTCATAAGAATAATCCTTCTTCACTATCTTGTAGCCTACATCAACAACAATATAAGGTACATTGTTCAACCTACTTGATTGAAAGACTTTGTGTGAAATAATCCTTACTTCAAAAGCAATTAGGGAATCTATGATGGTATTAATTGCCATTCCTCTCTTGTTCATCACTACCCCTGTGTTTTTCCCAATGACCTCTTTTGCATCACTTCTCATATTTTTGGGTCTATCTAGAGTTTTGTACCCTATTACCATCTACACAATCTTCTTAGTAATCTTGATAGGTCCATTCTCTAACCATATAGAATGTCATGAATTATGCTCAAAAAAATCTTTATCTACTCTATCTTAAAGACGTTCAAAAAATCTAGGGCATAGGTTAACCCTTTTATTTTCTACAATTTTTTATTCCTCCTTCAGTATTCCATTTTCACATAATTTTCCATATAGGTCTTTGATTTCCATATCACCTCTTCTACCCACCTTGCATGTGTAACAATATCTCACATCTTAAATCATTAAGACTTGTAGTGGTATCATGGATAAGGCACCAGACAAGTCCTATTTATAAGAAATGTTAGGAATTTCCTTGAAATTTGGTTGTTTAATCTCATTTCTAATTAATTGAACATTTAAAACTTCCTTTCCCTCTTTGAACTTAGTAGCAGAAGAACTAGATGTCATATTTATTACCTAAGGTTTGTAAAAATTCAAACAATATAGTCAACACATGATAAATACATTCACAAATATGTTAAATGGTGTCAAATGGTGGACGAATTCACTCTACAAACACTTGGAATGATCTTGTCAATTCTCTTTTTTCTATTCATTCTGTCTCCAATTTCAAATGATTTCAAATGAGTAGAAAATTGATCATATAGATCTTAAAACTTTGCAATTAATGCTTGGTTCTTACACAACTATAAGCTTATCTTAAATAGAAATTTCAACTCACTTGAGTTCCATGTAGTTTCCTTTATGCTTAGCAACCACTACGAGCTTGGTCAACACTATCACTTTCAATAGCTCAACATTGACTATATTTCACTCAGCAACCAAAGTGAAACTTTGCATGCTTGGCAATAACATGAAAACTAACAAAACTTAAAGATTTCTTCTAGATTCTAAACAACACTTTACATCTAATTCTTGGAACTAATGTATAGTATATCTTTTAAATATCAGTCCCACACATATCTCTCGATTGCTTAATTGGAGATGGTATGGTCACTTGACCCATTGTGTGAAGGGATCCCATCTAAACTTGACGTGCTACAATCATCCTTTCTCTTCCATTGTTTTCATCTCATTTATGACATTATCAACATCTACCATTCCTTTGCCTTTGTAGAACTCACTACTATGTGTCTTTGACATTGTTGGACAATTCCTGTTTATGTGACTAGTCTTCAAATAGCTAAAACATGTAGTTTGACTCAACCATATTTTGTAATCACTTCTAAAATGTGTTCTTATGAAATTTTCAAAAACATGTCCATATTCTTGACCATAGTGACAACTATACCTAGTATTATAATCCCAATTGTAAGATTTTTGATTATGCTTTACCTTTGTCTGCCTGTTTGATGACCATTTGGGCTTGGATTTGCATTCATATGTTCTATGTCCATACTTCTGATAGTTATAGTAGTATCCTTCAAATATTTGTGTTCTTATGGTCTTGTTTCTACATTCATGTGCCTAATGTCCTTGCTTGTTACATTTGTGGCAGTGACCCATGAACTTCTACTTCAGATTCTGATTTGCAGTTTTGGTCCTACAAACATTAGCAATATGACCTATCTTACCACAATTATGATAATTAGGTTTGGAGTTCTTACCTTTGTTACTTCTTTCTTCACCACTTTTAGATGATTCTCCTTCTTTATTATTGGTGTACCCTAATCCAATAGTATCACTATTGGTTCTAGGAGATCTCATTAGTTGCTCAAAATACTTGATAGCTTTAATTCCATTATTTCTACAACTACTACATCAAATTCATTTGTGTTTCCATATGCAAATAATCCACTAGTATCAATCTCTTGGTAATGTGTGTCATTATCTTCAATAGCTATCTCTTTCCTTCTTTCCAATGATTTCTTCAACTCATCTCTTGCTTCATTCAACTAATGTGGGACAAGTTATATTTGAATCTTGTGGTTCTCAATAGTCTTTCCCAACTTGTAAACTTCCATCTCCAATATCTTTCCTCAAATTTGCAAAGCTTTACTTTCCAAAGAACTAAGCTATGATACCAATTTTTGGAAATACAATAGGGAAAGTAAAATCTAGGGGGGTGAGCAAGGGTGGGTGGTGAATCAATACTTATAAACTTCAACTTTAAAATCATTCACCACACATCCATCTCACAGTCTATGCATGTAAACTAAAATACCCAATTAAGTACATGCATTCATAACTTGAAAGTAAATAACATTCAACACATGTATGACACAAGATATTTGGTTACCTTGAAACCCTCCAATGAGAAGGTAAAACTAAGGTGGGGATGACACCCAAAAATCTCCACTACTATAGTAATAAAGTATATCCAATGAAGGTTACAATGTTTGATCATGAAACATGATCTACCCTGTGAAAGGTCTGCCCTATTAAATGCTTAAAATATTGTTAGATCTTAGCCTATTAAATGATTTCAACACCCTATTAGAACTATGCCTGGTAAAAGGACTTTAAGTTGCAATGAAGTAAGCACCGTATTGAAGGATTTACAAAAACCTATTAAGAATATTTGTTAAGAGATTTAACTGATTCACCTATTAGAATGTCTCAGCAATGATCTTTTAGATAGTACTCATCTGCTAGATAAAAAATCACCTCTTCCCTACTGTGTACTTGATCCTCACTAATCAGATTTCTCTCTTCTATTCTTTAACATTATTTCCTCTATTCTCCTCTAATTGATTTTGTAATGTATCTCAATTCACAATACATCAGTCACCATGAATGCTCTATTTGTGTATGCAAACTTCTCTCTTTTTCTCCTTTAACATTCATAAAAATATTAGTGAATGTCCTCCTTAAGAAGAACTAGGTGACTTAGGGTTAGGTATAAATCAATGATTGTGATTCACCCATATTGTTACTTAATCCTTCCCTTTTTATAATTGGCTGCATGAACTACATAGGGATCCTCAATAAAGATTCATCCTTATCATCTATGATTACAAAACAATCATTAACTTAGCTCCAAAATGGTTTACATAGTAGTTTGTGCTATTACAAACAACTATGTCAAAATTGTATTACTTTGCACTTGAAGTCCCTGATGCTCAATGTCAACTACAACTTCAATGTTGTAGTTGATCCTTTGAATGACTCAACACCCATTGATCACTTGGCATCTAAATGACTCAACACTTACTATCTACTTGAAACTTACTAGTTACTTGGAACATACTAAATATCTCTCGCTTGGCATAGATTATCTCACAACTTATGCTTGACATGTATTACTTCCTCAGTATGAACTAAATAAATGACTTAAGTATATTGTCACTCATATATTAAAACCAATCTAAGATTAACACTTGTTCCATAACCAAACATCTTCTTGTTGTGCAAACAAACATGTCTCATTAGATAAATCTAGATAGAAAAAGTTACCTCTTTCCTAATCACCACTTCCAATTAGCTTACCTTAGCATTATATATCTTGGCCTTCCTATTGTGAAATTCAACTCTATAGCTTGATTTTTTTAGCTACGAATCACTCAATAGATTATTTTTAATTCCTTCCACCTAGTAAACATTGTTACATTTTATCTTGTTAGTCAGTTGAATAGTACCTTAACCTTTTACAACACATGGGATATCATTAATAAATTTAACACATCCACCTTTTTATGGACCAATATCCTCAAATTTATCTTTATCACCAGTCATAAGATTGGAGCATTCACTACCAATTATCCATTTTTCACTTTTTTAAAATATGAGATTAATGCACTTCTCTCATCTTCATCATAATCTTCTTTCATAGAAAAATATAAAACTTCATCATCATTAATTTTAGATGCATTGTAAGTTTCTTCTTCAATAATATAACAAGATTTTTTACCTTTGTAATCTTTGTTTCTCTTGTAGTCTTTATCATCTCTTCTTCCTTTGTACTTGCTTTCCTTCCTTTAATCCTTATACCCTATGTTAGGACACCTAGAAACAATATCACCAACTTTGCTACATGAGAAAGAAATAATAGGTAGTAACAATTGTGTATTTATCAAAGTTAGACATCTCAGAAGCAATAAGTCTACCAATTACACCTTCCAAGGTCCAGGCATTACCTGTTACACATCTCAATTCTTGAATTTCAAACACTCTATATATATATATATATATATATATATATATATATATATATATATATATATATATATATATATATATATATATATTATATATATATATATATATATATATATATATATATATAAACACTCTAATGATATATATATATATATCATTAGAGTGTTTGAAATTCAAGAATTGAGATGTGTAACAGGTAATGCTTGGACCTTGGAAGGTGTAATTGGTAGACTTATTGCTTTTGAGATGTCTAACTTTGATAAATACACAATTGTTAGTACCTATTATTTCTTTCTCATGTAGCAAAGTTGGTGATATTGTTTCTAGGTGTCCTAACATAGGGTATAAGGATTAAAGGAAGGAAAGCAAGTACAAAGGAAGAAGAGATGATAAAGACTACAAGAGAAACAAAGATTACAAAGGTAAAAAATCTTGTTATATTATTGAAGAAGAAACTTACAATGCATCTAAAATTAATGATGATGAAGTTTTATATTTTTCTATGAAAGAAGATTATGATGAAGATGATATATATATATATATATGTAGGGAGTAGAGTTCTCAATACCTTTCTTATTACTATTTCATCTTTAATTTCTCTATTTGCATCACAAATAACATTAACAACTTCTTTGACTCTTGTAAAATATTGCACTATATTCTCACCTTCCATCATTCTCATGTCATTAAATTTACCTATCAAGCTCTCTGATTTGGCTCTCAAGAAATTTTCATCACCTCCATATATGGTTTTCAATTTATCCCAAATCTTCTTTGTACTATCACATTTTTTTAAATCATTAAACATAGCATAATTTAGGGCTAAGGAAATCTCCAACATTGCTTGATTGCGTTCTTTCTTTTGCTTCAATTGTTTAGTTGTCAAAGTAGTAGTTCTTACCTTTACATACTCATTTTCCACAAATTTGATAGTAGCATCATTGATACTAGATATATGTAACCTCATCAAGGTTTTCCATGCAAGAAAGTTCTCCTTGTATAACTTTACCTCTCTTTTGTGAGTCATGATCTTTAGGTTTAAGCACCTTCAAACTTTTCTCTATAAGCACTTAGCTCTAATACCAATTTTTTGAAATGTTTAGAATAACTAAGAGGGGGGAGGCATTGAATCATTTACCATAGGCCCATAAGTACCATTTGAATAATTACACATCAAAAAATTCACTATTTTTCTTATTTTTCTATTGCTCGGTCTTTATCATACTAATAAAATTACTGTCCCAAACATAACATACTTTGTTGAATATAAACTTTATTAAATGTAAACATATAAAGCATTCAACACAAGTTTGACACTAGGATTTTAACATGGAAAACCTAATTTGGGAAAAACTACCAGCAACATGTCACCAATTTTCACTCTTTCAAAGTGAGCTCTGTTAGGAGCCAATCCTATTAAAGGCTTACAATACACACTGTTAAATGTGACATGTTAGAGGATTGAATAACCTTGTTAGGAGTGGCCTTATTAGAGGAATTTGATCACCATTTATAATGTTACCATGCTAAATGATTTACATAGATTGTTAAGTCCTTCAAATGAATGTTAGGTCAACCTCTGTTAAAATGATTTCACTGTAAACTGTTTACAATGATTAGAAAGAAAATAATAGGGTTTTGATCTATATGATTACAACTCACTTTGCAAGTTCAGATCACTATTTGCTTCATGTGTTGATTCACTGATAAGATTCCCATTGTCATCTTTTTTCTTGATTTGCTTGGCAACCCTTCAAGAAATAAATCTTCTCCTTTCAACAAAACCTAAGCCATCTTCTTAGATTCATTTATCAATATCATCAGCATCTACACAAGAAATCTCCTTATACTTTTCTTTCACTCTTACACACTTGTGCATTTTTGGTCCACCTTTCTTTGTGTGTCTTCAAGTTTGGCTCTCTACCTCTATAAATAGGTAATTATTTCTTTTCTATTTTCCATGATTATTGTATATCTTAGGGTTTACAATCTGGTTCAACAAGTTCAATGTATCTATTCATCTTCCTTCTTTTCTAGAATCTTCTCATCTAATGAATTAGATGATAGGTATTATACCTATGAATAGGTTTAAAATGTGTTCACCAACATGAATAGAGGAAAATATGGATGATAGAATGAAATGTGTGTGAATGAGATATGAATATGATGTTAGGGGGAATATAGGACCTATCCTTAACCCAAATTCCCAAAAGGAATGATCCAAATTGATTAACCACAAAGAAGTGACCAATGCACAGATGAATTGAAAGATGGAGAATATGATGAAAGGACAAAATATTATAATCTAATATAGAAAGTATGTACTTGAAACTTTGAATGAATAAAAGATAAATACTAACCTCGAAGTAGTGTGAATCTAGAAAATGTTGATTTCAAATGTCTGAGCACAGTTTTGGGGAATTCTGCAACCTGTTCCAGACTGCAAATGTCAACATGGAGGAAACCCAAAAAAAAATTTCCTTACAAGGGTAGGTTGACCTTGACCCAGATAGTAGGGCACAATCTTACCCCAAGGCACAATTTTACCCCAAAAAATTAACCTTGACCTGCACTTCTCTAATGAAAGTTTTGTTCATGGATCCTGCAAGTTTGGCAAAAAGGGTATCCAAATCTTTACTTTAATTTGTTTTCTTGTACCTATACCCACGAGAAAAATGGTTTCAATTTTTGGATGAGGGGTTTTCCTTGGTCAAACCTTATTTTGGAATTGACCTTAATAATAGAATTTAAATAAGTAATGCCAGCAAGTAGTACGAGTAAGTCTAACAATGAAGCTATGATATTCAATAGATATAAAATTGTATTTGAAATGTAAACAAGTATGTTGATATGAAAGATTGAACATAACATTAGTAAATGTAAGTCAAAACCTCCATGATTGTATGCTTGGAATCCACCTTGAGAGAAGAATGGATATATCTATAAGATGAGGAAAGGATCTTGAAGGAAGATAACAACACCATGATGGCTAGATCTAGGGTTTGAATGATGAATATTGAATACTTGAACAAAATCCCTTCAAATGCTTGAATGCTTAAATATTTGATCTTCAATGGAAAATTTGAATGCTTGAATAGTCAAATGCAAATGCTTCCTTGAAAATCCTTGATGGAATGCTTACTCAAGATTCACACATAAAAAGTAGATGTGCAAAATCATGGTTAGATAGAATGAGAGAAGACTTCCTTATATAGAGATCTAGGGCACAAACTTCTAGAGAAGGCTAACATTAGAGAATTAAATCCTAATTAACCTTAGCCTTGAGAAATGGACCTAGATTAAATGAAATTTAAGAGTTTACCATTTTGAAACCCCAAGCAACCAACTCAGAAGAGGGAAAATGAAACTTTCCAAAGCCTGATATCCCAAAAATCCAAGAACTTAAAAATTGGACCTAGGGTTAGGGATGAGGTCAATCCTTCCTTGGGTTAGGGTCAAGGTCATCCTTGACCTAGGTCAAGCTTAAGGTCAACCTTGACCCTTTAGGTCATCCTTGACCTATAAATTCAATGTCTTGAATTTCATAAAGAAAGTTGTCAGAAAGAGGCTAGAAATAGGGAGGAAACAACTAGATCCATGCAAAGACCCATTCAAGATGCTTGACATGACCCCAAACCACTTACTTAGAGGGATAAATGCTCTTAACATGGAAGTTCTTCCATTTTTGGACAATACAACCTAATCCTCACCTTGAATTTAATGATCCAACTCATAAATCTTATCTTCAACAATGTTTACATATCCCAAAAAATAAACTAAATTGTCTAGAAATCATGATTTCCTCAAATTTATTCTCAACACTATTACTTGGAAATCACTAAGTTTTGACACTTGGTCATCACTTAATCACTCAGTCACTGTAAAATTCTTGTTTTGACATCATCTATCTTTCTTAGTCAATATTGATGCTTGGTCAACACTAGATTTTCTCGACACATACTATGGCTTGGTTGACACTAGCATCACTCAACATTCCTTGACCTTTTACTCTATTTATCAGATTAGATTTACTTTCTTGTTATAAACAATCCATTTTTTCTAATCAAAGTCTAACTCATCAAATGGTCATTGTAATTTCCATTCCATAACTCAGCCTTTCCTCTTGGTGCTATTGTTGTGAGAAATTTCTCAAATCATCTTCGTGAATCAAATAAATATGATATTTATATTAGGTAGCAATATGTCTTATTAGTAGATTTGACATGAATGACAAAACAAAAATTATTCGAATTTAAATATAGTAGGAATGATGCCTACAAGATGATGTACAAATATAAAGTTCTTTGTGAAAGGATGTGACCTATTAGTAAAATAAATACAACTAGTACATATGAGTACCTATTAGGAGACTTTGAATCTCCATCAAAAAATTCTAAACCTATTAGAATTTTTCCCAATCTTGTTAGGATTTGATAAGAAGTCAACTGAACCCACTATATCCAAATTGTTTTGGAACTCTTCTCACTAAACACTTTAAGATAACCTACCCAAGAAAATGAACTGATTAAAACAAAAAATTATCTTTCAAATAGAATTTAATTGAAGTTGACAGCTTATCCCTAGCATCAAACACTACCCATACTCCACAAATTTGCATTCAAAACTTGCATAACATTATATTACAATACATATGACTATATATGATACTTTTGCAACCAAGGAAACATATTTCCTTTATAGAAAGTCCTAATAGCTAATTGTGTTTCAAATATAAGAGGAGTAATTGAGAGGGGAGGGGTGAATCAGTCACTAGAAAAATAAACCCTAAATCCCTTAGATGTTAGTACAAAATAATTCTGTCAAAACTTGATTTTTTTGATGCTTAGTAAAAAAAGAAATGTTGTAACTCCATAAATGCTATAATTTCTCTATAATTACTTAGCATAAAAATCTTAACATGTTATCTATGATTACCATTACTTTAACTTAGTTGCAAACATAGAAAAGAAAGACCATGAACACAATAGACACCAAGATCTAATGTGGAAACCCAATTTGGGAAAAACCACCAATTGTAACTAGTTATCATTTTCACTCTTTCAAAGTGAGCCCTGTTAGGAGCCAACCCTATTAAACATTTAAAAACACACTATTACATGTGACCTTGTTAGAGGATTTAATTACCCTATTAGGAGTGGCCTTGTTAGAGGATTTACAAATAGTTGTTAAGCCAACTCTGTTAAGAGATTTAGATTACTAAAACAATGGTTAGAGAGTAACAATAACATGACCTAATTTAGATGCAACTAAATTGCTGATTATAGATCTCAATTCTTGCTTGTATACTTGATCCTTCTTGATCAAATTTATCTTTTCAGCTCCACAAGGATATTCTTCTTATCCTTCTAATTCACTTCTTTTTTTCATGATCAAATCTTCAATACATTCCCATATCCATCTTCTTTCTTCTAATCCTCTACTTGATCTTTTATTTATATCTTCCATATTGTCAATTCATCCCAAATACAACTTACAATAGCTAATATTCATCTTCTTAGTTAGCTAGAACCATCAATCAAATCAATTGAACTCAACATGCAAAAAAAAGAAAATCCTTCATTACCTGACCCTTCTCGGTAAATACTAACTCAAAAATGATTTTTCTATGTTAACCAAGGTAACTTAGTTAACACTACATATTTGTACAGATCCTTTGGTAACCGAGTGAGCTTGGTTAGCACTAGTTCCATCCAAAATTTTCTTCATTAACTAAGTGTGCTTGGTTAACACTCATCTTCCATAAACTTTCCTTAGACGCCCAAGTGAACTCGATAGACATTACCTTCTGAACTAGAAAAACTCTCAAATACTCAGTAGACACAAAAAATTGTCTTTACTATCTGAGTGAGCTCAGCATACACTAACTAATAATGATATGACATTTTTTGTAACATCAAAGGAAATACACAATTAATCAGTTGAATTCAAAAATCTCCCTCTTTGGCATTGATGGCAACACAACATGTCAGATCACAATAAAATTTTTGAAGCAAGAATAAAGTAAGGAAAATATCCTTAGTTTTATTCTGATTCTCATCCATGAGAACTCCCTCTATCAATGTGAACTCTTTCTACCTTTAGTTTCTCCCTCTTTTAGAAAAGTTTTGTCTACATATAACTTCTCCCAAGTTCATTCTCCCTTTTTGAAAATTCTTCTCTTCCAATCTTCTTCTATGAAATCTCTTTGTTATGACAACACACTTCTCCATCTTTTCAAAAAAAATTCTATGAGATATGATAGTATACTTCTCCCTCTTTGAAAACACATGCCAAAGAAAATACTCGGTGAAAATCAATGTACCTTAAGTATTGATTCATTTGCAATATGCCCTTGTCAATACTACACCAACTAATTGATCTTGAAAATTCTCTAGTTGATGCATCACTAGACTTTATTTAGTGATCTTTAGATAGGGGAATGACCCCTAGCTTACCTCTTAGATACAAAAATACATCCTTAGGTAATGGTTTGGTGAATATGTCTACAATTTATTCTTTTGTGTTCACATATTCCAATCTGACTTCTTTATCTTGCACCAATTCTCTTAAGAAGTGATATTTTATAGAAATGTTCTTTGTTTTGGTATGAATCACTAGATTTTTTGATATATTGATTACACTAGTATTATCATAGTATATGACTATTGGATCCTTGATCTCTACCTTCATACCTATCATCAATTGTTTGAGCCAAACAAATTTAGACTAATTAACTACTACTACCACATATTCTGCCTCTATTGTGGCTAAGAGATACAATTTTTTTCTTGCTTGTCCAAGACACTAGTCTTTTACCAAAAAGAATGCTCCTCCACTAGTGATTTTTCTATCATCAATACTTCATGCCTAATCAGCATAAATAAATATCTTTAAGTCCAAATTGCCTCCTATTTTGTACCATAAGCCATAACCTTAGTACCTTTTAGATATCTCATGATTCTTTTGATTTCCATCATGTGATTTTCTTTGGAATTTGCCAAGAATCTTGCCACCATAACAACTACTAATGCAATATCAGGCCTTGCGTGCACTACATACTACAACTTTCCAATCATTGATCTATATATGGTCTAATCTACTTCTTTGGAATCATCAGTTTTAGAAAAATTATGTCTAGTAGACATAGGGGTTCCAACTAGTCTTGAATCTTCCATGCCAAATTTCTTTAGTGTTTCCTTGATATATTTTGATTGAGTAATGTAGATACCACCTTTCTTCTACTAAATATTTAATCCACCAAAGAATTTTATTTCTCCAAACATAAACATTTCAAATTGTTTACTCGTTTCTTCTAAAAATTCTTTGCACAAGTCATTATTTCCTATGAATAAGGTATCATCAAAAAATATTTTTGCAAACACAATCCTTTTATCTGGTCTTTCTTTAATAGACATACTATTATTAACATTTGTTCTTTGAAATCCAATCTATATCAAGTAATTATGAAGTCTTTCATACCAAGCTATGGGATCCTGCTTGAGTCCATATAATGCCTTGTGTAAATTGTAGACCATGTCCCTTTTGCTAGCATCTACAAAACCTTCTAGTTGTTCAATGTAAACTTCCTCATCAAGAATTTCATTCAAGAATGTAGATTTTACATCCATTTGATCTACCTTAAATCCTCTATGAGCTACATATGCTAGTAGAGTTCTAACACTTTCTAATCTTGCATTAGGAGCAAAAGTTTTACCATGATCAATACCTTCTTCTTGAGAATACCCTTTACACACCAACCTTGCTTTGTTTCTAGATAATTTTCTATCTTCATTCAGCTTGTTTTTGAACACCCACTTTGTGCCAATCACATTTTTATCCTTGGGTCTAGGAACAAGAGTCTAGGTTTTGTTCTTCTCTATTTTTTCTATTTCTTTATTCATTGCTTCAATCCAACTTTCATTTATGATTAGGTGCATGATGCCTTTTTACATATCTTTCTAACATAGGTTCTTTAGATTCAGAATGAGTTATACTAATTTCATCATGAACTTCAATATCAAGCTTGGGTCCCATTGTTTGTGACTTGGGTCCTTTAGACTATGACTCAGGTTGCACTATCTGCAAGTTAGTAACTATTGGATATTTTGGGGACTCAGGAGGTGAAGATTCTTTTCTTTTAGATAGATTTAGTAGGGTATTAGGTTCATAGTAAACAAATCTTCTATAATTGTCTGACTCTTTGTTTCTTTCTTCTTCACTCTTTTCTGCAAACTCATCAATTCTCAGATGTGCACTTTCTATGATTTTATGAGTAGAAAAATTCAAACATTTATATGCTTTACTTCTATAGGAGTATCCTAGAATTATGTCTTCATCACCTTTGCCATAAAATTTTCCTTTTCTAGATTCTTTCAAGATATAACATTTTCTACCAAATACTTTCAAGTAACTTACATTGGGTTTTTAGCCATACCATAGTTCATAAGGAGTTTCATTTGAGTCTTTTTTTAGTTGTACTCTATTCAAGTATGAACTATAGTGTTGATAGCTTGGTTCCAATATTTGATTGCAACATTCTTTTCTACCATCAATGTTCTTGCACAATCCACGATGGATCTATTTCTTCTTTTAGCTATGCTATTCTGTTGAGGTGTACCAAGAGATGATACTTGTCTTTTAATTCTTTTTTCAATGCAAAATTCATTGAATTCATTGGATATGAATTCACTACCTCTGTCTGACCTTAAACATTTCAATTTCTTTCCAATTTCTTTTTCTACTCTTGCCAAGTACCACTTAAATTTTTGAAAAGCTTCTGATTTTCTTCTAGATACATTACAATCATCATTCTAGAATAATCATCAAGAAAAAGAATGAAAAACTTTTCTCCACTATAACTCTCTATTCTAGTAGGTCCACATAAGTCTGTGTGCACTCTAAGACTTCTTCTGAATGATAGTTCTTGACAATTTGGAAATTTTTGCATAGACCCATATCAGGTTTCTTTAAACTAGTAATACCTCTTACTCTTTTATGTTTGCTTATCTTAATCAAATTATCAAACTTTACATGACATGATATTTTGTGCCATAACCAACTTTCTTCTACATGAGCAATAAAACATGAACTTTCACTAAGATCAAGATAAAATAAATTACCTTTTGTTTTCTTTCCAGATCCAACCAGATTTCCTTCTCCATCTAGTAGTTTGACCTTTCCATTCATGAATTCTACCTTAAATCCAATATTATTCTATTGTAACTCACTTAATAGATTATGATTTAATCCTTCAATCCAATAAGCACTATCACATACAAGCTATTTAGTCAAAGAAATATATCTTTTTCCTTTTATGTTACAAGGTTCATTGTTTCTAAATCTCACACTACCACCAACATAATATTCCATGTGCTCAAATTTTATTTTATCTTTAGTCATATGATGTGAACAACCGCTATCAATAATCCATGTATCATTTTTACTAACATGAGAGATAAGTACCATTATATCTCCTTCATCATCATACTCATCTTTTATAGGAATATAAACTATTTCATCTTTACTATTATCAAAAAAATTAGCCATAAAACATGATTTCTTACCTTTGTCCTTGTAGTTCTCAAAATCGTTCTTGCCTTTGTGCTGATTACTATCCTTTTCATCCTTGTTTTCTTTGTTTGAACACCTTGCAGCAATGTGACCAACTTCTTGACAAGAAAAATAGATTAGAGGAATCTTACCTTTGTACTTTCCTCTGCCTTTGGACTACTTTCTTGCAAGTACACTTCAACAACTTCAAGATCACTATCTAAACTTTCTTCTATTTCTTCCTCTTCATTCCTAATTGATTGGCCTTTGATTTCATACTCCTTTTCCTCAGTGAGAGTTTAGCTTCAAATGCAAACTCAATACCTTTCGAACTAAGAACATAGTTATCATAGTTATCTAACTCAAAAGCTATCAATATTCCAACTAGAGCATCCAAAGATATTGTTGGCTCCTGATTTAACAGTGTCTAAAAAACCAAGTATGCAAGGCAAGAATGCATCTATCAAAAGCTATCTCCAATAATGGACACAAATAACCAAGTACCTGGGCCAACTATAAGGCTACACTCCTTCTACACTTTAGGCTCTGCAAAACCTAGGTGGGTGAACCTCTTAGGATCCAATTATGTGACTAGTGCAATGAGCATAATCAAAATCTAGAATAGTAGATAAAACCCCTAAATCTTCTATACTTAACCAAGAAATCACAAGCATGAAAAAACTAATAACATGACTCATGAAATTGGCAAGCTAAGTGCAAGTTAAACATTGAATAACTTTCAAAATAAAAGGGAAAATGATTTAATATGTTGATATCAGCAAAATCTGGGTATGAGCAACAAAACCTAATGATCTTATCTCTCACCAGTGCCTTATCTATTGGGAAATTAAATGAATTATAACTGTACATCTCCTTGAAACCATTGATATAATTCCTATATCAAGATCCCTGATCTATCTTTCACCTTGTGAACAGATATCTGCATCAAAATGAATCTCATACTTAGACAATCCTTTCATGAAATATGTAAACCCTATGAAAAACATTAAGCAATTACATGGATCTTTGTTCCATCAACAAGATGTTTCAATCACATACATTTCTAAATGAAATGCAACCTAATCTATGCTCTTTGATCATAAACTAGAAAAGATTACAGATCCATAAATAGGAGACAAGATTCAAACTGAATTTGGAAACCTTTTCTACTCTTTATTTGTTTTCCTTGAAACCAAATACATGAAAGATATACAGAAATGACTCACTAATCACCTAACATACAAGAACTATCTGCATAAAACTTAAATTGTTGTTCAATACAAGAGAGAATGTTGGGTGTACAGCTTTTACAACCTAAGCAGAGCTCCAAGAACTAGAAATTGAAAACAAACCAACAACCTTTTATAGAGGAAAAGAAAGAATATGTATGAAGAGGGCAAATCTCGGATTGAATTTACAACTAACAAGTGTCCCTCTAGAATTCTCTCTCCAGAAGCTTAAAGGAATCTATCTACCTTCTCTACTCAACTGCTAGAATCAAATCCTCATCATTTGATTTCCAAAAATAAGAAATATCTAAGATATCTGATTCAACTTTATAACTGATTTTGGTGCCAAATTTTAATCAAATTGAAGCCAAAACATCATAGAATAGACATATACTGCATATAACACCTTCTAAACATGTTTTAAATGTTTTATCACTGAATTTTGCAACTGGATAATCAAAACACCCCTCAGAACACACAAATAAATCTCTTAGATAAAACCTTCTATAACATGAACCAGTGGCATTCTATGCAAAAACCAAATCCATATTTGGATAGTCCATCTCTTCCCAGTTTCGGTGATATATAACATCACATATCTAGCTTCTCGAAAACCCCTAGAAAGTCAATTTGAAAATCACTCCTCTAGAAGGGCTTTGGTATGTCTACAATTTCAAATATTTAAAATTTGAAAAAATTAAATTAATCCAAAGTCTTCACTTTAGATTAAATTCCCTTTTGAATTAAAACTTGCACGGGACCCCTTTTTGATTTAAAAAATCTACATGTACACCCAATTTTGAAAAATCATTTTAAAATGGCAATTAAAAAATGTTTTATTTTTGAGTCCCCCCTCGGCCTTGACGTGTGCCACATGGTACCATATTATTGGTCACCCAAATGCTCCATCACCATTGGATGCACCTAATCAGCCCTGCCACATCATCATGCACCCCGAGCTCACTTCCACATGGCCCCTAGGCGCATTCCTGCATTATTTATCCTGCGAGCAACTTCTTTTTGTGGGCAAGCACCCACCACAGGATGTGCCATGTTGTGAAATCTTGTGTTTCATGGCTACATAATCATATGGGCACCTTCATTTGAAAGGTTCCTTCTTTCACATGCTAGCTAGGCGTCCGGGTGGGTCCCTACTCGATGAGAGCTTTACAAAATGCCACAGTCTTTTGGACACATAACCTTTAAGTGAAAATGTATTTAAACATTTTAAAATCCCTCCCTCTGGAAAATGTGGGATTAATGTTTTTCATGGTTTTTCCTTTTCTCACAGTGTGTGATTACTTTGATTGGAAGCAGCTTCTTCATTTCTTCTGCTTTTGCCCAGATGTTCTCAATCTGCAGTGCCTCCTGTTGATGCCTTTGAATCATGCCTTGGGTTCCTTTTATGGGTGTGGACCTCTATTTTTTACTCCTTCCTTGCCGCGGATTTCTTTATTTTTTCATGTGGATCATCTCCATGAAGAGCATTTGGGTATGGTGATTGAACTACCCCTACCCTTGAAAGTCACGTTGGTGTTGGGAAGTTCATATATTAGTCTTGAATCTCTCCACCGGCAGTAAAACAAAGGGTGAGCTAAATAGATGGGCCTCTACTGCGGATGTTCCTTGTCTTCAAATGGCATGAGATGTCCCTTTTATTTGGACATGACTACTCCTTTTGTTACACGCGTGCATGCCTCTATAGACAGTCACGTCTCGTTTTTGACCTATACGTCTAGCATGCTCCCTTGCTATGTGTAGCACTAACTATTCCCTATTACTTGCATGTTTCGCTCTTCCTTTGAGGTTTCCTACCTTGCTGTAGCCTTTGTGGCTTTGTCTACCTTTCAATGGAAATAACATCTTTTGGCGCCCATTATGAAGAAATTAATATAAACCTCCACACAGCCTTCTTCTCCCTCAAGGCCTAACACTACTTACAAGCATAATAGGTTGAAACCCTCAAAATTGTACACTTACATCCACTGATTATGGATCTTTGCTTAATCTTATCTCATGCAAACATGGGATTCCATGCTTTTCTTTGCATTGGCATGATCAACTTTCCTTCAACATGTGTTGACTGGTGGATTCTCCTTGACATTGCATTGGTCCTATCTTTAACTGCCATAAGCTTCATTATTTTGGGCCTGGGCATCTTCTTTTGAATGCATGGATCCTTTGTTATTGTTTAAGTCATGGAATCAATATATTTATAGTGTGGGTGCTCTCTAAGAGGTATGGGCTTCTTGGTTTAACATAAGCTCTCTTTATGCTTGGAGTTACCTCCCATTCACTAGTTGCTCAAGTAAGAGACTTGTTCCTCTACTCTTTCCATCTACAAAATCCACTTAAAAATGTATGCTATGTAACTTCACTTGGCTCACATCCCTAATGCCTCATTGACTCCAGTAATTTGAATGCCTCTCGAATGCGATCAAGCAGACAAAGTGCTCTTATCAAGATACCAAAATTGTAAACATTTTCTTTTCACTTAAAGCTCATCATTGGCTTCTAAAGAAATGTTTTGCAATATAAAATTCGTACTTAACTAAAACATTAAGGATTGCATTATAAATTTTAATAGTTGGCACACATTGAAGCTCTTGCAGTACATCCACTACAAGTACTACTTCATTTGCCATTTTAGATTGTCTGAGAGGACGTATGAAGCTAGTTGTACTCCATTAGCAATCCAGAAAAATTCTACTCCACTCAGAATTGTGAAAACAAACATCCCTACATTGACACTTGTTACATCCCCTATCATAATTTTGATGAATTTAGCCTGGCCCCAAAGTGGGTTTGGCTAAAAATATTTTTGTTTTTGAACAACTGGATTCTTAGATTGATCCACTGATCATCTTGAACTAATTAGAATCAAATTCAATCATTGAACCATCCATTAAAGCTCATTTTATCACTAATCTACAACTTGTAGACTTTGCGCTAGGAGGTGCATTGACTAGCCTTAAAAACTGACTAGAACACCTAATCAAGCTTTGAAATATGGCACATTGATTCTTTGTTCCATATAATTGCACCCTGTCAAATCTTGTCTCATGAAAAATTTGAGGTCAAAAGATATTCGCTGTCAAAGTTGACCTCTTAGAACTACCTGCAAGAAAACATGTCAGAAAACACTAAATTGCATTCGGATTTGGCTTCAAAAACTGGGCAGATGGACACTTGGGAAGATTAAAAATGGGATGTTGATTCATTTTCACAAGGAGAGTATGGATCTGCAATTTGGGCTCATGATGAATAACTGGGTGCATTTGGCAAGCAGTCAAAGTGAGCTACTTGGATTTGCTGGCTGGAAAGAATGACAAGAAATCAATTTTCGCAAATGGTTTGATCTGGAAAACTATGCAGATGGATTCGCCATGACTTAAAAATTGACACACTTGGAGTATTTTCAAAGGAAAACATAGGGGTAAATTCCATTCAATCTAACCAATCATGGATCTCAAGTTATGACATCCTGAACTGGGGTACCAAACAATCTACATATACTGACACCAGTAAAAAGTTAGAAATTACGTTTGGAATCACGTTTGAAAACTAATCAAACGGATTCATCATAGGCTGAAACTTGAAACATAACAATTCTCTAAAATTTGTAATATAACACAAAAGGAATTCGATCATTTGGGTCAACTAGGTCAAATTTATAACATGTCAAACAGGGCTTCCTAGAATTCAGAATTACTTGAAAAGGCATGAAAACAGTAAATGATCAACTTTGAGGGATTCAAAACTTAGTCAAATGGACTCAAAACGACTTGAAATCTTCAACATAGGTTCTTTGTTATGGACATTAGATGTTCGCAAAGTGGTAGGTCATGACACATTTTTGGGTGCAAGATATTCAAATGCAAACATGTTCTCCTGTCGTAATTTGACACTTAGGGTAAAAGGCAGATTTGACAAATGCTCAAAATGGGACTTCACGAAATGACTCAAAATATCAGTTTAAGTTCAAGGAATTCTTAGACAGGCTGAATGGAAGGTGTTAGAAGGATTTAACATGTCTTAGGGCTCAAAGGTATAGCTGGGTACAATCTCATTTAAAAGCATTTATAGGGCTCAATTTTCTCAATAGTGCTCAAAATTTAGGCTACAATTTTGAGCGCCAATGGTGGCTCTGTCTAGGGATGCATGTCCCTTGTGGGCATGGCAAGATTTTGGATCTCTGGGAGAAGAAAACCACACACAAAACTTCAAAAACTCTCTCGAATAGCTTTATTGAAACAAAGATAACTACTCCTACTATGTACACATGATGGCCCCAGGCCACCGAACATCAACAAAAACCTTTACCTCTATCAAAAACCTGATTCTCATCTTAACTTGTATGAGGTAAAGTGGAAATACTTCTTCTATCAATTTCACCAATCATATTACATCATGAACCAACTCTCTTGGCAAAACTAAATCTACAACTTCACTTTCATAATGCATATAACAACTAGCTTCATTTTCTACAGCTTGTTCATTATGAAAGTACTGATCAGCATGCTTAAATATATTAGATTAAAACTAAAAATCCTCTTCATTTAATGACTCATGCATGCTATCAACTTTGAATATGAAGGCTTCATACTCAACTTGGGGAAATGAATGACACATACCTTGAAAATGTGTATCCTCATGCATAACCGTATAATACTTAAATGAACACTTTGACTTGTACTCACATATATCATCAATATCAGAATCTAAGACTAATCCGGAGTCCTTCAATGTTTCTTCACAATCAAAAAATGGATTAGTCATATTAAAACATTCATCATAAAAATCCTTGCAAGGTGCAGGAAGATTTTCAATAACCATCTCATCAAACACCTTGTTATCATAATCAGATGCAACATCATGATCATACTCACTATCATATTTGGAAGAAGAAAAATCTGATTTCTCATAGCAATAGGATAAAGTATCATCATTAAACTCATTCTCCACTAAATCTGAACCTTCCATGTCTTCTTCAAAAAATGGTTTGATAACTCCATGCAAAGTGCCTTTATAGATATTATGACAAGTGATGTGCTAATCAACATCAAAATCCTCACCATATAACAAATTAGTAAAAACTTTAGAACCATTTCTAACATCACTATCATGGACACTTTCAGCATATGAAGAAGAAAAATTAGAATCATCACAAGAGGACCCACCATCAACTCCATCAATGAAGCATGTAGAGCATAAATCAATATTACTTGCATTGTCTCCATTAAGGTGATTCAAATGTCTTGCAAAAAAATTATCATTTATCTTACCAATAGGTGCTAATGCATTAACCCTAGAATTATTTGTTTGCTGATTATCACTACATGTATCCTCAAGACATTCATCTACACAACTAATCAATTCATCTTTATAAATAATCTTTTTATCCTCATATTGTGTAGACAAATCTTCTTCACAACTTTCAACCTCAAACTGATTTGCACAATTCTGAACTAGAAATTCACTTTTAGATTAAGAAAAGAACTCATACCTCTATTAGCATAAGAGCACTCACTTCTATCATTGTTTTCTTCTTCCCAATTTGCATCTGATTCACATGAAGACAAACATATACTATCACTGTCCTCTTCTTGACTTGAGCAACAACTCTCGTCATTATCTTCACATGACACGTCTTCACAATACATTGGATCAACAAATTCACTATTGTCACTTTACACATCAGTTCTAGCCTCTTCATCCTCATACTGAGATGAATACCTTTCCTCTTCCTGATTCCTTATGTTTTCAACATAATGCAAATCATCATTGGGAGAATGAATGACTGAATTTATATCTTGCATGCATAACTCATCAAGTGAATCGACTCTATCATCTGATGTTGTAATACCATAAACATGTGCATTCAATTCAGCAAGAATGGAATCATTTCTTCTTTACAACAAAGAAACCTCATCTACACATGTGTTTAATTCTGAAAATTCAACAAGATTTTTTGCAACAGCAGGGGTATTTATTTTCTTATCTAAATTCAAACATTCTATATAGCATTGGTTTGTGCTTTGCACCTCATCTTTCTAGCAAACATTCCTAGAGAAATGACTCCAGATTAAGCCATATCTTATGTTATTCTCAATTTCTATCTCTGTCATGAATGCCTGATGCAAAGTCTTAGATTCCTTATCTCTTAATAGGTAACTGATCTTTTTATCAAATGCGTCAAGATAAACAACTAGACACACTTGATCATTCGGCTTATAATTTTTAGGAATCTCATTCAAAACTTTTGCAAATCTGATATTAAATTCAAGAACTAACTTGCCATTCCTGATTTGGATTTTCAAGAACTTATCAATATAATCAAAGATGGTTACTCTTTCCCCAAACTACTTCATGAAGGCTGAAAGTAGTTCATCCCAAGATGAAATTGAGCATGCCAGCAAAAAGGAAAACCAATCCCTAACATCCCCTTCAAAAGTCTAAACTAACAACTTTATATGAATGTCTTCATTAGTAATTTCAAAATCACCAACCCAATCACTAAACAGCTGAACATGATGACTGGCTGAATTTTCATGGTTCCCACTAAACTTAGGTAAATAATTTTTGAGATCATAGGGCATAGTATTTGGGAAACCATAAATTCCATTGAAATTTAATGGCATATATCTCTTGGCAGAAACAGATCTATAATTCTTATCCATGGACTGCATACTAGGTGAAGAAACATTTGTCATTCTTAACAAATTTAAAGCTCAATCACCAAGATTACTTTTAGAATTCATTAATTGTAGTAGATTTGGAGTTCTTTCTACCAATTCAAAAATTTAAACATACTTCAAAATGTAAACACACGTTTGCTGAATCTACTTTCCATGAAGTATGTTGGAAAGTACCAAACCAATTCTCTCATTTAATGCTATGACCATTTCATGGAGAAACTTTTGTGAATCTTATTTTCATGTAAATGAAAACACATGAAAGTGGAGAATACCTTTTGATAGAGATGATTGCAACCACTTCAATGCTGCAAATAATAGCAGATTCAAATCTTATCTGGATTTAGTAACATTTGCACTACATCTCACCTAATTCTTTCACCCATTGTCAAGAACTCAAGATGAATTCTTCAAATCTTCTTTCCCACTATTGTTTCCTTCAGAATACCTTCACATTCATGAAGTACTGGTGTAGAGATATACTTTGGGTCACCACTCACTTAGTGAGAAAATATTTACCAAACTTCCAAGACATAACAAGCTAGTTCAAAAATTACAACAGGTATTTGAAAACTTTATGGAACAACATGGGAATTTCATACTCTTGAAAACGTGAAAGAACCTTGACAACAACTCTGAATTCTAACAGCAACATATAAAGATGCCTAATGACTTTGATCTTATAATTTCATTCAATTCAATCAAAGTTTTGTTGTCAATGGATTAGGAAACTAGGGAACATGAAACTTCAATAGAGAAATGGAAAGCATCTCATAACCCTGCTGTTATAGCAAATTCTTTCTGCATAGATTCTTGTTCTTTTCTTATGTCCCTAGTAGAGTTTCCATTTTTTTGGCTCTTGATTTAATAGTGTTTAAACAACCAAGTATGCAAGGAAAGAATGCATCTATGGGCAGCTATCTCCAATAATGGACACAATTCACCAAGTACCTGGGCCAACTATAAGGCTACACTCCTTCTACACTTCAGGCTCTGCAAAACCTAGGTGGGTGAACCTCTTAGGATCCAATTATGTGACCAGTGCAATGAGCATAATCAGAATCCAGAGTAGCAGATAAAACCCCTAAATCTTCTATACTTAACCAAGAAATCACAAGCATGAAATAGCTAATAACATGACTCATAAAACTAGCAAGCTAAGTGCAAGTTAAACATTGAATAACTTTCAACATAAAAGGGAAAATGATTTAATATGTTGATATCAGCAAGATCTAGGTATGAGCAGCAAAACCTAAAGATCCTATCTCTGACCAGTGCCTTATCTATTGGGGGCAATTAAATGAATTATAATTGTACATCTCCTAGAAACCCTTGATATAATTCCTATATCAAGATCCCTGATATGTCTTTCACATTGCAAACAGATATCTACATCAAAACGAATCTCATACTTAGACAATCCTTTCATGAAATATGTAAACCCTATGACAAACATCAAGCAATTACATGGTTCTTTGTTCCATTAGCAAGATGTTTCAATCACATACATTTCTAAATGAAATGCAACCTAATCTATGCTCTTTGATCATAAACTAGAAAAGATTACAGATCCATAAATAGGAGACAAGATTCAAACTGAATTTGGAAACCTTTGCTACTCTTTATTTTTTTTCCTTGAAACCAAATACATGAAAGATATACAAAAATGACTCACTAATCACCTAATAGACAAGAACTATTTGCATAAAACTTAAATTGTTGTTCAATACAAGAGAGAATGTTGGGTGTGCAGGTTTCACAGCCTGAGCAGAGCTCCAAGAACTAGGAATTGAAAACCAACCAACAACCTTTTATAGATGAAAAGAAAGAATATGTATGAGGAGGGCAATTCCTGGATTGAATTTGTAACTAAAAAGTGTCCCTCCAGAAGCTTAAAATAATCTCTCTACCTTCTCTCATCAACTGCCAGAATCAAATCCTCATCATTTGATTTCCAAAAACAAGAAATATCTGAGATATCTAGTTCAACATTATAACTAATTTTGGTGCCAAATTTTAATCAAATTGAAGCCAAAACATCAAAAAATTGAAATATACTACATATAAGAGCTTCTAAACATGTTTTAAATGTTTTGTCATTGAATTTTGCAACTGGATAATCAAAACACCCCTCAGAACACACAAATAAATCTCTGAGTTAAAACCTTCTATAGCATGAACCAGTAGCATTATGTGAAAAAACCAACTCCATATTTGGATAGTTCATCTCTTCCTGGTTCTGGCAATATATAACATTGCATATCTAGCCTCTCAAAAACCCCCAGAAAGTCAATTTGAAAATCACTCCTCTGGCAGGGCTCTGGTATGTCTGCAATTTCAAATATTTAAAATTTGAAAAATTTAAATTAATCCAAAGTCTTCTCTTTAGATTAAATTCCCTTTTGAATTAAAACTTTCACAGGACCCCTTTTTGATTTAAAAAATTTGCATGTGCACCCAATTTTGAAAAAACATTTTAAAATGGCAATTAAAAAATGTTTTATTTTTGAGTCCCCCCTTGGCTCTGATGTGTTCCATGTGGCACCATATTATTGGTTGCCCAAATTCTCTATCACCACCAGATGCACTTGATTGGCTCTGCCACATCATCATGTGCCCCGAGCCCACTGCCACATGGCGCCTAGGCACATTCTCCCATTATTTATCCTTCGGGCAACTTCTTTTTGTGGGCAAGTGCCCACCATAGGATGCACCATGTGGTGCAATCCTGTGTGTCATGACCACATCATCATATGAGTTCCTTTGTTTAAAAGTTTCCTTCTTTCACGCACCAGCTGAGCGTCTGGGCGGTTCCCTACTCAATGAGAGCTTTACAAAATGCCATGGTCTATTGGACACATAACCTTTAAGTGCAAATGTATTTAAACATTTTAAAGTCCCTCCCTCTTGAAAATGTGGGATTAATGTTGTTCATGGTTTTTCCTTTGCTCACAGCATGTGATTGCTTTGATTGAAAGTGGCTTCTTCATTTCTTCTGCTTTTGCCCACATGTTCTCAATCTGTAGTGCCTCTTGTTGATGCCTTTGAATCATGCCTTGGGTTCCTTTTGCAGGTGTGGAGCTCTATTTTTTACTCCTTCCTTGTTGCGGCTTTCTCTATTTTTTCATGTGGATCATCTCCATGAAGAGCCTTTGGGTATGGTGATTGAACTACCCCTACCCCTGAAAGTCACGTTGGTGTTGGAAAGTTCACATATTAATCTTGAATCTCTCCACTGGCAATAAAAAAAGTGTGGGTTGAACAAATGGGCCTCTGTTGCAAATGTTCCTTTTCTTCAAATGGCATGAGATGTCCCTTTTATTTGGGCATGACTACTCCTTTTTTTACATGCATGCATGGCTCTTTAGACAATCACATCTCGTGTCTGACCTATACATCAAGCATGCTCCCTTGCTATGTCTAGCATTGACTATTCCTTGTTACTTGCATGTTTCACTCTTCCTTTGAGGCTTCCTGCATTTCCATGGCCTTTGTGGCTTTGTCTACCTTTCAATGGAAATAACATCTTTTAGCGCCCATTCTGAAGAAATTAATATAAACCTCCACATAGACTTCTTCTCCCTCAAGGCCTATCACTGCTTACAAGTGTAATAGGCTGAAACCCTCAGAATTATACCCTTGCAACCAGCGATCTTGGATCTTTGCTTCATCCTATCTCATGCAAGCATGGGATTCCATGCTTTTCTTTGCATTGGTGTGATCAACTTTCCTTTAACATGCGTTGACTGGTGGATTCTCCTTGACATTGTGTTGTTCCTTTCTTTAACTGCCATAAGCTTCATTATTTTGGGTGTGGGCATCTTCTTTTGAATGCATGGATCCTTTGTTATTGTTTAAGTCATGGATACAATATATTTATAGTGTGGGTGCTCTCTAAGAGGTATGGGCTTCTTGGTTTAACATAGCCTCTTTTTATGCTTGGAGTTACCTCCCATTTGTTGGTTGCTCAAGTAAGAGACATGTTCCTCTGCTCTTTCCATCTATAAAATCCACTTAACAATGTATGCTATGTAACTTCACTTGGCTCACATCCTTGATGCCTCGTTGACTCCAATAATTTAAATGCCTCCCCAATGCGATCAAGCAGACAAAGTTATTTTACCAGGATACCAAAATTGTAAACATTTGGTTTGCACTTAAAGCTCATTATTGTGCTTCTAAAGAAATGTTTAGAAATATAAAATTCATGCTTAACTAAAACATTAAGGATTGCATTATAAATTTTAATAGTTGGCACACATCGAAGCTCTTCTAGTACATCCACTACAAGTACTACTTCATTTTCCATTTTAGATTGTCGGAGAGGATGTATGAAGCTAGTTGCACTCCACTAGCAATCTATAAAAATTCTACTCCACTCATAATTGCGAAAAAGAACATCCCTACATTGACACCTATTATATCCCCTATCACAATTTTGATGAATTTAGCTAGGCCCCAAAGTGGGTCCAAGTGAAAAAAATTTCCTTTTTGAACAACTAGATTCTCAAATTGATCCACTGATCTTCTCAAACTGATTAGAATCAAATTTGATCATTGAACCATCCATTAAAGCTCATTTTATTACTAATCTAGAACTTGTCGACTTTGCACCAGGAGGTCTATTGACTAGCCTTAAAAATTGACCAAAACACCTGATCAAGCTTTGAAAACTGGCACATTAATTCTTTGTTCCATATACTTGCACCCTATCAAATCTCATCTCATGAATAATTCAAGGTCAAAAGATATTTGCTATCAAAGTTGACCTCTCAAAACTGCCTATAAGAAAACATGTCTAAAAACACTAAATTGCATTTGGATTTGGCTTTGAAAACTGGGCAGATGGACACTTGGGAAGATTAAAACTAAGATTTTGGTTCACTATCATGAGGAGAGTATGGATTTGCAGTTTGGGCTCATGAAAAATAATTGGGCACATTTGGCGAGCGGTCAAAGTGAGCTACTTGGATTTGCTGACTAGAAAGAATGACAAGAAATAGATTTTCACAAATGAAATTGACCTGAAAAAGTGTGCAAATGGATTCTTCATGACTTAAAAATTTACACACTTGGAGCAGTTTCAGAGGACAACACAGGGGTACAATCCATTCAATCTAACCAATCACAGATCTCAAGTTATGATGTCCCAAATAGGGGTACCAAACAATCTATAAATACTAACACCAATAAAACTTTAGAAATTATGTTTGGAATCGCATTTGAAAACTAATCAAATGGATTCATCATAAGCTGAAACTTGAAACATAACAAGTTTTTAATATAACACAAAAGGAATTTCATCGTTTGGGTCAACTAGATCAAATTTATAACACATCAAACAGGGCTTCCTAGAATTCAGAATTACTTGAAAAAGCATGAAAACAGTAAATGACCAACTTTGACGGATTCAAGACCTAGTCAAATGGACTTGAAATGACTTGAAATCTGAAACATAGGTTCTTTGTTATGGAAATTACATATTCCCAAAGTGGCGTATCATGACACATTTCTGGGTGCAAGATATTCAGATGCAAACATAAGCTCCTGTTGTTGTTTGACACTTGGGGTAAAATGCAGATTTGACAAATGCTCAAAATGAGACTTCACAAAATGACTCAGAATCTTAGTTTAACTTCATGGAATGCTTAGATAGGCTGAATGGAAGGTGTTAGAAGCATTTAACACCTCTTAGGGCTCAAAGGTAAAGCAAGGTACAATCTCATTTAAAAGCATTTATATGGCTCAATTTTCTCAACAGTGCTCAAAATTCAGGCTATAATTTTGAGTGCCAACAGATATTTTTTTATTTGGATCACATATCATTTCTTGAATAGATGATACTCTAATTTCATAAATAGGAAGAAGAGTTCTAATTACCTTTCTTACAACTCTTTTGTCATCAATGTCTCCTCTAGATGCTTTGATTGCCCTCACACTTTCTTTGATTCTTTCCACATATTTTGAAATGGTTTCATCTTCTCTCATTTTCATTTGATCAAAATGACCTCTAAGAATTTATGCTTTAGCTCTTCTTACATTTTTATCTCCTCCATAGATTTCTTTTAGTCTAGTCTACATTTCATGCACTATTTTAGTCTTTTACTTCATCAAATTCAGCATAACTAAGAGTGGATGCAATATCAATCATCATGATGTTATGATTCTTCTTTTCAGAAATATCTTCTACTGATAATGTTCCAATGGGAATTTTGTATTCAGAATCAAGATATTTAGAACCTAAATCACTGATAGTAGCCAAATGTAACTTCATAAATCCTTGCCATGTTGGAAAATCATCTCTATTCAACTTGGGAATCTCTCTTCTATAAGACATCCTGATCTTTAGCTTAGGTCCTTGAAACCTTCTCTACAAGCACTGAATTTTCTGATACCAATTGTTGGAAATATAAGAGGAGTAACTAAGAGGGGAGGGATGAATTAGTTACTACAAAAATAAATCCTAGATCCCTTAGATGTCAATACAAAATAATTCTTTCAAAACTTGATTCTATTGATGCTCGAAAAATAAAGAAATGTTGTAACTTGGTAAACACTATAATTGCTCAGTAATTACTTAGCATGAAAATCTTAAGATGTTATCTATGATTTCCTTTACTTTAACTTAGTTGCAATCACAGAAAAGAAATATAATGAACACATTAGACGCCAAGGTTTAACGTGGAAATCCAATTTGGGAAAAACCACCAATTGTAACTAGTTATTGTTTTCACTCTTCTGTAGTGAGCCCTATTAAGAGCCAACACAATTAAAGGTTACAAAACATAGTGTTAGCTATGAAAGGTACACTATTTAACCTGTTGGATTGGTAGAACTTATGTGATATGATCCTTACAACAAAATCTAAAAGAGGATCAATAACAGTATCTATGGTCATTCCTCCATTGTTCCACTTTGCACCTGTATTTTTCTCAATTGTTTCCTTCTTTTTGCTCCTCAATGTTTTTGGCCAATCTAGGGTTGGAAAACCAATAACCTTGTGAACCATTTTCTTAGTAATCTTAAGTTTCCCTTGTTCTAGCTAGAATGATCCATCATGGATTCTGTTGAGTATAATGCATATCCACTCATTTTTTAATACGATTGGGAAAACTAGGGCTTTGGTTAAACCCTTCTTTTCTATGATAGAAAACTCATCTTTCAGAATACCATTTTTGCAGAGTTTGTCATAGGCATTGAAGACTTCCAAATCTCCTATGGCTCCTATTTTACACTTGTAGCACATCCTGAACCATAACAAATTTTTTAGGAATGGCGGATAGGGCACTAGCAGGATCATTTTTGTATGCAACCTCTGGTATTGGTCTAAACTCAGGTTTCTTAACTTCGTTGCTGACAAGTTGAATTTCATGACTCATTTTCTCTTGGGTCATTTTTGAGCTTGTCGCCATTTGTATCCAAACTAGGGTTTTAAGAATTTTAAAGAAAAACTTTTCAAACTGTAAAACTCAGCACTTGTGGGAAATACTTGAATAGACACTTTGATTTCTTGGGTGGATGTTGATTTGCTGCAAATCATTGGTTGAAAGCTTGGAAATTGCTCAGACATGCTCGAAATAATTGCTCTTCGTTTGAATGACTCAAGAATGAATTGAATTTTACTTTTAAATGACAGAAGAAACTTTTGCATTTAATGCATTTTGGTACCTACACCTATCACTCAGCTTCCAAATGTTCTTCAACTTGGCATTCACTCGGCAACTATGCTTACTCAGAATCATTGTTTGAGTTTAGTCTTAGCATCTTATCTTATGCTTAATTCTTCTTTTCAGTGCTTCTTTGTCTTGGGACTAATGTATGATATAACTTTGTATATCAGTCCCATACATCTCCCTGATGTTTAGTTTGATGAAGTGTGATCACTTGACCCGTTAGGTGAAGTGATCCTTTTGCTTGATGTACTACACTCTTATTTCTTCTTCCAAGTCTTGTTCATTTGTCCTCTTATGACATCAATCTTTTCTTTTCCTTTGTTGGCATCAATATTTCGTGCTTTGGACCTTTTTGGACAATTTTTTTTGTTATGACTAGTTTTCAAGGAACTAAAACATGTAGTTTGACTCAACCATCTTTTATAGTTTCCCTTGAAATGTGTTCTTATGCAATTTTGGGGTGTATGTCCATATTCCTAGCAATAGTGACAACTGTACCTGGTATTGTAATCCCAATAGTAGTGACTTTCATTCCCTTTTTCTGGTTGATATGATGTCCATATGGGCTTTGATCTGCATTCAAATGCCCTATGTCCATATTTTTTGCAGGTATGAAAATGTCCATAAAATCTTTGTGTTCTTGGGATTTTGAATCTACAATCTTGTGTCATATGTCCTTGCATTTTGCACTTGTGACAGTAACTCTTTCTTTTATTTGGTTGATTGATTCTTCTACTCCTACAAATATTAGTAGTATGTCCCTTTTTATTATAGTAATGACAAGTGGGTTTAGAATCCTTACCTTTGTCACTTATTTGCTCAACACTCTTTGATGATTCACCAACCTTAGTGCTATTGTATCCAAGTCCTGACATATCATGAGCTGATCTTGGGAATTTCAGCAACTATTCAAAGTACTTTATGGCTTCGCTTGACTTGTTGAGATTTTTTGTTATCTCCTTTTATCTATTTAGTTCATTCTATAATTGTTCATTCTACATCCTCAGAGTAGAGATCTCAATATATTTCATATTAAGTTCATGATGAAGGTTCATCATTTGAGCAAGTGTATCCATCTGCATGTTTGAGATCATTGTTAATCCAGTACTCTTTTCTTCTAGTCTGTTTGCAAGATTTCTTTTGTCATCTTCCATCATGACTTTGTCCTCAACTGCTCTTTTCTTTTGTTCAATGATTTCACATATCATTATGGCCTGTGATTCATGTTCCATCTTGAGAGATCTTATCTCATTTGCTTGATCTTTGTTTTTCTCCATCAGTTCTGCTATTGTTGCATCAAATTCTTTAGTGTCTCCATTGGAAAACACTTGTGTGGTATCAATCTCCTTGTAGTGTATGTCATTTTCAGCTATGGCTATCTCCTTTCTTCTTTTTAAAGATTTTCTTAATTCCACTCTAGCTTCCTCTACCTTTTGTAGAGTAAGATGCACATCTATCACCTGATTTTCAATGATCTTTCCAAGTTTGAAAACTTCCATCCTTAGATCTTTTCCTCCAAGCTGTTAGGCTTCTCTTTGAGAGAAACTGGGCTCTGATACCAATTGTTGGATTGTCTTGTTGGAAAGAATGCTTCTAAGGGGGGGGTGGGGGTGAATCAGAAGTACTAGCCTTTTTAACTATTTCAAATCCTTAATAACATATTTTTGAAATGAGCATGCATGCATATAAACTTTAAGCAATCATAAGAAACAAATATGCAACACCGCATAACACATAAGATTTTGTAACCTAGAAACCCTCCAGGAATAAGAAGGTAAAACTAGGGTGGGGATGATACCCACAAAATCATTGCAGTAATAATGTTTAACCACTTCTGATGGTCTGCCCTATTAAAGTCCTACCCTATCAAAGGCTTTACACTGTATCAACAGTGACCTAGTTAAAGGATTTCAAATACTTTACATGAAGTTTTACCCTATTAAAGGATTTAATCACCTATTGAAAGGATTTACAAAATAGCTACTAAGCTAACCTATCATCATAGGGTTTAATTTCTAATACAATGGTTAAAGAGTATTAGGTATGATAAACCTGATAGCTTACAATACTTCGATTGCTGAATACAGGCACTTGATCTGCTCTTCTATGATATTGATCCTCTATGATATGATTCTCTTCTCTCTGATATTAGACTTCCTTATACACTTTTTCATGCTCTCTCTTTTTTCTCAATTTTATTTCATCTTCCTTATAAAGACACTCAAGACTTAGGGTTAGGTATGGATCTATGATCCATATTTAATCTCTAATTTTTTCTTATTCCTTGCACATGTCTTATTTGTTGCATGCCTTCTCCATTTTTCTTATTGGTTGCATGTAGATTGCATAGAAAATATAAATGATTTGATCTTATCACTTAGATCCTTCAAGATTTGTCTTATGTTAGCTATGAAAATAGTTTTCATCTGAGTTTGTGAAATTTCTAACTCATATGTTGATTCTGAGTTACTTAGCACTTACTGCTTCTTGATGCTCGGCACTTACTACTTCCTAATGCTCAGTACCTTATGTAACTCGGCTTCTGTATATGTTCCTATCTTGCTTGGCATCCTTTAAGATTCGGCACCTGAATGATGCTGAGTACTTGGATCATGCTTGACACTTGTACTCACTCAGCACCTGAAGGCTGCTCGGCACCTGAAGATTACTAAGTACCTGATGTCTTTTCTGACTCGACTTATGTTGTGGCTCGACATACATGATGTACTTGGCTCCAATGTAGAATTTAATTAAGTTTTTCGACACTCAATTGTCAAAAATCATTATGGGGTTAACACCTTCTTGATAGATACTAACTCAAAAATGATTTTCCCATGTTAACCAAGTTAACTACGTTAACACAGTTAACTAGGTTAACACTACATACTTGCATAAATCCTTTGCTAACTAAGTGAGCTTGGTTAGCACTGGTTCCATCTAATATTTTCTTCATTAACTAAGTGAGCTCAGTTAACAATCATCTTCTACAAAATTTCCTTAGATGCCTGAGTGAACTCTGTAGACACTTCCTTCTGAACTAAGCAAACTCTAGAATGCTCAATAGACATAGAAAATTATCTTCACTACCCAAGTGAGCTTGGCATACACTGACTAATAATGATATGACATTTTTTGTAACATCAAAGATAATACACAATTAATCAATTATATTCAACGAATTGAGTTGTCCTTGAGGCTTTCCTAATGTACAATCAATACTATAAGACCATCATCATCTAATACATTTAAGTTCCACATACTAAAATACAAGTTACATCAATAATCTAACACAATCAACCTCCAAGGAATAACTTACACGTTATCCTTCACAAGTCTTTACAAAGTAAATAAAATTCCTCCATATGAAACATAACATAGTGATCATGTTTTTGACTAAAATCGAAGCCTGTTGAATAATCTTTAACTCCATCAAAAAGATACAACATGAACAACACCACATAATTTCCTATGTACTAGCTAGCAAATATTCCTCAATTAAACTTATATAACTCTAATAAAACTCCACAACTCTTTCTGTGAATATAGATATAACATCCACAAATATATTGGCAACCCTATTAAAAGTAACTCTACAACCATAAACCTCACCAAACAAAAGTTTCTATAGAAATCTACATAAACTATCCAAAAAGATGATATGTTGAAATCAATGACAAGCCATGTCATGAATGAAACATATTAATTAGAAGTCAATCATCTCCCAAAGAATATTGACAATATCCATAATGCATTGATTCTAACAATCTCCCTATTTTGCAATGATGGCAACATATGATGAAAAATATCACAAGTACAAAAATACCAATACATATCTCTTTCTCATCTACTTAACTCGACCAAAAATACCTATAAAAAAGATATTCTCCCCCATTCATGAAACTCCCCCATAAATCTATATCTCTCTAAATACAAAATTATTTTTTCATGTATTACTCTCCCCGATTAAAATCAATGAAAAAGGTTTAATTATGCCAACTCTCAAAGTTCAATCATCTCCAATACAATCTGAAAAATCTTAGCAAGTGTCAAAAGACATTTTTAAACAATTCTCAAGAGTTCTCAATAACTCTATCCAAAAGTGACTACTCCCCTAAGGAAGCATCACTAACACATAGTCTAGATGTAAGAATAAGCTTTGAATATATTGGGCTGATGCAATTATGCATCAACTACTCTAAAGAAGCTTGGGGCATAACCCTAAGCATGCCTCTCAAGTACTCAAAGGTGTCCTTGGCCATAGGTTTCATGAAAATGCTTGCTATCTATTCCTTTCTAATAACATATTGTAATCTAATTTCTTTCTATGCAACATTCTCTTTGAAGAAATGATACTTTATTGTAATGTGCCTACTATTTTAACGTAACACTAGATATTTTGACAAATTAATTTTGCTTGTGTTATCCTAGTGAACATCAATTATTATTTAAAATTCAATACTAATTTCTTGAAACATTTGATTCATCCAAATATTTTGATTACAATTATTTACTACTACTACTTAATTTTCTTCTATTGTAGATTGTGATATGTGATATGTGATTTTGTTTCTTAATTAGCCATGAAACAAATCATCCTCCCAAAAGGAATTTTCTACCATTGGTGATTCTGTTTTCATTAACATTTCTTTCTCAACTTGCATCTATATTTACACATAAGTTAAATTCATTTGATCTGGCTTATCATAATCCACAGTTAGGTGTCCCCTTAAAATATCTAAAAATCCACTTTACTACTACCAAATATATCTCCTTAAGATCTTCTTGGAATCTTTCCACAATTAGAACTGCATTGGCTATATCTAGTCTTGTATGAGTCAAATATTGTAATCCTACTATTCTAGATTTGTATCCTTTTTTTTTTAACACTAGAAGATTCATCGTTACTTGATAATTTTCATCCTACAACCATATGTGTTCCAACTAGTTTACACTTTTTCGAAATAAACTTTGTCAACAAGTTGTTAAGATATTTAGTTTATGATATGAAAATTCCATCCTCATTCTGAGTTATTTTCAATCCCAAGAAATACTTCATTACACCAATCACATTCCTCTTAAACTCATTCTTCATTTCTTTTGAAAATTTCTTATTTGCTTCATCATTTCCTCCAAACTAAATGTCATAAAAGAATACAGCAATAATTAGTAAACCAAATTCATTCTTCTTCATGTACATGTTACTATATGTATTAACTTTCTTAAATTCCAAATTTTGTAAATTCTTATCCAATCTTGCATGCCAAGATCTAGGTACTTGCTTCAATCCATAAAATGCTTTCTTCAATCTATAAACCATGTCTTTGTATTTTATAAGCAGAGATCCATCAGGTTGTTCAATTTAAACTTATCCATAAAGCTCAACATTAGGGAAAAGGTGACTTAATATTCTTGTGATAAACATTAAAATTATTTTTAGCTACATACTCAAAAAAATATTCTTATTACTTCATGTCTATGAAATAGGGGCACAATTTTCCTCAAAATTAATTCCTTCTTGTTGTGAATAACCTTTGCATACTAACCTCACTTTGATTCTTACTACTTCTCCTTGCTCATTTTTTTTTTAAAATTCCCATTTTATTTCAATAACATTATTATCTTTAGGTCTAGTTACCAATTCTCATGTTTTGTTCTTCACCATCTGCTCAATTTACTCTTTCATAGTATTTATCCAAGACTCAGCTTTACATGCTTTATCTACAATCTTAGGTTCAACTTGAGATATTGAACATAGTTCTTTGACCACCTTATTTCTTGTCATCACTCATTTTTTTGCACTTCCAATGATCTAATTCATAGGGTGGTTCTTTGCAACATATCTATTAGGTGTTCTCTTCTCAATTCTTATTAATGCTCTTAGTTTTGATCTTTGTTCATCTCTTTATTATTCTCCTTGTATTTCAATCTTAAAATTAGTGTTCATCTCATAAAATATTTTTTTCTCAATATTATGATTATTATTTTCATCAGAGTCATAATCAAGTATTCTTTCTTGAATTTAGAACTTTTCATCGACTTTACATTAGCACTTTTAACAAAAGTTTTAAATCTCTAATTAAACATCTATATATTTCTTCAATGAATATCTAAGGAGAATTCTTTCATTACTTCTAGAGTCAAATTTCCCAATATCATCATATCTTTTAATATACCACTTAAACTTCCAAATATTTTGAAGTATTTCATAGTAGGTGTATGTCTAAATCATAGTTCATAAGGTTCCTTACTAGTGTGTTTCCTTATCTACACTCTATTAATTCTTTCTATAGTGATTTTCATTGCTTCTCTCCAAAATGTATGTGAAACATTATTCTCAAACATAATTTATCTAGTTGCCTCACTAACTAATATGCTCCTCCTTTTTGCTATCCCATTCTATTCTAATGTCTTAGGAGCTGAAATTTGTCTCTTAATTCCAATATTCTCAAAAAATATGTTAAACTTATTTGAAATCAATTATCCTCCTCTATTTGATTTCAAAAACTTAATCTTTAAACCATATTCATTCTCTACTCTACTCTTGAATAACTTGAACTTCTCAAAAGATTTATACTTTTCTTTAAGATATGCTAGCCATGTCATCCTTTTAAAATTATCAATAAAAATCATAAAGTAATGTTTTCCCTAGAGTTCTCTTATTCTTGTAGGACCACTCAAATATGTGTGCATAATATCAAACTTCACTGTAGTAGTAAACATCTTGCTTGGAGATGAACTATTCTTGTACATTTCTGCCAGACAATCCTTAAAAACCATGTTAGAATTTTTCCAATCTTAGGCAAATCTCTAACTGTGTGTGTAGTACTTATCTTCACAATTTTATCAAATTTAATGTGACAAAATCTCTTATACCATAGCCAATTGTCATTAACATTTACAACCAAATATGTCATCTTAGTAGGATTTGATTGAAAAATGTTACCTCTTGCCTTGTACTTGTACCAATCAAGTTACCATATTTATCCTTGATAATACAAGTCTTTTCTACCAGTTGTATTAGATATCCCTTGTCCACAAGTTGTCTAGCACTCAAAAGATTATATTTCAAACCATCAACAAAGTAGACATGCTCAATGTTAGTTTTCCCATCAAGTGTAATAGACCATTTTCCCCTAATATGACAAGGTGCATTATTTCCAACACCAACTACTCCTCCATCATAACTCTTAAACTCAAAAAAATTATTCACATCTCCTATCATTTGGTGAAAGAAACCACTATATATAATCCAATCAGTCTTTTTGTGTTTAACATGTGATACTAAAGCTTTCTCTTCAATTACTCTTTTTTAATAGAAATAAATCCAAGTTCATCACTCTCTAAGAATTTTACCACCTTGAAATTTATTTTTTCATCCTTATCAACATAGAAGAACTCTTGTGTAAAATTTGACTTATAAGGCTTCCTATGTCTTATCTTCTTTTCTTTATTAGGGAAAATAGATGAAAAATGACCAAGCTATTTGCAAGTCCAACAAGAACAAAAATTCATACATTTAGGTTCTCCCTTCATCAGCAATGCAATTCCATCATCAATATTATTATTTTATTCTTGTTTGGACCTATCCATTCTCTAGCATAAACTCCACTTGTGCTTGAACTTCTTGTAAGATTAGAATTGTCTTTCTCTACAATTATTTAATTCATTTCATCATTGCCCCTCCTTGATTCCACTTCAAGTTATATTCAAATTTTTGCAAACTCCCAAGTAAATTTTCTCTCCTAAAATTTGGTGTCATAAAAATAATTTCTTCAATGAACTCAATTTTGTCTACATACTTAGCCTAGCCAAAGACTTCAATATCATCCATACCACTTTCTCATGTTGCTTAATTTCTTCATAATTATTGATTCCTACAAAACTCTTAGATATTCTACAAAAATATTCTCTAATGAGTTCATCTTCCATCATCTTAGAATTATCCAACATATTCCTCCAATTATGTAATGTAAATTTCTTAGCAAACTTATCACCTTCAAATAAACTTTGTAACTTAATCTAAATTCCATTTTTAAGATATAAAACATCTACCTCAACAAACTCTAAATATAGAAGAGATGAAAATAGTGCTTCTCTAGCATATATATTGTACATGGATATATATTTTTCCTTCTATGTTTAGTTCTCTAAATCTTTCTCCTCAATTTCTACCTTACTTTCGCTTGTGACCAATTAGTAATATGCTCACATGCATAGCAAGTAATTCTTCATCCCATTCTTCTAGTTGTCATAGTTAACTCCATCAAATTTTGAAATCCCTTTTTTGAATATATTCATGGATCTCCATAAGTTGTTAAAATTCCTCTTCAAGAACTTAATGCTCTAATATCAATAGTTAGAAAGTAAATTCCACCAATATAATTTGCGAGGGGGAGGGGGTGGGGGGGGGGGGGGGGTGGGGGCAGCGGGGCACTTCAATTAGTTATGCACTTTAAATATTATATATCAAATTTAGCAAATTTAAAACATGTAACCAAATGATACAACATCCACAAGATGGTAACTATGTAAAGTGACACCAAATATACTAACTAGGAAAGCCATTGATCTCAGGGACAACCCTAGAAAGACTAATGCCAATAGAATGATTTACTAATATAAAAGTTCCTTATGAAAGGATATGGCACTATCAAGAGTCAAATACATGCAATCAATACATGTGAGTATTTGTTAAGATACTTTGAATATGTATTAGAAGATTTCAACCATGTTAGGAGTTATTCCAACCATATTAGGAGCTGATAAGAATTCAACCAAATCCACTATCCAAATTACTTTAGAATGATTCTCACTAAATAATTCAAGATAACTTATCCAAGAAAATGAATTGAAAAACAACTTATCTTGCTAATGTTAGAAATGCTTTATAATAATTAAGAGGGGGGTGAATTAGTTATTCAAGCTCCAAATGTCCTAATTAAACTTTTTCACTAAGTAAAGTGAGCCCATTAAACTAATCATACATCCAAGCTATCAATTCATCCTAGCAAGTTACTAAAAAATCAACAAGAAAGAATAAAACATGAAAGATCAACACATAACATAGTGATTTACGTGGAAACTCAAATTGGGAAAAACTACTAGTAACATGCTACTCAATTCTCACTCTTCCAAAGTGATACCCCATTAAAGGCTACAACACACTGTTAAATGTGACCTAGTTAAATGATTCCATCCACCCTGTTAGAAGTCAGCTTGGTTAAAGGACTTTAGAACATTCACTTGGAATTTCACCCTGTTCAAGGATTTACAAATGGTTGTTAAACCAACCTAAGTCCATAGGATTTTACCCTAACTGATACAATTGTTAGAGAGTAACAAAAAGGACTTTTGATCTAATAAAACTCACAACATAACTTGTAGATTTCATATCTGAATTCATGTTACAAATTTTCTTGGCTTTCAGTCTCTATAGCTCTAACAACTTCTCCTCCTTTCAAGCTTCATCTCCTTGAGTCTCCATGCTCGATGTACTAGTGCAATCACCTCTGTGGTCACCTATCAAAGTAGAGTATCTATACTCTATTCCTTCCTCTCAATGCATTCACCTTGACATCCAACCAACCACTCAACTTGGTAACTCTTGCTTCTTGACCTGTAACTCCTTAAATAGAAGTCTAGAATACTTTTCCCACTTTAATCATGAAAAATCCACCTGTATTTGCCCAAAAATGGTTTATCTAAAATTTTGTACCACTAGCTCATCATCCTTATCCTCCATCTAGTTCACAAAATTCAAGGTAACAAACCTGTCATCTCAAATCTAGCAAATTCTTTGACATTTCAAATAATGCAGTAGCTTGGCACTATTGAAATTCTGATGCTGGACACATACTATGTTACTCAGCACCTACTATGTTTTACTAATGCTTAGCACCTACTATTGATTCACTCTGCATCAACTAAATTTTATTGATGCTTGGCACCTATTATTTTCTCAACACCTGAATTTGCTCAACTCCTTCTATTTCACTCAGCACACACTAGATTTTACATTTACTTAGCTCTTACTAATAATCTACTCAGCATGAACTAGCTTGCTCGACACCCACTAATGAACTTAGTCAAGCTTTGCAAACAACTTTATTATAACTTATTCTTCTAAGTGTAGCCAACGTCTGTATCTTCAAGTATATTATTAATACATCATTTTACCATTGTCTTAACTGATCCTTATACTTCATTGCAAAACCATAACTCAACCTTTCCCTTAGGTACTTTTGTTAGATCTTATTAATTAAATCCTCTTCATCAATAAACTAAGTGATAGTACTTGGATCTTATAAGCAATTTTCATTCTAGCAAATAGTAGGTTTGACATTAGTGACAAAACAATGATTGAAAACATTCTTCATCAACAATCTCCCTTCTTCAATAGTGATCTTTTCAATCAGATTTCAATAATCTCCCTCTTTGGCATTGATGGAAAACCAAACTGATCAACCAAGTTATCAAAAATGCTAACTAGGTTAAAATAGTAAGTCAAATGTCAAAAAGAAAACTTTATCCAAAACTATTCATTCTATCAGCAATTTTGAATTTCTTATGACTCCCTCTAAATTCTATAAGTAACCTTATGACTCAGTCTAAATTCTGTAAGTAACTCCCTCTCTAATTTGTTATCCTGACTGATTCCTTTGCTTTTGCTTCTCCCTCTTAACTATTGTTTCCTTTCTCTTTCTTTTCTGCTATTTTTATGTTATTTCTCCCTCTACATGTTTGATCAATTTTTTTATGACTCCTTATTTTTTGTAGCTTACCACTTTGATCAATTTTTCTCTACATCTTAGCTACTATTTCTCCCTTTACACACTTGATTTTGTAGATTTGATCAGTTTTTGCTATTTCTCCCTCTTTGAAAATAATGCCAAAGACATATTATTTTAGCATCTTGTCATGCAAGTGTAGCATTTGTAGGAACTCCAATTTCTCCCTTCGTCACCTTGCTTGTGACTTGTTTGGAATTTTAGTACTTTAATTACTTTAGGTAAGACCTCAAGTAAGTACCCTTTTCATCAATTTAATATTTCAGCAATCAACTCATTTGATGCAGGGCAATATGACTACTACTCAAACAACCTTAGATAGGGGTATCACCATTAACTTACCTCTAAGATATTCAAATTCATCTTTAGGTAATGGTTTTGCAAAGATGTCAGAAATTTATTCCTTTGAAGTGACATATTCTATCTTCACTTGCTTGTGTTCCACCAATTCTCTTACAAAGTGATACTTAATTGCAATGTGCTTTGTTTTCGCATGCATCATAGGATTCTTTGATATGTTGATGGCACTTGTGTTATCACAATAGAGTATCGCAAGTTCAGTCATCTCTTCCTTCATACCTTGCAACAAATGTTTGATCCATACAATATTTGTGCAGTTGATAGTAGCAGCAACATACTTAGCTTCTGTTGTGGACTGAGTTACAACTTTGCTTTTTGCTAGTTCAAGTGACCAATCTTTTACCTAAGAAAAGTGCTCCTCCACTGGTGTTTTTTTTGTCATCAATATTACCTCCCCAATCTACATCAGTGTAGACTTTTAATTCAAACTTTTCAATCCTCTTGTAGTATAATCCAAAGTCATCAGTTCCTTTTAGGTACCTCATTATCCTTTTTACTGCCATAAGATGATTTTCTCTTGGGTTTGCAAAAAATCTTGCCACTATTCCAATAGATAATACAATTTTTTGTCTACTATGTACAACATACTACAACTTCTAATCATTGATATGTACATTGTCTAATTTACTTTAGCCAACTCATCATTCTTGGATAACTTGTCTTGTTACCATTGGTGTACTAACTAGTTTTGAATCTTCTAAGCCAAATTTCTTAAGTATCTCCTTGATATATTTTGATTGAGTCAAAAATATGCCATGTTTTAGTTGATGTACTTGCAATCCAACAAAGAATTTGATTTCCCCAAATATTGACATTTCAAACTCATGTTTCATTTGATCAGAAAAATCTTTACATAATGCATATTTCCCTCCAAATATTATATCATCAACAAAAATTTCAGATATCAAAATGTCTTTACTTTTTTCTACCTTGATATACAAGTTGTTGTTATCATTTATTCTCTCAAATCCTATCCTTAAAATATATTTGTGAAGTGTCTCATACCATGCTCTAGGCACTTATTTCAAACCATGGAGTGATTTATGTAGTTTGCAAACCATATCCATGTGTTTGTCATCAACAAATCCCTCTAGTTGTTCTATGTAGAGTTCTTCTTCCAATACACCATTCAGAAAAGCATACTTTACATCCATTTGGTAGACTTTAAAACCTTTATAGGCAACATATGCAAGTAGTATTCTTACTCCTACCATCCTTGCAATAGGAGAAAATGTTTCCCCATAGTCCAGTCCTTCTTCTTGTGCATAACCTTTGTAGACTAGTCTGACCTTATTTTTTGTTATTTCAACATTCTCATCTAGCTTGTTCCTAAATACCCACTTGGTACCAATCACATTCTTATTAGTTGGTCTTGGAACTAAGGTCCAAGTCTTGTTTTTCTCTATTTTCTCAATCTCTTCTTCCATAGCTTTACACCAATTATCATCTTGCAGTGCATCCTTCACTATTTTAGGTTCAATCTAGCTTAGCAGAGATGATTCATTTCTTAGTCTATTCCTTGTCATTGGTTTGGCTTCCTTGTCACCAATACTTTTTTTTGTAGGGTGATGTCTTTTCACATACTTAGATAGCCTTTGTTCTTTCCTCATTTCCAAGTTTGGTATTTCAGTTTTAGAGTCACTATACACATCTCTTTCAACTATTTTGTCATCTCTTTCATGTGTAATAATTTCAGAATCAGAATGTGCAATATTTTGCAACTCAGCTTCTAAATACAGCTTGGCATTTACTAGTTGTGACTCAGCTGATACTAAAACTTGTTGCTAATTCCCAACTTGATTGATAGATTCTTCTTCAGTAGGCATTCCTTCATAGGAGTATACAGAGGATCTATAGTTTTCTAGTTTCTTGATGGATTCACCATTTTGAACTTCTGCATGCTCATCAAAATTTACATTTGCACTCTCTACAATCTTATTAGTGTTAGTGTTTAAACACTTATATGCTTTACTTCTAGTGGAATATCTAAGGAATATTCCTTCATCACTCTTTGCATCAAACTTTCCATTTCTAGAATCTTTAAGAATGTAACATCTACAACCAAACACTTCGAAATGTTTTACATTGGATGAATGACCATACCATAATTCAAAAGGTGTTGCACTTGTACCTTTCTTGACTTGTACTCAATTAAAGGTGTAGATAGTAGTACTAACACCTTCTCTCTAGTACTTTAGAAAAACATTCTTCTCCATCATTAATGTTTTGGCATAGTCTATCATTGATCTTTGTTCTACAATTCCATTCTATCGTGGAGTTCTAGGTGTTGATGTTTGTCTCTTGATTCCTTTATCATTGCAAAATGTCTCAAATTATTTTGATGTGAATTATCCTCCTCTATCTGATCTTGGGCACTTTAGACTCTTCCCTATTTTCTTCTCAACCTTGGCCAAATACCACTTAAACATTTGAAATGCATCAAAAAAAAATTTTAAGAACATGGCAGTCATCATCCTAGAGTAGTCATCAACAAACAACATTATAGATTTGTCTACTTTGTATCTTTGCACTTCTATTGGGCCACATAAATTAGTGTGCACTAACTCTAGTACTTCTTTGGAAGTTTAGGTTCTTCTTTTGAAACTTGACTTGGTCATCTTTCCTAGTTGACACTATTTGCACATTGTATTCTCAGGCTTCTTCAATTTAGGCAAACCTCTAACTTTATTTAGTTTTCTAATGCTAATCAAATTATCAAAGTTGATATGACATAGCCTGTTATGCCATAGCCACACATCATCATATCTAACAATAAGACAAGTTTCATCTTCCATATCTAGGTAAAATAAATTACTCTTAGTTCGATCTCCTTTTCCTATTAGATTTCCATCGGTATCATAGATTTTGGCAGTTTTGTTTTCAAATTCTACTTTGCATCCTACATTGCCTAACTATGACACACTCAGTAGACTGTAGTTCAATCCTTCAACATAGCATGCATTATCACATGAAATTTTCTTTGTAAGCTTAATAGAACCTTTTCCTTTGATTAGACATGAAGCATCATTTCCAAATCTAACACTATTTCCATCATACTAATTAAGTAAAGGTAACAAACTTACTTTTTGTCTCCTATTATGTGATGTGAGCATCCACTATCTATGATCCACCTCTCATTCTTGTTCACATAGGTTACTAGTGTTGTTGCCTCATCTTCATCTAACTCATCCTTCATGGCTACATAGACTACCTCATCATCATTTTCATTAGAATCCCCTTCTTCAACAATGTAGCACTTTTTTCTTTTGTCTTTGTAATCTTTGCTATCATCTTCTCTTTTGTTCTTGTGTTTGTTGTCTTCTCTATAGTTCTTCTTCTATGTACACCTTGCAGCAATATGTCCCACTCCATTGCAATTAAAACATATGATAGGTAGCTTACCTTTGAATTTACCTTTGTTTCTATGAAATCTTTTGGCCAACAATGCTTTCAATTGTTCCACATCTTCTTCATCTATGCGACTCTCACTAGATGCATATTTTCCCTTCTTCTTCTTCTTCTTTGGTTTCACCTCTTCAATGTCTTTCAACAACAACTTGGCCTTGAAAGTAGATATAAGATTCTCAGGTCTGTAGTTATCAAAGTTGGATAATTCAAATGCAGTAAGTCTTCCCACTATACCTTCAAGTGTAAGCTTGTTTCCTAGTATGCATCTTAACTCTTGGATGGATAACACTCTAATAGCATAGATGGCAAGAAAGGTTGTAAGAATTTAATATTGATATTTTCATCATCTAAATGAGCACCCAAACTTCTTATTGTACTTACTACTTCTTTCATTCTAGAGTCATATTGAGCAATGTTCTCACCTTCCTCTATTCTCATGTCATCAAATTTTCCTTTGAGGGTTTCTCTTTTTTCTCTTTGGACATTCTAATCTCCTCCATAAATATCTATCAAGGCTTTCCACATCTTGAATGTAGAGTCACATCCCTTGATGACATCAAATTCAACATAGTTGAGGGTAGAGGCAATCTCCAGCATCGCCTGATTGTACTCCTTCTTTTTATTCATATCTTCTACAATAGGGATAGTTGGATCAACATGTTCCACTTCAATTGAGGTTTGTGCATGACCACTTATTGATCTAAGGTGCAGCTTCATTAGACTTTGTTATGAAACAAAGTTATCTCTATTGAGCTTTGGAACTTCTCTCTTGGACATCTTGATCTTTTTTGCTTCTAGTACCTTTAAACCAAATCAACAGATGGCTCTGATACCAATTTTTAGAAATGCTTTAGAATAATGGAGAGGGGGGTGAATTAGTTATTCAAGGTCCAAATTTCCTAATAAAACTTTTTCCCTGTGTAAAGTGAGTCGATTAAACTAATCATACATCCAAGCTATCCATTCATCCTAGCAAGTTGCTAAAAAATAAACATGCAAGAATAAAACATGAAAGATCAACACATAACACAATGATTTCCATGGAAACCCAATTTTGGAAAAATCATCAATAACATGCAACTCAATTCTCACTCTTTTGAAGTGATGCCCTGTGAAAGGCCTACCCTATTAAAGGCTACAACACACTATTAAATGTGACTTGGTTAAAGGATTTCATCCACCTTGTTAGAAGTGGCCCTGGTTAAAGGACTTTAGAAGATTCACTTAGAATGTCACCCTATTAAAGGATTTACAAATGGCGATTAAACCAACCTAAGTCCATAGGATTTTTCCCCAAATAATACAATTGTTAGAGAGTAAGAACAAGGGCTTTCAATCTGATACAACTCACAACATAATGTACAGATTTCAAATCTCAATTCAACTCATAAATTTTTATTGGCTTTCAGTCTCTGCAGCTCTGATTGCTTGTCCTCCTTTCAAGCTTTGTCTCCTTGAGTCTCCATGCTCAATGTACTAGCGCAATCACCTTTGTGGTCACCTATTGAAGTAGAGTCTTTATACTAGGTTCCTTCCTCTTGATGCCTTCACCATGACATCCAACCAGCCACTCAACTTGGCAACTCTTGCTTCTTGACCTATAACTCCTTAAATAGAAGTCTGGAATCCTTTTCCTACTTTAATCTTCCCACTTTTAATTTTGGTGCAAATGGATTATGTAAGATTCAATGAATCTACCCTTAATCTTGTTTCTTCTAGAAATATCATGAAGAATCCACTTGCATTTGCCTGAAAATGGTTTATCTAAAATTCTATGCCACCAGCTCATCATCCTTATCCTCCATCTAGTTCACAAAATTCAAGGTAACAAACTTGTTGGCTCAGATCTATAAAATTCTTTGACTTTTCAAATAATGTAACAACTCGGCACTGTTGAAATTCTGATGCTCAACACATACTATGTTACTTGGCACCTATTATGTTTTACTGATGCTCAACACCTATTATGGATTCACTCGGCATCAACTAAATTTTACTGATGCTCAACACCTATTACTTGCTTGACACTTGAACTTGCTCGGCTCCTTCTGTTTCACTCGACACATCCTAGATTTTGCATTTTCTCGGCTCTTACTAATAATCTGCTCAGCATGAACTAGCTTGCTCAACACCTACTGATGAACTTAGTCAAGCTTTACAGAAAATTTTTTTACAACTTATTCATCTAAGTGTAGCCAACCTCTGTATCTTCAAGTATATTATCAATACATCATTTTACCATTTTCTTAACTAATCCTTATATTTCATTACAAAACCATAACTCAACCTTTCTCTTAGGTACTTTTGTTATATCTTATTGATTAAATCCTCTTCATCAATCAACTAAGTGATAGTACCTGGATCTTATAAGAAATTGTTATTCTAGGAAATAGCAGGTTTGACATCAATGACAAAAAAATGATTGAAAACATTCTTCATCAACAATCTCCCTCTTTGCAAAAATCTCCCTTCTTCAATAGTGATCTTTTCAATCAAATTTCAATAGCTAATATATCTCCTTTGAAGTCCACATCTTACCCTCAACATCAAACATTGCTCTAAGCTTCACAAAATTTTATCGAAAGATTGTATAACATTACATTATAATACATATGACTGTATATGATACTTTTATAATGAAAAAAACATCTTTCCTTTATACTAGGTCCTAATAAATAATTGATTTGGCATTGAGGCTTCCCTAATGTACAATGAACAAACTAGGAACATCATAAAATAATACATTTAAGTTCCACATGATATAATTTAAGTTACATAATAATATATCACAATTGGCCTCCAAGGAATAACCCACACCTTATCCTTCACAAGTCTTTACAAAATGAAAACCAAATTCTTCCATCACAAGCATAAAATCATGAACATGTCTCTGACCGAAATCCAATCCTACTAAACAAGATTTAACTCCATCAAAAAGATACAACACAAATAACATCGCATAGTTTCATGCACATTAGCATGCAACTATTTCTTAGAAAAACTTCTTTAACTCTTGCAAAATTCCATTTAACTATTTCTATGAACATATACATAGAATCTATAAATATCAACATATATACTCCTAACCCTACTAATAGTAACTCTATAATCACAAATCTTGCCAAAAAAAAACATGTCTTTGCAACTCTGTCTAAATAGTCTAGAAATATGATATGTTCACATCAATGATAAACTAAGTCATGAATGCAATACATAAGAGCTTCATCATCTCCTAATGCATACTAAAAATATCTATAAGGCATTCATTCCATCAAATTCTTATACTTTTAACTTTATATCAACTTTCTACTAATACACATACAAGTTAATAAAGCACATACTCCATCATTTTCTCACAAATATCACTTATTCAAGAAGATTACATGTTACTTTAATTACAAGACATAAACTTTTAAATCATGCAAGAATCTATCTATTAATGCAAGAATCTATACTATGTTTTATGCTATGTTTTAATTGATGGATTTTTTAATGGTGAATTTTTGACCATTTATGAAGAGCTCATATTTAAAATTTTCAATTTGGTAAGTGTTTCATATTCACAAATTTGATGTGTATCTAATGGTATAACTAATATTCAATCCTTTTACTTTGGATGAATATATGAATTTTGCCATGTATTTTTTACAAATTGAGGAAATTATTGGCTCTTGGATAAGTTGCAAAGATGTTGTATTGATTGGAGGTGTTCTAATTGATGATAACATATGTTCTTTTATTCATGATAGACACTTATTTTGTATATTACACTTTATTTATCAATTCAAAAAGGAAATTTGTTGATAGATTTATATATATGATCTTACATGTGTTTAATATAATGAATATATAGATCATGTCTATTTTTTCTATGTTGTATTGAGATACAAATTATTTACTAAAGATTAGTATAAAACCAATGTACATGAAATAGTGATAGAGAGAGTTACAGGTATTTTTCTATATGTTATTGGTGAACATGAATTAATGTTGAAGAGCATGGTAGAAAACTTGCTTTTGTGCATATGTATGGCAGTGAGAGGCATTTATATTAGTCTATAAAGGTCATTGATGTGTAACAAGGGGTATACCTTGTTGGAAGTCTATTGTGTTATTATAGCATGCGGATTATCATCATAAAATGTAATATTTGCATTGTAATGTATGGAAAATTTACTCTAATGATTTTATTGATGATTGTGAAGGTATGTATGCCTTATCATTATCCTATGTAATTAATTGTATATTGGGGAAACACTAATAGGATTCCTAAATTAATTATTTGTAAAGGGTGTAAAGGGAAGTTTTTTTCCTTGATTAGGATATATCTAATTTATGCACATGATGTATGGTATGAATATGATACAAGCCTTGATGATAGATTATCATAGTAGATTAGTGATGATTATAGATAGCTAGGTGACTTAAAAAGAACTATTTTGGTAAGTATGTAACACATCAATCAATTCATTCTTACTAGATATGTTATCCCCAAAGTATTATCTTTCACTTTTTGGAGCACTTTGTTAGTGGGTCTACTTGTTCTTTTAATCCTTTAATAGGGTTAGAACCTTCTAATAAGGGTTCAATGGACCTCCTAATAGGATCTATCCTTTCTATTGTACTAAATAAATTATATTTCACTCTTAACTAGGTCACATCCTTTCATAAGGAACTTATATATTCTAGTATATTTTTGTGTGGTTACCTTACCCACTAAGGTTTTTCTTCTGATCAAGGATTTTCCTATTTGATGAATCATTGTATTATTGTGTATGTTTTCTTACTATAATGCACGATTACTTTAATCATTGGTGATCAAATTTTTATGTTTGGATATAATTATATTTTCTTACAAATGATTAACCCCCCTTCCCCCTCTCAGTTGTGTGTGGATTTTATTTATTAACAATTGGTATCATAGAATTGAGTAATCATTGAGAAGGAAGTTCACTATCTTAAGGAGATCTACTATGGCTTATAGGATGGAGATTCCCTAATTTGATGATGATAACTATGAAACTTGGAATAAAAGATGCAAAAACTTCTAATTTATATGGTTATAATTATTGGTGTCAAAGATGAAAGTAATCTTCCTTCATGTGTTGATGAGGGAGATAAGATATTTTATTACAATATAATTGCAAGGGAAGCATTGGTAAGTTCCCTATCTAAATCTAAATTTAGTGATGCAAAGGAACTTGATCTAGCACATGATATTTGAGCTAGGTTAGAAAATTTATATGAAGGTGATGAATATATAAAGAAAGAAAAGTTTCAAAATTAAAAAACTAGATTAGAGAATGTAAAATGTAGGAAGATGAAACCATTTGAGCATATGTGCAAAGGATTACTAAAATTTCAAAAGGGATAAAGAGCACATGAAGAGATATAATAGAACACGGGGATTTTAAGAAAATTATTAGATCCTTAACACCACCCTATTAAAACAAGGTCAATTGAATTGAAGAAGTCATTCCTCTTATTGAAAAATTCAACACAGAAATGTTAGTTAGTTATAAGTTACAAGCTTTTAAAATTGCAAGATTGAAGGACTCCTTACCTAGGGTTGAGACTACATTTACATATAGTGCACATTTAAACAAAAAAGTATACTAACAAAGAGTGCAAAAACTAGTAATAAATATCTTGGATATTAAACAAATAAATGCAAAGAAACTAAATAAGAAGAAAGAAATATAGATGAACTTGAAGCCTTGAACATTAAGAGAAAAAAGAGGTACGAGAGTATTTAAGGGTGAGCTAACTATAGATTGTTATATATGCAAAAAAAATTGTAATTTTCTCGTCAAGATATCGTAGAAGGGAATTTAATGTTAAATCATAGATCTTAGAAGTAAAAATCTCCCAAATAAAGTTTCTATATTAGTGATGATGAGATTGAGATTGAGAATATTAACTTTGAGAATATTAATAATGAGTATGAAATAGGATTTTATCCTATTAAAGATTAAATTTGTATTAAACATGAAATAGTGCCTATTTCATATGTTGAGAAGAAGAGAGCATATTGGATTGTAGATCATGGATTTATTTACATCATATGATAGGTGAAAAGGATGGGTTTGAGGAGTTAAGAATATATGATGGAGATGTTGTTAGATTTGGTAAAATTGTGACCTACTTGATAAAATAAAAAAGTGCTATATCACTTGATAATAAGAGTAACACTAATGATGTTTTATTTGTTAATGGACTAGAACATAATTTTCTAAGTGTTGGAAAACTTGTAGAAAAGGTTTATCATTTACAATTTACTAATAAGAAAATCCAAATAAGCAAGGAAATGTGATGCATGAGCATCCTATGGCTGTTTACAATTCTACATGTTGGGGGTATTTGGTTTAGAAGTTGTGGACTTAGTCACCAAAGGAGTGGTGCTCAATCATATTGAGCATAGTTTATGACTGGGAGCTTGACATACTCTAGGAGCTTGGCATACTCTATGTTCCTCAACAATCCTTGGGAGCTTGACATGGTCTTTAGAGCTTGACATGGTCTTTGAAACTCGACATGGTCTTTGGAACTCGACATGTTATGTGGAGCTTAGTATGCACTGGGAGCTCAGCAGTACTGTTGTGGTGCCTACTACATCTAATTCAAGAAATTCACTTACCTAAGGGTAGCTATTACTATGGTGAATTTAAAAAAAATCCTAAGGTATCCATTGGATAGGCTCATCTTATTGGAAATTGCAAGACAACTCATATCTGCATATGAAAAAATGAGGAAACAACATAAGGAGACATGAGTATGGCCCATTACTATAGGTTCATTTGAAGTAAAGAATAAGCAAGACATCATGACTTTTGATGTAGAATGGGATCAATATCTCTTTGAAGATTACAACTCCCCTCATCAATTTTTTTATAATATTGGTAGAGTTTAGCTTTTGGCAAGGAAGAAATTAGGTCAAGAAGATGCAGTAGAAGATCATTGGATCAATGCGATAAATGAATATTATATTCGAATAAGGGATTATTGTAGGATGACTCTATATCTGGTAGGAAGCATCTTCAAGATAAATATCCCACTAAAGATTGTCCAACAAGACACTCAAGATGTCTTGGATCCCTTGTACAATCGTGACAAGATATTTGATAGGCCAATCATGAATGGAAAGATTGATGGGGAAGAGAATGAAGATATCAATCATAGGGTGAGACATATAATCCAATTGACAAGGGACTAGATCAAGAAGCCCCTTAAGCTAGACCCAATTCCTCAAACTATCACCTTCCAAGCCATAACGCACCCAAAAAATGGTAAAGGTGCAAAAGTTACAGTTCCAACATTCCCTGCCCAATCTCCAATTAGGCCAAAAATGGTATATAAACATGACAAGGATGTTGGGTAATTTAGAGTGGACAAAGGCAAGAATAAAAGGAAAGAGATTCTCCTCAGCAAGCTAAGCCCAAGGTTGAAGAAACTAAATCCCAATAGGTAGCTCAAGCACCTAAGAACCAAGAGGCTCAAAATGAAGAAGCAACTGAAACTCAGTATACTCCACAAGTACCTTTTCCAAAATAGGAAGAGGAGCAAGAACATGAAACAGAGTAGGAAGAAAAGGAGGTGCAAGAGAAATAAGCCTCTCCCTTAGCTACTAAGAAAGCTAGGGTTAGACCTATGGTCAAAAGCACTAGAAGGCAGAAGATACAAAGAAAGGTTATACCTATTCCTCTAGTCCTGGAAACCATACCAAACATGGATGAAGAGAACAAAGAAGATGAAGAAGGTAATCTCCCATTGAATTAATGGATGTGCTTGGAAAGCGCTACCCAGGAAGAGAAAAGGAGAAGTTCCACCATTACACCACCATATATTCCTACAAAAACTATTGAGTTTACAACTTGAAAGGATGAGAAACAATAGTGGATGGATGAGAAAGAGGAGCAGGGAACAAATATTTTCAACATATCTAATTTAAATTTTATGTTAGTAGGAACTAAAATGGTGGGTGACAAAATATGGGATACACCCACAAACCAACCTTTGTAGAGGATTTGAACCAAATGCCACCTCTACCACAAGGATCTGTTGGTACCTCACCACCATCATTTTAGAATTCATCATTTTTGGACAAAATACCAGCCACTCCTCTCCCTCCTATTACTAAAGAAGAATGAGTAGGTTATGAAGAAGAGTTGGAACGAAGGCCAATCGATGCAGTATCTAATGCAGAGAAAAATGCAACGAAAGAAAACACAATAGGAACCAACACCGGCAAGATAATAAAAATTCTTCTAATTAATTTATCAAATGAACTATACATACACTTTCTCTCCTATAGATTTCTTCTCCTTGTGACTTCATATCTAAAAAATTTGTTCAAAAACTTGCCTAAACCTAAACCTAAAAAATCTATTTATACTTTCTATGACAGTCTGTAGAACATTCTAGATTATTACAATATAGAAAATTCTAGATTAATATAGAATAGGGAAGAATGACCCCACAAAGGTCTGAACAAATTCCAAGAAAAGATCTTATCCTAATGACAAAATTAGAATAAATTTCTTAGTTAGCTTGTGCATAAAACTTGACCTAAATACTTTATGTGGGTGCTCCTACACCATACTTCCCAGGAAATTTTATCTCAAGCCCACTTGAGATGAGCTCTTGTAGAGTGGTACCATGATTCTTGATATCTTGTTCAGTCATCCACACAACATCTACATCTGAATAACCTTTAAGTTTTACCAAATACTTCTTGGACTCCTTTCCTCTTCTCTGCTTTATGACTTTGGTGTCAAGTATCCTTTCTAGTTGTGGTGTTTGCTTAAATGGTAGATGTTGAATGTATTCTATATCAACAATCTATCCTATATCAATTTCTTCAGTGGATGCTTTGAATGGTGTGAGGTCTGCTATGTTGCAGATGGGAGAAATGCCAATCTCAAGTGGAAATTGAATCTCATAAGCATTTGGTCCAAACTTCTTTAATATTTGACAAGGACGTAGTTCTCTCAACATAAGTTTGGTAAATTTACCTTTTGGTAGCCTCTCCTTCTTGAGATTTACCCATACTAAATCTCCCACTTCAAATTCTAAGTGTCTTCATTTCTAATCTGCATGCTTCTATTACTTGTCAAAGGTTTGTTTGTGTTGTGCTTTGACTTCATCCTGGATTTCTTTAATGGTAGTAGCAAATTCTTCTCCTTAGGCATTAACTTGTTGCTGGGAACTCATATCTCTTAACTCAAAAATCCCTCTAGGATGAATTTTGTTTACCACTTGAAATGGTGACTGTCCTATACTTCTATTGATGGAGTCATTATATGCAAATTCAGCTTGGGGTAGGATTACATCCCATTTTTCTGCATGTTGTCTTGTGAGTGTTCTTAACAAATTGCCCAATGTTCTATTAAGTACCTTTGTTTGGCCATCAGTTTGAGGGTGGTAGGCTAATGAGAATGATAAATTGGTTCAAATTTTCCTCCATAAAGTTCTCCAAAAGTGTGCTACAAACTTCACATCCCTTTCTGAAACTATGTTGAGAGGTAGCCCATGAATCCTTATGTCTTCCTTGAAAAAGAGATCTGCTATATAAGAAGCATCATTGCTCGACTTACATGGTAAGAAGTGAGCCAATTTGTTGAACCTATGTACTACAACAAATACACTATCATTCCCTTTTTGTATTCATGGCAGCCCCATTACAAAATCCATCATTATTCTTTCCCAAGGTCTAGATGGTATTGGCAAAGGTTGGTAAAGCCCTACATTTTTAGTCCTTCCTTTGGCCCTTTGACAAATCATACATGTTTCCACAAAGTTTCTAACATTAGTTTGAAGTTTAGGCCAATAGTAGTACCTTCTAACCAATTCTAAGGTTTTATTCAAACCAAAATGTCCACCCATTGTTCTACTATATTTCTCTTTGATAATGTTTGTTCTCATAGAGCACTTGGGTACACATGGTTTTCCTCCTTTGAAAAGAAGTCTATCTTGTATCAAAAAATTAGGAAAATCAACATGGTATCTTTCACCAAACTCCATACATACCTTGTAGATGTCACCAAAATCTAGATCTGCTACATACATGTCCTTGAGTGCTTCAATTCCCACACTTTCTAGCTATATCTAGGAGAAAGTCAAATTCCTTCTACTAAGAGCATCAGCAACCTTGTTTGATATGCCCTTCTCATGCTTGATGGTGAAGGTATATGCCTGTAAATACTCCATCCATTTCATGTGCCTATGACTTAATTTGTCTTGGCTATTCAAAAAACTAAGTGTTTGGTTATCAATATACACAAAAAACTCCTTTGGCAACAAGTAGTGTCTCCACCTTTTGAGAGATTGAACCAATGCATACATTTCTAGGTCATATGAAGAGTATTTATGTTTGGCTTCATTGAGTTTTTCACTTGAGAAAGCCACTAGTTTTCCTTCTTGACTAAGAACTGCTCCTATAGAAACCTTGTTGGCATCACATTCTACTTGGAAAACTTTGTTAAAATTAGGTAAAGAAAGAATTGGCTTCTCACTAACCTTTTTCTTAAGCAATTCAAAATCTTTATTTTCTGATTGACTCCATGCAAACTTACACTTCCTTCCTCCTTTAAGTTTCTAACATAGGAGCACATATATGACTGAAATTTCTTATGAATTTCCTATAAAATGTAGCAAGACCATGAAAGCTTCTAACATCTCCAACTATTCTTAGGGGTGGCCAGGATAGTATAGCACTTACCTTTTCTTTATCCATCTTCAAGCTACCTTGGGAGATCACAAAACCTAGATATGTCGGCTCCTCTTGCATAAAAAAACACTTTTCCAAATTTATTACTAATTTCTCATCATGAAGTCTTCTCAAAACCATGTCAATGTGCTCTAGGTGTTCTTCCTTTGTCTTTCTAAAAATTAATTTGTCATCTATATATACTATGACAAACTTACCATGAAGTCTTTGAGTATTTCATTCATAAGTCTCATGAAGGTACTAGGAGCATTAGAGAGTCCAAATGACATTATATTCCATTCATATAATCCATCATTGGTTTTGAATATGTCTTCCACTCATCTCCAACTCTTATCCTTATTTGATGGTACCCACTTTTTAAGTCAATCTTGAAGAAATACTTTGCACCTCCCAAAAAATCAAGAAAATCTTCAATTCTTGGCATTGGAAACCTATATCTGATTGTAGTCTTATTAATGGCTCTAGAATTAATGCACATCCTCTAGGTTCCTTCTTTCTTGGGTGCCAAAATAGTAGGTACATCACATGGGCTTAAGCTTTTCATAATCAAGCCAGAATCAAGTAACTCCTTTATTTGTCTAGCAATCTCTTTATTTTGTTGTGGTGTCATCTTGCGTGCAGCCTTATTGGGTAAACTAGCTCCAAGAATGAAATCAATACAATGAGTAATGTCTCGTATAGGTGGTAAAGATTTTGGCATACCTTTCAAAATCAAACCTTCATATTTATACAAAATTTCTTTCACTTCATTAGGAATTGCCTTCTTTGTTTCAACCTCCTTTCTATCATTTCCAATAGGTTCTTGTGGTTGTGGGTTAGGCATCGAAAGAGAAAAAGGCTTAGGTTCATCCTTCATGTCCCATAAGAATTCCTTTTTATCAACCATCATAATTTTGGCTTCCCTCTCTTTATTTTCTTCCACTTCCTCATGATCAGTAAATGGAATCAATCTAATCACCTTTCCATCCTTCTTTATGGTGTATGTATTGAGTTTTCCATCATGTTGTGCCTACAAATCATACTACCTTGGCCTACCAAATAATAGGTGGCATGCAACCATGTCAACTTTATCACACAAAATTATGTCCTTATACTTTCCAATCTGAAAATCAACCCATGCTTGCTCATTTACAAGAGTTTGTTGACCCTTTGTTAGCCATGAAACCTTATAAGGAAAAGGATGAGGTATTCTACTAAGTTTTAACTTCTCAACCATCTCAAGAGAAACTAAATTCTCAATAGATCCTAAATCAATAATGAGTTTACATACCTTACCTCTAGATTTGCAAGCAGTCCTAAAGATAGTTTTCCTTTGTGGTGGTTCCATGGTAGTAGGCACTTTCAAAAGTATTATTCTCATCATTAAACTTTCTTCTCTTTTAGGTACACTATCTAATTCAGCCATCTCCTTATCTTGGTATTCATCATCTTGTACCAAATGTGCTCTTCTTTCACCTTGTGAACTTGAACTAGCTCGATCTGGACATCTAGATGCATAATGTCCCTCCTTATTGTAATTGAAACAAACAATTGGGCTCACCCTTCTGCCACCAAACCCACCTCTTGAATTGCCTCTTCTACCTCTAAAGTTAACTCTAAAATTTCCTTTGCTTTGATTGGTTTCTTGCTTTATCTCCTTATGATCTTCCTAGTTTTGTCCTCTTCCTTGGAAATTCTCTCTTCCCCTTTGATTTCTTCCTCTTCCTCTACTATTTTTTTCTTTCCTTCTTTTCAATTTGGTTTCCACCTTCAATGCTAGTTGATAACACTTATGTACTATATCCAGACATAATAAATTAAGTTCTTCTTGAATGTTCAACCTCAATCCATTGAGATATCTAGCAACTTTTACACTTTCACATTTACTCTGCTTTGCCCTCAGGCTTAGTTTTGGAATTCTTCAGTATAGGCAGTGACATCTAGCTCCTTTTGTCTTAAACTTTGTCTCCTTCAATGAAGTTGGATTTCATAATCCTCAGGTAAGTATGTTTCTCTCACCTTTCCGCACATCCTTTCCCACAAAGTTATCATGTTCTTACCTTCTTTGACCCTTTCTCCCTGAATGAAATTCCACCAAGTGAGGGCTGGTCCCTTCAACTTTGACTTGGAAATTTTTACCTTATCCTTTTTTGCTATATTTTCACATTCAAAATGGTTGTTCAAGTCTTCTATCCAATCCACAATAGCATCAACATCCATCTTTCCTGAGAAGATGGGTAGGTCACCTTTGGCATCCTTCTTACTAACTCTTTCAAGGGCTTCTATAAAGTATTTTTGGTCTGTAGGTAAGTTAACCACCTCCTACTCAGGGGTATCCTCTTCTTCCCCTTCTTCCTCTTGCTTTGAGGAAACCTTTGTTTTGTTTTCCATCTGGCCCTTCATCTTCTCAAATTCATCTAATAACCACTTATTGATTTTCTCCTATTCTTGCACCTTATTTTCTAGTTCAGCATTGGTGACATGTTCGATGTTTCAGCTTCTGACTCTAATCTAGACATAAAATCTAATTGCCTCAGGAGCTTTCCACAAGCTCTAATACCAAAAATGATGTAGAGAAAAATGCAATGGAAGAAAATACAATAGGAACCAACACCAGCAAGATAATAAAAAATTTTCTAATTAATTTATCAAATGAACAATACATACACTTGCTCTCCTACATATTTCTTCTCTCTATGACTTCATATCCAAAAATTTTGTTCTTCAAAAACTTTCACTAAACCTAAATCTAAAAATTCTAGTTATACTTTCTACAATAGCCTACAGAAAATTCTAGATTATTACAATATAGAAAATTCTAGATTAATATAGAATAGGGAAGAATGGCCCCACAAGGGTCTAAAAAAATTCCAAGAAAAGATCTTATCAAAGAACCTGTGATCCAAGTTTCAAGTTGTGATCCAAGTTTCAAGTTTTTTTGACATGTTTCAAGTTGTTTTTACATATCAAAGAACTTGTGATCCAAGTTTCAAGTTGTTTTGACATGTTTTGACTAGGTTTTGAATGTCTCAAAGTTGGTGAGTTGTCTCTATTGTAAATATGCATATTGTTCATATTTTCGGGTAGCCTTGTTTGACCAATTATAACTTTGACCTAGTTGATCTGACTAAGAAAATTTATTTTGCATTTCATTCTAGAGGTCACATCTTTCCACATTCTTGATTTGAGCTTATGATGAATCCATTTGACCAGTTTTCAAACACAATTCTGAATTTAATTTATAACTTTTGACTAGTATCATGAAACACAGATTGGTCGGTACCCCTATTCATGATGTTATAACTTTAAATTAGTGATGGCCTAGATCAAATGGATTGTACCCATTACTCCAAAAATACTTCGAGTGTGCCAGTTTGTAAACCTTGATGAATCTATTAGCACACTTACCCAAGGCCATTCCATATGACAAAAACACTTTTTTACTAATGTTTCCAATCCTACAAATCTATGTAGCCAACTTTAGACACTCACCAAATGTGTCCCATGATTTTTCATGAGCCCAAATCATAGAATTATATTCACCTCATGGAAATGAACTAACTCCCAAATTTTGAAGCCTTCAAACATCTGTTTTCCCACTTTTTGAAGCCAAAACCAAACGTAATTTCCAGTTTTCTAACAGGTTGATTTGTAGATAGTTTTAATTGCATAACTTTGAAGGTTGATATCTTTTGATTCTAATGTCTTCATGTGATGAGATATGATATGGTGTAAGAATGTGGAACAGCATATCAAGACATCAGCTTTTAGAGCCCAGTTACCTATTTGGGTCAGTTTTTAAAGCCAGTCAACAGGCCTTGTTAGCAAAAAATCATAGTTCACAGAAGGGGGTGAAATGTTTTTAAAAGTTATATTCAAGAGTTTGAATTTAATTCCAATAAATACTAAGGTCTTAATGGAATAATTGGAAGGGTCTTCTATTTTAGTTCAATTTTTTTTTAGCTAGACCCACTTTGGGGCCTAACTGATTTTATCAGTTGCTTAGAGTCATGATAGTACTAGCTTTGCTAATGTTTCCTTCAGAATTGATTGAAATAGTCTTTTATTATATGGTTTTAAGGATGAATTCATTTTAAAATATGTTAGCATTTGTGTAGAGTCCATGCCTCAATGGTGATGCAACAATAATAGATTTTTGAGATCCTCATAGGCAGAGCATTGGAATTATTACAAAGCCATGTTAAGAGCATTGCAAATAAGAGGCAAACAAATGAAAAGACTCATACAAGCTCAAGGAAAGAAACTAAAGTTCATAATGCAAGATGAATTGTAGAGTTTGAAATTGACACCCATGACCGAGTTTGTTGCTAGCATGTCTAACATTTTGCAAAGGAGCTACATTTAAGTGCAAATTTTCATTTTACAAAAGTCAGTAGATGTTTTAATGGATGATGCCTAGAGAGAGTACATGTGACCCCTTCTTGCAAAAAATTTTTCACTACCTCCACCTGCAAACAAAGGATTGATATATTTAGCATGGACTTAGCACTCCAGAGGAGCAATCACATGATGAACAAGAGAGGAATAGATCTTCAATTATGGAGATAGCAATTGGAGATAGCACCCCACATTAGGGAAATGGTGTGAAAAGTTTTCAAAGAGCAATCCATGTTTTGGTAGGAAGCCACAACATGGCATAGGGAAAACTATAGTAAACGTTGAGCACCTAGAGGAGGGAGCACAAGAGAAAGCCACAAAGAAGCATCCCACACTGCCAGAATAGAGTGTTCAATTGTAGCAAGGTAGAGATGAGCTCCATGCCAGAATTTGTTGCATCCACATCTATAGGAAGATCATGATCATGGCACTAAGAGATGAAGTCATCAGCAGAAGGGGAAGCGATTTGCATAAGGGAGGAGCTAAAGTTGCAACATGAATGTTGAGAGGCCCATGTAAATCAGTAGCCTTGGCTCCCTCTCTAGAAAGGATACATCAATAAATAGCAAGAAGCCTATGGAAAGGTAGAAAAACAACCTACAATTGTGCCTGAACACTCATGGCTACAAGAAAACTACAGGATAGGAGCAATGCCCATGGCAAGAAATTATACACCACTAGAAGGATATTTGAAAATAATGAATCATTTGTTCTTCTACATTGTGGATGTCTGGTCCTCAAATCAACTCACGCATCTTTCTAGCCTCATTTAGTAGTGGTGTATTGAGGATGCCCAAGGGGATGTATCTTCTATGGATGTCTACATTTCAAAAGTGGGGTGGTCTTTGTCTTTTATCCCACATCGGAGGCATGGAGGTAATATTATATTTTTATAAGTCCAAAGGCTCGATGTTATAGTGTCTTCAAAGACACATTGTTGCTCATGAGCTTCCACCTCCAAGAGCCTCATCATGAGATCGAAGATAGGAACAAAATGCCCTATGATATTACAACTGGCATAATGTTAGGAATGTGGAGCATAAGTTTTACGATGCTACAATGGGCCTCTTGTTGTGTGATCAGGAGATGCAACAAGAGTTACTACAATATTACGATTGGGTGCCCATCGTATTGTCAAAAAGGTCAAAAATATGATGGAAGATGCTACGAAAAGGGTAATATCTTAAGATATTATGATTTGAGATTTAATTATGATTTAAGATTTAAGATTTAAAAGGTGAGTTTGTCATGAGATCAAAGATTGAATTTGAAGGCTTTTGTGATGCTATGACAAATGAAGTTGTTGTGGGAGGATTGAAGATTGACTAATTAATTAATGTATTTATTAATGTTCATAATATCGTAGAAGGGGGAGTTCTGCATGGATATCATGAAAATGTATAAATTTCAAAACATTCAAATGTTGTGTAAATGGATGCAGGGCCTATCTAAGTAGTTGACGAATTAGAAATTGACACTTGGCATTGGTCGATTGGGGGAAATAGAAAATTAATATAAAAATGAAAATATCAAAGCTTTTCAATGCATCAATTTCAAATGATGAAAGTCTTTAATAAATTAAATGTTTTATATAGTTTATACTATATAAACTTTAAAAAAATTCATTTTAAGTTTTGTTCATAGCCCAGGAGCCAAAATTTTGAATCGACCATAAGGGCACAATTTTTGTGCAAAATATACAATGTAGCATACCAACGAAACTGGGAAGAAATGAATTTTCCATTTTTGCAATCAATTTTTGCATAGGTGTTAACCAGAGGTAGCTACAGGAGGTTTTGTGATTCTAGGAGCTTCTTGATGAAAATTGTAGATTTATATTTCTAATTTGAAGTGAGATTAGAGATAGCCATGAGGGAATATCAATTTCAACAACATCAGAGAAGATTTTTTCAGAGGGACACGTGTCAATTTTAGATGGCAATTCTAGAAATATCTTCTCTTCTATATATTATTCCTCTCGGCTCATTGTAAGGGTTCCAATTTTTTAAGATTTTTCTAATGATTGTGAGACTAGATTGGTTCCAGAGTTGGAGAATTTCCTAACTACTATGATACCATCCTCAATATTCCTCTATTATGTACTGTAGTAGTGTATTTCTTTTTGAAGGATTTTAAGATATATAGTCATCTTTTGGTGTTATTTTCAAAATTTTGACATATAGATGATGTATTGTTTTCAATGAAATTAAAACAAGAACTTCATTTCTTTAGTTTCATTCTGATTCTCATCCCCTTCCTCTATTATCTGCAATCTTTTATGTTTGAGAACAAAAAGCTTAAACTCATTTGCAATCCTTTAAGGTTATATGTCTAGATAAATTTGCCAGTGGAACAAAGATCCATGTAAATGCTTGTTTACATTGATATGATTGTGGGTTACACCAGGAGGATATGACCATAAGTATGAGATATTTTATGAAGATTGATGTCTATTTGCAAGTTAGATAGATAGATCAAATGTCTAGATATACAAATATACTTTAGGTGTCAATGTGTATGTTAAGGTTTAGTTGATGCCCAATGGGTAACGGACTGGTCAACTTAGAGATTGTATGTTCTCTATTTTTGAATACCTAGGGTATGCTGAGATCCAAATTATCAATCGAATATCTTTCCCTTTATGTTTAAGAGTTGAAAGAGTTTTCTCTCACTTGGTTTATTAGGTTCATGTTCTCTATTATAAGCTATTTCATGACCATGAATGCTTGGATAAACATAGAAGATGAAGGAGTTTTATCTATTATTGAGATTCAATTATATGTCTTTACACTGGTACCATATAAAGAATCTAAGGTCCACCTACCTAGGTCCTGCAGAGCCTGAAGAAGAAGAAGGAATTATCCTTATAGTTGACCCAAGATCAACAATCAAGTGCATCCATTGTAGGAAATTGCTAGCCTTAGATTTATTGGTCTAGTTTCTTGGTTATTTTCAAATTTGTTAAATCAGGAGCCAACAAAATGGTGACTCTTTTGGGGACACACAAGTTGTAAATGCTTGATAGGGAGCTATAAATCTCTAATATATTGTGCATATTTAGTTTGGTATGCAAGGTTTTGTGTTTCCCTGTAATGTTTTATCCAAAATAGTAGTAGCTCTAAAGGTTGAACAAAAATTGTATTATCACTAGTGATTCCATCATTAGTTAGTTCAGCTAGGAAGTGTTTTCAAAGTGTTGTAGTGTTCAGAGTCTAGAATGAATAAGCATGGTTTGTTCTCTGTTTTCAAGATTGTAAATCTATAAGAGTGGTTTGATGATTTGTATTTCTCCTACCATTGAAAGTTTGGTTTAGATTTTTCAAGTAATAAATCTTGTTTTATATTCTCATATTTATGTGTGGCGGCTTTGTCTCTATACCAGTATATCCTAGTTGATTTCAAGTTTTAAAAGTTGAAGGACTTTCAGTTGTAAGGGCAGATTTGAAGCTCTTGATAGTTTCTTGGAAAAGAAGTGTTTCTTGATTAAGGTTTAGTGTTGTTGCATCTATTGTCAAAAGAAATTTGAATTTTCAAAGTAAATCACTACTATGATTTGATTTTTCTCTTCAAGGAGGTGGTGGTTGTACAAGGTTTTCATTAGTGTGTGAAGAAGTATCAGTTCACATTTGTGCCAGAATTGGCAAAGGAAAGTTTTCAGCATTAGCACTTGAGGTATTTTATTTTCATGATGTTGTTCTTTTCATGAAAGAAAATGGTATATGTATGTGTTCTCCATCAGGTGATTTTCAGCACTGGGAGGAGGAGAATAGTGTGATAAGTCTTATACACTTCATTGTAATAAGTTTCAGTTTGTTGTATAAATTTTTGTGAAGTTTTTGAAGAGATTCATTTGGTAGAAGGTTATAGGCCTACTACAAATTAAAAATTAGGATTATTATTATTGATGAGTGTTAAGGCTGTGAAGAATGAAAAGTTTCCTTTCATCAAGTATGTAGCTAGGTAATTATATTTGTAGATCTTTCTCTAACAAGAGATACATTTCATTATGCTTTGATGGTTTTTATGGTTTCCCAAATGTCATTCCTAATGATATTAGAAAAAAATTTCCTAAATTCAGTGAAAACCATATTGTTTTAGCTATTCATCATGTTCAAGTTTTTAGTGATTTGATGGGTGACTATGAGATTGCTCATGAGAATGTGCACATGTATTTCAGACTTTGATAGAAATGAGAAATGTGATTATATTATAGATCAAGGATTAGCTACATCCGCGAGTTCTTGTAATGATAATTATGTACATGATGATGTTACTAATGTTTTTAGACATGAAGTTGCTACATCTAGATATCAGTCTTGTACAAGTCAGGAGGCTGAGAGTTATGTCTCTAATGATGAGTTTGATCTTGCTGATCCAACATTTCATGGAGAGGTAACACAAGATGAAGAATGTGAATCACATTTATCTAAGTCACAGTTAGAAGAACAGAATGCTGAAAGTGATCATATAAGTGAGAATGATGAAGGAAGTGATGATGAGATGTCTTCATATAAGTCATATGTAATAGGAGAAAAAGAAAGCAATGATGGAAGTGAACATTCATATGAAAGTGAAGGTATGATTTCTTTTCTTGAATCTAAAAGTGAAAATGCATCTCAGTATTTGCATTATACAAATCAGTTACTCAATGAAGAATTTGAGAGTACTTTGTCCTCAAGTTATGAAGATAAAGAAGTGGTGAATCCAATTCATGCTAATGAATTTGAATATTAAGATCTCAAGTAAGGTTTGTCAAGTGTTTTTACATTAGACAATAAAGTTGCAGCATGTAGTGAAGGGTTTAGGAATGAATCATGGTCTATCCATAATGATTATCCTAAACAAGATAATGAAGAGAATGTAATTATGGATAGTATATGCATGGTCAAAGAAATAGAAAGTGAGTCTTCATCTAGTTCTATTTTTTCTTTATATGTTGAGAGTCTCCATGAAGATGAAATGGGTAGTGAGTTTAAGGTTTATACCAATTCTTTATATGATGAAGATTTTGATGATGATTAGCCCATCTTTTGTCAAAATGTTCAAAGAAGATCCTTATATGGAGTTAGGAATTCATTGTTTGAAGAAGACACATAATTCTCAGATTTAGTTGAGTTAGGTGCAAATGGTGACACACTGTCATACTACTATAACAAATCAGGATTTTGTTTCTTCATTTATGATAGTGAATATTCTAATGAAGTTGATTTGTGAGCTTGAAGATGAGGTGCTTGATGCATTTTTCTTTGAAAATAAGCCAACACTTCATAATAAGTTTTATGATGATTCATATAAGGTGAAAACTAATCAACATTTCAATTGCGATAATGATGGTGAGGAAAATCAACATATGCATGAAAATTATTTATTGAAATTATGCCTCCACCTTGCAAGGAATTTTATGATGAATGCTTTAATGTGACTGATCCATTTGCTAATTGTGAAGAATCAATGGAGATCCCTAGATCAATTTTAGTCATTAACATGAATAGTTTTGGTGACTATAAATTTGAATACTCATTTGAAAGTGAACAGGCTATACATAGAGATACACATTTCCAAGGTGTGTCTAATCCTTTTCCCAAATTTGATAGCATGCATAATTCATCTTTTGAAGACAATTATCAGTTTGATCTTGGTATATTTAAGCATGCTTACCCATATTTTCATAGTGAGCATTATCTTTAAAATGTCCCTAGTGTGAACTATGAAAGTTAGGAAAGTTATTTTGTTTTGCCAACTGAGCTAATTGAGAATTTTGTTGTGTTTGGTGAAATTGATGAAAAAAAAATTATAGCTTACCTCAGAGAGAAATAAATGAGAATCAAGTGTTTGATAGAGGTAAGAAGTTTGGAGAAGTTTTTGTGGCCCGGGGTCACCATATTGTATAAATAAAATAGATTCCTTGTTTTTAGTTAGTTGTTCAGAGAAAATTTTTGTCAGAATGGTCTACTTCTTCCAGAGATCTGATTTCTTGCCATGCGTGCAAGGGACATGCAACCCCAGATAGAGCCATTGATGGGACTCAAATTTGTATTTCCCATTGTGAGTGTCCATTCCAAATTTTGAGTTACTTTGAGTGTTATAAATGCTTTTCATGCATATGTAACTGGCTATCATTTCAAGGCCTAAGTGGTGTTTCAGTTGTCTAACACCCTTCATTTGGCATATGCATCTATTTAATATTGTTATTTTGTCATCTTTATTCATTCTGCAAAGTTCTATTTTGAGCTAGTGTCATAATTCATAATTCTGCCAAAGTATCAAAAAGTGATAAGAGGGCATGCTTGCATTTGAATATCTAATACTTGGTTAAGATTCATGACTCACCACTTTGAGGATATTTAATATGAATATAAAAGAACCTATGTTCCAATTTTTAAGTCATTTCAACATGTTTTGACTAGGTTTTGAATGTCTCAAATTTGGTCAGTTGCCTCTATTGTAAATCTGCATATTGTTCATATTTCTGAGTAGCCCTGTTTGACCAATTATAACTTTGACCTAGGTGATCTTACTGAGAAAATTTCTTTTGCATTGCATTCTAGAGGTCACACACCTTATAAGTTACTAATTTTAGCTTATGATGAATCTGTTTGATCAATTTTCAAACGTGATTCCAAATGCAATTTATACCTTTTGACAGGTGTCATGAAACACAAATTGGTCAGTACCACTATTCGTGATGTTATAACTTTAAATCTGTGATTGCTTGGATCAAATGGATTGTACCCCTAAATTCTACTTTGAAAATGCTTTAAGTGTACCATTTTGTAAACATTGAAGAATCCATCAGCACACTTTCCCAGGTCCATTCCATTTGCAAAAAACACTTTTTTATTGATGTTTCCAGTCCTCCAAATCTAGGTAGCCAACTTTAGAAGCTTTCCAAATGTGTCGCATGATTCATCATAAGCCCAAATCATGAAATTATATTCCCCTAATGGAAATGAACTAACTCCTCGATTTTCAAGCGTTCAAACATCCATTTGCCCAATTTTCAAAGCCAAAACTAAACACAATTTCTAGTTTTCTAATAGGTTGATTTTTAGATAGTTTTAATTAGGTAACTTCAAAGGTCAATATTTTTTGACCCTAATGTCATCATGTGATGAGATATGATAGGGTGCAAGAATGCAAAACAGACTATTAGCATATCAGCTTTCAGAGCCCAATTACCTGTTTGGGTCAGTTTTTAAAGCTAGTCAATAGGCCCTGTTAGTAGAAAATCACAGTTTGTAGAAGGGGGTGAAATGTTTTTAAAAGTTTTATTCAGGGGTTTGAGTTTGATTCCATTCAATACTAAGGTCTTAGTGGAATAATTGGAAGGGTCAATTGTTCTAGTTCAAAATTTTTTAGCCAAACCCACTTTGGGGCCTGACTGATTTCATTAGTTGCTCAGAGTCATGACAGTACTAGCTTTGCTAATGTTGCCTTTAGAAGTGATTGAAACAATCTTTTACTATATGGTTTTAAGGATGAAATCATTTTAAAATATGTTAGCATTTATGTAGAGTTCATGCCTCATTAGTGATGCCGCAATAATAGATTTTTGAGGTCCTCATAGGCAGAGCTTTGGAATGATTACAAAGCCATGTTGAGAGTATTGCAAATAAGAGGCAAAAAAATGGAAAGGCTCATACAAGCTCAAGGAAAGAAACTGAAGTTCATAATGCAAGATGAATTTTGGAGTTTGAAATTGATGCCCATGACTGAGTTTGTTGTGAGCATGTCCAACATTTTGCAGGGGAGCTACATTTAAGTGTAGATTTTCATTTTATGAGAGTTAGTAGATGTTTTGATGGATGACACCTAGAGAGAGTACATATGACCCCTTCTTGCAAACAATTCCACCTCCGAACAATGGATTGATATATTTATCATGGACTTAGCACTCTAGAGGAGCAATCACATGATGAACAACAGAGGGATAGATCTTTAATTAGGGAGATAGCAGTTGGAGACAACACCCCACATCAAGGAAAAGTGTGAAAAGTTTTCAAAGAGCAGTCCACATTTTGGTAGGAAGCCACAACATGGCATAGGGTAGACTATAGTAAAAGCCAAGCACCCACAAGAGGCAATACAAGAGAAAGTTGTAGAGAAGCATCCAACACCACTAGAATAGAGGGTTCAACCACAGGGAGGTAGAGATGAGCTCCATGCCAAAATGTGGAGCATCCACATCTATAGCAAGACCATGACCATGGCACCGAAAGAGGAATTCGTCCATGACAGGGGAGGCAATTTGCATAAGGGAGGAGCTAAAGCATAGCATGAATCATGAGAGGCCCACATAAATCAAGAGCCTTACCTCCCTCTCTAGAAAGGAGACACCAATAAATAACAAGCAGCCCATGGAAGGGTAGAAAAAATAACCTGCAAGTTCCTGAACACTCATGACTACAAGAAAACCATAGGATAGGAGTAATGCCCATGGCAAGAAATTATACACCGCTAGAAGGATATTTGAAAATGATGAATCATTTTTTCTTCTACATTGTGGATGTCTGGTCCTCAAATCAACTCACCCATCTTTCCAACCTCATTCAGCAGTGGTGTATCGAGGATGCGCAAGGTGATGTATCTACTATGGATGCCTGCATTTCAAAAGTGGGGGTGTTCTTTGTCTTTTATCCCACTTCAAAGGTGTAGAAGTAATACTATATTTTTATAAGTTCAAAGGCTCCAGGTTATAGAGTTTTCAAAGACACATTGTTGCTCACTAGCTTCCATCTCTAATAGCCTCATTGTGAGATCAAAGATAGGAATGAAATGCCTTATGATATTATGATTAGCGTAATGTTAGGAATGTGGAGCATAAGTTTTTCGATGCTACAATGGGCCTCTTGTCATGTGATTGGGAGATATTATGATTTAAGATTTAAATAGTGAGCTTGTTGTGAGATCAGAGATTGAATTCAAAGGCTTTGCGATGCTATGAGAAATGAAGTTCTTGTGGGAGGATTGAAGATCGATTAATTAATTAATGTATTTTTAATGTTCGTAATATCGTAGAAGGGCGAGTCTAGCATGGATATTATGAAAATGCATAAATTTCAAAGCATTCAAATGTTGTGTAGATTGATATAGGGCATGTCTAGGTAGTTGATGAATGAGAAATCAACATGGGCCTCTTGTTGTGTGATTGGGAGAAATTATAATTTAAGATTTAAATGGTGAGTTTGTCGTGAGACTGAAGATTGAATTTGAAGGCTTTGCAATGCTATGACAAATGAAGTTGTTGTGGGAGGATTGAAGATTGATTAATTAATTAACGTATTTATTTATGTTCATAATATCATAGAAGGGGGAGTCTAGCATGGATATTATGAAAATACATAATTTTCAAAGCATTAAAATGTTGTGTAGATGGATGTGGGGCCCATTTGGGCAGTTGATGAATGAGAATCGACACTTGGCATTGGTCAATTGGGGGAAATGGAAAATTAATATAAAAATGAAAATATCAAAGCTTTTCAACACATCAATTTCAAATGATGAAAGTCTTTAATACATTAAATTTTTTATATAGTTTATACTATATAGACTTAAAAATTTTCATTTTAAGTTCTGTTCATAGCTTGGGAGCCAAAATTTTGAATCAACCGCAGGGGTATGATTTTTGTGTGAAATATGTAGTGTAGCATATTGACGGAACTGTGAAGAAATGAATTTTCCATTTTTGCAATTAGTTTTTGCACAGGTGTTAACTAGAGGCAACTACAAGGGGTTTTGTGATTCTAGGAGCTTCTCAGTGAAAATTACAGATTTATGTTTCTAGTTTGAAGTGAGATCAGAGATAGCCATCATTTCATCAGTTTTGATTTCATTGACAACTTTAAGGGAGATTTCATGGTTTTAAATATAGTTTGTTGCAAAATGATGTTTTTGGCAATATTACATTTAAATTTCATGGAAAAAGCAAAAGTGACAGGCCAAGATTGGATTTGAAGCTTTAGCACATTTTATGATGAATTCTTGATATTTCTCCATAAGATATTTTGTTGATTACTTTAAAGTGAGATATATTAGATATTTTGTTGCATCATTTATGGGTTTTGATGGCAAGAAGATGAGGGAAGATCAATTTCACCAACATTAGAGTGAAGATTTTTTTAGAGGGACACTTGTCAATTTCAGATGGCATTTCTAGAAATATCTTCTCTTCTATATATTCTTCCTCTCGACTCATTGTAAGGGTTCCAATTTTTTTATATTTTTCTCGTGATTGTGAGATCAGATTGGTTCCAACTTTAGAGAATTTCCTGACTACTGTGATACCATTCTTAGTATTCCTTTGTTATGAAATGCAGTAGTGTATTTCTTTTTGAAGCATTTTAAGATATACAGTCATCTTTTGGTGTTATTTTCAAAATTTTGACATGTAGATGATGTATTGTTTTCAATGAAATTAACACAAGAACTTCATTTTCTTTAGTTTCATTCCGATTTTCATCTCCTTCCTCTATTATCAGCAATCTTTTGTGTTTGAGAAGAAATAGATTAAACTCATTTGCAATCCTTTAAGGTTGTATGTTTGGATAAATTTGCTAGTGGAACAAAGATCCATGTAAATGCTTGTTTACATTGACAGGATTGTGGGGTTACACTAGGAGGATATGACCATAACTATGAGAGTTTTTATGAAGACTAATGTCTATTTGCAAGTCAGATAGATAGATTAGATGTCTGGCTATACAAGTATACTTCAGGTGTTCAAGTGTATGTTAAGGTTCAATTGATGCCAATGGATAAGGGACTAGTCAGCTTAGAGATTTCATGTTCTCTGCTATTGCATACTCGGGTTATGCTGAGATCCAAGTTATCAATCGAATATCTTTCCCTTTATGTTTAAGAGTTGAAAGAGTTTTCCCTCACTTGGTTTATTATGTTCATGTGCTTTTTTATTAGCTATTTCATGACCATGAATGCTTGCATAAACATAGAAGATGAACAGGTTTTATATGTTATTGAGATTTAGTTATATGCCTTTACAGTAGTACCATATAAAGAATCTAAGGTCCACCCACCTAGGTCTTGCAGAGCCTGAAGAAGAAGAAGGAATTATCATTATAGTTGGCCCAAGATCAGTAGTTAAGTGCATCCATTTAGGAAATTGCTAGCCTTAGATGTATTGGTCTAGTTTCTTGGTTTTTTTCAAATATATTAAATTTGGAGCCAACAAGTCAAATAAGAAGCTCAAGTCAGTACAAGAAGTGGTTGAACAATTTGAAAGAACTTTTGTGGATGCTTCATCTAATGAAGATATTAGGTAAGCATTCAAGACTGAAGAGGTATTGCTAAAACTTGATAGTAGAATTATAGATTTTTTAGAACCTCGAATGGATAACAGTAGTTATCAAAAAATAGTTAGGCATTAGATTTTCTAGAAGCTTCCCAAGTGATGGATATTATAGAGAAATTCAAGAGGAACAACTAGACATCACTTTGGTATAAAGGGGAAGAAAACCTAGAACGTAGAAATTAAGATTTGACAATTGGCAAATTTTTGGATTTTTTGAACCTATCACTAAGGTGCACAAGGTGCACAATTTTTACTACTCTGAAGGTGCGCTACTCCAAAGGTGCACCAAAAATTTGGAATAAGTTAGAGGTGCACTAATAGTTAATTGTCAAATTCAAATTTAGAGCTTTCCATGCATCGAAAACACATTCTGATGATAGTTTAACTCCTAGAAACATTCAAAGATGGGCAAGATTCCATTTTTAGAGCTTCTAGTGACTCCTAGATCCCCTTACAAATTCCTTCTTCTTATCTACTACTTCTTTCTTTGTTTGAAGACATGTAAAGGCTCATGTACCCATTAATTGATATAAACAACAATGGATTCCTACTTAGCACCGTTTAGAGAGTCAATTTGTACATCAATAGATTTGTTTTATTAGTTTACAAGGATATGATTACATTTATAGATCTCTCACTCTCAAAAAAAATTGAGGAAATGATTTCTTATAAATTCAAGAATGTAACATGTATTCTAGGCCATTATTTTTTATGCAATAATATATGCTATTGGTGCTCTCATTTTGAGTGTAGTTATTCTTGTCGAAGCATGTTTTTTTTGTGAATTCTTTTTCATGATAATAATGGAGCCAATGGTTTTTTTGTGTTCATTTGATTGTGTAATCTTTTAGTTCTAGTGTTTTTCATGTGTTGATGAATTCTATTGACGTACCAAGTTGGAGAAGAGATCACCCTATTGTTCCTACATATCTTCTCATCTCACATGAGTGCACTTTTTGTGGCCTTGTGATATGATAAGAAGTGAAACATCTTTTGGTTTTACTAAGTTCCCATCAACAATTGCATCAGTAGATTTGAGGGAGCACGGCTCCTATTTTCATTGGTTTCCTACTCGATCCTTTTCAATGATTTAATTCACAGATGTGTTGTTATCATGGTTTATTTCCATTAGGAATTTCCCTTTCATGTTATTTTCTTTCATCTCTCATTACCTTATCTTCATTATTTTCTTTACTAATCCTTGGTTTAATTAGGAATTCATATAGTTACTTTTTTAGATTACATTCATAAAAAAACATAAAATACCAAAAACATATCTCTTTTGTGGTTATTTTGAAACAACAAGAAGATTGAACATCTTATCTGAATTTGGTTCAAACTAGCAAAGGTCTCCCTATGAATAAATATATTTATCTTCAACTGAGCAAATTTTAGTAGGTCACAAGATCACCCAGAACCTTGGAGTTGATCCCAGATCATCTTTTCAAGAGAGGAGTTCAAAAGGATTCTTGTCATTAAACATTGTGCAAAATGACAACTCAATAGAAGTAGCACTAGAAGGAGTGCCTCTTACCATTTAGAATAGAAAAAAAACAACTAAAAAATTCAAAATTCTACATCTTTTACAAGTTCAAAAAAATTTCCATCTGGGTCTATCGAAAGGTGCACAAGGTGTGCCATATTTTTGAGAAAGTGTGCTTCTACAAATGTGTGATTTTCCAAAATTGATGCAAACTAGAAGATCCTAATCTAACATCCCCATTTCAGTGAGCTTTAAGATCTTCAGATAATGAGCCAGAGTTCTTAGAACTCAGTCATTTTTGTAAGCCTCGTAGAACCCATGACTGATAGTATTCCTCTCACATTACAACCAACTCCTCTAGATCCAAAAGAAAGTAACAATCTAGTACCTATCCAAACCTTGTATGGAGGACCACAAAATCAAAATTAGGGAAATTTGCCTTATAATCATGAAAAATCTCGCATGGTCTCCTGAAAAGTATAGTGCAATTGAAGATTTGAAACAAACAAAGACCAAAATGTCCATGTTTGACATGCTGCAAAACTGTCCTAATCATTGGGAAGCATTGATGAAAAATCTTGATCATACAAAGGCACCCCATAATACAAATATTATTCCTCAAAAGATAGTATTTCAATAGTTCAATGCTTCAAAGGCGATGTCAACTATGTTTAAAGATAAGGTTGAGGCGCCTTCCTTTTTTCTTAGCATCAAAATATATGGAAAGAATCTTCACAATTTCTTAACTGATTCAAGAGCTTCTTGTAATGTTATGCTACTTTCGATAACACAAAGGTTGGGAGTCACTTCTCGGCCATCTAATTGAATAGTGATACAAATCAATAATCTGACCCACTTGATAATATGTCCAAAAATATGACTGGATTTGAAGCCCTAATAGATGGGCTTAGATAGGGTATTGAATTAGGAGTAAAAAACATTATCATTGAAGGTGACTTCCAAATAATGATCAATGCATTAAGAGTGATAACTACTACAAACTAGATACTTGAAACTATTTGTTTTAGATTTAATTTAAAAAAATTAAAATTGTTAAATTTGATCATATTTTTAGGGAGCTCAATCAAGAAGTTTATTCCTTAGCCATTTTAGGGGAAGATGGCATTTATATCAAAAAAATAATTAGTCTCTTAATTTTTCATAGTTTTATTCCGAGTCAACTCTTGTGAGTCTAATTGCTCATAGAATTATGGTTCCTCTTAGATTATGTATTGTTATAGGTCACTATTTTGGGTGCATCTACTTGTCTTTTGGATCTTGATAACTCCTTCTAGGTAGCATTAGCTTCTAGGTAGTTAATGTGTGATATCATGTCTCAATGGCATTTTCCTTTGGGCTCAATTAATATCTTAAACCTTGACATTAGGTCTTGATCTTTCTTTTCTTTATAGATGTCTTATGCTACACCTATAAATTTATTTTTCCATCATGATCTGGGTCATAACTATCACATCAAAGTGGGCTCTATGTTTGGCACATCATCTAATAACCAACATCTCCATCATCGATGACCCTAGTAAGGATGCTAATTAAATTAGATCTATAGTAGTTAAAGAGATAGGAATGTTAATATGTAAGGTTTTAGTAATCACCTATATTTGTCTCACCATAAATTAGGCATTTTTGTCAATATTTTATATGTTATGGTGTATCTTGAAAGACATATTGTAGTATCTTAAAAAACATGGTATCAAGAGATAAATACTTAATCAAAGTAATTGTTATTATGAACTTCACTTTATTTGCTTCTTGCTTTGCAATGAAATTATTTTACTATGTAATCTTAGATTTGGGTTATTTCAATCTTTTTCTAATTCAAACATTTCTTTAAAAATTATCATCTTAGCTTGACTATTATAGAAAATTGGAATTTATTATAGAAGTAGTACATAATTTTTTGTTAAGAAAGATTGAATCAAACTTCATGTTAAGTGATTAATCATCAATTTTACTAAAACCTTATTGGAGTAGGTTATGAGAAGAGATTTCCCTATTTTAAATTAGGGTCCTGTTGGTTTTGTTATAAAGGAGTCCCTTACCATGTGGCTGGTAAAATATTCCTCTATTTTTATTTTCTTTCAGTCCCTACCAAGTTTTAATCTCCCATACTCCTTTGGTTTTTTTTTTCCTTCTTGTCTTCTAGCCCTTTCGTATGTCTACCATATCCCTCTACCCTTTAGTCTTTTTGTTCCCTAGGTTTTTTCATTTTTGTAACAACTTGAGCCTTTTATTAAGTTTATTTTTATCATGGTCTTTCTTTCCTAGGCATCTCTTATATTAATTTTTACTCTTTGTTTGTGACCCTTACATCTCCCAGAACCTTCTTCCTAATTCTAATCTATTGATGGCCCTTTGCTAATTTTTTGTATTTATCTTTCTTTGTGAATAGTTATGATTGAGCAATGCATGAATGTCAGTCTATGCTTTCTTCTTCCAAATTTATCTTATCTCTCAAAGAGAATTCTTTATCTGAGATCTCACGTGAGATCCAAAAAGTACATATTAGTGTCTCGTTATTAGTCCTATATCTCTAGGGTCTTTCTTCGATGACCCTTGGTCTCCTTTTTTCATTTAATCTCAGTGGCTATTGAAATTTCATGCCTTTCCTAATATATGGAGGGGCATTGATTGACACTTGGTCCTATTTCAAAGGTAGTTAGCAACCCTTTATAATGGATGATCTAGATTTTTGAAATCTTATGTGGTCTTCACAATGAGTACCTTAATCAAACTCAGAGGACCAATATCTCAAATAATAGTTGATGAGCCTAGATCACTAGAGATAGAATGAAAGAGGTACTTTTATCTATCCATTTGTTGGGGTTTGTATTTAGAGACCTAGGGAATGAATTTATTCTAAATTTAGATAGGTATATGGTTAATAGTGATATCCAAGCTATATTAATTGCAATGGTGAATCTTGCTAGGTAGATAAAGTTGACTTTGGAATCTTTTATAGCATCTATTCAAGTTAGACTACATAGGAGACTTGGAAAAAATCACATCTAATGTCAGAGATGATCTAACAATCTTTAGATCATGCCTCTATGATACTCCTCTAATTGGGAAACAATTACGCTCCAAGTTGTATGATTCTTATGACTATGGGTCCTCACATGCTGATCAATTGAATTCCAACTATTAGAAGCAATCTATAATGTTCATTTTAGTTCATTCATATGAGAACCCCCCACTAGACTAGATTGATTTACAATTGATGATAGGGTTGGAGTGTGGGAGAATGAATCAAGAAATAGTTTAGAACTCGTGGAACCATCAATCATGTGTAGGGATAAGATGAAGGATTGCATTCCCCTCATAATATATCTCTAGACTAATGTTGTTGCAAGTTTTTTAGCATATTTTTATTTACAATATGTAATTCTATGTTCACAATTAAACAATGTATTGGATCAAGAAGCCTAAGTTTAAATGTAATGTGGAGTTCCTTGTAATTTGCATGCAATTTGCATTCTCTGGATAAAATTAACTTCTCATCTTTGTAGTGTATGCTTTTTGAAAAGTGAATCTTCATTTATTTAGGCCTATGTTTTAATTTGATGTTGCTATTTGGAGATATAAAATTAGCATAAGTTAAAAGAAGGTAACAATGATAGGAATACCACATAGAGTCTCAATTCAAATTTAAGTACTAAGATGCTTGTCTTAAGATATTTAGTAGTCTTCAAAGGTGTATTATTCACAAGTTAAATAATGTTTTGGATTAAAGGCAAAAATAGGTTTTGAAGGGACCTAAAATCTTTTATGTAACAAAATATTCTTATAGGTAGATACACATGAGAAAGACAATCATAAAGCAATTACCAGAAAAAAGAAAACTAACAACAAGAAACTACACATTTTCACAAACAGAAGTGGAGAGAGTGAAACAATCCAATAAAGACACAGAAATCAAAAAAGACCAGAATAATAAAAACTAGGAAACTAGACCAAGTCTAGGAGAAGAGACTCTTTTTGGTTTCCCAGATCTTCAGCTTTTGCAAAGTCTATAGGATGGAATCCTCTTTAGGCTCTTCCATTTTGGTGTCCTTCATCATCTTTCTCATATTGGCCCTCGTTCTCTTGCTAGGACATGTGATTTCATCAATGTCTTCCTCATCCTTGTCCAAATAATGACCACCTTATTTTGTAGCATTTCATAAAGATTTTTATGGTTCATCCTGGACACCTTTAGTTGCTCATGATTATGGAGCAAAATGGTAACCAACATAGCTTCATTCTTCTCTATCCTTTTAGTCAAATTTTTAATATTGTTCTCCATTTCCTTAACCAAACTACTCAAATCAGTATTCTTCTCATCACCAATTGTTAATCTCATATTGGTTTTGACATATGAGTGACTACAAACTTAGTCATATTCATAAAGTGCATGCCGAGTGTAATATATAGTATCTAATGAGAACTTATATGTGTCAAGTAGATAGTTAGTGCTAAGTCACTCCAGTGTTGAGCAGGTTAGTATAGGCTAAGTGATTCAAATGCCTAGTGAATAGTAGATACCAAGTTACTCAGAGGTCGAGTTATAACATTGAAGATATAGTGGATGACAAGCATTAGAGGCATCAAGTGTCAAGTAAACAGTTTTGGACATAGTTGTTTGTAATGGCACAAACTCCTATGTAAATCATTTTTAGGCCAACTTGAGGACTGTTTTGAGATTCTAAAAGATATATGTGCAGGTATATTATGAATCCCTATGCAATACATTCAACCAATCAAATTGAGGGATGTTCTAAGTGGCCAAATGGGTGAATCACAATCATTGATTCCTACATAATCTTAGGTCTCCTAAATATTTTTAAGAAGGGACAATCCTAAAGAGTTTATGATTGAAGAGAGAAGTTTGTATACATAGAAAGTGCATTCATGGCGACTAAGGAGTTGTGACAAAGGATTGTATTGCAAAATCAGTTAGAGAAAATAGAGGAAAGCAGAGAAAGGATATAAGTAATAGATCTGATCAAAAGAATCAAGTATACACTAGCAAAGAGAAGATTTGATATCTAGTAGACTAGTGCTAACTGAAGGATCAAGGCTGAGACATTCTAATGGGTGAATTAGTAAAAATCTCTTAACTAAGTAGTCTTAGCAGGCTTATGTAAATCCTTTAACAAGGTGCTTGCATCATTGTAAGTTGAAGTCCTTTAACCAGGCATGCTTCTAACAGGGTGTTGAAATCCTTTAGTAGGATAAGATCTAACAATCTTTGTAAGACTTTAACAGGGTAGACCTTTCATAAGGTAGATCATAGTTTATGATCAAATATGGTAGCCTTCATTAGATACACTTTACAACTACAATAGTGAATATTTGTGGGTGTCATCCCCACCCAGTTTTACCTTCTCATTGGAAGGTTTTTGGGTAACCAAATATCTTGTGTCATATGTGTTGAATATTTATTATTTTTATGCTATGGATGAATACGCTTAGTTTGGTATTTTAGTTTACATGCAAATTGCCAGATGGATGTGTAGTGAATTTTTTAATGGATAAAGTTTTGAAGCACTAATTCACCCCACCCCCACCCCCCATCCCCTAGCCCTAGGGCTAGGGATATGCCCCATAGAATTGTAGGGAAACTTAAACTTAAACTTATTATAGAGGGGGAGGGGGAGGGGGAGGGGGAGGGGGCCTATAAAAAGGATGGGCAGATTATTGTAGTGGCCAGCAGGGCCCACTTTAGAGTTTACTTTTCCTATTTTATTTCCAACACCATTTGATTTCTAGCATCCTTTATTTCCATCTTATTTGACCAAATTTCATTGACAATCTAGTTGTCAAACTGAAGGGAATTAGAATACGTAGCTTGAACAATGTCATGAATCTTCAAGTTAACCATTTCCTTGTCCTTATTTAACAAGTTAAATAATGTTATTAACATGGGAATGTGATAATTTGATTAGCAAAAATGATTATTGTACTGGAAACCAATACATCGGATTATTGTGTCAATGCAGAGAATCTAAATGATTAGGCTCTCTTGATTTTGAAACCCTTACCCACCATGGTCTCTAGTTTTGAAAAAATAATGAAATCCAGATATGGAAAAGTTTTTCGAAACTAGCGGTTGGCTTTGGCTTTTGCATGTGCTAAAACTCCGTTGGGATCAACACATATAATTTCTATTACAAACATTAACCTGCAGCCACAAAAAGAAAGCTGATGGAATTTCTACTTAAAAGAAAAGAATGGGAAACAGATGACAAAGCTGTTAATCTTTCTTCTATTTCTGTTCATTTCTCTTGCATTCAAGGATGAATTGCAATTTCTTACTTCTACAAATAGGCATATTTTTCATGATTACAAAATGCACAGAGGTTGGATTACATAGCAAGAAGAAGAATCTTGACTCCATCAGCTGCCACTGCTCCCCTGTTCTCCCTGCGTCTTCCTCTGTTATCCCAAGAAAGAAAGAAAATCCAAAAAGAAAGAGACAAATACAGATAAAAATAAATATCCAAAAATACAAAAAATAAAATAAAAACAACAAATAAAATAAATATCAGATAAACAACAAATAAAATAACCAAAAATTTAACAGAAAAACACACAGAAACTAAACAAACAGACGAGATAGACCAGTGTGCACACTTTACAACAAATAAAACCCAAAAAATGCAAAGAAAAAAATCCAAAGGAAAAATTCAAACAAGAATTAAGCAATAAAAATGAAGCGATGTGTGTTTTCTGTTAGAGAAAAATTACTTATATTGCCCAAAGCACTCCTTTCCTATTTTTTCGGGTTTTAGACAACGGTCGAAATTTACAATGCTTTTGAAATTTTAAAAGTCATTTGAAATTTGAAACTCTCTTTGGAATATTGGAAAACGTGTTTCTTGTGAGTATTCAAAATGATTCATTTGATAGGAAATATAAACATGTTTTATTATTTTTATTGATTCAAAGGTATTTTAATATATAAAATAAATTATTATTTAAAATTTTAAAAATTAATACATAAAAGTGTAGTGGAAATTTATTTATCATTATTTAATAAAATATATAATTTCAAAAAGTTCAAATTTTTATTATTTTTATCATACAATAATTTTGATTTAATTAGTTATGAAATATATTTATGTTAAGATAATACATACAAATATTTAGAATTTAATAACTAATTATACATTTAAATTATTGTTTGTAATGGTAAAACTTGCAGAGTTATCATTTTTCATATAACATATTTGAATTCAAACTTATAAGATTGTTATATTTTTTGGAAAGTAGTTTATCATGAGGTTCATTCCTATGTCATTACCCAATTATAAATATTTCAAATTCTAAAGTATGTAATTTAAAAAAGTGAAATCTTTAGAGCATGCTTCAATTGTTTGAAGGAACAAAGAATCAAATATAATTTATCTACATTTAGGCCATGTGCATTCTTTTGTATGTTGTCTTTAAAAGCATTCATTTTCATTAACCTAAGTAAAAAAAGCATTGACAAAGGATAACATATTGCTTATTAAATCAATAGTCTTCTAGCAATGTTCATATATACCACCTTGACCACATTCAAGTATTGGCAAAGACGAAATAGCTCTATCAAATAGATATTTTATCAAGCCTCTAACACACATGGTACATTTTAGTTTCATGCATCAAATCAAATATATCTACATCAAAGATTAAATCTAAGAGTAAAATTGAGTTCCATAAAAAGTAGAACATGACACATCAAACTAGTGAAAATCAATTTATTCAAGTTATTGTAAATAAATTTTGTATAACAAATTAGTGATATTCCATCATTTGTCTACACTTAAGTATCTTACCCTCTTGTTAATTGTCTCATTTACTTATGTTCATTTGCTAGCCTAAAGTTATGTTTTAATCTAGGTTATTTTTTTGTAAACTAGTTATATTCATTCCATTTGCATATATATTTTATGTTTAAAGGTAATTTATTTCTTTTATTTATTGCCAACCAAATTTTTTTTTATACTTAATCTAAGGTTTGACCTTATAGTCATACCTCAAGTTCTCTTAGGATTATCCTTGTGGTCACCGTCAACTTTTCTTTGCATATTGGATCAATCCTTGCCCTACATGATTCATAAGGAGTCTTCCTAGTTCTTCCTTCACTAGGATTAAAAGATAAGGTATTCCCTTAACAAAGACCCCCTGAGCAACAAACTGTGATGGACGCTCACCATCAATTAACATAAAGAATGAGGCAGAGTTGGCACATCTCATCACCCAAATAACCTAATGACAATATATCAATAGGAGAAAGACAATGCATGGTGTGGTAAGAAAATTGAAAAGGTGAGATAAACAAGATGGGGAAATCTAGAGTCAATCAAGAGAGACAAAAAAATACAAAGGAAGGAAATGAAGTAGAAGTAAGGAGTAGGAGAGGATTCAAAGGGATCAAGAATTTTTTTGAAAAGAGTTGGAAGTGGCAGAAAGGTCTTTATGAATATAAATATGCTTAATAAATCTAGTTAGCCTCTTATAGGGAAATAGTGTATTGTTTTTACATATGGTGTGTACATCAAAGTCCCTTAGTATTCTACCACTTATGAACTATTGAGGTCTAACCTCCTCAAATATAAGTTCAGCTTCATTTTATCTCTAATACCTTCTCATATAACTACTACTCAAAATCCATCACCAAGGAACAAGAGCATGGTTGGGATAACATGCTCAAGCTTCTAAACAACAACAACATCTATCGCATCATATTAACAATCTTTTAGCATATTTATTTGAGTAATTTTGGGAGGAACCAATCATATAAATATCATTGAAGCATACACAGTTGTCCTTTTTTAGTGCATGTTGGGATCACATATATTATATTTGTAATATATGCTTACAATTCTTATTCATAATTTTTTTTTGGAATTGATTGCTAAGAAGTAATTTAATTTAGTCATCCAATGAGGATGTAATTTGTCATGTGTATGTTTTTGATTCATGAAACATACCAGTCAAGATTATCCTCAATTATTATGTGGCATGAGATAAGTATGTGCTCACCATGTTGTGTGGTAATCTAATAGGTCACCACCTATAACTCCCATGTCTTGATCACTTTTATGTAATATCATTTGGTCGATATCTTTTAGCTAGCCAAATCCACTATGAACCCCTTCCCAATTATTTTTTGTGAATAAATCCAACTTTAAAAGCTTTTGACCATTGGATTAGATGTTCCTTACACATGAAATATGAGGGATAATTAAAACTAAATAACTTCTTAAGCCTAGAGGGTTTCAAATTTCAAACAAACTAAGCAAGAATAAAATTTCTAAAATAACTGCTAAGTGGGTTGTGTTTTCATATTCAATATGTTTTCACAAAAGGTAGCCACAACAATATTGAAGCATAAAATAGTGATACAAATTGTGTTACAATTAGCTAATTGGTGTAAGAGCACCTAAGTTCCAATAAGACTTCATTGGTAAATGTGACATGTTAGGTCAATATAAGTTGTAATAAGATCATTATGATTATTTTATGATGTAATAAAGCTACTTGAGGCTCGTTGATGTAATAGTTAGGATTATAAAGTCAAGACACATAAGTATGGCACAAAGTTGCCCAAATGTGCAAAAGTTGTCAGTATGGGTCAAATTGGTTGAATGTGTGAGATCATTTCATGTTTTTGAGTCATACTTGATGTAAGGATGCCAAACGTAACCATTTTTGGTTTATAGGATAGTTGGAAAGAAAATATGTCAAAAACTTACAATTTTGCAAGAAATGTTGTCAAGCAAATTTTGAAGTTGTTGACAACTTTTGGCCTTATGGGTAGTTTTAGTTTAACATTTGGTTAGGATTACTTGGGACAGATGAGATGTATTTAAAAACTCACATGACAATCTGAAAGGTTGTGTGGAAGTATCTAATAAATGTAATCAAGGTTTGGTAATATAAGAAACAAAAAAATTCCTATAGTTTAAGAGGAAATCTTGATAGTGGAAATAGCTGATCAATCTAATCAAGGTTTGGTAATATAAAGAACAACAAAATTTTAAGAGGAAATATAAATATTTTTTTCTCTTGAAATATCAATATTACTCATTTGTGGATTTAAATAGGCATTTAAGTGATATAAAAAGGTGTTAAATTCAATTTGAATTTATTATAAATCTAATTTCCATCCATTCTTGCCACTTTTGTAGCTTGACCATAATTTTGTCATAATTGATAGTTTTACAAGGATTTGAGAGTCATTATGTGGACCCAACATCCTACTTTATATAATATTTTTTTCTTGTAGAGTGGATGTGGAAAATTGTATTATATATTATTCTAACACTAGAAATGTAAGGAAGATTGTGAAGATACAAAGTTGATACCCTAGGATCAATTATGAAAGAAAAACATTCAAGGTGTCATTTACTGATCTAACCTAGATCATTAAACAAGGGAGATTTTTCTTTTATTGAATATGTTTAGGAAGATTTATTATATTATGTTATATCCTTATCCTTTGATTGGGTTTAAAACTAATCTAAGGGGTGATATTGAGAAAGCCCTACTTTGAAGCATTAAAAGTGAGGTTTTAGTGATTAATCTATAAGGAGGGCATGGCACCACTTAAAAAATTAAAATTATGAGGTTTATAAACATTTAAAAAAATACTAAATTTTTGGGTGTAAAGTTTGGGAATCAAGTATTTTAGACATTTTCTTTGTATAAGTCACCTAATTAGACCTAATTCAAGGGTGGTATGACAATACATGGTTTTGGGATATATTATATAACTCAAAAAATGGTATATATAAGTATAAATTATTTTAGGGGTCGGGGGGGGGGGGGGGGGGGGTGTTAGAATAATTCTAAGTTAAGTGGGAAACACCTGATCAAGATGCTTAGTAGGATTAAGGCCTAACCAAAGTAATTTGAATCTTAGGGTTAGAACCCTAGAAAATGAAATTGTAGATTTTTGTGGCAAGCTAAATATTGGAATGAGTTGCTCCTTCCTAAATTTTGCATATTGCATAAAGTTAGTCATTTTGAGTTCAAATGTTCACATTGCTAGGAAGGGGTTGCTTAGGTATTAACTCAAATAATGGAAATAAAGAGTGACAATGTTCCAAAAGAAATACCCATGGAAAGTTCAAGTTCCACATACATATCTAAAGCTATGGGGAAAGATGGAGAAGAGGTAGAAGATATAAATGCATCATACAGTGACACCTCTTCAAATGGTGGAGGTTTATCTTCTCCTCCACTAGGAATGATTAAGGTCCAAAGAAGGAGACGTTTCATAAAAGGTCAAGGTTAGATTTTGGTAGTCATTCATCCTAAGCCTAAAGTTGACCAAATTATAGAATTGATTGGGAAAATTCAAGATCAACAAGAGAAACATACATTCCCCATATCAAAGATAAAAAAAGAAAAATCATCAAGCCCACCACGAGAGAGACTACAATGGATCCCAAAGAAACAATCCTTTAAGGTTCAAGTCAAAGAAAAGCTATAGATGAACAAGCATAAGTCCAGGAAGCCAAAAGAAGATCCAATCTAGACACTATAGTTTGACGGCTCTAAGTGCAAATTAGGAGTCGATGCGGGTATTGAATTAATCAACCCAAAAGGTATGTCTTTTTACATAGCATATTGATTACAATTTAGATGTACTAACAATGTTGTATAGTATGAAGCCTTGATTTGTGGACTTCTCTTTGCATTAGAGAAGGGAGTCAAAGCTCTCATAATCGAAGGAGACTCCCAGTTGGTGACTAGACAGGTGAAATTAATTTATTATTGCAATGATAGGAGATTAATTGCTTACCAAAAGAGAGTATGGGATCTAATGGATGTCTTTGAAGATTTGAACACAAGGTACATCCCCAGAAGGAGAAACATGGTAGAAGATGCCCTTGAAATTTTAGCTAGTGCATTACAACCCATTGAGAGAAAAAATTGAAAGGATTTTAAGTAGAATTGGTTGTTGCCCCATCTATCTTAGAAAAACATTACGAACTTCCAATTTTTCTAGGATGACCAACACATACTTGAGTTTATCATGTGCAACAACCATTTTAAGGGACAAGAGATTGATGACACTTTGGATGACAAACTTGAGGAGGAAGAACTTGAAGATGAAGATGCGATTCTCAATTTGAAAACCAACACTATTCCTAAGGGAATGGTTGAATTGGAGCACATTTTTTATTGTGATGAATTAGCACTCAGCAGGAGAACAGTCAAAGAAAAGAGGATCTAAGAATGTGATTTATATAATTGTTGTCACAAAAGTTTACACCCACATCCAAATTTTTTACCTAAGGACAACCTTGTGAAACATGGAAACAACCTCCAAGCTGTGGGACTTGAACTATGAGGTTGAGTCTCTAGAGAAGACCAACTTCCTTTACTATCCGGGTGTACCTAACTACTCTTGGAGAGGAAAAGGGAGAAGGAAGGTGTAGAAGAAAATCTACCTATTTTAATCTAAGGGGGTGATGCACCAAAATAGAGTGTTCAAACCAATCTCTACCCATACATGCACTATTGAACCATCATGACACAAAAAGATATACACATTCAGACTTGCTTTAATCTAACAATCACACACAGATCAGAAAACCCAAAATGAATGACACAAGGAAAGAGAAGATTCACTTATATATCATTCACAGGCCAAAAGAGATACAGTCATGCAGATTGCAGATCTCTACAAAACACCAATGAGAGGAAAATAGCTCTTGCACTTTCACATTAATGGTTGAAGGAGATAAGGCAGAATGTCATACAGTTCAGAGCCAAAGGGAATTTACACTGAAGTTGCAGAGCAATATCAAAGAATTCAGAGAAGAGTTGACCTTAATAAAATCTACAAAATTTTCCTTTTTAGCTCAGGCATAACTGAGATATTTTTTAACTAACATTACTCTACAACTATCACCATTAAGTCCTATCGAAAACAATCATGCAAATTTGAAGAAAATCCAATTTGAGTACAGATCTAGATGCAATGATATCTAATCTTTGTTGGAATAGGGCCCTGAGAAGACAGAAATAATGCCATTAAATTGTTTGACCAAGTACATGGATTGGATTAGAGGCGATGGAGTGTTTTCCCATGTTCACTAAGTTCATAATTCATATAAGAGTGGTTGACATTGATCACAAGGATTAGATCACACAATAAAACTTGATTTCCCCTATTTCTAGCTCATGAATTAGTAGGGTTAGCAGGTCAACCTAAATCCATCACCAAGATGAGCCACGTGGACCAACGATCTTCCTTTGTTTTGCTACTTCGCAGAGTCTCTACATGGTTGATCATGTCTCCATAACTAACTACGCCACCTCCTCAGAACCTTGATCATGACTGCCACATGACTGCCAACCCTAACCACACTACCTTCATTATTAATACCTTGGTCAGGCCCACAAGGACACGTGTCCTTCAAGTGCTTTCTCGCATTGCTTAAAGTCCTCACATCTTCATATTGCAGGGAAGCACTGATCATTGATCTCCAAAAGATCAATGACCATGGATATCCTTATAATACTACACCTGCTCTTCAAAATTTTGGACCCACAAAACACTCAGCACCACCTGGCATCTAACTCAGCAACCTAGCACCACCTTGGTATCACCCTGCGGCATATGGAATAGACATAACCCCACAAGGACATGCGTCAGTGAGGTGCTTGCCTACATTTTTTAATTTCCTTGCATCTTGTTAATGCGAGGAAGCGCTAGCCCTTGATCCTCTTTAAATCTATGATGATCATAAAATCATGCAGGGCTGCATACCTAGTCAGTTGGAAGGGCCAATGAGATACCTTCTTTGCATTCCAACTCACCTGAAAACTACCATGGAAGATGAGGTGTCATCACCCTCTGAAAAAAGTGGGCCTAGGATGTCACATTAGCCATGTGTCACAAGGGTGCATACCCACATTGCTTAAAGTCCTCGCATCTCCATATTGTGGGCATGTGCCAGCCATCGATCCTTGAAGATCTGACGGTGGAAGGTACAACTAGGAACATGGGATGTTGTGGGATAGGTGTCACAAAGGGGCATGCCCACATTGTTAGAAAGCCTGAAAAAAGATAGAATGCGAGAATGCGAGCACTAATCAAACTGCCAACTCATTGTGCCATGCAGTTGAAAAGCACTTCCCCGCATTGTCAGGAAGTCTAACAGAACTTAGAATGCAAGAAAGTGGGTGCCAATAGAATTGCCAACTAGACTAACCTTCTTCCTCTCTATAGCCCACACAAAATGAAAGGACTCTCCAATCCATGCGTCACTAAGGGGCTTCCTCACAATGTTTAAAGATCGCTTGTTTTGATAATGCGAGAAAATGCCCACTGTAGATCTAAACCAGATCTTATGGTGCAAAAAGTTGCAGGTCGACGGAAACAAATTTAGGGAATATAGGAAATACCATAAGGTTTTATCATTTTATTTTTTTGATATTTCTAGGCCATTTAAATAATATAAAAGATGGGAAGTAGCCGTTGGGTGGGTTTGCATTCAAAGTTCAAATTTTGGTGGGAGGCAAAAATAGGTAACAATAATCTAGGTACTGATGAAGATCCTAGAATGGTAAGGTTTGGGAAAGTGTGAAGCACTTAGGAAAGGGAAGATATGCTCCAATTACTTAGGGAGTACAAAGATTTAATTCCTTGGAGTTATGAAGAATTGAAAATATATGATCCTAATATCATCATACATGACATTCTGTTGAAACCAAATGTTAAACCTTTTCAACAAAGGAAAAGACATGTTAATCCCATTATTGAACCATTGATAATGATATTGGTTTCTTAGCTCTCTTTATCATCCTGATGATGGATTGTAGAGTATGATCCAAAATGTTGATGTTAAAAAACATACACAATCACACCCATAAGTGAATACAAAATTTTATGGATGGTGGAAATCTATTACAATTAATTGATAATGAAGTTAAGAAGTTGCTCGATGCTAAGATTATCTTTCTCATTCACCATTCTACATGGGTGGCTAACTGAGTTCTAGTGATGAAAAAGACTGGAGAGATTTTCCTTTGTGTGGATTTTCACAATTTGAACCTAGCATCTCAAAAGGATAACTACCCTTTGCCTTCACTAGATGAAGTATTAAAAATTGTCAATGGATCCAAAAATGATGTCTTTCTTAGATGGATATTTTGAATATAATCAGGTGATGGTTAATGAAGAAGATAGGTTGAAGACTGCTTTCACAAAAAAATGGGGGACTTTTTCCTACAGAAGAATGCCCTTTGGGTTGATGAACACAAGGACTACATTCCAATGAGACATGGACAAAGATTTCAAGGGACTACTAAACAAATGTATAGCTATCTACATGAATGACTTAATTGTGTTTTCAAAGAATCAAAGCACTCACATTATTGACTTAAGACAAGTGTTCAATAGATGTCAGAAATATGGCATATCACTTAATCCCAAGAAGTGTTTGTATGGGGTCACTAAAGGAAAGATCCTAGGTCATATTATCTCTGAAGCTAGAATCTCTATCAAGCTTGAGAGAATTGAAGCCATTCTAAAGTTGTTACCTCCACACAGTCATAAAGAACTCAAATCTTTCTTCAAGAATATAAATTTTGTGTGAAATTTTATAAGTGGATTTGCTGAGATAGTGTGCCCTCTTAATGATTTGCTCTAGAAAGGAGCAAAAATAGAATGGGTTCTAGAAATCAAGAAATCATTTGAGGACATCAAAGTGGCTATTTTTATAGCTCTGGTACTTGTCAGTCTAGATTATGAGCTACCATTTAAAATATACTCTTTTGCTTTAGAACATTCATGTGTTGGAATTCTTATGCAGAAGAAAGATAAAGAAGATGAAAGACCCATTGTTTTCATGAGTTGTCCTCTAAAGAACACTAAGTTGAACTATTCTAATCTTGATAAATAGTTTTTTTCTTTGATAAAGGCATTCGAGAAATTCTATTGTTATATACTAAGGAGTAAGGTCTATGCAATTGTGCTTGATCCTGTAGTTAAGACATTACTAATGCAAAATGAATTGGGTGAAAGATGAGGAAAATGGATGGTGCTAATGCAAGAATTTAATTTATAGATTCAACCAATGAAGTTAGCGAGAGGATAGGGATTGACAAAGATGATAGCTAATAATGAGATGGGAAATAAGAATAAATTTAGGTTTGATGATGAAGTCAACATAGAAGATCAGCAAAAGAGGATTAAGGTATAGTAATAGATATTTGGTATCAAGATATTGTTTACTATCTTTTACAAAATCAATACGCAAATTGGATGAATAGTTCCCAGCGTAGGGGTCTCAAGATGTAGTGTGAACCTTACATACTACAAAAATAGGAAACTATGTAAAAGGAACTATGAAGGAATTTATCTAAAGTGTTTGGGATGAGAAGAAGTAAAAGAGATTTTGGAGCAATTTCATGATAAGTATGGTTAGGACATGGATCATGAGAGGCTAAGACCCATATGATTTAAAGATTAGGCTATTTTGGCCTACAATCTTCAAGGATAGTTTTCAACATGTGTGTACTTGCCACATTTGTTAGACTAGTGCTAATAAAGAAAGACATCCAGTGATGCCATTACAAACAACATTCGAGGTACACCCTTTTGCAAAGTGGGGGCTGGATTTTATTGGTCCAGTAAACCCACCATCATTGATAGGACATGCATTCATTCTCATAGCTATAGATTATTGCATGTGTTGGATAGAAGATGAGACATTAAAAAATTGCATAACAAAGGTGGTTATAGACTTCTTGGAAGAACACATTGTTACCAAATTTGGAATGTCATTCTTTCTAGCTTATGATAATGGATCATCCTTTGCATCAATATTTCATACCTAGTAGTACTGGATAATCAGGTTATAATTAAGTTATGTTCAAATTACTACCTGCAAGGAAATCACATGGTTGAATCTACAAATAAGAACTTGATCACGGTAATTAGATGTTTGTTGAAGGAAAATCCTAAAGATTGGTATACTTAACTCAAATATTCATTATGGAAAGACCAAGTCAGGGTCAAGAATGCTTTGGGAACATCCCCATATTTTCTCATGTACAAACAAGAGCCAGTGTTCCCACTTAACCTCGAGATTCCTATTTTGAAATTCATGAGTGGTTACACTGAAGAGACTAACAGGGTTGAGATTAGATTAATGAATCTCTTGGAGATGGATGAGAAATGAACAACTACTTTAGAGCATATGGAAAAATATTAAGTTTTCATTAAAAGGTGGTTTAACAAGAGGGCCACAATAAAATCTTTCATAATATTCGACCTTGTTCTTCTATGGGATAAGGTGAAAGAAAAGTTGGGCAGCCACACTAAGTTTCAACACTTGTGGATTGGCCCTGATAAAATTGTAGAAAATCTGGGAGAAAATACTTTTAGGTTGAGTTCCTTCCAAGGGGAATTGGTGTCATTGCCTATCAATGCCCAGTTCTTGAAAGATTACTTTGAGGCCTAAAACCATAAAACATTTTGAAAAGAAAAAAAATCACTTCTGCAAGTGTTTTTACTTTCTAAGTGTGTTTATTTTTTGCAAGTGTGTTTTCTTTCAGTAGTGTGTTTACTTTCAATATTGTGTTTAATTTCAATTGTGTGTTTTCTTTCAAACTTGCATCAATCCGGGGGTTAGGCGCAATCAATATTTTATCTTGATGCATTTTATAAACTATTTTTTAGTTTTTATTTTTGGGAAGAAGTATTTCTTTGTCAAAGCATTCAAATGGTTTTGTTTCTTGTACCAACTGAAGAATGGATGTTACTTGTTGTAATAGAAAACTTCCAACTTCAAATCAAAATTGTAGATCAATAGTTCTCAACACCTTGCAAATTTAAAAGATTGACTATCTTGGTATTTTGAAATCAAGGTTGATAGGAGCAAGGGATAGTCCAAACCCTACTGGTTCAAACAAAGTTTTTTTCAAAGGAATTGCTAAGGTCATTGTTTGGTGTGAGATTTTCCATAAAGTTCTTAAAAGTGGAGTGCAAGGGATGTCAACTAAGGAACGAATATGAGAAATGACACCAATTCCTTGGCCACATAGTCTAAGCATGGTCAAGGTACAGAAAGCAAAAAAAAGAAAAAGAAAAGGTGGTGTTAAGAATGAAAGATTCCAAAAATTCTAAAAATGGTAATCTAACATTAGGGATATGCCCTTTAAAATGGCTATCTAGTACCTATACAAATTTCTTTGAAATGGAAAAATCAAATGGTGACTTGTGAGCTACGTTCAGAAAATTACCCAAGACCTCAAATGAAGAGTGATAAATTGTTAAGAGCCCTTAGAATAGATTCTCTCATTTGGTTAGATAAGTGATTGATAAACAAGTTTTGCAAGAATTCTTGACAAATGGACTGGAAAGGTGAAAGATTGTCTCCAAGTTGTTAGAAGCTCATGATAGACTACATTTTGAGATGTCAAAAGGAAATGAAAACATTGAGCACACATTGAAATTGGATTTGAGATTTTGAAGTCTTGACTATGAAACAACTCAAAATATGCTTGAAGTATGCAAGATTTAGTTGGTATTTAACACATGTTAGAAGAATGCTTGTTGATGAAGTAATGCCTTTGTCATTTCTTCCCTTCTATTGGGGATATTTGTTGTGGTTTCACAATGCACACCCCATTTCTCTTAGAAATGAAGACCCTATAGTAATGTTTTTTCTTTCCTAGACCCCTATTCTAGGGTCTAAGTCATTTTTGGGACTCTACCTAGAGTTTGGGTCAAGCCTTAGCCCTTCAGTTAAAATACCCAAATCTCAGAAATTGAGAGTTTTGGAGGAAATGTGAATTTTCTATGCTAAGGTGTGCATTAATGCACCTAGTGCACATGGAAATGATTGAAATGATCATAAGAAAAGCTGTTGGAATGATATATGGAAATGGTAAAGAATGTTCTCAATCATAATTTTTTCATTGATGTCAAACTTGCTACTTGCAGGAATGACAATTGCTTTAGTGATCCAAATACTATCAATTAGTTGATTCTCAAGGAGGAGACAATCAATAAGATGTAACTAGAACACCTAGAGAAAGGTTGAAGTTATAATGTTGTAATGAAGTACAAGGATCAGCTAAGCCATTGATGAAAAAGTGTGTTGGTGACATACTACAAGACACAAAGAATTGGCATACTGAAACATATCAAAGATGTAAGGTTTTAGCTAAGACATTTGTAAAGCTCAACTAAGTTCATTAGAGAGAAGGAGCTGAGCAAGCTTGTAAGTGCCGAGTAAATTTCAAATGTCGAGCAAGTTCAAGTGCTGAGTAAACTTCAAATGTCGAGCAAGTTCAAGTGCCAAGTAAACTTCAAATGCCGAGCAAGTTCAAGTGCCGAGTAAACTTCAAGTGTCGAGCAAGTTCAAGTGCCAAGTGATATCGAGTGTCGAGCAGAGATAGGTGCCGAGTAACACAAAGATGTCAAGCACCAATAAAACCAATAGTGCCGAGTAACATAGACATGCTAAACACCAGTAAATCAATAATGTTGAGTTGCTGCATTATTTTGAAAATTGAAGATTCGCCAGATCTAAGCCGACAAGGTTGTTATCTAGAAGTTTGTGAATTAAAATGGAAGATAAGAATGATGAGATGGTGGCACAGAAAACCATGTAAAACATTTTTAAGAATACAACTAACAAAGCTTAAAGATAAGAACAAGGTATGAGGTACATACATTGTATCCTACCTAATCCATTCGAAACCCTTAAATTGGAAAGGGAGAAATGAATAGCAAAGGCAAATCAGATTTCTATTTAAGGAGTCATAAGTTAATAAAAAAGAGAGAAAGAGGCAGTAAAGCATGAAAGCATGAAATGCTGAAGGAGGTGCTAAGGAAATAAGAGAGCATAGAGACTATGTTTCAGTAAGAAGACCCCTGATATGGATGCATTGGTACAATGAGTTAGAAGACTCAAGGAGACAAAGCTTGAGAAGAAGTCAACCAGTCAGAGCTAAAGTGTTTGAAGCCAAGCATTAGGATTGAATTGAAAGCGTGATCTAAAATCTACAAAGTATGTTGTAAGTTATATCAGATCAAAAGATCATTATCATTACTTTCTAGCAATTGTAACAGTAAAGTTTAAATCCTATGGACTTGGGTTGGTTTAATAGCCATGAGATAAATCCTTTAACAGGGTGACATTCCAAGTGAATGTTCTAAAGTCCTTTAACCAGGCCCATTCCGAACAGTTTGGTGAAATCCTCTAACAAGGTCACATTTAATAGTGAGTTGTAAGCCTTTAACGGGGCAGGCTTTTAACAGGGCATCACTTTAGAAGAGTGAGAATCAAGTAGCATGTTACTGGTGGTTTTTTCCAAATTAGGTTTCCACGTAAATCATTGTGTCATGTGTTGATCTTGCATGTTTTATCTTTGCATGTTGATTTACTATAACTTGCTAATATGGTTGATTTAAAAGTTTGGATGGATGAAAAGTGTATGGATTCATAAAAAGTAGTGAAAAAGTATTAATAGGGCATTTGGACCTTGAATAATAGATTCACCCCCCCTCTCAGTTATTCTAAAGAATTCTAACAATTGGTATCAGAGCCTTACTGTTGACTCAGTTTAAAGGAACTATAAGCAGAAAAGATCAAAATGCCTAAGAGAGAAGCTCCCAAGCTCAATAAAGACAACTTTGTTGCATGGCAAAGCTTGATGAAGCTACATCTTGGATCCATAGGAGATTATGCCCAAAATTCAATTGTCACTGAACATGTAGATCCAACAGGTGCTGCCAGTGCAGAAGATATGAAAAATAAGCAAGAACACAATTAGACAATGCTCGAAATTGCCTCTGCACTCAGCTATGCTGAATTTGATGATATCAAAGGATGTGATACTACATTCAAAATGTGGAAATCCCTATCAGACATCTATGGAGGAGATTGGAATGTACAAAGAGCAAAAAGAGAAAGTCTCAGAGGATAGTTTAATGACATAAAAATGGAGGAAAATGAGAACGTTGCTTAGTATGGTGCAAGAATAAACGAAGTGGTAAGTGCAATAAGATTCTTGAATGGTCAATTGGATGAAGATACTGTTAATAGTAAGTTCTTAAGAACCTTGCTTCCTATCTATGCTATTAGAGTATTAGCAATACAAGAGCTAAGATGTATACTAGGAAACAATCTAAGTTTTGAAGGAATAATAAGTAGACTCACTGCATTTGAGTTATCTAATTTTGACAACTATAGACCAAAGAATGTTGAATCTGCCTTTAAGGCCAAGTTATCATTGAAAGATGCTGAACAAGTGAAATCAAAGAAAGGAAGAAAAATGAAGTATGTATCCAGTGACAGTAGCACTGATGAGGAAGATGTAGAACAATTGGAAGCATTGCTTGCTAGAAGATTTCACAGAGGTAAAGGAAAATTCAAAGGTAAAATTCCTATCATTTGTTTCAATTGCAATGAAGTAGGTCATATTGCTGCCAGGTGTCCACAGAAAAAGGATCACAAGGAAGGCAACAAAAAAAAATTCCGAAGAGATGATGACAAGAGAGATTACAAAGAAAAAGGTAAGAAGTGTTACATTGTTGAAGAAAATTCTAATGATAATGATGATGAAGTTGTTTATGTAGCCATGAAGGATAAATATGATAAAGAAGAGCCCACAACATTGGTAACATGTATGAACAAGAATGACAGGTGGATCATAGACAGTGGATGCTCACATCACATGACAGGAGACAAAAGTAAGTTTGTTAACTTTACTCAGTATGATGGAAATAGTTTTAGATTTGGTAATGATGCTCCATGTCAAATAAAAGGAAAAGGTTCCATTAAGCTCATAGAAAAAATTTCATGTGATAATGCATACTATGTTGAAGGATTAAACTACAATTTGTTGAGTGTCTCACAGTTAGGCAATATAGGATGCAAAGTGGAATTTGGAAACAAAACTACAAAAATCTATGATACTGATGGTAAACTGATAGGAAAAAGAGATCAAACAAGGAGTAATCTGTTTTACCTTGATATGGATGATGTTTCTTGTTTTATTGCAAAATTTGATGATGAATGGTTGTGGCATAGAAGATTATGTCATGTCAACTTTGACAATCTGGTCAACATTAGTAAAATGAAGAAATTCAGAGGTTTACCAAAATTGAAGAAGCCTGATAATATCATGTGCAAACAATGTCAGCTAGGAAAGATGACTAAGTCAAGTTTCAAAAGCAAAAACTATACATCTAAAGAAGTACTTGAATTAGTTCATACTAACTTATGTCTTTCAATGGACGTATAAAGCTATAGAGGAGATAAATACATAATGTTGTTTGTTGATGACTATTCCAAGATGATGACTATTATGTTTTTAAAACAAAAATTTAATGTTTTTCAAATGTTTAAGTGGTATGTGGCTAGAGTTGAAAAGGAAATAGGAAAAAGCTTGAAATTCCTAAGATCAAACAGAGGTGGTGAATTCACATCAAATGAATTTGAGATATTCTGTAATGATAAAGGAATCAAAAGACAAATGTCATCTCCTAGAACTCCCCCATAGAATGGAATTGTTGAAAGAAGAAATAGATCTGTGATTGACTATGCTAGAACACTAATGATGGAAAAGATTGTTGCTCTAAAATACTGGAGACAAGCTGTAAGTGTAGCTATACATACACTGAACCGAGTACAAGTCAAGAAAGGTACAAATACTACACCTTTTGAATTATGGTATGGTCACTCACCCAATGTAAAACATTTCAAAGTGTTTGGTTGTAAATGTTTCATCCTTAAAGATGCTAGAAATGGAAAATTTGATGCAAAAAGTGATGAAGGCATATTCCTTGGTTATTCCACTAGAAGTAAGGCATACAAGTGTTTGAATATTAACACTAATAAAATTGTGTAAAGTGCCAAATGTAAATTTTGATGAGCACATAGAAGTCCAAGCTGAAGTACCAAAGAAAATGGAAAAGTACAAAACCTTTGTGTATTCTTATGAAGGAATGACTGTTGATGAGGATGATGTCAATCAAATTGAAAATAAAAAATAAGTATCAGTTTCAGCCGAGTCACAACCAATGAATGCCGAGTTGCATTCAGAAGATGAGTTACAAAATGAAGAAAATGCACAATCTGATTCTAAAGATAGTACACATGATGAAGAACAATCTGACAACGAAGTGCATAGTGATCCTGAATCTGAAAGATCAAACATGGAAACAAGGACATAGCCAAGATTATCCAAATATGTAAAAAGACATCACCCTGCTGACCAAATAATTGCTGACAAAGATGCAAGACCAATGACAAGGAACAGACTAAGACATGAATCATGTCTGATCAGCAAATCTAAACCCAAGATAGTATAAGGTGCATTACAAGATGATAATTGGTGTAAAGGTATGGAAAAAGAAATTGATCAAATAAAGAAAAACAAAACCTAGAGTTTGGTTCCCAGACCAACTGACAAGAATGCGATTGGCACCAAGTGGGTATTCACAAACAAGCTAGATGAGAATGGTGAGATTACCAAAAACAAAGCTAGACTAGTATGCAAGGGTTATGCTCAAGAAGAAGGAATAGACTATGGGGAAAAATTTTCCCTTGTTGCTAGAATGTAAGGAGTAAGAACTTTACTTGCATATGCTACATATAAAGATTTTAAAGTCTATCAGATGGATGTAAAATCTGCTTTCTTAAATGGTCTACTAGAAGAAGAAGTCTACATTGAACAACCAGAAGGATTTGTTGATGAAAACAATAGGGATATGTTGTGTAAGCTACATAAAGAACTCTATGGTTTGAAACAAGAACCTAGAGCATGGTATGAGACTCTTCACAAGTATCTAATACAAATTGGATTTGAAAGAACTGATGATAACAACAACATGTACATCAAAGAAGAAGAAGGTAAAGACATTATTGTATTTGAAATCTTTGTGGATGACATTGTGTTTGGTGGAAAGGAAGTGCTTTGCAAAGGCTTTGCTGACAAAATGAAACATGAATTTGAAATGTCTACGTTTGGAGAAATCAAATTCTTTGTTGGATTGCAAGTACATCAACTCAAACATGGTATATTTGTGACACAATCAAAATACATCAAAGAGATTCTTAAAACATTTAGATTAGACGAGTCCAACTGGTCAACACACCAATGGCAATGGGAAATAAGCTATCCAAAAATGATGAATCAACTAAAGTCAATCAAACAATGTACAGATCCATGATTGGAAAACTACAATATGTTGTACATAGTAGACTAGATATAGCATTAGCAGTTGGAATAGTGGCTAGGTTCTCTGCTAATCCTGAAGAAAATCATCTCATAGAAGTAAAAAGGATAATAAGATATCTTAAAGGAACTGATAACTTTGGTCTATACTACAAAAAGAATAGAAAATTTGAGCTCAATGCATATACAGATGCAGACTAGGGAGGCAACATTGATGATAGAAAAAGCAAAGTGGAGGTGCATTATTTCTAGGCAAAAGGCTAGTTACCTAGACTAGCAAGAAACAAACATGCACATCTCAGTCCATTGCAAAGTCAAAATATGTGGCAACAACAGTCAATTTCACAAACATTGTGTGGCTCACACATCTATTAGAAGGAATGAAAGAAGAGGTAACAAAACCTGTGATATTGCATTGTGATAACACAAGTGCTATAAACATATCTAAAAATCCAGTAATGCATGCAAAAACTAAGCACATCGCAATCAAGTATCATTATGTTAGAGAACTAGTAGAAGAAAAACAAGCGAAGTTGGAATACATTCACACAATGGAACAAACTGCAGATATCTTCACAAAACCGTTGCCAAAGGATGCTTATGAATATCTTTGAGGCAAGTTGGGGGTAATACCCCTAACTCAAGCAATTTAAAGCAACAAGGAAACTGCCCTGCATCACCAGCAATGAATCATTGAAATATTAGAAGAGTGATGCAGAGGATGATAGCAGGAGCAAAAACTCCAAATCAGTCACAAACATGGTGACAGAGGGAGAAAAAAACAAGAAGCCAAAGCTCATATTTTACATAATAAAGATGTTACATCTTTGGCATTTATGTCAAAGAGGAAGAAATGTGCAGAAACCTGATCAATATATATGAAAGAGGGAGGTATATGAGATCAGTAGTAAAAGATGTAGTAGTAAAGAAATATAGCAGACAACGTATACAATCTTGGTGGTAACTAAGTTGATCAATTGATCAGTTTGGTTTTCCATAAATGCCAAAGAGGGAGATTGTTGGAAATGATTGAAATGATCATAAGAAAAGTTGTTGGAATGATATATGGAAATGGTAAAGAATGTTCTCAATCATTGTTTTGTCATTGATGTTAAACTTGCTACTTCCAGGAATGACAATTGCTTTAATGATCCAAATACTATCAATTAGTTGATTGTCAAGGAGGAGGCAATCAATAAGATGTAACTAGAACACCTAGAGAAAGGTTGAAGTTATAACGTTGTAATGAAGTACAAGGATCAGCTAAGCCATTGATGAAAAAGTGTGTTGATGACATACTACAAGACACAGAGAATTGGCACACTAAAACATATCAAAGATGTAAGGTTTTAGCTAAGACATTTGTAAAGCTCAACTAAGTTCATTAGAGAGAAGGAGCTGAGCAAGCTAGTATGTGCTGAGTAAACTTCAAATGCCGAGCAAGTTCAAGTGCCGAGTAAACTTCAAATGCCGAGCAAGTTCAAGTGCTAAGTAAACTTCAAATGCCGAGCAAGTTCAAGTGCCGAGTAAACTTCAAGTGTCGAGCAAGTTCAAGTGCCGAGTGATATCAAGTGCTGAGTAGAGATAGGTGCCAAGTAACACAGAGATGCCGAGCACTAGTAAAACCAATAGTGCCGAGTAACATAGACATGTTGAACACCAGTAAATCAATAATGCCAAGTTGCTACATTATTTTGAAAATTGAAGATTCACCAGATCTAAGCCGACAAAGTTGTTATCTAGAACTTTGTGAATTAAAATGGAAGATAAGAATGATGAGCTGGTGGCACAGAACACCATGTAAAATGATTTTAAGAATACAACTAACGAAGCTTAAAGATAAAAACAAGATATGAGGTAGATACATTGTGTCCTATCTAATCCATTCGAAACCCTAAAATTGGAAAGGGAGAAATGAGCGGCAAAGGCAAATCAAATTTCTATTTAAGGAGTCATAAGTTAATAAAAGAGAGAGAGAGAGGCATTAAAGCATGAAAGCATGAAATGCTGAAGGAGGTGCTAAGGAGATAAGAGAGCATAGAGACTCTGTTTCAGTAAGAAGACCCCTGATATAGATGCATTGGTACAATGAGTTAGAAGATTCAAGGAGACAAAGCTTGAGAAGAAGTGAACCAGTCAGAGCTGAAGTGTTTGAAGCCAAGTATTAGGATTGAACTGAAAGTGTGATCTGAAATCTACAAAGTAAGTTGTAAGTTATATCAGATCAAACGATCATTATCATTACTTTCTGGCAATTGTAACCGTAAAGTTTAAATCCTATGGACTTAGGTTGGTTTAATAGCCATGAGATAAATCCTTTAACAGGGTGACATTCCAAGTGAATGTTCTAAAGTCCTTTAACCAGGCCCATTCCTAATAGTTTGGTGAAATCCTCTAACAAGGTCACATTTAATAGTGTGTTGTAAGCCTTTAACATGGTAGGCTTTTAATAGGGCATCACTTCAGAAGAGTGAGAATATAGTAGCATGTTACTGGTGGTTTTTCCCAAATTGGGTTTCCACGTAAATCATTGTGTCATGTGTTGATCTTGCATGTTGATTTACTGTAACTTGCTAATATGGTTGATTTAAAAGTTTGGATGGATGGAAAGTGTATGGATTCATAAAAAGTAGTGAAAAAGTATTAATAGGGCATTTGGACCTTGAATAATTGATTCACCCCCCCTCTCAGTTATTCTAAAGAATTCTAGCACATGCACACCTATTCAAGGTGCACATGTGCACTAGATGCACTAACGTGCTCCTATCTCCCTTTGTGCATAATTACACACATGTGCATGTGCGCAGCTCTAGTAGGTACACATCATCTTGGGCCTGTAAAATCCAAGTACCACCCTTCCCTCTTCCCCATTATCTTCTTCAAGCATTAGATGAGTGCACCTTAACACCTTATGAGGTGTGCTAATCTATGCCAACTTCCACATAAAGCACAAGTTAACAACATAAAGGTGCACACATATGCACCTATCCAAGGTGTGTAGTTGTGAACCTTTATTCACATTAAAACTTAAACAAACACTTTAAATACCTTCAAATATCAGAAAATGGAAAGTGCACACATGTGAACCTTGTCCAAGGTGTGCATGTGCACACCATTTTTTGACTCTTAAATAGAACAATAAGGGTGTGCACATGCACACCCAATCAAGGTGTGCATGTGTGCACCCTTATCCTTGTAAGTCCACTTAGGTCCCCTCTTTGCAGATGAAAGATGCATGTGTACATTAGTTCACATGTGCATGTGTACATTAGTTCACATGTGCATGTGCACACTCCACAAGGGTGTTCACCTATGAAAGTGTGCAACTGCACACTAAACAACCTTTTAAATATTATTTAGCAAACCAATCAAGGTGCACAATGTGCACTAAACTACATATCAGGGCCAAAAAGGGGGCTTTTAAGTGGTTTTTCTAGGTTTTGGTGTTTTGGGCCTAGTTTTTTAATAATTAAGGTTTATTTAGGATTTGACTTTCAACTTTCTAGAATAATGTTTTTAATGTTTTTATGCAAATAAAATAGCTTCCTCATCATCCTTACTTGCAAAAAAGATTTCTCCAAAATCAATTGTCTTCAAGTTTCAAGGTGCACCAAAAACAATCACACTTTCAAAATGCACAATCAGAGATTAGAGATATTGAGTTGGTACACATAGACTATAACATGTTCCTAGTACTCTACAATAAACCTAAAGAGAGTTCCTTAATGGTCTTGATAGTTATTAGATTAGGGTTGGTCAATGTGGCATTATATCCAACATTAGTACAATCTCTAGAGCTTATAATGGCATTGGCAAAAAACTATGTGTTAGAAGAAAGAGTTTTCAAGAGTATTACAAGAGAGATCATCTTAGACCTAAGATCGAGAAACATTGAGAAATTTTTCCATCTCCTAAGAGTCGATCAATATTTGAAAATCAATTATCATCAAGTAGAAAGATGGTATAGGGATAATGAAAAGAAGGCTACAGAGATCATACAATCATCATTTGTGATTGATAGGACACCCTTGGAATGAAGAGTAGCAAAGGTAGATATGACTAGAGTATATATGAAGGATGACATTGGATACTCCATTGTACTTTTGATTAGAGTCATGGGTCTACTGATGGCTTGGTATCTTAGCAATTGGATGGTACATTTTATAGAGATTGTCATAACAACCAAAATGCCTATTGATTGGGCCACAATACTAAGTGAAAATTTAGATGAGCAACTAGTAGGAATCAAAGACAACCCCAAGTTTTACATGACATCATACTTCGTGTATTCACTGGCAGTAAGGATAATTGACTATCCAAGGCTATACAAGAAGGCAAGCATGCAAGATTCCAATACTTGGCCCTATGTGGTATACCCTTAATTGGTGAAGAAGAAGCTCTCAGATCAAAGAAAAGAATTTTAGATACTGAATGATACTTTTATACTTACAATCATCTATTTCATAGAGGGTGATTATCTAATAGGATGTCAGTAGACGTAGCAACAAGGATTACAAAAAATGGTGCCTACTACATCTAGTTAAAGAGATTCACTTACCTAAGGGTAACTGGTACAATGTTGAATCCAAAGAAACTCTCAAGTTATCCATTGGATAGGATCATCTTATTGGAGATTACAAGACAACTCACATCTGCATATTGCAGAGTGAGGAAACAGAATAAGAAGACATGGGTATGGCACATTACTATAGGTCTATTTGAAGTAAAGTAGAAGTAGGATATCATGACCTTTGATGTAGAATGGGTTCAATATCCCTTGGAAGATTAAAATTGCCCTCGTCAATTTTTTGATAATATTGGTAGAGTTCATCTTTTGGAAAGGAAGCAATTTGTCCATGAAGATGTAGTAGAAGATCATTGGATGAATGCAATAGATGACTATGATATCTGAATAAGGGATTATTGTGGGATGATTGTATATCTCATACAAAGTTCCTTGAAGATAAAAATCCTACTAAAAACTATCAAACAAGACACTCAAGATGACTTCGATCCCTTATACAATTATGATAAGATATTTGATAGGCCAATCATGAATGCAGAGATTGATAGGGAAGAGAATACAGATATCAATCATGAGGTGACATATAATCCAATTGAAAAGGGACTGGATCAAGAAGCCCTTTAAACTGGACTTGGTTCCTCATATTGTCACCTTCCAAGCCACAACACACCCTATAAAGGGTAAAGGTATAAAATTTATAGTTCCAACATTCCTTGCCCAATATCTAATTGGGCTAGAAATGATATATAAACATGACAAGGATGTTGGGTACTTTAGAGTAGACAAAGGAAAGAATCAAAGGATAAGATATTGTTCTAAGAAAGCTAAGCCCAAAGATGAAGAAACTCAAGCACAAGAGGTAGCTCAAGCACCTAAGAACCAAGAGCCTCAAAATGAAGAAGCAACTCAAACTTAGTATACTCCACAATTGCCTCTACCAGAACAAGAATAGGAACATGAACACAAACTAGAGCAAGAAGCATAGGAGGTGTCACCACCTATACAAGAGGAAGAAGCCTCTCCCTTGGCTACTAAGAAAGCTAGGGTTAGACCAATGGTCAGAAGGACTAGAAGGTAGAAGATACAAAGAAAGGTTATATCTATTCCTCTAGTCCTAGAAACCATCCCTAAAGAAGATGAAGAAAATGAAGAAGATAAAGAAGATAATCTCCCATTGAATCAAAGGACACATTTGGCAAGGGATGTATAGAAGGAGAAAAGGAGAAGTTCCACCATTATGTCACCATCTATTCCTAGGAAACGTATTGAGGTTACAAATTTAGAGGATGAGAAGCAGTAGTGGATGGATGGGCAAGAGGGGCAGGGAATAAATATTTTTAACATATCTAATTTCAAATTTATGTTAGGAGGAACTAAAATGGTGGGTAATAAAATATGTGATACAACCACGAACCAACCTTTGGGAGAGGATTAGAAGAAAATACCACCTCTACCACAAGGATCTCTAGGTACCTCACCATCATCATTTCAGGATTTTTCATTTTTGGACAAAGGATTAGCCACTTCTCTCCCTCTTGTTAGAAAATAAGAATGGCAAGGTATAAAGAAGACTTGGAACAAAGACTAGCCAATGAAGCATTAGAGGAAGGATAGATATCTGAAGAACCACAACAAACTTCTCAGGATACAAAGGTTAGAACTTTGGATACTACAAATATAGGGACACCAAATCTAGATCTCTCTCTAAAGAGGAAGACTCTGGAAAGGAGGGATGAGGGAAAAGGGCTTGCAGGGAAAACCTCCTCCTCAACAAAATACATGTCTCCTATGTGCCTTGCATTGGCTTGGCTGAAGTGGGAGGTTATGGTTCACCAAAAGAGGCATCTGAACCTAAATAAAGAGGAGAGTATGGATACGCTAGTAGAAGCCATCAAGAGGCCTAAGCCACCTATGGGTGATGCACAACAATTGACCTTCATAATGAAGAATAAAGAGCAGGACTTACTTACTCATATTGTCATTCATCCTCCACATGTTGAGACTAAATATTTGATTCCTAAGGACTATCAGATTAAAGAAGTCCTATTAGGAAAGCCCACTATAGATATGGCTAAAGTAATGATCACTACGGGCATTAAGGAGGTGTTTAGGCATTTAGATGTAAATAAGAATGAATTGTTAAAGCTACACAAAGAGAAAGAGGCACTGAGAGGCTCTTTGCATGGAGTTTTAGGTCCATTGGATCAAGATCACCCATAGGTTACTCTTTCTATTTCAATAGAAAGGAGAGATAAGGGGAGTGTCCAAGTTGATTCATTTTTGGAAGCATGTTAGAAATGGCATGACAATTTTGAGCAAAAAGGTGTAGAGATAATACAGGCTAATTTGAGCCTATTGCATAATGTTTTCTCTAGCATGGAGAAACTAGTATCTACAGTAGATCGAGATTTTGGGCTTAAAGATGAGGTACATACCTGGGGAAAAGGCCTTCAAGCACTCCAAACAAAAAAAGGTCAAAGGTATCATATACTTATAGAAGTGTATACAATAGATGAGAGTGATAAACTTGAGGATTGGATTGAAAATATAGATGCCAGAAATAAGGTCATGGAAGAAATTCATGAAGAAATTCAAAAGCTAAAAGGTTAGTCTCAAGATCAAATTTTTGATTCAAAGAGGTATTATGATGCTATTTCCCTTGATATTATTGAAGATGAGTCAAAGATGAAGCTCAAGTCAATACAAGTAGTGGTTGAACAATTTCAAAAAACTTTCGAGGATGCTTCATCTGATGGAGATATTAGGCAAGCATTCAAAACTGAGAGCTTTTGCTAAAACATGATAGTAGAATTGAAGATTTTTCAGAAACTCGAATGGATATCAGCAATTATTGTCATAAATTTAGGAATAAATATGAGGCTTTATATTTTCTAGAAGCTTCCCAAGTGAATGATATTATAAAGAAATTGAATAGAAAACATCCAGACATCACTCTGGTATAAAGGGGAAGAAAACCCAAAAGCTATAAATTCAATTTTGACAGTTGGGAAAATTTTGGATTTTTTGAACCTTCCACTAAGGTGCGCAAGGTGTACTACTCCAAAGGTGTGCTAAAAATCTAGAAGAATTCAGAGGTGCACCGATAGTTAACTACTAGTTCCAAATTTAGAGCTTTCCATTCACTAGAAATACATTCTGATGTTCAAAGATGGCCAAGCTTCCATTTTTAGAGTTTGTAGTGACTCCTAGCTCCTCTTATAGCTTCCTTCTTCTTATCTACTACTTCTTTCTTTGTTCTATGACATGTAAAGGCTCATGCACCTATTAATTTGATAAAAAAAGAGTGGAGTCCTACTCAACACCATTTAGAGAGTCAGTTCGTACATAAATAGATTTGATTCATTAGTTTAGAAGCATATGATTGCATTTATAGATCTCTCACTCTCAATACAAATTAAGGAGATTTTTTCTTATAAATTAAGGTGTAACATGTATTGCAAGCGATTATTTTGATGCAATAATATATTTTGTTAGTGCTCTCATTCTAAGTCTAGTTATTCTTGCCAGAGTGTGTTATTTTTTTGGAATTTTTTTTCATGATAATAATGGAGCTAATGGTTTTGTTGTGTTGATTTGATTGTGTTATCTTTTAGTTTTGGTGTTTTTTGCATATTGATGAATTCCACTAACATACTGAGTTAGAGAAAAGATTTCCCTATTGTTCCTACATAGCTTCGCATCTCACTTGAGCACACTTTCCATGGCCTTGCAATTCATAAGAAGTGAAACATCTTTCAGTTTTACTATGTTCCCATCGATGATTGCACCAATGGATTTGAGGGAGCATTGTTCCTATTTTCATTGGTTTCCTATGTGATCTGTTTCAATGATTTAACTCATACATGTGTTCTTACCTTTTTTATGTCCATTAGGAATTTACCTCTTTGTTATTTTCTTTACTAACACTTGGTTAAATTAGGAATTCTTATATTTTCATCGTTAGATTGCCTTCATAAAAAGAACATAAAATGCCTAAAAAATATCTCTTTTATGGTCATTTTGAAACAACAAGAAGATTCAACATCTTATCTAAAATTGGTTCAAACCAACAAAGGCATCCCTATGAAAAATACATTAATCTTCAATTGAGTGGATTCTAGTAGGTTGCAAGATTGCCCAAAACCTTAGAGTTGATCCCAGATCAGCTTTTCAAGAGAAGAGTTCAAAGGAATTCCTATCATTAAGCATCGTGAAAAATGATAGCTCAACAAGTACTTGTGAATTTACTAGTGCTCACTTGATGTTGTTGATGCTCATCTTGGTCTTTGTTTTTGTTGGTTTTGAGTTGTTTGTGAGTTCACTTTTGGCATTTAATTGATGAATGGGTATATAATTTGTTTTATAGCTGACTTGTGGCCTAACATATATTTAATGTAAGGGATTTAATTTAGTGTGTGATGAATTGGGTTGACTTGTGGCTTAGTTGGCTATAAGTAAGGGGTTTTGTGGAGTCTTTAGGCAAGATGAGTATTGTGATCATCCAGGTTGGGGAAGAGGATTAAGGGTAGATGCAAACTTTGAAGAGCCAGTAGATGTAGCTTGAGAAAAAAAGGATTACTTGGTGGACTTGAGGGTAGAAGTGTGGATTCTTCTTGGTTTTTTTATCCAATTGTGGATCTAGACTATTTGGCAATCTTCTTGGATCTTGTAGAACTAATTTTTTAATTGTTGTCTATATTTGGCTCTAACCCGGAAGGCCTTACTATTGGGAATATTGCATGTAATTAATTATTATATAAATAAAGAGTTGTGATTTGGTACCAGATCTTGCATTATTGTTGCTTATTGTTGTGTTTCCATAGTGTGGTGATTTTCTATGGGTTTAGACATCTCCTGTGGAGATTCTCCTATCTTCTTAATGTTGATTTGTTTCTAGCCTTTATTTTACTATTTACTTTTAGGTTTCAGGTCCTTGCAAAACCTGGTTTTGATCTTTGAATTATTTTATTATAGGTTATAGGTCCTTATAAAACCTATTTTTTTGATGTTTTTGTGAACTTTAGGTTCTAGGTCCTTATAAAACATGGGGTACTTTATTTGCCTATCTTTTTGCTTTCTGTATGGCATTTTGGGTCCCCTCAAAACCTATTTTTATCTTAATCTAAAACATTCTATTGTGAGAAGTCTTTTATATTTTTCATTGATGATTTTACTGGAATGATATGGTTTTATTTGTCAAGAGATGAGTCTAAGGCATTTGATATTTTTAAGATCTTTAAAGAAAAAGTTAAGAATTAATCAAGCTTAAAGATAAAATGTTTAAAGTCTAATAGAGGTGGAAAATTTACAAATAATTAGTTCAAGGCATGTTGTAAGGATAATGCAGCTCGCAAAAAAACTTTATCTCCTAAAAAACCATAGTGGAATAGAGTAAAAGAGAGAAGAAATAGAATAATTTGTAAGGTAACAAGATAATGTTACTTTATAGGTAAATTGGGACATATACACTAGATAGACGTAGTAAGTACTATAGTATACAACATGAATAAATTCTAGATTAGATAAAGAATAGGTAAAATATGTTATAAAAGTTTATTGTAGTATACACAAACTATTAAGTATTTCAAAATCTTTGTAAGAAATTGCTATATCAAAAGAGATGATCAAATAGAGAAGTTTGATCCTAGAAGTGATGAAGGTATATTTCTTGAATATTCTACTAAAAGTATAGATTATAGTTGTTATAAATTAAGTCAAAAGAATGTTATTGAAATAAAAAATATAAGAATCGATGAAATATTTTCAATACAAAAAAGAACTTTCGAGTGTAATTGATATGATGATACAAATGAAGCAAGTACAAGTCAAAGATCAACAAAAAATTAGAATACATAACATGAACTATTCTTTAAGCTTGATAACCTAATTCATATTCAACTTGATGAACATAGAGAAGAAAAAATAACACCAAGTTTCTTGAACTTATCTTGATGATCATATTATTGGTGATACAAGCAGTGGAGTAACAACAAAAGGAAGAATGATAAATTAAATTTATTTGATTTTACAATTTGAACTTAAGAATACTCATAAGCGTACAAGGATGAATTATGGATAAATATCATGAAGGATGAATATCTTAAACATATTGAAAAGATCAATATGTGAGAAGTAGTCTCTAGGCCCAATAATAAGAATGCTATAAGAACAAAGTGGGTATTCAAAAATAAAATGAATGAGCAAGGAGAAGTGGTAAGAAATAATGAAACAATAGTATGTAAGGATTATTAAAAACAATAATGTATTCATTTTTAAGAAAAAATTTCCCTTGTAGCAAGATTAATAGTATAGATTATTTTTGGCATATGCATCTAACAAGAAATTCAAAGTGTACTAGATGGATGTCAAATTAAATTTTGTGAATGAAGAATTAGAAGAAGTATATATTGAGAAACCTGATTGATTTCTATTGATAGAGAAAGATGAAATGGTACACAAATTGACAAAAGTCCTTTATGGATTGAAGATGACACCAAGAGATTTCCATGCAAGACTAGATAAACATTTGACAAACTTGGGAATAAAAATGGGTGATCTAGACAATAATCTATACCTAAGAATTAATTTAGATGTATTATTGATTATAGAGTTTTTTGGGTATAATGTCATTTTTGGAGGAAACTATGAGGTAAGTAACAAATTTTAATGTGAAATGAAAGGTGAAATTGAGATGTCTATGATAGGTGAGATGAAATACTATTTGGGATTTCAAATAACTCAAATCCAAGATGATATCTTTATATCTCAAATGAAGTATCTCAAGGATTCTAAGTAAGATTTGGTATGGAAAATTGCAAACTAGTTGGAACACCTATGCTTAGTGGCTTTAAGTTTATTTCTCATCTCAATGCAACCTCATTGATAAGATACAACCAATTTACTAGAAACTATCTCTGTCAATATTTCCTACACACTTGTCTAGTACCACTAATCACCAAATGAATTTTAACTCATCAAATACTTAATACAAAAATAAGAGAACATAGATGTAGCATCTACACTTATCCATGAACATATTTTCAAGCTCACATAACTTAACCTATTATGTGTTAACTTCACTCAACCAATAATCATCTGCAATGCATAGAATATTTGTCTGTCATGCACTCAAACATATATATGTTTTCATCAATAAAAAATATATCATAAAAAAAAAACATCATCAACGTATCCAAGAATCAACTAGACTTCTATTTCTAATAATCCATAACTAGTTTTAATTCATTAAAATATTGAGAAGGATTAAGGTCACTTTTGATTCTTATCTCTTGGCCAATGTAGGGAAACTTCAAGTAGTAGCTATAATTTAAAGAAATATCTTGCATCTCATGAATCCATGAACTATCCAGTAATATGTTATAGGTCATTTTGAGGCCTAACACTTCACATATTTTTGAATAAAATATTGGCCCACTTAGACAGATAGAATAACCATTTCCTTGGAGTATATGTCTTCATCATCATAAGATTTAATTGCTATCTTTATTTTTGGGCCCTTGGTATTTTCAAAATATCCAAAGACTTTGACTAGTTTTAAAGTACATATGATCAAGACTACCACTCCATATATCACGAGTATTTAACCTTATGATTATGGATGGGGACTTATATATGAAGTTGAAAATTTTGTAGATGGTTCATAAAATTTTTATTTTTCTCAAAAAGGAAACAATCTAGTGCATTAATGAGATGACCTACTAGAGCCTGGAATAATTATACATCCAATTTTTCATTACTACCACATTAAGAAAGGACTTTTTCAAAATTCATTTATGAGATGGTGAAATTTTCAACTATGCTAATATTTTTTGAAGTTGATCAAGTGGGTTGTATTTTCTTGATGGAGAAGATAAAAAATTAGACATAGATTTCTTGTTGGATATTCCTAGTAATGTTATTTTGGATATTTTTCCCCTAGTAACAACATTGGTAGGTTATTTTATTTGTTCTTATTTAACCACTTTGAGATTGATGCTATTGTGACAACTAGAGAAAGTATTTATGGTGTTGTCATAAGTGTGATAAAAAAATCACCTTTTTCCCTTCCTTTTTTGTTTTGTTTTTTTTTTTTTTTTCATTTGAAGATTTACCATTTTAATGATTTAAGGAAGGGGTTTTAAATAATGTGTGATGTTTTTTAGTCTTAGGTCCATCTACTTCAATAATTCCATAATAAATGAGATATTGGATAACATGTTTCAATCTCTTATAGTTAGTAGTCATGTCAAAGGGAACATGAAGGTGCTTTCTATTGTGTTTTTCTTTCGAGAAGTTTCTCTTTGACTATTATCCAATTGTTATTTAAGATTTTGGATATGTATATTTAAAATTCCCAAGAGTTAACACAACTCTCATCCTATTTTAGTTATGATACATCATAGAACTATGAGGTGGTTTACTTCCTAGTTGAGAAAAAGTCATGAAGTACCTTTCCTTATCTTTTTTCTAGCATTTTTTCCATAACTTCAAAGAATATAGGTTTTTTTTTTTTTTCTTTTTCCTCCTTTACTTTTTACTTTATTATTTTTTATGTTCATCATTGTTAGTGTTACCATAATATTGTTATTTAAACATTTTCCTTCTTACTCTCCCTATTTGGTTATTTTTATGTGTTTAATATTGTTATTGGTTATGCCCAACTTGATGTCTTATATATGAGTTTGATTGGTGTTTATTTTTTGATTGAAGTGGCATTTATTTATGGCTTGATTTCAATTGTCTCGATATGTGTACTAAAATTCCATTATTTATATTGGACTAAAAATAACCATGTCATACATTTTGAGGGAAGGTCTTTTTGAATGAGTTGAGTAGATTTAAAAGTGTGGTTAATTTTTTCCAAAAATTGATAGGTTAGAAATCCAATGATGGTTTAACCAAGGTAAAATGTGTCTTGGGTTAAAGTATAACAAAGACATATATACCTCTATGATGAAGACTTGGGATAATGACTTTGATATCCTTAGTTCTAGGAAAAGGACTGATAATGTATTGATGACAAACCTCTAGAAATCTAAATTCAATAGATTTGGCTACACCTAATAATGACTTAATGTTTGTGAAACTCTATTATAATTGATTGATTTATTTGAAAGTTCAAAAAATTGTGGGTCATAAATTTGTTTTGACTAAAATCTAGACCCTACTCTGAAAAGGGTATTGAAAAGTATTTGTCAATTTAGACCAAAGATATTTGTAAGTGCTCTTTGTTTAAAAGAACAATGTAAAAAGAAATACTACTCTATCTAAAAGTCATTTTCTAGTGAGAAAATAAATTATTTTAATTCTTAAAGGTGATGTTTCTTTGTTAAAATATGATAAAACATGGTGTAGAACTATCAAATTGTATGATATCTTTCCAAATATGTGAAATTTTAAGGTTTTTTCTAGAAATTTTATTTCAAATGGATACTTTCTTCTAATTATTGGAATAATCAAACACAAAAAATACACCAACATTTTTTTTGACCCAAAAATCTACACATTGACTGTATGTTTTTTGTCAGTTCTATAAATCATTTACATAGTATAAGACAATTCAAGTAAGATACCTATGGTTATTTTCTTCATTCATAGATAAAATTACTACTTAACTAGGCTATAATTTTAGACACCTAAATCAGATCACACAAATATGTAATCATAACTAGTCATCTCCTAAGGAATTTTTTTAATATTTAATATTTATTTTATTTATTTTATTTATTTTATCTCCTAGTTAATTAATTTAATTAATTGACTATAGTCTAATTAGCAATCAAATGGCAATCAATAGTCTAATTTATTAATTAAATCTGTATTCCTCTTTTAAGTTAAATAAATGCACAAGCTATTTAATTTAATTCTAAATCCTCCTTTTTAATTAATTATTTCAATTAATTAAATCTCTCAAACCTCAACTAACTTTTGATCCAATAGCTAGCCTATATCCAACCCATGCACCAATATTTAGCCTTTTTTATTAAATAATTATTTTTATTTAATTAGTCCCTCCACTTGTATTCCTCTAATAAATCCACTCACCAACCATATTACTCTCTTATCAAAGACACATCTCCCTCTTACCTCAACAAAATCACCCCCTTATTTGAGTCTAATCACCTCTCTTAAATTACTTGCACAATTTAAGGTACGAGTTTAGACTTGCTAACGCAAGCCTAAATCCACTCTCCTACCACATCTCCCTCTCCCACCTAAAAGAACTAAAGCTCATCTCTGGCATTTTGGTATCTCTAATTCTTGTTTTCTATTAGTGTCAAACATTTAGTCATATATAAGGTAGAGTTAGTTGGTCATCACTACAACTGAGCTACTCTATATAGGCTAAGTCATGTAAAGACTAGTAAATTATTCATGTATATGCAAAGGTCTATAGGAGACAAGAAATACTTTGGTTGCCAAGTACTTTTAGTATAAGTGAAGTCTAGTGAATGTCCAATAGAGAGAGAACATAGATTCTGAGTTATACAAAAGGAGTTGAGTATAGTTAAGGCTGAGAAATAGTAGAAAGAATAGTTATGACTGAGCATCATAAACAGTGAGTGTCGAGTAACAAAGAGACAACATACAAGTTTGGAATGATATAAAATTTGAGTTAAATCATTTCAAGCCAACATGAACATGAAATTTAATGATCTCTGTTACAATGGTTGTTATGTGTTTATGTCACGGATCACCAATCCCTATGAGGAAAGAACAACTAATCAGATGAAGAGGCAAAAAGGGAAGCATCTAGAAGACTCTACAAAATTCTTTAAATAGGAAGATCCAAACCTCATTTTTATACGAGTGGAATAAGCTATCACAGAAGAGATTGTAAAGTGTGTGAAGGAGTTAAGTTTTAGAGGTTGAATGTGAAAGTTGTGAAGAACATAGATAATGACCTAATGAAGAAGTGAAGGATTGAGCAAAGCTATATCAAATTGGAGATCAAATCAATGATTAGAAGGAGGAGATCTATATTCAACAATTGTGAGTGTAGAACAAAGAATCAAGTATCTAGTTAGTTTTAATAGATTGAATCAAAGAAAATCTCATAATAGAGTTGTTTTAATAGACCTTTGTAAATATCCTAATAGAGTCCTTACTTTATTGTAAGTGTAACCCTTTAATAAGGTAAGAGCTAATAATCTTCAATTCCTTTAGTAGAGCAAACCCATCATAAGGTAGATCACTAGAAGTGATCAAAATTGCAACCCTAGTAGGTTAAATTTGTTACTGCAGTAGTGAAGATTGTAGGAATCATCCCCACCCCAATTTTACCTTCACCTTGGAGGGTTTCTTGGTAACCAAAATATTTTAGGTTATGTGTTTACATTTTATGGATGCAATGCATAGTTAGATCTATTTATTTCAACATTTGATTTATGTAATGCATAAATTAGACATGAGATGGTCAATATGGTGTATGCAATGAAGTTGTTTTGAAGATTAAAAGTTTTATAGATCATGATTTACCTCCCACCCCTCTCAGTATCTTAGTTTCCCTATTACACTTCCAGTAATTGGTATTAGAGAATTAGTTCTCTTGAAAGAAGTAGAACAAATTATGAGCTCAGATTTTGGAGATGAAGGCTTACAAATTGGGAAAGGTTATTGACAATCAAGTGATTGACATCTAGATCATACTACAACAACTTGAAGTAGAAAGAGAAAGGATATGGCCATTCAACAGAATGACACACTTTATAAATAAGTTGATACACAATAATTTTTTAACACTGGAAATTATATTGAGAGTGATGCAACCATTGCATATCTAAGGGAGAAGAACAATATCTCAAATGAAGAAGTCAAAGGATTAAAGAGAGAACATGAAATCTAGATAATAAGGTTCTATGAAGTGACTGAACATAAGAAGAAAGATGAAGAAGATAGAGTTATAGATATGGAAGAAAAAATATAAATGGCTATCAAACTTTAAGAAAGGTCACGTGATGTGAAAAAGCTTACAAAAACTCAACTAGACATGATGAATCAAGTGTTGCTAATAAATTAGGAATTGAATAGGAAGGATATGGATATAGAAAATATTAGATTAAAGAGTGACCTACTAAGGAGTGAGTTAAGATCTATGAAACAACTTGTGGAAAGAATGAACAAGCCTAATGAAGCACTAAGGTACTTTGAAGAACTAATGAAATCACCTAGTTCACCTGGCAGTACTTCTAGACTAGGACATGCAAAGAAACATGCATCTAATGAAGATAGAGAATCATCCAAGAATGGAAAGCTAAGGAATGCAAAGTAAAAATGAAAACCTACATACTATCATTGTGGTACACTTGGACATACTGCAAACATTTGTAGAAGAAAGAATGTTATGCAAAACTCTATACCTAAGTTTACTAGTTATTTCTTTTACATATAAGAAGGAAGGATGCTAAATACATGAGTGTAGATCAAGAATGAACAATACTTCTACTACACCTAGATTTGAGGGTTATTGTTATAATTATCAAAAGTTTGGACATAGATATGAATGCAAATCATAGGCGAAACCCTAATGAAAAAATAGAAGGTAGAACAATGCACCTAAGAAAGTTTGTTCTAATTGTCACAAGATTGGACATGTAAGCAAGAATTGCAGGACTTGAGTGCCAACACCTAATAGTGAAAAAATCAAGGGTAAAGATAAAGTGGATTTTGAACAAACAAAGAAGGAGATGAATCAAACATTTAACAAAAAGGTGGAAACTAGAGGCAATGGAACAAATGAATTCAAGGTAACCCTATCCAGTGGAGAAGGTGATCACACCATCTCAAATTGATCAAGAAAAGTATGTAAGGAACTATATATTTTAATAATTTATCTTACATCAGTTCCTAACACAAAGTGTACAAAATTTCATATTTGCATGAGAAAAGATGCAATCAAATAGATGTATGGAAATAATAGTGCAAATGAATCATTTACATTATGGGTGTCAAGAATAAGTAAAATTATCTATATTAGTCGAGCATTGCAATATAGACCAAGTATGCCAAATGTCAAATTGGTGTTAGACCAAATTAGATGGAAATAACTAAGTTGTATAGTGGAGTCTGAGTTCAAAAGGTTTAGTAATGATTGAGACAAGTGGATTCTACCTAATAGAGGATGCAAAATTAATGGAGACCATAGCTTGAATGAATGGAGGTATATATTGAGAATTTGAAGGTATTTTACACACCTGACATTCAGATTTTGGGAGCACAAAGTGATTTTAGCAATTAGTGAAGTGATTTCAAAAGTGATTGGAAGTGAACTAGTAGTAAAGAGTGATCAGGTTTTGATTTTTAGTTGTGTCAAACAATTGAGAAAGAAAAGAGTTTTAGATCCCTAACACAAAAATGACATCTTGATCATCCACAACAAAGAATCAAGGAGTAGAGGTAAGATATATTCAATTGGCGAAGAGTGACAGTTTTCCTCCACCTATGTTTCATGCTATACCTTAGATTGTAATGAAAGTTGATTCAATGGGTGTGTTATCATCAATACCACCTAAATTTATCATGACTGATGTGATGAGTTCTTACATTTGACAAATTTGTGAAGTTGGAGATTAAAAAATCTGTGTGGCATATGATAAATTGTGTGATGAAGGAATACTGAAGGATGAATTTAAAAATTTTGAGAGGAAAGGATTAACACATGCCCTAGATTTTTTGAGGAATTTCAAAATTGAATGGATGAAGGCAGTTCTTAGTAGAACTCATGTCATCAAATTTTGGTCAAAGAATAGAACATTTGAGATTACAAATAAGGCAATTCATGTTGTTACTAGTTACCCTACATTCGATAAGAAGAAGATGATGTGGTCCCAAACCAAGGAAGCAATCAAGGTAGATATCAAAGCCAAGTGGAATGGATGCAGGTTGTCTATTTCTACCATCACTAATCCATTGATCAAATTTTATATAAGAGCCATCTCTCATATTTTTTTATCATCTATGATGACATAATAGTGTGTCATGTATGGTAGTTGATCAAGTGTGGAAGATCAGTTACAATAATTGCAACCAGTAGAGAACCTAACATCAATAAGGAAAGAAAATAATTCAATGTGTAAGTTTTGATCATTGATTATATATATTTTATTTTACACTTAGAATTATTTTCTTTCTATTAAAAATATCATATGGGAATAAGACAAACCTATTACAAGGTAGATTGGTGAGTTTATAATGCAATTGGGAGAAATTTTTGAAGATATTCTAGATGCATATTTTGAAGAGTTCAAAATAAAGATGAGAAAGTGATTGAGGATTCTTGCATCCCTAGTTGAGAAGCATTATAATGATGTATGTTTCTTAGTTGATATAGACAATATAGTTGTACAGGTAGTTAAGCTGAGGATAAATTGTCTTAAACCTTTTGGGTATGAAATTGATAGTGATAATGTAAGTGTACATATTTCTACACTACTATAAGAAGAAATTGATGTAGAGGTTGAGCCCTTTGGGAAGTATGAAGAAGCAAAGGCTAGAATCACAATTGACATCAAAATTGCTTCTAAAGATAAGAGAAGGAATAAAATGATTGAAGACATAGAAATCAAAGTAGGCATACTTGTCAAAGGAAAATAAGCTTTGATGTTGACTCAAGGTCTTGGAGAAGATAAAGAAATAATAGTGGTGTTGAGGAAGAGGAAGAAAAAAAGGGTAAGACCTAGTACTGGTCACCCCAGCAGTAAAGAAGGATAAAACTATGGAAACTTATACTAAGCTAAAGGTGAAAAAGGTTGAAAAGAAGGAAATGCCCAAGCCCCTCTCTCCTCATACATCATAAATACCAAGGACCAAATCAAAAACACTAGTAAGTGTCAAGCCACCAGTCAAGATAGGAGTGGTTAAAATAAAAAAACCAAGTGGCACTAGTGTAGAAAAGAGGAAAGTGCAAAAAACTAAAGGTTAGACAAAGATAGGAAGGCTAGTAAAGAAGAAAGATATCAAAGAGGAAGATTCATAGAGGACCAATTTTGATGAATCTAAACATCATTGAGTCATTGTACCTACCAAGCCAAGAGATATTGATGAGGTATGTGTCAACATCAGAAGCTCTATAGATCTATCAAGTTTCAGGTATGTGAAGTATGATACATTAAGCAATGTTAATAAAAAAAAGGTAGAAGAGGCCATGATAGATATTATGGATAACAATAAACTTTCTCCTACTCAATTGAAAAAGAAGATTCCAAATGATTTGCACATTTGACTACATAGAAAATGGCAATAGGCAATAGAAGTAGAGAAGACAATTAGGGAAGGCACATTGTCCAAAATCATGTCTAACTTGCAAAATAATTAGAAGAATTTTTTTGGAGAAGCATAAGAACTGATTCATTCCTAAATTTAGAATATTTATGATTCTATAGAATAAAATTGAGGCTATTGTACACCAAAATGAGTTGTTATGTAAGAATATTTTGGATTGACTACAAAAGGAGTTGAATAGGATCTAAAGAAGTGGAAACATTGACTATTGATGATCATCAAAGTGATCAAGAAATTTTAGGGTTGCTAAGCCCACAAGGAAACATATCCCCTATTTATGCCACCACACTTGACACTCTTGTTCATGAGAAAAAGAAGACATTAGAATAAGAGGAACCATAAAAGGAAATAAATGTAGAATTTTCTACTAAAGGTCAAGAAGAACCACTTGTCTTAGGACCTTAGGATGAGGGAGATGAGGAGGTTGGACAAGAACAAGAGAAAATGGAGACTATAGTGTTGAGTGCTATCATTGATGTTTCAAGAACTAGCAAGATAAAGTGGTGACACCCCATCACCTACTCTTACTCTAGCAGTGCTGAGCAACAACACTTCAAAGAAATGTAAAGGAAAGAAGATAAAGGAATGTTCTCTAGACAATATTGTTAGTCTAGATTAAGTAATTAATATGCCAAAATAAAACTTGGCCAATCTCACTTTTGAGAAAACTATCATCTGACAGGACATATTAGCAAGAAATAAAAAGACAAGAAGAAATGAAGTGAGAACAACAACAAAAATAGGTGTTGCATGATATGAAACACATATTTGTTGATGCCTTTGATATTTAGACCATTTTTGACTAGGTCCCCATTATCTCTCAGTTGGTATAAATTGTTAATAAAGTTAATACTGAAGATATTGAGGCAAATAAAAAACTTTTGGCATGTCTGAGAAGAAATTTTAGAAGAGAGTTTTGGAGAACTTTTTTACTATCATTGCAGTTAGAAAAGTTGAGTTACAAGCACTTGTACAAAACATAGAAGAACTTGTAAATAAATTACAAGATCTTTATAGTATACTTTATGATGTACCAAGGTGTACAGATGAATTTCAAGAAAACATGTAGAGGATTCATGTTGACGTGAAGCAATCAGGAGGATCCATCTCTTAGTGAACTAAATCAAGCTTAATGCAATATAATAGATTGTTGTTTGCATAAGGGACGTTGGCCAAGCTAAAAATAATAGATAGAAGAATGAGGGCCAAACTTATCTCCATACAGTCAATGTTGATACCTCATTTGGAGGTTATGCAACAAGAGCTACTTTTAGCAAAAGATCTAGTGCAAAGAAATCATAATCTTTCAATTGTTAATATCTTAATTGACTTAGCAGAAAATTTTGAGTTGAAAATTCACATTTTGGAATTAGAAAGAACCACATGGGATCATGCACTTTCCATGATCAATCAAATACATAAACCATTTATTGAAAAATATAGTTTGATTCCACTCTCACAACCCCAGTAGCAAAATCACCATATATAAGTGTCAAAAATAAGGGGGAAATAAAGTGAAATGATCAAGGGGAAATGACTGAGATGATTGATATATAAAAGGGGGAATTAAAGTGATGAGTTTTAGATATCATAATGATAGAAAGAAGACAAGGTATGACAAAGTCATAATTAGAATATTTTGAGTCACATGAAGTATGTACTGTATATTGTATTGCAAAGAAAAAGTTTTGAAGTTCTATAAGGATTGAGTCTTAGGCTTAGGGGGGCTACTCTTATTCTTTTATTATAAAGTTGTAATCGTGAAAAAGTGTTTTTGCCACTAATATCAAAGGGGGAGATTGTTGGTATCTCTAGGTCTTGTTGTCTATTAGTGTCAAGTAATTAGTCATTTATAAGGTAGAGTTAGTTGGTCATCACTGAGATCGAGCTACTCTATATAGGTTGAGTCATGTAAATACTTGTAAATAATCTTGTATATGCCAAGATTTGTAGGATCCAAGAATTATTTTTTTTCACTGAGTACTTTTAGTATAAGACAAGCCTAGTGAATGTCAAGAAGAAAGAGTACATAGATGATGAGTTATACAAAAGGATCCAAGTACAATAAAGGCCGAGCAGCAAAAGAAAGAACAATTATGACTAAGCATCAAAAATAGTGACTATTGAGTAACACAAAGAGAACATAAAAGTTTGGAATGATACAAACTTTGAGGTAAATGTGTTGGTGCACAAATTTTTTTGTTTACTTCCTACAAGATTTCCTACGTGATGCTAGGAAATTCAACACAATTTTAGCCAACAAAGAAGATTGAATCTTAACTTTATTCGATCTCCACACTTTAGACTCTGTAAGACCTTGGTGGTTGTACCTTAACTTGTAAAAAAATAATGATTTTGATTAAAAACTTAAAAAATACTCTTGAGTTCTAGAAAAAATTTTCAAGGATAAATTTATTGAAAAAATAAATGTTTGTAATAAAGGGGGAGAGTTTCATACAAAATATAGTAGTAGATGAAAGCAAGCTAATACTAATTGTTTACCTTCCATAAATTTATCCTCAAGTTTCAAATGTTTATATGACCGGTGCCTTCCAAATTGTAGAAGAGAGTCAACTTAACAATTACTAAATAAATATTATGTCTTGGAGATGGGCATGTCACCATCAACTAATAGGAAACCAAACCGAGAGATTTTAACAAACCCTTAATAATTGAATTTAACTTCAATATGAAGACCAATTACACAAAACATAAATAAGCATATTAGTTATGTTTCCAATAGTTTACCTTAAGTTTGTTAATAGTATAAATCCAAGAGAGATTTAAATTCAGTAAAATCAACGACCAATTCCCTATCTTTTAGAAAAGAACACGATATATTTTATTAATTAAAAAAATGGGGTACAACTAGGAAGTAACAAGTTGTAGTATCTAGCTTTTTCTATGTGTGCATATATCCATAATGTCTATTTTTTTAATCTCTATCTCTCAATTTGTATCTACACAAGGCCCTGGTATCCTTTCTTATAGAACATGAAAGGATGCAAAAAAGCTTCAGGCCTATTCATCTTAACTAACTAAAAACTAAGTGCGAATCATTGAGGATTAATTAAAATCAAGAAGATATTTATAATTCTCTCATCATATTGAAAATTTGATCCAAGTGCTCGACCACCTTCTCATGTGGCACTCTAACAAGCATATTCAAAGCTTTTCCTTTTCATATTCCATCAAGATCTCATGGAAGTCACTTTGGTAATGTGTATATGTTGTCCAAAAAATTTACACACTTGCATACATGTTGATGATATCAAATTGGTCTTCTTAAATTGGTGCCAACCCAGGTTGCATGGCTGAGCAAGGTATTGCATTCTCATTGCCTAATTGTACTAGTAAACTCATATCTTCTATCCTACAAAATAGACACACAAAATAACACAATAATGTTTTTTCTATAAAATAATAAACTTACTAAACCCTTATATCTATGAACAAGGAAGAACGTATTTAATGTCAATATTTCCTTCGAATCCTTAGAACGAGCCACCCTCAATTAACATCATACTTGAGAAAAAAATGGATGAATGGAATAAATCCTCAACATAACCTCTTCTACCAAATAATTAATAGAATAAATTCTCCTTTTTAATTCTTAGATTTAAGGAATATTGGAGAACCATTGGCATCGATTTTGAAAAATTGGAGACCAAAGATATCTTGTCAAATTCGCAAAATTAGAGCATAATTGAAAGTCCAGTTCTTAAATTGTGAAATTGGAGAATCACAAGAGACTTAGTTTCTAAATCACAAAATTAGAGTCTAAGAATTTCATATATGTTGAAATCACAAAATTGAAATGTTGTTTAGGGTTGGATCTTGATTTTGTGAAATTTGGCAAGAGCACTCAAATTTTGAGGTTCCATCAGTGGTTCTTTCTAGGGATGCTTATTCCTTTGAGAATTGTCCATGAACATGAAACTCTAATATGCGCCCCTTTCTTTCTTGAAGAAGAAAGAAATGTTCTCTTGCTTTATTGAATATGATATAATGTCCTAACCATAAGGGATCAAATTTTCTATGATTTCCCTTGTCTTGGTCTTTAACATTCCATTTTAACACCCATTCTCTTACATTAAATATCCTTTCGAAAGCTTTCTTTTCATGTAAGCATTTCGCATCCTTTTATCTTTCAAGGTTGTGTTGCAATGTTTCTCTTCTTATTTCATCTAATACTACTAGGGAAATAATTATTTCTTCCATAAAATCAATATCCTCAAACTTCTTAGCTATGATGAATCTATATACTAGTAACAAGTTGTTTTCAGGAATTATTGCTACTTGACCATATACAAGTTCAAAAGGTGAGAATCTAGATGATTTCTTTCTTGTTATTCTATCTACCTAGATAGCCAAATGTAACTTTGAGTCACAAACTCTTTTATTATTATCCAACATCCCTTTTATAATTCTAAGGATACTCTTATTAGTTGATTATGCCTGACCATTTCCCTATGGATGGTAAGGGGATAGATATGACAATGTTATCCCATATTTAGTGCAAAAGTTTCTAAATGCTTTTGATCTAAAAAAATCCAATTTCAACAATAATTTTTCTTGGAACACCAGATCTTGTTAATATATTATTCATCATAAAATCTATAACAATAGTACTAGTAGATCTTCTGGTCAGGATAGCTTCCACCCATTTAGTGAAATGGTCTATACCAACTGCAATCTGACTGAATCTATTGCTTGACTTATTACTGATCACACCTATGAAGTCTATTCCCCGTATTTGAAATGGTTCTTGTGTGTTGGAAGAATTTAATGGGAAACAAGATACTAAGAGAGGGTGGATAAAAATCTTAAACTTTTACTTGTAAAATAAATCACTAATTTCACACCGAATTCATCTCATATCTATCATCAAGACTATGATGCTGAAAATTAAAACATCACATACATGAATAGATTCAATACATTACACAAATGATTTGGTTACCCAGAAATACTTCTATGTGAAGGTAAAACTTGGGTGGGGATGAAACCCACAAATCTTCACTATTGCAACAATAAAGTAACCTATTAGGGTTATAATATTTGATCATAATAAATGATCTACCCTATGAGGAGTCTACCCTATTAAAATCTTTAAGAATGATAGGTCTTACCATGTTAAAGAATTTTAAACCTACAATCATGTAAGGAATCTATTAGGAGATTTACAAAGATTTGTTAGGATCAATTAGTTAAGAGATTTACCCTAACTCAATCTATTAAAATGGATTCAACACTTGACCCTCAGTATTATCTAAAAGTTAATTTTGGATCTCCTCTATTCAATTTCTTAATATGATCTCTTAATCTAATATCTCCATTCTATGCTTCACTACTTCAATTGATCTATTTGATCTCTTTTCGGACTTAGCCTTTCTTTCTTTGTTTTATCCTTGTTTGCTCCTTCACATACACATTCACCCATTCATTTACACACACATGTTCTTTTTGTACATGTATTCCTAGGGTTATAACCCTCTTTAAATAGACAATCTTCAAAAGTTATGAATCATAATCAATGATTCATAATTTATCTCTTTTGTTGTTTCCCTTTTGATTGGTTGATTTTGTTTCCTTAGGACACTACCATCTATAAAGATGCATAAAAGCCACCTTAATTATCTTTACAATCATTAAATTTTGAATAGAAGTTATTCAAAAATGATTTACATAGGTGTTTATTTAATTAGAAACTCATATGAAAAAACTAGTTTTCTCAACATCTAAATGTTCAAATGCTTGCTCATTACTAACATTCATGATAGCACTTGACTTCTACAAAATTGATCCTTTGTATTCACTCTGAAAAAACTCTCTTCCAAATTACTCATACTCAACTATATAAGCTTGGTCTCAACTGGGGTGCTCGACAATTATTGGCTTTCTCATTTGGTAATACAAAATAAACAAGTCTGTATGTACTTGACCTTTACTAGATGACTTGGTCACAGTGACGATCATCCAAACTTTCCTAGTAAATGACTAAATTTTTGGATACTAATAGGAAACTTAGGCATAGAGATCAAAAATCTCTCCCTTTGACATTAGTGGCAAAAACACTCTATCATGAATTATCAATCCATACAATGACTCCCCCTGAGACTATAATTTGGGTTTGCAATGTGAATTTGTTGATGTTGTTCAATTTGATGAATCTATCTTTGATTTATGATATTTTTTCTTGTTATATTTCCCCTTATCTCTTGCTAATACTCTTATTTTCTCTTATTTCCCCTTTTTTATTTGACTAATTTCCCACTTGTTTTTTTCACTTATGGATTGGGGTGTGTTTGGGCTATCTTATATTTCTCAAATAATTTGTCATGATTTGTCAAAATTTCAGCAAAGCCTTTATTTCATTGTTTTTTTACTTTCTCTTAAACTTGAATTAAATTTCTAGCTCAGTAGCTAGATCAATAAGGATTTCAAAATTTTATAAATGTGTGTCTTTCTTGATGATATTTTGTAGTATAGACACTTCCTTCTAAATAATCTCCAAATCTCATAGAAAATGAAATTGAATTAATATCAATTTTCTCCTCATATAATTGACTTGAGCTGTTAGCTTGGATAACCTCTTCTATCCAAATGTTAACTTATTGTAGGAGGGTGAGCTTGAATTTGCAATCTTTCCCAATGAAACTGTATACGTCCTTATGTCAACGTGTATTATATCAATAGATCTTTGGTTCTCCAATATGAAGAACTCAACATCATAAAGCTTCATATACAAAGAATGAATATTCTTCAAAATCTCTTCTTACTATTTGACTAAAATAGAAATCTTTGCTCATCTATGTATAATTTCTCTAGAGACTTTCTCCAAAAAAAATTTCTCAATTTTTTTCTTAGGCCATTACATTAGTTTCTCATTGGTCTCAATATCTTCTGATTGAACCTTGCTAATTATATACACTAATTTATCCAAAATTTGATGCTAATTGTTCAAGTCAGTTATTCCAAATGCATCTACAAAAATATCTTTAATAGTATGTAATACCTGTTTCTTTTTGTGCTCTCTCCTTGGCTATTCTTTCTTTGCCTTATGGCTCAAAAAAGTTCACAATTCTTGAATTTTCTCCAATTTCAAATTGTTTAAGTCATACATGGGTAAAGTGATTACCTCATCTAGACTTATTGGCTCATCTATCAAATATTTTGATTGAGTCATAATTTGAGATCATGGAGTTGTATCACTAGGTAGTGATATCTACAATTGTTTACCATTCTCAATTGATATAGATATCTATTGATGTTGATGCTCCTCTTGAGTAGGTGTCACATTTTGTCCAAGTGTTCTATTCAATGGTTCTAATGCTTTTTCACTAAGAAACTATATAAGAGCTTGTGTATCTTCTTGTTCTTTTGATTTCACATTCTCTTTTGTTGACTCTATTTTCTTGACCTCTGCAATTTTCATCTTTGTCTGGTATATAGGCATACAAGTAAATTGTGGAAACATGATTATAGCCTTGACTTATTGCTTGACACTTGTAAGTTTAGAATTATTAGTCTTTTCACTTTCCAATCCTTGGATAATCTATGATTTGTAACATTACTAGATTGGTGCTGGGTAGAGATGTATTAGGTTCAACATTTTTTCACATCTTCTACTAACACATTTTGATCATGCAATGATGAATCATGAATATTTTCAATGGTGACATCTTGCGGTTCACACCCTTCTACAAGTTGCATGATTTCTTTTGCAATATTTATAATTTCTTCTGCATCATCCTCTTCTTCTTTATTGATTTCTCCACTTTCTTCCTCTACTTCCTCATGTTCTTTAAGTTGTTACAATATGATCTGGATTTCAATAATTTGGTTCTTAATGAATTTTTCCATTAGGTATTCCTCCATCTCCAAGATTTGATCTTCTCAAGTTGTTAGACTTCTTCCAAGAGAACTTAGATTTGATACCAATTGTTTAGAGGATTTAATGGGAAACAAGATACTAAGAGGGGTGGGGGTGGTGAACCAAAATCTTAAACTTTTACTTGTAAAACAAATTAGTGATTTCCCACCTAATTCATCTCATATCTATCATCAAGGCTATAATGGTGAAAACTAAAACATCACATCCATAAAAATATTTAACACATAACACAAAGAATTTGGTTACCTATAAAAACTTTGATGTGAAGGTAAAATTGGGGTGGAGATTAAACCCACAAATATTCACTATTGCAACATTAACTTTAATCTATTAGGGTTATAATGTTTGATCATAATAGATGATCTATCCCATGAGGGATCTTCTATCTTAAAAGCTTTAAGATTGTTAAGTCTTACCATGTTAACTAGTTTTACACTTACAATCAAGTAAGGACTTTGTTAGGAGATTCACATAGATATGTCAGGATCACTTGGTTAAGAGATTTACTTTGATTCAATGTGTTAAAACTAATTTAGTACCTAGCTCTTAGTTTTCTCTAAAACCTAATTTTGGATCTCCTCTATTCAATGTCTCAATCTAATCCCTTTATCTTATATCAGTGTTATGTCCTTCATTGCTTGGATTATTATATTTGATCTCCTCTAAGACTTAGCCTTTCTTTCTCTATTATATCCTTGTTCACTCCTTTACTTGCACATTCACCCATTAGTTCACACACACATGCACTTCTTCTATATGTATTCCTAGGGTTAGAACCTTCTTTGAATGGAAAATCTTTAAAAGTTATGGATCATAATCAATAGTTCATAATTTATCTCTTTTTTTGTTTCCCTTCTATTTTTATAATTGGTTGATTTCTCTCCTTGGGATCACTACCATATATAAAGATGTGTAAACTCCACCTTAACTATCTCTACAATCATTAAATATTGAATAGAAGCTAGCCAAAACTTTTTTACATGCGCATCTGTGCAATTACAAACTCATATTACAAAACTAGTTTTCTCAGCATCTGAATGTTTTGATGCTTAGTCATTACTAAAATTCATGTTGGCACTCGACTTCTACAAATTTGATCCTTTATGTTCACTTGGCTAAAATTGTCTTCCAATTTCCTTAGTCTTAATTGTAGAAGCTTGGTCTCAACTAGGGTGCTCATAAATCTTTGACTTGCTCAACATGTAATGCAAAATAAACAAGTCTTTATGTACTTGACCTTTACTAGATGATTCAGTCATAGTTATGACCATCCAATGTTTCCTAGTAAATGACTAGGTGTTTGGGCATTAATAGGAAACTTGGGCATAGAGATAAACACTTGTGCTTATAATATCCTAAGGGGAAAATCTCTATCATATTCTAATTTACCCAAAAACCTTTGACATGCTTCACATTTTTTCATATAGTTACAACAATCTCTAAAGAGATGAGGATAATAATATCCTACTCTCAAAATCTTGTTTGCAATAGTTTGGGAACAAAAATTCCCTCCACAGACTCCTCCATGGAATTATTTTAGAATAATAGGTGCTTCATGAGTATCAAGATAGAAATGTAATATGTCATCTTTATTTTTCTAGTATAGATCTCCTTCAAAAAGAACATATTTTGTTGCATATAACTCCCATACAACTATATACATGTTGTTGATGACATCAAATTGGTCATCTTTAGTTTGTGCCAACCTAGGTTGTATGATTGGGAGAAGTACTGCGTTCTCATCATGTGACTATACTAGTAAACCTGTATCTTCTTTATTAGTCTAAAAATATTTTTGACACTTGAGTGCGAACACACTTAACCACTTTCTACATTGAAGCCAAGTACATTGTGTATGCTGAGCCACAACGTGTGTCGAGTGATCTTCAAGTGTCGAGTAGTCTTCAGGTGCCAAGTAAAGATCAAGTGCCGAGTGACTACAAGAATCGAGCATGATCTAAGTACCGAGCAATATACAAGATCCAAGTTACATAAAGGATGCCAGGCATATACAGGAGCTGAGTTACAGAAGGTGCTGAGCATCAGGAAGCAGTAAGTGCCAAGTAACTCAGAATTAGCATATGAGTTTGAAACTTCACAAACTCAGATGAAAACCATTTTCATAGTTGACATATGACAAATCTCAGAGGATTTAAGTGATAAGATCAAATCATTTATATTTCCTATGCAATCTTCATGCAGCCAATAATAAAAATGGAGAAGGCATGCAACTAATGATAAAAGTGCAAGGAATAAGCAGGAAACCAAGATTCAATATGGATCGTAGATCCATAACTAACCCTAAGTCTTCAAGTGTTTTTATAAGGAATACAAAATCTCTTTGCATAGAAGTGGATGGACAAGGGTGTGTAAGGAAAACTAATTTTTAGAGAAAAGAGTATCAGATCATAAAGGATCAAGATCAAAGAAAGTAGATTAAGTGCCTATATTCAGCAATCAAATGATTGTAAGCTATCAGGTTTATTATACCTAATACTCTTCAGAAATTGTATTAGAAATAAAACCCTATGGTGATAGGTTAGCTTAGCCGCTATTTTGTAGATCCTTTAACTAGGTGACTAAATCCTTTGGTAGGTTAACACTTCATGTAAAGTGTTTGTAAATCCTTTAACCAGGTCACTATTGATACAGTGTAAAGACTTTGACAAGGTAGGCCTTTAACAGGGCTAACCATCAAAAGTGGTGAAACATTATTACTGCAGTGATTTTGTGGGTACCATCCCCACCCTAGTTTTACCTTCTTATTTCTGGAGGGTTTCTGGGTTACCAAAATCTCAAATGTTATGTGGTGATGCATATTTGTTTCTCATGATTGCTCAATGTTTATATGCATGCATGTTCATTTTAAAGATATGTTATTAAGGACTTGAAACTATTAGAAAGCTAGTACTTCTAATTCACCCCCCCTCTCAGAAGCATTCTTTCCAATAAGATATTCCAAAAATTGGTATCAGATCCCAATTTCTCTCAAAAAGAAGCCTAGCAGCTTGGAGGAAAAGATCTAAAGATGGAAGTTTTAAAACTTGGAAAGATAATTGAAAACCAGGTGATAGATGTGCATCTCACTCTACATAAAGTAGAGGAAGCTAGAGTAGAATTAAGAAAATCTTTGAAAAGAAGAAAGGAGATAGCCATAGCTGAAAATGACATACACTACAAGGAGATTGATACCACACAAGTATTTTCCAGTGGAGACACTAAAGAATTTGATGCAGCAATAATAGAACTGATGGAGAAAAACAAAGTTCAAGTAGAAGAAATAAGATCTCTCAAGATGGAAAATGAATCATAGGCCATAATGTTATGTGAAATCACTGAACAAAAGAAAAGAATAGCTGAGGATAGAATCATGATGGAAGATGACAAAAGAAATCTTGCGAACAGACTGGAAGAAAAATGTACTGAATTAACAAGGGTCTCAAACATGTAGATGGATACACTTGCTCCAATGATGAATCTTCATCATGAACTTAATATGAAAGATATTGAGATCTCTACTTTGAGGATGCAGAATGAACAATTGTAGAATGAATTAAACAAAGAAAAAGAGACAGCAGAAAATCTCAACAAGTCAAGCGAAGCCATAAAATAATTTGAACAATTGCTAAAATTCCCAAGATCAGCCCATGATACATCAAGACTCGGATACAACAGCACTAAAGTTGGTGAATCATCAAAGAGTGTTGAGAAAAGAAGTGACAAAGGTAAGAATTCTAAACCCACTTGTCATTACTATAATAAAAAGGGACATACTACTAATATTTACAGGAGTAGAAGAATCAATTAGCCAAACACACACAAAAGCAAGAGTTACTATCACAAGTGCAACATGCAAGGACATATGACCCAAGATTGCAGATACAAAATCCCAAGAACACAAAAATTTGATGGACATTGTCATAATTGCCAAAAATATGGACATAGGGCATTTGAATGCAGATCAAAGCCTATGTGGACATCAAATCAACTAGAAAAAGGGAATGAAAGTCACTACCATTGGGATTATAACACTAGGTACAATTGTCACTATTGTCAGAAATATGGACATATACCCCAAAATTGCATAAGAACACATTTCAAGAGGAACTATAAAAGATGGTTGAGTCAAACCATATGTTTCAGTTGCTTAAAAATTGGTCATACCAGCAAAAACTATCCTACAAGGACCAAAGCACCAAATACTGAAGCCAACAAAGGAAAATAAAGGATTGATGTCATAAGAGGACAAATGAATAAAACTTGGAAAAAGAAAGATGAGTGCAATACATCAAGCAAAGGGATCACTTCACCTAACGGGTCAAGCAATCACACTTCATCAATCTAAGCATAAGAGAGATATATGGGACTGATATAAAAAGTTGTATCATACATCAATCCTGAGACAAAGAAGCACTGAAAAGAAGAAATAAGCATAAGATAAAATGCTAAGACTAAACTTGAACAATGATGTCGAGTTTTCTTTGGATGTCAAGTGAAACTACTTTGGATGTTGAGTTATCAATAAAGTAAGGAGATGTTGAGTATAGCTGCTGAGTGGAAGCTGAGTTAAAAAACATTCAGAAGCTGAGTGATAGGTGTAGGTACTAAAATGCATTAAATGCAAAAGTTTCTTTAGCCTCTTAAAAGTAAAAATTGATTCATTCTTGAGCCATTAAAATGAAGAGCGATTTCCTTGAGCACGACTAATCAACTTTCAAGCTTTCAACAGTGATTTGCAGCAATTTAACATCTACCCAAGTGATTTAAGTATCTATCCAGGTATTTCCTTCAAGTGCTGAGTTTTACAGTTTGAAAATTTTACTTTAATCATTAAAACCCTGGTTCAGATATAAATGGCATCTAGTTCAAAAATGACCCAAGAGAAAATGAGCCATGAGATTCAACTTGTCAGCAACGAAGTAAAGCAACTTGAATTTAGACCTATACCAGAGTTTGCATACAAAAATGATCACGTTGGTGCTCTATCTTCCATCCCTAAAAAAGTTGTTATGGTTCAGGATGTGTGAAAATGCTATAATTGTAAAATAGGAGCCATAGGAAATTTTGAAATTTTTAATGCCTATGAAAAACTCTGTGAAAATGGTAATCTAAAAGATGAGTTTTCTATCATAGAAAAGAAGGGTTTAACCAAAGCCCTAGTTTTTCCAATCGTATTCAAAAATGAGTGGATACGCATTATACTCAGCAAATTCCATGATGGATCATTCTAGTTAGAACAAGGACAAGTCAAGATTACTAAGAAGATGGTTCATAGGGTTACTAGTTTTCCAACCCTAGATCGGCCAAAGACTTTGAGAAGTGAAAAGAAGGAAACAATTAAGAAGAACATAGGTGCAAAGTGGAACAATAGAGGCATGACTATAGACACCATAACTAATCCCCTTCTAGACTTTGTTGTAAGGATCATATTACATAAGTTTTACCAATCTAGTAGGTTAAACAGTGTACCCTGCATAGCAGTAGATGTGGCACATAAACTTGTAAAGAAAGATCACACTTATGACCTTGCAAAGCTATTGTTGCAACAGATCAATGAAAATCTTGGAGATATTAGAAAGTCCAAGGGAGCACAATGTAAATTTGGTTTAGTGTTGGTTTTTATGTTCTTCTATATAATGAAGGAATTCCCTTCATTTGGCAAAGTCAACTGGAGTTAGAACAAAACCATTGTTGATAAAATTAATGATTTCATTGCACAAATGGGAGATAGCTTTGATGATCAAATGTCTATCTATTTTGAGGATTTCAAAAATGCAATGAAGAACAGAATGAGAATACCAGTTTCACTGGTAGAAAAGCATATAAATGACATATGTTTTCTTGTTGATATTGATTTCACTTACATTCAAGTAGTCCTTCCAAGAATAAGATGGCTTAGACCATTGGGATATGAGCTTGATGTTGATTAAGCTTTTGCAGCCATCACAACTTTACTTGCAAAGGAAATAGAAAAATTTTCCAAGGCATTTGGAACATATGACACTGTAAAATCAAGAGTTATTACAAAACTTAAGACAGCCTTAGTAGTAAAGAAAAAGGATAAGCTGGTAAAGTAGATAAAGAAGAAATTTGGTGTTGAAGAATCAAGTGCAGCAGGTAAAGATGAAAAGATTAGTGAAGGAGAAGAAGAAGGTGAGCTAGTACAAGAGCCACTTGAGAAAGATGAGAGTGCCAAGGCAGAACAAACCAAGGAAGCACCCATCAGAGGCAGAGTTATCAAAAGGAAAACAAAGACACCTCCTACTTTTTAGCCTTCACCAAAGAAAGCTACCTTGCAAATGCCTAAGAAGCCAACAACCAGAGCTACAACAAGGGCCTCTACTCAAAAGGCTAAAGAGGAAGCCACAAAGAAGAAAAACATAAAGGCACAGGAAGAGCCAAAGAAAAGGAAAAGGTATGTGGCCCAACCTGATACTGATGAAGAAGATTAGACTGAAAAGGTAAGTCCTCCTAAATCTTCAATTTATACATTATGTAAGAATATTAGGAATGGAGACTTAAATGAAATGAAAAAGATTGATTTCAATAAGTTCAGTAAAGAAGAAAAAAATAGCATAGAAGAGTCAGTTTATGCATTAATGGCATAGTTCAAGTATACACCTCTTGAACTAGATGGACAATTACCAGAGGAATTGTCTAAAACTATAGAAGATAGATGGCATTTTTGTCTAAAGATGGAGAAAGAGATGAGGAAATCAACCCTAGCAAACCTACTACCTGATTTAACAAAAGAACAGGTAACTCAAGTAGTCAAAAGGCATAGCAAAAGGTTTACACCTAAATATAGGGCATTCTCCATCCTACAAAACAAAATTGAAGAAGTTGTGTAGAGAACAACAAGAGTTTGGAAAAACTTGTACAAGACATTTGAAGATGTTCTTCAAGAGGTATACAAAGAGGAAGCTACTGATAAACCTAAAGAAAGAAGGAAGAGGAGAGAAGAGAAAATAGAAGAAGAGAAAAAGGTTGAAGAAGAGGAAAATAAGAAAGAAAGAAAGGAGGAAGGAAAAGATAAAGACAAAGCAACTGATGAACAACAAAGTGTGCAAGACACACATCCTTCACCTCCTAGCCCGCCTCACTCACCTACCACACCTGCAAAAATCATAAAGATTAAGAATGTTGTTGACACCACATGTCAAAACATTAATCCATTAACTGTAGCGGATCTTACTAAGATCCTTGACCAAACAACTTTACAAGAAAAATTGTGTACAAATCCTATATTGGTCAATGTGGATAATCTTCAAAAGTCAGTAGGTAAACTCAAAGAAGCCAAGGTGTTACCACAAGAACCACCTCAAATTATTCAAACTACTGGGCTTACATTTCTACCACCTTGGTCACCACCAAGATTAGCTACTCAAACTCATCATGAGCTGATTTCAATAACAGAGGTAGTCACATGAACAACAGTTCAAACAACAAGTACTCCTCCAGTAGTAGTGACACAAGAAGAAGAAGACAAGTAAGAAGAAGAGGATAAGGAAGAAAATCAAAATAAAGAGGAGTCTGCAATACAAACTTTGGTTGAATTACTAAAATAAGAACTCCCACCAAACCCAATAATAACAAGAGTACTAAAAAAATGACCTTACATGTCAGTACACCAAGTTCAAGTTCTACTAGAGTAGCCAAGACCATCCATTATGGTATTCCTGAGCTTGATGAAGAAATCAAAATGCCCTATTATGATTCAAGCACTCTAAATGAGGAAAAGATGAATGAAATATAGAGTGCATTGGATAAGAGAAGGAGACAAGAGGCAATGAGGAAAGACTACAAATACAAACAAGCAATGAATGAAATAAAAGATATATTCATGGATGCGTTTAGTCTTCAACCTCCCGATGAAAACAGGCCAATACTTGAGCAATTATCCGATATAGTTGATCAAGTAAATAATGAAGACCATGATACTAATGTAAAACTAATGGAATGGTTAGAAAAGAAGTTTGTAGGCAAAGTCAATTAGAAAATAGCTAATAACATAATTTTGGGATAGGTTGACCTAGCCAAGAAATTGGAAAATGTAAAAAGTGTATCAGGGAACATATTTTCCCTTTATAGAAAATTGTGTGATTTTTCCAGGTTCACACAAGAAATAAATCAAAAAAAATTCGAACCTTGAGATTAAATCTCCAATACACAACTACCCTCAGACCCTGCACAGAGTGAAAAGCAATTTTCTCAAACATTACACACTCAGAGGGAATTAGTCGCATTATTAGCAGAAGAGGCCACTATAAAAGAAAAGCTTATACAAATTCAAGCCTCCATTACTCCTCACTTAGAAATATTGCACAAGAGAAAATGTATACAAAAACAGTCCTGAAGAAGGATCCAAATATATTTCTACACATGAAGGACTTGTTGATCTCACAGCAGAGCTTGCAATCGAACAAAAGTCATTGGATATTTCCTTAAATAACTGGGATGCAACTCTCCAAATACTCCTTGAGGTAAAAAAAACATTTTTGGCCAAGCATGGCATTACTATCTAGGACCCTTTGACATCAGTATCAAAAAGGGGGAGATAATATTCTAAGAGGGAGATAATATTGTGAAGATATATTAAAGAGAACATTAGGCATAATGGCACAAGACATCGGCATGATCAACTCAGGGGGAGTTATAGGAGTTATAAGAGTTATAATAATCTTAAGGTATATATATTGTAAGCTACAAAGTTACAAAATTTTTGTTAAACCTCTATATATATACCAAGAAGATCAGTAAACATACTCATAAGATCAGATAAATATTACTTAGTTAAGTTTTTTTGACACTCATGTCAAAGAGGGAGATTGTTAGTCTAAAAATGGTTTTGACACTTGAGTGCCAAAACACTTAACCACTTTCTACATTGAAGTCAAGTACATTGTGTATCCTGAGCCACAGCATGTGCCGAGTCAGGAAATTCATAAGGTTCCAAGTGATCTTCAGGTGCTGAGTAGTCTTTAGGTGCCGAGTGAAGATCAAGTGCCGAGTGACTACAGGAATCGAGTATGATCTAAGTACTGAGAAATATACAAGAGCCAAGTTACATAAAGGATGTCGAGCATATACAGGAGCTGAGTTACAGAAGGTACCGAGCATCAGGAAGCAATAAGTGCTGAGTAACTCAAAATCAGAATATGAGTTTGAAACTTTACAAATGCAGATGAAAACCATTTTCATAGCCAACATATGATGAATCTCAGAGGATTTAAGTAATAAGATCAAATCATTTATATTTCCTATGAAATCTTCATGTAGCCAATAAGAAAAATTGAGAAGGCATGCATCCAATGATAAAAGTGCAAGGAATAAGTGGGAAACAGAGATTCAATATGGATCGTAGATCCATAACTAACCCTAAGTTTTCGAGTGTCGTTATAAGGAAGACAAAATCTCATTGCATAGAAGTGAATGGACAAGGGTGTGTAAGGAAAACTAATTTTCAGAGAAAAGAGTATCAGATCATAAAGGATCAAGATTAGAGAAAGCAGATTAAGTGCCTGTATTCAGCAATCAAAAGATTGTAAGCTATCAGGTTTATTATACATAATACTCTCCAGCAATTGTATTAGAAAGAAAACCCTATGGTGATAGGTTAGCTTAGTTGCTATTTTGTAGATCCTTTAACTAGGTGACTAAATTTTTTGACAGGGTAACACTTCATGTAAAGTGTTTGTAAATCCTTTAACCAGGTCACTATTGATACAATGTAAAGCCTTTGACAAGGCAGGCCTTTAACAAGGCAAAACATCAAAAGTGGTCAAACATTATTATTGCAGTGATTTTGTGGGTATCATCCCCACCCCAGTTTTACCTTCTTATTTCTAGAGGATTTTTGGGTTACCAAAATCTCAAATAATATGTGGTGATGCATATTTGTTTCTCATGAATTCTCAATGTTTATATGTATGCATGTTCATTTTAAAGATATGTTATTAAGGACTTGAAACTATTAGAAAGCTAGTACTTCTAATTCATCCCCCCTCTCAAAAGCATTCTTTCCAATAAGATATTACAATACTTCTTCCCTACAAAAAAAATATAGAAAATTGCATAAGAATTTTTTTCTATAAAATAATAAACTTTCCAAATTCCCTTATATCTATGAACAAGGAAGAACACATTTAATGGCCATATTTCCTTCAAATCCCTAGCACACACCATCCTCAATTAACATCATACTTGAGAAAAAACCAGACAAATGAAATAAATCCTGAACATAACCTATTCTACCAATTAATTAATGAAATAAATGTTCCCTTGTAATTCTTAGAATTACAAAATTTTAGAGAACCATTGGTGTTGATTTCACAAAATTGGAGACCAACGATATCTTCCTTGTCAAATTTGCCAAATCAAAGAATGTCTAAAAGTCCAGTTCCAAAATTAAAATATTGGAGGACCACAATATACTCAACTCCAAAATCACAAAATTGGAGTCTGAGAGTTTCATATATCTTGAAATTATAAATCAAAATTTTGGTCAGTGTTGGATCTCATTTTTGTAAAAATTTACAAGAGCCCTCAAATTTTGAGGTTCCATCAAAACCATTTTGAGCTGACATGAGCACAACATTTAATGATTGCAAAGTTTGTTGTAAAGGTTGTTACATATTTATGACATGGATCACCAATCTCTACGAGGAAAAAAGAACCAGTCAAATGAAGAGGCAAAAAGGGAAGCATCTAGAAGACTCTACATAAGTCTTTAAATAGGTATATCCAAACCTTATTTTTATACAAGTAGAATGAGCCATCCTAGAAGATATTGCAAAGTGTGCAAAGGAAGTGAAGTATTGTGTGAAGGAGTTGATCTTTGGATGTTGCATGCAAAAGTTGTGAAGAATAGAGATAGTGACCTAATGAAGAAGTGAAGGACTGAACATAGCTATATCATATTGGAAGGAGGAGATCCATAATCAACAATTGTGAGTGCAGTTTGAAAGATCTGGTAGTGAGTTAGTTTTAACAAATCGAATTAGGAAAATTTCTTAATAGAGTAGTTTTAACAAACCTTTGTAAATCTCCTAACAAAGTCCTTACTTTTTTGTAAGTGTGAAATTTGTTAACAAGGTAAGACCTAACAATCTTAAATTTCTTTAGCAAGACAAACCCCTTAGAGGGAAAGTCATCATAAGTGATCAAAATTTTAACCCTAATAGGTTAACTTTCTTACAACAATAGTGAAGATTTGTAGGTGGCATCCCCACCATAGTTTTACCTTTAGCTTGGAGCGTTTCTAGGTAAAAAAATATTTGTGTTATGTTTTTACATTTCATGGAATTAATTCATAGTTAGATCTATTTATTCCAACATTTGATTTAGGTTATGCATAAACTAGGTATGAGATGGTCTATATGGTAAACATAGTGAAGTTGTTTTGAAGATTCAAATTTTGATAGATCTTGATTCACCCCAACCCTCTTAGTAATTTTGCAAGGTTGTGGATTTGAGAAAGCACAATCTTTGTGCTCATCCTTCGTTGCATTCTAACACTCCCTTACAATCTTTCTTCTTTTTATCTTGGGCATCCATCTTCATTACCATTGGCCTCTAATTTGAACCATGTATCCTTTAGAAATCATCCACATTTTGACTAAAGTTATTATGTTATGATGAGAACCAAAAATGATCAAAGCACCATTTCTATACTCAATTTTTTGTTTATTTCCCCATCATTGAATTCACATTTAAATCTTGAAGAAACACTATTAAGAGCACATCCATCTCGAAAAAATAATCTACATGTTGGAAGTATTTTAGAGGATGAGGTTTCCATATTCTTCATTTTCATTGGGTTCTAGTTTGTAGGTCTTTTTGTATATGTTACTTTGACATTACTTATGTAAATGGCTTGTTTATTTTGTATTCTTTACATTACTAGTTTTCATACCATATAGTAATAAGTATTTCATTAAAAAAAAAAATTCATTGTACCTCCCTTTATGGGAACCTTTGATCATAATTAAAATAAGGATTTATGCAATCCAAAAGGACTAGTATAGGAGGGTTAATGTTCAAATATTTTTTCAGTTAGCACACTAAGGATGAAAGGATTTCATTTTAGATTGGATTGGATTATTATGGCTTAAATTGTTTTATCCCACTTAGACCATCCCTATAACCAAAAATTTTAAGGTTATTCTCAAGATAAAAGACTGCTATGGCCAAATAAAATGCACTACTTTGAAATCAAATTAGGTTAATATATTTTTAGCATTTTGTTCACCTTAAAAAGGTGGGAGCCTATCCTTATTATCTTTAGGCTCCAATCACAAAGAATGTGTGGCTCATCCTTAGACCATTTCTAACAAAGGTGACTTTGATAGGCTTGGCATTTTGATCACCTTAAAAAGGTGAGAGAATTGGCATACTATCTACTAACTCCATACATAAATAAGAAAGATATTCTACTTATTGTGTGTGCTTGAAATAAATTGCCACAAGTAGAAAGTAGAGGTAACACTTAAAATGCAAAGTTAAAAAGAATGCACCTTTTATCATTAGCATGGATTTTTTTTAATATTTTAACCATTTACCTTGGCATAGCACCATATCTTAACATCCTTTATTATACAAATATTAGTCCATGACAAGCAATGCAAAGGGAAGGAAATCCAAAATAATAATAAATTGATTAAAATTAAAAAATAATAAGCATTTAAATAAATATTTTAACTACAAACTTATCTTGATATAAATTGAAAAGCTTTTCATATCTATCAATTTTTTTAGCATCTTCATCAATATTTACCATTTCATTTTCCCAAAATACTAAGTTAGCATATAATTTTTCTCTCTTTACCTCACCATAGCCATCTACAAGTCATCATAAACAAAAATCATCCTTGCGCTTAATTTTTTTTATCTTGGGTATAAAAAGACATTACAAAGATTAAAGGTGAGAAAATTTAGATTAAAATTGACAAACTTAAAACCATAAGTGATAGACATTAGGTTAAAAATCACAAACATTAGGTTAAAAGTAGAAAAATTTGAGTTAAAGGTGATAGAATTTATTTAAGAAGTGACAAATGAATATGAAGAAACAAATCCCTTCTAATTAATAATGATGTGTTGACCCTAAAAAAATTGTCTATTAGTGAAAAATGCTTAGTCATTTACTAGGCAATGTTGGTTAGTCATCACTATGACTGAGCCACTATATAGGCCAAGCTACAAAATAAAGAAGTGAATAAGTTTAGTATGTGTTGTCGAAGTTAGAGTTGTCAAGTATACACAAGTATCTCTGAGCAATTCATAGTTGTAGAGAATTTTAGTGGTTGTCGAGTGATTCAATGGGAAACACATGCCAAGAATTTCAAAAGGTAGATTTAATTTTGGCCAAGTCAAGTTCATGCCGAGGAAAATCATGAGGAACAAGCAAAGCCAAATGCCAGGAGCTATAAATGTTGAGTAACAAAGTTTTTGTATTTGAGTTTGGAATGACACAAACTCATATGCAAACCATTTTTGTCATTCTAAAAATATTCTCCAAGATCGAGGTCTGAATCAAGGAGGTAATTACACTTGTAATTGTGGATCATTATTTCCTATGTTATGTGATTAACCAATTAGAAAAATATAATGTCTAAGTGGAAAAAAGGATGATTCCTAGCTATTAGGATTAATAAGATAGAAATAACAACTACATGCAAATATAACCAATATCAAAAAATAATAAATTGCATAGAAGAGAACACAAGACACAAATATTTAACATGTTCACCCCATCCCTGGGCTATTTCTACCAAACAATGAATCTGACATTCTTATTATCCATGGATTACAACTCAATAACAATCTATAAACCCTTAAATTTCAATATCATTGTAAGAAGCTTCAATCTCATCAAACATTAAGAAATTAGTAACCCTAATCTACAAAACTAGATCTAGAATAAGTCATCCAATAGAAAAATAGCATCAGACACCTTTTACAATAATAAATTCAATCACTCTTTCCATAGCACTGCCCCCCAAACCCCTCGTGGGGCCATTTCCCCTTAACCCCACCCTATACTATGATAGGGAGTGCACCTAGGGATTTTCCCTAAGACCCCACATGGGGTATTTCCCATTCACCTCATCTTGGGGGCACTTCCCCCAAACCTTTGTAGTAAAATCTAGGGGGAATTCATGTTAATTGAAGTAGGGAAAATTAACCATTGGGCCTGATTAGGATCCACATCACAAAAATCTTCCACTTGGAGACTAATAAAACTCCATAACAATAACCTCCCACTTGCAAAATAATCATAGCATCGCTAAACTTGTAGCTCCCACTAGAATGTAAAACCACCTAGAGTTTGTTGTTCATTTATCTTGTTCAATCTAGAAGACCAACCTAAGATAAAGATGAGTTCATCTTCTCCCTTATTGCTACCTTTATAAATATATAGGATGGATTATTACCTATATGTATCTTTGCAAACATTAATAGTCCATCATCCAAAACTTACAGAATGAAATGGTATCACAAATGTATGTGATTTGTCTTTGAATGGAGAGAAATTGTTTTTGCAAGATTAATGACACTCTGACTATCTATAAAAAAATAACTATCCCTTTATGTGTGTCCCAATTCTTCCATGAATAAATGAAGCCACCCAATCTCCTTGGCTACCTCTGTAGCGGATAAGGCATTTAACTTCTACAATCGAGAAATCTAGCTAACTATCTCACCAATAGTAAAGACATATCCTATAGTATTATGCCTGGTATCAAGATCCTCTACCAAATATGAGTCAACATAGCCTTGTAAATTAGTAGTAGATCTCCCAAAATGTAAAATATTACTAGATATTCCTTTCAAATGTCTGAGAATCCATTTGACTACATTCCAATGCCCAATCGTAGGATGACTCATATACTTGCTAACAATTCCCATTCCTTGTGCAATATCTGGCCTAGTACATACCATAGCATACATAAATATCCCTACACCTAAAGCATAAGGTACCTTGGACATCTTATCCTCCTATTCTTGTTTCTTTGGACACATCTCCTTAGTCAATTTTAAATGACTAGGCAAAGGTGTGCTGACAATTTTGGCATTTTGCATAGAGAAATGTTGCAACACTTGTTCAATATAATTAGCTTGAGATAATGTCAGTTTTTTTTCTTTCTATCTCTGCAAATTTTGATACCAAGGATTTTTTTTTCAGCCCCCAAATCCTTCATAAAATATTTCTAGAGTTCTATTTATCCTTGTTGATCATCTAACATTCGCTGGGGTGTGTGGTATTTGTTGTTTTGATTGTTGTAGAGTATAAGGGACTGCTAGAACATCTTCCTTTTGAGTATCATCCAAAACTACATAATCATTTTCTTTCTTCGCATGTTGCTGAAAAAAATCTTTGTAGACCACTTTCTCATTGAATATGACATCCCTTCTTCTTATAATTTTATAATTTTCAAAATCCCAAAGCCTATAATAAATTTCATCAATGCCATATCCAAAAATACACATTTCTTTGACTTAGCTTCTAGCTTGGTTCTATCTTCAAAATCTATATATGAAAAAGATTCACAACCAAAAGATTTGAGAAAATAATAACTCATCTTCTTACTAGTCCATGCTTCCTCTAAAATACCACATTCCAAAGGAGGAGAAGGACCCCTATCGATCAAATATAAAATAGTACTAATAGCATCCACCCACATGTTTAAGGGAAGCCTAGCATGCATTGCACACTCCATTATTGTCCTATTCATGCGCTCAGACACTCCATTTTCCCATGCAGTCCTTAGAATAGTTTTCTATCTATGAATACCATTAGTGGAACAATAATCTTCAAATTCATTTCTACAATGCTCACCACCATTATCAGATCTAAGAAATTTTAATATTTTACTAGTCTTATTATCAACCAAATATTTCCATTTCTTAAAAGTCTAAAATACATCATATTTCTATCTAAGAAAATAAACCCATACTTTTCTAGTTGCATAATCAATAAGTATAATGTAATCATGAGACCCACCATGAGAAGATACCTAAGTCGGTCCCCATACATTGTATGCGTAATCTCTAATTTCTCATTTTTATTTTTCTTCCCACCCTTCACAAAACTAACTCTCTTTTATTTCCCATACACACAATTTTCACAAAAATCCATACTAACACATTTCTAACTTGGTAAAAATTTCATTAAATTAAGTAATTGCATACCTTTCTCACTCATGTGCCCAAGTTTGTTGTGTCATAGTGTTGTTTCAAATTCTACATCAATTATTTGTTCTCCATACTCAAATGTATCGATTATTCCCAAATATTGATTTTTCTTTGAAACAATTAAAGTAGAAGGAAAAGTATGACCTATACAAAGATATAAGGTTTCTACTTTCACACATTTTTACACTACTACAAAACCTTTTGAAATATTCCATTTTCTATCATTAAAAGTAACTATGCAACCCTCATCGCCTAGTTTCCCTATTGAAATTAAATTCCTACTTAGCCTTGGAATAAGTCTTACCTCTTGCAGTAGCCAATGATTCCTATTGTGCAATTTAATATTATTTTTTCCCTTTCCAACAATCTTTAATATTATCATCTATAAAGACCCAAAGGAAAATCTTGTTTCCTCTATAGTTGGAGAAACCAATACAAGAAAGATGGATGTTTTGGTGAAGGATCTAGACTAGTGGGAGGATCTTCCAAGAAACCCAAAGTTTTCTCTCAAGGCTTCTAGGTCATTGAATTTTGGCATGGAGAGTGAAGTTCTTCTATCCCCAAAGCCCAGGAAGAAAAATGTTAGAGAACCTTCTTTGGCCTCTTTGGTGGAGACTAGGAGCAGCTGCAAATCAGATGTGGGCTTAGTGGCCAAAAGAGGCAAAAAATCAGAGGAGGAGACTAGAAGAAGCTTGGTGAATGGGCACTAGAGAACTCTTTAAGAGTATTACAAGAATTAAATATGAAGATCATATCATGGAATATTAGGAGCCTTAATGGAGCCCATAAAAAAGAAATTATTAGGAATCTGATTAGAGATCAGAGACCAGAGATCTTGATGATCCAGGAAACTAAGATGAAAAAGGACTTTTTGGGGAAGATTAAGTTTAGCAACTTGATGAGTGGGGAGGCCTTAGACTCAGATGGTGGCTCTGGGGGCTTGCTGACCCTTTTTAACACAAAAATTTTTAGAATAGAATCTGCTTAGAATGAAGGTAGTAATCTTTTGTGTAAAGTTTTTCATATCCCTTCCAATGATTTTTGGTTCTTGCTGAATTTATATGCTCCCAACAATAAGAGAGAAAGAAAGAATTACTAGACTAGAGCTCAAAGTCTAGTGCAAAGTAGCAATTTAAAGAAAGGAATTATTATGGGTGACTTTAACACTCCTCTGTTGGATGAGGAGAAGAAGGGAGGTCTGCCTTTGGATTGCGAAAGTAAACATGACCTATCAAACTTCATTAATGATCTAGCTTTTCTAGATATGGACATCATGGGAGGTGCCTTTACTTGGTCAAATAAATGCATTGGTCAGGACTATATTCAAGTCAAACTGGATAGAGCTCTTATCGCTCCTAACTAGCTATAGTCTTCCTCTTGCAAATTAGCTCTTTTTCCTAGAGTGGGTTTTGACCACTCCCCTATTTCCGTTTTGGTTGTTCCTATACACCCCAAAAGACCTACCCCTTTTCATTTTGAAAAAATGTGGACCTCCCACCCTAATATTTTAGACAAGGTAAAGCTTTGGTGGAATATTGATGTGGAAGGTAGAGCTATGTATAGGGTAGCTAGAAAAAAAGGATGGTTAAAGCTTGGAACAAGTCTAATTTTGGCCACATATTCTTTGAGAAGGAAGTCCTATCTAACAATATTTCTTCTATCCAAGCCTCTATTTAGGAGGATGGGTATGACAAGTCAAATAGGGAGGCTGAGTTGTCTATCCTTTCAGAATTACACAATAGTATCAGTAAAGAGGAGAAGTTCTAGAGACAAAGATCAAGGGTTAACTAGCTCAAAGATGGAGTACAGAATATGAAGTTTTTTCATCTTACTACTCTAAAACATCAAGCTAATAATAGAATCACATGTTTAAAGAAAGGATAGGATATGCTAACCAAGGATAATGAAATCTCAAATGAAGTTGTTTCTTTCTTCTCCTCCCTATTGTCTTGGGATCCTATGCTATCCAAAGTGGATCAGGATGACATTTTTTCCTGCATCCCTCAGATCATCCATCCTCACCATAATAAACTACTTTGGTCCATTCTCTCTATTTTAGAAGTTAGAGAAGCTCTCTTCTCTCTACCGACTGATAAATCTCCTGGCCTTGATGGTTTCCCTACTTTCTTTTTCCAATTGTTTTGGCCAGTTTTGATGAAGGATGTGGTGAAGGCTATTCAGAAATTCTTTGGGGCCAGAAGAATTCTTAAGGAGATTAACTCTACTTTTTTAGTTCTCATTCCTAAAGTTCTTGGAGCCAATTCCTTGGACAAGTTTAGACCAATTAGCCTATGCAATTCTTTTTACAAGATCATTTCGAAGGTACTTACTTTGAGGTTGCTCAAGCTCCTCCCTTTGATAATATCTCAGTAGAAAACTAGTTTTGTCCTAGGCAGACAAATTTTAGACTCAATAATGATGGTGCATGAAGTGATTCACTCTATGGAAGCTGGAAAAAGGGAAGGGATGTTACTTAAACTGGACCTATCAAAAGCCTATAATTGGGTTGACTAGTATTTCCTAGATATGGTGCTTAAGGCTTTTGGGTTTGATGTCAAAACATGTAAGCTAATTTCTCAGCTGGTAACTACTTCCTCACTTGTTATTTTAGTTAATGGATCCCCCTCCAATTTTTTCAAACCTTCTCGTGGGCTTTGTTAGGGGGATCCTCTTTCACCTATTCTTTTCATAATCTTGGCAGAATGAATAGACCAACTTATTGAGAAGAATAAGAAGGAAGGGAGAATCAAAGGTGTTAAACCTTCTTCTAAAAGTTCCCCTTTTATGCATCAGCAATTTGTTGATGATACTATAATGGGAGGGGAGGCTTCTGTTAAGGAGGCAAAGGCTATGAAGGACATCTTGGATACCTACTCCAAAGGGTCGGGACAATTCATTAACTGGGATAAGAGTTTTATTTTCTTTATCAACACTCGTGAGGATAGACAGAAGAAAATCTCTAGAATTCTGGGATGTAGTGTGGAGAAACTTCCTTCTACCTATCTTGGGCTCCCTTTGGGCACAAATCCTCTTGATTTTTTTTGGAATGGCATTATGGACAGATTTAGTAAGAAGCTGGTTGGTTGGAAAGGGGCCTCTCTAAGCCAAGCTAGAAAATGCCAACTAGTCAAATCCACCCTTCAAAACTTTCCTATTTATGCTTTGAGCCTTTTTGTGATCCCTGTGAAATTTGTTGAGAAGATGGGAAAAAATTTAGAGAGACTTCTTATGGACAGGGTTGAAAGGAATAAAAGGTATCCCCTAGTTACTTGGGAAAAAGTCTGCCTCCCAAATAAAAATGGAGGTCTTGGCATCAGGAAGCTAACTCACCTCAACAAGGTTCTTTTGGCTAAGAAAATATGGTGTATCTTCAGTAGCACAGGGAAATGGAGAGACATTTTGGTAAACAAGTACATAGAGAAGCCCTATAAATAGTTTACCCTCTTTAGTGAGAATATCCCAAGAGGATCTGCTATTTGGAATGGGTTTTTAAAAGCCAGGGACTTGGAAAATTCTAGAGTCTCTTGGAAATTGGGAAGTGGGGAGGCTATCCAGTTCTGGTCTAATAGCTAGCTTATTCAGGGCCCTCTTATGAACAACCCCAGCTATGAGGTCTAGGTGAATGACTGCATCAACCATTTTGGGCAGAAAGTTAGTAACTATAGGAATGACTAGGGATGGATAGACCTTTCCATCATCTTTGAAGATCTTAATCCTATTATGATATTGCTAAACTCTATGGCCCTAAATAACAATAGGGATGAATTGGTATGGGGAGATAATGCTAATTGGCTATATATTGTTGCCTCTGGGTATTTAGCCCTTTGGAGATTAAATGAGATTCCTCCTTGGTCAAGGGCTTGGCTCCTTGGCCTCATTCCTAAAATTAATATGTTCTATTGGAAAGCTCTATAAGATAAGATCCTCACCTAGGATAACCTCATTAAAATAGGTCATATTATGCCTAGAAGATGTGTGTTATGTAAAGATTAGATGAAGACTAACAATCATTTGTTCATTCATTGCTCCTTCTCTAGGTAGGTTTGGGTCTTCCTCACCCAAGACTTGGGCTTCAGTTGGTGTGTGCCTCTTAACCTTCTAGATCTCTTCTATAAATGGAAATGCATGTTCAATAGGTTTGATCTATAGGAATTAAGTTCCTAGATCCTACCTCATTTTTGTTGGAGCATTTGAAAGGAGAGAAACAATAGAATCTTCAGAGATAAAGAGGAGCCGACTATAGTGATGGGGAAGAAAATATTTTCTAACATTAAGGAAAACTATTTAGTGAGGAAAGGGGGAGATATAGAATTAGGTAGTAGAAAAAAGGAGAAAGCAAAAGGTTGAAAGATGAAAAGACAGCAAGTCAAATGGCTTCTCCCCTTGGAAGGATGGCATAAAGCCAACTTTGACAGAGCTTCCAAGGGAAATCATGGCTCCTCAAGAAGTAGAGACATAATAAGGAATGAAAATGGTGATGGTATTGTGGCTTTGCCCCTCCCATAAGGATTTCAAACCAACCACTTTGTGGAAGTGAATGTTGTATGTAATGATGTCAAACTGGCTTTTGAAATCAGAGTTACTAACCTTTGGCTTGAAGGGGATTCAAACAACATTATAAAATGTATTAAAGGAAACTCTTAGCCATCATGGTCGATTGAAAATCTTATTGATGAGATACATGAGACTCTTTCCAAATTTAATAGAGTCCACATCACTCATATATTTTGAGAAGCTAACCTGGTAGCTGATAGGTTTGCGAATATAGGGGTCGGTGCAAACCAAAAAATGACATGGCATCCTGGAAATAGTTTGTCAGCAGATGTCAAAAGCATGATTGAACTGGACAAGATCCAAGGAAGTACAGAGAAGATCAATGTGTAATTATGAGTATGAATAGATTAAGGATAAAGGGTACTTCCCAAAAAGGTAGCATGGGAAATTTTTCAACACACTTTGTGGGTCATTTTTTGCATTTGCAATAGGAGCAACATAAAGGTTAATTCTTTTTGCATTCTACTCATACACAAAAGTTCCTATTAGTTATAGTGTGAGGTGCATATGAGAATTGAGGGTGTGTAGAGTGTAGATATGGTAGGTGAAAGGTGTAGAAAGGAGCCAATGGGTGAAATAGAGAAATGGAGGAGCAAGGAAAAAGTTTGTGAGAAGCTAGATTAGGGTGGGATTACCAAATACATTACAAAATTACATGGATTTGATCAGGAGGTGACCAACAGTATGGTTGGATCATGGAAGGATGGCAGAGTTAAGGTGAATGAGGTTTCTTTCATGATCACTGAGGAGGTGATATCCATCATTTTTCAAATCCCAATTGAGGGTTTTAAGTTCTTTAGAGAAAAGAAGCTCTTGGCTAATGTTGTGTGGGATTTTGTGAAGGATGTGGAGGAACTGAAAGCCTTGAAGAAGATTGACATGTACTATGTTCCTAATACCATAAAGAAACTATGGAGGTATGTTCTTAGAGCTGTAATTGAGTACATTACTCTACACCCTAGGTTTGATCGGGCTCAAACCCACCACTTTGTTCTTTTGAATCATTTTCGGCACAGCTATAAAATCTCTTTTCCTTTTTACTTGTTAACTTCCATGAGCAAGGCGGTGGATAGCTTCAAAAAGAAGCCCACTGATAACCCCGCTCTGCATGATAGGCTATTGTTGCTTATTTATGAGCACTTTAAGTCTCAAACAGTAAGAAATGCCCCCCTTAGACTGAGAATGTGACCTCTGGAAGTTCTAGCTTCTCTTCAGACTTGGATGATATTCAGAGCTCAAGCTCTAAGCATGGTGGGATTTCTTCTATTGATAAAAAAGTCACCCATTAGGTCAAGAATTTTCCTACTTCCATAACATCTAGTAGAAAAAGCCCTAGGGTTCATGGGCAGAAGCAACCTATGAAGGATGAGAAGGTTGACAGCGATGATGAGGAGGATATGGAGACAAAAGAGGAGGAAAAGGAGATGCAGGAGGAAAATAAGGAAGATTGTGGAGGGAAGAAACACAAGAGGGAGGGTCTGGAGGATGAGAGAATGCAGCAAGAACTGGATATGTCTTCACTACATCTTTCTCCTATCCATCTTCAAGCCAACCCTAAGGAGCAAAAAATGGATTCTGAGATAAAGGGAAGGGAGGTGCAGGTTAAAGATAGGAGGAAAGCTTGGAAAAAATTTAATGTTAAGACCTCAAAAATGGGCATTTTTAGAGAGGCCATGAACCCGTAGGTCGTCATGGAAAACCAAGAAGGGCCGCAAGTTGAAGAACTCATAGACCCGATGATTGTGGCTATTTTAGATAAAGCAAGGAAAATTGGGATGAATCTCTTGAACAATGCTCAAAATAGTATGATTGATAACTTTAGATCAATCAAGTGGCTTTTCCATGAGCTGGAGGAGGTCAAAGAGTAGGTGGGTCATATTGAGGAATACAAGAATGGAGCAGATTTTGATAATAGAGATGGAAATAGTGAGAGGCTTAGTATAGTGGAGAGAAGGATTAACAACCTCAAGATCTACAACCAAAATATCTCAAACTAGATGATTTTTCTGGTAAGCTCCATTAACAACAACATCATATCTTTAACTGGTTGGATCAAAGATAGAGTTATGAAGGAAGATGAGGAATGAAAAGATAGGGAAAAATCCAGACTGGTGGTCGACCCTGCAAAGGACAACATCAACAATGGTTAGGACCAAGAGGATCAAAGGGCACACTAGCAGGAGGTTAAGGAGAACTAGATGGCCTATGAGGCTACTCAGGTCATGCAAGAGCTGGAGAGAAAGAACGAGGACTAATCCACTGCCTGTTCTTTTGTTTCTATATGTGCCTTTTTTTGGGTTTTTGTTAGGGCTTTTTCCTTTGTCGGTTCTTGTTGTTTCTGTTCTCGGTCTTTTCTATGTTCTTTATTTTTTGGCTGGGCCTTGTGCTTATTATCAGCCTTTGAACTTGAACTCTTTTGGTTGGGCTTTTCATGCTTGTTTTTAGCCTTGTTAATGTTTTAACTCTTGGGTTTTAGGGTCCCTATAAAACCTATTTATCTAATAAAAAACAATCTGAAAAAGTTCATTATCCCCCAAATAAACAATGCCAAAATCCCCTTGGACATAATCAAGAAAATAACCTCTATGGGGAGTAGCATGTAATGAAACCCTTGAATCTAAAACCCATGAATCATCAACACTTTCTAAAGAAAGAAGAAAAGTATCCTCTTTAGATTTATTACTTACTGAATTTGCATCTGTATTCCTTTCTTTTTTATTTCCTTCATTATTCTTTGAGGTCTAGAAATCTTTCATCTTATACCCTAGTTTTTCACTTTACCAACAATCTCTTGGTCCCCTAGATTAAGACCTCTTTCCCTTTATTTTCCTCTTGATTTTGAATAATTTCCAAAATTGTTTCCTCTCTCATTCATTCTACCTTTTCTTTGTGCATTCAAAGAACTTTCTAGTTTAGATCCAGCTAAGGTTTTCCTATAAGATTTCTCACTTAGAATAACTCCAATCACATCATAAATTTTTAGGGTATTAGATCTAGAAACAAAATTACTCACAACCATTACCAAGCCATTTAAGAATCAAGAGAGCCCTAATTTCTTCCTTAACATTCATATTTATGGAAGAAAAATGACATAACTATATTAAAATCATTTAAATGATTTACAATAGATCCACCTTCTACCATATTCATTTTAACTAAACACTTCATGAGAAATACATTGTTTGAAGCAGAGGGCTTTTCATACAACCTTGTTAGGGTTTTCATCAAATCTTTAGCCATCTTTTATTTTGTAATATTAAACACCACAAATTGTGTTAGGCATAAATGAATACTTCCAAGTGTCTTTCTCTCCAAAATTTCCCAGTCCTAATCTGTCACAATTGTCAGTTTCTTTGATTTTCCTTGCTATTGCCACCATAAATCCTTTTGATAAAGATAGTCCTCCATTTGCATTTTCCATAACTAAAAGTTCTTCCTATTAAACTTCTCAACCTTCATCTTACCTTCACCTTCTATTTCTCTCACTCAACCATGAGACATTCTTGTAGAGGATAATTGATAACAACCTTGCTCTAAAATCACTTGTTAGGATTAACAAGATAAAAATAAAAATTACTTGCAAATATAACCAATGTTCAGAAATAATAAATTTCATAGAAGAGAAAAAAAGACACAAAGATTTAATGTGGTTCAACTAATCTCTAAGCTACATCCACTAAACAATGAAACCAATATTATTATATCAAGTAATTATAACCTAATTACAATTTTTAGTTCCTTACAACTCGATACTACCACAAGAAGGTAGAATCACATCATACATTAAGAAATTCATAACACTAAGCCTTTTTATACTATATTTTTTCCACTTACAAAATTAGGACTAGAATAAGTCATCTAGTAGAAAAATAGTAACCAATGCCTTTTACAATAATAAAGTTACCTGAGCTTTTAGCGGATTTGCCCTTGAAAACTCTTGCAAAGGGAACTTCCCCTTGAAACCTTCTTGGGGGAGCTAGACCTAAACCCCTATAGTAAAATATGGGGGGGAAACCATGCCAAACAAAGTAGTTAAAATTAACCTTTGAGTCTAATTAGGCTCTACATCACAACACTAATCATTGATCAAGATCTAGAAGTTTCTTTAAATGGCTTTAAAATTAAGGTTTAAGAAAAAAAATTGTGTCATTGAATTTTTTTAGGGAGAGGATTGTGTTGTTGAAGGTGAATCAAAGGTCGAATGACTAGGGTGACTGAGAAGTGCAGAGAGGTGATACTGTATATCTTTCATAGTGAGGTAATTTCATATTGGAAAGAGAAGATATTTATTAACAATCAAGTGCGAACCAAACGATCATGATATTGATCAAATTTTAACCACTATATTAGGTGAATCTCTTAATAGAGTGTTCCTAAGATATTTATTAGAAATCTCCTAATAGAGTGGTCACTCTATTGTGATGTATGAATATTCTAATCAAGGTAGACTAAAAAATCTTGTAATATTTTATTAGAGAAAACCCCTCACAGAGTAGAACATTAGAAGTGATAAAAATTGTAGCCCTAATAGACATACTTTATTTTTGCAATAGTAAATATTTTGTGAATGTTATCCCCACCCCAGTTTTACCTTCACCTTGGAGGGTTTCTATGTTACCACATCTTGTGTTATGTGATGATCTATTAATATGTATTATTCATGTTATTAGATGTTAGATATGATATTGGATGTTTTTATAATATGATGCATGGTTAAGGTTAAGGTTGAGATGTGCAGTGAACTAATTTTTATTTTTATTCATGTTTGAAGTGGAAAAAGTTTGAGAGATTTTGATTCACCCCCCCAAGCATCTCACTTTTCCATTAGATTTCCAATAGTCAGTATCATAGTAGTGTTCTCTAATAATTAAGTCTAACCACTTGAGAGTGAAATATATTTGAAATGGAAAATGGAAAAGGTGATTAAGAATCAAAATCTTGATTTGCAGCTTGCATTTGAACAAGTTAATGCTATAAAGGAGGAACTAAAGAAACCCTTGAAGAAATGGAAGGAGGTGGAAATGCAACAAAATGACACAAAATACAAGGAAGAAAGCATGGAGGACTTATACAATGAAGGAAAATCCATTGAAACTAATGTAGCAATAGCAAATCTATTGGAGAAGAACAATGTCCTAAATGAAGAAGTAAGAGCACTAAAAATAGAATATGAAATATAATCTATGAGACTATATGAAGTTACTAAACAAAATAAAAAGGCTAAAGAAGACAATGTAATGGTTGATGAAGATAAATGAAAAATTTCTATAGGTCTTGATGAGAGGATCAATCTACTAAAAAAGGCTAACTTACAATCAATTTGATATAGTCAATCAATTATTAAATGCCAATCACGATATTTATAGGAAGGTGGAAGAGATTGCAAATAGGAGATCTACGAAAAATTGATTGAAAAAATGAGTTAAGAGCTAAAAAGGAAATCATCGAAAGAATAAATAGATGTGGAGATTCCATGAGACAACTTGATGAACAACTAAAAGCACAAAGAAGACCTTATAACACTACTAGATTAGGATACACCAAGTTCATATCATCTACCAAGAAAGTAGAGTCATAAAAGCATGGGGAAAAATGGAATGGAAAACCAAAGAACAAGAAGCCTATCATACAAAAATGTTTGCAAGAGAAAAACTAGTAAGTCAAATCCTAAGCCTAAATTCAATGGTAATTTTCATAAGGCACACGGTAGAATATCTAATCCAAAATATAGTTGGGTACATAAAGGACAAGGTCATGCAACTAGACAAGGTAATAACATAAATTGGGATTACAATACTTAGGTCAATTTTAAATTATGTTAAAAATATGGATATATTTCAAAAAATTATACAAGGATACATCTCAAAGGAAGATCAAGAAACTAGAGAAATTTTGGTCCAATATGTTTTAATTGTCAGAAGGTCAATCACCTAAGAAGAGACTATATATGTAACACCCTTCTAGGGAACCCAAAAGAAATTAACCTAAACTTTCACTAAATTTTCCAAACATATTTTTGAAAGATAATAACTTAACCACAACAAATATAATATTATGGAAGCAATAACATACACATAAAAACATACCATAAAACAAGTTACAATTCTTAAGGGTCCCATGACATTGAATCACACTTAAGTTTTAATTAATACTAAATCCAATATATAATACATCCATATTAAATAATAAATACAATTACAAATCCATTTAAATGATATATAATTATATAAGATGCCACTTGACAATAAATAGAATGCACAATCATCCACTATACAGGTCACAAGGTATGAAACGCTGAAAGAATATGCATCAAAAAATAATATACAACATCTCTTACAATTAATGATTTAAAATACAATACAATAGGTATAACCATCCATCATAGAAATATAAGATCAAATAGAAAGGAGCATCTAGAAATGACATCAAATGGTTAGATCTCAATGGTATAAGAAAATGCACTACTGCCCAACCTCGTGGAACCTAAATGACCCACTCCCACCACCCTAAGGAGATAGTCTCAAGTCCCAAACAAGATAACAAACTCAAAAGTCAAAAACCAAAATCTAGGTTCAAGGAATCACTTGAAAGAAAACTATTGCAATGGGTACCAAGACACAAGTATCAACTAATCATAGAGGCAACACAAACACGTAGGAAATCTACTATGCAAGTGTGTAAGTGTCATAGCATGAGCCAACTATAGGTTACCCTAAGGTTACCTTGATAGCCACTATGGACTCCAGACCCCCTAGTGTCTCTATACAACATCAGTATCCTTTTATAAAGAAAAGACATACTAACAAGTCAGCTCTAAGGTTATCCTGCCAGTCTCTTAATACTCTGGAACCCCTAGTGACTTTTTGTGGTACCAATATCTTATTAATTCATTTAAAATCCATTTAATGAAATGTTATCACTTCTTAAAATAACCTACAATGGGTCACCTATTAGCCTCTTTAGGGCCTCAACCTCCATTGCAAGCCACTTCCCAACATAAGATACATTTAACCTACACTAGGTTCAACAAAAAAAGGTATCATATGACCACAAATACTCTTCATTCCTTAAGAAAGCAACTAGAAAGGACTGAAAAGAAATCTTTGATCAAAATCATAGGTTTCACCAACATGATCATCCTAACAAGACTAGTCCAAAATCAAGTATACATAAACAAAACCCTGACATCACCTTAAAACCATAACTCATATTCACCTCAGTCCTATACAAGCAACTAGGGAGCAATCAAAAGATAACTAATTTGAACACTCAAAGGTTATATCAAAAAAGACACATCATCCACCTTAGTTCTACAGAAGAATTGGAAAGCACATCAAAATATCTGATCAAACTCATCATAGCACACACATGACACATCACCATGGTCAGGTATAAAAGATCATAATCAAAACATCATCATGACATCACAAAACAAAACTCCCAAGCCTCTAATAAATAGCCTGACTGTCCAAACCTAAGTCAACCCCAAAACCCATAGCAATAAACCACACATCATAAAGAGTACATACAAAAGCCATTTCCATAATTCATTAGTTTTGAAAACACAATAGTTCAATTTTCACTATAGGTTTCAAGTTTTCATTTTCATTTTTTAGGTATTATAGATTTGCTAAAGTTTTTGAGTTCGCTAGAATCCTAGACGATTCAATAATTCATATAAAGTTGTTTAAACATTGTTTCATAATTCAATTCATTTTCAAAAACCAAGATTCAATAACAACTAGGGTTTTAGTTTTCTTTTCCAAGTATTACTTTATATAGAGTTTTCAATCTCAACCAAGGTTCATCTAAATCATTTTCTCAAAGTATTATAATTACTAAGGTTTTTGAATTATAAAATTTCCCTAGTATTACAAAACATTTTCATATATCTGAACCATATAAACACATCTAAGTTTATAAAACAAAACATTAATCCTCCCAATTAATTTCTTTGATTTTTAATTTACTTTAGAATTATATTTAAATAATAAAAAATAAATCAAAATTTTAAATAATTAAATTAAAATTTTTAAGAACACTTATTAAAATTATTATTAATAATAATTATCAACTATTACCATAATAATTTTAAATTTATTAAACTTTGGCAAAAGAATTTCTCAAAAATGAAACCTACTAAAAATGGAAACTATCTTGAAATGGAAACATGCTAAAAATGGAAACTTTTCTGAAATAAAAACCTACTAAAAATGGAAACTTTCCTAAAATGAAAACTTGCTAAAACCTCAAACTTTCTCAAAATGGAAACTTGCTAAAAATGCAAACTTTCACAAAATGGAAACCTATTAAAAATTAAAACTTTCCCAAAATAGAAACTTGCTAAAAATGAAAACTTTCACTAAATGGAAACTTGCTAAAAATAGAAACTTTCACAAACCCTATCCCGAAAACACAGATTTCTTAATTGATTCAAACTACAAATTACCAAATTAATCAAACGAGGGTATCGAATTAACAATCCATATATAGATGATTTCAAAATGAAGAACATTAATATCATGAACAAGGGTTTCAGATTCAATTCATATACAAAGGTTTCTAAATCAACAAACTATAAAATCACATATAAGGGTTTCAACCCAAAGGAGTTTTGAAAATAGATTTGCAAACACAGAGAAGATAGAAAACTCAAAGAGTGAGCAACTATTGCACAAAACCACAAGATTCTACTTGGATTTGATGCTTAACGATAGATGCACAAAACTCGTGAGCAATTCCCTTTCCTTCTAAACTCTCTTTTTAGAAATTCCTCCTCCAAATCCCCCAGTTCCTGCAAAATGAGCTCTATATCTTTGATAAAGAATCCTCCACAAATTTGGGGCTTTGATTGTGCAATCACGCAAGAAGACTTGTTGATCTTTAACTTTTATTATTTAATTATATTTTAATATTCATGCACAACCTTTTGCCATTAAAAAAAATATCTTTATCAAATTAGTTTTCTCTCTTTTTTTAATTAATTTATTATATTTTAATTTCATGCATAAGCTTTATGTAATTTAATTAAAATAAACTTTATTAAATTTATATTTTTTATCTCTAGTTAATTACGAGACATTTTAATAAAATATTTACTAATTCAATTAATAGTATTATTTGGAGTTTATTATTAAAAATAAAACTCCTATAATTATTATTATAAATATGCCTAAATTAGAATTTTGATAAAATATTTAAATTTAATTCCTTTATTTAATTAATTTCTTAATTAATTTAATATAATTAAATATTGAATTTTCTTTATAACATTTCTATTAAATTAAATCATTAAATTATCTTTTAATTTGATTTAATTATAACAAGAAATCACAACAGACCCACAAAACCAAATACAAAAACCCATCATAAAATATAGAATACCAAAACAAACTCTAGGGTCAAAATCATGAATTTGCATCACTTGACAAATTTGGAAAGGTGAAACTAACTCAAATACTTGTTCTACTTTCTATGACAATTGGCTTAGGTTAGAATTTGGACTCAAGAGGTATCCCCCCCACTTATAACATTTAGATACTATGAAGGGTATGCTCATCCTGGCAATTTAGGGAAGTCGATACCCAATACGTACAATTTGCATAAAATCCCCACATGTACAAACACATATATTCTAAACCAAACAAACAATGGTGGGGACTGGTACATCATGTAGATCATGACTAGCAAGTGACTACAACTCCCTCCCTCAACCACATCAGGAATGTCAATCATAAAGTAAAAGATACATGTACACCATACACATACAAATATGGGGTATGCATCCATAAAATTGCATATAAATTATTCATCTAACTAACATCATACAATAACTAAAATCGATGTATGAACATACATATATCATCATAGAAATAATCCTAAACACATGAAATAACTAACTCAAAATATAATCAATTGAGTATGAAATAATATCTAAATCAAATTTGGTAACCAAAACTAATAATCATAAAATATAATCAAAAAATAGACCTAAAAAGAATCCTACAACACAATAGAAAAGTCAACTAGGGGTAGGCATTACATCCACTCCCCCTAGACTTAGGCTTACTCTTAGAAGCCTGCAAGAAAGATAAAGCTAAACTAGGGGTAGGCATTACAATATAAATCCGTAACCATCATCCAATAATGAAGAAAATAGTTGAAAAGAAAAGGTTAATGTTGAAGAAGTGAGAAGCTAGATGAATCAAATTTGGAGGAAGAAATCAAAGGAAGGAAATAATTTAAATGATGAAGTTATGATCACCCAATTCAATAGATTAAGTGATTCCCCTATTACAAACTAAACAAAGAATACACGTTGGGGTTAAACTTATGTCTACTGTAATATGGAATTATATTACAAATCACTAAATCATAGTTCAATTTTTAATATTGAATTCATGAAAGTCCAAGTTAGCATAAGTTAAGATGCATTAGGAAAGATTTGATGTTTAAACCAAGTAATGTGTATGAATGTTGAGTTTCTAGGTTAGAGATGGACAAGTGCCAGTATTGGAGGAAGAAAGTGGTAAGCAGCTGAGTAAGATTGTTAGTATTAACCAAGTTGTGATACATGGCCAAGTTGAAAGGATGTTGAAGTATTACTACCAAGAGTTACAGTAATGGTCAAGAAAAGTGTTATGCACCCACTATGTGTATGGAACATTTATGAAGCACTAAAATTCATTTTTCAAACTATATAGTGAATTTCATCATTTATTTTGAGTAGTTTGCATTTGCATTTCCTAGAGCTAATAAAGTATGAGAAATTTCAAGCCTAGATGAGAAAATTTGTAGAGATCTAAGTGCATTTTGTTGGCATGAAGAGTGGTTAGGAGAAGTTGTGTAGATACCAAGAAAAGTAGTATTTTGAAGTTTAAATCCTAGTCAAAGAATATGGCATCAAGTTTGATTATTGAGAAGGGTGAACCATCAAAGGTCAATAACTATTTTGTAGTGAAATTTCTAACACCCTACCAAGGAACCCAAAAGAAGTTAACCTAAAGTTTCACTAAGTTTTCCAAACATTTTATTTATAAAGATATTAACAAAAAGAAATAATATTGCAAAAGCAATAGCTAACATACATACAAACAATCCATTAACATATTACATCTCTTAAGGGTTCAGTGATGTTGAATCACAGTCATAAGTTTTATTAATACTAAATTTGATACGTAACAATTCCACATCATATAATAACTACAAGTAAAAATCCAATTAAATAATATATAATTACACAAGATGCCACTTGGAAAAATCAGAATGCATAATCATCCATTGTAAAATTCATAGGGTATGAAAAGCTCAAAGAATATACATCATGAATAAAATATGTCATCTCATTAGATCTCTAAAAATCATAAACAATACAATAGAATATAGCCATCCATTAGAAAAAAAAAGATCAAAACAAAAGGAATAATTGTACAAGGACATCTAGCAACAACACCCATCTATTGAATCTTAATGGTATAAGAAAATCACTACCACTCAACCTTGTGGAACTTAAATGGCCCACTCCCACTGCACTAAGGAGATAGACTCAAGTCCCAAATAGATAACAATCCCAAAATTCATGAACAACATCTAAATCAATGAAAAATTGATAGAAATCTATCTCAAAGGTACAAAGACACAAATGAAATCTAAACCTAGAGGCAACAAATACACGTAGGAAATCTACTATTTAAGTGTGAAAGTGTCACTGCATGAGCCAATTCTAAGGTTTCCCTAACATCATCTATAGACTTCGAACCCCTACTGGATCTATATGACATCAATATCCCTTTGTATAGACATGGCATACAAACAAGGCAAGGTCAAAACCAAGAATCCTCTCCACTCTCATCCTAGCCTACAGTAGCACTCAAGGCATGAGTGAGGAAATAAAAAAAACTCTTTTTAATTCATTTCAAACTCATTAAATGAAATGTTATCAATTATTAAAACAACCTGCAATGGGCTACCCAGGAAACCTCTTTAGGGCTTTGGTCTCCATTGTAAACCACTTCCCAACAAACATAAATACAACCTACCCTAAGTTCAAAATAGCAGAATGTCTCATAAGATCACAATAACACACATCAATTCTTATTCAAGCAATTGGAAAGCACCAAAAGATAACTGATTGAAACTCACAAATTTCACAAGTAAAATCACCATATAGATATTGATCCATAACTCAAAGTTCACATCACAAAACCATGGCATCACATGACATCAATAAAAAATAACTCCTAGGCCTCTAGTAGACATCCAAGATTGCTCAACACTCTAGTTCAAACCCAAACCCCAACATGAAACATAATATACATCACATCAAAAGTAGTTTCATAAATTATTTATTTTGAAACCATATGTATCTAGTTCACAAAGAAAACATTTTTACTTAGTGTAGAGAACAATTTCCCATAAACTGAATCCATTTTTTAAAATAACACTCATAAATTTTAATTGGAAATTTTTTCCCTTAAATAAAATTATAAAAAATGTCTATTAAAAGAAACAATTTTAATATTATTACAACCAACTTATAACTAAAAATTATTAAGTATTATTAAATTACTAATAAAATAATATATAATATATTATTTATTAATAAAAAAATAATTACTAAATTAACTAATATAACAACCATTAATTAAATAGTAATAATAATATTAATAATATTATAAATATTATAAAAAAAAATATTTTATATATAAAAAAATGTCAAAAGTAAAAAGTGATTTCATATTGCTTATGCCACAATTGGGGAGTCCAAAACATGGCTTGGTTGCTTTGGCAACCCACAGTCTTAGCAGTGTTTGCTACCTCAACAGTGCTTACTACCTTGTGAGTGTCCACTGCTATGGTAATGTCCTTGCCATCATAGCTGGTGGGGGTGGGGGGGGGGGGGGGGGGGGGAGGTCAGAGCCCATCTTCTCATTAATATGTATTTTTTAAAAAAAATTCTTTGTTTCTAATGAACAGACAATTAAAAAACAATAAAAGCCCCCCTTCCAAAATCATACACAACTACTCAATTTTCTTAGGTACAAATACAATCTCAAACCTATCATAAAAATTATCCTAGAAAATAGTTACTGTGGTATCAGTAGACCCAAAAAGAAAAACAAATACAATTATCAATTTGTAAAATAAAGCATGGGTATTCCCTTCCAAACCCCATCTCGAATCCCAACAATCAAATTACTATTCCCCAAATTTAACAAATAAGGGTTTAAAATATTAAATTTATTCACAAGAATTTTCAAGAAAGGTAATTTCAACACAAGGGTTTCAACCTGAATTAAGTTTTGAAAAAAAATCCATTCAAATATGGAGAAGAGAAAGAGATTTCAAAGAGGAAATTATTGTGAAAAACTTAACAAGATCCTACCTTGATCTAATGCTAATTGATCAAATGTTCAAAGCTCACAAGAAATTCTTGTCCTTTCAAAAACCCTCTTTCACAAAAATTGGCTCTCCAAAACCTGTGTATGAAGAAATGAGCTCTAATTTCTTAATAAAGAGATTTCTCTCTTTAGGGTTTTGATTTTGCAATCATGTGATAGTTTTTTTGTTTTTTAAAAAATTTATGTGCAAAATTTTTATGTTTTAATTAAAAGAAAATTTATTAAATATATTCTTCCTCTCTTTTATTAAATCACAAGACATCTATAATAAAATATTTATTAATTTAACTAATAATAATATTTAGAGTTTATTAAAAAAATGAAACTCCTAAATAAATTATTATTAATTTAAATAAATATAATTATGCCAAAAATTATAACTTTAATTAAATCTTTTAAATTTAATTATTTTATTTAATTACTTTTTTAATTATTTAAATATAATTAAATGTTGATTTTTCTTTATAAAATTTTCATTAAATTAAATCATTTAATAACTTTTTATTTTATTTTATTATAACTGAAGAACACCATAGACACACAAATCTAAATAAGAAAACCCATAATAAAGGATAGTACTAAATCAATCTCGAGGGTCAAAATCTCAAATTCACATCACTTGACAAATTTGGAAGGGTAAACAACTTAGATAATTGTCCTGCTTTCTAGGACAATTAACTTAGGGTCATGATTTGGATTCAAGAATTATCTCCCCTCTTTTACCATTGAGATACTGCAATAGGGCATGCTTATCTTGGTAATTCAGGAACGTTGATGCCTGGTGCCTGAAATCTGCATAAAAGTTGAGCATGTACATATAAATATAATCAAAACTAAACAGGCAATGGCAGGGAGTGGTGCATCATGTAGATCTCAACAAGGAGGTGACTACTGCTCCCTCCCTCAACCACATAAGAAAATCAATCATAAGATAAAACATACATGTACACCATAGATGCAAGTATGGGGTAAGTATGCATAAAAATTGCATATAGATAATCCATCTAACTATCATCATGAAATAAATAAAATCATTGTATACAAGCATCATCATCAAAAGAATAATCATGTACACATAAGATAACTAAGTATCAAGTAGCTCATCACATAAATCAACTAAGTATAAAATAACATCCAAAAAAATCTGGTAATCAAGTACGACTAATCATCAAACATAACCATAAAGATGGCCTAAAAGAATTTGGCAAGATAATATGAAAAGTAAACTAGGGGTAGGCACTACATCTACCCCCCTAGACTTAGGCTTACTCTTGGAAGCTTATAAACAAATAGGGGTAAAATCTTGTAAACTAGATGCATCATCCCAAGTATCTGATGACTCATCAATAGGGTCCAATTGGACCCTTACTAGCATTATGGTTTGACCCCTGAGGGTCAAATCCCACCATTGTAGAATGTGCACTGGCTCCAAATTTAGCTACCCATCCTCCACCTATAACACATTCAAATGAAGAACATGTATCACATCAGGAATATACTATCTAAGAATAGAAACACAAAAAGCATCATGAACATGAGCTAATCTAGGTGACAATGAAAGATGGCAAGAAACTTGACCTATCCTCTCAAGAATCTCAAATGGCCCCACAAAATGAGGTGCTATCTTTGAACCCTTTCCATAATGGATCAGACTCTTCCACAAATTTACTCTCAAGAAAACTTTCTCACCTACTGCAAATTGCTTATCCATCTTATGAGCATCATCATACTTCTTATGTCTATCCTATACTATAGATATGTGCTCATAGATGTGCACTACTTGTTTCTCCATATCTCAAAGCATCTCAGGACCTAATAGGAGGTGATCCTCTAAACTATCCCAACTCAATAGTATATGATAAGGATGACCATACAAAGCCTAGAAAGGTGTCATCCCAATAGAACTATGATACCCATTATTATATGAAAACTCTACTATGTATAGATAATCCTCCCAAAGAGTACATCTATCCATAACACACATCATTAACATATCCTCTAGAACTTGATTTACTCTCTCAGTCTGACCATCTATCTCTGGGTGATAAGTTGAGTTTAAGTTCAACTATGCTCCAAGATCATGCTGGAAGGATGTCTAAAATGTGGATATGAATACAAGATCCCTATCTAAAATGATTTTTCAAGGAATACAATGCAATCTCATGATATAATGCATGAACACATTAGCTATTAAAGTTATTTTGTAGGATAACCTCATCAGTGAAAAGTGTGTCATGTTAGTCAATCAGCCAATGATGGCCATGATAGCATCATGTCAACATGTATTCATAGGTAATCCTACAAAGAAATTCATAGAAATAATATCCCACATCCATAAAGGAATGAGATTAGGTCATAAAAGACCTCTTCGATGTTGGTGCTCTATCTTGAATCTTTGGAAATCAAGACACCTAGCCATGAAATCAAAAATAGCATGCTTCATACTTGTCCAAAAGTATAGACATAAAAAATCTATGTGCATATTCTTGACACCTCAATGTGATGAGTAAGGTGCATGATGGGCCTCTGATAGGATCAATGTACGAAACTCATCCAAAAGAAGTAGATAAATCCTTCCTGAAAATTGCAAAAGGCCATTTGACTCTAAGACATAACCTGAAAACCTACCCTCCAATGGTCTACCTAAATCTATCTCCATCCTCACCTCTTGATACTAAGTATCTATAGGAAGTGCTTAAAGTATATAGCTCCTCAAATTCACACTAAGAGTCAAAGATAGTGACTCATGTCTTCTACAAATCAAAGTGTCATCTAACATTTTCATTTCCCTAAATATACCTTGAATTCATACTCTCATAAAAACTCCTTCCAACGCCTTTTCCTAGTATTCAAATTAGGCATTGTGAATATATACTACAAACTGTGATGATATCTATGAAGCTTAAAATGATTCCTCAACAAGAAGTGTCTATTGTGATGTGGAGCCTAATCACACTCGTTGGTTTATTTGGAATGGTTTTCTCCCCATATTATTTCTATAGGGCTTTGGGGGTAGTGCCCCCAAGATGGGGTCCTAGGGTAGTGCTCCAAGTGTGCTCCCTATTATACTATAGGGTGGCATCAAGGGGCAACACCCTTGTGAGGGTTTTTGGAGGCAGTGCCCCTAAAGCCAAAAATACATTTAGATTGTAAAAGGTATTGGCTACTATTTTTCCTATTAGACAATTTATTCTAGCTCTAATTTTGTAAGTGGTAAAATGTTATATAAAAAAGGCTTTAGGTTAAGGATTTCATAATGTAATGGTGATATTTTAGCTTCTTGTGGTGATATTGAGCTATAAGGGATTGCAGATTGTAAACATTTAATACTAATAATATTGGACTTTCTGTTGGTGGATGTAGCCTAGGGATTAGGTGAACCATGTTAAATCTTGGTATCTTTTGTTCTCTTTTATGTGATCTAGTATTTTCTAGTATTAGTTATATTTGCATGTAACTATTATTTATGTCTAAGGTTAATCCTAACAAGTGGTATCAGAGCCTAGTTGGTTGTCGTCTCTTTTTTATGCCACACTATCATCATTTTTTTTAGTGATCCTCTGTAGGAAGGTCTCATGGTTGAGTGGGAGTGATGGTAGATAAGAGTAAGCTAAAGGTTGACAAGTTTAATGGGTAGAAATTTTAATTATCGAAGAAGAAAATGAAAGACTATCTTTATCAGAAGGATTTATGGAAGCTATTGGAAGGAAAAACAAAGAATCAGGGAACTATGACAAATAAGGACTAGAAGATTTTAGATAGAAAGACACTTAGAAGCATTTAATTATGCATGGCACCATCGATGACATTTAACATTACAAAAGAAAAGACAAAGGAAGAGTTGATGCAAACCCTAGTGAAACTATATGAAAAGCCCTCCGCTTCAAACAAGGTATTTCTCATGAAGTATTTATTTAATATGAAGATGATAGAAGGTGGATCTATTGTAGATCATTTAAATGAGTTTAATATTGTTATTAATCAATTGTCTTCTATGGGTATTAATTTTGATGAAGAAATTGAGCTCTCTTGATTTTGTGTTCTTTTCTTGAAAGCTAGAATGACTTGGTAATGGTTGTGAGTAATTCTATTTTAGGATCTAATACCCTAAAATTTGATGATGTGATTGGTGTTATTTTGAGTGAGTAAACTCATAGGAAAACCTTAGGTGGATCTACATCAGGAAGTTCATTGAATGCATGAAGCAGAGGTAAAACAACTAAGAGAGGAAATAATTTCAAAAATCATGAGAAATCAAGAGAAAAGTCAAAGGGGAAGAGCTCTCAATTTAGAGGACCGAGAGAATATTGGTACTCTGGTAAACCAGGGAATAAGAAGAAAGATTGTTGGATTCAAAAGAATAATGAAGGAGGTAAATGTGGTAAGTAACATATCCAAAGAGGATGCTTCACTTCTTTCTTTAGATAGTATTGATGATTCATGGGTTTTAAATTTTGGTGCTTCACTCCATGCTACACCTTAGAGAAGTTATTTTATTGATTATGTCCAAGGGGATTTTGGGCTTGTTTAGTTGGGGGATAATGAACCCTATTAGATTGTTGGAAAGGAAAAAGTTAAGATCAAGTTGTAAAGTGGGAATCATTGGCTACTACATGAGGTAAGACATGTTCCAAAGCTGAGTGGGAATTTAATTTCAGCAGGGAAACTTGGTGATGAAGGTTGTGTAGTTACTTTTAATGATAAAAATTGGAAGGTTTCAAAAGGTTCTCTTGTAGTAGCAAAAGGTGTGGAAGTAGGCACCTTATATCTTTGTATAGGTCATATTGTTCCTTCTACTTTGATTATTTCAGAGAAAAATGAATGTTCAAAAATAGTTGCTATAGTTGAGTAGGGAGAACAAACAAATGTTATAGATTTTGATATAGTGATATGAAACAATAGACTTGGGCATATGAGTGAGAAAGGTGTGAAATTACTTCATTTAAAGAAAGTTGTACAAGGTTTGAAATGTGTTAATATGGATTTCTATGAAAGTTGTGTGTATGGAAAAAAAAAGAGAGTGAATTTTGTGAAGATTGGGAAGGAAAAGAAAACTAAGAGATTAGAGCTCGTGCATACAAATGTATGGGGACCAGATCAAGTATCTTCCCCTAGTGGCTCTCATTATTATGTTAAATTTATTGATGATGTAACTATAAAAGTATGGATTTATTTCCTTAGAGAAAAATCTAATGTATTTCAAACTTTTAAGAAATGGAAATGCTTGGTTGAAAATGAGACTAGTAAGAAATTAAAATGTCTCAGATTTGATAATGGTGGTGAGTATTGTGATCATGAATTGTAAGATTAATTCTCCAATAATGGTATTTGTAGACAAAAAACTATTCAAAGGACTCCATAGGAAAATGGACTGGCTAAATGCATGAACATGACTATAATGGAGTGTGCAAGAAGCATGAGGTGGCATGCAGGATTTCCCTTAAACATGTGGGTGGAGGCTATCAATACTACTATATATTTGATTAATAAAATTCCCTCTACTCCTTTGGGATATGGTATTCTAGAGGAAGCATAGACTAGTAAGAAGATGAGTTATTCTTTTCTCAAAACCTTTGGTCGTGAAGCATTTGCTCATATAGATTCTAACAATAGAACCAAGCTAGAAGCTAAGTCAAAAAAAATTGTATTTTTTGGATATGGCATTAATGAAATTTTCTATAAGTGTTGAGATTTTACAAATCATAAAATTGTAAGAGGAAGGGATGTCATATTCAATGAGAAAGTGTTGTACAAAGATCTATTGCAACAACATGAGAAGAAAGAAAATGATTATGTAGTGTTGGATGATACTCTAAAAGATGATGTTCTAGAAATTCCTCATGTTATGCAACAATTGCAACAACAAATACCACACACCCCAGTGAATGTTAAATGATCAACAAGGAAAAATACACCTCTAGAAAAAAATTTTCCTTTTTGTATTATATTTTACATACTAATGTTGGCGAACCTAAATGTTATGATGAAGTTGTGTATGTGGATACTAAGATTCAGTGGGAGTTTGCAATGAAAGAAGAAATGGACTCTTTTCTAAAAAATAAGATTTGGGATTTATGCAAGTTCCCTATAGGTAAAAGGGCTTTACAGAATAAGTGGATTTTGATGAGATATAAAATAACTTCTATTTGCACTATTTTAAGTATTTTGGCTCTTAAAGATTTTCATTTGGAGCAACTTGATGTTAAAACAACCTTTCTTCATAGTGATTTGGATGAAGAGATCTATATGGCACAGCCAAAGGGATTTAAGGTTAAAGGTAAGGAGAACTTAGTGTGTAGATTAAATAAAAGTTTATATAGCTTGAAGCAAGCACCTCAGCAATGGTATTTGAAATTTGATAGTTTTATGCATAAGCATGGATATTATAGGTGTCATTTAGATCATTGTACTTATTTTAAGAGGTTGGGTGATGATAGCTACATTATTTTATGTTTATATGGTAATGATATGCTTGTAGATGGGTCTAACATAGATCACATTAAGGGGTTAAAAGAAAAATTAGCACATTCATTTTCTATGAAGGATTTGGGGTGGCAAAACAAATCCTTGGTATGAATATTTGTAGAGATAGGAAGAACAAGAAATTGACATTATATTGTGAAGGTGTTACAACATTTCTCTATGGAGAATGCTAAAGTTGTCAACACACCTTTACCTAGTCATTTAAAGTTGACTAAGGAGATGTGCCCCAAGACATAAGAAGAGGAGGATTAGATGTCTAAGGTACCTTTTGATTCAACTGAAGGAAGCTTCATGTATGCTATCGTATATACTAGGCTAGATATTGCACATGTAGTGTGAGGTGTTAGTAAGTATATGAGTTATCTAGGAATTGAGTATTGGAATGTAGTTAAATTGATTCTTAGATATTTGAGAGGAACATCCAGTAAGTGTTTACATTTTGGAGGTTCTACTATTGGTTTATAGGGCTATGTTAACTTAGATTTGGTAGGGGATATTGGTTCCAGGAAAAGTACTATAGGTTATATATTTACTATTGGTGGGGCAGTAGTAAGCTAGGTTTCTCAATTATAGAAGGTTAATGCTTTATCCACTATAGAGGTTGAGTATGTTTTTGCTACAGAGGCATCCAAGGAGACAACATGGCTTTAGTTCTTCATGGAAGAATTGGGACACCCAAAGAGGGATAATTATTTGTTCACAGATAGCAAAAGTGTCATTCATCTTGCAAAGAATTCAACTTTGTATTCAAAGACAAAAGACATACAGTTATGGTACCATTTCATTTGGTTTATTTTGGATGATCTATAGTTAAAGTTGGAGAAGATATATATAGATGTAAATCTAGTAGATATGTTTACAAAGGTAGTGACAAGGGAGAAGGTGAACTCCTCTTTAGCTTTGGTTAATCTTCTTGACTGAATAGAATAAAATAACAATAGAGTATAGGGTGGTTTGATATATTCCAGTGGGAGCTATAGGTTTATTAGTGCTATGATCAGTCTCGACATGTGAGGTTATTGTTGTGGAGTCTAATCAGTCTCTAAGTGGGATATTTTTGTGATGTTGAGCCTAATCAGACTTAGGGGTTTATTTGGTTTGGTTTTCTACCCATATTATTTCTATGGGGGTTTGGGGGTACCATCACCAAGATGGGATCAATGGGAAGTGCCCTAAGTGTGCTCTTTATCACACTATAGGGTGAAATCAAGGGGAAATGCTCCCATGGGGGTTTTGGGGGGTAGCATCCCCAAAGCCAAAAATGCCCTTATATTATAAAAGACACCAGTTGCTATTTTTCCTATTATACAACTTATTCTAGCCCTAATTTTGTAAGTGGTAAAATCTCGTATAAAAAAGGCTATGGTTAAGGATTTCATAATGTAATGGTGATATTGTAGCTTCTTGTGGTAGTATTGAGTTGTAAGGGATTGTGGATTGCAATCACTAGATAATAATAATATTGGACTTGCTATTAGTGGACATAGCCCAGGGATTGGGTGAACCACATTAAATATTGCTATCTTGTGTTCTCTTTTATGTGATCTACTATTTTTTGGTATTGGTTATATTTGTATGTAACTATTATTTCTATTTGAGGTTAATCATAATAGTGTCTCCATCTTACTAGGGAATGAACATATGCAACTAACTCAAGATCATGTGTAGGATAATTCAACTCATGATACTTGAGTTTGCGAGACTCATAGGCAATCATTCATCCATCCTGCATTAAGACTGCTCCAATCTCTTCTAGTAAAGCATCTATACACACCATAAACTGACCTTCTAGATTAGGTACTGCAAGAATTGGTGCACTATTCAAAAGATCCTTGAACTTTTGGAATTCTTCCTCATATTTCTCCATCCAAATAAACTTCTTTCTATTTCTCTAGGGGGAAGTGATAGGATATGCTACTCTAGAAAAGTTTTGGATGAACTATTGATAATAACCAACTAGACCCATGAAGCTATGAATCTTGGACATAGTATTGGTTGTAGGCTAATCTACCATAACCTAGATCTTCATTAGGTCCACTAAGATACCATCCCCTAATATGAGATTCCCTAAATACTATATCTCAAACTGAAAGAAATCACACTTTGTCAATTTGGCATAATGTTGATTGTCTCTCAAAAATTGAAGAACTCGTTGTTGATGTTCCTCATGTTCTTCATGGGATCAAGAATATATCAAAATACCATCCAAGAACACAAGTAAAAATTGTTCAAGGTAAGAATATAATACTTCATTCATCAAGCACATGAAAATTGATGGAGCATTTTTCAATCCACTATTGGAATACTTTTAGAATAATTGGGGGGGGGGGGGGGGGGATGGTGAATCAGTTATCTAAGGTCTAGATGTATAAATAAAACATTTTCACAACTTAATGAACCCATAAAACATTCATACCCATGCATGCATCCATTAGGTAATTACTAAAACTTGTATGTTACTGTGAAATCAACTTGCATAAATGTAAAGCATGAAACACAACACATTCATCAACACACTTGACACAATGATTTATGTGGAAACCCAATTTGAGAAAAACCACCAGTAACATGCTACTCCCTTTTCACTCTTCTAAAGTGATGTCCTATGAAAGGCCAACTCTATTAAAGGTTACAATACACACTATTAAATGTGACCCTGTTAAGGGATTTCAATCATCCTATTAAAAAGTGATCCTTGTTAAAGGACTTAAGGTCCTTCACTTGGAATGCCACCTAGTTAAAGGATTTTCAAATGAATTTTAGGTCAAACTTAATCCAAAGGATTTACCCTAGACTAATATAATTGTTAGAGAGTAATACTAGAGATTTGATCTGATACAACTTACAACTTCTCTTGCAAATTATAAATCTCTATTCAATCCTCCATTCTACTTGGCTTTCATACTTTGTAATTCTAATAGCTTGTTCACCCTTGAAGCATTTATCTCCTTAAGCCTTCTTCATTAACATGCCATTGCAAAATATTCTCTTGGGTCACTTGATGAAGAAAAACCCTTAATTCCTTCTCCTCCTTAGGTTCTTGCACATGACGACAACCACCTTTGCTTCATGACTAGACATTCCTATAAATAAAAAATTAGAATATTTTTTCGCTCATTTTCCATCATCCAAATTAGGGTTTTTGGATGGATTATGTAGGATACAATGTATTTACCCCTTATCTTATCTTTTCTAGAAACTTCTCCTAGAATCCATTAGAATTTGCCTAAAAATAGTTTACATCAAATTCTGCACCACTAGCTCATCAACCTTATCTTCCTTTTGGCTCACAAGTTTCAAGAAAACAAACTTGTTAGCTTAGATTCGGTGAATCTTTGATCTTTAACATAATTTAGTAGCTTAACATTATCAATCTTTTGATGCTTGGCACAGATTGCATTGCTTGACATCAACTATAAAATCACTCGGCATCAACTAAAGTTTACTCCTACTTAGCATCAACTCAACTTTACTCAACATTAACTATTTTTCTCATCAACCACTAGAATTTTCTTTCACTTGGCTCCAACTAACTTTTTGTTTTGCTTGCACTGACTTTTCTTGGCACCTACTATCTACTCAATCAAGCTTGGCAAACAAAATTTGTTTAGCTTGTTCTTCTAAACTTTCTAAGTGTAGCGAGAATTTTGTAACCTTAAGTAGATCATCAATACATCATGTCATTACTATCTTAACTAATCCTTGTACATCATTACATAATCATAACTCAACATTTCTTCTAGGTGCTATTGTTACCTTTTATTGATCAAATTCTCTTCATCAATCAACTAAGTGATAGTACTTGAATCGTATAAGTATGTTTCCTACTAGAAAATAGTAGGTTTGACATCAGTGAAAAACAATGATTGAAAATAGTCTTCTTCAACAAGTCTCCCTCTTAATAATCTTTCTTATCAATGATCTTTTCAATCAAATTTCAACAATCTCCCTCTTTGGCATTGATGGTAGACCAAATTGATCAACCAAGTCAATCAAATGATGAACATCACCTTGTTCAACCAAAAACCATTCTAACTGAGTTAAAATAGTAAGGCAATACCAAAAAGAAAACTTGTATTGAAATGTCTCCCTTTATCAGCAACTTCCATCTTCTAATTAGGTTACAAAACTCTTTCTTATAACTCCCTTTGAGTTCTTTCTTGTATCTCCCTCTTACTTGGTAGAAAATGATTTCATTCTATTTCTTACATCATTCATGTGTCCTATTCTAATTAGTAACATCAGAAATTATTTGATCTCCCTTTGAGATCATACTTTCTCCTTGTGATGATGATTTTTTTCCCTCTGTAACCAATAGATCAATTTAGGACTTTCTCCCTCTTATCTCTTCCATTTGATCAGTAAAACTATCCCTCTTTAAGAACAATGCCATAGACATATATCAAAAATTTATCATCTTAAGGAATTCATATATAAGCTTTTATAGTTTCTTCAGTTTCTCCCTCTATCACCTTGCTTGTGATCAATTTGAAATTTCAGCTCTGTGATTACTTTAGATAGCTCCTAAAGTAAGATCCTCTGCATCAATGTGTATTATATGAACATTAGCTTGTTTGATGTAGGGCACTTCTTTTGTTACTTAAATAGTCTTTGATAGGGGTATCACCCCTAGTTTACATCTTAGATACTCATGAGAATCCTTAGGTAATGGTTTTGTGCAGATATCAACAATTTTTTCCTTTGAGTTAACATATTCCATCTTCACTTCTTTATCTTGAACTAACTCTCTCACATAATGATACTTGATTGCAATGTGCTTTGTCTTTGTGTGCATCACTAGATTCTTTAATATATTGATAACACTTGTATTATCACAATAAATTATCACTGGTTCTATGATTTTTTCTTTCATTCCTTTAAGTAGCTATTTGATCCATACAATGTTTGTGTAGTTTATAGAAGTAGCAACATATTCTGCTTTGGGAATAGATTGTGAGGTACAACTCTGTTTCTTGCTAGTCCATGTAACTAGTCTTTTGCCTAAGAAAAATGCTCCTCCACTAGTGCTCTTTCTATCATAAATGTTTCTAGCCCAATCAACATCAATGTAGGCTCTTAATTGAAACTTTTCATTCTTTTTATAGTATAGACCAAACTCTTTTGTTCGTTTCAGATATCTCATTATTCTCTTCACAACCATTAAGTGATTCTCCTTGGGATTGACAGAGAATCTTACAACTATCCCTACAGATAATGCAATATTAGGTATGCTATGTACAACATATTGCAATTTTCCAATAATAGACCTCTATAATGTCTGATTCACCTCAATAGAATCATCATTCTTTGACAACTTGTGTCCTATCACCATAGGTGTACTTATTAGTTTGGAATTCTCTCATCCAAAATTCTTCAATATTTCTCTAACATACTTTGACTGAGTGATATATATACTATACTTCATCCTTACATAAAGCATCTTGTCCTCCAAATATGATATCATCAGCAAATATTTTAGATAGCAAAATACCTTTTCCTTTTTCTATCTTTATGTATAGATTGTTGTTATCATCAGTCCTTTTAAATCCAATCCTCACAAGATAAGTATGAAGTCTCTCATATCACACTCTTGGTTTTTGCTTCAATTCATATAGGGCCTTGTATAGTCTACATACCATGTTTTTATTTTTATCATCAACAAATCCTTCTAGTTGTTCTATGTAGACTTCCTCTTCTAGTATATCATTTAGAAATGCAGATTTAACATCCATCTAATAAACTTTGAAACCTTTGTATGTAGCATAAGAAAGTAGAGTTATTCCATTCTTACAATAGGGGTGAATGTCTCACCATAGTCAATTCCTTCTTCTTGTGCATATCCCTTATAAAATAATCTTTCTTTATTTCTTGTAACTTCACCATTCTCATCTAGCTTGTATCTGAATACCCACTTGGTGACAATCACATTCTTGCCTTCTGGTCTAGGAACTAGACTCCATGTTCCATCTCATCTTCCATGGCTTTGTACTAGTCTACATCTTCTAATGCATCTTTCACTATTTTGGGTTCCTTCATGCTTAGCAAACATGATTCACTTCTCAATCTATTTCTTTTCATTGACCTAGCATTCTTATCTTTGATGATTTGATCAGCAAGATGATGTTTTTTGACATATTTAAACAATCATGGCTTAGCTCTTTTTTCTTCATTTTGTCTTTCACCTTCAGAATCACTCTATACATCTTTGTCAAGTATCTAAGCATCTCTTTCATGTGTACTAATCTTAGAGTCATAATGTGCATTTTCTTCATTCTATAGCTCAACATCTAAATGTAGTTCAGTTCCTGAATGCAACTGAGCATCTACATGATGTGACTCAACAGTTACTAATAGTTGCTATTGATTTGTATGTTGATTTGCAACATCTTCTTCAATAGGCATTCCTTCATAAAAGTAGAAAAATGATTTGTATTCTTCTAGTTCTTTCATAGGTTCAGCCTCATGTACCTTTGTCAATTCATCAAAATTCACATTTGCACTTTCCACAATTTTGACAATGTTAGTATTTAAGAATGTACCTTCTTCACTTTTTAAGAATTTACTTTCCAAGGAATATACCTTCTTCACTTTTTGCATTAAGGTTTCCATTCTTAACATCTTTAAGAATGAAACACTTACTTCCAAATACCTTAAAGTATTTTACAATGGGTGGATATCCTTACCATAGTTTAAAAGGTGTTGAATGAGTACCTTTCTTGATTTACACATGGTTCAAGGTATATAAAACAATACTTACAACTTCTCTCTAGTATTTCAGAGCAACATTCTTCTCCATCATAAGTGTTCTAACATAGTCCATTATAGAACTATTTCTCCTTTCAGCAATCCCATTTTATGGAGGGGTCCTAGGAGCAGATGCTTGTCTTTTGATTCCTCTATAATTATTGAACATCTCAAAATAATTTGAAGTGAATTCTCCTCCTCTATCTGATCTTAAGCATTTTGGACTTTTACATGTTTCTTTCTCAACTCTTGCCAAGTACCACTTAAACATTTGAAAAGCATCAGATTTCTATTTCAAAAACATAACTATCATAATCCTAGAATAATGATCAACAGATAGCATTATGTACTTATCTCCTCTATAGCTTTGCACTTCAATTGGTCCAGACAAGTCAGTATGAACAATCTCTAGTATTTCTTTAGAGGTATAACCTTTACTCCTAAAGCTTGACTTTTTCATTTTGCCTAGTTGACATTGTTTGCACACTCCATTATCAGGTTTCTTCAACATGGGAAAAACTCTAACTTTCTTCATGTTACTGATACTAATCAAGTTATCCAAATTAACATGACATAATCTCTTGTTCCAAAGCCAAACATTAGAAAATTTTGCAACAAAACAAGTAGCATCCTCTATATCAAGATAGAATAGAGTACTTCTAGTTTGATCACCTTTTCCAATCATTTTCCCATTTGTTTCATAAATCTTGGTAGTTTTGTTTCCAAATTCAACCTTACATGAAATCTTGTCTATGAGTTTGATAGATCCTTTTTCTTTTATCAAACATGGTGCACCATTAACAAAACTTACACTATTTCCATCATAACAAGTTAAGGTATTATCTTCCATTTTTTTGTGGTAGGTATTATTTTTAATTGATTTAACACTTTTGTATATAGATGAGGTGGTAGATATTTTTATTCATATTTGGTTTTGGTTTCAGTACATACATACATACATACATACATATATAGAATAATGTATATACACATTCTCTTATATTTTTACATTTCTATATGCTGCCCCCCTTTTTCATTTATTTTTTCATTCTATCTTGCATTTTCTTCTCTATTTATAATTTCTAGTTTAGAGGCTTTTTTAATATTTCTTTTCATCTCTTTCTTTCTCTTCTTCATGGTACGTGCTCCTTCTCCCTTCTCTCCTTTTTATTCTACTTGGTTTGGCTAGTCTGCATACATCTTACATCCTTCTCTCATCTTGATGATGGATCATAGAGTATGATTTGAAATGGTGATGATAAAAAAATATGCAATCAAATCCATAAACAAAATCATCATTGGCAATGGATTGTGAAAATCTGATATTATTAAATGAACTTACTTCTATCTCTAGTCATGTGATGTGAGCATCCACTGTCAATGATCCATCTATCATTTTTGTTCACATAAGTCACAAGTGTAGTTTCCTCATCTTCATCACATTTTTCCTTCATTGAAATATACACCACTTCATCATCATGTTCATCATAATCATCCCTACTTTCTTCTTCAACAATGTAGCATGACTTCTTGCCTTTATCTTTGCAATCTCTTCCATCATCTTCTCTTCTATTTTTGTACTTGTTTCCATCTCTATAGTTCTTCTTATGTGTACATCTTGCAACAATATGACCAACCTCATTGCAATTGAAACAAATGATGGGTAACTTACCTTTGAACTTGGCTTTACCTCTAGGAAATCTTCTAGTCAATAGTTCTTCCAATTGTTCAATATCTTCCTCATTTGTGTCACTTTCACTAGATACACATTTTATCTTTCTTTTCTTCTTCTACTACTTCACCTCATCAAAGTCTTTCAATAACAACTTAGCTTTGCATATAGATTCAAGGCTCTTAGGTTTGTAATTATCAAATTTAGATAGCTCAAAATCAATGATTCTACCTACCAAACCTTCAAGGGTTAGATCATTTCTTGGAGTACATCTTAACTCTTGAATTGTAGAAACTCTAATAGCATAGATAGGTAGTAATGTTTTAAAGACTTTACTTAACATAGTATCATCATCTATATGACCAGTAGCTCCTCTTATTGCACTAACAACTTCTTTTATCCTAGCAACATATTGAGAAATATTTTTACCTTCTTCCATTCTCATGTCATCAAACTTACCTTTGAAGCTCTCAGATTTGGCTCTTTGTACACTTTTGTCTCCTCCATAGATGGTGTGTAGGGCATTCTTATTAAAAGTGAGCATTGTTAGAAGACTTTAGGCCATTCACTTGGAATGCCACCAGGTTAAAGGATTTTCAAATAACTATTAGGTCAACCTTAATCCAATGGATTTACCCTAGACTGATACAATTATTAGAGAGTAACAATAGAGCTTTGATCTAATACAACTTACAACTTCTCTTGTAGATTATAGATCTTTGTTCAATCCTCCATTCTTCTTGGCTTTCCTACTTCTCTGTTTTGATAGCTTTTTCACCCTTCAAGCATTCTTCTCCTTAAGCCTTCTTGCTTAACATGCATTGGAGACTCTTCTCTTAGGTCACTTGATGAAGCAAAGCACTTAATTCATTCTCCTCCTTAGGTTCTCACACATGACAATAACCACCTTTTCTTCATGACCAAATATTCCTATAAATAGGAAATTAGAATATTTTCCTGCTCATTTTCCATTGTCCAAATTAGGGTTTTTAGATGGACCATATCTTGTATTTTCTAGAAACTTCTCCTAGAATCCATTACAATTTTCCTAAAAATGGTTTACATCAAATTCTATGCCACCGGCTCATCAACCCTATCTTCCTCCTAGTTCACAAGTTTCAAGAAAATAAGCTTGTTGGCTTAGATTCGATGAATCTTCGATCTTTAACATAATGTAGCAACTCAACATTATCAATCTTCTAATGCTTGACACATACTACATTTCTCAACATCAACTGTAAAATCACTCAGCATCAGCTAAAGTTTATTGATGTTCGACATCAACTAAACTTTACTTGATATTACTTATTTTTCTCGGCATCCACTAGAATTTTCTTTCACTCGACTCCAACTAACTTTTTTCTTGGCTTATATTGACTTTTCTTGGCACCTACTATCCACTCGGTCAAGCTTGGAAAACAAACTTTGTTTAACTTTTTCTTCTAAACTTTCTAAGTGTACCTAATATTTTGTAACCTTAAGTAAATAATCAATACACCATGTCATTGCTGTCTTAACTAATCCTTGTACTTCATTACATAATCATAACACAACCTTTCCTCTAGTTGTTGTTGTTACCTCTTATTGATCAAATCCTCTTCATCAATCAACTAAGTGATAGTGCTTAAATCTTATAAGCAATTTTCCTACCAAAAAATAGCAAGTTTGACATCAGTGAAAAAACAATGATTGAAACACATAGTCTTCTTCAAAAATTCTTCCTCTTAACAATCTCTCTTATCAATGATCTTTCCAATCAAATTTCAACACCTAAATGGAACCAATACAAAATTTTAGTGTCCATAGCAGAAGGTGGTCTTATGAATGTCAACATCCTGAATGCAAATTTGATGGTATCTTGACTCTACATATGTCAGATAACATTGTGGCTCCCTTTCTTTGGTCAAATAAATCATTGATCCTTGGTAAAGGATACTTGTTCTTAATCATTACCTTGGTCAAATTTCTATAGTCAATGCAAAAGAATAATGAATCATCCTTCTTGTTCCCAAAGAGCACTAGTTTTCTCCATGGAGAAACATTGGGTCTAGTATAACTTTTGGCCAAAAGGTCCTCAAGTTGTAGGCACAACTCACTCTAATCCTGAGTGGTCATTTGATAAGGAGCTCTATAAATAGGCTCTGGTCATGGAATTTGGTCATTACCAAAGTGAATGTCCCTCTTTAGAGGCATACCTAGACTCTCACTAGGAAAGCCATCTACATACTCATGTAAGATAGGATGATCTAGAGTCTTCCTTGCAGGGTCTTCTTCCTCAATTTTACTCATAGTAATGGAAGAAACCTAACAATGCTCATGAAATATCTTCTTCTATTCATAAAAAAAGATCATTCAAAGGGATATAGATCTCTAGATACCCACCATCTTCAAGTCCCTACCTTGATTATCCTCACATTGAACGGTCTTCTTTCTGTAATCAATACTATCTCTATGAGAGCTAATCTAGACCATATGCAAGACTACATCATAAGAACCAAGAGGAATAACCTGAAGGACTATTGATGTAACAAAAATATCCTAGGTTTAATTAACACTATTACACTGAAGAATCTATGGAAATCTTAGCTCTTGAAGCTAGTTTCACTTGCCAACCCAAGCCTTACTTAATCACCTATAGCTTACATTTAACAACTATGGAAGGTGAAGTGAAAGAATAAGTAGCACTAGAATCAAAGAACATGTAAAGGGGTTTACATAGGATAGCTCTTGTAATCTCAACTACAGTACACTTGTGGTCTTCCTAGAGGTGGTCCACCACTTCAAAGACTTTGTATGATCTACTTGCATCACCAACTGTAGGATCAGATGCTACTGACCTAAGTCCTAAATAGTGAGATGTACACTGTGGGAAGTTAGCTATGATGTGCTCAAATTTTCCACAAGAGAAACATCCTATGCCTCTACTAGAACCTCTTCCTTTTGGAGGTGCACTCAAATCCTAGTGGCTATCTATACTAGAAAAAGATTGGTTTCTTTGTGTAGGTTGAGTATTCTAGCTTTGCCTATTGTACTATGAGTTATGAAAGTTCTAAGAGTTGGAACTACTGCCACCACTCTATGTTAGAGCCTAAGATCCCTTCTACTATTGTCATTGGTGTTGTTGTTGGCCCTAGTTTTCCTTGGGATAAGGAGGCTTCCTATTTCCACTATGCTTTGGTTACCTTTAGACCCTTATGCTACAGGTGCTCCCACAAAATCACCATGTCCTAGAGTAACATTCTTCTCTATAACTATTTCTCGATGCACCACATCCTTGAGGGTTTTAGGTTGGAATACCTTAACTCCCCTAATGAACCAGTTATTCATGCAAAGAATAAAATGTTGTACCATCAATGGTGAATAGTTACTAATCCCTGTATATGTCATGAGCTCATAGAATTTATTCTCATACTATATGATGACCATAGTATACTATCTGAAATTGTGAAATTCATCTGCTCTTTTCTTTGTACGAATGTTATTCCTCTAGTAGAAAACACTCATGGAAGTTTTCCAGGAATAACTCCCATGCAATAGTGTTCATATTAACACTAAGCTTATTTTCTTCAATGTTCCACAATGTAGCCCCAACGAGTTCTAGGTAGGTGATGAAATACCATTTTTTGACATTAGAGTCAAAGTTATATATAGAAAAATACATGTCTAAAGAAATTAACCACTACTTTCCCACATATCTTGAACCAATCCTAGTGAAAGGCTTGATTTTGGACCTCTTAAGGTCCTTCATCTAAGCAACCTTAACTAACCCCTATTTGTGACCATGTAGGTCTCCCCAAGGAATCTTAGAGCTATGCCTTTACTCATTCCCAACATGGTATAATTCTTCCTGATCTACACCCCAAGGAGGAGGTAGATGCCCTAAGATCATCCTCATCATTTGTCTCAAAACAACATCCTCTAAATCACCCTGATTCTCCCCATTGTGTTCCTCTTGATTCCCTTCCTAAACTTGATGGGGACACAACCCAAGAACATAATGGACACAATAGAAAAGGGAAATTGTAATAACTGAGAAAATAAGCTAGTACAAATAGTACAGAGAAAATAAACTTCAAAACATGCCCTAAGGGCTTACAATAGCATAAATCTAGAGATAATTTCTCCTTTCAGTACCTCCTCTCAAACTCCACTCCGAACTGCCTTTTACAATGCCATAAATCTCCTTAAATAGACCCTGGAGGGTTAAGGACTAGGAGTACATTCTAGAAAGTGCTAGTAGGCATCCACCAACCAAATAGAAGGTTCTAGAAGCCGCATTAGAAGTCAGTGCAAATCTAGAAGAATCTAGAAATGGTAACCGAACTTTCGGGAGGCATAACTTTTGAACCGTAGCTTTGATTGACAAACCGTTTACATTTTTGGAAAGCTCTCGAAGTGATCTATAGCCCTATGAACAAGATTCACTTGTCTCCCATTTTTTGTCCCTTTTTTAGGTCATTTAATGCCCCTAACCTAACTTTGAAGCATTCTTAGGAGGTCTCCAAAACTTGAAAAATTGCAATAACTTTCAAACCGTGGGGCCTTTTGACCTGATTCTTTTTTTGGAATGCTCTAAATCACAATTACATTCATCTGGCCAATTCACACCTTCTAGGTAACCAAAATGATTGTCAAATTGCATGCTCCTATTTTTTTGAGATTTTTTAGCACACTGATAGTTGAACTGTGAGAGTTGGAACCTTTATTTGACCCAAATGGGTATCCAAAAATGAAAAGACATGAAATAGAAACTAAGTCTAAGTACATTTTTTTGGGTGACATAGGATTTCCCTTATACCTCTGGATGCTCTTGCATCAGACACCCAGGGTAGATTGAAAAGTGACCCTGTCACTTTATGGATGGTAGAGGAAATCCCAAATGGGAAACCTCAGCTGCTGAAATCCAAGTTGAGTCCTCGATTGGTCGTCCTTTCCATTTGACCAAATACTCTTCATACTGCCTGTTTTTGGTACTCCTACCCACACGATGATCTAGAATGTCTTCTATCTCCTCCTTCTTAGAAGCAGGAATTGGACATGGTTCTAACACCAGCTCCTCATCTGCACCATCATCATGATACTCTATTAAATCTGCAATGTTGAAAATGGGAGAAATGTGAATACCATCTGGCAGCTCCACTTTGTATGCATTTCCTGAGTCATTTTTCTTCAAAATTTTGTCGGGGCCAAATTTCTTCATTTTCAGCTTGTTGTAAGTACCGACTAGAAATCTTTCTTTTCATAAGTGCACCATGACTAGATCTCCTACTTGGAATTCCTTATGTCTTCTCCTTTCATCAGCCCTAGCTTTATACTCTCGATTCATCTTGGTAATGTATGCTTGAACCTCCTTATGTAGACGCTTGATATGTTCAGCAAATTCCTCAGCTTCAGTACTTGTCCTCTCCCCTTGTTCTATCTTCCTCAGCTCTGGTGCAGTCCTTGGGCTACTCCCATATACAATTTGGAATGGTGATTTTCCAGTACTCCTATTTATAGAGTTATTATAAGCAAACTCTACCTATGGTAGAATCAAATCCCATCCCTTGGGCTTATCCCCAACTAAACATCTCAGCAAATTGCCCAGACTTCTGTTTACCACTTCTTTTTGGCCATCAGTTTGTGGATGATACATGGAACTGAATTTCAAGTCAGTTCTTAACTTTTTCCACAATGTCCTCCAGAAATACCCAACAAATTTAGTATCTCTGTCAGAAACTATGCTCCTTGGAAGACCATGTAGTCTTACCACCTCTTTGAAAAACAAATCTGCAATATGGACAGCATCATGAGTTTTGTGGCATGGAATGAAATGTGCCATTTTGGAGAACCTATCAACCACCATGAATATTGAGTCATTACCCCTTTGTGTCCTTGGCAATCCAAGAACAAAATCCATACTTATGTCCTCCCATGGCCTTGATGGTACAGGAAATGGTCGATATAGGCCAGTATTCTGACTAAACCCCTTGGCAACTTGACAAACCTGGCAACTCTGTACAAACTTCTTCACATCCTATGAAATTTGAGGCCAAAAATAGTGTTCTCTAAGAATGGCAATGGTCTTATCTCAACCAAAATGTCCTGCCATCCCTCCACTATGTTTCTCCTTAATTAGATTTTCCCTCATGGAACTCCTTGGAATGCACAATTGACTACCTTTGAACAACATACCATCTTGAATCAAATAGTCTAACCACTTGGTTCTATCTACAGCAACAGGTTCTTTACAAGCTTTCCATGCTTCAGCAAAATCAGGATCCTCAGGGTACAAATTCTTGAATTCATCAAACCCAACTGCTTCAACCTGCATTACTGTAAGCAAAAATTGTCTCCTACTTAGTGCATCTGCAACCCTATTAGATTTTCCACTTCTATGCTTCAACACAAATGTATAACTCTACAAGAATTCTACCCACTTCATATGTCTCTAATTCAATTTACCTTGGCTATTTAGGTACTGTAATGCCTGATGATCAGTATACAAAAAAAATTCCTTTGGCAATAAATAATGCCTCCATTTCTTTAAGGCCTGAACTATTGCATAGAACTCTTGATCATAAACAGAATACTTCTTCTATGCATCATTCAATTTTTCATTAAAATATGCAATAGGCTTACCTTCTTGGCTTAATACAGCCCCAATAGCGTTACCACTAGCATCACAATCCACCTGGAACACTTTTCTAAAATTTGGAAGTTCCAACATAGGTTGTTCTATTACCTTCTTCTTCAACAATTCAAAACTTCTCACAGCTTCTGCAGTCCATTTGAACTCTTTTCTATCCCCTCTTATTGTATCAGTTAGGGGTGCACATATGCCACTGAAATTATTAATAAACTTTCTATAGAAACTAACCAGACCATGAAATGATCTTACCTCAATAGCAAACCTTGGAGTAGGCTATTCCAAGATGGTTTTTACCTTCTTCAGATCCATTTTGAGACCTTCAGATGATATAACAAACCCCAAATAGACTAACTCCCTTTTTGCAAAGTTACACTTCTTAAGATTAATTAACAGTTTCTCTTCCCTTAGCCTTTCAAGGACACTACGAATATGCAGTAAATGTTCTTCCAAAGTCTTGCTGAAAATTAAAATACCATCCAAATAGACAATAACAAATTTTCCCAAGAACTTCTTAAGTACCTCATTCATGAGTCGCATGAAGGTGCTTGGGGCGTTCGTCAATCCAAAGGGCATGACTAACCACTCATAAAAACCCTCCTTGGTCTTGAAGGCTATTTTCCACTCATCTCCTTCTCGAATCCATATCTAGTGATAACCACTCTTTAGATCTATCTTTGTGAAGTACTGAGCTCCACTCAAGCAGTCTATAATATCATCCATCCTTGGCAAAGGAAACCGGTACTTGATGGTGATCCTATTTATAGCTCAAGAATTTTTACACATCCTCCACTCTCCATCCTTCTTTGGTGTGAGTACTACAGCTACTGCACATGGACTCAGGCTCTCTTGAATCAAGCCCTTCCTCAACAACTCTTGAACCTATCTATTTAGCTCCTCTGTTTAAGTAGGAGTCATCTTGTGAGCAGCCTTGTTAGGAAAACTAGCTCCTGGAATAAGATCTATCTGATGACTAATTTTCCTTACTGGCGACAATCCATCTGGAACATTATCAGAGATAATATCTCCAAATTCCCCTATTAAATCTGAAATTTCAACTGGTATTTCACTACTACCTTCTTTATCTTTCCTAGGAATCAAAGCATAGCACATATGCTGATGTTTCATGCCATCTAAAAACTTCCTTTCATTAACAAGACAAATCCTAGCACTGCTACATACCTTTTCACCTTCCTTTTTCATGGGCTTCAATTTGTGGTGAACTCCATCCTTTGTCAAAGAGTATGTGTTTGCATGTCCATCATGTACTGCATATCTATCAAACTACCATGGTCTACCCAACAATAGATGGCAAACATCCATCGAAATAACATCAGAGAGAACTTCATCATGGTAACTCCCAATTTTGAATTTCACTAAACATTGTTCACTTACCAAGACCTTATGATCATCTTTTACCCAAGAAATCCGATAGGGCTGGGGATGTTTCTCCCCCTTGAGCTTCAGCTTAGAGACCATCTCTTCTGATACCAAGTTATCAGTGCTACCACCATCAATGACCACATCACAACATTTATCCTCACACTTGCATCTGGTACGGAATAGACTCCTCTGTTGTCCTGGTTCAATCTCACCACTTAGTAGGACTCTTTCATTTACCAAGGTCTCTCCTTTTTCTGCATTCTCTGAATGTGATGATTGTGCATCCTCATCCACATGAGCAACCCTAGCTTGGCCCTCAGCTCTCCTATCTATCCTTCCTTGTCGTTGAGGGCATTCAAAGGCACGATGACCTTCTTCATTGCAATGGAAACAGGTACCACGAAAGCCTCCTCTTCCTTGTCCATGTCCTCTACCTCTTCCTCTTTGATTTCCAAATTCTTGATCATGGGAACGGTTGAAACCCTCATTCCTCTAGTTCCTGCTAGTACCCACATCTTCATTTTTCTTTTGGGTTTCATTGTGGCCTCCAGATGATCTACCGCTTCCCCTTCTTGCTTGACCGTGCCCTCTTTGTCTTCCTTCAAACCTTTTATTCAGGTTCTCTTCAACTTGTAGGGAAAATTGGTATGCCTCTTTAATGCTGGTCATTCTTACTAGACTTAATTCCTCCTGGATGCTAGTTCTCAACTGACTGATATAACGAGCAACCTTCTCCTTATTTGCTTCTGCATGTCCTGCTCTAATCAAGAGTCGGTAAAATTCCTCTGTATATTCCTGGACTGATCTTCCTGCTTTCTTTAACCCATGCATCTTCTTAAAAAAATCAAGCTCATAGTCCACATGAATGAACTGCTTCTTCAATTTGTCCACCATGCAATCCCATCTTGTGATCTTCTCCTTTCCTCTTCTATTTCTTTCCAATTGAACCTCTTGCCCCTAGATTTTGGCATGGCCTTTCATTTTGGCCTTTGCAAACTTAACCCTATCTAGGTCCTTGATATCCTCATACTCAAAGTATTTTTCCAGTTCATTTATCCAATCAATCAACTCATCTGGTTTCAGATTTCCTGAAAATACACCCACTTCAATTGTGGGTCTTTTCCCAAACTTAGTAATGGCCCTAAAAAGCCTTTCCTCTACATGATTCAGAACTTCCCCATCAAATTCCCCTTCTGGTCCCATTACTTCTTCTTCATTTTCATCCTCACTTTCGTCACCTACAGCAACATTTTCTCCTCTATGGAGCTCCTCTTGCAATGCCTGTACCTACCTTTGGAGGGCTCTAACCTCCTCAAGATTAATAGCTCTACCCCTTCTGCCATTCTCTCTTCATGGAGGCATCTTCTAACTCAAACTCACAACCACATAGTCCTAGTGCAAACTGCCTCACAGTCGGCACTCTATCTACACACTCAAGAAAACTAGCTTTGATACCACTTGATGGGGACACAACCTAAGAACAGAATGGACACAATAGAAAAGGGAAATTGTATTAACTGAGAAAATAAGCTAGTACAAATAGTACAGAGAAAATAAACTTCAAAACATTCCCTAAGGGCTTACAATAGCATAAATCTGGAGATAATTTCCCCTTTCAGTACCTCCTCTCAAACTCCACTCCAAACTGCCTTTTACAATGCCATAAATCTCCTTAAATATACCCCAAAGGGTTAAGGACTAGGAGTACATTCTAGAAAGTGCTAGTAGGCATCCACTAACTAAATAGAAGGTTCCAAAAGCTGCGTTAGAAGTCGGTGGAAATCTAGAAGAATCCAAAAATGGTAACCGAACTTCTGGGAGGCATAACTTTTAAATCGTAGCTCCGATTGATGAACTGTTTACATTTTTGGAAAGCTCTTGAAGTGCTCTATAGCCCTATGGACAAGCTTCACTCATCCCCCATTTTTTATCCCTTTTCAAGGTCATTTAATGCCCCTAACCTGACTTTGAATCATTCTTAGGAGGTCTCCAAAACCCAAAAAATTGCAATAACTTTCAAACCGTGGGGCCTTTTGACCTGATTCTTTTTTTGGAATGCTCTAAATCACAATTACATTCATCTAGCCAATTCACACCTTCTAGGTCACCAAAATGATGGCCAAATTGCATGCTCCTATTTTTTCAAGATTTTCTAGCACACTGATAGTTCAACTGTGAGAGTTGGAACCTTTATTTGACCCAAATGGGTATCCAAAAATGAAAAGACATGAAACAGAAACTAATTCTAAGTACATTTTTTTGGGTGACACAGGATTGCCCTTATACCTTTGGATGCTCCTGCATCAAAACCAAGCTCTCATGTCTAGACTCATGCACACTAATATCCTTGCCTCATCCATGCCCTCTACCATGACCTATGCTACGACCTCTCACTGTTGATCTAGTCCCAAAGACCATCCTATTGTAATATCCAAGAAAGAACAATGAGATGCTAAAATATCATTAATAACATACTATAGTGAGGTATATACATCAGAACTTGTTTTGAATACAATACAAGATCAATTCCTATGTTGTCTATTTATAGATTTCAGTACACTACAGTTTGAAGTTCAAGTGTTCAAGTTGAAGAAGATACATATTTTAGTTTGACTAGTTGTCATCTAGTAGCATTCCTATATACCTAGAGCTCCCAATGCATAAACTTGGGCTCTAATACTAAATCTAACACCCCGCTAGGAAACCCAAAAAAATTAACTTAAAGTTTCACTAAGTTTTCCAAACATGTTTTTTATAAAGATAATAACAACAAGAAATAATATAGTGAAAGAAATAACTAACATACATACAAACAATCCATAAAAATATTACATCTCTTCAGGGTTCCTTGACGTTGAATCACATTCATAGGTTTTATTAATACTAAATCCGTTACATAAAAATTTAACCTCATAGAATAAATACAAGTATGAATCCAATTAAATAATATAAAATTACATAAGATGCCACTTGACAAAATCAGAATGTATAATCTTCTGTTGTATAAGTCACATGTTATGAAAAGATCAAAGAATATACATCATGAATAAAATACATCATCTCATAAGGTCTCTACAAATTAAATATAGTACAACAAAATATAACCATCCATTAGAAATCACAAGATTAGAATGAAACCAATAACTGCACAAGAAAATCCAACAACATCATCTAGCTATTGGATCTCAATGGTATAAGAAAAAAACTACCACCCAATGTCATGGAACCTAAATGACCCACTTCCATTAGGCTGTGGAGATAGTCTCAAGTCCCAAATGGATAACAATACCAAAAGTCATTACTAACATCTAGGTCAAGGAAAACCTAATAGCAATCTATCTCAAAGGTACCAAGACACAAATGACATCTAAACCTAGAGGGAAAAAAGACACATAGGAAATCTACTATATAAGTGGGCAAGTGTCAGCACATGAATCAACTCTAAGGTTACCTTGGAAATCTCTCTAGATTTTGGCCCCCTAGTGAATCTATGCAACATTAGTATTCTTTTGTACAAACAAGGCATACTAACAAGGAAAGGTCACAACAAAGCATCCTATCTACTCCTATCCTAGCCTATACTAGAACTCAAGGTATGGGTGAGGAAAATCCACTAATTCTTTTTAATTCATTTAAACCCATTAAATGAAATGTTATCACTTATTAAAAAAACCTACAATGGGTTACCTAGGAAACCTCTTTAAGGCTTCGACCTCCATTGTAACTCACTTGCCAACAAACATAAAGACAACCCACCCTAAACTCAAAATAGGAGAAAGTGTCATTAGATCATAATAACACACATTAGTTCTTATTCAAGCAAAAAAAAAGCACCAAAAGATAATTGATTGAAACTCACAGATTTCATAAATGAAATCACAATGTAGATACTAATCCATAACTCAAAGTTCACATCACAAAACAATGAAATCACATGACATCACAAAATAATAACTCCCAAGCCTCTAGCAGACATCCAAAACTGGTCAACATTCTAAGTTAAACCTGAACCCCAACATGAAACATAGCATACATTACAACAAAAGTAGTTTCATAAATTATTCGCTTCAAAACCATATGTATCTAGTCTACAAATAGGGTTCAAGTTTTCAAGTTCACAAATAAAATATGATTACATAGTGTAGAAATTTTTTTCCTATAAAATGAATCCATTTTGTAAAATAACACTCATAAATTTTAATTGGAAAAAAATTCCCTTAATAAAATTATTAAAACATCTATTAAAAGAAAAAAATTTAGTTTTGGTACAACCACCTTATAATCAAATATTATTTTTAAAAATTTTTTTAGTATTATTAAATTATTAATAGTAAAAATTATTAAATTACTAAAAAAATTATATAGAATATATTATTTATTATTAAAAACAACAATTATTAAATTAACTAATATAATAATCACTAATGAAATAGTAATAATAATAATATTAAAATTATTATACGAAAATGCCAAAAGTAAAAAGTGATTACATATCACTTACCGCACAATTGGGGATGCCAAAACAAAGCCTATCTACTTTGGCAGCCCATTGCCTTAGCAGTGTTTGTGGCCTTAACAACACTTGCTGCCTTGATAGTGTCTGTTGCTATGACAATGTGTCTGTCATTGCAGGCAATGGGTGGGGGGGTGGTGGTGAGGTCATAGCCCCTCCTCTCATTAATATATATTTTTAATAAATAAATTCCCCTTTTTTATGAACAAACAATACAAAAACAATAGAAGCCCTCCCTTCAAAAATCATACACAACTACTCAATTTTCTCAGGTACAAAAGCAATCTCATACCTGTCATAAAAATTATCATAGTAAATAATTACTGTGGTAATTTTTATTGATATATGTACATATATATATATATATATATATATATATATATATATATATATATATATATATAGATATATATAAACATATATACATATACATACATACATACATGCATACATACATACATACATACATACATACATACATACATACATACATATATATATATATATATATATATATAAATGAAAATAATACAATTATCAATTTGTAAAATAAAGCACAGGTATTCCTTTCCAAACCCCATCTCGAATTTGAATAATCAAATTACGAATCCCTAAATTTAACAAACAAAGGTTTCAAATATTAAACTTAGTTCATAGACATTTTCAAGAAAAGGTAATTTCAATACAAGGGTTTCAACCCCAATTAAGTTTTGAAAACAAATCCATTCAAACACAAAGAAGATGGAGAGATTTCAAAGAGAAAATTACTACACAAAACTCAACAAGATCCTACCTTGATTTGATGCTAATCAATTGGATGTTCGGAGCTCACAAGAAATTCCTATCCTTTGAAAAACCCTCTTTCTCAAAAATTGACCCCTCCAAAGCTTTAATGGGAGTATTAAATTTAACGAAAGTGTACATGCATCCACAAAATAATTTTTCCACTATGAGATACCCCAAATAGGACAAACATATCTAGGTAAATAAGAAAAACAAAAAGATAGAGCATAAAAGGGATCTACTAACTAAGGGATCAATAACATCATATGACAATATGTAATAATATGTCAAGTATGATAATAGCATCATTCCCCAAAGGAAGTAAAAGCATGACACAATGGAGTAAAGGACACAAAAGAGAGATTATGAAGGATAGTATTTTTGGGCCAGTAACATGGAGACCAAAAAGAATTAGTGCTACCATATCATAAGTGACCAAGATTACTAAACAAGATCACTAGTATGAACAATAGCACATGTACAAAATAACATAGAATGACATATATAAGAAAGATATATAAATAGAAGAATATATAGGAGAAACACAACACAAGAACTATAAAACTACCATTATGGATGGATTTTAAATCAAGCTTTTGTGTGCCCCCCCCCCCCCCTCCCCCCCCCCATCTTTGTTTGAAATGGTAGGGGAAGGATGATAACTCATGAGAATAACAATATCCATAATGTTAGGAATCACAATGAGGTCTAAGCAAGGACTCTGAGAGTCACTATGCTCATTACTAGGATTAATTGTAAGCTATGTAGAAAATATATTAGGTAAATAACCATCCACAATAATTAAATCATCATTACTAGTATCATCTAAAGTATCTTCCATCGCTAGATTAATAGAATCTAAAATATGAACAAAATCATCATGTTTATCCCAATGCATAGTATTACCTTGTCAAACCTCCTCCAAAGACACATGTAGGGTGTGATCAAAGGAAGGTAAAGGTTGATATGAAGATGTAAGCTAAGAAGAAAGATAATGAACTTAAGCTTTAGCTCTAGCTTGATGGTTCTTGAAACATTAGCAAACTTGTTAGTTATGAACAATTTTATGAGAGATAGAACAAGGATTAGGATCAAGAACCATAGGCTCCATTGAAGGAACATCAATGGGTTGAGATGCAATAGTAGAAGGAATAGATGTAGAAGAGAAACCATGTGTAGAAGTAGAAGGATTAGATGAAGTAGGAAAGACGGTGAGGTAAATAACCTTTAGCAAGAATAAGCTACTTTATTTTGTTGGTAGTTTCTATAAAGATGATCAAGATGAGTAGGTAGTTTTTTAGGATGAGATGGCCAATAAAAATCAATATTAACACAATCTATATGATGTAATGGTTTATAAAGAGGATGATTAATAGTAATAATGTATCCATTGTGAAGAAATTTAAAATATTTAACAATAGGGGAATAAATAGCTCACATGGTAGTGTATCACCTATGATTGTTAGTCATAATGGAATACCAAGGTTAGAAGAAGCATTAAACAAAAAAACAAGGTTAACACCCATGAGAAGACATTTAACATGAGACCAAGTACAAATAAAATAAATGAAAACCTCACTCCTCCAAGTAGCTCCAAGTTGAAGAGGTTTTTTCAAGTGGTGGATATGTGTTATCAAGTGTGCCTCAAGCCTTCAATGGATGGGAGATGGAAGTGCAATATAAGTATGAATTTGAGCATGGTAAGGGTGTATTAGACAACTTTTTTCTTCAAAGAGCATTATAACATTAGCAAAAAGAGTGGATGATGGATTGTGAAGGGAGAGGGATTCTTTTATAGGCTAAGGGAGGTCAAGATGGAGGGTCAAGATGAAAAGTTGAGGGAGGGCTAGGATGTAAGGAGAGGGAAGTACATGGATTGTGCTTTCTCAATCCATAGCCTTGTGACAAGTGTCACAAGGAGAGAGGATGTAAGAGGATGAAAAAAATTGAGGGAAAGCAGGGGGACAAAGGAGCTATGAGGGTTTTGGAGTGTGTAAGAGGAATTTAAGGGAGTGTAAGGAGTCATTAAGCCTCTATAAGAGCATTTAATACATGCAGGTGGGAGTGTAAGAGGGGATTTGACTTTGGCTTGACTTAGAAATTATTAATCCATACTTAAATTTGTGCACCTAATTAGGACTTGGATTAGGCTTGGAGTAGAGGATGTATTAGGAAGCAAGTGGCATGTTAGAGGAATGCAAATGGGTTGGGAAATTAAATGAGTTTAGTTAGTTAATAAAATCGGTTAGCATGGGTGAATGGATTGGGTTGAGTTAGAACTAAGGGTTTAGGATAATTTGATTTAAAATGTTTATCAAATGAAAGGGAATTTGGCATTAAATTAATTAAACATTGTGCATTTATTTATTTTAATAGAAAATATGAATTTAATTGATAATTAGACTTTTGGTTGTCATTTAATTTATCAATTGGACTATAGTCAATCAAATGAATTAATTAACTAGGGGATGGCATTAAATTAATAAAATATTAAATACGTAATCAATAATGCATTAGGAGATAAATAAATAGGATTAATTAAATGATGTAATTAGATTTAGGTGTCTACAATTTTCCCCTCCTTAACATAGTGTTGGGACAACACTATTTCAAAGAAGTTTGAAGATAGAAAATGCAAAGAAGATTTTTAAAGACATAAAGTTTCTCCTATCTCAAAAAAAAAGGAGAGACTGGACTACATGATTCCCCCTCTAGAAGATGGTAGTGTGAGAAGATGAGGCCCACTAGCTTCTTGAAAAGTATGAGAAAATGGGGCTAGTAGGATAACTTAGGAAGCTAAAAGATAGCTAAAAGGGAATCATACACTCATTGTGAAAGTACGAGACAAAGAGAAACCATTTGAAAAATTTTAACCATGGGTTAAGAAATTGGATTTCTTTGGGGGGGGTGGGGGGTGGGGGCATGTGGTAAGTGGGGGGATTGGATTTTAAAATAAACCATTAGGATAGTGATTGTGGGATGCAGAGGGTTTTAAAAGTTCTTTGGATACTTTTGGGACTATAGGATCTGTAAGATCATGATTATAGGACTGAATTGATTTGCAATTTTTGATTGGATTACTTAGATCAACTAATTCTTTTGGATTTTTTAGGATTTTAAAGGTGTGTTGTGTCCTTGGAATGAGTGGGGTGGAGGTGAGTGGAATCCATTGAAGCTTGAGTGGGGGTAACCTGAGAAAGTGTACCACCATGTAGTTGGGAACTTAGTTTGATATAGGAATATTGGAGACTTTCCAAGGTTAAGAAGAAAGTCAAGGACTTGTAACCAATATTACATAGGACTGATGCAAAATAAACATGCAAGGATTACCTCAGTATCACACATGAATCCCAAAGGAATCAGAGTGGAAACAACACTAGGTAACCCATAGAAAAATGATATTTCCCAAGTGCACCATGAAACCACAAGTGATCACATACATTTTGAATATGCAAGGGTCACATCTAACTAACTCATAAGTAGAAATGAAAAATATGAAAGGCTTGATCAAGACCTTGCTCTTGAATTTCCCCACTCATAGCACACCATGATATAAAAGATCATGGTAACTTTTAGGAGGGAACAACCAATTTGCTTCAAAAATATATTGTAAAAACCAAATTTGAAATCCCCTAAAGAAAATAAATTGAAAGAAAATGTAAATCCATGAAAAAGGTGACCTTTCAAAAGAGATTGGTAGGACTAGATACTGATAGACCAAGATTAGATGAGAAGAAGGATGCATCCTTTAAGGACTTGTCAGTAGTATCTAGGACTATGATGAGATAGGAAATCATGATCTTTATGAAAAAAATTTGATGACAAGGGATCTCATTTAAGGATTCCCTAAAGAGTCTAACCAAGAGAACTAAAATTGTGACTAGGCATGAATTGACATGAAAAACTAAGATATATATAATGGGACTAAACTATGGACTAGTTTTGGATGATTTATAACTGACTGACCAAGGTATTTACAAGGATTAATATACCAAAGATTATTATGATAGAGAATTAGTTTGATATAGTGCAATAGGAAAAAGATAAGGATAAGGAGATAGTGAGCCTAATTTGAGTATAATTCAACTGGGATAAAGCTCAGGATGAGGAAATATTGGTGATGAGATATATTACACTAATTATAACACTAGAACATGATACACATATATGAAACATGTGAGACATGATTATGATACAATGTGAAACTATTCTAATACAATTCACTACTCTAATTTTGTTTCCAACATCAAGAATTGGGATAGTGATACATATAGGGCTATGATGTGATGCTGGAACACCATGGGAACATGTGGATATGCATGATCAAATATGGTGAGACAGTGGGAGGGTGTGGATCACTAATTAATACACAATCTGACAACCAAGTATAATGGTTCCTATTGCTAGGTTTTCACCATGGTACCTATCCAAAGTGATTGAATTGCCAAGTTTTCACCATTGGATGCCTATTTTTTTGTATTAATTTTTCATTTTTTCAAGATTAGCAAGATACATTGAGGGCTTAGGCATAGAAATTTTTGAGATGAATGATCTTGTTGGGATCATTCATAGGTTCACTTTCTAGTGTTGATAGTTGATATGCTTCAGAGAAAAAAAATGTAGTAACCACATATGGGCCAAGCCATGTTTGCTTAAACTTTCCCTTCTTCTTATTGTCTACTTGGAATTTCATGTTTTCTTAGAGGACCATGTCACCTACCTAAAATTATCGTAGGTGAACCTTTTTTGTTGAAATTTTTCTTGAGTTAATTTTGATAGAATGTGAGGTGCTCATAGACTTATTGTCTTCTTTCATCTAGTACATCTAGCTATGTGAGTCTAGTGATTTTGTAGTCTTCATCTAGTACTTGTCCTCACAATGATATGGGCAAGGATGGGAGTTCACCCTTAATAGGTAGGACCTCTTTGGCATCATAGACTAGGGAGTATAGAGTTGTGCATGTGGATGTACAAAATGATGTATGGTAAGCCCAAAGAGCTAAATTGATTTGTAGATGCCAATCATGGCCAGAATCATTGACAACTTTCTTGAAAATTTTGAGTAAGATTTTTATAATTTTCTTAGCTTGGTCATTACCTTCTGGAAAAAATGGGTTATAGAAGTGGTGGCGAATATGGAGGGAGTTGCACAAATCTTCCATATTTAGGTTGTCAAAGTTACCTCCATGGTCTTTGAAAATGGTGGCGAGGATACCAAAGTAATAGACAATATGATAGATGATTAATTTGTACACTTGAACTCCCATGCATTGGTAAGTGGGACTACCTCAACTCCATATGGCTGTAATGATCCCTTGGCCTTCTGAAGATAAGGGTGCAATGACACCAACAAGGTCAAACCCCCAACATGTAAATGATCATGGTGGTGCAATGGGTTGGAGATCTTGAGTTGAGGCCTATATCAAGTTTACATGTTACTGACAAGGTAGACACCTTTTGACAAAGTCATAGGCATCATGTTCAATAGTAGGCCAATAATAGCCAAATCTTAGGATTTTTCATGCTATGACTATATTGTTTGTGTGAGCATTGCAAAGTCATGAATATACCTCTTTTAATGCCATAATGGCCTTACTTTGGTCTAGACACCTAGAGAGAGTATCATGATAGCCTTGAGGATATAGGGTATTGGTTATAATAGTGTGGTGGGTTTCTCTATGAATAAGGTTTTGTCATTGGGTTTGTGTGAGGTGGGAGGAGATGATACCATCTTTGAGGTAAGCATGGGTTTCATGCTACCATGGAGATTGGGGACTAGCCAAGATGCACACCAGTGTTGAGTCATCATTCCCATATGCTAGTTCATGTAGTTTCTCAACCAAGAACTCATATTATGTATCTTCTTGATGGATTTCCAAGAGTGAGAAAATAGTTTTCATTGCATCTACAACTTTTTTTTGCAAGCTTGGTACTTGTGTGAACTGAATCTTGACAAAGTATTTCTTTAGTTGCTCAACCAGTTCTTTGTAAGGTAGAAAATTGTCATCTTTTATTTGGTATTCATCTAGGGCTTTCTTGATGATTACTTATGAGTCTCTAAAGACATGTAGCTTTTTGATGTTCCATTCAACCATTGTTTTCATCCCTATAATGAGAGATTCATATTTTGAGATGGTATTGGTGCATTGAAATTGTACCTTGAAGGTTTTAGGGATGTAGTCACCATCATGGGTAACCAAAAATATCATTTCTCCTATTCCATGAGATTTATATGATTCATCAAAATATATTTTCCATAGGGGTTTTTCTTCTACCATGCATTGATGTTCATCCCAAAATTCCATAACTAGTGGATAGGCATCGACCAAAGCTACATTTTCCAAGAGATTTATTATGGCTTGTCTCTTAAATTTCTTTGTGTAAAAATATTCAATGTCAAATTTACTAAGGAGCATGACCCATTTTTCTAGGTGGTCATTGAGTTTTGTGCATAATAGAATATACTTCAAGGGGTCAATCTTGGAGATGGGTTGAATTATGTGACTCATCATATAGTGGTGGAGTTTTTAAGTGGCAAAGACCACTGCCAAGTAGGTTTTCTCCATTGGGGTGTAATTAAGCTCATAGCTTACTAGACTTTGACTAATTTAGTATATGTCCCTTTATTTTTCACTATCATCAAGATGAGATAAGATTTCTCTCAATGTCATTGGAGTAGCTAATATGTATAGTATTAATGGTCACCTTGTGACTGGTGGAATCAAGATAGGTACATTGGTTAGGTATCGCTTGAACTTTTTGAAGATACATTTTTATATAGGGTCTCATTTGAAATTGTAATTCTTTTTCAACAAATGCATGAATGTTTGACATTTATCTGCTAATTGTGAGTTGAACCGTTTGACTAATTGTAATTTTCCTTAGAGAGTGCATAGTTGTCTCAATGTCTTTGGAGGAGGCATGTACATGATGGCTTTGATCTTTTGAGGGTCAATCTCGATGCTACATTGTGATATAATGAACCCTAGGAGCTTTCTGGATGTGATGTCAAAGACACATTTCTTTGGGCTAAGCATGAGGTCAAATAGGCGGTCCATGACATTGATAGATTTTACCAATATGTCATCCATATTATCTGTGAGGGTCTTATGGATGAGGTCATGAACAATGACCTTCATGGCTCTTTGATAGGTTTCTCTTGCATTCTTTATCCCAAATGGCATCATGTTGCAGAAGAAGGTCCCCCATGGGGCTGTGAATGATGTTTTATGTTGATCTTGTTTTGTTGTCTATATTTGATTGTACCTAAACAATCCATCCATGAGGGACAATAGTTTATGCCCATTTGTGAGATCTGTAATCATATCAATATTTGTAAAGGGAATTCATCCTTGGGGAAAGCTTTGTTGAGGTCCCTAAAATGCACACAGATTTTGATATCCCCAATTAGTTTAGTGACTATTACCATGTTGGAAATCTAGTCTAAATAGTCAATTGGAAGAATCGCCTTTGAGTCTATATCATCTTTTCTAGTTCTTTGAGTAAGAAGGTGACCTTAGGATGCATCTTTTGGAGTTTTTTCTTAAGTAGCTTGACCTTTATATACATTTCTAGGTGGTGTATAACTAATTTAGGGTCTAGTCCCAACATGTCTTTGTATGACCATACAAACCAACCAATGTTTTCTTATAGGACCTCTATGAGAAGGTCTACTTGGTCTTTTGGCAAGGATGTTATGATGTACATAATCTTGGGAGTCTCTGTTAGATTGATATTGACTGGTTTTGTTTCTTCAACTAGGCTAGATGATACTTCTATACTGTGATCCTATGGGGGATAGAAGAAATCTCCATCCTCAGTTGTCACAAAGAGGTTTTCATCGTCAGATATGTCCTTTATTTATTTTTCACTTTTTGATTGATATCATGGTGCTCTAGAGGATTTTTTACTAGGGAATGTCTTTTTTTCCCTTTTTGATTTTTATTTTATATTCTCGATATATATTTACAGCTGGAGATTTCATCCTCCCTAAAGTATCCTTTTAGGTTTAATTTGTAGACATATGGTGATGGTGGCTTCAAATTCCTGTGTGATGTCTCCTCCCCCATGAATCTTAGGAGTGCTTCCTTAGTAGGGAACTCATCAATTTGGAGTCCTAGTAAATTAGTTTAGGGTGGGTAAGGGGAAGGTCTATGAGATTGATAACATTTCATGGAGTACAAAGTCTCCTAGGGAGATGTTGTTATCATGGATATCATCATAGGATCTCTTTTAAAATTCCCTAGAAATGTCTTCAACCTCTATGAAATCTAACTGGATGTTCAAGAAGGCATGACCTTCCTTACTATAGCCCATAGTTGTGGGACGTCCAAAGCCTAGACCTTTCTTCTTTTCCTCTTTGTATGCTTTATGGGTTGTCTAATGCCTGACTCCTCTTGTCCTAATTAGCCACCTCCTTGATAATCCTAATGTTCAGTAGAATGTCAATGTGAGTGGGGATATTTCTATTAGAGGTAGTTAAGGAGCCTTTTGTCTTTTGGAGGTGGGTCCTAGTATAACCATGTACAATGTCTGAGGCCATTTCTTACCCATTAAGGATCCCATTGGAAAAAAATGTGGTGGGTCCAAGCTATTTGAGCTAGAGAGTTGTGTATTTCTTCAGTCCCTGATGGGTGGGGCATCCCCATGTGTGTGGGTCAAGTGGTAATGCACCAACAACAAATGCATATGAGATACAATATTCAACAAAACCTTGGTAGTTGATCTTAGTAGTGGAAAGTGTGGAGGATAGGATAGTGTCAAGGTTGTGATAGGTATTGGAAGAGCTAGTAACAGTGGCGTCAATCTCAATTCTAGGGAAATGATTATCATAGGATACTTCTACTACATTGTAATGTGGAAAGGATTTTGGATTAGCATGGATGGTTATCTTAGAATTGTAATGCAAAAAATTGATGCACTAATGATAAGTAGATGGAACAACCTTAATGGCATGGATTGATGATTGGTTGAGGAGGATGTTGAAGGGTAGGTTAAGATTAATTGTGTGGCATACATCTCTTTAGTCGAAAACCCATCTTTGATGGTAAAAAAGATAGTTCCTTTAGTGGCTCTTTACAATTTATCATTAACACTGATGGTGATGACCTCATCCATAATATCTGCCTCATTGTATCTTTCTTTTTTAATAATCCTCAAAGTGCATAGGTTCAGGGTCGACCCATTATCTATCATGATGCTCTTGACTATGAAGTCAAAGACCATAATAGAAATATGAAGTCAAAGGATGTGGTTTGGCTCAATTTATGGGACATCATAGATTTTGAAGGATAATACACATGAGGCAAAGAGATGTCCCACTAGGTTTTTGAATTTTGTAGCATTGATATCAATGTTGACACATGATTCATGGAGTGCATTGTTAAGGATTTCCCTATGAATTTGATTTGGTCTAGAATGCTCCCAATATGTTCTCAAATATTGTATTGCATCCCTAAATGCCCTATAGTATTGAGATTGGTCCATCATGTTGTGGTTACACATTGATTATTTAGGCCATTGATATTTAGCACATTAATGAAGCGTTCATCTTGGGATATACGTCTAATCAAATTACCATAGTCAATGTATACTAAAGTATACTCTTTTAATCTATCATGATTATCACCTTGCTTGGGTTGGTGTTGTTTTATCTATTCTTGTTGTTGGTATTTTTGTTCTACATGGGTGCCTTGCTTACATCTCTTTTTTCTTTTGTTGTTGCATTAGATCAATAGTCCTACATTTGAAGAGGCTTTTGTTTCCACCATTATTTCCTTATAGGCTGTGAGATCTTGCACATAATATTTGAGTTACATACATTTGAGGGTGAGATGCCCTTTCATGTGATAGAATTTATGAAACTCATTCTTTCTAAACCATGGTGCTTTAGGTTGGCTCAGATCCATTGGTTGTGTTTGTGGGTAATGGATGATATTGTCCTAGGGAAATATTTCAAAAATTACATTGAGTGCTTCCCCTAAGGGGGTGTATGTCCAAGGTAGTTTTTGGACCTTTGGCTTTTGTCTAGCTAGGATGGTGATAGAATTAGTCTGGTTTGTTGGTGCTTTTTTATTGTTATGTTGATAATTTTGTTGTGAGGATTGTTGGTATGCTTATTGATAGTATACATTAAGCTAATATGATGGTTGTTGTTTGAATTTTTGTAGATAAGGGGTGTTTAATTTTCTAGGTATAGCACCAATCACTTGGACATGTTGAATATCCATGGCACCATCTATTACTATATTCTTATTCTTGTTCTAGTACAATGGTTTGCCATTAATCTATCCTCACTCTTGGTTATTTACTTTGTAGAGCTTTATGATTCCATTGTTAATGAGCCCTCACTCAAGTCCCATGCCCTTCTCTTTGATGTCTTTGTATATTTTTAGGAAGTTCATGACCATGTGGTGAGAGAGTTTGGGATGTGCATTTCAATAAATATTTTGACAAGGTGGCACTCTGGTAGATTGCAAGAGATTCATGTTGTGAGAGTTTACCACCTTTTTAGGTAATCAATGAGAATTTCACCTCCTTTCTATTTGGTGTGAACCAAATCAACCATATACAACTAAGTTTCAGCAAGATGGACATACTATGCCACAAAGGCCTCTGAAAGATCAAGAAATGTGTTTACTATGTCATAGGGTATCCAATAGAACCATTCCAAAGAAGGGACTCCTATACTTTTGGGGAAAAGGCACATGAGGAACACATCACTATAGGCTACTTCTTATCAATGCATGTAAAACTCTTTGACATTTGTAACTAGATCTCACTTCCCCCTAAATTTATCAAATTGGGGATCTCAAAGTGCTTGGGGGGTATCATCATGATAGCTTTATCGAATGGGTATGGGAAGACATTTATAAATTTTAAGGTTTTGGATTTAGTCCCATCTTTGAGTTCCTTTAGAGAATTCTTCATCTCTTCCCACTCGTGGTTGACAAGTGTTATTGTTGGTGCCCCTAATCCCGGTGCCCCCAGTGGAGGGTATGTGTTAGATGGAGCAAGGTGAATATGAATATTTTTGATAGGTGTATTGTTGTGGGTGGAATGTGGATTTCCCTACTACTTGGACATGATTTATGGATTTTTGTGGTAGTGGTGGTGTGTATTGATGCACTTGTTTGGTGAATTATTATTGATATTGTACTTTTTGTTGTGGTGGGTAGGTATGGGATTGTTGTTTGGATGGATGGTCTACGTGGTTCCTAGTACATGCTTTTGTTGTAATGGTTTTTGTTTTAGTGGTGGTGGTGGATATGCTAGTGAGATTTTTTGGGATGCCACACTTTTCCCAATGTAATTTGGATGTGGTCATGCTTGAGAGGGTAACTAGGTGCTAAGTGGTGCCAAGTAGTTGATGCATGAGACTTCCCCCATTCCTAGTTGTTTTCATTGTGGTATCATTTGGTTGTTCCCTAATAATGGCATGGAAAAATAATTGGTCATGAGTGGTAGCAGATTGGTTGGCAGCAGTGGTGGTTGTTGTGCTTGAAAGATTGTTATAAATGGAGAACTAGTTAGGAGGCTTATTTCATACCCATGTGATTGTGAAAAATTCCAAGGGCTACGAAGTGGTGGTGTTTTAAGTGGAAGCAAATGGATTCATGTTAATATTAGTGGTGACAAGAGGTCAATTTCTAGGCCCTGTTGGCATCATTCCCATAGTGAATTGATGTGTGGATTGAATGTTATCCTAGGATGGGTTAGATGCACTAATATTGGGTATGTATGAGGTGGGTGCACTAACTTGGGAGGTGGAGGGTTCTACAATGTTGAGAGAGATGGATGTGGTTTGAAAAGTTATAGAAGTAGTGAAAAAATTTGATGCAGATGTGGGTTGTGTGATGCTAGGTTGCTAAGTTATTGTTTGGAATAATGGTTGTGTAATGGTAGGTTGATTTCTTTGTAGGATGTGAGCATCAAGTTTTCTGGATGTTACATTTGGGTCCAAGGTTTTTTGTATTAGTGATTGATGTCTTTTTCTAGGTATGAAAATAGGGTCATTAGTATTAGAGGGAGCAATGGGTGGTGGAAATTTTCCAAACAAAGGATGTGGAGGGTCTATTATGTCCAAAGGTAGTGGTCTCCCAAAGCCAAAGAAACCAATGTTATATCTCTAAAAAATTTCCATGATGGCTTCTCTATTTCTATCTTTGATAGCATTAACAAGGGTTTTGTACTTGAGTTGATTAATAAAGTCATCTATGTCTATCAATGAGGGACCTAAATCTTTTGGATTTTGAGGAGGTGGGTCATGTATGATAATAGAAGAAATTGGGTCAAGATTTGTACTAGCTGAACCACCACTAATACTAGGATCCATGTCTTTCTTATTCCTTTTGTTATTTTTGTGACGTGTTGTGAGTGACATGAAATGATGATGCTCTCTAAAGGTGATATGCAAGATGGAATGGTGATGAGTGCAATATGCAAGGAGATATTTTTCTAATCTTCCTAGAGATGTGACAACCTACAATGAAATAAATTTTTAGGATGTGGAGATGTATGATATATGAAAAAGAGGATGATAGAGGATCCTACTTCTAAGGATATGATATCTAAGGGACCTAAAGGAATAGTGACATGATGTCAAGGTAAAAGAGATGTTTTCCTATGTGTAGTATTAAGATATGAAGAATATGTCAACTTTGGGATAGACTAATGGTCCTTTTTAAGATGTGTGATGATCAAATGTGGATCCCAAACTTTAGCTTTAGGTGATGATGGATACAAGTGATAACGATAGACTACCCTAGACAATTCTTAGTTAAAGGAATGATAGTGATAGTATGATGGATTAAGGATGTAGGATAGACAACTCAAATAAAATCATGCCAAATTCTTAAGGATGATGGGGAAGATGGAGGATTTTGATTTGGAAGGGGATGGATTTCTAAAGCATGGTCAAAGGATAATGAATCTACAAAATGCATAAGGAGGATAATGACCTATATGATAGTCCTAAAAGGAAAAAGCAATGATATGCTAAGTGAAAAGTGTGTGTTGGAAGAAGATGGACCTTATCAAAGTGGGTGTAGATAGTATAGTTGATGAGGCTCTGGTTGAGTCCACATCAAAGGGCCATGTTTTGAACTTTTTGATTCCTTTTAATTTGAAGGGCTACCTCAATACATTCTTACTCAATCTTTTCAAGTTTAGCAAGTCTTGGATTAGGTGTTTGTTTCTTGCATTCAACTTCTCTCTCTCTCTCTCTCTCTCTCTCTCTCTCTCTCTCTCTCTCTCTCTCTCTCTCTCTCTCTCTCTCTCTCTCTCTCTCTCTCTCTATATATATATATATATATATATATATATATATATATATATATATTTCAATTTGACCTTTTTGAATCTAAACTTTTAGTTCGAGGTAGTGGTTACAATAAGTATGCCTTTTACTTAGGTTGGAAAACATGAAGTTTTGGATAGAAAATTATTCTAAGTGGGAAAAAAATGATTTTTTAAAAGGATGAAGTAACAAATTTGGTTTGAAGTAAAGGGTAAAATATAATGAACTGGACCTAGGGTTATTGTGAATAGACTTGCTAACAACCTTTTGGGAAACAAGGATAAGAATTTCTAATAGTAGATAGGACTTTGTGAGAAAACAATCCCTCAAATGACAAATCAAATTTGGGAGAGAAAAACACAAGTGATCTCTTTAGAAAAAGTATTTGATAGTAACTTAAGTTTATGCTTTTGACAAATGTTTTCACAAGGTCATTTCATAATAAAAAATAATTTAAGAATTCTTTATCCCTATGGTCAATTTGGTTTCAATATGTTACTCATTGGGCTTGGCAAGAGGAGCCCATCTTGATGTTTTTTGGATCTAATGGGATATTTCCCTCTTGATCTAAGAGATAAGTCAATACAAGAGTCACTCAAAAAACTTACACATCAATGATCCTTCAAGATATAATGAATAGAAATTCCCCTTCTTTGGGGACAAAAAATCTTGGTGATGATGTTCAAGTAGCCTTATTACTCTACTAGGGATAACACAAATATTAGGTAACTTTACAGGAGCTATTGGTCCTTAGATGGTCTTGAAGTTTGAGTGTCAACACACTTAACCACTTTCTATATTGAAGCCCAATACACTATGTATGCCGAGCCACAGTATATGCTGAGCCAAAATTCTAATAGGTGCTAAGTGACTTCAAATTTCAAGCAATATATAAGTGTCGAGTGACATATAGATGTCGAGCCATAGTTGATGTTGAGTAAGTTAGAATGCTTCATATGCCAAGTGAGTCAGAATCATATATGTGTTGAGTCACAGTTGATGCCAAGAAATTTAGAAGGCTTCATATGCCAAGTGAGTCAGAATCATATATGTGCCAAGTGAGACAAAGTATAATAGGTGCTGAGCAAGCCAGGATAGTATATGTGCTGAGCACCAGTAGTCCAGTATGTGTTGAGTAACACAAAATCAACATATGAGTTTGTGCCCTCAAAAACTCAGATGTAAACCATTTTTGGAGTCAACATAGAAATATTTTGAAAGAGAAAAAGGATAAGGATGAATCTTTTACATTCCCTATAAAATCTACATGTAACCATTAAAAAAAATGGAGAAGGCATGCAACCAATGATAAAAAATGAAAGAAATGAGCAGGAACTTAAAGATTCAATATGGATCATAGATCTGTACCTAACCCTAAGTCTTCACAATCTTTAAAAGGAGGTCAAAAACTCAATTAGGTGTGTGGATGAGAACAGTGTATGGGGAGATTATAGCAAAATTTAGTATGAAGTGAGTAAGCCTTAGAGGAATAGAGCAACAATTATACATCCAGTTGATCAGAACAACACAAAGGTTAAGAATAGAGATCAGATCAAACAAAGATCACATCAAAGAGATCAGATCAAGTGCCTAAATATAGCAATTAAAGATTACATATTGTTAGGTTCATTGTTCTAATACTTTCTTACCATTGTGTTAGAAGTTGGAAATCCTATATTGATAGGTTAGCTTAATAGCTAGGTAGGAGAACCTTGGAGAAGGTGATTGAAAATCCTATTGTATTAGGTGGGTTTAACAGCCTATTTTAAATCCTTTAATAGGGTGACACTTCATGTAAAGTGTTTTCAAATCCTCTAATCAGGTCACTATTGACATAGTGTAAAGCCTTTAATAGGGTAGGCCTTTCACAAGGAAGACCATCAAAAGTGGTCAAACATTTATTGTTGCAGTAATTTTTGTGGGTATCATCTCCACCCTAGTTTTACATTCTTATTCCTAGAGGGTTTTTGGGTTACCAAATCTGGTGTTGTGTGTCATTTCATGTGTTTACTTTATGTTCATTTATATGTTTACATGCATGCAGTTTACTTTTCATTTATATGTTGAAAGTATTGAAAAAGGTTAAAAAGTGTGGTACTTCTAATTCACACCCCCTCTCAAAAGTACTCTTCCCATTTTTAACATTCCAACAATTTGTATTAGAGCTAAGGTTCTCACAAGGAGAAGCCTAACAACTTAGAGAAAATATCTAAAGATGGAAGTCTTCAAACTTGGGAAGATCATAGAAAATCAGGTGATTGATGTGTACCTAGCTCTACACAAAGTGGAAGAAGCCAGAGAAGAATTGAGAAAGTCCTTAAAAAGAAGGAAGGAGATAGCCATAACTAAAAATGACATACACTACAAGGAGATTTTACCACACAAGTGTTTTCCAATGGAGATTCTAAGGAATTTGATACAACAATAGTAGAACTAATGGAGAAAAATAGAGCACAAGTTGAAGAAATCAGATTACTCAAGCTTGAAGAGGAATCACAAGCTATAATGCTTTGTGAAGTGACTAAACAAAAGAAGAGAGCCATTGAAGATGAGGACATGATAGAAGATGACAAAAGAAATCTTACCAATAGACTAGAAGAGAAGATAATTGAATTTGAAAAGATCTCAAACATGTAGCTAGACACCTTAAGCCAAATGATGAATGCTCATCATGAGCTAAACATGAAGGATATTGAGATTTCCACCTTGAAGATGTAGAATGAACAATTGTAGAATTAATTGAAAAGAGACAAGGAGATAGCAAAAAGTTTCAACAAACCCAATGAGGCTATCAAGTATTTTGAGCAACTACTGAAATCACCAAGGGCTAGTAATGATACTTCAAGACTTGGTTACACCAACACTGAACAATGAGAATCATCCAAGATTGAAGAAGAAAGGAGTAACAAAGGTAAGAACACTAAACCTACTTGTCATTTCTATGGTAAAAAGGGACATACCTCTAATGTGTGCAAGAGCAAGAACAATCATCAACATGATAAGTCTACCAACACAAGCTTCTGTCACAAGTGCAAAAAGAAAAGACATCAAACAAAGGAATGTAGAACCAAGACTATGAGGACACCAAGATTTGAAGGTCACTGCTACAAATACAAAAAATAAGGACATAAAGCATTTTAATGCAGATCAAAGCCTATGTGGACACCTAATCATCCTGCAAGAGGAAACAACCATGGTCATCACTACAATTGGGATTACAATACCAAGTATATCTATCACTATTGTCAGGAGTATGGACACATTCTTGAAAATTGCATAAGAACACATTTTAGAGGGATTTATAGTAGATGGTTAAGCTAAACCACATGTTTTAGTTGCTTGAAGACTAGACATATCAGTAGGAATTGCCCAACAAAGTCAAAAGCACCCAAGATGGAAGTCAAAAAAGGAAAAAAGAAGATTGATGTTGAACAAATAAGAGGGAAAATGAATAAAACTTGGAAGAATAAAGATGAGTGCAACACATCAAATGAAGAGATCACTTCGCCCAAGACGTCAAGTGGTCACACTTCATCCAACTAAGCAAAAGAAAGTCATATGGAACTGATATACAAAGTTAAATCATACATCAGTTCCAAAGAACAAAGGAGTACTAGAAGGAAGAAATGTGCATGAACAAAGATGCCAAGTCACAATTTAAAGTTCTTGCAAATGCTTTTGAATTGTCCTCAGATGCCGAGTAAAGCTCCAATGGATGTTGAGTTTCTAATAGTGACTGAGCTAATAGTTGAAGCCAAGTGAAGTAGAAGTCTTGTGGAGGCTGAGTAAATGAAATACAATGTGAGCCAAGTCATGTTGAATCCTTCAAGTGTCAAGCTTACAACTGTATGCATGAAGCATTTAATGCTAGGTCTTTGATAAGTATAAGGTCAATTTTTGTTCATTTTCAAGCCATTCAAATGCATAGCAAAGATGAGAAGAGTGAATAAGAAATCAAGTAGTAACCTAATAGCCATTTGCACTAATTCCAATAGCAATTCAACACAAGTTCATTGATTCAAACATATTTATCAAGTGTTGAGCTACACAAAAGATAAAATTTTCAATATAACTTAAACCCAATCTAGTAAAATGGCCTCTAGTTTAAGAAACCCTAAAGAAAAGAAAGATAATGAGATCGAGTTAGTTAGCAATGAAGTCAACCAACCCAAATTTAGGCCAATCCCTGAAGTTGCCTATAGAAATGACTTAGTTGGTGCATTATCCATCATTTTGCCTAAGGTTTTCATGGTTCAAGATGTAAGAAAATGTTATAACTACAAAATTGGCACCATAGCTGATCTAAAAATCTTCCATGCCTATGATAATTATGTGACAAGAGGATATTGAAAGACGAGTTCCAAATTGTTGAGAAGATGGGTCTGACAAAAACCCTAGCTTTTCCTATGGTGTTTAAGACATAATGGATTTGCATTATTTTGAGTCAAATTCATGATGGTTGTCCATGGCTGGAGATAGGACCTATTATGATTACAAAGAGAATATTTCATAGGGTTATAGGTCTCCCAAACCTAGATCGTCCAAAGACCTTGAGAAGTGATAGAAAGGAGGTTATTGAGAAGAATATAAGTACAAAATTGAATAATAGGGGAATGACCATAGACACTATAACTGAACCCTACTTGAATTTTCTATTAGAATAATTTCACACAAATTCTATCAATCCAGTAGACTAAACAATGTACCCTACATAGTTGTTGATGTAGCTTACAAGTTATTAATGAAAGATCATACCTATGATCTGGCAGAACTAATGCTTCAAAAAATTAATGAAAATTTGGGAGCTATAAGAAGATCCAAGGGAGCATAATGTAAATTTGGATCAGTATTAGTTTTCATATTCTTTTATGTGATGGAAGAATTCCCTTCAATTAGGAAGGTAAACTGGAATTCCAACAAGTCTACAATCACAAAAATTAATGAATTCATTGATCAGATGGGAGATAATTTTGAGGCTCAGATAACTAGTTACTTTGAAGAATTTAAGAAGTCCATGAAGTAGAGAATGAGAATACTAGTATCATTAGTAGAACAACATGTCAATGACATATGTTTCTTGGTTGACATTGACTACACCTACATCTAGGTAGCAATACCAAGAGTAAGATGGCTAAGGCCATTGGGATATGAGCTTGATGTAGATGAAGCCTCAGCAACAATCACAACATTGCTAGCAGAAGAGATAGACAAGAAGTCTCCTCACTTTGGAACATATGACATTATCAAGTCTAAAGTTGAGACTAAATTGAAAACAACTTCTATTATTAAGAAGAAAGATAAAATGGTAAAGATGATAAAGAAGAAATTTGGAGCAAGCGTTGAAGGAGAAGCATGTGAAGAAGAAGAAGAAGAAGAAGAAGAAGAAGAAGGAGAGCAAGGGCAAGGCCTAGTAGAGCTGATACAAGGCTTAGGAGAAGATAAGGAGGAAGGTGTTGAGGGAAAAGAAGTTGAGGAAGCACCTACACCTATCGAGAAAAAGAAGAGAAAGGAAAAAACTTACCCTACAACTCAACGCAAGCCTAAAAAGGTTACCAAACTAGCTCAAACCAAATCAGCTCCAGCAATAAGGGCCACTACAAGAGCATCCACTCAAAAGGCTAAAGAGGCATCAAAAGAGAAGAAGAAATCCACTATACAACCTATTGAAGAGCCAAAGAAGAGAAGAAGGTATGTGGCACAACTAGATACAAATGATGAAGAGAGAATAGAGTCAAAGGACATCAACCAATTTAAAGTGGTAAGCCATCCTCCTAAATTTGCAATTGATAAACTTTGTGATAAGATTAAAAATGCAGATTTGAATGATTTAAAGTCTCTTAATTTCAATAAGCTCATTAGTGAAGAGCAAAATAAAGTAGAGGAATCTGTGTATGCCATGATGGCAGAATTTAAAAACACACCTCTAGAACTTGACAATACTATGCCAAAGGAACTGTATGAAATAATTGAGAATAAATGGCATTATTGTCTAAAAATGGAAAGGGAGATCAAAGAATCTACCCTAGCTCAAGTGAAGCCTAACATAACAAAGGCTCAAATAACAAAGGCAAACAAGAAATATGGTGGCAAGTTTGCACCTAAGTATAGAGCCTTCAACATCCTTCAAAACAAGATTAAGGATGTTGTGAATAAATCCACACAATTGCGAAAAACAATTTATAAGATTAATAATGATAAGGTACAGGAAGAAAATAAGGCAAAAACTAGTGCCAAAGAAAAGGTAGAGGAAAAGAAAGTAGAAGAATAGAAAGGAGAGGTAGAGGTAAAGGAAATAGAGAAGAAAAGAAAGAGAAGGAAAAGAAAGGCAAGGAAGAAAGAGGAGAGGAAGAGAATAAGGAGAAAGAAGAAGAGGAATTAGCTAAGGGAGAAGAAATGGCAACAGCTGAACAACAACAACAAGAGGAACAAAGTGTGAAAGACACACAAATACCACCTCCTAGTCCACCTCATGTAACCATTACACCTATAGAGATAATAATCATTAAGGATGTTCCTAACAAGTTAGCTTAGAACATCAATCCCCTTACTGTAGAGGATCTCTCCAAGATCCTTCACCAATCCACTCTATAGACATAGTTATGCACATGCCTTGTATTGGTGAGTGCTGATGAGTTACAAAAGGAAATAGCAACACCACAAAGAGAAAAGGTAAAACCAAAAGATCCACCTTTCACCTACATAGCTACTAGGACTAAATTTTTTATGCTTCCACCACCACCTGCACCAAGTGCAACAAGTGATATTTTTTAGATGCCAAGTGCAGAGGAAAGTAAGTCAGATGAAAAAGAGGATACTTCAAAAGAAAAGGAGCAGGCCACCATTGAAACATTGGTAGAACTACCAAAGACTAGCACTCCTACAAAGACCATTTAGAAGCCAAGCACTGAAGCCATCCCCTTGCAATTCTCAACCCTAGGCTTGAGTTCAACTAGAGTGGCTAGGGTACTTCACTATGGAGATCTTGAATTAGATGAAGATATTGTGATTCCTTCCTATGATTCCAAGACTCACAATGGCACAAATGACTAAAATGAAAAATGCATTAGATAGAAGGATGAGGCAGGAAATACTAAGGAAAGAGTTCAAACATAAGCAAGAACTTCATAAGATCAAGGACATCTTTATAGATGCCTTCAGCTTGCAGTCACCAGATGAAGCAAAGCCAATAATAGAGCAAATATCAAACATAGTTGACTAGGTGACAAATGAAGACCAGGATACCAATGTTAAACTCATGGAATGGTTAGAGAGAAAGTTTCAAGGAAAAGTAAATGAGAAGATATCAAGTGGCATAGCACTTGAACAGGTAGAATTAGCCAAGAAAATAGATAAGATCAAAGTTGTCCTTGAAAATATTTTTCCATTGTATAGGAAGTTGTGTGATTTTTCCAATTTCACTCAAGAAACAAATCAGAGAATAATGAGCTTGGAAAGAAATTTGAAAATCTCTGGCATGCAATTACCTAGAGATCCAGCTCAAAGTGAGAAGGATTTTTTCCAATTTCTTCACACTCAAAGGAAATTAGCTATACTTATAGCAGAGGAGGCCAATATTAAGGCTAAATTGATGCAAATCCAGTCCTCCATAACCCCTCATTTATAAGTCCTCCACAAGGAGCAAGTGTATGCTAAATTTTTTTTAAAGAAATATCCAAATATTTTTACACTTGATGGACTTGTACACCTTGCTGCAGAGACTACCATCCAGCACAAGTCACTTGACATTGCTTTGGAGAATTGGGATGCAACTCTGAAAACACTAATAGAGGTAAATAGTAATTTTTTTGGCTAAGTATGGTATTACTCCTTAGAACCCTTTAATATAAGTGTCAAAAAGGGGGAGATATATGTTTTAGGGGAGATACAAGGAAGATATAGTATTTTGATGAAGATATAACAAAGGGGGAGAATACTATAAATTTTGATTACATTCTTTCATGAGGAGATATGAATAAAATAGATCACAGGTACAGAATAGATCAGGCACATCAGCATAGAATTTTGGTTTCAAGAATGTCAAGACACAATCAACTCAAGGGGAGTTAAGGTATTTTGAACAAATTTTGAAATTTTGTGGATAAGGTACTCATAAGGACAGATTAGTAATGATTAGTTAAGTGGTTATGACACTCATGTCAAAGGGGAAGATTGTTGGTCCTTAGATGGTTTTGAAATTTGAGTGCCAACACACTTAACCACTTTCTACATTGAAGCTTAGTACATTATGTATGTCAAGCCATAGTATATGCAGAGTCAGAATTCCAACAAGTCTTGAGTGACTTCAGCTTCCAAGTAGTATATAAGTGCCGAGTGACATATAGGTGCCAAGTCATAGTTGATGTCGAGCAAGTCAAAATGCTTCATATGCCAAGTGAGTTAGAATCATATATGTGCTAAGCAAGATAGAGTATAATAGGTGGCAAGCAAGCTAGGATGGTATATGTGCCGAGTAACACAGAATAAACATATGAGTTTGTGCCCTCACAAACTCATATGTAAACCATTTTTGGATCTGACATAGAAAGATTTTGACCGAGAAAAATGATAAGGATGAAACTTTTACATTCCCTATACAATCTACATGCATCCAATTAGAAAGATGCAAAAGGCATGCAACCAATGATAAAAATTCAAGAAATGAGTGGGAACTTAAAGATTCAATATGGATCATAGATCCATACCTAATCCTAAGTCTTCACAATCTTTAAAAGGAGGTTGAAAAATCCATTAGGTGTGTGGATGAGAATAGTGTATGGGGAGATTATAGTGAAATTTAGTATGAAGTGAGTAAGAATTAGAGGAACAAAGTAGCAATTATACATCTAGTTGATCAAATTAGCACAAGGGTTAAGAACAAAGATTAGATCAAGCATGGATCACATCAAAGAGAGCAGATTAAGTGCCTAAATCTAGCAATTAAAGATTGCATATTGTCAGGTTCATTGTTCTAATACTTTTTTGCCATTGTATTAGAAGTTAGAAATCCTATATTGATAGGTTAGCTTAACAGCTAGGTAAGAGAACCTTTGGAGAAGGTGATTGAAAATACTGTATTAGGTGGGTTTAATAGCCTATTGTAAATCCTTTAATAGGGTGACACTTCATGTAAAGTGTTTGTAAATGCTCTAATTAGGTCACTATTGACACAATGTAAAGCCTTTAATAGGGCAGGCCTTTCACAAGGCAAACCATCAGAAGTGGTCAAACATTTATTACTATAGTAATTTTTGTGGGTATCATCCCCACCCCATTTTTTCCTTCTTATTCCTAGAGGGTTTTGGGGTTACCAAATCTGGTGTTGCGTGTCATTGCATGTGTTTACTTTATGTTCATTTATAGGTTTACATACATGCAATTTAATTTTAAGTTATATGTTTAAAGGATTGATAAAGGTTAAAAAGTGTGGTACTTTTGATTCATCCCCCCTCTCAGAAGTACTCTTCCCATTTTGAACATTCCAATAGAAGCCTTATATTATCTTGCACCATGAGTAACACAGTAAGGATAAAAGGGTAACTACTAAGTGGTTCATAATAAGATCCATGGCATCCTCCCAAATGGTTGTTATACATGTGACCCACTTAAGAGTCTATTTTGACTATGCTAAAATCATAGGAATTCATTTCCCTACCTCAGACTACCATTAGAAATGCATCGCTTGGACTAGGTGGATTGATTTTTTTTTTACCTTACTTCTCATTTATATATCAGTTAGAGGGGTTTACTTATTTGAGATTATCTCCTAAGGGGACGCATATTTTCTAGAGGATAGAACTCTTTAGAAGCACTCCTAGGTTATTGTGGATAACCTTTCTAAAAACTTTAGTATCACACATTTAATGGTTCTAATTTTCAATGAATAAAAGATAGCTCAAAAAACATGTTAAAAATACCTATTGAAACACACAAAACACTTGGGTTTGTTTCAACCTTGAAGCTTTTAGAGTTTTTTATCTATGATTGAAGACACTCATGATTAAGAATGTATTGTTATTTTGAACTTGACAACATACATAAACATAAGAAATTGAGTCAACTTAATAAATTGTGTGTGAAAGATTTTGAAAAGGATGGTAATAAGAGTGATTTACCTTAGAGAATTCAAGATTTTGTGAAATTGTTTTAAGTCCAAATTAAACTATGATTCATAATATTTTTCTTTGATCTTTATTGAATTCAAGAGTGTGTTTTATTTATATGCATTCATTCCAATAAAAATATTGTCAATCATTTAAGCATTCAAGATGGAGTTTGCACTTGTTCAATTTTAGCATCCAAACTGAAATTTGATGAGTTTTTTTATTTTTATCCCTTTGCATTCAAGACTTGTTTGAAGAGTTAATAAGCCCAAATCAAAAGTGTGATTAAACCATGATTAAGTATGCAAGTTAATTCCAAATTGAAAGTTTTATTAAACCATGATTAAGCATGGAAGTTAATTCTAAAGAAAAATTATTTTGAATGACAAACTACAAGCAAAAGTTAGTGCAATAATAATTTCCTAAGCTCCTCCACCTGCACACAAAATGTAATCCATAGTAAAATCCTTAAGATTTCGCAATTTTAACAAATTCACTATAGAAAACAACAAAAGTGCTATAGAAGTATACAAAAGCACTAAAACAATTTGCAAAAGTACTATAGAACACTTTACCAGATGCTACACAAATATTTTCCTCATATACATTAAAGGATGATACAGATGCACATAAATTCTTAGGACAAGATCAAAATGTTTGTACAAATATGTTAAAAGAATGAGGATGCTCTATAACAAAATGCAAATGCACTATAATATGTTCAGGTCCGCTTGTGCAAGTAGAAAGTGAAAACTTGCAATGATCCCAAATGCACTACAATATTCAATAGATGTGTTATAGGATTCAACAAATTCTCTAAAAAATGATGTAAATGTGCTACAAGAATGAAAAAATGCACCATAGAATAGTAAAAATGCACTAAAATAGTGTACAAATATGGTATATAATTAAATAGATGCACTAAAAGACAAAGTAAAAACATTGAAATTTTGTATAGATGTGCTAAAACAAGGCATAAATGCATTAAAACAATGTTCTAGTTCTTTGGTGCAGACATAAAATCAAATTTCCTATAATTTCAAATGCATTATATTTTTATTTGAATGAGCTAAAAGAGGTTTAGATGCACTATAATGGGTTACAAATGAACTAAAATAGGTCACAAATGTGTTAGAGAAAGTGGTATATGCATTGAAATGTCCCAAAAAATATCCACCTAGATTGTTAAGAGGTTTTTGTGAAATTTTTGAGGTCTCTGAAGTGCATTTTTTTCTTGCAAATGTATTTCCTAAACTAAAAAAGAAACAAAACCACCTTGCAATACACTTTAAAAAAAAAAAACATTATATTTTTAGTTTGGAAGAAAAATATATTGAGATGGATGAATGAATGACCCATTTGCAAGGTCTCACTTGGTGTGCCCAAATGTATCACCTATGATTGTTATTGCTAATGGAATACCAAGGTTAGACAAAGAAATCAACAAAAAAATAAGATTATAACCTATGAGAAGATCGTCAACATGAAACCAAGAACAAATAAAATGAATGCAAACCTCACTCCTCCAAGTAGCTCCAAGTTGATGAGGATTTTTCCAAGTGATGGAAATGTGTGCTCAAGTGTGCTTGAAGCCTTTAATGGATGGGAGATGGAAGTCTGATATGTGTATGAATTTGAGCATGGTAAGGGTGTATTGGATGACTTTATTCTTTATAGGAACATTGTTACATTAGCATAAAGAATGGATGATGGATTATAAATGGAAAGAGAATCATTTATAGGCCAAGGGAGGTCAAGATGGAAGATCAAGATGAAAAGTTGAAGGAGGGTTAGGATGCAAGGAGAGGGAAGCACATGGATTGTGCTTTCTGAAATCCATAGCCTTCAAAAAAAATTCACAAGGAGAGAGGACATGAGAGGATGGAAAAAATTGAGGGAAAGTCAGGGGAGAAGAGTTATGAAGGGGTTGGAGTGTGTAAGAGGAATGTAAGGGAGTGTAAGGGATGTGTAAAGATTCATTAAGTCTCTATAAGAGCATTTAATGCATGTGAGTGAGAGTGTAAGAGGGGATTTGACTTTGGCTTGACTTAGGAATTCTTAATCCATACTTAAAGTTGTGTACATGATTAGGATGAGGATTAGGCTTGTATTAGAGGAGGGATAAGGAAGAAAGTGGCATGTTAGAGTAATGCAAGTGGGTTGGGTAATTAAATGGGTTTAATTAGTTAATGAAATAGGTTAGCATGGGTGAATGGATTGGGTTGAGTTAGAACTAAGGGTTTAGGATTGGGTTAAGGGTTAGTTGGGGTTGAGGATTTAATTAAACATAATTATATAATCAAAGAGGAATTTGAGATTAAATAAAATAGATATTGTGCATTTATTTAATTTAATAGAAGAATAGGGATTTAAATTATAATTAGACTTTTGGTTGTCATTTAAGTTATCAATTGGACTATAGTCAATTAAATTAATTAATTAACTAAGGAATGACATAAAAATTAGTTAAATATTAAATACCTAATCAATAATCCCTTAGGATATGACTAAATAGGATTACTTAAATGATCTAATTGGATTTAGGTATCTACAAGAAGAAAGCAATGGAGTGCCAAGCTTAACTTGAAATTGATCAAAAGTAGGAATAACCCCAAAGGTAGTAAAAATAGTTTTCTTTAAAATAGTAATAGATAAAGTGATAGAACCTTGAGGTTAGTAAAGAAATTCATTAAAAGTTTGAATCCATACTAGAGTTGAATCATAAGTATCTCTATGTAACCCTTTATTAAAAAGGTGTTCTTCGATGATAACATTCATAATAGAGGAATGATCAACCAAAGTACCATGAGATGGAATATGAGCCACTCTAGTAGTAATGTAAAGAGGACCATTAGGTTCCTTAAACATATTAGATTGACTAAAGCTAATAATAGGTGATGCTTGTTGAGGATCGGGTGGAGAAGTGATCAGAGGTTAAGAATCTAACTCAATATGATTGACCACATGATTCACTTCTTCCATCTTCTCATCATAAGAAATATATCAATCAAAAGAAGAATTTTTATTATTAACATTTTTTGAGTGTGAAGGAAAAGGATAAGTATAAATTTTTGAATTCTGATTAGGCGGTGCAATAGATTTACTCATATGATTAACTTGAGCATCAACATATATAGCCTTAGAATTAATAAGGTCTTGAATAAAATTCTTCAAGCCATAACAATTTTGAGTATCATGACTCAATTGATGATGATATTAATAGAAATCATGAGAATCAAAAGACTTAGGAAGAGGTTTACTAGGATTAATAGGATGGATAGGAGGAAGATTAATAATGTGAGCATGAATCAATTTAGTCATCACCTTGGACAAAGGCTCAAATAAGTTAGTATATTGACAATTAGGAAGAAATATAGAGGAAAAAGTAGTTATACCTCAAGATGTAGTAGCCACTTGATAACCATCTATATGTGGAGATTTGATTTTTATAAAATTGTTACATTTAGACGATTTGTTTGAATGTTCAAGGACATCACTTTTATCACTAGAAATTGTATGCACCCTAAAATGGTCACCCAGACTATGGGCCCCCATTATTCAATTTATCAATGTATCAAATTTCCTGAATCAATGGTTTGAAATATTTTATTAAATAAATTTTCTTAATCAAATTCAATTTTTTATTTTTCTATGATTGATCATTTTATCCTGCCTTATTTAGTTAAAAGAAAATCTTTCTTTTAATTAAATAAAATAAGTCATTATTTAATTAAAAGAAAACCTCTCTTTTAATTAAATAATTCATCCACATTTAATTAATTAAGAGAAAAACCCCTCTTTTAATTTAATTAAATATTTCCTATTTAATTAAAAGAACTTGCTCTTGTCAATAGTGCCATGTTGTGATGGTTAAGTTGTTGAGTTGTTATCCTTGCCATCAAGGTTCAAATCTAATGGGGATGAGGTCCCTCATTTGTGACCTCACTAGTTCATAGCTCTAGGTCAAAGCGTTTACCCCTCTTTAAAAAAAAAAGAACTTGCTCCCTTTTAATTAAATAAAATTTCTACTTAAATATCTCTTTGTGATGAAAAATAAAATTGAATAAATAAAAATTAAACCCACTTGAAAAAGGAAATAAAATAAAATAAACCTTTTTTAATTTTCTCTACACTTAAATGCACATATCTATAAGTGGGAGTCCTCTTTTTCCTCTTTCCACTTTCTTCTCAAACACTCCTCTTTTCTCATTGGTGGAATTTTGTCTCAGATGGATCAAACTCTATTATCCCATATTGGTTGTGAGAAGCCTCCCACCACCACTTTTTCCTTTATAAGGGAGAGACCTCTCCTCATTTTAGACATCCACAATTATACATCCATTATTATGCTATTTTTATGTTGTAGGTTTGGACATCCATTATTATGCTATTGTTATGCTGCAAGTTTGAAGAGAGATTTTTGAAGAAGGATTTTGAATACTAAAGCTCTTTGTGGAGAAATTATATCTTATTGTCTTATTCTCTCTTGCATCCATGGCTTCCATCATGAGTTTTCATCCTTGCATTTACATATTAGCTTAGATCCATATTTGTTTTCATAGATTAGTATTGCATTGTTATTACATTTCCTTTCTTGCATTGTTATCATTTAGATTAGTTTTCATCTCCATTTGCATGCATATTGGATTCTTGAATCTCTTGATTCACGATGTACTTGCATGGGCATAAAATAGGTCAAACTAAGGGCCTCCATTACAAACCCTTGCACTCCATGAATAGAGAGCTATGAGCTGCCATTTGAGACCTCATTTTTGAAAAATCTTAGATATAATGACTCATAGAAGTGTTCCCACATTTTAGGCATACATATTTGGTGCCCATTGTGGGGTAACCCACCTTTACTTGCTGGTTTTAGATATTTTTAGAGTTAACCACCTTGTGCAGATCTGCTTGGAGATTAAAAAAACCCTAGATCTAAAAGATTTGATCATATCTCCCAAACAGCTAGTTATTTTGATCTAAAATTGTTTTTGCAAGGTGATGACATATCAAAAAATCTTCAATCCAATTTTCTAAATTTTCTAAGGTATTTTTTATTTTTTATTTTTTTTCTTTATTTTTAATGAAAAGTCATTTTAAGGAGAAAATTAGCAAATTTTTTGGAACATTTTTCATTTTTGGAAATATCTCTGAATTCTAAATAGATTTGGTTCTTTGTGTTTTGATTTTAGAGATCATATTAGGGCCCAATAATTCAATTTGCAAAAACTAGTTTGTTTTGACAAAATGGCTCCCTAGGGCACAAATGAAAAGATATTTTTAAAATTCTGACATTTTTGAAAAGCTCTTTGATTTTTTATAGGGGCCACATTTCTGTATTTAGGGTTTTGGATACGAATTCATATCATTTAGGTTCAATCTTGTTGACTAGGTTAAAAATCATGATTAAATTGCACTTTATTTGTACAAATTCAAATGCATGATCTGAGTTGTCATTTTTCATGGAATCAAATAGTTAAATATATTTTTTTATGTGAATTTTCTATTTTTACATGATTTCATGGACTTGATTGAAGTTTGTGAAGGTAACTTGGACGTCTAAAGAGCAAAAAATGGAAAAAATTGAAAAGCGTGAAATCAAGGTGCACTCATTCCAAAACTTCTCATTTGAATTATAAAAAGTGATCATTGTGTTCTTTTTCATTGGAATTTTTTTTTTCTCTTTTGTCAAATTGTTTGGTGTGTCTTCCAACAATTGAAAAAAGGGCTTAAAATGAATCATTCACATTTGGATTTGGGCTTAAAATAAAACCCCTTTTTTCTTTTAATCCCTAAGATTTTCTTATTGATGTTTTCTTCTTGCATCCTTGTTAAGTAGTTTGAGGGGAACCTAAATAAAGGATCTTGATTTTTATATTTTAGGGGGCCTTCCTAGAGAAGTGATCACTCAAGGAGACAACCTCAACTCCCATGTTTTGGTAGAGTATAAATATTGTGACTTGAATCTAATGATAGGTCTCTTAGAAGTAGCAATATTTTCAATCTTGGCTAAACCCCAAAGAACTTTATACCTTTGGGAAGTGAAGGTGGAGATTGGGTTACCATTTCCTCCCAACTGTTTGGTAGTATTCTCTTTCATTTATGGATTTGGGCCTCACGTACTTTGCATACATCGAGCACATCCCCTAGTTGGACTTGTGCATCCTTATAGAAACTTGAATAGGTTGTTGGTGTGTTTGATGTAATTGAATTTTTAGAACCTTCCCCACTTTGAAAAAAAAAAAGGGTACACATCCATCAAATTGAGCCTTAAGGATTCTTTCCTTTTATATGCTTTCAAAACCACTATGTGATTTAAATCCTATGCTACCAAACCTCAGTTAAGTCTAGCTAGTTATGAGTTCTCTTGTGCCATTAAAAATTATCTAGACTTATCTACCAAACCTCAATAAAGTTAAGATGATTATGAGTTCTCCTCTACCTTTAAAAAGTATCTAGACTTACCTGCTAGTTTCTCTTTTTCAAGGTCTACATCTTCTACTCCAATACATCAATTGTCTTCATCTTATAGATCAAAAGACCTCTTGAGAGAGAAAGTAATTAATAAATCCTTTGATAATATGCCAATATTTCATGATGGACCTATCTTTGATCAAGATGAGAATGATAAAAATGATCCTAAATATACTTTTGAGAGAACTTTTACTCCTTTGGGATATTCATATGACATGGTGCTTGAGACCTTGGTTGCAAAAAAGATTATTACTTTACCATATGAATTTTCTACACCTTATGAACCTGAGGTAAAGCCTTATTTGTGGAGAGATGATCATTATTATGGCTATCATACATGCAAAGGTCATAAAATTGAAGATTGTATTACATTTAAACGTATAATTCAAGATCTTATTGATGAAAGAATCATTGATGTTGAAATTATTAAAGACCTATGTAATGAAGATGCTCCTCCTGAGAAATATCATGTTGATGAACCTATGTCTAGTGATGGTTTCCTTGATACCTCCATTTCTTCCAATACTTATGCATCTCCCAAAGCTTCAAAGCTATCCAACATTCTTCCATCAAACAAAGGTCCTAATTCTTATCATGCAATTCCTTATAGTTATCATCAAGGGCTACCTCTTAAAGAAACCAAAGCTAATCTACACTTTGATGGAAACCATTTTCATTCTTCTAAGACTAAACATCCTCAACCTTCATGTGATGCTATGTCTACTATGCCCAATTTAGCTAGTCCTTCATTACCCCTTCAAGATCCTCTTATGCAAACCTCATATACTCCCTTGTCCTTAGAAGTGGATCCATGTCAAGAGGACTCTCAAAAAGCTAAAATTAAAAATGTCAAGAAAGATCAAGATGTCACTCATCCATATCCTATGTCTTATCCACCTCCTAAGTATAATGAAGACACTACTTCCACTATTTCCCTTGAACTTACTGAAAATTGTGAACAAAGTTCTATGCCTATTTCATCCAAAGAAACTTGTCAAGATCAAAGAATCCCTTCTTGTTCTATTTCTCCATATTCACTTCAAAACTATGCTCAATCTTCAAATGCTCCTATCAAAGGTTTTTCTCCTATTAAAGATACTCATGATTCTATTGATGGCCTTGATCACATTTCTCACTCTAAAGATGCTAATATCCTTATTCACTATCCCTTTGTATCTTCTAACTCTATCCTTGGTCCTTATATGTCAAAGCTAAAGCCTTAAAACCTTCCATCTATATTGGGACCTTATGTTCCTTCATTTCCTAGCTCTCCTATCATACCTTGAGATCAACAAAGATACTCATCCTTGATGAATTCTCATTCATCTATCCATATGAACCAGTCATATAATCCTTATTCATCCACAAATCCCAAGACTTTTGGAAGCAATTTGGATGATCAATTTAAGAACAAACACAAGAATCCATTGAAAAATGAATATCACTATGTCTCATCTAATTGACATGTGAATGAAAAGAAAGAACAATTATTCAAGAGACCACAAAGGTCTACTACCCAAAGAGCTAAATCAAAGAAAATATGGGTTCCTAAATCCATCATTGAAGAAATGCATTTTAAAGCATCCAAAGGAAAAGAAAAATCTAAAGCTATATGGATTCCCAAGTCTCTTTTGAAAGACTTGAATATTGAAAATACTTCAAAGTTGACATTCAAGCTTCCAAAGGCTTCTACTTCATCTTCTTCCAAAAATCTTCCAAAGAAGCTTCCAAAGACTTCCACTCCATCTTCTTCCAAAAAGCTTCCTAAGAAGCTTCCAAATATTTCCACTCCATCTCCTTCCAAAAGTCTCTTACTTCCTCATACATCTAAACCTGAAGCTATTTCCTCCATGATTGCTCCATCATTTCACAACCCTTCAAGTTATGTGTCGATGTTGATCTTGCCTACTTTCTCACTTACCCTTACACAATATTTTCAAGCCTACACTTACCTACTATCTATATTCCTTCTATCTTTCCAAAGCATAAAAACTTGTCCTCCATATACATTATCTACCATCTCCTTTCCATCACCCTATTAGCATCTTTGAGCATACCTTTCTATGGTCTTGGCTTATCATGACTCATCTTTCCTATAGGAGCACTTTTGAAATTGAAATAACTTGAGCTCTTTCTAAAAATTTGAAAAGAAAAAAATGAAAATTTTGAAAATGTGCCTTGGTGAAAACTTGGTAATCAGGCACCTTGGTAGCAAAAGTAAAGAGAAATAAATTTTTCCTATGGTGAAAACCATTCCCTTGTGGCACCTTGGATAAGTACCATGATGAAAACTTGATAATCGGGCATCATGCGTAGTTCTTCTACATCTTTCATCCATTCCCTCTTCTCTCTTTGATCTTGACAATGTTGACCTATGCATGAACATTTGGCTATCTTGTGAGCTATCTTATGATGATCTTGTTTTCATTCCTTTCATGTTTAGCCTTCATATCTATTTTCCTCCATTCATTCTATCCTTTCACTATCATTTTCCCATTTGTCCCTTTGGTATTGATCTAATAAAAAAGAGTAAAATATGATGCTATGAAGCCTCTTGACATGTCTACTTTTTTGGATTGCATCTTTCCCACTTTGACATTATGCTTTCATGAATTATCCTCTTTTGGCCTTTCATTTCTTGTCCAAATGTGCTTTACATGACAATTTTTCCCTAGCTTGGGTACTTTTGAGGGGTTAGTCCTTGAAGATCACTTTCAATTGCTTCATACACTCTATGCTGCTCCATCATGTCCTCAACCTTGCTTGACATTGGGGCTGCATGATGTGATCTTGCTTGAGAGTTTGGTCCTTGTTTTTGTCTTAGATTATTGTATATCTTTGTATATATTTATTGATCTTGAAAAAATATTAAAAAAATGATATATTTCAAAAATTCAAAAAAATGATATATTGTGAAAATTCTAAAAATTGGAAAATATCTTAAAAAATGATCATCTTAGTGAAAACCTAGCAATAGGCACTTTAATGTATCTCCAAAAAAAATTATATATTCCAAAAAAAATTTAAAAAATCCAAGTGGTGAAAACCTAGAAACAGGCACTACTTGAGGCCTTTCCACCCCTATTTCTTAGTGTATGTCCTCGACACTTGGCCTTTCTCCATCATGTCTTGTCCTTGTTGCCTTGGTTTGGAATTGGTCTTTGTCTAGGTGGCCTAATTGTGCTAGTTTTGGTCTCTTGGATGCATTAGTCTTTGGGACACCTCGCAAATAGTGTTTTTCAACACCACCCCAATTGTATTTTTCTCAATACAACCCCTAACATCGAGTTTTTTTCAACACTTATCGGTTTGGTCTTACCCAATTTCATCATGTGATCTTCTTTTCTTATAAGAATTTGATCATTATCCTTAGAACTCAGTATCAGTTAACACGCTTAAATATTTTTAACACAAACACTTAATGCTTAACTTATGTCATTACCATTTTCTTTGTGTGCTGATTATTATTGATTTTTGTTGAGTGTCTTTGTCTGATAAGTCTCTTTAGGGTGCATAACTAGAGGACTTGGGGCATGGGTCATGTTTTTATTTGTTTTCTACTTGTGAGTGTGGTCTTGAAACTCTAGAGTATCTCTTATTGTCCTCTTGAAACACTTAGGAGATTTTAGGCATCATCTTTGACTATTTTTGCATAATCGTTCTTACGGTCATCCTAGCATCTATGCCTTGATGCGAGCATGGTTTTGCTACATTAAATTGGGTAAGCTAACATTGAAGTCATCTTGACCTTTGTGTCTTTGATGCTTATGTTAGAATCTTTCCACACTCCAATCTGATATAAATCACATTCATATCTTCATAGTTGCGCTTGTGACTAGTGATGATTGTGTGATTTTGTGATGTCCATTAATAATGACCCAATGATAAAAATAAGTTCTTTTACATTCTCTAATGAGTGATGAACACAAAATCCTATGCTACAGTTTCTCTTTTGCAAGCACACCTTTGCATTTTCATGTAGCTTGCATTATTAGACTTCATATTAATTTGCATTTTTAGGCTACATTATGAGTTTGAGAGGGTTCTCTCTTCATCTTTATTGAGGACTTTTAATCAATTGTGGTCATGTTTTGATCTTTAGTTTCTTATTTTCTTTCATCATCTCAATCAAAATTTCTATCTTAAATAGTTGACTAATTTTGGGGCATTTTCTTTTTTTCTTTATGTTTCTTTTTATCTCTTCCAAACTTCTATCTTCCATTTTCTTTTACCCCACTTCTTTTCTTCTAATTCAACTTTGGGGCATAATATTTCATGTTTGATGATCTACCTTGGTTATCTAATTCTTATATCTTTTATCTTACATCAAGAACTTTATCTTTTGTTTGATTTGATCAAATATATCAATTTGTTGTTTCTCCTCTATCTCATTTCAATTTAAATCATGAGGGGGCAATACCTATCAACTTCAATCCTTGATTTAGTTTTATCAAATTTATCTTCAATTTTTTCAAGTCAAAATTTATTTGTAGTCTTTGTCCTGATGTGTTCCTAAACCGACCACACATCTGGGTTGTTTTGTGATCCCAAATTGATCTCACACTTCAATTTCTTTCTTTGACTACATTTTTTCCCAAATCAATCACACATTAGTCAAAGAGGGGAAAATTTATGCACCCTAAAATGGTCGTCTAGACTATGGACCCCCATTATTCAATTTATCAATTTATCAAATTTCTTGAATCAATGGTTTGCAATATTTTATTAAATCAATTATCTTGATCAAATTTGATTGTTTATTTTTCTAAGCTTGATCATTTTATCCTAAGTATTATTTAATTAAAAGAAAACCCCTCTTTTAATTAAATAATTTATCCACATTTAATTAATTAAGAGAAAAACCCCTCTTTTAATTTAATTAAATATTTCCTATATAATTAAAACAAATTGCTCCCTTTTAATTGAATAAAATTCCCACTTAAATAACTCTGTGATGAAAAAGGAAATTGAATAAATAAAAATTAAACCCACTTGAAAAAGGAAATTAAATAAATCTTTTTTTACACTAGTAGAATTTTGACAAATAAATGACTATGCGACTAAGACATTTAGTCACAAGACTAAAATTTTTAGTCACATGACTAAAAATGATCAAATTTTAGTTATATAATAGTAATTTGTAAGTATAATTGACTAAATAAATGACTAATTTGGTCATCGAGTAAAATCATGAGCTTAGAAAAAGATCAGTGACTAAAATAAATGACTAAGTAACCGGTCACTAATAATTAGTCACCCAAATAAATTACTTGATGATCAATAATTTTATTTTTTTTTTGGTATTAATACATTCTTTGAAGTTTTCTATAACTTTTATTATTCATTGATGTGGTTTTTGTCATATCATTACATAATTATCAATTAACTTTCTTGAATGTCCTCTCAACTGATATTGAACTAGAAATAAAGGTTTTTTTTTCCCCTAGAATAAGAAAAGAACTATTTTTTTCCTACATTACTTCATTTTCTAAAATATTTTTTTTTACATGAAGCACAATGCACTTATCAAAAAAAGTACTTGGGATGAATCTAAGTTAACATGAATATTGACTACATCAGTATACAACCTTCACATTTCCAATTTGATAGAATTCACTAGTTTAAAATGTTTTGATAGATGGTGGTATCTATGTTTTTAATTCATTGATGTGGTTTTTGTCATATCATTACATAATTATCAATTAACTTTCTTGAATGTCCTCTCAACTGATATTGAACTAGAAATAAAGGTTTTTTTTTCCCCTAGAATAAGAAAAGAACTATTTTTTCCCTACATTACTTCATTTTCTAAAATATTTTTTTTTACATGAAGCACAATGCACTTATCAAAAAAAGTACTTGGGATGAATCTAAGTTAACATGAATATTGACTACATCAGTATACAACCTTCACATTTCCAATTTGATAGAATTCACTAGTTTAAAATGTTTTGATAGATGGTGGTATCTATGTTTTTAAGACCCCAAATATAAATCAAATCATTTGTTTTATCTGTTGCTAGCCAAAAAAAAATGTTGAATTGACCAAGTGATTGAGACTATGAAATTTGACCAAATGCAACTACATCCCTGATAATAGTAGTATATAAGGTAATAAAAACATCTATGTGCAGATTTGGGAGCATTTTCAAAGATGTTCATTAGCATCCCATACTTCAATACTTGTCATTGTTTCTCTAATCGTACATTAACAATCCTCTATTACACAATAGGGAGATGGTTTGTTGTAGCGTCTCCTTTCTAAAACTAGTTTGACTAATATTTTTTTTTTAAAATAACTAAATAAATTTATATATAACTAATATTTTTTGCAATCTCTCATTCATCTCATAATCCCCTAAACAAACAAGACATTTGTAACAGGAACATAGCAATGAGTTCTAATAAAGGATAAAAAAATTCTAGCAGCAAACATCACAATTCTCAACATTAATCATAAAAAAATCTTAATTCTACTTATGAAATCTAGTTGCTTGACATGTTCTTATGGCTCGTTCTTTTAGATGATTGGCATACCTAGGCACAATTACTACAATGAGGCAGGTACATGCCAATTGTAGTAAGTGTCACTGTGGTTGACCTTTTCTTTGCAATACATTGTTCAAGGACATGAAAAAGCCCAGTTCCTTTAACATTCAGATAGGAGAGAATCCTCATGGATTAGTTTTGACCTTGTTTCTCTTTCTTTATTTGAATAGTAAACATTGGATTGTCTTTTAGAATGTTATAATCTTTCTCTATTTGAATTGTATAAATTGTTATATATTTACATGCTTGTTAGATAAGACTATTTTTAGTTTTTAACTTAATGAAGCTAAGTTGATGCCCATTTGTTTATGTTTAGAAATGTTTTTCTAGCACATTTGGTAGATTTCATCATATTTGTGAATTTTAGAAGCACAATGTGTGAAATGGAAGCTCCATGAAGATCAAGAATGTTTTTCCAACACATTTGGTAGATGTCATATATTTGTGGATTCTACATAATTTTTGAGGCAGCGGCTCCATGAAGTCCACCTACATTGTACCAATTTCTTGTATTGAGGTTGGTGATGAACATTCATTTCCAAAACTTCCTCTCCGGTGTGTATTTGCATTCATATTCACGATATTATAGATACGAAAGTATTGATTGCTACTAATCATCACTAAAGGTTATAGATTCAGTTGCCTCTTGCAATGGACCACATCTTGGTTCTCATTAAATTGTATCATCTACTCTGGTTCAACATTTACCATGTTGATGGGCTCTTTGTATATTGAGTTGTTTCATAGTCTATAAAACACAAAGGTACTTATGTACAACAAAAACACTCTCCACTCTCTTAGAGGTGAACCTGTCCATTTTAATAAATGTGTGAAGCTATAGGTCAATCGATTTCTCTTAGCAATAAAAAGAGCCATCATATAAGGAAAATGACATGTAGACATGGCTATTTTGGAGGCCCATATAGTAGCCAATAACTATTTGATATCCCATGCTAAAGTGGTCATGTCTATTTAGTATGTGTGATCAATAGTTACAGCCATTGTGCCTACGGTAATTTTGATCCACATTACTCCTATCTTTGATGCTTCATGTAGATGACACATTTTTCGTGAAGGTCATAATGAGTCCCTTCCTAGCCTCATCAACTTTGGTGGGAATAACTCTACTTGGTCTTTACACCTACCATTATGAGTTCACCATATATATGACCATCTTTAAAGGTTTATTCAGATTATCCCACCTTTGTTGAAAAATGGGTTGAAAATGCTTATAATTGAAAGCTCGAGTGGGATATCTCTTATAAATAATTAACTTCATTTAGCCAAACATATTATCAATACATTCATAGACCTCCCCAAGGCTAGGTTTGTTACAATCTCCACATTTGGTGACAAAAAAACTTGGGGATATAAATAATGTGATATATCTCACATCCAACCAAAACAAACCATTGGACACAATATTGTTTACCCTCTTCCTATGCCCTATCTTAGACTTCCTCTACCCCAACCTCTTCACACTTGTATCACATTCAGGAGTTTTTGGGATTTCCTACTCTTAAGGATAATCTGCAATAGAACAAAGTATGAAACAAATTAGGTCTTAAGTGGTTTGAGGAATTACTTTCCATAAAAGGATTGAAACATCATTCAGAAGGTCGGATCGTTGAATTGGGTCTAAAATGGATAGAGGAATTACTTTCCCAAAAAGGATTGAAACACCATTGAGAATGTTTGGTTGTTGTAAGTGAACATTTGCACTAACCTTGTGTTCACCACAAAGTTTGTGATCCATTCGATGTCACATCACTAGGGCTGACTTGCAGCTCCTAAAACATTTTAATATTAATAGGTAATAGTAAATACATATTATTAATAATAAAATGAATTTTATTGATAATAAAATGAATTTTATTGATAATAAAAATGACAATAAATTAGTAGATGAATTCTCATCACTATGGATCTATTGATGTTGTCCAAGTATATGAAAATGACTAAATGATAGTGACAAGGTGTGAATTTATTGTTTGTCATACTTCTAAACCTCATCTTAATATAAACTCTTGTTCACATTTTTGAGAATTATTGGTGCACCCTAGCTAGGAGCAAAGACAAAATCCTATCTTGCTTTAGATTTGCATGTTGAGTTAGTATCCAAATGGCACACTAGAAGATAGGTTATGAACTAGATTTAATGATTGCTTAATTTTTTCTTGAGGATAAGAAAAAATTGAGTGGGAGAACTATCACATCCCTGAGGCTCAACTGCAGCTCCTAAAATGTTTAAATATTAACACGTAATAATAAATATATTTTAATAATAATATTACTAATAATTTAATGTATTTTTCTCGGTTGACCAAGCTAAGGGCAAAAATGATATATGTTAAAGCTAGCCAATCAAATGTGCTATTAGCTGACCATACTTTGCCCTAGATAAGATGCCTATGCATACAATACAACAAATGAAATGGATTATCATCAGAAAATGTTAAATGGTAAGTATAAAAAGGTAGTGATAAGGATGCTTAAAAGAGCAACATTAAATTCTATATAAAAAGAAAAAATGGAAGATAAAGTGAACAATTATGGAGTGGTGAATCATCATTAAGACTACTATAGCAATTATATTGTGAAGGGCTTTATTCAATTGTAGGAACAGTTATTATTAATTTGAAAGGGCATCATTCTTTCAAGGGAGATCTCTTTTCATAAGAGACATATGACATAAATGGTGATTGTAAATTGAAAGGAGGGGTGATTTTAGAAGATACATAAATATTGTAATTCAACATTGGAGATTATGCAGTTATGAAAGAGGAATAAGTAGAATTATGCATCAAATAAATCATATCTATCTACAATGATCTCATTTAGGCATAGATAATGTGAATGTTTCCTATTAATTGACATGAAGTATCGAGTCTTATAATAAGTGGCATGGTGGGTTCTGATGTAGGAGCATCCTACTTTTTAGTGCCAACATAGGAATATTAAAATAGGGTATGAGCATCCATGTGGAAAGGAAATTAGATTCTGAATGTTTATTCTTGTGGAAAGATAAGTTTATAAGATGAAGATGAAGGACTAGAATGGTAGGAATCTTCATAACATTGATAAGTAAAGGGGAAATAAAGGGGAAATGGGTCATGTTAAAGTGTTTCAACATTTTGTGATACTATAGAGAGTGAAAAAAATATCTAAAGGAAAAGAGAGCAATGCTGAAGAAAAATAAATGAGAAGGAGAAAATAGGAAGAGGTCATGAGTGGCAATGAGAAGTAAAATAATTAGTCATAACTATACCTTCATTTAAAATAGTAATGATCAGAACCCTGAAACGAGAGAGGTAAAATTTCCATATGAGAGAAATAAGCATGAATCCTAACACAATATGAGTAGTGACCTAGACTGCATATATCATACAATTCTTCATTCTTTGAAAGATGGTGCAATTTTTTCAAATAGCATTAGTAATGACATTAAAAATTGACTAGGTAAGAATAATATCAAATGCACTTCTAGCGGCATTAGTTGCATTGGCCACATCAATTGAAATTTTGGCCTTTTTCAATACTAGAGAATCAATTACACAATCTCTAGTCATGCCTGATATATGCTTCATCTCTTGAAGTCACTTTACTATATCATATTTATGTTCTGTAAATACCCCTGCAAACCCATCAACTTTCTTGATCAATTCATCAATAGGGAGAGTTGTAATAGTTTTGATCTTTAGGTCCACCAAGAAAAGTAGATTATGGGTACATATTTACACTCATTTTGACCCTTTTCCAAGTTTCTTTGGAAATACCTACCTGATCCCCTGTAATTATCTTTACATTGACACCTTGGTCAAGTGCTCAGATAATTTTTTTAGCACTATTATGGTGACTAGGGTCAAATAGAGATAGAAAACCAATGAATTGTCATAGATCTCTAGCACTCTTTCTTCTCTTTTCAAGTACTTTCTATCTAGCTACAACAAGAGATTGAAGTCCGCATTCAACAAATTTATCAAGTACTAAATGCATTGTATATTTATTATCTTAAGTGGATTTTGTGGAAAGCTTTCTTATATCCCATATTATCTTGGGATATGAGAAGGCCTTGTACAAAAGAGGACCCTTCAATAGGAAAACTATTCCACCTAACTAGACTACAGGTTGTGCTTCCCCATTTGTCTTAAACATATAAGAACCACTTCCCTAGCTTAAGTAGATTCTAATATCTTCCTCTAAATCAATTGAGTCCCTATCATTATATTGTGTAACATTTTTTACCAAGATATGCTTGACATCAAACATAAGTGTTTGGGACTTTTTTCACATATGAAAAATAAATTGTAATGTCAATCTGAGAAAAAGTTTAAAATGTGAAGGTTATTTATAGATAAAAAAATAAAAAAATAACTAGAAAGAGTCATGCAAAATAAATTATTAAATCCCAGTAAGAGGCTCCAATTTCCAATAAGAGGCTCTAATTTTAGATCTCACAAATTACAATGTGGCCTTCGCTAGATCCCCTTGAAGGTCTCCAACAAAATCTAGCTTGACCCTCTGAAAACTCCACTCATATCTGCAATGATCTTTTTCAATAGATGTGCTCAAATCTGGACTATACCTTTACAAAAAATTTACACCAAGTCTACTCAATCGTTAAAACATACACTTACATAATTTGCAAGAATTTCCCTTGGAATTATATTGATTTAGCCCTATAAATCTACTCATCAGTATGCTGATTCTCCTTCATAAATCTACTTTTCTCCTACTCTATCTCTGTTGCTAATCCTCTCTTGGAAGAGGAAGGATATGAAAATTGAATAAATGATCAAATGATCTCAAAATAGCCTTTTTTTATAATCCCTGTAGGTTTCATTTCACCATATTGTTGTAACCTTCAATAATGCTACCCTGCAACAAACAACTTGCTTTTTATTTATTTGATATATTTGGCCAAAGACGGGTGCACATCTTCCCTAAGACTACCAGATCAACTAAAGATTATTTTTATATCAGATTTAATCATTCTTCAATAGAACATGGTCATATCTCTTGGGAATTTAAAAATTGATTTATAAATAAGATAAAACCTTTTTGTTAGGGTCAGTTTGTGAAAAGGCAAAGCATATGAACTTGTAACTAGGTAATATTCAAGTTTTTCCCTAATTTTCAATCTTTAGATTATATGTCACTGATTATGCTAGAGGCAGTTACCTTTAGTGGAGCATATTCAATCCAGATTTAGAAAAAAAACAATATTATATTGAAGGTGATGAAGCCAAGTTGTAGTAAAAGAAAATGAAGTTGTCCAATGTTTCTATTAAGCTTTGAAGCTTCCAAATATAAATCATATTTTTCTTTTAAAAGGGGGACATTTATTGATTGGGTTCTCATTACATTAACTGTGTCCTTATATCCTTTAGTCTACTATCTCTGTGTTTTATGCAACATTGGCTATAATAGATGTCCCCTATTGATTTCCTTTGAAGATATAAACTGACATACGATGAGAATATTTGAGGCACTATTTTAATATGTAATATATTTTATATTCATTTACTCTTACTTCAGCCTTGCAGTTTCTTGTTCAATCTGAATGATTTTTTTCATGCTAGACATCACATAATTTCCCCTCTAGATATTCTCCTTCCTATGTTTTATTTTCTATTGTTCTAACTGGATTCAACATTATCCTTACCATTGGCTGAGACTTTTGAGATTTCTTGGAATGAGGTGTTTCGTAGTTTTTCTGATATACACGTGACTTGACATTTAAATATTTTTATGACATAGTAATTTCCCTATGTGAATTGGATGAGATTTGATTAGAAATCAATGGTTGAAATATGTAGAAAATGGTGGATAACCATTGCGACAATTTTGACCATCTGATTTGTTAGTTTAATTTCTCTACATCATTGTTTGAGCCACTTGATGACACTTTGGGAGCACTATTCCCATTAGATTGAGGACTTGGGAAGACTTTCCTATTGTCTTTTTTTCATTTACAAGAACCAATGGTGATTTAACTTGCCCCAACATGGGAATAATGTCCCTCTCTCTTGGCAGTGGAAAGAGAACTATGTAAATGCTCTACCAAAAGCTAAGATCCATTATGCATGAAATTTTCTTTTAGTGGGAGGTGACTGCACTATAACCAAATAAATTATTCAAAGGATCAAATATTTATTTTCCATCCAGTTGTTGCAGCTCTATTATATATTACACTATTTATAATTGGCCCTCCCAATTGCCTTCACCTATTGAGGGCTAGCTGAAACCCCTGATCTGGTGTAGACATGAGAGATGCTTCTAAAGGTTGTGGAACTAGGCTTCAAAATTGCCCAATGTATTTTCAGGGAAATTACAAAAGCCTTTTCAAAAAATGTAATGCCCCGCCAAGGGATCTAAAGAATTAATCTAAAATTTCACTAAGTTTGGTAGCATTTAAAAAAAAAAAAAAAAAACATGAAAGCCAAACCATTTACAAAATTCACACAATAGCAGAAGCAATAGCAAACATTCAACTGAAAATAAACATAAACATACATAACATGTTACATTCCTTAAGGATCCCAAGATGTTGAGTCACATTTAATTTAGTTAAAACTAAGACTAACAACTACCACATCCACATGAAAGAATAATGAAAATTCCATTGTTCATAATTTACATTTTTGAATGCTCAATCATCCACTGCACATGTCACATGGTATGAAAGGCTTAAAAGAATATACATATGTGAAATAAACTATATCATCCTATTCTAATCCATGATGCAAAAAAGTAAATGAAACCAAATACCATACATGATACATCATCATAGAAGATATAAACATCCATCGTAAAAGATAACCATATATCATAAGATACAATTAACTAAATGCACGGTTCCTCCCAACCTTAAATAGCATCATTAGACCATCATGGGTCCTAGCCATCCCTCCATGCATAACATTCCAAATCACCAAAGAGATCATCGACATTATCATAGTAGGGATGTCACTCCTAGTCACTCGAGGGGGTGGTTGGAGGGACTACGAATTAGCACCTATGTTTAGCAATTTAGTGATAACCTTCGATGCATTGAATCAGGTGGTTGAGCTAATTAGAGCTTTCATTTCTTCATGACTCTAGCCATGTTTTCCCATGGATAGAGTTGATGGAGTCGATGGGATTCTTTCATAGCACTAATTTGAAGAGCGATATTTAAGAGTCTAACTATGGTTGGGGAATAAGTTGATTGGAACACAACACTCCATCTTTTACTTGGAATTCTTGTTGAGGAATACAGAATATTAAGCTGCAAGAGAAGAGAATAGGGTAGCGGATGGATATTTGGAATCTAGTATCTTCTATTGAGGCTCAGAATAACCATCTGCATACATATATCAGGTATGCTTTTTCTTGTTTAGCACTGTATTATGTAATTTTCTCATAGATGAATGAGACTAAGTGGAGTTTTGGGGTTGGTATTCTTCCATTTTCCTTGAGTTATGCTACCATTAGTTCAACCCAGCATTGAGCTTTAGGTAATTGTAAATTCTGCTCATGATATTCGAAAAGGAATCTACTCTTTCAATCTCGTTCAGTTCTGAAATTTCTTTATAGATTTAAAATATCTTTCCATTGTGATGTGCTTTCTTTATCTTGCCAAAATGTAATATCATCAGAGGCTGAAAAGTGTAGTCAATCAAGGTCGTCACTTGTTTCTCTCTCCTAAGAAGAGATTTGGATATATTTTTAAAGTATAACATAATCCAGTGATATGTTGATAATTTCTACAAGTTTGTAGGAATGGAAAATAGTTTTTGAGCCTCTTTTCTGAGGATATTAAGCAAGTTTTGATAGAAAAAAACAAACCCAATATAATATTTTTTTTGCGTATTGAGACAAAGTAATTGGTCCTCATTTTCAGTTTGGTACCATGGTTAGCCAATCAGCTAGATGAAGCATTATAACCATTTTTAGGATAACAACAAAAATGCGATAGGGTACGCTCATCCTGGAAATTTAGGGAAGTCAATACCTAGTACCTGCAACCTACATAAAAACCATGCATGTACATACACATTATATACTAAGCTAAAAAATCAATGGCAAGAAGTGGTGCATCGTGTAGATCCTGACTAGCAAGTGACTACGACTCCCTTCCTTAACCACATTAGAAATGCAATACAGAAAGGAAACAAACACACACACCATACATATGCAAGTATGGGGTAAGTATCCATAAGAGAACACATATAGAATAAACCATCTACCTAATCATCATCAATAACTGGAAATAATGTAATAATCATCATGCATACATGAAATATAAAGTACCAAGTAATCTCATCATATAATAAACTGAATCTGAAACAATATCTGATAATCTCAAAAAAATGCCACTATTAATCATCAACACAAAACTAGTCTAATAGAGTTCAACAATGATAACAAAAATGTGACCTAGGGGCAGGCACTACATCCACCCCCCCTAGAATTAGGCTTACTCCTGGAAGCCTACATGAATGATAATACTGAAGAACTCACTGTGTGGGTCCCGCTGAACCCTTTTTCCTTGTAGGGAAATATAATTCCACTGGTGACACTACAACACACTTATAGCAATATGATTCTGGTTTAATGATAAACCTAAAACCATATTGATCCAACATTTATTTTTAACAACTACTGAAATAGATCCCTTAATACATTCTAAACAAGAGCAACATAATGCTTGCAAAGATAAACAAAAGCATACTACCTTGAAACATAGATAAAAGATAAATGTTTTACAACTAGAATAAGTTTCAATTTTCAATTGTTGCCCATGTTTAGGTTTTTAGTATAATTTTAGGTTTGAAACCTAAGAGTTGAAGTATGAAAAATATGCAAGTAACAGTTTAGATTCTGTTTTAGTTCACCTAGTTTCAAGTTTTCAGTTTGAAAGAGATACACATGATAGTTCAAAGTTTTCGTTTTGTTCAACTAGTTAACAACTAGTGGCATTCAAATATACCTAGTGCTCCCAATGTTGAAACTCTGGCTTTGATACCAAATGTAATGCCCCGCCAAGGGATCTAAAGAATTAACATAAAATTTCACTAAGTTTGGTAGCATTTTTTTAATAAAAAAAAACATGAAAGCTAAACCATTTACAACATTCATGCAATAGTGGAAGCAATAGCAAACATTCAACTAAAAATAAACATAAACATACATAATAGGTTACATTCCTTAAGGATCCCAAGACATTGAGTCACATTTAATTGAGTTAAAACTAAGACTAAGAACTACCACATCCACATGAAAGAATAATGAAAAGTCCATTGTTCATAATTTACATTTCTGAATGCTCAATCATCCACTGCACATGTCACATGGTATGAAAGGCTTAAAAGAATATACACATGTGAAATAAAGTATATCATCCTATTCTAATCCATGATGCAACAAAGTAAATGAAACCAAATACCATACATGATACATCATCATAGAAGATATAGACATCCATCATAAAAGATAACCATATATCATAAAATACAATTAACTAAGTGCACGGTTCCTCCCAACCTTAAATAGCATCATTAGACCATCGTGGGTCCTAGCGTAACATTCCAAATCATTAAAGAGATCATTAACATTATCATAGTAGGGTTGTCACTCCTAAAAAAATACTACATCATATGCAGAAAGTAATCTAACATGCAAAATAAAGCATAAGATAAGTAAACAACATCATCTATCACATGCTAATCATCAATATAATGATACATGTCCAACATCATAATCAAATAATAGAATGAAGATAGATGCCAGCAAGGAATGCATCAGCCATGGTGTCTTAGATGGATCTCAAATGATAAGAGTGATAAAGCACTACCACCCAACCGCATGGAACCTAAATGGTCCACTCCCACTGCACTGAGGAGATAATCTCAAGTCTCAAAAATAGGATATCAAATCACATAGCACAAACACTTTCTAAGTCTTGGAATCCTAAAAGTATACTAACTCAAAGGTTTCAATCACAAATCAAGAATCATGTAAATCACCTTAGTCTTAAACAAACAACTAAAAAGCATCAAAAGATAATCCACTATACTCACATCAATTTTCCACAAGTCACTGGAAAGCACCAAGAAGACCATCATAATATTTACAATAGTTCTTTACGAGCAACTAAAAGACATTAAATGATAATTGGTAAGCATCTCATTGGATCTAGGTGATGCTCATAGGGGTGAAGCACTGAGACTTCCTAGGAGGTCACCCATCCCAGTACTACTCTAGCCTAAGTATGCTTAACTAAAAGGGTACACTCATTAAATGGATCTCAAATGATAAGAGTGATAAAGCACTAGCACCCAACTGCGTGGAACCTAAATGGTCGACTCCCACCATCCTAAGGAGATAATCTCAAGTCCCAAAAATAGGATATCAAATCACATAGCACAAACACTTTCTAAGTCCAGGAATCCTAAAAGTATACTAACTCAAAGGTTCCAATCACAAACCAACATCTAATCCCAGAGGCACAACAATAATTACACCACTAGAGGTACACAAAATCTATAGAGGAGACTCATGCTACATACTAGAGAGTGTCATCACATGGATGCTTGAGTTATGCTGGACTAGTCTCTCATTAGACCTCAGACCCTCAAGCATTGAGTTACCCTAGACTGGTTACTTTGAACCCCATACCCTCAATGTGGCACATGTGGAAACCAAAAAGCCCTCTCAAGAAGAAGAGGCACTCATCCCATTCCCATCCTTAGTCTATACAAGCGCTCAAGGCATGGGTGGATCAAATATCTCTAAATTATCTTTTTAGTGTATTTCTCCAAATAAATTTTAATTACTAGATTATCACTTATTACATAACTTGCATTAGGTTACCTTGGTACTGACCACTTTGGGCCCCGGACCCCTATGCAAACCACTCCCATAGTCATGTACCTAGAAAACCTCTCCTAAGCACATAAATCCATAGTTGTGTCCCATACCACACCACTCATAAAGATCAAACTCGGTTCCTTAACATGCAACCTAATAATAAGATGGTTCTCCCATCCAAGAACACATAAAAGCTCCACAAAATAAATCTCATAAATATGATCTCCAATATGAATCACAATATCCATTGGTTCTTAACAAGCAACCAAAAGGTATCTCAAAGTAATACTAATCGAAGACTCCAAAAATGGTTATGTCAAGTATCTCATAATCATACACCTCAGCTTCACACAAGAAGATTGGAAAGCAACAAAAATTATTAAATACAAACATCTCATAGAGCATGCCATCACATTACCATGTTTGGGTTTTTAAAAGAATCGAGACCAAATAACATCAACATGCCATCACATTCGCATAACTCCCAAGCCTCTGGTAAACATCCTAACTAGTTAACACTCTAGGACCACCCAAACCCCAAACATGGATAGCATAAAGAACAAGATACAAACACATATTTTAGTTTACTTTTGCAATCACATGGTTAAGCCAAATATGAGGTTTCAGTTTTTGTTTCAAGTATACTTCAATTGTATAAGATTCTATGTTTAATTTCCAAGTCAACATAGAATTATCCCTCCATTGTTTTAAAACAATTTTCTAAAATAGTCAAAGATAATTATTAACTTATTTAAATCATTGAACTAGTTCCCATTGACTTTTAGATAAAATCATTCCCATTATTCAAAATATAATACTTATCAACTTTCTAATAATTAGTTTACAATTTCCTTTAAACACTCCAAGGATAGTAATCCTCATTAATTTTAAGTAAATCAATCTCATTAATAATTCAATTATTTAATTTCACTTATTAATTGTAAGGAAACTTGGCAACAAAGAATATAACCATTTCCACATAACCCATAATAGATCTGAAATAAACATGGAATTAAAATCCACATGCAAGAGAATAGACAACATACCCATAAAATGTGACACAAGATATACCCTGGGAAACCCTCATTGAGGGAAAAAATCCAGCCTCCAAAAGCATCCATCATCATGTATTATTCAGCAAAAAAATACCATTGTCATACAACCATGGAAGCCTTCATGGCCATAGCCACAACCGAGCAAACTATGTGAACAAGCATGAATCCGCACATCTCATGCCATGCTTTCAACCTTCACGAATGCTCCATTGGCTAACCTGTCAAGCCTTGTCTCGCTCGACTCTTGCCTTTTCTCTTCTCCTTGTCACTCTCTCTCTCTCTCTCTATATACAACAACTACCCTTGTGGCTGCTTATATAGTAGCAAGTCCCACAAAACCAGTAAATGGTATTACATAAACCATGTGCTAAAACCATGTGCTACCTAACCCACTGGCCCCACATTTAATATTGGGCATTTAATTCTTTTCCCCAATATTAAATAATTACATGAAATATTTTCACAATGTTACAATACAACTCATCAAGAATATTCCATGGGAATCTTTACATGTTTCATGTCCATCTAGGTACAACATTACATAATAAAATAAAATAATAAAATAACAATATTATGCAATGTGTGCAACACCCATTATCTCAACATTAATATCTCTTTTCTTTTAATTTTCTCTCATTAAAAAATTTATTTACTTAAATTGACTAATAATTAATTACACTTCTTCTACTATTAACTAATCTTAATTAAATTTGATTTAATTAGATTAGATAATAAATCATATAAATGCATATTAGTAAGATTCTACTTTTATTCAAACCCAAACCCAAATCAATTTCCAAATTTTGATTATAAATGTCTTAGATCTATGTTGATTTAGTTTTTAATTCATTCCATGCTCTGATAGATTATTTTTGTGAAGTTTAAGCACAAAGAACTCTTGGTTATGGAAAATGGTGGAATGATTGTCATTGAATAAAACAGTCCCAGTACGAGGGCCATATCTCCCTAATGAACTGTTGGATCGAGCCAAATTTGAAATATATTAAAGAGGGCCAAGTTGCACCAAATTTTGCTGGAGCGATTGAATAAATTTGGTCTAGATAAAAAGTTATGTATGTCTGAGTTTGGGTCTATGTAAGGGGCAGCAACAGGGCAGTTTGTGATGAATTTCCTTTATAAATAAAACTAGGGTTTCCTAATGTTTCTTTGCAACCAAATAAAAATTTAAATATCTAGATTCCAATTTGAAGATTGAAGATTCATTCATGGAGCATATTCAGACACATATAACAGACACGATGAAGATAGGAAGAAAAAGAGTGCAAATGGAATATGCGAAAATCACGAGTGCACCTGGATACTGATGCTAATTTGCTATCCCTCAGAAGTCCATAGAAAAATCCCTTCCTTCTCCAACATTCACCATTCCTCCAAGAATCAACCAACTGAAACCCTCAAGTGACTAGAGGTGCTTGTAGAAGCATATGAGCATGTAGAAGCATATGAGCTTCTCAAATGCATGTAAGCTTCTTGTCCATACACACTAGGAGAGCCTCTATTTAAAGCCCTCTAAGATGCATCTAGAATGTGTCTAGAAAGAACTAGGAGATAAGCATGACAACTAAGCCCGAGTCTTTTCCAACCTTCTAGATGAGTCACAAGGTTGTAGACACCATGTGCTTAATTTGTGCGCTAACTCCTGTGTTGTTGACAACACGTGCATAATTAGAGTGCAAACTCTTGTGTTGTCAACATGACAACACGCAAGAGCTCACATACTCCTATGGGAATAAATATTAAAATAATGCACATTAATTTAATTGATTTTCACTTTATTTATTTATTTATTTATTTAAATTAATTTATTAATTTTACATCTCATGCACTCACTTTAATAAATCCACTTGTTTAATCTTAATATATTTATATTTTAATCAGATGCACACATCATGCAATCTAGAATCTTTTAATAATTTTAATATCTTTTCCACTTTTAAATTCATTTTCGAAACTTAATTGCTAAAATATTTATTAACTTAAATAAATATTATCACATTCCAAGTTTTAAAATTATAAGTTTTATCTTCAAATTCAATTATTGTATTCAATTAATTGAGAAATTAATTAAATTAAATAAATATTAAAATATCATATTAATTTTCCATTTAATTAAACCATTAATTAAACCTTTTAACTAAACCATTAATTAAATCTTTTAATTAGGCTTAATTAATAGAAAATACACTAAAGACTCATAAAGTAAAATACAAAAACCCATCATAGCAAAAATACATACAAAATCAAACCAAGGGTTGATATCATGAATTACGTCATCCAATGTATTCGAAGGGTACCCGAATTAGATACTTGTCCTAATTTTCAATTAGGAAAAATGGCTTAAAGGGTTAGAATTTGGACTTGAGAATTTATCTCCCCTCTCTTACCATTGAGATAATGTGATAGGGTACGCTCATCCTGGCAATTCAGGGAAGTCAATACTGGGTACCTGCAACATGCATAAAAACCATGCATGTACATACACAATATATACTAAGCTAAACGGGCAATGGCAAGAAGTGGTTCATCGTGTACATCCTGACTAGTAGGTGACTACGAATCCCTTCCTTAACCACATTAGAAATGCCATACAGAAAGGAAACAAACACACACACCATACACATGCAAGTATGGGTAAGTATCCACAAGAGAACACATACAGAATAAACCATCTATCTAATCATCATCAATAACTGGAAATAATGTTATAACCATCATGCATACATGAAATATAAAGTACCAAGTAATTTCATCATATAATAAACTGAATCTGAAACAATATCTGATAATCTCAAAATAATGCCACTATTAATCATCAACACAAAAATAGTCTAATAGAGTTCAAAAATGATAACAAAAATGTGACCTAGGGGTAGGCACTACAAAAAATCCTACTATTATGGCATTCCATGAGACCACATTTCTTCGAAGCATCTCGTTTGACAGATCACATTCTACGTCTAGGCTTTGAAGTTTACATACATGTCTACCAGGGTTGTTGTAGTGATAACATCTAATAAAATTCTTTTACCATTTATGGATTGATGGGAGTCAATAGCTTATTCTATATTTGTAAAAATGGATTCAATGATTCAAAAGAGGGAAAAAAAAGGACAACCATAAAATAAATCATGACATTTGATTTTTACAAATGAAAAGATTGCACTACATATCACATATTTGCAGAGTCCACATCGTAGTACACAGGGCTTTCTCTATTGCAAATCTCACACCGCATCCTGATTTTCCTCTCCAGCATCATTGAAATAGAGCTTCTGTGCTCCCATATTTTCGCTATATAGAGTGTTGTCTAATGACTTGTAGGGTAAAAGAAGATGGATATAAGCCTCTTTTCTCATGGATTTTTGGTTCAAAGGGGATCTATAGGACGAATGTAAGGCCTAAAGAAGAAGAGATTGGATCAGCCTACTTAGAGATTATTGTAGGAAAGGGGGTTTACGGATGAATTTGAAGGTGTAAAGATGAAGAAATTGGGCATCCTTGTCAAGTGTCGATTTGTGAATACTATTAGCTGTAGGAGCTAAACTAACCTGAATGTCAATAAAAACAACCAATTTTTCCATACCAAGAGCATCAGCAACATCGAGAACAAAATCAACAAGAACAAAATACATATCAGGATGAGCAATAGCAACAACAACATTGATATGAATATAAGGAAGAAAAGCCAAAATCATGCCAATATCAACATGAACATGAATTAAATAAATAAAATAAAGAGCATCAAGAGGCAAATTCAAACCTTCATCAGCCAAAGCAAGATCAAAGTTTGTACAATGACGGGCAAGGAGAACATCAACACCAACACCAAGATCAGCAAGGGAAACATCATAATTTAAGAGTAAGGGACATGTGATATTTAAGGTCCTCTCATTGGTGAATGATTAGAAAAATATGTTGTACTTTCTCCAAGAGCTGGGTTAGTCTCTTGTTACTTCCTATAGGGCCATTCCTTCTATTTTTCACCAATGGTTGAGTCAATTTCTTTTGCACTTTCTATAATTTTATTCATGTCATCATTTAATAAGTAGTAGATATTTTTCATAGCATGTCAAATTATGATAATTCTATCGAGAGTCATCTATTTAGTTTTACTCATTGACTCATGTTTCACAAGTAGTGGATCACCAAAACCCATGTCTCATGAGAATGAATAGAACTCTTATTACCCATTACCTATAGGAAATTCTTAGAGGGGATGCACAAGGACTTCTAGCTAGGAGGTCACTCATATATCCAAGTGCTAGTACCCTAGCTCAAGCATGCTTACATACAAAGTTTCTTCCATAGTTAAGCTGGCTCTTCTTACAACCCCATTTGGAAAACATTTAGGAAGTGTATGAAAAAAGTATTATTGGGCTATATTTGTGACTATAAGAGATTTTTTAACTTTTATTTGGCATCCATATTTGTTGGTGTTGAATCTATTGTGATTTTCAGTCAATAGATAAACCTAAACCATAGATTAGAACGGAAACAAAATTACATAACCTTCAAACTTTCTAAAATATCCTAAATAAGTGAAAATAGTCTTGTAGATAGAAGACATTGAATTATACTTTGAATTAGATAAACTTAATATGGCTTTGAAAAGCACCTTATGCTAATTTTGATTGAGTCACAAATACATACACAATTTGTTACCTAGCTTGAGAATTTGAAATAAATAATAACTGTCTTTGGTTGGATCTCCTCTTTGGTTAGACATTTAATCCCATTGACTTCTATCTCCACCTCTATGACTGACTTCACCTCTTTTAGACGTAGCTTTATCCTTTGGTAAGCTTGTTCCATTTAGAATCTTTGATCTCTCTTTTATGAGATGAGATTCACCTCTTTTTAGAGTTGGCATCGTCATCCTTTCAACTTGGATGAATTAACTCTTTTGAGGTGGCATTTGCCTTGGCAACAAGTTTCACTTCATTGTTATTGAAAACACTTAGATAATTTGATTGGGACAACTTCATGGGTCCATGCTTTCCCTCCTAATGGTTGCTATCTTCAGCTTCTGAATCTAAGCAGTTCTTTTTATCTGGTTTAGGTTGCTTTATTGAAGGCTTCATCTTTAAAAAAAATTTGAGATGATGGAGGAAATTATTTTATTCAATCAAGTTTTAGTACAGCATTTGAGTGATTTGAATCTTTAGACACTTAAATAGGCATTATTTGAGTGATTGGAATCTTGAAACACTTAAAGTGGAATCTTGAAACACTTAAATGATTTATTATTATTTCACGCACTGACACTCATTTCAAGATAATATAGAAGCATCTAGCAGTAGTCCAACATGTCCTCCCCATTATGATTTATGTGGGGAGTTTGTATCTGATGTGGTGTGATGAAACTAAATTCAGATTTAGATTCATGTGCCTTATTTTTATCAAATTCCTATTTTTATGTTGTTTGTTGACTAAGGTTCAATAAATGTCAACATTAGGTGTAATGAACACTTTTAGCACCCACCTAAGCATAAGGAAGGGGAAATATTTGATCCTTTGGCAACTCCATATGGTAAAAAGTGAATATTTCAAATGATTTTGTTTCATAGTTTTCAATAGATGTGATTTTTTAATGGGGTTTGATGCTTTTATTTAATGCAAAGGTTTATTTTCTTTACATAAACTGCATAATCATTTGCATCTTTTTTATGAGAAGTTAGCACAAGAAACATTATTTGTCTGTGGCCAAAGTGCTCCAAATTATATTTTATAAGAGACTATCACTACAATAATTTAGAGAAGTGTAATTGACATTAAATATAATTTCAAAATGCTTGAACAGAAGAATCTAAAATTGTTGAATTGTTATTGATAAAGATTTAGATTATTATTTTTCATAATAGCTAAAATTTGTGTTCTTTGAGAAGAGTATATCACATTACCATGACTATGATCATGGTAGATCTAATGTTGTGAAGACAAATTTGTCATTTTTTTGCATTATTCTTTAAAGGGTACTAGCTCAATGGAAGAACGCCTACTGTATAAGTAGGAGGATGGTGGTTCAATTCCATCGTGCCTTAATATGACTAAATTAATGATTAAATAAACTACCAAATAAAATATCAAATATATTACCAAATATACTACCATATATACTATGAAATAAACTACCAAATATAGTATCATATATACTACCCAAAAAACTACCAAATATATTACCCAAAAAACTACCAAATATACTACCAAAATTACCAAATAAACTGCCATTTAAACTACCAAGTAACAAAAATCAATGACTAAATCAATGACCTAATCAATGATTAAAATAGTTTAGTCATAAATTTAGTTGGGAGATAGATGTCTGGCAATAAACTACCATTGGTCACATGATCAAAATTAGTCACATATCTACAAATTTTAGTAGTTTATTTAGTAAAATATTGTTATTTTTTTACTAGTGTTATTTTCTCTACACTTAAATGCACATATCTCTAAAGTGAGAGTCCTCTTTTTCCTCTTTCCACTTTCTTCTTGGACACTCCTCTTTTCTCATTGGTGGAATTTTGTCTCACATGGATCAAACTCTATTATCCCATATTGGTTGTGAGAAGCCTCCTACGACCACATTTTCCTTTATAAGGGAGAGCCCTCTCCTCATTTTAGACATCCACAGTTGATCCATGATTATACATCCATTATTATGCTATTGTTATGTTGCAGGTTTGGACATCCATTATTATGCTACTGTTATGCTATAGGTTTGAAGAGTGATTTTTGAAGAAGGAGTTTGAATACTAAAGATTTTTGTGGAGAACTTCTTCTTCTTGTCTTATTCTCTCTTGCATTCATAGCTTCCATCATGAGTTTTCATCCTTGCATTTGCATATTAGCTTAGATCCATATTTGTTTTCATAGATTAGTATTGCATTGTTATTACATTTCCTTTCTTGCATTTTTTTGCATTGTTATCATTTAGATTAGTTTTAATCTCCATTTGCATGCATATTGGATCCTTGAATCTCTAGTTTCATGGTGAACTTGCATGGGTATAAACTAGGTTAAATTGAGGGCCTCCATTGCAAACCCTTGCACTCCATGAATAGAGAGCTATGAGCCACCATTCAAGACCTCATTTTTGAGAAATCTTGGATATAATGACTCATAGAAGTGTGCCCACATTTTAGGCATACAAAAATAGGTAGATCTCTTGAGTTGACTCACTTGTAACTAGTAATGGTGAAGCCTTGCACATAGATATGAAAAGGAAATATAGTCAGCAAAGAAAATATTATGCCTAATGTCTTTTTGTAAATTAGAAACAAAAATGTGTTGAATATCATGATTAGGCACATTATAAGAAATCTAGACATAAAAATGTTTAAATCTACCATTAAATTTAGTAACTTTCTCTTTAACATTCTGCTTATAATGCATGAAATTAGTTAAAGAAACTTTTCGAGCAATATTATTCTAAAATTCTTGAATGAAAGCATTAGCAAGAATTCGAAAAGAATCAATAGAATAATAAGGTAGAGATAAATGCCATTGCAATAATATATCCCTAAAAGTGTGTAGAAATAACTTAGCCATAATCCTATAGTCATGAGAAAGATCACTAAATATAGCTTGGAAAACTTTAACATTAATAACAAGATCACCCATACCATTATAATTCTCAAGATGGGGTACCTCAACATGTGCAATAATAACAACACGAAGAATATCTAAGGAAAGGCGGTTCGCCACATCACATGTAGGAATATTGTACTTAGATTGGGTTAAATAAGAAAGTTGTTGTGGTAAAGAGAATATTGTTTGAACCAAGGTACTAATGGTAGGATCATAATCAACACTAGTAGCCTTATGTATCCTAGATTGATTTGGAAAGGTGTTATAAGAAGAAGGAATATGTAAGGATGTTGGTGGAAAATTAGAAGAAACAGGTAAAGTGTTTGAATAAGTAAAAGGAAACATATTATACAAAGGTAATGAAGAAGGAATGTAAGTAGGAGGAACACTCATGGGAAGTGAAAGAAGAGGAAGACTAACATTTAAAGGAGTGAAAACATTTGTAGAATTATTCATAAGAGGTGGAGCATATGTAGCTATGTTGGGAAGAGTGATAGAAATCATGATAGAAGGTTCAACAATGGTGGAAGAAGGAGGGTATCCTAACTCTTAAGTCCATTCTATCAAAGACTTAACATGAGTTTAATAAGGTGAGATATATGATGCAAGATAGAAATTTTATTATCATCGTTATTAATTTGAGCTTCTTAAAAGCTTCAACAACAACAATGCTACTGGGATTTTAATTTTCTTGAGCAAAATAAATTTTCAATTTATCGAATTCACTAGAAATCTTATCAACTTATGAAGGAAGAACTCTTTAAGCATCATCCTCATCATGAGATGAGTGAGAAGAGTTATGCTTCATGATAGGATTAAGATCATGAGAAAAAATGTGAGAATAATAAAATGAACCCATGAGTCTATGGCTTCACCTAGTGGGAATTATATAGGTAGGGCCACATGTGATTAGGTTCATAAAAGGGGAGATCACAAAAGGAAACTCTAATGAGATCTAACCAAAGTAAAGAATACATAACATAAGAGGAAAGGATATGCAAAATAATCCAATGACAAAAAGATAAGGGGTTCACATTGGCTAAAATAATCTAACACCCAAAGAAGTGGGTTCATGTTGGCTAGAATAATCTAACACCAAAAGAAGGGGGGTCACATTGAGTTCACCAAAATGTTTAGTGGTGAAATGGAAGTACAATAAGATTTAGGCCTCCACTTCATGGGGAACTAGGCCATTCAAATATGCGTATGTGAGGGAAAGAGGGAAACTTCCAAGTATGGTTCCACTTATGATCTGAATTAAATTAGCTAGGACCCAAAGGAAGAAGAGTGCTAATACTAAATCCAGATTGTAAAGAGGAGTACAATACAAATAAATACACTCTCTTAGACCCTTGATAGGATAATGTGAATGTGAAATTGAACTAATTACTTAGGAAATGTAAATCTAGATGCTATCTGAAGATAATTAGCCCAATTAAGATGTAGATCTAGGGTAAAGATATAAAATAAAATGAAATATAAAAAGCTCACCTTGAAATGTGTATAGGAAGGTGTTTTTTTCACTCAATAACTTTTAGATACGAATCTTTTCTAAAATTTCATCTACGAATCCTAGAATAGAACAACAAAAGAAACAAAACCCATAAATCTCCTTGGAATCCAAGAATAAAGGACTAGGTCGACATGGAATGACATCCTACAACTAGGTTAATGTATTATGTTGCTCTAAAACTAACTATTCTAGAAAGCTCGTGAACCGTAAGTTCAAAATTTTCAATTCTTTTTTCTCCCAATCTGCAAATCAACATAGAAAACAAAGCTTTAGGGGTTGGGGTTTGATGAGGGCTTGCCTTGGTCAAGCTCCAGGTTAAGGAATTAACTATAAATGAGAAATGTAAATGTAAATGACTTTAAAGAACAAGATAAATTTTAGGATTTACCTTTCCCATAGGTAAGTAATGTGTATGTAATGTAGATATGGAATTAGGAATGTAGGATACCTCCATACTTTGCAATGCATCTATCATAACTTTTTCATGGTGCCATGGATATGGAAGTATATCAATGAATAGTATAAATGCTTCAATGTAGATCTCCTCCCTTAATGGCCAACAATATGCTATACCTTGAAGAGGAAATTCTCACGAAGGATTCTCCAATGCTAGATAAAATCTCCTTGCTTGAATGCTTTAAAAATGTTTGAATTCTTGAACTCCTTCAATGCAAAAGGAAAAAAATATTCACTAGAGAGAAAAGCTAAAAAATGAATGATCTTGAATGTGCATGATATCACTTGATTATAAAAGGAAGCCTCCAAGTCACTTTATATATGAGTTTTCAAATAGGAAAACAATTAACAAAGAGTGCCCAACTTTCATGAAGTCAAGTCAGTGCACAGCTAGATACTATGCATTCATTTCCTTTCATGATCGGCAAGACCTTCGTTTTGTTACGCATTTGTCGTGTCATCCTTCTCCAGCGTAGGCGAGACGCTTGGGAAAAGGCTCAAGTCGAGTTATGGTCTCGATCAAAACGTCATGCATGTGTCATATCATGTCAGAACTGAGGAGCAATTTGTACAAGTTGGGGATGTGATTTGAAATGTCTTTGTTTGAACTCCAATTTTTTGACCGCATTGTTATGACTCAAAGTCAAGTCAGTGCCTATTTTCATCGAGTGAAGGCTATGCCCACATGCTTCTGTCTGTTCTTGTACAATGTATCATTTGTTCTGACCCAAATTTTCTTTCATGATCGACAAGACGTTTGTTTTGTTTTTTTATGCATTTGTCGTGTCATCCTTCTCCAGCGTAGGCCAGACGCTTGAGAAAAGCTCAAGTCAAGTCATATTTATCAGTATCTGCTATAATTTTCTTTGTGCCCGCAATAAGATTAATTAGATCACCATCATAGTTAGCTGCCTGGAAACGCCTTAAGGATTCATTCCTTTTATATGCTTTCAAAACCACTATGTGATTTAAATCCTATGCTACCAAACCTCAGTTAAGTCTAGCTAGTTATGAGTTCTCTTGTGCCATTAAAAATTATCTAGACTTATCTACCAAACCTCAATCAAGTTTAGATGATTATGAGTTCTCCTCTACCTTTAAAAAGTATCTAGACTTACCTGCTAGTTTCTCTTTTTCAAGGTCTACATCTTTTAGGGGAGAGAATCCAATAGTTGAGCGGGGTCCAATAGTCGATCACCTTATTGTGAACATAGAGTCCAATCTTCCAACATATTTTTACTATATATTGTAATTAATTGATCTATTTGTAAATATAAAAAATTCTAAATATTGATAAAAAATATACCAATATTTGAACACATGTAAACTTATAAATGTTATAGAAAAAATAAATAAATGAATTCATTAATGAGTGAAATAAATAACTTTTTGTTTCAAACAAAATATCATAGCTATCTAATATGTGTGAGATTGTGAGAAAAAATTAGTGTTCAACTAATGGTCCCTTTGTGTTGGATATATGTTGTATTTTATATAATAATGTGTTATTTTTATAACAACAAATAATTTTTTTGTGTTAAAGTATGTGTCTTTTTGTGTTATTTATAAAAGTTATATATAACAAATATTTATGATTAATAATAACTATTTGGTCCATTTAAGTTGCATAAATGTTACATTCCATATAGTTATACAATATTCTATTAACAACAAGTGATCATTTTAAATTCAATTAGTAGAGATTTTTAGATTAAGCTTTGGTCAAATGTTCAAAAAGTCATTTTTTAGACACATTTCACTAGGTGCACTATTTTAACGAGTTGTGTGATGAGTCACACCTTCAAACCTTAGTTGTGCATAGTTCAATGTCCATTTTACATTTAAAAAAAAAAATGAAAGTCTTACGACATCCCATGTAGCGGCTACATATTGACGAAGTTAGCTATCACGACTACTGGTTCCTCTCCCCTACTCCAATACATCAATTGTCTTCATCTTATAGATCCAAAGACCTCTTGAGAGAGAAAGTAATTAATAACTCCTTTAATAATATGCCAGTATTTCATGATGGACCTATCTTTGATCAAGATGAGAATGATAAAAATGGTCCTAAATATACTTTTGAGAGAACTTTTACTCCTTTGGGATATTCATATGACATGGTGCTTGAGACCTTGGTTGCAAAAAAGATCATTACTTTACCATATGAATTTTCTACACCTTATGAACTTGAGGTAAAGCCTTATTGGTGGAGAGATGATCATTATTATGGCTATCATACATGCAAAGGTCATAAAATTGAAGATTGTATTACATTTAAACGTATAATTCAAGATCTTATTGATGAAAGAATCATTGATGTTGAAATTATTAAAGACCTATGTAATGAAGATGCTCCTCTTGAGAAATATCATGTTGATGAACCTATGTCTAGTGATGGTTTCCTTGATACCTCCATTTCTTCCAATACTTATGCATCTCCCAAAGCTTCAAAGCTATCCAACATTCTTCCATCAAAAAAAGGTCCTAATTCTTATCATGCAGTTCCTTATAGTTATCATCAAGGGCTACCTCTTAAAGAAACCCAAGCTAATCTGCACTTTGATGGAAACCCTTTTCATGCTTCTAAGACTAAACATCCTCAACCTTCATGTGATGCTATGTCTACTATGCCCAATTTAGCTAGTCCTTCATTACCCCTTCAAGATCCTATTATGCAAACCTCATATACTCCCTTGTCCTTAGAAGTGGATCCATGTCAAGAGGACTCTCAAAAAGATAAAATTAAAAATGTCAAGAAAGATCAAGATGTCACTCATCCATATCCTATGTCTTATCCACCTCCTAAGTATAATGAAGACACTACTTCCACTATTTCCCTTGAACTTACTGAAAATTGTGAACAAAGTTCTATGCCTATTTCATCCAGAGAAACTTGTCAAGATCAAAGAATCCCTTCTTGTTCTATTTCTCCATATTCACTTCAAAACTATGCTCAATCTTCAAATGCTCCTATCAAAGGTGTTTCTCCTATTAAAGATACTCATGAGTCTATTGATGGCCTTGATCACATTTCTCACTCTAAAGATGCTAATATCCCTATTCACTATCCCTTTGTATCTTCTAACTCTATCCTTGGTCCTTATCTGTCAAAGCTAAAGCCTTCAAACCTTCCATCTGTATTGGGACCTTATGTTCCTTCATTTCCTAGCTCTCCTATCATACCTTGAGATCAACAAAGATACTCATCCTTGATGAATTCTCATTCATCTATCCATATGAACCACTCATATAATCCTTATTCATCCACAAATCCCAAGTCTTTTGGAAGCAATTTGGATGATCAATTTAAGAACAAACACAAGAATCCATTGAAAAATGAATATCTCTATGTCTCATCTAATTGACATGTGAATGAAAAGAAAGAACAATTATTCAAGAGACCACAAAGGTCTACTACCCAAAGAGCTAAATCAAAGAAAATATGGGTTCCTAAATCCATCATTGAAGAAATGCATTTTAAAGCATCCAAAGGAAAAGAAAAATCTAAAGCTATATGGATTCCCAAGTCTCTTTTGAAAGACTTGAATATTGAAAATACTTCAAAGTTGACATTCAAGCTTCCAAAGGCTTCTACTCCATCTTCTTCCAAAAATCTTCCAAAGAAGCTTCCAAAGACTTCCACTCCATCTTCTTCCAAAAAGCTTCCTAAGAAGCTTCCAAATATTTCCACTCCATCTCCTTCCAAAAGTCTCTGACTTCCTCATACATCTAAACCTGAAGCTGTTTCCTCCATGATTGCTCCATCATTTTACAACCCTTCAAGTTGTGTGTCGATGTTGATCTTGCCTACTTTCTCACCTACCCTTACACAATATTTTCAAGCCTACACTTACCTACTATCTATATTCCTTCTATCTTTCCAAAGCATAAAAACTTGTCCTCCATATACATTATCTACCATCTCCTTTCCATCACCCTATTAGCATCTTTGAGCATACCTTTCTATGGTCTTGGCTTATCATGACTCATCTTTCCTATAGGAGAACTATTTAAATTGAAATAACTTGAGCTCTTTCTAAAAATTTGAAAAGAAAAAAATGAAAATTTTGAAAATGTGCCTTGGTGAAAACTTGGTAATCAGGCACCTTGGTAGCAAAAGTAAAGAGAAATAAATTTTTCCTATGGTGAAAACCATTCCCTTGTGGCACCTTGGATAAGTACCATGATGAAAACTTGACAATCAGGCATCATGCATAGTTCTTCTACATCTTTCATCCATTCCATCTTCTCTATTTGATCTTGACAATGTTGACCTATACATGAACATTTGGCTATCTTGTGAGCTATCTTATGATGATCTTGTTTTCATTCCTTTCATGTTTAGCCTTAATATCTATTTTCCTCCATTCATTCTAGCCTTTCACTATCATTTTCCTATTTGTCCCTTTGGTATTGATCTAATAAAAAGAGTAAAATATGATGCTATGAAGCCTCTTGACATGTCTACTTTTTTGGATTGCATCTTTCCCACTTTGACATTATGCTTTCATGAATTATCCTATTTTGGCCTTTCATTTCTTGTCCAAATGTGCTTTACATGACAATTTTTCCCTAGCTTGGGTACTTTTGAGGGGTCAGTCCTTGAAGATCACTTTCACTTGCTTCATACGCTCTATGCTGCTCCATCATGTCCTCAACCTTGCTTGACATTGGGACTGCATGATGTGATCTTGCTTGAGAGTTTGGTCCTTGTTTTTGTCTTAGGGTATTGTATATCTTTGTATATATTTATTGATCTTGAAAAAATACAAAAAAAAATGATATATTTCAAAAATTTAAAAAAATGATATATTGTGAAAATTCTAAAAATTGGAAAATATCCTAAAAAATGATCATCTTAGTGAAAACCTAGCAATAGGCACTTTAATGTATCTCCAAAAAAAATTATATATTCCAAAAACAAAAAACAAAATCCAAGTGATGAAAACCTAGAAACAGGCACTACTTGAGGCCTTTGCACCCCTATTTCTTAGTGTATGTCCTCGACACTTGGCCTTTCTCCATCATGTCTTGTCCTTGTTGCCTTGGTTTGGAATTGGTCTTTGTCTAGGTGACCTAATTGTGCTAGTTTTGGTCTCTTGGATGCATTAGTCTTTGGGACACCTCGCAAATAGTATTTTTCAACACCACCCTGATTGTATTTTTCTCAATACAACCCCTAACATCGAGTTTTTTTCAACACTTATCGGTTTGGTCTTACCCAATTTCATCATGTGATCTTCTTTGCTTATAAGCATTTGATCCTTATCCTTAGAACTCAGTATCAGTTAACACGCTTAAATATTTTTAACACAAACACTCAATGCTTAACTTATGTCATAACCATTTTCTTTGTGTGCTGACTATTATTGATTTTTGTTGAGTGTCCTTGTCTAATAAGTCTCTCTAGGGTGCATAACTAGAGGACTTGGGGCATGGGGCATGTTTTTATTTGTTTTCTACTTGTGAGTGTGGTCTTGAAACTCTAGAGTGTCTCTTGCTGTCCTCTTGAAACACTTAGGAGATTCCAGGCATCATCCTTGACTATTTTTGCATAATCGTTCTTACGGTCATCCTGGCATCTATGCCTTGATGCGAGCATGGTTTTGCTACATTAAATTGGGTAAGCTAACATTGAAGTCATCTTGACCTTTGTGTCTTTGATGCTTATGTTAGAATCTTTCCACACTCCAATCTGATATAAATCACATTCATATCTTCATAGTTGCGCTTGTGACTAGTGATGATTGCGTGATTTTGTGATGTCCATTAATAATGACCCAATGATAAAAATAAGTTCTTTTACATTCTCTAATGAGTGATGAACACAAAATCCTATGCAACAGTTTCTCTTTTGCAAGCACACCTTTGCATTTTCATGTAGCTTGCATTATTAGACTTCATATTAATTTGCATTTTTAGGCTACATTATGAGTTTGAGAGGGTTCTCTCTTCATCTTTATTGAGGACTTTTAATCAATTGTGGTCATGTTTTGATCTTCATTTTCTTATTTTCTTTCATCATCTCAATCAAAATTTCTATCTTAAATAGTTGACTAATTTTGGGGCATTTTCTTTTCTTCTTTCTGTTTCTTTTTATCTCTTCCAAACTTCTATCTTCCATTTGCTTTTACCCCACTTCTTTTCTTCTAATTCAACTTTGGGGCATAATATTTCATGCTTGATGATCTACCTTGGTTCTCTAATTCTTATATATTTTATCTTACATCAAGAACTTTATCTTTTGTTTAATTTGATCACATATATCAATTTTTTGTTTCTCCTCTATCTCATTTCAATTTCAATCATGAGGGGGCAATACCTATCAACTTCAATCCTTGATTTAGTTTTATCAAATTTATCTTCAATTTTTTCAAGTCAAAATTTATTTGTAGTCTTTGTCCTGATGTGTTCCTAAATCGACCACACATCTGGGTTGTTTTGTGATCCCAAATTGATCTCACACTTCAATTTCTTTCTTTGACTACATGTGTTCCCAAATCAATCACACATTAGTCAAAGAGGAGAAAATTTATGCACCCTAAAATGGTCGTCTAGACTATGGACCCCCATTATTCAATTTATCAATTTATCAAATTTCTTGAATCAATGGTTTGCAATATTTTATTAAATCAATTATCTTGATCAAATTTGATTGTTTATTTTTCTAAGCTTGATCATTTTATCCTAAGTATTATTTAATTAAAAGAAAAACCCTCTTTTAATTAAATAATTTATCCACATTTAATTAATTAAGAGAAAACCCCCTCTTTTAATTTAATTAAATATTTCCTATTTAATTAAAAGAAATTGCTCCCTTTTAATTAAATAAAATTCCCACTTAAATAACTCTTTGTGATGAAAAAGGAAATTGAATAAATAAAAATTAAACCCACTTGAAAAAGGAAATTAAATAAAATAAAAAATTAAATAAATCTTTTTTTACACTAGTAGAATTTTGACAAATAAATGACTATGCGACTAAGACATTTAGTCACAAGACTAAAATTTTTAGTCACATAACTAAAAATGATCAAATTTTAGTTATATCATAGTAATTTGTAAGTATAATTGACTAAATAAATGACTAATTTGGTCATCAAGTAAAATCATGAGCTTAGAAAAAGATCAGTGACTAAAATAAATGACTAAGTAATTGGTCACTAATAATTAGTCACCCAAATAAATTACTTGATGATCAATAATTTATTTATTTTTTGGTATTACTACATTCTTTGAAGTTTTCTATAACTTTTATTATTCATTGATGTGGTTTTTGTCATATCATTACATAATTATCAATTAACTTTCTTGAATGTCCTCTCAACTGATATTGAACTAGAAATAAAGGTTTTTTTTCCCCCTAGAATAAGAAAAGAACTATTTTTTTCCTACATTACTTCATTTTCTAAATTTTTTTTTTTTACATGAAGCACAATGCACTTATCAAAAAAAGTACTTGGAATGAATCTAAGTTAACATGAATATTGACTACATCAGTATACAACCTTCACATTTCCAATTTGATAGAATTCAGTAGTTTAAAATGTTTTGATAGATGGTGGTATCTATGTTTTGAAGACCCCAAATATAAACAAATCATTTGTTTTATCTGTTGCTAGCCAAAAAAAAATGTTGAATTGACCAAGTGATTGAGACTATGAAATTCGACCAAATGCAACTACATCCCTGATAATAGTAGTATATAAGGTAATAAAAACATCTATGTGCAGATTTGGGAGCATTTTCAAAGATGTTCATTAGCATCCCATACTTCAATACTTGTCATTGTTTCTCTAATCATACATTAACAATCCTCTATTACACAATAGGGAGATGGTTTGTTGTAGCGTCTCCTTTCTAAAACTAGTTTGACTAATATTTTTTTTTTTAAATAACTAAATAAATTTATATATAACTATATATATTATATTTATAATTATTTATCAAATATAAATATAATACCAATAAGATATATCTTATTAAAATATAATATAAATATCTATCACATATTATATTTATAACATATTAAAATAAAATTATTAATTCGTGCGGAAGAGAGGAAACTCATGGAATCATTTTGCACCAATATAAGTTTAAATGGATCAATGAGACTTTGAAATTTTTAGATCATAATACTTATATGAAATGTAAAAAGTATGTTTTAGGGACCGGGAGTCGCAACTTGGAGGAAAGCGGCCCTTCATTGACCAATATTAGCATCAGTATTGAATATGGGAAGGAAGGAGAACACAAAATAGGAATGAATAGAAAAGAGGAGGATACAAATACACTTTTTTAACAAATAGGGTAGATATGAGAGAGAGGATGATCACTAATTAGTGTTGCGATTAATTGGGCACATCGGAGAAACAATGCATACTTACCATCTACAGTTCAGATATTTTGGCATCGAATCACAATACACATGTGTTAGGATCAATACCATGACTGACTTCAAAGAAATATATTGTGACATGCACATGAAAAATCATGTGCATATATCAAATGTTAAGCATAATGATTATAGGGATCATCATCTTCATTTATCTAAGTGGAGGACATTGAGACACGAAGATCTCAGTAATTTAGTGAAGGAAATGAAGTCCAATCAGCATTGAACAAGAGGGAGGAGTTATTAAAAATAATTATCGACGATGGTCACAAGGGGTATTCCTCACCTGTGTATCCAATCGGCAAAAAAAGCCACATTTAATCAGAAACCAGCCTTCAAGCAGGTATTACAGAAGGTAAATTGTCATTGTTCATATGTGTTGTGTAAGATCTTGTTGTTAAGAAGTTTTCTTGCATATATTTTCTACCCAAACTCATATCTTACACATATGTTCCTTCATTTTAGCAAAAAAAATTGTATGTATGTGTAAATGCATATCTAATTATTGCAATTTATTAATATATTCATTGTGTATTTCATTGACTCAAAAGTTCTAGGATGTATCTTTTTCAATCAATCTTGGCATTCTATGAGATGATATCCCCTTTGGCATTATCAAACAGTTTACGTGCTTTGTCGATGATTCTAGAATTTTTATGATCACTAAGCTTTCAATGAGGTATTCTCTAAAACAACTCACCCTCTTCAAGATATTGTATTCTTTTGAGGGGTTTATAACTAAGCACGGGCATCCCTACTACAAAGCCTCCTCCTGCTATACGATTCCTTTAGGGCAAGAACTTCCTTAGGAGAGCTTAATCTTTATTTCTTCATTTTAAGAGGCACCCAAACATATTTGATGGCACTAAATGTAAAATGATCATTCTTTCTGAAGAGAAAATGACTAAGAAAACATTGAAAAAAAACCAAGAATCATAGATGCATCACCCATGTTTCCGTAATTCTGATGTAAATGATCTATATCATATCACAAGCATCATATTATGCTCTATTATATATATTTTTGTTTCTCCCATCAATTTTTATTAAAAAATTGCTACTTGTTTTTGGTTGGCTTTTTGTATAGTCTACTAGTGAGCACAAAACTGTAGGTGATTCCCATTCACAATAACAAACAATAGGATGAGAAAATGATATGACAAAGCCCATTATAGAATCATGTTTCTTTAGAATCTACATTTATTGGAACATCTTTTGTAAACAATACATGATAATGTTGGGGTACCAAAACATGAATTTCACCTCCATGAATGTCTGAAGAGCTCAAACTTGTTTCACTAGACAACCTACCAATAATGATTCTATTATTTTCCTCTACTGGAACATCAAGCATATCTAGCCCTTTATGAAGAGGAAAGACTTCTTGTGGAGATGAAGCATATTCAGGTCCTTCTTCAAGAGGAAACACTTTTTTTGAAGTTGAAGTTGGTACACTGAGCATATCAGCTCCTTCCTAAAGAGGAAACACTTGATGTAAAGATGAAGTTGTTACAAAGTCATGCATCTGCTGGAGTGTTATAATATGTGCAGTTGTATACAAAGGAACAACTTTACTAGCATAGATAAGTGAAGCTCTACAAGGTGGGCATGTAGTGTTGTTTGCAAGAAAGTGATCAATGCACTCAAAGTGAAAGGCATGCCATCAGACATGTAACTTTTGCAATCTCTCATTCATCTCATAATCCCCTAAACAAACAAGACGTTTGTAACAAGAACATAGCAATGAGTTCTAATAAAGGATAAAAAAATTCTAGCAGCAAACATCACAATTCTCAACATTAATCATAAAAAAATCTTAATTCTACTTATGAAATCTAGTTGCTTGACATGTTCTTATGGCTCGTTCTTTTAGATGATTGGCATACCTAGGCACAATTACTACAATGAGGCAGGTACATGCCAATTGTAGTAAGTGTCACTGTGGTTGACCTTTTCTTTGCAATACATTGTTCAAGGACATGAAAAAGCCCAGTTCCTTTAACATTCAGATAGGAGAGAATCCTCATGGATTAGTTTTGACCTTGTTTCTCTTTCTTTATTTGAATAGTAAACATCGGATTGTCTTTTAGAATGTTATAATCTTTCTCTATTTGAATTGTATAAATTGTTATATATTTACATGCTTGTTAGATACGACTATTTTTAGTTTTTAACTTAATAAAGCTAAGTTGATGCCCATTTTTTTATGTTTAGAAATGTTTTTCTAGCACATTTGGTAGATTTCATCATATTTGTGAATTTTAGAAGCACAATGTGTGAAATGGAAGCTCCATGAAGATCACGAATGTTTTTCCAACACATTTGGTAGATGTCATATATTTGTGGATTCTACATAATTTTTGAGGCAGCGGCTCCATGAAGTCCACCTACATTGTACCAATTTCTTGTATTGAGGTTGGTGATGAACATTCATTTCCAAAACTTCCTCTCCGGTGTGTATTTGCATTCATATTCACGATATTGTAGATATGAAAGTATTGATTGCTACTAATCATCACTAAAGGTTATAGATTCAGTTGCCTCTTGCAATGGACCACATCTTGGTTCTCATTAAATTGTATCATCTACTCTGGTTCAACATTTACCATGTTGATGGGCTCTTTGTATATTGAGTTGTTTCATAGTCTATAAGACACAAAGGTACTTATGTACAACAAGAACACTCTCCACTCTCTTAGAGGTGAACCTGTCCATTTTAACAAATGTGTGAAGCTATAGGTCAATCGATTTCTCTTAGCAATAAAAAGAGCCATCATATAAGGAAAATGACATGTAGACATGGCTATTTTGGAGGCCCATATAGTAGCCAATAACTATTTGATATCCCATGCTAAAGTGGTCATGTCTATTTAGTATGTGTGATCAATAGTTACAGCCATTGTGCCTACGGTAATTTTGATCCACATTACTCCTATCTTTGATGCTTCATGTAGATGACACATTTTTCGTGAAGGTCAAAATGAGTCCCTTCCTAGCCTCATCAACTTTGGTGGGAATAACTCTACTTGGTCTTTACACCTACCATTATGAGTTCACCATATATATGACCATCTTTAAAGGTTTATTCAGATTATCCCACCTTTGTTGAAAAATGGGTTGAAAATGCTTATAATTGAAAGCTCGAGTGGGATATCTCTTATAAATAATTAACTTCATTTAGCCAAACATATTATCAATACATTCATAGACCTCCCCAAGGCTAGGTTTGTTACAATCTCCACATTTGGTGACAAAAAAACTTGGGGATATAAATAATGTGATATATCTCACATCCAACCAAAACAAACCATTGGACACAATATTGTTTACCCTCTTCCTATGCCCTATCTTAGACTTCCTCTACCCCAACCTCTTCACACTTGTATCACATTCAGGAGTTTTTGGGATTTCCTACTCTTAAGGATAATCTGAAATAGAACAAAGTATGAAACAAATTAGGTCTTAAGTGGTTTGAGGAATTACTTTCCATAAAAGGATTGAAACATCATTGAGAAGGTCGGATCATTGAATTGGGTCTAAACTGGATAGAGGAATTACTTTCCCAAAAAGGATTGAAACACCATTGAGAATGTTTGGTTGTTGTAAGTGAACATTTGCACTAACCTTGTGTTCACCACAAAGTTTGTGATCCATTTGATGTCACATCACTAGGGCTGACTTGCAGCTCCTAAAACATTTTAATATTAATAGGTAATAGTAAATACATATTATTAATAATAAAATGAATTTTATTGATAATAAAATTGACAATAAATTAGTAGATGAATTCTCATCACTATGGATCTATTGATGTTGTCCAAGTATATGAAAATGACTAAATGATAGTGACAAGGTGTGAATTTATTGTTTGTCATACTTCTAAACCTCATCTTAATATAAACTCTTGTTCACATTTTTGAGAATTATTGGTGCACCCTAGCTAGGAGCAAAGACAAAATCCTATCTTGCTTTAGATTTGCATGTTGATTTAGTATCCAAATGGCACACTAGAAGATAGGTTATGAACTAGATTTAATGATTGCTTAATTTTTTCTTGAGGATAAGAAAAAATTGAGTGGGAGAACTATCACATCCTTGAGGCTAAACTGCAGCTCCTAAAATGTTTAAATATTAACACGTAATAATAAATATATTTTAATAATAATATTACTAATAATTTAATGTATTTTTCTCGGTTGACCAAGCTAAGGGCAACAATGATATATGTTAAAGCTAGCCAATCAAATGTGCTATTAGCTGACCATACTTTGCCCTAGATAAGATGCCTATGCATACAATACAACAAATGAAATGGATTATCATCAGAAAATGTTAAATGGTAAGTATAAAAAGGTAGTGATAAGGATGCTTAAAAGAGCAACATTAAATTCTATATAAAAAGAAAAAATGGAAGATAAAGTGAACAATTATGGAGTGGTGAATCATCATTAAGACTACTGCAGCAATTATATTGTGAAGGGCTTCATTCAATTGTAGGAACGGTTATTATTAATTTGAAAGGGCACCATTCTTTCAAGGGAGATCTCTTTTCATAAGAGACATATGACATAAATGGTGATTGTAAATTGTGAGGAGGGGTGATTTTAAAAGATACATAAATATTGTAATTCAACATTGGAGATTATGTAGTTATGAGAGAGGAATAAGTAGAATTATGCATCAAATAAATCATATCTATCTACAATGATCTCATTTAGGCATAGATAATGTGAATGTTGCCTATTAATTGACATGAAGTATCGAGTCTTATAATAAGTGGCATGGTGGGTTCTGATGTAGGAGCATCCTACTTTTTAGTGCCAACATAGGAATATTAAAATATGGTATGAGCATCCATGTGGAAAGGAAATTAGATTCTGAATGTTTATTCTTGTGGAAAGATAAGTGTATAAGATGAAGATGAGGGACTAGAATGGTAGGAATCTTCATAACATTGATAAGTAAAGGGGAAATAAAGGGGAAATGGGTCATGTTAAAGTGTTTCAACATTTTGTGATACTACAGAGAGTGAAAAAAATATCTAAAGGAAAAGAGAGCAATGCTGAAGAAAAATAAATGAGAAGGACAAAATAGGAAGAGGTCATGAGTGGCAATGAGAAGTAAAATAATTAGTCATAACTGTACCATCATTTAAAATAGTAATGATCAGAACCCTGAAAGGAGAGAGGTAAAATTTCCATATGAGAGAAATAAGCATGAATCCTAACACAATATGAGTAGTGACCTAGACTGCATATATCATACAATTCTTCATTCTTTGAAAGATGGTGCAATTTTTTCAAATAGCATTAGTAATGACATTAAAAATTGACTAGGTAAGAATAATATCAAATGCACTTCTAGCGGTATTAGTTGCATTGGCCACATCAATTGAAATGTTGGCCTTTTTCAATACTAGAGAATCAATTACACAATCTCTAGTCATGCCTGATATATGCTTCATCTCTTGAAGTCACTTTACTATATCATATTTATGTTCTGTAAATACCCCTGCAAACCCATCAACTTTCTTGATCAATTCATCAATAGGGAGAGTTGTAATGGTTTTGATCTTTAGGTCCACCAAGAAAAGTAGATTATGGGTACATATTTACACTCATTTTGACCCTTTTCCAAGTTTCTTTGGAAATACCTACCTGATCCCCTGTAATTATCTTCACATTGACACCTTGGTCAAGTGCTCAGATAATTTTTTTAGCACTATTATGGTGACTAGGGTCAAATAGAGATAGAAAACCAATGAATTGTCATAGATCTCTAGCACTCTTTCTTCTCTTTTCAAGTACTTTCTATCTAGCTACAACAAGAGATTGAAGTCCGCATTCAACAAATTTATCAAGTACTAAATGCATTGTATATTTATTATCTTAAGTGGATTTTGTGGAAAGCTTTCTTATATCCCATATTATGTTGGGATATGAGAAGGCCTTGTACAAAAGAGGACCCTTCAATAGGAAAACTATTCCACCTGACTAGACAACAGGTTGTGCTTCCCCATTTGTCTTAAACATATAAGAACCACTTCCCTAGCTTAAGTAGATTCTAATATCTTCCTCTAAATCAATTGAGTCCCTATCATTATATTGTGTAACATTTTTTACCAAGATATGCTTGACATCAAACATAAGTGTTTGGGAGTTTTTTCACATATGAAAAATAAATTGTAATGTCAATCTGAGAAAAAGTTTAAAATGTGAAGGTTATTTATAGATAAAAAAATAAAAAAATAACTAGAAAGAGTCATGCAAAATAAATTATTAAATCCCAGTAAGAGGCTCCAATTTCCAATAAGAGGCTCTAATCTTAGATCTCACAAATTACAATGTGGCCTTCGCTAGATCCCCTTGAAGGTCTCCAACAAAATCTAGCTTGACCCTCTGAAAACTCCACTCATATCTGCAATGATCTTTTTCAATAGATGTGCTCAAATCTGGACTATACCTTTACAAAAAAATTACACCAAGTCTACTCAATCGTTAAAACATACACTAACATAATTTGCAAGAATTTCCCTTGGAATTATATTGATTTAGCCCTTTAAATCTACTCATCAGTATGCTGATTCTCCTTCATAAATCTACTTTTCTCCTACTCTATCTCTGTTGCTAATCCTCTCTTGGAAGAGGAAGGATATGAAAATTGAATAAATGATCAAATGATCTCAAAATAGCCTTTGTTTATAATCCCTGTAGGTTTCATTTCACCATATTGTTGTAACCTTCAATCATGCTACCCTGCAACAAACATCTTGCTTTTTATTTATTTGATATATTTGGCCAAAGACGGGTGCACATCTTCCCTAAGACTACCAAATCTACTAAAGATTATTTTTATATCAGATTTAATCATTCTTCAATAGAACATGGTCATCTCTCTTGGGAATTTAAAAATTGATTTAGAAATAAGATAAAACCTTTTTGTTAGGGTCAGTTTGTGAAAAGGCAAAGCATATGAACTTGTAACTAGGTAATATTCAAGTTTGTCCCTAATTTTCTATCTTTAGATTATATGTCACTAATTATGCTAGAGGCAGTTACCTTTAGTGGAGCATATTCAATCCAGATTTTGAAAAAAAACAATATTATATTGAAGGTGATGAAGCCAAGTTGTAGTAAAAGAAAATGAAGTTGTCCAATGTTTCTATTAAGCTTTGAAGCTTCCAAATATAAATCATATTTTTCTTTTAAAAGGGGGACATTTATTGATTGGGTTCTCATTACATTAACTGTGTCCTTATATCCTTTAGTCTACTATCTTTGTGTTTTATGCAACATTGGCTATAATAGATGTCCCCTATTGATTTCCTTTGAAGATATAAACTGACATACGATGAGAATATTTGAGGCACTATTTTAATATGTAATATATTTTATATTCATTTACTCTTACTTCAGCCTTGCAGTTTCTTGTTCAATCTGAATGATTTTTTTCATGCTGGACAACACATATTTTCCTCCCTAGATATTCTCCTTCCTATGTTTTATTTTCTATTGTTCTAACTGGATTCAACATTATCCTTACCATTGGCTGAGATTTTTGAGATTTCTTGGAATGAGGTGTTTCATAGTTTTTCTGATATACACGTGATTTGACATTTAAATATTTTTATGACATAGTAATTTCCCTATGTGAATTGGATGAGATTTGATTAGAAATCAATGGTTGAAAGATGTAGAAAATGGTGGATAACCATTGCGACAATTTTGACCATCTAATTTGTTAGTTTAATTTCTCTACATCATTGTTTGAGCCACTTGATGACACTTTGGGAGCACTATTCCCATTAGATTGAGGACTTGGGAAGACTTTCCTATTGTCTTTTTTTCATTTACAAGAACCAATGGTGATTTAACTTGCCCCAACATGGGAATAATGTCCCTCTCTCTTGGCAGTGGAAAGAGAACTATGTAAATGCTCTACCAAAAGCTAAGATCCATTATGCATGCAATTTTCTTTTAGTGGGAGGTGACTGCACTATAACCAAATAAATTATTCAAAGGATCAAATATTTATTTTCCATCCAGTTGTTGCAGCTCTATTATATATTACACTATTTATTGAGTTTTTCAAAATTGGCCCTCCCAATTGCCTTCATCTATTGAGGGCTAGCTGAAACCCCTGATCTGGTGTAGACATGAGAGATGCTTCTAAAGGTTGTGGAACTAGGCTTCAAAATTGCCCAATGTATTTTCAGGGAAATTACAAAAGCCTTTTCAAAAAATGTAATGCCCCGCCAAGGGATCTAAAGAATTAATCTAAAATTTCACTAAGTTTGGTAGCATTTAAAAAAAAAAAAAAAAAAAAACATGAAAGCCAAACCATTTACAAAATTCACGCAATAGCAGAAGCAATAGCAAACATTCAACTGAAAATAAACATAAACATACATAACATGTTACATTCCTTAAGGATCCCAAGATGTTGAGTCACATTTAATTTAGTTAAAACTAAGACTAACAACTACCACATCCACATGAAAGAATAATGAAAAGTCCATTGTTCATAATTTACATTTTCGAATGCTCAATCATCCACTGCACATGTCACATGGTATGAAAGGCTTGAAAGAATATACATATGTGAAATAAATTATATCATCCTATTCTAATCCATGATGCAAAAAAGTAAATGAAACCAAATACCATACATGATACATCATCATAGAAGATATAAACATCCATCGTAAAAGATAACCATATATCATAAAATACAATTAACTAAGTGCATGGTTCCTCCCAACCTTAAATAGCATCATTAGACCATCATGGGTCCTAGCCATCCCTCCATGCATAACATTCCAAATCACCAAAGAGATCATTGACATTATCATAGTAGGGATGTCACTCCTAGTCACTCGAGGGGGTGGTTGGAGGGACTACGAATTAGCGCCTATGTTTGGCAATTTAGTGATAACCTTCGATGCATTGAATCAGGTGGTTGAGCTAATTAGAGCTTTCATTTCTTCATGACTGTAGCCATGTTTTCCCATGGATGGAGTTGATGGAGTCGATGGGATTCTTTCATAGCACTAATTTGAAGAGCGATATTTAAGAGTCTAACTATGGTTGGGGAATAAGTTGATTGGAACACAACACTCCCTCTTTTACTTGGACTTCTTGTTGAGGAATACAGAATATTAAGCTACAAGAGAAGAGAATAGGGTAGCGGATGGATATTTGGAATCGAGTATCTTCTATTGAGGCTCAGAATAACCATCTGCATACATATATCAGGTATGCTCTTTCCTGCTTAGCACTATATTATGTAATTTTCTCATAGATGAATGAGACTAAGTAGAGTTTTGGGGTTGGTATTCTTCCATTTTCCTTGAGTTATGCTACCATTAGTTCAACCCAGCATTGAGCTTTAGGAAATTGTAAATTCTGCTCATGATATTCGAAAAGGAATCTACTGTTTCAATCTTGTTCAGTTCTGAAATTTCTTTATAGATTTAAAATATCTTTCCATTGTGATGTGCTTTCTTTATCTTGCCAAAATGTAATATGATCAGAGGCTGAAAAGTGTAGTCAATCAAGGTCGTCACTTGTTTCTCTCTCCTAAGAAGAGATCTGGATATATTTTTAAAGTATAACATAATCCAGTGATATGTTGATAATTTCTACAAGTTTGTAGGAATGGAAAATAGTTTTTGAGCCTCTTTTCTGAGGATATTAAGCAAGTTTTGATAGAAAAAAACAAACCCAATATAATATTTTTTTTGCGTATTGAGACAAAGTAATTGGTCCTCATTTTCAGTTTGGTACCATGGTTAGCCAATCAGCTAGATGAAGCATTATAACCATTTTTAGGATAACAACAAAAATGCGATAGGGTACGCTCATCCTGGAAATTTAGGGAAGTCAATACCTAGTACCTGCAACCTACATAAAAACCATGCATGTACATACACATTATATACTAAGCTAAAAAATCAATGGCAAGAAGTGGTGCATCGTGTAGATCCTGACTAGCAAGTGACTACAACTCCCTTCCTTAACCACATTAGAAATGCAATACAGAAAGGAAACAAACACACACACCATACATATGCAAGTATGGGGTAAGTATCCATAAGAGAACACATATAGAATAAACCATCTATCTAATCATCATCAATAACTAGAAATAATGTAATAATCATCATGCATATGCATACATGAAATATAAAGTACCAACTAATCTCATCATATAATAAACTGAATCTGAAACAATATCTGATAATCTCAAAAAAATGCCACTATTAATCATCAACACAAAACTAGTCTAATAGAGTTCAACAATGATAACAAAAATGTGACCTAGGGGTAGGCACTACATCCACCCCCCCTAGAATTAGGCTTACTCCTGGAAGCCTACATGAATGATAATACTGAAGAACTCACTGTGTGGGTCCTGTTGAACCCTTTTTCCTTGTAGGGAAATATAATTCCACTGGTTACACTACAACACACTTATAGCAATATGATTCTGGTTTAATGATAAACCTAAAACCATATTGATCCAACATTTATTTTTAACAACTACTGAAATAGATCCCTTAATACATTCTAAACAAGAGCAACATAATGCTCGCAAAGATAAACAAAAGCATACTACATTGAAACATAGATAAAAGATAAATGTTTTACAACTAGAATAAGTTTCAATTTTCAATTGTTGCCCATGTTTAGGTTTTTAGTATAATTTTAGGTTTGAAACCTAAGTGTTGAAGTATGAAAAATATGCAAGTAACAGTTTAGATTCTGTCTTAGTTCACCTAGTTTCAAGTTTTTAGTTTGAAAGAGATACACATGATAGTTCAAAGTTTTCGTTTTGTTCAACTAGTTAACAACTAGTGGCATTCAAATATACCTAGTGCTCCCACTATTGAAACTCGGGCTCTGATACCAAATGTAATGCCCCGCCAAGGGATCTAAAGAATTAACTTAAAATTTCACTAAGTTTGGTAGCATTTTTTTAATTAAAAAAAACATGAAAGCTAAACCATTTACAACATTCATGCAATAGTGGAAGCAATAGCAAACATTCAACTAAAAATAAACATAAAGATACATAACAGGTTACATTCCTTAAGGATCCCAAGACATTGAGTCACATTTAATTTAGTTAAAACTAAGACTAAGAACTACCATATCCACATGAAAGAATAATGAAAAGTCCATTGTTCATAATTTACATTTCTGAATGCTCAATCATCCACTGCACATGTCACATGGTATTAAAGGCTTAAAAGAATATACACATGTGAAATAAAGTATATCATCCTATTCTAATCCATGATGCAACAAAGTAAATGAAACCAAATACCATACATGATACATCATCATAGAAGATATAAACATCCATCATAAAAGATAACCATATATCATAAAATACAATTAACTAAGTGCACGGTTCCTCCCAACCTTAAATAGCATCATTAGACCATCGTAGGTCCTAGCGTAACATTCCAAATCATTAAAGAGATCATTAACATTATCATAGTAGGGTTGTCACTCCTAAAAAAATACTACATCATATGCAGAAAGTAATCTAACATGCAAAATAAAGCATAAGATAAGTAAACAACATCATCTATCTCATGCTAATCATCAATATAATGATACATGTCCAACATCATAATCAAATAATAGAATGAAGATAGATGCCAGCAAGGAGTGCATCAGCCATGGTGTCTTAGATGGATCTCAAATGATAAGAGTGATAAAGCACTACCACCCAACCGCATGGAACCTAAATGGTCCACTCCCACTGCACTGAGGAGATAATCTCAAGTCTCAAAAATAGGATATCAAATCACATAGCACAAACACTTTCTAAGTCTTGGAATCCTAAAAGTATACTAACTCAAAGGTTTCATTCACAAATCAAGAATCATGTAAATCACCTTAGTCTTAAACAAACAACTGAAAAACATCAAAAGATAATCCACTATACTCACATCAATTTTCCACAAGTCACTGGAAAGCACCAAGAAGACCATCATAATATTTGCAATAGTTCTTTACAAGCAACTAAAAGACATTAAATGATAATAGTTAAGCATCTCATTGGATCTAGGTGATGCTCACAGGTGTGAAGCACTGAGACTTCCTGGGAGGTCACCCATCCCAGTACTACTCTAGCCTAAGTATGCTTAACTAAAAGGGTACACTCATTAAATGGATCTCAAATGATAAGAGTGATAAAGCACTAGCACCCGACCGTGTGGAACCTAAATGGTCGACTCCCACCACGCGAAGGATATAATCTCAAGTCCCAAAAATAGGATATCAAATCACATAGCACAAACACTTTCTAAGTCCAGGAATCCTAAAAGTATACTAACTCAAAGGTTCCAATCACAAACCAACATCTAATCCCAGAGGCACAACAATAATTACACCACTAGAGGTACACAAAATCTATAGAGGAGACTCATGCTACATACTAGGGAGTGTCATCACATGGATGCTTGAGTTATGCTGGACTAGTCTCTCATTAGACCTCGGACCCTCAAGCATTGAGTTACCCTAGACTGGTTACTCTGAACCCCAGACCCTCAATGTGGCACATGTGGAAACCAAAAAGCCCTCTCAAGAAGAAGAGGCACTTATCCAATTCCCATCATTAGTCTATACAAGTGCTCAAGGCATGGGTGGATCAAATATCTCTAACTTATCTTTTTAGTGTATTTCTCCAAATAAATTTTAATTACTAGATTATCACTTATTACATAACTTGCATTAGGTTACCTTGGTACTGACCACTTTGGGCCCCAGACCCCTATGCAAGCCACTCCCATAGTCATGTACCTAGAAAACCTCTCCTAAGCACATAAATCCACAGTTGTGTCCCATACCACAACACTCATAAAGATCAAACTCGATTCCTTAACATGCATCCTAATAATAAGATGGTTCTCCCATCCAAGAACACATAAAAGCTCCACAAAATAAATCTCATAAATATGATCTCCAATATGAATCACAATATCCATTGGTTCTTAACAAGCAACCAAAAGGTATCTCAAAGTAATACTAATCGAAGACTCCAAAAATGGTTATGTCAAGTATCTCATAATCATACACCTCAACTTCACACAAGAAGATTGGAAAGCAATAAAAATTAGTAAATACAAACATCTCATAGAGCATGCCATCGCATTACCATGTTTGGGTTTTTAAAAGAATCGAGACCAAATAACATCAACATGCCATCACATTCGCATAACTCCCAAGCCTCTGGTAAACATCCTAACTAGTTAACACTCTAGGACCACCCAAACCCAAAACATGGATAGCATAAAGAGCAAGATACAAACACATATTTTAGTTTACTTTTGCAATCACATGGTTAAGCCAAATATGAGATTTCAGTTTTTGTTTCAAGTATACTTCAATTGTATAAGATTCTATGTTTAATTTCCAAGTCAACATAGAATTATCCCTCCATTGTTTTAAAACAATTTTCTAAAATAGTCAAAGATAATTATTAACTTATTTAAATCATTGAACTAGTTCCCATTGACTTTTAGATAAAATCATTCACATTATTCAAAACATAATACTTATCAACTTTCTAATAATTAGTTTACAATTTCCTTTAAACACTCCAAGGATAGTAATCTTCATTAATTTTAAGTAAATCAATCTCATTAATAATTCAATTATTTAATTTCACTTATTAATTGTAAGGAAACTTGGCAACAAAGAATATAACCGTTTCCACATAACCCATAATAGATCTTAAATAAACACGGAATTAAAATCCACATGCAAGAGAATAGACAACATACCCATAAAATGTGACACAAGATATACCCTGGGAAACCCTCATTGAGGGAAAAAATCCAGCCTCCAAAAGCATCCATCATCATGTATTATTCAGCAAAAAAATACCATTGCCATACAACCATGGAAGCCTTCATGGCCATAGCCACAACCGAGCAAACTATGTGAACAAGCATGAATCCACACATCCCATGCTATGCTTTCAACCTTCACGAATGCTCCATTGGCTAACCTGTCAAGCCTTGTCTCGCTCGACTCTTGCCTTTTGTCTTCTCCTTGTCTCTCTCTCTCTCTCTATACAACAACTACCCTTGTGGCTGCTTATATAGTAGCAAGTCCCACAAAACTAGTAAATGGTATTACATAAACCATGTGCTAAAACCATGTGCTACCTAACCCACTGGCCCCACATTTAATATTGGGCATTTAATTCTTTTCCCCAATATTAAATAATTACATGAAATATTTTCACAATGTTACAATACAACTCATCAAGAATATTCCATGGGAATCTTTACATGTTGCATGTCCATCTAGGTACAACATTACATAATAAAATAAAATAATAAAATAACAATATTATGCAATGTGTGCAACACCCATTATCTCAACATTAATATCTCTTTTCTTTTAATTTTCCCTCATTAAAAAATTTATTTACTTAAATTGACTAATAATTAATTACACTTCTTCTACTATTAACTAATCTTAATTAAATTTGATTTAATTAGATTAGATAATAAATCATATAAATGCATATTAATAAGATTATACTTTTATTCAAACCCAAACCCAAATCAATTTCCAAATTTTGATTATAAATGTCTTAGATCTATTTTTATTTAGTTTTTAATTCATTCCATGCTCTAATAGATTATTTTTGTGAAGTTTAAGCACAAAGAACTCTTGGTTATGGAAAATGGTGGAATGATTGTCATTGAATAAAACAGTCCCAGTACGAGGGCCATATCTCCCTAATGAACTGTTGGATCGAGCCAAATTTGAAATATGTTGAAGAGGGCCAAGTTGCACCAAATTTTGCTGGAGCAATTGAATAAATTTGGTCTAGATAAAAAGTTATGTATGTCTGAGTTCGGGTCTATGTAAGGGGCAGCAACAGGGCAGTTTGTGATGAATTTCCTTTATAAATAAAACTAGGGTTTCCTAATATTTCTTTGCAACCAAATAAAAATTTACATATCTAGATTCCAATTTCAAGATTGAAGATTCATTCAAGGAGCATATTCAGACACATATAACAGACACGATGAAGATAGGAAGAGAAAGAGGGCAAATGGAATATGCGAAAATCACGAGTGCACCTGGATACTGATGCTAATTTGCTATGCCTTAGAAGTCCATAGAAAAATCCCTTCCTTCTCCAACATTCGCCATTCCTCCAAGAATCAACCAACTGAAACCCTCAAGTGACTAGAAGTGCTTGTAGAAGCATATGAGCATGTAGAAGCATATGAGCTTCTCAAATGCATGTAAGCTTCTTGTCCATACACACTAGGAGAGCCTCTATTTAAAGCCCTCTAATATGCATCTAGAATGTGTCTAGAAAGAACTAGGAGATAAGCATGACAACTAAGCCCGAGTCTTTTCCAACCTTCTAGATGAGTCACAAGGTTGTAGACACCATGTGCTTAATTTGTGCGCTAACTCTTGTGTTGTTGACAACACGTGCATAATTAGAGTGCAAACTCTTGTGTTGTCAACATGACAACACGCAAGAGCTCAGATACTCCTATGGGAATAAATATTAAAATAATGCACATTAATTTAATTGATTTTCACTTTATTTATTTATTTAAATTAATTTATTAATTTTACATCTCATGCACTCACTTTAATAAATCCACTTGTTTAATCTTAATATATTTATATTTTAATCAGATGCACACATCATGCAATCTAGAATCTTTTAATAATTTTAATATCTTTTCCACTTTTAAATTCATTTTCGAAACTTAATTGCTAAAATATTTATTAACTTAAATAAATATTATCACATTCCAAGTTTTAAAATTATAAATTTTATCTTCAAATTCAATTATTTTATTTAATTAATTGAGAAATTAATTAAATTAAATAAATATTAAAATATCATATTAATTTTCCATTTAATTAAACCATTAATTAAACCTTTTAACTAAATCATTAATTAAATCTTTTAATTAGGCTTAATTAATATAAAATACACTAAAGACTCATAAAGTAAAATACAAAAACCCATCATAGCCAAAATACATACAAAATCAAACCAAGGGTTGATATCATGAATTACATCATCCAACGTATTCGAAGGGTACCCGAATTAGATACTTGTCCTAATTTTCAATTAGGAAAAATGGCTTAAAGGGTTGGAATTTGGACTTGAGAATTTATCTCCCCTCTCTTACCATTGAGATAATGTGATAGGGTACGCTCATCCTGGCAATTCAGGGAAGTCGATACTGGGTACCTGCAACATGCATAAAAACCATGCATGTACATACACAATATATACTAAGCTAAACAGGCAATGGCAAGAAGTGGTTCATCGTGTAGATCCTGACTAGTAGGTGACTACGAATCCCTTCCTTAACCACATTAGAAATGCCATACAGAAAGGAAACAAACACACACACCATACATATGCAAGTATGGGTAAGTATCCATAAGAGAACACATACAGAATAAACCATCTATGTAATCATCATCAATAACTAGAAATAATGTTATAACCATCATGCATACATGAAATATAAAGTACCAAGTAATTTCATCATATAATAAACTGAATCTGAAACAATATCTGATAATCTCAAAATAATCCCACTATTAATCATCAACACAAAACTAGTCTAATAGAGTTCAAAAATGATAACAAAAATGCGACCTAGGGGTAGGCACTACAAAAAATCCTACTATTATGGCATTCCATGAGACCACATTTCTTCGAAGCATCTCGTTTGACAGATCACATTCTATGTCTAGGCTCTGAAGTTTACATACATGTCTACCAGGGTTGTTGTAGTGATAACATCTAATAAAATTCTTTTACCATTTATGGATTGATGGGAGTCAATAGCTTATTCTATATTTGTAAAAATGGATTCAATGATTCAAAAGAGGGAAAAAAAAGGACAACCATAAAAGAAATCATGACATTTGATTTTTACAAATGAAAAGGTTGCACACATCATACAATATGAGTAGTGACCTAGACTGCATATATCATACAATTCTTCATTCTTTGAAAGATGGTGCAATTTGTTCAAATAGCATTAGTAATGACATTAAAAATTGACTAGGTAAGAATAATATCAAATTCACTTCTAGCGGTATTAGTTGCATTGGCCACATCAATTGAAATGTTGGCCTTTTTCAATACTAGAGAATCAATTACACAATGTCTAGTCATGCCTGATATATGCTTCATCTCTTGAAGTCACTTTACTATATCATATTTATGTTTAGTAAATACCCCTGCAAACCCATCAACTTTCTTGATCAATTCATCAATAGGGAGAGTTGTAATAGTTTCGATCTTTAGGTTGACCAAGAAAAGTAGATTATGGGTACATATTTACACTCATTTTGACCCTTTTCCAAGTTTCTTTGGAAATACCTACTTGATCCCTTCAAATTATCTTCACATTGACACCTTGGTCAGGTGCTCAGAGTATTTTTTCAGCACTATTATGGTGACTAGGGTCAAACAGAGATAGAAAATCAATGAATTTTCATAGATCTCTAGCACTCTTTCTTCTCTTTTCAAGTACTTTCTATCTAGCTACAACAAGAGATTGAAGTCCGAATTCAACAAATTTATCAAGTACTAAATGCATTTTATATTTATTATCTTAAGTGGATTTTGTGGAAAGCTTTGTTATATCCTAGATTATCTTGGGATATGAGAAGGCCTTGTACAAAAGAGGACCCTTCAATCGGAAAACTATTCCACCTGACTAGACAATAGGTTGTGCTTCCCCATTTGTCTTAAAAATATAAGAACCACTTCCCTAGCTTAAGTAGATTCTAATATCTTCCTCTAAATCAATTGAGTCCCTATCATTATATTGTGTAACATTTTTTACCAAGATATGCTTGACATCAAACATAAGTGTTTGGGACTTTTTTCACATATGCAAAATAAACTGTAATGTCAATTTGAGAAAAAGTTTAAAATGTGAAGGTTATTTATAGATTAAAAATTTTTAAAAAAACTAGAAACAGTCATGCAAAATAAATTATTAAATCCCAATAAGAGGTTCCAATTTCCAATAAGAGGCTCTAATCTTAGATCTCACAAATTACAATATGGCCTTCCCTAGATCCCCTTGAAGCTCTCCAAGAAAATCTAGCTTGACCCTCTGAAAACTCCACTCATATCTGCAATGATCTTTTTCAATAGATGTGCTCAAATCTGGACTATACCTTTACAAAAATTTACACCAAGTCTACTCAATCATTAAAAACATACACTAACATAATTTGCAAGAATTTCCCTTGGAATTATATTGATTTAGCCCTATAAATCTACTCATCAATATGCTGATTCTCCTTCATAAATCTACTTTTCTCCTAATCTATCTCTGTTGCTAATCCTCTCTTGGAAGAGGAAGGATATGAAAATTGAATAAACGATCAAATGATCTCAAAATAGCCTTTGTTTATAATCCTTGTAGGTTTCATTTCACCATATTGTTGTAACCTTTAATCAGATTTAATCAACAAACAACTTGCTTTTTATTTATTTGATATATTTGGCCAAAGAAGGGTGCACATCTTCCCTAAGACTACCAGATCAACTAATGATTATTTTTATATCAGATTTAATCATTCTTCAATAGAACATGGTCATCTCTCTTGGGAATTTAAAAGTAGATCTAGAAATAAGATAAAAACTTTTTGTTAGGGTTAGTTTGTGAAAAGGAAAAGCATATGAACTTGTAATTAGGTAATATTCAAGTTTGTCCCTAATTTTCTATCTTTAGATTATATGTCACTGATTATGCTAGAGGCAGTTACCTTTAGTGGAGCATATTCAATCCACATTTAGAAAAAAAAACAATATTATATTGAAGGTGATGAAGCCAAGTTGTAGTAAAAGAAAATGAAGTTGTCCAATGTTTCTATTAAGCTTTGAAGGTTCAAAATATAAATCATATTTTTCTTTTAAAAGGGGGACATTTATTGATTGGGTTCTCATTACATTAACTATGTCCTTATATCCTTTAGTCCACTACCTCAGTGTTTTATGCAACATTGGCTATAATAGATGTCCCCTATTGATTTCCTTTGAAGATATAAACTGACATACGATGAGAATATTTGAGGCACTATTTTAATATGTAATATATTTTATATTCATTTACTCTTACTTCAACCTTGCAGTTGCTTGTTCAATCTTAATGATTTTTTTTATGCTGGACATCACATCTTTTCCCCCCTAGATATTCTCCTTCCTATGTTTTATTTTCTATTGTTCTAACTGGATTCAACATTATCCTTACCATTGGCTGAGATTTTTGAGATTTCTTGGTATGAGGTGTTTCGTAGTTTTTATGATATACACATGATTTGACATTTAAATATTTTTATGCCATAGTAATTTCCCTATGTGAATTGGATGAGATTTGATTAGAAATCAATGGTTGAAAGATGTAGAAAATGGTGGACAACCATTGCGACAATTTTGACCATCTGATTTGTTAGTTTAATTTCACTACATCATTGTTTGAGCCACTTGATGACACTTTGGGAGCACTATTCCCATTAGATGGAGGACTTGGGAAGACTTTCCTATTGTTTTTTTTTCATTTACAAGAACCAATGGTGATTTAACTTGCCCCAACATGGGAATAATGTCCCTCTCTCTTGGCAGTTGAAAGAGAACTATGTAAATGCTCTACCAAAAGCTAAGATCCATTATGCATGAAATTTTCTTTTAGTGGGAGGTGACTGCACTATAACCAAATAAATTATTCAAAGGATCAAATATTTATTTTCCATCCGGTTGTTGTAGCTCTATTCTATATTACACTATTTATTGAGTTTTTCAAAATTGGCCCTCCCAATTGCCTTCACCTATTGAGAGCTAGCTGAAACCCCTAATCTGGTGTAGACATGAGAGATGCTTCTAAAGGTTGTGGAACTAGGCTTCAAAATTGCCCAATGTATTTTCTTGGAAATTAGAAAAGCCTTTTCAAAAAATGTAATGCCCCACAAAGGGATCTAAAGAATTAACCTAAAATTTCACTAAGTTTGGTAGCATTTAAAATAAAATTTAAAAAAACATGAAAGCCAAACCATTTACAAAATTCACGCAATAGCAGAAGCAATAGCAAACATTCAACTGAAAATAAACATAAACATACATAACAGGTTACATTCCTTAAGGATCCCAAGACATTGAGTCACATTTAATTTATTTAAAACTAAGACTAAGAACTACCACATCCACATGAAAGAATAATGAAAAGTCCATTGTTCATAATTTACATTTCTGAATGCTCAATCATCCATTGCACATGTCACATGGTATGAAAGGCTTAAAAGAATATACATATGTGAAATAAAATATATCATCCTATTCTAATCAATGATGCAAAAAAGTAAATGAAACCAAACACCATACATGATACATCATCATAGAATATATAAACATCCATCATAAAAAGATAACCATATATCATAAAATGCAATTAACTAAGTGCACGGTTCCTCCCAACCTTAAATAGCATCATTAGACCATCGTGGGTCCTAGGTAACATTCCAAATCATTAAAGAGAACATTGACACTATCATAGTAGGGATTTCACTCCTAAAAAAATACTACATCATATGCAGAAAGTAATCTAACATGCAAAATAAAGCATAAGGTAAGTAAACAACATCATCTATAACATGCTAATCATCAATATAATGATACATGTCCAACATCATAATCAAATAATAGAATGAAGATAGATTCCAACAAGGAATGCATCAGCCATGGTGTCTTAGATGGATCTCAAATGATAAGAGTGATAAAGCACTACCACCCAACCACATGGAACCTAAATGGTCTAGTCCCACTGTGCTAAGGAGATAATCTCAAATCTCAAAAATAGGATATCAAATCACATAGCACAAACACTTTCTAAGTTCAAGAATCCTAAAAGTATACTAACTCAAAGGTTTCAATCACAAATCAAGAATCATGTAAATCACCTTAGTCTTAAACAAACAACTGGAAAGCATCAAAAGATAATCCACTATACTCACATCAATTTGCCACAAGTCACTGGAAAGCACCAAGAAGACCATCATAATATTCGCAACAGTTCTTTACGAGAAACTAAAAGGCATTAAATGATAATTAGTAAGCATCTCATTGGATCTAGGTGATGCTCATAGGGGTGAAGCACTGAGACTTCTCGGGAGGTCACCCATCCCAATACTACTCCAGCCTGAGCATGCTTAACTAAAAGGGTATGCTGATTAAATGGATCTCAAATGATAAGAGTGATAAAGCACTAGCACCTGACCATGTGGAACCTAAATGGTCAACTCCCACCACGCTAAGGAGATAATCTCAAGTCCCAAAAATAGGATATCAAATCACATAGCACAAACACTTTCTAAGTCCAAGAATCCTAAAAGTATACTAACTCAAAGGTTCCAATCACAAACCAACATCTAATCCCAGAGGTACAACAATAAGTACACCACTAGAGGTACAAAAAATCTATAGAGGAGACTCATGCTACATACTAGGGAGTTTCATCACATGGTTGCTTGAGTTATGCTGGACTAGTCTCTCATTAGACCTCGGACCCTCAAGCATTGAGTTACCCTAGACTGGTTACTTTGAACCCCAAACCCTCAATGTGGCACATGTGGAAACCAAAAATCCCTCTCAAGAAGACGAGGCACTCATCCCATTCCCATCCTTAGTCTATACAAGCACACAAGGAATGGGTGGATCAAATATCTCTAACTTATCTTTTTAGTGTGTTTCCCCCCATTAATTTTAATTACTAGATTATCACTTATTACATAACTTGCATTAGGTTACCTTGGTACTGACCACTTTGGGCCCCGAATCCCTATGCAAGCCACTCCCATAGTCATGTACCTAGACAACCTCTCCTAAGCACATAAATCCACAGTTGTGTCCCATACCACAACACTCATAAAGATCAAACTCGGTTCTTTAATAGGCAACCTAATAATAAGATGGTTCTCCCATCCAAGAACACATAAAAGCTCCACAAAATAAATCTTATAAATATAATCTCCAATATGAATCACAATATCCATTGGTTCTTAACAAGCAACCAAAAGGTATCTCAAAGTAATACTAATCGAAGACTCCAAAAATGGTTATGTCAAGTATCTCATAATCATAAACCTCAGCTTCACACAAGAAGATTGGAAAGCAATAAAAATTAGTAAATACAAACATCTCATAGAGCATGCCATCACATTACCATGTTTGGGGTTTTAAAAGAATCAAGACCAAATAACATCAACATGCCATCACATTCGCATAACTCCCAAGCCTTTGGTAAACATCCTAACTAGTCAACACTCTAGGACCACCCAAACCCCAAACATGGATAGCATAAAGAACAAGATACAAACACATATTTTAGTTTACTTTTGCAATCACATGGTTAAGCCAAATATGAGATTTCAGTTTTTGTTTCAAGTATACTTCAATTGTATAAGATTCTATGTTTAATTTCCAAGTCAACATAGAATTATCCCTCCATTATTTTAAAACAATTTTCTAAAATAGTCAAAGATAATTATTAACTTATTTAAATCGTTGAACTAGTTCCCATTGACTTTTAGATAAAATCATTCACATTATTCAAAACATAATACTTATCAACTTTCTAATAATTAGTTTACAATTTCCTTTAAACACTTCAAGGATAGTAATCCTCATTGATTTTAAGTAAATCAATCTCATTAATAATTCAATTATTTAATTTCACTTATTAATATCTCTTTTCTTTTAGTTTTCCCTCATTTAAAATTCCATTTACTTAAATTGACTAACAATTAATTACACTTCTTCTACTATTAACTAATCTTAATTAAATTTGATTTAATTAGATTAGATAATAAATCATATAAAACTAATGCATATTAATAAGATTCTACTTTTATTCAAACCCAAACCCAAATCAATTTCCAAATTTTGATTAGAAATGTCTTAGATCTATGTTGATTTAGTTTTTAATTCATTCCATGCTCTGATAGATTATTTTTGTGAAGTTTAAGCACAAAGAACTCTTGGTTATGGAAAATGGTGGAATGATTGTCATTGAATAAAACAGTCCCAGCACGAGGGCCATATCTCCCTAATGAACTGTTGGATCGAGCCAAATTTGAAATATGTTGAAGAGGACCAAGTTGCGCCAAATTTTTCTATAGCGATCAAATAAATTTGGTCTAGATAAAAAGTTTTGTATGTCTGAGTTTGGGTCTATGTAAGGGGCAGCAACATGGCAGTTTGTGATGAATTTCCTTTATAAATAAAACTATGGTTTCCTAATGTTTCTTTGCAACCAAATAAAAATTAACATACATATCTAGATTCCAATTTCAAGATTGAAGATTCATTCATGGAGCATATTCAGACACATATAATAGACACGATGAAGATAGGAAGAGAAAGAGTGCAAATGGAATATGCGAAAATGACGAGTGCACCTGGATACTGATGCTAATTTACCATGCCTCAGAAGTTCATAGAAAAATCCCTTCCTTCTCCAACATTCGCCATTCCTCCAAGAATCAACCAACTGAAACCCTCGAGTGACTAGAAGTGTTTGTAGAAGCATATGAGCATGTAGAAGCATATGAGCTTCTCAAATGCATGTAAGCTTCTTGTCCATACACACTAGGAGAGCCTCTATTTAAAGCCCTCTAAGATGCACCTAGAATGTGTCTAGAAAGAACTAGGAGATAAGCATGACAACTAAGCATGAGTCTTTTCCAACCTTCTAGATGAGTCACAAGGTTGTAGACACCATGTGCTTAATTTGTGCGCTAACTCCTGTGTTGTTGACAACACGTGCATAATTAGAGTGCAAACTCTTGTGTTGTCAACATGACAACTCTCAAGAGCTCACATACTCCTATGGGAATAAATATTAAAATAATGCACATTAATTTATTTGATTTTCACTTTATTTATTTATTTAAATTAATTTATTAATTTTATATCTCATGCACTCACTTTAATAAATCCACTTGTTTAATCTTAATATATTTATATTTTAATCAGATGCACACATCATGCAATCTAGAATCTTTTAATAATTTTAATATCTTTTCCACTTTTAAATTCATTTTCAAAACTTAATTTCTAAAATATTTATTAACTTAAATAAATATTATCACATTCCAAGTTTTAAAATTATAAATTTTATCTTCAAATTCAATTATTTTATTTAATTAATTGAGAAATTAATTAAATTAAATAAATATTAAAATATCATATTAATTTTCCATTTAATTAAACCATTAATTAAACCTTTTAACTAAACCATTAATTAAATCTTTTAATTAGGCTTAATTAATAGAAAATACACTAAAGACTCATAAAGTAAAATACAAAAAGCCATCATAGCCAAAATACATACAAAATCAAACCAAGGGTTGATATGATGAATTACGTCATCCAATGTATTCGAAGGGTACCCAAATTAGATATTTGTCCTAATTTTCAATTAGGAAAAATGGCTTAAAGGGTTGGAATTTGGACTTGAAAATTTATCTCCCCTCTCTTACCATTGAGATAATGTGATAGGGTACACTCATCCTGGCAATTCAGGGAAGTCGATACTGGGTACTTGCAACCTGCATAAAAACCATGCATGTACATACACAATATATACTAAGCTAAACATGCAATGGCGAGAAGTGGTGCATCATGTAGATCCTGACTAGTAGGTGAAGTCCCTTCCTTAACCACATTAGAAATGCCATACAGAAAGGAAACAAACACACACACCATACACATGCAAGTATGGGTAAGTATCCATAAGAGAACACATATAGAATAAACCATCTATCTAATCATCATCAATAACTAGAAATAATGTTATAACCATCATGCATACATGAAATATAAAGTACCAAGTAATTTCATCAGATAATAAACTAAATCTAAAACAATATCTGATAATCTCAAAACAATGCCACTATTAATCATCAACACAAAACTAGTCTAATAGAGTTCAAAAATTATAACAAAAATGTGACCTAGGGGTAGGCACTACAAAAAATCCTACTATTATGGCATTCCATGAGACCACATTTCTTCGAAGCATCTCGTTTGACAGTTCACATTCTACGTCTACACTCTGAAGTTTACATAGATGTCTACCAGGGTCATTGTAATGATAACATCTAATAAAATTCTTTTACCATTTATGGATTGATGGGAGTGAATAGCTTATTCTATATTTTTAAAAATGGATTCAATGATTCAAAAGATGGAAAAAAAAGGACAACCATGAAAGAAATCATGAAATTTGATTTTTAAAAATGAAAAGGTTGCACTACATATCACATATTTGCAGAGTCCACATCGTAGTACACAGGGCTTTCTCTATTGCAAATCTCACACAGCATCCTGATTTTCCTCTCCAGCATCATTGAAATAGAGCTTCTGTGCTCCCATATTTTTGCTATATAGAGTGTTGTGGAATGACTTGTAGGGTAAAAGAAGATGGATATAAGCCTCTTTTCTAATGGATTTTTTGTTCAAAGGGGATCTATAGGACGAATGTAAGGCCTAAAGAAGAAGAGATTGGATTAGCCTACTTAGAGATTATTTTAGGAAAGGGGGTTTATGGATGAATTTGAAGGTGTAAAGATGATGAAATTGGGCATCCTTGTCAAGTGTCGATTTGTGAATACTATTAGTTTTAGGAGCCAACCTAACCTGAATGTCAAAAAAAACAACCAATTTTTCCATACCAAGAGCATCAGCAACATCGAGAACAAAATCAACAGGAGCAAAATACATATCAGGATAAGCAGCAGTAACAACAACACTAATATGAATATAAGGAAGAAAATCCAAAATCATGCCAATATCAACATGAACATGACTTAAATAAAGAAAATAAAGAGCATCAAGAGGCAAATTCAAACCTTCATTAGCCAAAGCAAGATCAAAGCTTGTACAATGACGGGCAAGGAGAACATCAACACCAACACCAAGATCAGCAAGGGAAACATCATAATTTAAGAGTAAGGGACATGTGATATTTAAGGTCCTCTCATTGGTGAATGATTAGAAAAATATGTTGTACTTTCTCCAAGAGCTGGGTTAGTCTCTTGTTACTTCCTATAGGGCCATTACTTGTATTTTTCACCAATGGTTGAGTCAATTTCTTTTGTACTTTCTATAATTTTATTCATGTCATCATTTAATAAGTAGTAGATATTTTTCATAGCATGTCAAATTATGATAATTCTATCAAGATTCATCTATGTAGTTTTACTCATTGACTCGTGTTTCACAAGGAGTGGATCACCAAAACCCATGTCTCATGAGAATGAATAGAATTCTTATTACCCATTACCTATAGGAAATTCTTAGAGGGGATGCACAAGGACTTCTAGCTAGGAGGTCACTCATTTATCCAAGTGCTAGTATCCTAGCTCAAGCATGCTTACATACAAAGTCTCTTCCATAGTTAAGCTGGCTCTTCTTACAACCCCATTTGGAAAACATTTAGGAAGTGTATGAAAAAATTATTTTTGGGCTATATTTGTGACTATAAGAGATTTTTTAACTTTTATTTGGCATCCATATTTGTTGGTGTTGAATCTATTGTGATTTTGAGTCAATAGATAAACCTAAACCATAGATTAGAAAGGAAACAAAATTACATAACCTTCAAACTTTCTAAAATATCCTAAATAAGTGAAAATAGTCTTGTAGATAGAAGATATTGAATTAGACTTTGAATTAGATAAACTTAATATGGCTTTGAAAAGAACCTTATGCTAATTTTGATTGAGTCACAAATACATACACAATTTGTTACCTAGCTTGAGAATTTGAAATAAATAATAACTCTCTTTGGTTGGATCTCCTCTTTGGTTAGACATTTAATCCCATTGACTTCTATCTCCAACTCTATGACTGACTTCACCTCTTTTAGACGTAGCTTTATCCTTTGGTAAGCTTGTTCCATTTAGAATCTTTGATCTCTCTTTTATGAGATGGGATTCACCTCTTTTTAGAGTTGGCATCTTCATCCTTTCAACTTGGATGAGTTAACTCTTTTGAGGTGGCATTTGCCTTGGCAACAAATTTCACTTCATTGTTACTAAAAACACTTAGATAATTTGATTGGGACAACTTCATGGGTCCATGCTTTCCCTCCTAATGGTTGCTATCTTCAGCTTTTGAATCTAAGCATTTCTTTTTATCTGGTTTAGGTTGCTTTATTGAAGGCTTCATCTTTAAAAAAAAATTGAGATGATGGAGAAAATTAGTTTATTCAATCAAGTTTTAGTACAACATTTGAGTGATTTGAGTCTTGAGACACTTAAATAGGCATTATTTGAGTGATTGGAATCTTGAAACACTTAAAGTGGAATCTTGAAACACTTAAATGATTTACTATTATTTCATGCACTGACACTCATTTCTAGATAATATAGAAGCATCTAGCAGTAGTCCAACATGTCCTCCCCATTAGGATTTATGTGGGGAGTTTGTATTTGATGTGGTATGATGAAACTAAATTTAGATTTAGATTCATGTGCCTTATTTTTATCAAATTCCTATTTTTATGTTGTTTGTTGACTAAGGTTCAATAAATGTCAACATTAGGTGTAATGAACACTTTTAGCACCCACCTAAGCATAAGGAAGGGGAAATATTTGATCCTTTGGCAACTCCATATGGTAAAAAGTGAATATTTCAAATGATTTTGTTTCATAGTTTTCAATAGATGTGATTTTTTAATGGGGTTTGATGCTTTTATTTAATGCAAAGGTTTATTTTCTTTACATAAACTACATAATCATTTGTATCTTTTTTATGAGAAGTTTGCACAAGAAACATTACTTGTTTGTGGCCAAAGTGCTCCAAATTATATTTTATAAGAGACTATCACTACAATAATTTAGAGAAGTGTAACTGACATTAAATATAATTTCAAAATGTTTGAACAGAAGAATTTAAAATTGTTGAATTGTTATTTATAAAGATTTAGATTATTATTTTTCATAATAGCTAAAATTTGTGTTCTTTGAGAAGAGTATATCACATTACCATGACTATGATCATGGTAGATCTAATGTTGTGAAGACAAATTTGTCATTTTTTTGCATTATTCTTTAAAGGGTACTAGCTCAATGGAAGAGCACCTACTCTATAAGTAGGAGGATGGTGGTTCAATTCCATTGTGCCCTAATATGACTAAATTAATGATTAAATAAACTACCAAATAAAATATCAAATACATTACCAAATATACTACCATATATACTATGAAATAAACTACCAAATATAGTATCATATATACTACCCAAAAAAACTACCAAATATATTACCCAAAAAACTACCAAATATACTACCAAAATTACCAAATAAACTACCATTTAAACTACCAATTAACAAAAATAAATGACTAAGTCAATGACCTAATCAATGATTACAATAGTTTAGTCATAAATTTAGTTGGGAGATAGATGTCTGACAATAAACTACCACTTGTCACATGTTCAAAATTAGTCAGAAATCTACAAATTTTAGTAGTTTATTTAGTAAAATATTGTTTTTTTTTTACTAGTGTTATTTTCTCTACACTTAAATGCACATATCTCTAAGTGAGAGTCCTCTTTTTCCTCTTTCCACTTTCTTCTTGGACACTCCTCTTTTCTCATTGGTGGAATTTTGTCTCACATGGATCAAACTCTATTATCCCATATTGGTTGTGAGAAGCCTCCTATGACCACATTTTCCTTTATAAGGGAGAGCCCTCTCCTCATTTTAGACATCCACAATTGATCCATGATTATACATTCATTATTATGCTATTGTTATGTTGCAGGTTTGGACATCCATTATTATGTTACTATTATGCTATAGGTTTGAAGAGTTATTTTTAAAGGAGTTTGAATACTAAAGATTTTTGTGGAGAACTTCTATCTTCTTGTCTTATTCTCTCTTGCATCCATAGGTTCCATCATGAGTTTTCATCCTTGCATTTGCATATTAGGTTAGATCCATATTTGTTTTCATAGATTAGTATTGCATTGTTATTACATTTCCTTGCTTGCATTTTTTTGCATTGTTATCATTTATATTAGTTTTAATCTCCATTTGCATGCATATTGGATCCTTGAATCTCTTGTTTCATGGTGAACTTGCATGGGTATAAACTAGGTTAAATTGAGGGCCTCCATTCTAAACCCTTGCACTCCATGAATAGAGAGCTATGAGCCACCATTCAAGACCTCATTTTTGAGAAATCTTGGATATGATGACTCATAGAAGTGTGCCCACATTTTAGGCATACAAAAATAGGTAGATCTCTTGAGTTGACTCACTTGTAACTAGTAATGGTGAAGCCTTGCACATAGATATGAAAAGGAAATATAGTCAGCAAAGAAAATCTTATCCCTAATGTCTTTTTGTAAAATAGAAACAAAAATGTGTTGAATATCATGATTAGGCACATTATAAGAAATCTAGACATAAAATTTTTTAAATCTACCATTAAATTTATTAACTTTCTCTTTAACATTCTTCTTATAATGCATTAAATTAGTTAAAGAAACTTGTCGAGCAATATTATTCTAAAATTATTGAATGAAAGCATTAGCAAGAATTTGAAAAGAATCAATAGAATAATAAGGTAGGGATGAATACCATTGCAATACTATATCCCTAAAAGTGTGTAGAAATAACTTAGCCATAATCCTGTAGTCATGAGAAAAATCACTAAATATAGTTTGGAAAACTTTAACATGAATAACAAGATCACCCATACCATTATAATTCTCAAGATGGGGTACCTCAACATGTAAATGACTTTAAAGAACAAGATAAATTTTAGGATTTACCTTTCCCATAGGTAAGTAATGTGTATGTAATGTAGATATGGAATTAGGAATGTAGGATACCTCCATACTTTGCAATGAATCTATCATAACTTTTTCATGGTGCCATGGATATGGAAGTATATCAATGAATAGTATAAATGCTTCAATGTAGATCTCCTCCCTTAATGGCCAACAATATGCTATACCTTGAAGAGGAAATTCTCACGAAGGATTCTCCAATGCTAGATAAAATCTCCTTGCTTGAATGCTTTAAAAATGTTTGAATTCTTAAACTCCTTCAATGCAAAAGGAAAAAAATATTCACTGGAGAGAAAAGCTTAAAAATGAATGATCTTGAATGTGCATGATATCACTTGATTATAAAAGGAAGCCTCCAAGTCACTTCATATATGAGTTTTCAAATAGGAAAACAATAAAGGTTGAATGGATAATAGCCATAAAACAATTTAACCCTTGAGGACTTTTGGGCCCCAGGATGGAAAAATTTGGAGGACTAGGTTGACTTACATCGACCTAGCCTAGACTAGGTTGACCTAAGTCAACTTGTTCCAAGAGCACATGTTCTAGGTGCCACAAAGAGCTAGGGTAGATGTCAAAGAGATAAGGTGGAAATTTGGAAGAAAGAAGAGGAAAATAATGAAAAGAAGAGTGAGAATTAGCATATCCATTGTCCAAAGAAGGAATCGTGAAGAGGAGGGAGCTGAACGATCATAAAAGGAAAGTGTGCCCATTGTAAGATGATACAATAACATGCAATTAATTTGAAATGAGTTGTTAAACTACCAAATTTTAAGGCATACTCAAAGATTGTAATAAAAGGAGATGTGTCTAGTGTCCTACCTTCTATCCTAGTGAGACTAATCATTATCCATGATGTGAGATCCTATTACACATGTAAGATTGGTAAATTATGTGATTTTGAGTTGAGGAATGTGTATCAAATGTTGTGAATTGATGGGAATCTAAGAGACAAGCACAAGAATATTACCAAGGATAGACTCACATGTGCCCTCTACTTTCCCAATGTTTTCAAAGTAGAATATATTAAGAAAATTTTAATCTAAGTACATGAGACAAATTAATGGGTAGAAGGTGGACCACTAGAGATCATGAAATAGATTGTTCACTAAGAGACTAAATACCCTATGATAGATAAAGTGAAGACCATTCCCTATCAAAGCAAGGATGTAATCAAAGAAAAAAAATATGGCGGTGTGGAACAAGCATGTAATGATGATTTCCTCCATCAAGAATGCTAAGAAAAAATTTGTAGTGATGTTTATTTTTCACAATCTCTATTAATCAGCTAACCATATAGCTTCTATTCTGTCACAGTTGATGTCTCTTAGAAGATTGAAGAAGGCTCATAGTTATAACCTTTCTAACCAACAATTGTAATATTTGGATGAGAAATTGAGAAGCATAAGAAAAGTGAAGAATACAATTTGTAAGTTTGGTTCACTGATAGTTTTCATATTATTTTATGTGCAAAATTATTTTCCTACCAAATTTTTTATCACATGGAGCAAAAAGAATATAGTTACACATCAGATTAATGCATTCATTAGTCAATTGGGAGATAATTTTGAAATAGTAATGGATGGATATTTTGAAGAGTTAAGAAAAAAATATGAAAATTAGGTCAAGGATAACTAAATCATTGGTTGATAAGTTCTATGAGAACATTTTTTCCTAGTTGATACAAATAGGACCTATCTACAAGAAGTCATGTTGAGGATTGCATGGATGAAGTCATTGGGTTATGAAATCAATATTGATGAAGTAGTTGTAGCAATCACAATATTTCTAGATGAAACCACTGAAAAGGATGTCAAGCCATTCAACGCATATGAAATTGCTAAAGTGAAGATTATGATGGAGACTAAAGTCACTAAGCTGAAAAGGAAAAGAAATAGGATGATGAATAATTTAGAAAGAGTTCTAGGAGAAGGTACCGAGAAAGAGGTGCCTCTACAAATAACTAAAGGAAAAAAGTGGACATTGATCAAGTGATAAGGAACAATAAGGAGCAATGAAAAAGAAGGAAATGAAGAAGAAGAAATTCATGAAGAAGAGGAGGCTGAAGAAAAGCAGAAAGAGATAGTTGTGGTTGATCCACATACTATCCAAGGGAAGAAGAAAGACTCAAAACCTACCCCCTAATATACAAAGAGTGACTAGGAAGAGAAAAAGGGCAACTATTACTATAGTTGTCAAACCACAAAAGAAAGGATTGGTAAAACTGACAAAAAATGCACAAGGAAATAGTTCAATAAAGAAAAAGGGTACCCTAGATAAGGTTGAGAAGAGAACACCTATGAAGAAACTAAGGAGAAGGCTTGTAGTCTCAGAGGATGAAGATGATGAAGAAAGAACATAATCAAAGGACACAAGTTAGTTTAGGGTTTGTGTGTATAGGAAACCCTAGAAAATTGATGAGGAATGTGAAAACATTATGGGGTTGCAATATTATCTAGATTTCACTTTATAATGTTTGACAAATTGAGTAAGGAGGACAAGAACAAAGTAGAAGAAGCATTAATTGGTATGATAGGAAACTTCAAATATACTCTATTAGACCTAGGAAAATATTGAGTTGTCATTTTGCACGATGCTTAATGATAGGAATCCTTTCAAACTCCTCCCTTAAAAAGATAATCTGGGATCAAATCCAAGGTTTTGGGCGATCTTGCAACCTACTAGAACCTGCTCAATAGAAGATAAATGTGAGTGTTCACAAGGAGTCCTTTGCTATTTCTGACCAATTTTAGATAAGCTATTGAATCTACTTGCTATCTCAAACAAAGTAACCACACAAAAAGAGATATATTTTTGTATTTTTTTCATTTATAATGAATGCAATCTAACAATGCAACTATATGAATTCCTAAATTAACCAAGTGTTTGTAAAAGCAACTAATGAAGATAGGGTAACAAGAAGTTTAAGAAAATGACTTGAAAAGTAAATCCCTAATGGACATAAGCCATGGAAACAACATGTCTTTGAGTTAAGCCTTTGAAAATATCAATAGGTAACCAATGAAAATAGGAGCAGTGCTTCCTCAATTCCACTAATGTAACCATTGATGGGAATTCAATAAGTGTAAGATGTTTCACTTTTCATCATATTGCATGGCTACAAAAAGTGCACTCATTTGAGACTAAAAGCTATGTAAGAATAATAGGATGATCTCTTCTCCAACTAAGTATGTCAAAAAATTGGTAAACATGTGACAAAGACTAGAATTAAAAGATCACTCAATCAAAATAATACAACAAAAATATTAGCTCCAATTACACTACATGAACATACATTCACAAAATATAATACACTAAGGAAAGAATAACTACCCTCTGAATGAGAGCACCAATAACATGTATTATTTCATCAAAATAATGACCTTGAATACATATTTAATTGCTCAATTTATAGGAAATCTTCTCTTCAATTTATGTTGAGAGTGAGAGATCTCTTCATGCAAATATATGCTTCTAAACTAATAAAATAAATCTATTTATGTACAAATTAACTCTCTAACTAGTGCTAAGTAGGACTCCACCATTATTTATATCATTTAATGGGTGCATGAGCCTTTACATGTCTTAAAATTAAAAAAAATGGGAAAATAAGAACAATAAAGCCATTAGATGATGTAGGAGTCTCTAGAGATGCCAAAAAATAGAATTTCAATCTTCTCTAGAGGTTTGTAGGAGTTGAACTATTGTTAGAATGCATTTTTGGTGCATGGAAAGCTCTTAATTTAGAAATGGTAGTTAACTATCAGTGCACCTCTAAGTTCTTCAAAAAATTCTAGCACACTTGACACACCATGCACAACATACACACCTTGGGAGAAGCACAACTTGGAAGACAACTCCAAAAAATACAAAATTTTCTCAAATGTCAAAATTGAAATTCTAGTTCTTGGATTTTGTTCCCCATCATACTAGAGCTATGTTTGGATGTTTTCTCTTGAATTTCTCTATAATATTTGTCACTTGGGCTACATCTGGCAAATCCAAAGCATCATACTTATCTTTTACTACTTGTCAACAGGTGCCCACTTCTACATGAGCCTCCGCAAAATCTTCAAGCTTTACATCCAACTCTAGCAATGCCTCCTTTGTCTTAAATGGTTGTCTAATGTCTTTATTATTCAAATCTTCTTCAAATATCTTTTGAAACTATTCAATGACTTTTCACATTGGCAGGAGTTTATTTCTTGACTCATCTTCAAAAATGTCAAGGCATGTATCACTATAATATTTCTCTACATCCAAAATTTTCTCTTCCACTTGATCCTTGAGCCTATGAATATCTACATGTAGTGTCTACATTACTTTATTACTAGCTGCAATCTTCTCAATCCAGTCATCTATTTTATCTAACTCATCCCCTATATATACATCCATTAGCATATGATACCTCTAACCATTTATTGATTGCAATGTGCAAAGGTCATTTCCCTAGCTATGTACCTCATCCATCAATCCAAAATACTAGTGTAAAATGGAAACTAGTTTCTATGCATTATTCTACATATGGTGCAATAATTTGAGGTTCCCCTTGTATTATCTACACACCCTCTTCCTCAAAAATTTCTCGCCATAACTAACAAGCCTTCAAAAATGGATCCACCTATATAACTACCTTTTCTTTATCTTTTCTCTCTAAAGCTACTTCAAGAGTGGCCTCTAGATTATCTAGGTCAATAGGACTGACTAACTCATGCAAAAATTCCCTCATGGTTTCATTTTTCTTTCTTAACTTGACAAATTCAATCTCATCTTTGTCTATTTGATTAAACACTTCTCTAATTCCTGTGGTGACCATTAATTTAGCCATTTCCACAATTGGCTTTCCAAGCAATACTTCTTTGATCTAATAATCATTTGTCATTAGATCTTCAGTATCTATATGTAGAGGAGGAAAGCAATGTGAGGGAACAAGTCTAGTTTTGGTCCTTCATAATGAAGGCCAATGTATGTGCATCACCCTTAGGTAATTTAGGCTTATAGAGAGCTTCAACTAATTATGTTATTCCCTCTTTCTTAGTATAATATAGTTGCCTTTTATGTCTAATCATCACCTCTTTTCTCAACCACCTTGGAGTAGTTTCTATCTAAGACTTATACTTAGATGAAGAGGGGGTTTGTTCTGCTAGACCCTTTCCCTTATCACTCCTCTCCAGAATCCTTTCTTTATGTGAGGGATCTACATCAAGCATCCCTATATCTGTTGAGTCCACATTCCTTACCTGTATATCTTGGGAATTTTTTTGGGGTTCTTCATATATTTTTCCCTCCTTAGATACTTCATTAGTGTGTCTTTTTTGTGGCTCTTCTTCTCACACTAGTTGCACCTATTCTTCATTGACCAAAGGGAGAGGAGTGGTTGAACCTTTATCCACTAAAGATACATCTTGAGCTAGTGATAGTGGGGCACCTAGAGGTCCTTGTGGAGAAGATGGCAATTGAATCCAATCATCTTGTGGAGGTTCATTTGTCAATGTATCCCTTATCTTGTCACCTACTAGTTTAGTGCCTACATGCATGAAATCAAAATCTAACATCTTAAAGACATTAGCCCCTTGGTCCTCTTGCTCATCAATCCACTATTGTAACTCATCCTCTAAAAGTGTATCTTGAATTAGTTGTGTAGGAATAGATGGTGGCATTATAGTGGAACTCCTTCTTCATTCTTCCTCAGTAGCCCTAGCTAGACAAGTGCTTTGACTTAAGGGAAGGTTATCCTCTTCATCTTCTTCATCCTCTTTAGCTCATTTAAGAATAACTTCTAGGACTAATGGAAAAGGAATAACCTTTCTTATCAAATTGTGTCTCCTTGTCATTTTAATTGGAGTCTTAGCCCTTTTCTTGTTGGGAGCTGATGGAGAGGCTTCTTCTTCTTGAACCTGTGGAGACACCTCTTTGCTTGATCTTCAGATCCCTATTGTTAGTGTAAATAATTATTATTTACACTTTACTTAAGTTTAATTAGGTTAGACACCTAGGAGTATGCATACTCATATGATTTGTCATGTTGACAACACAAGAGTTAGGAAATCTATTTTAGCATATGGTGTCGACAACAATAGAGTTTGCATAATCAACTAAGTCATCATGTAGAAAACATAGTTGTTCACACTCTAATTAAGCACATGGTGTCTACAACATAATTTTATGTGACACACATATGTAGGCTTATCCTCTCATCATCACATTAACTCCTATGCTCAACGGAGAATAATCCACTCTAGGTGGACATATGCTTAGTTGTGAGCCTTATCATATTTCTAACTCCTAGACATTCTAGAAGCATTCTAGAAGCCTTTATATTTAGGCACTCCTAGTATACTTGTACATTAATTGAATTTCATATTGTTATTCTGATCATACTCTATTGGTCTATTATGTGCTAGTTCTTGAGCTTCTTAATTTTGGGTGATTTTTCCCTAAGGAAAGTTTTTACATGGTATCAGAGCTATACCAAATTATTAAACCTATCCCTATTCTAGTGGTGGAACTTGTGGATTATCTTGAGTTGGGGTGGCTTCTTGGGCTTGAGTCCCTTCAACCTCAGGCTGATCTCACTATGGAGAAACTCTTTTCCTTTTATTCTTTCCCTTTTGTGCCTCAAAGTACTCAACTTCCCGATCATGTTGATACATTATCTCTAGCCTAATTGGAGATTGAGCTATGAATGTTGGTACTATAACCTTTTCTCCTCTACCTTCCACTAGGTGGGTTGTAGCTTGGAAAACTACTATTTATGGAACTTAATCCATTCCTTGGTCAACTGGATGATATGCCTTGCCTTATGATTGATATCTACATCTTCTTCTCTATCAATTTCAAAATTCATGATTGGTTGATCACATATCTTATCTCAATTATATAGGGGATCCAAAACATCTAAAGTGTCTTACTAAAAAACCTTCAATAGGACCTATATTTTCAAGGCATTGTCTACCAAATAAAGAGTTAACCCTTATCCAGATCTTGTAGTCATGTACTGCATTCATCCAATGATCCTCTATGGCATCTTCATGTTTGATCTATTTTCCTACAAAGTACTAAACTCTACCAATATTGTCAAAACATGGATGAGGGGAGTTGTAATTCTCCAAGAGATGTTGATCCCATTCTGCCTCAAAATTTGCAATATCATGCTTCTAATTGACACCAAATAGACCTATGGTGATGGGCTAGATGCAAGTCTTCTTATGTTGCTTCCTTACTCTATCATATGTAGATGAGAGTTGTCATGAAATATCTAGAAATATGATTCTATCACATGGATACCTAGGGAGCTTCTTAGAATTTACAGTTGTACCCACTACCCTTAAGTAGGTGAAGGTCTTGAATTGGATGTAGTAGGCACCTATTTCTATAATTTTTGTTGTTGCCTCTTTTGACATCCTTTTGCATAGTCTCCCTCAATGAATTGGATAATTGCAAAAATGAAGACATCATTCACTATTTTTTATTCTTTACTGTGATCGAAGAACTTTTTCTTCACTAGCTGGGGGTATACCACATAAGGTCATGCATTAGCATCTTGCAAGTTACCCCTCTTAAACAATCTTGGGTAATCTATAGTACTTGCTGCTAACATATAGACCAAATAAGATGTCATATAACACCTTAGATCATTTTTTACTACCATTAGTTTTTCATCAAAATTCTCATTGAGAATTGTGGCCTAGTCAATTAGCATCTTTGTCATTTTGATGGTTTAAATGAAGTGTACCATCCATATTTTAAAGTGTCCAGTTGTTGGTAATCACATGATTCTTCTTAGGAGCACTTTGGAATGTCTGATATCATCCTTCATGTAACCTCTCGTCATCTCTACTTTTCCATCTTTTCTTCCCAAAGGTATTCTATCAATGAGATATGAAGATTGAATAATAATTGTGACTTCTTGTTCATGATGTCTATACCACCTTTCTACTTGATGGTATGCCAGTCTTATATATTGATATGCCATTATAAGATGAAATAATTTCTCTATATTCTTGGGTCTTAGATCAAGAATGATCTCTCTAGTTATGCTTTTGACCACCCTCTCTTTTGAAACATAATTCTCAACCAGGGCTGTGATTAACTAAAAAGATTGTACTGAAATTGGGTGTGAAGCTACATTTACTAATGTCAATCTTGTAAGTGTAGACACCATTGGGGGTCTCTAATTTGGTTTTTTGTATAGACCCAACAATGCATTCTAGTCAACATGACTCATCTCAGTGTCTCGAATCTCTGAATGTGCATCCTAAAAGTGTGATTTTGATGGAACACTTTAAGATTTAAAGACCACCAATTTTGGAGCAATCATTATAGTGAGGAAGGATGAGGACAAAGCCACTTTATTTACACAAAAAAAAAAATACATTAGTCCAAAAGGTGGAAACAATTAATTTAAACAAACCCCATTTAAGAAAAAATCAAACCCAGAACCTAAAACTACAGCAAAATAGCTAAAGAAAAACATTATTTATTGCAATAGATTTCCACAATCCATGATATTATGTATTCAAGCTTCTGGGTAAGATTGTGTAAGATTTTTTAGCATCAATGTTTCAGATCATACTCTATGATCCATCATTTTTATACAGAAAAACATTATTTGCCTCTGATAGACAAAACTTGATGCACCTTGTGCACCTTGGAGGTGCATCTTTCTGCGAGGAAAAACTTCAATCATTAAATGTGTGCACCTAGTACACCTTATAGGGTGTGCTATGTGCACACCCTTATGGTGTAAAGAATGCCTTTAAGTTTAAAAAAAGGATGTGCACCCTTTCAATACTTAAGAGAAAGTTGTCTTTGAAAAGTGCACATGCGTGCACATTTCACTTAGCTAAATGCATTCCTTTTTTTCTTTTTTCTTTTTTTTTAGTTTCATTAAATTTTGTTAAAAAAGGTGTGGAACTTCGATAGGTGTGCAAGGTGAGCACCTTTTCGCTTAGATTTTTTATGTGTGCAAGTGTAGATTACAAATATTTGTGCACCTCTAGGGTGTAGAGGCATGCTAGCTAGAGATCAAGAAATGAAAATGAGGTAAAGAAGGGGAGGGGTCTCAGGCTTTCATAGGCCCAAGATGGAGCACATCTTTGGAGGTACACACTTGTGCATGTGTGTAGGTGCACACTTCCAAAGGGAATCATTCCCATACTAATGCACTTAGTGCACCAGTGCACCTTGAAGGGTGCACTACGTGTGCTAGTGCACACCTTTTAACTTAAAACTCACTTTTTTCCTCAAAATCTCTAGTTTTTGACAACTAGGTTTGGACACTAGGTAGAACCCTAAAAATGAATCAAACCCTAGACTAGAGGTATGGAAAAGAAAAGAAAATTGCTAGGGGGTCCCACTTTCTAAGGAGAAATGGGGCATGCATTGTGAAAACAACAAAAAAAACATGATACCTAACGAGGTATATGGAAGAGTAGATGAGAAATGTAGGTTTCCATCAATGACTGAAAGGAAGATAAGAGAAGGAACACTTGCCCAAGTGATGCAAGAATTGAGTAAGAAATAAATCTCCAAAGCCATGAAAGACTACAATGTTAGATTTGTTCCTAAGAGGAGAGCTTTCATGATTTTGAAGAGTAAAGTAGAAAATGTTGTTGAGAAAAGTAAAAAAATATGGAAGAAAATACATGGATTGATTCTTGATGATGAGAATAAATATGAGACAAAAATTATGAGCACAAATAAGTTCAATTGGACAAAAAAGAAGATATTTACAATGATATAGGAAATCTTGTTGACACAATTCACAATATGGTAAAATAGAGTGAAGGGAAGACAAAAATAGTGGTAATAGATAATGAACCACACTTGAGCCCAAGAAATAATGTGTTGAGTGAGGAGACTATTACAACTAAGCCAAAGAAACAAAATGAAGGTCATATATAGTCCAAGTTGATACCAATGCTAGCTCATGAGACATTGATTGACCCTAATCCTATGACCATGAAAGTTAAAGACTATTCAAAGATTCATGCATGGGAGTCCACACAATAGATAAAATCTACATGTTACCTCTACTATCCATGCTATTACAATTAGTCCAAATTAAGAACTAGGTGAAGTAAATGAAGGTTATTTCATGTAATAGAGTTTATCGCCTAATGAAGAGAAAAATACACAAGTGCCTAAACAAAAAAATGATGTCAGTGAGGGAAATTCCATTGAAAATTTAGAGAAAGAGAATAATGAAAATATCCTAAATGATAGAGTAGATAATTACACTACGAGTGATATAATGAGTACCTTGGGACTTTAGATTGAGGGGATTAAGGAGGCTAGATAACTGAGTTCCACTAGAAAACTCAAAATTGATGATGAAAAGGATAATCAAAATGAATTTGTACATGTAATAGGAGCTAAGGGAAGAAAAGAGAGATAGGGAGCCTAAGAAGGCTAAGGAAACTATAATGGAGATACAAAGGCTGATTCTAGAGGTTCAAGTATGTAAGAACATCAAACTGTGTCAAGCTCCAACACACTAGACTCTAGGGAAAAAAGAATGAAGAAGAAGGTGAGGCATTCACCAAAGGGCATGAAAGGTAAACTAGCTACACTTGAAGAGAGGATTTTGATTCCTAATTGGGACAAAAATAATTTAACTTATGATCATATAAAAATACTCAATGATTTTTTAGCAATAAAGGCTAAGAAAGAAGAGATGAGAAGAGAACATTACCATAAATAGGTACTACATGAAATTTGTTAGGATTAACCCCATACAGAAATAAAAGTTACATGAAAATATAACCAATACAAGAAAATAGTAGATCACATAAAAGAGAACACAAGACACCAAGGTTTAATGTGGTTCACCCAATCCTTGGGCTACATCCACCAACAACAAGTCCAATATTATTATGATCTAGTGATTATAACCTAATTACAATCCATAATCCCTTATAACTCAATACCACCGAAAGAACCAATTTTCACATCACACCATATGAAAATCCCTAACCCTAAGCCCTTTTATACAAGCTTTTGTCACTTATAAAATTAGGGCTAGAATAATAGAAAAATAGTAGTCGATGCCTTTTACAATATAAGATCATTTTTGGCTTTAGGAGCATTGTGCCTAAAATCCCACGTGGGGGTGTTGCCCCTTGACCCCACCCTATATTGCAATAGGGAGTGTACCTATACAGGCGCTACACCAAACCCCCATAGAAATAATTTGGAGGAGAACTATGTCAAATAAACCTCTAAGTCTAATTAGGCTCCACAACACAACAATCTCCCACTTGGAGACTGATCAAACTCCATAATAATAACCTCTAACATGGAGACTGATCATAGTACTACTAAACTTGCAACTCCCATTGGAATATCAAACCATCCTAGACGTTGTTGTTCTTTTATTTTGTTTAGCTGAGAAGAGAAACCAAAGTTGAAGAGGAATTCAGCTTCTCCCTTGTCACAACCTTTTAAAACATATCCACTAGATTGTCATTTGTATGTATCTTATCTACCTTTAATTGTCCATCATCCAAAATTGACCAAATGAAATGGTACCATAACTGTATGTGTTTTGTCTTTGACTGTAGAGCTGAATTCTTTGCATGATGAATGGTGCTTTGACTATCTATAAACAAATAATTATCCTTCTAAGAGTGTCCCAATTCTTCCAAGAAGAACTAAAGCCATATCATCTCCTTTGCTAGCTCTATAGTGGATTACCCACTAAGAGCAAATACATAACCTATAGTACTTTGCCTCATATCAATATCCTCTTCCAAATTTGAGTCAACAAAGCCTTATAAATTAGTAGTAGAGCCCCCAAAGTGTATACACTTTTTAGATGTTCCTCTCAAATATCTAAGAATCCATTTAAGTGCATTATAATGCTCAATTCCTAGATAGCTCATATATCTACTAACAACTCCCACTGCATGTACAATATCTAGCCCAGTACATATTATAGCATACATCAAGCTTCCTTTTGCTAAAGAATAATGTACCTTAGATATCTTATCCTCCTCTTCTTGTGTCTTGGGACACATCTCCTTAGTCAACTTCAAATGACCAGGTAAGGTGTGTTGACAGCTTTAGCATTCTCCATAGAGACACGTTGTGACACCTTCTCAATATAATCAGCTTGAGATAATGTCAATTTGTTGTTCTTCCTATCTCTACAAATCCTCATACTAAGGATTTTTTTTTCTTCTCCCAAATCCTTAATAGCAAATGCATGTGCTAACTAGCATTTTAGCCCCTCAATATGATCCATGTTAGACCCAACCACAAGCATATCATCAACATATAAACATAAAATAATATAGCTACCATCATCCAACCTCTTAAAATAAACATAATGATCTGAATGACACCTACTATATCCATGCTCATGCATAAAACTTTCAAATTTTAGATACCATTTCCGAGGTGCTTGCTTCAAGCCATATAAACTTTTCTTCAATCTACACACAAAGTTCACCTTACCTTTGACCTCAAATCCTTGTGGTTGAGCCATATATATCTCTTCATCTAAATCACCATAAAGGAAGGCTATTTTAACATTAAACCACTCCAAATAAAAATCTTTAGTAGCCACAATACTTAAAACAGTGCAAATAGAAGTCATCTTAACAATAGGAGAGAATATCTCATCAAAATCGATGTCTTTTTTCTATGCAAATCATTTTACAACTAACCTAGCTTTAAATCTTTTCTTACCTCCATCCTCTTCTTTCAACCTACAAACCCACTTATTTTGTAAATCCTTTTTACCCATAGGCAACTTGCATAAATCCCATGTCTTATTTTTTAGCAAAGAGTCCATTTCTTCTTTTAGTGTAGACTCCCACTGAATCTTTGTATCCACTTGCATAACTTCATCATATCATTTAGGTTCACCAAAATCAGTAAGTAAAATAGAATACGAGGAAGAATACAATATTTCTGAAGGTCTACTTATCCTTTTTGACCATCTAACATTTACTAGGATGTGTGGTATTTGTTGTTGTGGTTGTTGCACATCATGAGGAATTGTTGGAACAATAGCTTTTGGAGTATCATCCAACACTACATAATCATTTTCTTTATTTTCATGTTGCTACAGTAGATCTTTGTACAACACTTTCTCATTTAATATGACATCGTTGCTTCTTATAATTTTATAATTTTCAAAAGCCTACAACCAAATTCATTAATGTCATATCCAAAAAATACACATTTATTTGACTTAGCTTCTAGCTTGGTTCTATTTTCAGAATCTATCTGAGCAAATGCTTCACAACCAAAGGTTCTGAAAAAAGAATAACTCACCTTCCTACTAGTCCATATTTCCTCTAAAATACCACAACCCAAAGGAGTAGAGGGACCACTATTAATCAAATATATAGTAGTATTAATAGCCTCTACCCACATGTTTAAGGGCAACCCTGCATGTAACCTCGTGTTTCTTGCATGCTCCATTAGAGTCTTGTTCATGCATTTAGCCACTCCATTTTCCTATAGAGTCCTTGGAATAGTTTTCTATCTACAAATATCATTAGCAAAACAAAAATCTTCAAATTCATGACTGCAATACTCACTACCATTATCAAATCTGAGATATTTTAATTTCTTTTCAGTCTTGTTTTCAACCAAGCATTTTCATTTCTTAAAAGTTTGAAATACATTAGATTTATGTCTAAAGAAATAAATGTAACATAATAATGAGAGCCACTAAGGGAAGATACCTGAGCTAGTACCCATACATCTGTATGCACAAGCTCTAATTTCTTACTTTTATTTTCCTTCCCAATCTTCACAAAACTCACACTCTTTTGCTTTCCATAGACACAACTTTCACAAAAATTCATATTAACACATTTATGACTTAGTAAAACTTTCTTTGAATGAAGTAATTTTGTACCTTTCTCACTCATGTGCCCAAGTATGTTGTGCCACAACATTGTATCCAAATCTATAGTAGCTATTTGTTTTCCCTACTCAATTGCAACAATTGTTCCTGAACATTCATTTTTCTCTAAAAAAATCAAAGTAGAAGGAACAATATGACTTGTACAAAGATATAAGGTACCTACTTTCACACCTTTTGTTGGGTGAATACACAAAGTTGGGTCGCAATTTCGCGGAAGTCAAATTCACAAAATGAAACTTCTTAGAAACGGGTACCCGAATTTAAAAAATAGGCACTCATTTTTAGTTCGGGTGCCCGACTCTAAATTTAAAAAATGGGCACCCGTTATTTTTAAAAATCAGGTACCCATTTTTTATTTTAAAAAAATGGGTACCCTTTTCTCAAAAAAATTTAAATTTAAATTTTTAAGAAACAGGCACCCATTTTTAAAAATAAAAAATCGGTACCCAGTTTTTAAAAGTAAAGAATGAGTACCCGTTTTCTTAAAAATACATTATGATTCAGTGATTACTACTTGATTACAATTTGTAATCCCTTACAGCTCAATACCGCCACAAGAACCAATTTTTGCATCACCAGTATGAAATAATCCCTAATCTTAAGCTCTTTTAAATAAGTAATTTTACCATTTTAGGGTTATAATTAATAATTACATGTCAGCCCAAACTCTTGATAAAATAGGGCCCAATTTTTTTTTTTTGGGGGCTCTACCCCGAAACTACTAGATAGTTGTAGCCTAATGGCCCTAGCTGATTAGTCACCATAATCTAACAATCTCCCACTTGGGGACTGATTAGGTTCCACACTAAACAACAATAAGACCATATATTGAGTATAAAAGTCTCTTAATACCATGAATTATGTTAAATTTTAATATGAAACCATAAGTCATAAGATGCTGAGAGTTATCAAAAATAGAAAGCATAAAGCACCTTAAAAAATTTTAAGAGTCGATATTAACAAGGCTTCTATGCTTAGGATATTATTCCTAAGATATAGGAAGCTCACCCATATTAACAAATGTGCAAGCAATTACTCTACCATACCAAAGATGTTTCCAACAACGAAGGTGATTTTACCTAGCTCACCAAAGATGCAAGTTGCCTCCCTTAGGTCTAATATAGCACTAGCATTGGCTGCATTCTAAGCAACACCTTCTTTTTCAAATTAGTTCTCTAAAAAATTCACATTAGTAAGGATGATAATCTCTAAGATGGTCATTATAAACTTCATGTTTCTTTCAACGACATAATGTTAAGCCCAAAATCCCTCCATGTCCTCTGAAAATAAAATGTGATATATGTAGATGCTCAATATTGTCCTATAATATGTAATACCCATCCCTTTTCACTATCATTGTGTATTCTCTTTCAAGCTCTATTTGAATCTCATGTGAATGTGTTAGCCCTTAAGTGATATTTGAATGCAAATACTTAATATGTAAATGTAATTATTTTCTTGATGATACCATATGATATGTCTTTAAATGATGATTATTTTATATTTATGATGATGAGTTGTTATGTTTGAATATGTGATTATTGGTACTCAAGATTTATTATAGTACTTGCCCCATACTTGCATGTGTATGGTGTGCATGTTTGTTTTACTTTTCTATCTAATGTGTCTAATGTGGTTAAGGGAGGGAGTTGTAGTCACCTCTTAGTTGGGATCTTCAAAATGTACCACTCACTTCTATTATTTGTTTAGCTTAGATGTATATATGCATATGCACATGCTCATATTTTATGTAGGTTGCAGGTGTCAAACATTAACTTCCCTTAATTGCTAGGATGAGTGTACTGTATCACAATAACTCAATGGTAAGAATGAAAAGTTAATGATCAGATGCAATCCTAGCCATAGCCTAAATACTCATCCTACAAGGAGGAATTGTATATGACTCTCTACCCCTTTTAAACACATGAGTCTTTATGTGCATATGTTGTTTGACTTTTGCTTTTGTTGGTTTTCCTTATGCATTTCATGTGGTTTGATTTTGTGATTTGCTTGGTAGAACACTTATTTATGATTTTTGGATCAATCATTGATATTTGAATTACTAAAATGTTATTTAATTAAAAAGGGAAAATATTAAAATAAGAGGATATTTCATTTGTTAGAATTGTTGGAATATTTGGCTAAATTAAAATATTTAATTTGAGGTCTTAATTTAGAAAATCAAATTAAAATATTAAAATATTAGATATTGCTTAGTGTGAATATTTAATTAATATTGATTAAAATTAGAGTTGCATTCAAATAATGAACTCTAATTATCTTTATTGATTAAAATAATAAATAATTAATTTTAATGTGTATGCATTAAATAATAAAGTGGGAAAATAAAATAAAAGAGTTTATTTAATTAAAAGGTGAGTTAGAAAATTTTTGAACACCTTTTTTTGAAATAGAGAAAGATTGGAGATCACTCTGCTAGGGTTTTGCATGTAGTATGACTTTTTTTTCTTTTGAATTCACCTTTGCTTTTGTACTTGTCATATCACATTAATTGCTAGAGCATTAGTGATTTTTATTATGGCTACAACCAACTTTAGCCTAATAGGTGATACTAGTGTTAGAGTTACTATGATAAATGCTAATGGCACCTTCTCTGAACAAATGATCATGAAAGTTTGTTCCGAAAGTGTTTCATGAGGTAAGCCCTCCCCTGATATTGTTCTTAACATTTAGGAGTTTGATGATGCATGTAGCTAGTTAGAGAAGCATACCTTGATAGGTTACTTTGGGGGTTGGTCTCCTCATGAAAGCATGCTCAAAGAATGGGTTGCCAAGAATTGGAATCCTCATGGAGTCTGCCTCAAGGGCATTCAAAGCCTCACCAAGGGATTTTTTTTATTTCAATGTGAAAACCCTTCCTAAGCTAACACAGTCTTCAACCATAGGCCTTGGTTAGTTAGGTCTTCACTATTGGTTTTCTAGTAGTGGTCTCAGGATTTCTCTGTCTCATATGACAAGAAACCAAAAGTCCCTATCTAGGTCAAGTTTTTGGGTCTTTCCATACCTTGCCAAAAGTTTATCCATGACATTGCTCAAACCCTTGGCAAAGTAGTTTGCATGGGACTAGAAAAATTCTTCAATGCATGTCCTCAAAGGAGGGTTTACATTGAAGTGGACCCCTCCTATGATCTCAAATAAACCATTAAGGTTCAAGTTGGAGCACACACCTTCACTCATAAGGTGTTATATTTTAACCTATTGAACACTTATTATCGATGTCAATTAGTTGAACATAAGATTAAGGACTACCCTCTAGCCATGCCTTGTAGGTTGACTCCTATCAAAAAGACCTAGGACAAGCCTATTGAAAATACCAAAAAAGATGAGTGGACTATTGTAGTGTGTAAGGGCAAAACTTCCTTTCTACTCAAGCAAAAATGGTCCTCCTCTGCTTAGCCTTTGTTGGAGATTTTTATTGTTAGCTCTGTCAAGGGACCAATCACACTGGTGATTTCACCACTCATTTCAAACCTTGTCCACCAAGGGATGGCTTTTTTTGTGGGTGCTTCTTGACCCACATCGATCCACACTCCTTAGGTGGTGTCCATGGTTGTCCCACTTGGGTCTCGACTCTTGTGATGCTCTCATAGCCTAGATGGTAATGAAGAAAACCTTGATGGTAGTTTAGAGACGAGGAGAATCATCTTTGGTGGTGACTCTTCTCCTACTTTCACCTCTAGTTCATTTTTGCATAACAGTTTCCCCTCTCATGGGGATGAGGATGATATGCAAGAACTGTTTCCATGAATTTTCTCTCATGGAATGTGCAAGGTCTCACAAACCTCCCTTGTAAATATTATGTGCAAGATACTAGATGCTAGCTTGGTATCCTGGACATCCTTTTTCTATAGGAAGTTAAGATTTTAGGATTTTCTCTCAACGATGCTTGTTGTGCTATTTGGTGAAACAACATGATTTTTTCTTCCCAACATGAAGCTAGTCAAGATGGTGTAGTCACTCTCCTTTCACCTTGTTTCTCTTCTTCTATTATTGCTCATGGTTCTGATCCCATCTACATGATTGTGTGGATCTTGATGTCCTCCCATAATCATTCTTTTGGGATAGTTAATGTTTATGCTCCCAATTGTGGCATTGGATGACAGATTCTTTGCCAACAACCACTTGGGTTATCTTTGACGAATTCAATATGATTGGGATGGCCTATGATAAAGAAGGTATTCTTCCATTTTGATGGACAACCAGAGAAAGACAAGCATGGTATTACATGCACAATAAATTAGGTCTTTTGGATCCTAATGCCCATCATCATCATTCTAGTGGGAATTAACATACTTGGCCTAATTTCATAGCTAGCTTTAATAGGGTATTTTTAAGACTCAATCATGCGATGATATATGTAGAATCTTGTTTTTTTTTTCTTTTTTTTTCTTGAAGAAATAGATCTATTTTCCATTCCTTTATTAGATGTGACCTTGTCAGATCATTTTCCCATTCTCTTCATTCTCACTTGGCAAACAGCTTAGAGGCATCCTTTCAAAACTCATTTTTTTCTCAACACACCATTGTTGATTCATGAACCCACTATGGCTCACATATTGCATGTTTTGAATTTAAAGCTTTAGCTCCACACCCATTTTGGGTGGATTCAGTGGTGGAATGATGCTATCACCCATACAACAAGATTTCTTTGGATCTGTGGTAGGAAAATTTCCTTATACCATAGGTAGTCCTATGATGTCACTACCAAAGCTCTGTATGTGGCTTTGGAGGCTCTAGCCTTGAATTTCTTTGATCCAAACATGTAACTTCAGCTTGCCAATCTCCATCTTGACAATTGTGCCACTAGGGGGCCCTAGATCAAAGCCCATCTCAACTAGCTTGAGGTTGGCAACCAAGCCTCAAAAGAATTCTATCAAGATCTTAGTGTAGTGCCTTGTTAGGGAACCCAAAAGAAATTAACCTATTATGTCACTAAGTTTTCTAAAAAATATATTTAAAGATTAAAACAAACAAGAGATAACATAATGGAAGCAATAAATCATATACATACATAAAAAGTATAATATAAGTTATGTCTCTTAAGGGTTCCTTAATGTTGAATCACACACATAAGTTTTATTAATATTAAATCTAATAAGTAAACAAAGTCCATTTCATAGAATAATCATAAGTATGAAATCACATGAAATACTATACAAGTACATAAGATTGCAAATGACATAACCAAAATGCATAATTATGCTCTGTAGAAGTCACAGTGTATGAAATGCTAAAAGAATATACATCATGATAGGGATGACTGCAAGAAGTTGGGTTGCAATTTTGCAAAATTCAGATTCGTGGAATTGTACTTCTCAAAAATGGGTACCCAATTTTAAAAAAATTGGGTACCCATTTCTAAAATTAAGCTTTGGGCACCCGAGCCTAATTTCAAAAATCCGGTACCTGATATTCAAAAGCGGATCGGGTGCTCGAGGCACTCAAATATCAAGCACTTGATTACTTTTGAAAAATAGGTACCCGATTTGGAAGACTTTATTTAACCCCATTTTTTGGCATTTTTGAAGTCATTTTCATGACCTCAAAAATAGGAGCCCGATTATAGACGCATATGGGAGCCTGACTTTTAGCCCTACCAACTACCCCCTTGCTACTAGTTTTTGATATACTAGGTATTTTAATATGTTTTGTATTATTTTACTTTATTTTTTTCAATTTTCAATTTAATATGTATGTTAATTTATTATTTTTTATTATTTTTAATATATGTAAAATTGTAAATTTACATTGTTAATGAGTACATGTTTAAATTTTTGTATTTGTTAATTAAAATATAGTTTCGTAAATGTTTATTTAAAAAATTATTATTTTAGATGTTTTAAAATGTATTTAATTTATGTATTTATTACAATATTGAATGATTAGATTAGATGTAAATTCATTTTTTAAACATGTAATTTTACAAATAAATATAACCTCGACCTAGAACCATATAACCTTGACCTTTTTTTAACTATAACCTTGACCTAAATTCATTATTTAAACTATAATCTCGACCTAACCATATAGTTATGCACAATAAAACCCTAAACATATATAATTAAGTACTTAATCACATAACAGCCCACCAAGGGATCCAAACAAAAAACTTCTAGTATTTAAAATGATTTTACTTAAATTGTATTGTACTTTGTTTCATGGATCGAAAATGGATGATGTAAACTATTTTATAAATGTATATTCTTTCAGCCTTTCATATCCTGTGACATGTACAGTGGATGATTGTAAATTCTGAATTAATTTGCCAAGTGGCATTCAGAACAAATGTATATAAATTACTTAAATGGATTGAACTGAAGTAGTTAATATTCTTTCATGTGGATGTGTTATTTATTTTACTTTTAGTACTTATAATTATTTAAAAATGAAATGTAAATGTGCTCATTAAGGAATGCAATCTCTTATGATTTTTATAAATGTAAATTATTTTATGTATGTTATTGCTTGCTTAGTAAAACTTTTGATTAGTTCTTTGGATCCCTTGGCTGGGCATCATTTAGGATTAACTATAATGTCAATTTGTATTGAATTTAACTCTAATCATAACCCTTACTATCATCTTAACCTTAATTTTAATTTGCTAAAACCTACACCAGGTAATAAATAAATAATTAAATAACTTTCCTATCTTACCTTGAGTACTAATTTTATAAATGTCAAACCCTAAAATTGTAACCTTATTTATGATTTAAACTAAATTATCCTAGAGGAACATCATATCTACATCTACATGTCATGTACATGTGAATCTAAAAACATTTGTACATATCTAATTACATCATTTATTGCATAGGAAGGATTTAAATTTTTTATTATATATATTATCCATGCATATCATATCAAAAGAATCATATAGAGATATGTCATTTACGACATGTCCATCATAAATAATCAAGAAGGGTATGTAGGTAAATTTATATATATTTAACACTATATATTATAAGAAAAGAAAAACACCATATATAGGAGCATCTCATGTACATAAACTAAAAAAAATTACCATGACACATGTAATGAGATCAAACAATCTTTGTAAGATTCATCGCATATAAGTTATCAACATGTATAGGGGTGATATAATAAAAATATCAAAAAATGAGTGATATCAAAGCATTATATCTTAATATTTAACACTAAAATAAACTAACCCATGGGTTAACCGTAAACCAAATTGAATATATCAAACTAGATTGAAAGGTAACCCTGGCCCTTAACTAATTAATATTATACTTATAAACCAAATTGAATTAAACCATGATCATAAACCTAATTATATATCCCAACTTAACAGTAGAAACCTTGAATTTAACCTTAAATCCTTTCCCCAACCATTAACCAAATTGAACCATTACCCTAAGATTGAACCAAGTTAAACGTTGACCTTAAGACTAAACCAAATCACCCTAAACTAGAACTCAATAATATATTCAACACTTTAAAACAAAATTCAAACCTAACTTTTTTGAATTAATTTTGGTTTTTAATCTAAAAGCTCTAACTATAATTCTATATCTAAAACCAAATTTAGCACTTTAAAACTAAATTCAATTTATTAACTCTTGTCCTAATTGAAACCTAAGCATGTAAACCTAATCAAACAGTACAAACTAAATTGAACCCTAATCCTAAAACTAATTAAACATTGATATCAAGGTCTCAAAATGATACATCATAAAAAAATTAGAAGAGATTTGAATGAATCAAGCATCTAATTAAGTAACCCTCCCACACCATCAAGAGGTGGAGGTGTCCACATCAGTGTGAGTAGGAGCCCAGACTACACCCTTGGATGCCTAAGAATATATCTAAAGTAGTGAATAACTTTTCTTTCCACTAGATGCCTAAACCTTTATATCCTAAGTGAGCATTCATCATGTAATATCTAATTAGGAGGGTATTGAAGCACTCTAACACCCCAATCCCTAACTAGATAATTATGTTAGGGTGGACTAATTTCTATTTATCTTGGGTTGGAAGTGCCTAAAAGTTTTTTTTGGAGATTGGAGATTCCCCTATTTGTTTCCTATTTTCCTGTATGGGTAGCTTAAATGTTAATTGCCTTTGTAGAATGGAATGCCACATAACACAATATTGCCTTATTCTATAAAAAGAAATACCCACCCCCTAATGATATATAGTAAGATCTTTTTCCTAATTTTACTATCAATTTTTTTGGTTAGAAGATGATGATAGTTAAAAATGATTTAGAAGATAGGGATAAAATGAGAACCATCATTCCTAGAATGAAGATGCATTATTCCTTGATAAACCCATTTCTATCATAAATCAACTCCTCCATCCAAAAAATTAGTAATGAGAAATACCTACGTCAAGTAATCAATGGAGGGCTCATAAAATTTATCAAGTGATCAATGGAGGGCTCATAAAACCCCTAGGTCAAGTAATCAATGGAGGGCTCATAAAATTGATCCCCAAGGGGAGATACGAATCTCATTAAAAAATAGAGACAAGACACTCCTAAATACATATCATACAAAATTATTGCCAAGGTCTTAGCCTCTAGACTAGAAGATATCCTACCCAAGATCATTAACCCTACACAAAAGTGTTTTGGTAAGGATATTTATGCATATTGGAGAACTTGATAACCTATTGGAAGACTTTGGATTGGGAAACATTTCCAGGATAGAGCATAGGCATGCTCAAGTAATTTATTATGAAAATGTCTACAAAAGGGTGGAATGGAGTTTCACTATGATGATGTTGCAAGCCCAGGATTCCATCCAATATTATGTCAAATGGTGTCCTCTCTTATGATTGGTGTCAAGGTTTTAGTAAAGAAATTAATGGGGTTGCATCATAATTTCTATGACTCTCTAGATCAATTATGAAAGGGTGTCCTCTTGCATCCTCTTTATTTTTTATTGTTGTCGACTCATTACATTATCTCCTTAGAGATAACCAGTTGTCTCTAAAAGTTAGAGGATCTACTCTCCAAATAATTAATAAGTTTCTAATGTATAGTTTTTTGATAATATTTGTATTCTTTTTAAGCTAGAAGAGTGCAACACGAGTCATTTAATGATCAAATTGGACCTCTTTTCTTTGTATCAGGTAGTAAGATTTATGTCTATACATCTATCTTATTGGGGCTAAATATTGAGTCCCCTACCTTGTGTAGTAAATATGGTATTGGATGGAGATTTCATAATTGAGTGGTTAGGTACCTAGGGATTCCATTTGTAGTAAACCCTAACATATAAATGAAATGTGTCTTTATATCAATAAGAAAATCTTTGGAAAAATCAACAACTAGAACTCTAATTATCTCACTTTGGTTGGTAGAATTCAAGTATGATAAAAGATTCTCTCCTCATATTGGGTGTAAGTTTCTCTTCTTCCTACTCATTTTATTTAAATCAGTTTGGTCTTCTATATAAATCTATTAGGAACATTTTGTGGTCACATGGAAAAAGAAATATGAAGAATAATGCTACCAGGAGTAGTTCACATAAAGAAACAAGATTAGTAAGTTGGAATGAAAACTTTAAGAAATTTTAAGGGATTACTCTGGCAATAAAATGGATAGCCAAAGCTTCATAAGGTAATGAATTATGGATTATGATTAGAATTAGGATTATTATATGGTTAGGGATAGGGTTCACATGTATTAGTTCATTACCTGACATGATCTACACTTATAGTTTGCATTAAAAAGCGAATAATATTTAGGATTCAAACTACAATCATAAATATTTTTTAATCAAATCATAATTCTATCTCTAAGCTTTCATTCTAATTGTAACCTTAACTCTCATCCTAATGCCATCTATTATATATCCTATAAACAATAGGACCATAATAAATATCTGAAACCTAAATATAATTCTAACTAAAACCATAATCCTAGGTAAGTTCCCTAACATTAAAGGACCATAATAATTATAATAATCTTAAGCTTAGCCATCCTGAAAACCGTTAACATAAAAAAATTGCAAACCATAACCTTGCACTATTATATTATGATTAGACTTAAAAATTTGGTATTTAATGTTTAATTTGACTTAAGTGTTTAACTTTATTTATTTAATTGATATGATTTTAATAAAGATATGCACATTTATATAGATCTAGTTGATAAATTTTAGATTTAAATTTTATTAAATAGTAATTTTGTCATGTTTTATGTTGTGATGTATTTTTGTCATGTTTTATGTTTTATGTTGTTTAAACATATATGCAGATTATATTTGATGGACTGACCACCACCCCCTCCCCCTCCCATACCCCCACCTCCACCCCCTCCATCTCCACCTCCACCTCCAGCTCTAGCTCCACCCACACCTCCACCCACACCTCTACCACCCACCATAGACATCTTGCAGATAGCATGCAAGGCGTGGTTGATTCCATCCATCATTTTGATTTAGACATTGATTCATTTAGATTGTGGAGGGAAAGCATGCGTGCCTTCTACTTTGACGGCTTATCATACATAGATGTTTATAACCTACATATAGGTAAAGGGAATTTTCAACATTATTTTGTAAACCCTAAGATGGGTGAAGCAATTAGTGATAAGAAGCCTCACATTTCCATTAGGTGGTGTACACATCTGCGTATAGCAACACATTTTTGGGAGTGGTGGTGGATGGTATTTGACCATCCACCACACGCTAACCATGAGGTGCCTATGTACTTCCTTAGGAATTTATGGGCTGAGTTTGAGTTGGGTTTAAAACCCAACTATTTTGATATGAAAGCATTCCAGGGGGTTGGTAGAGGGATGCCTCAGGATAGGCCTGGGGCAAAGCTGAGTGATAGAATGAGAAATTGCAGGCGAGCTGAGCCCCTTGTACCTCTTCCTGCACCTGTTGTGCCTCCTCCTCACCATCATCAAGCAGTTTCATTAGTTTTTACCCATTTGAGTGCCCTTTTGAGAAATTTAGTACAGTAGTGGATGTAGGTAGTACATGCTTCTCCACTTGGACATGTTTGTACTAGTTGTGGAGGCATATGCATAGGCCCCCAGAGTGATCCTGGTGCAGCACACGATGGCCATTATGATGAGGGTGTAGATTTTGATGATGATGTATATGCTGCCCGTGGTGATGGTAGTGATGAGATAGATGTGTCATCATTTGTTGACCTCATGCAGTAGGGAGAACCTGGAGAGAGTCAAGAGCAGTAGGTAAAATTTTAATTTTAATATAAATATAAAGTACACATAATTATTTACTTTCTACATACATGTGTAATTGTATTAACTTTATTAATTTGTACTTTTGAAATAACAGAGGATGGATGATACTATTCCTCCTAGGAGGTAGTATAGTCTTTTTTTGAGACCTACAGATGTTGGCATCCCTTATACGTATGCACTTTGAATTACACTGTAAAAATGTACATTCAAATTCAAATTTAATAACATGTGCTCATATGTTCTTTTTATCTAATTTTGTAGGGATTGTTTGCATCTACACAAATTGATGTTAGTACAAGTCCTACTCCAGTAACCACTGAGGCACAACCTCAAATACATGTGGTATGAACTTTTGAGTGAAGACAAATAATTTGTATTATTTTTATATATAGACATTATTATTAACTTATAATCTAAACAATTTTGACTCACGTGTATATATATTTTTTGTGTTTTGATTTTACAAACAAGAGACATATCATACTCATCCATACAGGCCTCAGTATAGTCTATTTTTGACTCCATCTTATGATTATCATGCTAGCATACCTGTAGACACATCTGTGACATTGGCTACCACTCAAGTATGATATATATTATATACATGTTAAATTTATAGTGTATAAAAAATGTAGTGTACGAATTATGTACTTTGTAATTATTTATGTATATTTAATTTTGACTAAACGTTTATGTATCCATAATTTTAGGACTATGTCACCATGAGTGTTGTTGAGAGCACAGAACTTAGCCAAATGGAGGTACCTAAATCATCATTTGAGGTCAGTATTGTGATTTATGTACATAATGTATAGTTCATTATGCTCTAAAATTAAATTTAAAAAATGTATGTATTGTAAATTACAGGACCTCACCACTGCTGCATTTGGTAGTTTTGACAGTGCGCCTCCTCCCGTTACTGAGGGACACCTAGCTCATGTGGTATTTATTTTACTATGTAGTGAATATTTAATTTAATTGCAAGCTAGATTTTGAGACCCATTTCGATTAAGCATGTACACAATGAGATGTGCCTCATGTTACATAGGGTGATCCATCTACCTCACAGGGTGTTTGACATAACTAGATGGCTCATATTACACATGATGATCCATCTGAGTCCTCTTCATGTGGAGTAAAGAGGACATTTGATTAGATAGATTAGGTCTTTTCGGTACCTATAGATTGTGTTTTTATGATGTATATTATTTATGATGTATACACTTTGTGTTAGGATAGTTAAAACTGTATGTTAGACCATGTGTTTTTTCACTTCATAGATCATGTTATGATGTATGTTAGACCATGTACTATTTTTTTACGACTTCTTATCATGCTTGTGTATGTAGTATATATTATTATGTTTCACCATGTTTTAAGTATATTCAAACCATTTTCTTTATTTTGACATATTTTATTCATAAACATATGACACATTTTGTAAGTATATATGAAAGATAAACAATAATTTAAACTATCTATAGAGCATTATTGGATAAATATCACATCAAATTTATGCATTGAGATTCATACAAATAAAATTGACCTCCTAGATTAAAAAATGTATTGATAACGTACCTAAAAATGTATCATAAGTGATCTTAATGTGTTGTTTGGTAATGTAAGACTCATTATCACCTAATAAGACCTATTATGTTGTAGTAAACATATGAATTCCTATCATAACCTATAACAGACATAATGACCTATTAGGACTCCCATGTCCCCTTAAGACACACATGTATAGATAATGTACCTAACAACTTATCATAAGTGATCTTAATGTGTTGTTTGGTAATGTAAGACTCATTATCAACTAATAATACCTATTATGTGCTACTAAACATATTAAGACTTATTAAAATGTATAGAAATTATTATGACCTATCAGGACTCCCATGTCCCCTTAAGACACACATGTATGAATAACGTACCTAAAAATGTATCATAAGTGATCTTAATGTGTTGTTTGTTAATGTAAGATATAATCAATAGAATTAATACAATGAGTAATGATCTAACATATAATCAATACAATGAGTAATGATCTTTAAATTATCATGTGAAAGTGACTTGTTTTTAATATTACAATCAATAGTAATTTGAAACTTCAAACAAAAATTAATTTAAACATGCTTGAATGTAAAAGTAATGGAACAAAATAGGAGGTCATTACTGAAATTGACAATTAATTTATAATTTATCAAGTGCATACCTTTAACTTTCAAATAGAAGTAAACTCTCATTTTTGAATTAGTTTGTACAACATATTTCACAATATATGTAAGACAATGTCAATGATATATTTATAGTTCAGTTAACTCAAAACATAAAATTGGTTCAACACATCTCTTCAAATGAGGTCTTGTAAAATAAAAATGCAAAACAAAAACACACATGTTAATAAATACATAAATTAATATTCAAGGTATTTGAACTATGTAAATATATGTGTAATTTGTATGTACTTACTATGTGAAATTGCACAAGATGTTGATGTTTGATCCACTTTAACATTTAAATTTGCATAAATTGTAATTGAGACCTGAATAAGAGGTATATAAGTTCTCTAAATTGGTATTGACAACACAAACATACATGTAATTAAATTATATAAGTACATATATATATAAATAACACAATAATGAAAAAACTTACATGTGTTTGATTTAAATGTAGTCATCCCACTATACCATTTGCATCCTCTCTCTTTTGCAATGCATCTATGATTGTCTTGTGCTCATCCATTGAAATTGTCCATAATAGCTTATTGGCGGGTCTCCCTTTGTATCTTTCTAATTTGATATTTGTTGCCACAACCAAATGAGAATAGTGTAAAATCTTCTTTTCGGTTTGGTAGTCTTCAAATGCTGGCAAACCCTTTCTTCTTGTTAGGCATCTACGTAGCCAGGTGCCAGCTACAATGATAGACCTGATTGGATACTCAAAACCATCATTGTCTACTTGATGACATATCAATTTTTTCTTAGGTTCCACACATCTAGCTAGCCAATACTCAGTCTGTTCATCATTATCACTAGGTGCAATAACAACATAAACATGTCCTACAAGATAAGATAAAGTATAGAAAAACTTTAATCACATGAGTGTACATATGCAAATTCTATAAATTGAAACATGAGATCACAAAACAATATAATTAAATTGTGCATACTAGGTTCTATGAGGTCTGAAATACGATCATAGTCTTCTGATGCAAAAGCAACATTCTGGCCTTCATTTACTATATCATCTTCAAAATGCATGTCAGTAGGTGCTAATGATCTTTGTTGCCAATCTTCAACCCATTTTGTATTCTCACATTCTTCCCATTCACCTACAAGACAAAATTGACAAAAACAAGCAAACTCCCTAGTCCATATAGTCCAAGTGTTAGAATTTGAACTCCTAAATGAATGCCATTTAGCTAACCCACTAATTGTATCACAATCATATCTTGAAGGGATATTATTTTCTTCAACTAGGTAGAAGAAATGTTTGATTGTAGAGTTATGACTTGATCCTGTGTGTAAATATTTGCTACACCATTCGACAATCTCATGTGCATTTTTGAATTTAGATTTTTTCTCAAATTTTAATTGCTCTCTACTAAGGGCTCTCTTCACGCATGCACCAGCACCATCATGTTCTCCTTTACCATGTACAGTCTCAAAAAAACTCCACACATGTTGGATGTTAGTTTGCCTATGTGTCCTACTCAACCAATAGAACATTCTAGCATTCTTGAATTGTCCTATACAATTATTTGACCATATCCAATGTTGTGTCATTTTAATTTGTCTCTCTTTTAAATTATCATAAAAGACCTTGAAACAATATTGGACAAATTCAGATGAATGGAGTTTATTATCACTTAAATAAAAATGGTACTCTCTCAATATTTTTTGATCCTCCTCTATACTATTAGGTGCATGCCTATAAACTATATCAACCTAAATTGTTACTTTCATTGAATTGTAATATTGTGGTTGTACCTCTTCTTGTGGTGCAAGTGTGTAGTTCTTTGCAAAGTCAACAACTAAAAGTATAGTACCAATTGGAAATTTATTTTTACATTTGCGAAATTGTCAATCAAGCCATCTAGAATATTGAGAGTGTTTAACATATTTTGGTATGATCACACTCTTAAAATCATCCATAAATGCATGCCAACTAATTTTATATGTAACTAGATCACACCTTCTTCCAATCTTCCCATCCTTCAATGGATATTCAATAGCTTTGAATCTTTTTACCTCAACTAATTGTTGTCCAAAAGTAATCAAAGCATTTTCATGCAAACATTCATCTAACAAAGAAAGATTGCCAAACATATCACATGCACTAGAAAGACATGCATTGAAAAGAAAGTATTGATCGTTAGGTGGCTTACAAAACAAACTTGATATGAAATCTTTTATAGTTTGAGATGGTATTTTTACACCACATTCTTGCAACATTTCTTTACTATGCATGGTACCACGTATAGATCGAAATACATCATAATGGTAATGAAATTGAATATGAGTTTTACAACAACATGTGATTATTTCCTTGTTAATCCTTACATACCATTGTTTACACTTTTTAAAATATCTTTGACTAATGGTAATATTTAATACCTTACCATCTACAAATTTTTTAAATAATTCAGTTTGAGTCATGTCCAAAAGGTGTTTAGGATGTGGATCACATATTTTTGACCAAATTCTCAATTTAAGAACATCTCTTGAATTAGGTGATACTCTTGTTCTATCATGCTAAAAATTTTCAATCAAACTTTTGACTTCACTAGTAAGTTTCATATCACATCTCGAGAGTCTACCACTAGAAGTCCATAAAATATTTGGTGGATCACATTCAAAGTTAACCCTTATCTTTATAGCTCTTTCTAAAGTCTTACAATTCACATTAAGATATCCACTTATGTTGCTAATCAATCTTTTGTCAGATGTTGATTTGTTAACTAAAGCTATTGTTATTTCTCGTCATGCTGCATTCTTATCTTTAGATTGACTTCTCTTTTCGATAACATCAAAGGCACTAGCAACAGTGGATACAACTTGTTTTAAAGACTAATTTTTATTCTTCAATTTTGCATACATTCCCAACCTTCTCATTACTTTTCGCATTTTAGACATTTTAATTAGTTGCAACATTAGCTGACATTGAAACCCAAATTTCTTATTATAAAAAAAATGCCTTTGCATATTAGCATGTGTCCTAATTTGTCTCCATGAAACCAATCCCTCAATATTATGTAACACATCATTAGGAATATGAAAATTATGTTCAAACACTTTACTATTACCCTGACATGTTTGTTCAGTAGTTGGTGTTTCTATGTCTACATTCATGCAATTTTTATTTTCAGACACTTTACTATTTTCACTATTATTTGAGATTTGAATATCATTTAAAAATTTTCTTGGTATTTCTTTTGGGGCAGGCATTTCAATTGGAGTGTTTTTTGCATGATCATTTGACAATTACTTCTCATGAAGAAAATCTAAATTGTTTAAATCGTAACCTGCTTCTAAAAAACCACCAATTTTATCATGAGAGAAAATTTGAGGGTTTGGAGACACACCTGTATTGAATGCATGATTAGAATGTGCACCTAAATTTTCTTGTACTGGGTTCTCTTCTTTGACCTCTTCATCCATCGTGGTATCCTCAATGTCTTTCTCCTTTGAAACATTGTTCAAGTCTCTAATTCTCTATCTTCTCTCTTATTGATGTCATCCTTCATTCTCTTTATTTGCTGCAATCTCCTTATCTATAAGAACTTTTGCTTTCTTCTTTCTTCGTTGTTTTGATCCAATGTTTGTACTAATTTTGAATTTGAATCAGTAGCTTGTAAATTGTATATAAGAGGATAGAAAATAGAATAAGCATGACATAATTCATTGTTGCAGATTGAAACTATTATTCAATCATTTCAATCATTGAAACTCAGTTTGTGGTGTAGCTTTTGGGGCCCAACAGGTACATTAGAAATAGGTACCCGATTTCTTACAAATCGGGCACCCGATTCTTTAAAAATTGGGTACCCGTTTATAAATTGGGTACCTAATTTTAAAAAGAATCGGGTGCCTGATTTGTAAGCAATCGAGTACAACAGTTGAAAGCAATCGGACACCTGATTTTTAAATTACAAATCGAGTGCCTGATTCTTGAGACATGAGCGAGAATTTGGTATGGCTCCCGACTTTTTCATGGGGATTTGCCTTGGGGAAAGGCATGGCATAGGCTTGGTCCCACCAAGCCATGCCTTTATGATCTTTTTTTCTAAGGCATTTAATCAACAATTTCTGGTATTGTCATAATTTTTTATAGTCGTTCCTATTGAATTTTTTGATGAGACAAAAACCCATTATAGGTCTTACTGTTCTAATTTCAAAAATGTAAATTTTATAGTGTTACTATTTTATTTTCTATTTTTCCATTATTTATTAATCAAAACTATCTCCTGAACATTGAAAAGTGACATTCACTAAAACTTTAATAACTTTTTTATTTTATAACTTTTCTTAAATTAATTTATATGTCATCAATCTACATACAATTCTTTTGATGTTAAAAAAAAAATTGAAAAAAGTGAGATTTTGATCAAATTATGTGGTCTGTACACGAGAGGTTTTAAAATTTACCTTTATAGCTAATTAATAATTAATAATAAAAAAATTATTCAATAAAAAATTAAGAAAAAATATTGTCATCAATCTTAGGTGTATTAGGTAACTCCCTTTAAAAGGATTTGTGAAAATTAATTTATTTGTGTCAATTTATGGTGTCCGTACACGAGTGTGGTATGGTCCTGAAACAAACATTTTGAAAAAGTGGTTTTTAAAGATCCATACCAAAAAAATAATCTATCATATGGGTACACAAATAAATTACATATTCAAAAACTAGATTCTGAACACTAAAATTTTTATTCTGGAGTTTTTTTATATTCAATCTCTAAATACCTCAAATTTTGACATCAATTGACAAAAAATTTAAAAAATAGGAAAAACAATTCCACTTTTTGGCCAGAAGTGAGACCCAACTTCTTGCACTGACCCATAGGATACAACATCTCATAGGATCTTAATAATCAAAGTAAAATAAATTGCAATATGACTATAGAACATAATCACAAGATCAAAAGAATAGAACAATGACACAAGGTATGTCTAGCATGACATCTAGCTATCGAATCTTAATGGTATAAGAAAAACTACCACCTAACCTTGTGGAACCTAAATAGCCCACTCCCATCATGTTAAGGAGATAATATCAATACCCAAATAGATAACAATCCAAAGTCATAACAAGAATATAGGTCAAGGAATTCTGATAGAAATCTATCTCAAAGGTACCAAGTATACACATAACATCTAATCTTAGAGGAAACAAAGACACATATGAAACCTAATATGCATGTGGGAAAGTTTCATCACATGAGTTAACTCTAAGGTTGCCTTGGTAGTCTCTTTGGACTCTGCCTCACTAGTGACTCTATGCGACATCAATATCCTTTCTTATAGACAAGGCATACTAACAAGGTAAGATCACAACTGAGCATCCTTTCTACTCCCATCGAAGCCTTTACTAGCACTCGAGGCATGGGTGAGGTAATACACTTGCTCTTGTTAATTCATTTTAACCCCATTAATGAAATGTTATCACTTATTAATACAACTTACAATGGGTTACCCAAGCATCCTCTTTAGGGCTCTGACCTCCATTGCAAGCCACTTCCTAGCATACATAAAGATAACCTACCCTAAGCTCATAACATAATATCTCATAAAATCAAAATAACCACATCAAACCTATACAAGCAACTGAAAAGCACAAACAGATAATTGATCAACCCTCAAAGATTATGTCATGAAAATCACAACAGGAACTTACATAATAGAACTAGTTCTCACCACAAAAATACATGATAGTATCACAATGGTCGAGAATGAAACAATCGTGACTAAACAACATTACTTAACAACATCATAATTTAATCTCTTCCCAAGCCTTTGATACACATACCTAACTAGTCAAAATACTAGGTTTTCCCAAAAACATCGCAAGAATAAAGTATGACATTTCGACATGCATTTACAATAGGTGCAGTAATTTAGCCATTTTAATTTTCCATAATAATTCTCTAAAGTTTGATTTGAATAAAAATAGGATTTTAGTTTGACAAAGTTTTTAATTGATAAATTTAAAAATCTTAGTTTGATGAAACAAAATATCATTTTTAGTTTAAGAATTCATATTTTCCCAATAACTATGTATTATCCTCTCAGTTCAATGACCAAATATCTAAATTAGAAAACATCCCCCTTTAAGCAAAAAAAAAAAACTATACAAAGAAATTAATAATATTTAATATTTAATTATAATTACATTAAATAATAATTACATTTAATTAATTCAAGTTAATTAGCATTAAATAATAATTAAAAACTAAATATAATTAAATTTTAAATTAAATAATACTAAAATAAACTAAATTATTATTATAAACTAAAATTAACCAATTAAAAATAATACTAAACTAAATTTAATTTTTTTTATAATAATAAAATAATAATAAAATATATCCTTTTGGGGGTGGGGCCCACGTTCATAGCCCATAGGGCCCACGCAAACCGTCTCCCAAAAGAGAGGCGACTTCACAAGAAATCGTGCACTACTTGTAACTAGTTACAGGCTACCTTAGTAGTCACGACTTGCTTGTAGCAACAACACACTACTTGGTAGTCATAGCAAGCAAAGGTAAGAGCGAGGGTTAGGGGTCATGGCCTGACTCCCCAAAATTTTTTTTTTAAAATAAATTTTTTTACAAGAAATATATTCAATAAATTTTTTTTCAAATCATATATTGAGATTTTTGCAGGTACATGCTTGGAAGATGACTTTTCAGTAACCCTCTTTTTTTTAAAAATAGATAAAAGGATACCTAAAACAAATTGCAATTTCAATCTAAATTAAGTTTCAATTAAACCCTACCTTTACAAATTCATTTTCTCCCCAAGATTTCTTCTATAAACAATTAAGAATCATATTTCATTCATACAAATCTAAAAGAAGTAACCATAATGACAAACATGATTCAAACACCCAATCAAACATGAACTAAACAATTATTTTCCAATGAAAAATTAAACCTCAGGTATTTAAACCCTAGCTTATGCAAATGCTAAAAAAATATGATAGTGGGTGAAATTCGTGTAGCAACAAAATTCTTCAAGCCACCCAGATTCTCTTCTTTTCAAAAACTTAGAGTTGCTCTCCAAAACTCGTGTGTGGAGAAATGGGCTCTAATCTCTTAATAAAGAGTTTAACTCCTCTTAGGGTTTTGGATTTACAAACATGCAAAGGGCTCTTCTTTTATTATTTCAATTTATTTAATTCCTTTGTGTACACTTTTTGCCTTTAATTAAAATAAAACTAATTTAAATTTTTTTTGAAATCATATTTATTAATTTAACTAATAATAATATTTAAAGTTCATTATTTAAGGAAACTTCTAAATTTATTATTATTAAATTAAATAAATATAATTATGCTAAATTTTATCTTTTAATTAAATCTTTAAATTTATTTCTCCCATTTAATTAATTTCTTAATTTATTAAATATAATTAAAATTTGAGTTTTCTTTATAATTTTTTTGTTTTAATTATCTCTTTGGTTGATTTAATTATATCCAAAAATCACAGAAGACCCACAAAATCAATAAGAAAACTTGTCTAAATGACAAAGTATGAACCAAACTCAAAGGTTAAAAGTCTTGAATTCACGTCACTTTGACAAATTTGGAGAGGTAAATAAGTGTCCTAATTTTTTTAGGACAATTGGCTTAGGTTTAGGATTTGGACTTGAGAGCTACCTCCCATCTTTTCCAATTGAGATACTATGATAGGACATGCTCATCCTGGTAACTCAGGGAAGTCGATGCTTAGTACCTACAATCTGCATAAAAGCCAAACATGTAGATATGCATATATATCTAAACTAAATAGATAATGATAGATAGTGGTACATCATATAGATCCTAACTAGTAGGTGACTATGACTCCTTCTCTCAATGATATAACAAATATCAAGCATAAAGTGAAACATACATGTCCACCATACACATGCAAGTATGGGGTAAGTAACAAAAAGACCCATATAACTATCATTATGAAAACAAATGAGATCACTATATGAAGTATACAAAGCATTATCATCAAAAGAATAGCCATGAACACATGAAATATCTGAGTATAAAGTAGGTCATCAAATATATAATCTAAGTATAAAAAAACATCAACCGAATTAGGTAAACAAGTACCACTAAATCACATCACATAACCATGAAAGTTGGCCTAAAAGAATTCAACAATATAACATAAATGTAAACTAGGGGTAGGCACTACATCCTCCCCCCTAGACTCAGGCTTACTCTTGTAAGCCTATAAATAAGTAGGGATATAAATCATTAATCTAGATGTATCCTCCCATGTAGTTGATGACTCATTAGTAGGGTCTCATTGGACCCTTGCCTACTATATGGTTTGACCCTTGAGGGTCAAATCCCACTCTTGAAGAATGCACACTGGCTCCAAAGCCAACTGCACATCCTCTACTTGTAAAACATTCCAATCAAGAACATGTATCACATTAGGAATATATTGTCTAAGAAGAGAAAAATAGAAAACATCAAGTACATAAGCTAAGTTGGGTGACAATGCAACATGGTAGGCAATTGGACCTATCCTCTCAAGAATTTGAAATGACCTCACAAACTAAGATGCTAGCTTTGAACCCTTTCCATAATAGATTGGACTCTTCCACAAACACACTCTCAAGAACACCTTCTCTCCAAATGCAAACTGCTTATCTATCCTATGAGTATCTGCATAATTTATCTATCTATTTTATGGAAAACCCACATGGGAAGAATTTGTAGAGCATATAAAACAAGAATATTACCCTGAGGATACCTATGAACAAAAATATATGCAATGGAAATTACTCTAATAGAAGAAATACCAATCAGCTCAAGAGTACACCAACATATTTCATGCTCTCTCTACAAAGCTTAGCAATAAAGACTCATAAAAACATTGAGTTTTGAAGTATAAGAGTGGTCTTCATAGATACATTCAGACTAAAATAGATTTCTTGAATATAGAAATATTGTCCAGTGCTTTCAAATAAGCATAAAAAATTGAGGAGAAGTTCAAACAAAAAAGGAGGAGGTAACATCCAATGAACAAAAAATGGAAAGGTGAAGGTAATAGGTCAATGGGAAAATAAATAGCCAAGGAACCATCTCCAAATTCACTAGAAAATAAGACATGGCAGGTAAAGAAAACATGGCAAGAATTAGGTATGTGGTGTGAAGTCCATAAAAGTCCCTCTCATAACACTAAAGATTGTAGAACTATAAAGAATTTAATGATAGAAACCCATGAAGAAGATATTGAACTCGAGGTGACAGATTTTGGAAAATAAAAGGAGGATGAACAAATCATTGAAGTGGACCCATATGCCACAATAACTACTGCAAAGGTATTTGCTTACGATGATGAAGAGAGATTACTCCATTCAAAAATGTGGGTAGGAGGAAAAGCTTTGCATTTTATTGTTGATAATGGTAGTCAAAAAAATTTGATATCTCCTAAGACTATAAAAAGATTGAATCTAAAGACACCATCACACCTGCAACCAGATTCTATGGGGTGGTTGAGCCAAGGGTGAGATATTCAAGTAAACAAGAAATGCCATCTTTCATTTCAGATAAAACCATCAAAGATGATGTAATCTATGATGTAGCTCCTCTTGATATGTGTTATATTTCGTTGGGACAACCATGCATGTATCAACATCATGGAGTGTATGAGTCAAGGCCATAAAGTGTCACAATTAAATTAGGTGGACAAAAGTACCAGATTCTAGAGGTAAGTCCTGCACACTCTGCATCTTTAATTAGTGAAAAATAATGTAGAACGTTAATAGCCCAAATTGGTAGATTTGTGTTATTAATGATCTGTTTGGAGGAACAAAAGAAAAATGTGTGTAATTCCCATTCAATGGTGTCCATCAAAAGAAAACAAAAAAGATCAATGGATCATATTTTAACAAAATATCAAAATGTGTTTGAGTTACCAATAGGGGTACCTTCACATTTCCTAGTTAGACACTCTACTGATTTGATACTAGGAACTCCATTGCCTAATGAACCAATATATAAGAGGTCACTTCTAGAAAATAATGAGATAAAAAGGGAAATACAATAATTAATTCAGAAAGGACATACCCACCCAAGTGCATCTCCCCACAGTAGCCTAATTGTTCTTGCAAAGAAAAAGGATGGTACATGGAGGCTCTATATTAATTATAGAGCATTGAATAAGATCACTACAAAAAATAGATATCTAATTCCTCGGATAGATGATCTCTTAGACCAACAAAGAGGGGAAAAATTCTTCACTAACATTGACTTAAAATTTGGGTACCATCAAGTACCAATTTATCCAACAGATGTATGGAAGACTGCTTTTAAATCTAAAGATGGACTATTTGAATGGCTGGTGATGTTGGTCTCACAAATTCCCCAACCATATTTCTGAGGATTATGAATGATGTTCTTAGGCCATTCATTGACTCATTTGTAGTTTTATATCTAGATGATATTATAATTTTCAGTAAAACTTGGGAAGAACATCTACAACATGTGGAACTCATATTTTCTACATTACAAGTCCATGGACTCTATGCAAATAAGGAAAAATGTTATTTTGGTATGAAAAGTATCAAGTAATTGGGATATGATATTGATAGTGAGGGTGTTCATGTCGATCCTAAAATGATTTATGTAACGAAAGATTGGCCTACTCCAAGGAATCTCACAGAGTTGTGTAGCTTCTTGGGGTTCGTTAACTTTTATCGCAGATTTGTGTTTGGATTTTCACATTTGTCTTGGCATTTGAATCACTCATTATGAGGAGGTATGAAAGAAAAATTAAAGTGGATAGGTGCTCAACAAAAAATTTGAGGATTTAAAATAAAGATTATGTTCTGCACCAAGTTTAGCTCTTTTTGTTTTACAACAGTCTTTTGAAATACAAATTGATGCATTTGAATATGCCTTGAAAGCAATCCTCATGTGACATGGGCATCTAGTTGCCTACAATAGTGAGACTTTTTCTGATATAGTCTGTCAAGATGGCACCTATGATAAAGAATTATATTCCATTGTTCAAGCTTGCAAGCAATGAAAATATTATATATTGGGAAAGGAGACTATCATCCACACAAATTAAAAACCCCTTCAATTTTTGCAAACACAAGGAAAATTATAGAATGATAGGCATCAAAGATGGTTGGTTTATCTTCAACAATTTCATCTCAACATGCATCATAAGAAAGGAAGCACCAATAAGGTAGAAAATTTTTAGAGTAGGCCTCCAATTGTAGGAATACGTATGGTATTAGAATCATGTTGTCACCAAATAGTAAATTGGGCCCACTTGTATGGACATGATAATGATTTTTTTGATATTTATAATTAGCTTGTGGAAGGTAAACATGTGAATGATTAGTACTTGCATGGTGGAATGCTTTTCCACTTTGGACAAATTTATGTTCCTGAGGAAGAACATAAGAAGTTAATATGGGAAGCTCACTACAATAAGGTTGGTAGTGATTTTGGAATAGGTAAGACTTCTACGATTCTACAAAGATATTTTTACTGACCAAAAATGAAAAATGATGTGATAGAATACATTCAAGCACGTACATCATGTGTCATTGCAAAGCCCACAAATCATAAGATGGGTTTATATTTATCACTTCCTATCCCAGGTAAACCTTGGCATTCAATTTCAATGGATTTTATGTGTAGTCTTCCTACCACTAAACATGGGCATGATTGTGTATATGTTATAGTCAATAGATTTTCAAAAATGGTAATCTTTGTGGCTTGTAGAAAGGAAATCTCTACAAAAGAAACTATAAAACTCTTTTTTGAGCATGTTTAGGTTCATTTTAGGCTACCAAAAAGCATTATTTCAAATAGGGATAATCATTTTCTTAGTAAATTTTGGTCTTCATTATGGGCAATGTTGGATACAAAACTAACAAAGTCTACTACATTCCACCCTCAAATAGATGGTCAAAGAGAGGTTGTTAATTGAATGATTATTTAAATCCTATGTATGTATCACTCCAAACATCCTCATACATGGGATGAGAGCCTTCCCTATGTACAACTTAGCTACAACATGGAAATTCACAGTTCAACTAGCCATAACACATTTGAAGTTCGTCTCACATATCAACCCTTAGCACCAATAATTGTTTCTATTCCTCTTATGCAACCTAACTTGGTACCATGCTTGGATAAGGAGAAGGAAAAAGAAATGAAGTTCATTAATAGAATTTATCATTTACAGCAACAAGTTCATGAAATTTTGGGGCAGAGCATTAAGAAGTATAAATAGAGGCATGATGAGCATCAAAATCCCCATAATTTTCAGGTTGAGGATATGGTATGGTTGCATTTCTAGAAGGAACAATAACAAGGCCCTCATAGGAAGTTTCATCCTCCTTATTATGGTCCCTATAAGATTATTAATAAAGTTTGTGAAAATGCATTTGAACTCAATTTGCCTCCATTTCTGGGTGGTCACCTAGTCTTCAATGTAGAACTATTGAAGCCATATTTCCCTCCTTTACTAGATATTGTAGTTGTTGCTAAAGAAATCAGTCATAAAAAGTTGAATCTAGAAGCTATTATTCCACTTCAAAGTGATCAAATTGTGGAGATTTTCATGAAGAATTTGAGGAACCAAAAAGTCTATTTGTACCATGTAGTAAAAGAAGGACAATTTGTTCAACATGGAAAGTGGCTTACATGTGAACAAATCCAACTTCATTTTCCATATTTGATGCAAAGTGTGGATGAAATGGAGGCCATTTCCTCTCAAGAAGGAAGGAATGATCAAAACATAGTCAAGAAGATGTTGATGATGTTTTCATAAGAAAAAATGAGAAAACACCAAAATTTAATTTTTCAGTATTTTCTATGTTCTAGTATTTTACATTTTTAGAGGCCTCCAAGGCATTTCCAGGCTTTGGCGATGCCAAAGACTTATAGATATACTTAAAACTTTGAACATTGAATGTAGAACTTTAGAGGATATTTCTAAAAAAATTTATGGCTCATGATTTTGACCTATGAGTAGAAAGTTATGACTTCTACAAGTAGATGCAAATTTTAATATAGATTTTTATAGTTTTTATAGTTATTAGAGTTTATTTTCTAATTAATTAGTTTTTGTACTTTTCATTTTAATTTCCAAGGTATAATGGTGACCCTTGGGATCCATAAAACTTGTATAAACTCTATTTTCAAAATGAATGGATCACTTTTTGGCTTGCAAAAAAAAACATCTAATGTTGCATATTAATTGCTTTCAATTAATTCACAATACCACAAGTTCTAAATCAAGTATTGTAATATGAATTCCTAATTCATATCACTTACTTATGAATGTACACTACCTATTGCTCCATATCTTGAAGCATATATGAAGCTAACAAGATGTGATCCTCTAAATTGTCTCAACTCAATGATGTTCGACAAGGATGACCATACAAGGCTTGAAAAGGTGTCATCATAATCAAACTGTGACAACCATTATTATAAGAAAACTCTACTAGATATATATAATCCTCCTAATGAGTCTCTTTGTCCATAAAATAAATCCTCAAGATATCCTCCAGAACCTGATTGACTCTCTTTATTTGACCATCTGTCTCAAGGTGATATGTTGAGCTGAAGTTCAATTGTGCTCCAAGATCATGCTGTAAAGATATTCAAAATGTGGACATGGATACAAGATCCCCATCCAAAATGATCTTTTGGGGAATGCCATACAATCTCACAATGTTATGCATACAGATATTGGCTACTAAAGTTATTGTGTGGGATTATCTCATTCGTGAGAATTGTGCCACCTTAGTCAATTGATCAATGATGACCATGATAGCAGCATGTTGACGAGTAGTCACAGAAATTCCACAATTAAGTCCATAGAGATTATATCCCACTTCCATGAAGGAATGAGATTAGGTTGTAAAAGCTCTGAAGGATGCTATGCTCTGTCTTAATCCTCTTGCACTCAAGACACCTAGCCACAAAATCAACGATATCATGATTCATCCCTATCCAAAAGTGTAATCATCGTAAGTTTGCATGCATCTTCTTGACACTAGGATGTGTCGAGTAAGGTGCAAGATGGGCCAAAAATAGGATTAATATATGAAGCTCATCAAATAGTGGTACGTAAATCCTCCCTATATAATGTAAAAGGTTATTTGAATCTAGGATATAACTTGGAAATATGCCCTCTAAAGATCTACTTGAATCTATCTCAAGGTTTACTTCGTGAAACTAAGTATCTGTAGGAAGTGCTTGAAGTGTACAACTTATCAAATCCACACTAAGAGTTAATGATAATGTCTCATGTCTCCTGCAACTCAACATGTTAGCTACCACATTCTCCTTTCCTTGAATATACTTCACCTCAAATTCATACTCACATAAAAACTCAATCCATTGCCTCTGCCTAGAATTCCAATTAGGTTGCATAAAGATATACTACAAATTGTGATGGTCTCTATGAAGCTCAAAATGATGCCCCAACTAGAAGTGTCTCTATATCACTAGAGCATGAACAACTGCAACTAGATCAAGATCATGTGTGGGATAGTTCAACTTTTTGGTGCTCAAAATTGAAGGCCCAATTTTGAGCACCGTTGAAGAAATTGAGTCCTATAAAAGCTTTTAAATGCGCATGTACCCGACTGTACCTTTGAACACTGTGAGGTGTTTAATGTTTCTAACACCTTTAATTTAGTGCATCTATGTGTTCCATGAAGTTAAATTTCCATTTTGAGCCATTCTATGAAGTCCCACTTTGAGAAAATTCCAAATTTGCATTTTTATTTAAGTGTCAAACAACGACAGGAGGCTATGTTTGTCATTGAATATCTCATGCCCATAAATGTTTCATGACTCACAAGTTTGGAAGTCTCTAGTGCCCATACTTGAGAGCCTATGTTTCAGATTTTGAGTTGTGTCAAGTCTGTTTGACTAGATTTTGAATCCCTCAAAGTTGCTCATTTAATGTTGTCATGCTGATACAAATTGCACAAAATTTTGGGAAGCCCTATTTGACGAGTTATAATTTTGACCCAGCTGACCAAAATGTGAATTTTCTTTTGAATTGTATTGTAGAGGTCAGAGACTTTCTACATTTCAAGTTTGAGATTATGATGAATCTGCTTGATCAGTTTTCAAATGCAATTTCTATTTTTTTACTGGTGTTAGCATTTGTAGATTTGTCGAAACCCCTGTTCGTGATGTCATAACTTGAAATCTGTGGTTGGTAAGATAAAATGGATTGTACGACTATGTTTTCCTCTAAAAATACTCTAAGTGTACCATTTTTAAAGTAATGATGAATCCATTTGCACACTTTTCCAGGTCAATTCTATTTGCAAAAAATTGCTTTTCTGCCATTGTTTCCAATTGTCAAATTCTGAGTAACCCACTTTGAATGCTTTCCATTTGCACCTAGTTATTCATCATGAGCCCAAATTGAAGAATTAAAATGTACTCATGACAAAGAACCAATGCCCCAATTTTCATCTTCCCAAGTGTCAGTTTGCCTAGTTTTTGAAGCCGATTTTGAATGCAATTTGTTGTTTTCTGACATGATTTCTTGTAGGCAGTTCTAAAAGGTCAACTTTGACAGAAAATATCTTTTGACCTTGAATTGTTCACGAGATGAGATTTGACATGGTACCAGTATGCAGAGCAAGAAGTTAGTTTGCCAATTTTCAGAGCTCGATCAGGTGTTCTGATCAATTTTTAAGGCTTGTCAATGGACCTCCTGGCACAATTTTGACAGGTGGCAGAGAGTGATGAAATGAGTTTTTAATAGTTAGTCATTGATCAAATTTGATTCAAATTAGTTTGAGATTATTAGTGGGTTAGTTTGATGGTTTAGATGTTTGAAAAGAATTTTTTTTTTTAGCTAGACCCACTTTGGGGCCTGACTGATTCCATTAAATTAGTGAAGTGTCATGGTGACTGAATTATTTTGATTACACTATTGAAGTTAAAATGTTATGTAACCAGCACTGTGGATAAAAGCAATACTCGAGATGGAAAATGAAAGGGAAGTATACTTATGTTCTTCTTCAGTCTAGGGAAATAGATAATGTGAAACCTAAAATGAAACTTCATGGAAAGCGGTAGGATGAATTAGGAAAATTTGATAAACATGGGAGACTAATGAGAAGAGACAACAATGATAGTGAATCAGATGATATACCTCCTACTACAAAATTTTAAAGGAATTCTAGTTGGAGTTCTTGAAAGTTTTCCAGTGAATGAAGAGCTACTTTTTGAGAATTAAACTGCTAGACTTCTTTAAGGTCAAGATTATAAGTGATGACTTGGGCATTATTAAGCAAGTTTATTGTCTAAAGATGAAGGGTGAAAAATAGCTTGATAACCATATGAGGTCAAAGCCTAGACAACAGTAGGAACCTTGGATGATTAAGAAATATTATCTTTCAAAGAAGGCAAACCTCTACACTTTACATTTGGGGAGAATGACTAACCATTTAAAGTATAAGTTTTAAATGTTCAACCTCCAAGAAATTAAAAATCCAAAAATAATAGGCTAACAATGAATACAGGCTTGTGGTAGGAGGTCGAGTATGAACAAACTTTTATTTATGATCATTCATTTTTTTTACACATGGATTAAAATCCCAAGTTGCAAAGATTTTTTTATGCTCCCAACTATGGAATAAAGGGCAATGCAAAACAAAGACTGCACACATAAAAAAAGAAGCAACCACTTGTGGAAAAGGAGAGTCGCAGATCCAAAGCAAAATTACAAATCATTAAAAAATGCAGTCAAAGCCATTCACAAAAGAAGTCTGTGCATTGGAATCAAAGCTACACACATGCATGAAGAAGATAAAGGTTGATTCAAAGGAGGAACCTCCCATGGCTAAGTAAGACAAAACACTCCATGCCTAAGAAGAAACTAACAATGAGGAAGAAGTACACAAATTTATAAAAGATGCTTTGAAAATCATAGAGAAAATGATATAGGGAATCAACTCCATGTTGAATGGGCAGAAGGTGAATGCCAAGAGGAAAGAATATACAGAGAATAACTCATGTAGAGGAGCTATGGTAACTTGCAAGTGGCAAAAACATGAAGAGGGATCCCCATGATTAAATAGAAGGTAGTCCAGTCCAAAACGTGGAGCAAATAAGAAGAAAGCACCCGAAAAAAGAAAATGCCCCCAGTTCAAGAGATATACACATTCAAAATGGACAGGAAGCCAATTGAAGAGGCTCCCATCCCCATGCTTTCAGCATGATGCAGCTCTCATGGCTAACAGTGAGCCCACGTAGCATTAAATGTTTAGTAAGTAGCAAAAGAAAATACGCATGAAGAGGAGCCATAACCACAAATGCCATAAAAAGAAAAGGGAAAGGGTGTGGATCAGAGGAGAAGAAAATGTGGGCCTCCTCATCTTTTATGCCCATAATAGATACAAAACCATCAAAGCCGTAATAAGAAAGGGAACGTTAGTATATGAAAAAATTTGTAGTCAAAGTAAGGAAGCCATCTTGAGGCAGTAAAGGGGCATGTGAACTGAGGAAAGCCCATGCAAAGGCGATAGTAGAAAAAGGATCCTCACATGTATGAGAAAAGACATCTCTAGTTCATTGAAGCCATGCAATAAAAATGGAGTTATAGTTAAGTCACGTAATCCCACATTGGCTAGGGAATGGGAGTTTTAAGTATTTAAATACAACTTCTTACAAAGCATACAATGTCTTATGACATGCACCATTTGTGAAGGCCATGTTGTGTTGTGTGGGACCGTAGTTGACTTGGATGTGATAGATGGAGGCGATGATGTCACATATTTTCGATGAAGATGCATGCGAGTTGACATGGCACCAAGAACAAAAATGCATCCAGATTTTGCCGCGTGTTGGCATCATGTGGTGGGCACAAGCCTGCAAGATGAAGGTGTCTAGGAGATAAATATTGTGAAATGCAGGATGCCATCACTTGGTAGTGAATCCCAGCTAGTCATGAGGTGGTGCCAAAGGTGCAGTTCAAGATGGATTCACCAGATGTCGCCACGTGTCAGATTCGACGGATGACACAAGCCCGCTTGATGAAGATGTACACCAGTTAAATAGTACGAGATTGCGGGAGGTTGACATGTGGCATCAGGGCTGAAATAGATGCTGACATGGTAGATGATGTAGATCGAGTAGCCAATCAGACGGCACCATGCGGTACTCGGTCAACCTTGAGTTGACCCCAAAATTGAAGGGGGTGAGGGGAAAAGAAATGATTTTAAAGTCTCATTTAAAAATTGGTTTCCACATTAGATTTTTTTTTAATAATCAAAAGGGAATTTAATCTAAAGCTCTAACTTTACATTATTTTAAATTTTTCAAATTTTAATTATTTTGAAGTTGTAGACCTGAGCTTTGTAATAGGGGGGCATTTTCAAACTGGCTTTTAGGGGGTTTCTGGTAGGCTAAATATGCAATGTTATATATCACCAGAATCGTGAGAAGACAAACTTTTTGATTATGGAGTTCATTTTTGCACATGAATTCACTTGTTCGAGATATAGCCAAAAATGTAAAATTTGGGCCTTCTCAATGAAATGAGTGAAAATTGGAAATACAGTTATAGGTTTGGTAAAAATACTTGGTAAAAGACATGTTGGATCAATTTTGAGGATATTATACCATTCTGGTATAATTTGGCTCCAATTTTCAGTTAGAGAGCAAAAAGTGATCAAGGATTTGATTGATTAGCTACAGAGAGAGATAAGAGAGATTCTTTTCACTACAAATAAATGGGATTTCAAGTGGGCACATGTTAGATGTAGAGAAAATTTGGGAGTTCTTTCTTTCCTATATCATTCTTGTTCTTTCTCATTGTATAGGTTCCCATTTTTCACTGTGAGACCATTGTTTGTTGGAAATCTTCAGTCCTTCTGTGAGACCACTTTATTCGATCTAGATCTGTGATTCCACCTTCATTCTTCAACATTTTCTCTTATATGAATAGCAATTATAGAGATAATACAGATATTTCAGATCTGTTAGGTTTTTCATGTTTTTGATTTCATGTATTTGATTGTATTGTTTCAAGGAAATGAATACAAGTGAGCTAAAATTCCATTAGTTTCATTTTGATTGTCATCTCTTGTCTCAATAATTTGCAATCTTATGTGGTCTAGGAACAAAGATCTAAGATCCATTTGCATCCCTTTGAAGTTGTATGTCAAATAGGTTTTGCTATTGGGACAAAGAACCAAGTAAATGCTTGATGTGTTTGACATGATTTTTGGTTATGTTGAGAATGATATTTCATGAGAATGAGGTCTAAATGAATGCCAATGTCTGAATCACAAGGTGACTAGATAGATTTGATGTTTTGGTATATGAAATATGTCTTGATATCATAGATATATGTATTGAATCCATGAAATTGCCCACTACTACATTTGACCTCAATTTTTGACCATCAATTAAAAAGGTAAATGTTGGTCAGATTATAGAAGGAAAATTTTTATTTTTCTTAAATCTAAGCCCGTGTTGGTCAAAATTTTGACCAACATAGGCTTAACTTCAAAATCAAAAATCATTTTCAATGGAGTGCGTGGGAAGGAGCTGGACCTGGAGCATGGTGTAGGGGTTTCCTTGAGTTTTCCTAAAATATTTAGAATCTCTACACTTGAGTTCCTTCACAACATATTGTGATGCAGTTACTCCACATGCCATATGCTCAGGATGTTGTGGGTGTTCACATGGAGCTCATGTTGTGTCTTGGTTTGCCTATAGGCTAGATGAGAGCAATTTGCAGGGATCGGGGCAAAATCTTGTCACATTCTTGTGGTACAGGATCAATGACTCTATGCTAAACTATAATTCCTTTTGATGGGCCCTTTGACTATATTCATGGAAAGTAGGGTATCACATTTGTTATGCAAGATACAGGGGATGAATGCATTGGTAAGCTAAAGATTTTATTTTTACCATTAATGGGTATCCTCTAGTAAGAAAGGCAATAGAAATAGTGGATGAAGATCAAGCACAAACTTTAAGCTTATACTTCTATGCTTGGACGCATAATGCCTTCAAAATGATTGAAAAGGAAAGTTTTTCTATGAATTATCTAATATCAGACTACAAACTTCTTTCACTTGACTAAGTAGTAGTCTGAAGATGTAGACTGCAAGAAAACAATACTATCTATTATACAAATAGAACTTTACACAACACTTAAATTAATTTTTGCAAATTTTCTTGTATACAATGATAGTTCTCTGAATTTCTTCCATTTAGCGAGGTTGAATGTTCTTTGTGTTTGAGATAGTTATTAATATCTATGAATAACCTGATCAACATAGTTGTATAAAGGCTTTTACACTTCATATGTTTACAAACTTGTTATGTATCCATGATGTTTTGTTTGTTGTCTTTGGCTCTTCTATTGGTTACATAGTTTGTCTCAGGTTGTCAAGGTTCATTTTATTAATCTTCTTAGAAGAGGTCAGTTAAATATTATTCTATTTCTAAACCATTATTCAAAACCTTTTATTTTGCAAGCCACCATTTTTTTTGCAAACCTAGCTGCAAAACAAATTGGTTTGGAAAATCAATTCATTCTTGGCCTTCCCCTATAGTAGAAGTCTACTAGTTTTGCTTTAAAAATATATGTGGTTGCAATATATTTATCCATAATACAATTTTTTAATAAATATTATACATTTTTCATTTAGCTTTATTAAGCCCAAGATCCATTGGAATCGTAAATGCTCTATTATGTGGCTGGTCAAGCTTATGATAGGTTTTCAAGACGAAATGTTTCATTGGGGTCTTAGTTGTGCAAGATTGGAAATTATTAAGATTAATTCAATTAAATTATATTGCCATAGTGGGTTGGAGATGGACATCAGAAAGTTCAATAAATTTGAAGATGGACTGTTTTAACCATATGCCATGATGCTAGGAATTGAAAAATCTTTGCTAATATTGGAAATTGGATGACAACCTACAGAAGAGTTAGTAACTAATGAAGAAATAAGTAATTTAAATGCCCATACATGTTCAAGGTAGTTTGGGGGAGTAAATAGGAATTAAAAAAGAAGTCCTCAATCGCCAAAAGGGGTTGTAGAGAGGATCCAATCAAGGATGCTCTCTTGGAAAACAAAATTAAAGACTATTTTACATAGATGATGAGCAAGGCATAAGATTATTTCAAGTGACCAACATGTGTTTGGGTAGATTTTTGGGGATATTTTTGTGTGGTGAGTGGGAATTACAAATCTTAAAGATGATAATATGGTATATGTTGAGAGAGATGTGGTTTGCAAATCTAGAAGTTCAAATACTATTTTATAGTGCAAGGGATGGAATTCTATTTTAAATGGTTCTCAAAATTATTGTCTAAAAGGATTAGCTTGAATCATAGTTGGTGGACAAGATGCCAAAATGCTTTGAAATTATTGTACAAAGGTTTAGATAAGGTGGAAATGGTGATTTCCTAAACATAATTGAAAAATACTAGAAGAAAAAGACATTACAATTGGTTTATTTGTTATGGTCAAGGATTTGTTTTCTAAAATGTAGAGAATGATAGTATCATGTTTGTATGTTTTGAATTTTAATTTGGCTGGTAGTTGACCCTCAATGTTGGTTGGGAGAGAAAATGTTGAGAAGTGACAAGGTTCCTTAGCAACAATTGACCTTTAAAATCTATTAGGAGGAGAGAATTTTGAGGATTATAAAGTGCTTAATAGATCTTGCAAGGGTAGATGTTTCATGTAGATATTTTACAGATCTATTGCTATTTATTTAATATACAATTGTGGAGAAATTTTTAGATTATCTACTTTTTTGTTTTTGATGTTTTCTTACAAGTAAGAAACATTACTTGATTAAAAAATTCACAATGTATTTTAGACTCCTGTGGTTCTTCTTGATATGAACATTCCATTTGGCCTGACTTTTCTTTTAGCAAGTTATTAATTGCAAGCTATGGTAAGGTGGCAAAGATCTTTGAATTGTATTAACTTGAATATTTTGGTTTTTTGGGTCAAAATATCCAGATCAAGACCCCATCATTCCACACATGAACTTATTGGAGGGTGTTAGACTAGTGACATATAGTGGTAATTAGAAAAGCAATATGTACAGTAGAAAGCATTCGCTTTGAGTGTAATTATTCTAAATTCTCTTGTAGGATCATGATGTGCTATTTTTAAAACATTTTGATCTATTGAAATAAGTTAAACTAAGCTATTTTACATACTATTATGGTCATATAAATCATTCTCATCAACCTTTCCTTTTGTGATCTATGTGTACATATACACATAACTGGATTGGCCTATTCATAATAAAGACAAGAACAAGAAGTTGTCCATTGTTCTCATTGAATCAATGAGGGAAGTCATTCAAAATGTTAGTTAGGTGACATGTCAAGAAAAAAATTGATTACGTTAGATTAGGTTTTTTAGATGAACCAAAGCCCCAAAAATTTGGGAGGTTGCAAGTTCTAAAAAAAGTAGACAAGTATTGCATATGCTAGTGGATTAAGGTGGTTTTATTATGCTTTTCTCTATTGGCACTTGTATATGCTTTCGTCATCTAGAGAATGCCAATTCTAATTGACTAGGTTTTGACATGTTTTAAATCCTTGTGCTTTTCTTTCAAGATCTATAAAATTAACTTTTCATTTTCTTTTCATCATTGATAAATTTGGTATACCATCCAGCTTAATTGAGATGGCATTATTTTTTGAGTATGTGTTATGATAGTTTTTTGACTTATCCACTACAATTGACACTTTTTCTTGACATAATTTAGTTTTAGATGGAAAATAATATGAGAATAAACCAGAGGGAGGGAAGCATTGACATTTCTCTGTGTGTGTTAATGTGAATGCACATTCATGTATGCTTGTAGTCATTTCTGCCTATTTGGCTAAAAATGATTGTGAGTCACTATCATTTTCTAGGTGTTTTGTATATATTTGAAAGTTTTGGATAAGTAGATGGAGGAGAAAGATATCTATAGTTTAGAATGCTTCACATCTTTTGCTAGAGTTTATGATCATTTTTTTGTAACTAGCCAGACTGGAATTAATTTTTTTCCTACACATTAGTGTTGGAAGACAAATTACATGGATGGTGCCTTTCTTTTCTCTAAAAAAGAAACTTCTTCTCATAAAAGTCTTATGTTCCTTTTTGTAGGTGATTATACCAATCTTGGATTGGGAAGCAATGACTTTTAGTGTGAAAGCACTTGTATTTGTGCTTATTGGGTCAATGGGTTTGTTTCCTATTTTTCTGCTATCTTCTGCACCTTCAATGTGGCTAGTTAAAATGACATTTGGATACAACATTGGATTCCTGATAATAATGGCAGGAATTAGTATTGGCATGTCCTTGCCTTACTTCATTGGGTCTACCTTTCATAGCCAAATACATGTAGATTTTTGTCCCTCATCTTATGGTTCCATGTTTATAAAATTTAGTTGATTGAATTTGTAAGATATCTTATAATGGTCAATATATCTTTTCTAATGCAAAAATGGCTTGAAAGGTGGCCTTAGAAATGTGCATTGTTCAGGCTAGTAGGAGATGCAAATTGGTTCCATTAGTTCCAAGTTGTTTCTCTTTTGAGAATCTCACCATTTCCTTACATTATTTTAAACTATGCTAGTGTTGCTACAAATGTCAAGTATAGTCCATACATAATTGGCTCATTTGCTGGAACTATTCCTGAAGTGTTTGTTACAATCTACAGGTTAGAGGTCTTCATCATATGACATTAAATTTGATGTTTAAGCATGTCTTTCCTGATAATTGGACCCATTCATGTAAAATATTGCCTCAAGATTTTGTTAAATAATGGTGTTGCATTGATATTGATAAGAATTAATAGTTTCCAATCACTACTACATTTGACCTCAAATTTCAACCAAAATTTTTGACCATCAATTAAAAAGGTAAATGTTCGTCAGATTATAGAAGGGAACATTTTATTTTTCTTAAATCTAAGCCCATGTTGGTCAAAACTTTTACCAACATGGGCTTAACTTCAAAATAAAAAATCATTTTCAATTTCATTAATGTTCATGGAGCGCACAGGAAGGAGCTAGACCTAGAGCATGGTGTAGGGGTTTCCTTGAGTTTTCCTAAAATATCTAGAATCTCTACACTTGAATTCCTTTGTAGCATACCGTGATGTAGTTACTCCACATGCCAGATGCTCAAGATGTTGTGGGTGTTCATAGGGAGCTCATGTTGTGTCTTGGTTTGCCTACAGGCTGGATGAGAGCGGTTTGTAGGGATCAGGGCAAAATCTTGTCACATTCTTGTGCTATAAGATCAATGAATCTATGCTAAACTATAATACCTTTTGATGGGCCCTTTAACTATATTCATGGCATGTAGGGCATCACATTTGTTATGCAAGATATAGGTGATGAACGCATTGGTAAGCTAAAGATTTTATTTTTACCATTAATGGGTATCCTCTAGTAATTTATGCAATCTCATCATTACCATATTTCTTCCCTCGCAGCACAGGATTCATTGATTTTCTTGATCAAGTGGTTTGCAAGGTTCCCACAATACAAATGTAGAGAATTTTACATCACAAGAGAGAGCTATGCAGGTTCTCTTTTACTTAACCCATCATTCAATTGCCCATTGCACACAAATTTATAGTGTTTCCATATGTTGGCTGATAAAATTGTTCATTTATATTTATCTTAGCCCATCATTCAATTTAGATTACTTGGTCTTTTGCATACAAGAATATATTTTATTGTATTGATTTTTTCAAATACATTTTTCAATTAGATCATCCATAGTGATTCATTGTTGAAATCGTTCTTCCTTTTCATAATGAATCATTGAATATGATCCAAATCATATTGAAAAAACTATTCTACATGAACACTAGAAACTACATACCAACTGATAAATACAATTTCAATTCTAATTGATGCTGGACATTAAATCCCATAGCTTGCAAAGAAAATCTATAAGTACAACAAGAGACTCATTAAGCCCTTCATAAACCTCAAAGGATTCATGGTAAACACTCTTTGCTACTTCCTTATTCTCATTACTTAGTTGAATAAGGAAGATTCTAAAGATCAGGTGAAACAAAAATATGAATATAACATGATTACAGGTTGGCAATGCGGTTATAGATGACTATTATGACAACTTGGGTGCTGTAAATTATTGGTGGAGTCATGCCATGATATCTGATCAGACTTATCAATCCATTCTCAAAAACTACAATTTTAGACTGGAAGACATTGGTGCTACTTGTAACTCTTTCATCAACTATGCAATGAATAAGGAGTTTGGAAACATTGATCAATATAGTATTTATACCCCTCCTTGTGGAAAGTCTAGTGGAGATGGAAAAAGGTCATCTTTAAGATTTGAGAAAAGGGTATACAATTATTATATTTACATTTGTAGTCTCATCTTTTATGAAACTTCGTTTATAATTTTTTAGTTGTTTTTTATGGATCTGAATTGTTTCTAAAGTTATTTAAAAACAATCAAACATGATTGTATGATTGGTTTTAAATCTAGATATTTTAGATAACACTCAATTCATGATAATTTTATACATTTTAGAAGTAGACAGATGACATTTTTTTACAATTTCACTCAATAGTTTCTTATGAGAGGTTATGATCCTTGCACTGAAAGTTATGCTGAGAAATAGTACAATACAGTGGATGTGCACAAAGTTCTTCATGCCAATATTACAGGGATTCCATATAATTGGACTACGTGCAGGTGGTCATTCAATTTCTACTTATTTTTATTTTCATAAACATTAATAAAAATTAATCAATATTTTTTGGATTATATAGATCTTATTAGTAACATTTCAAATAGAATTTTATGATCAAAGAGAACATCATTAAGTTTAAAAAATAATAATTGAGGAAAGGTATTAATGGTGGCTCTTGGTTCAATAAAGGTTTACTTAATGTCAAATACACTTCCTATTCACTTAGATAATCTTTTATGTATCAATATTTGATCATATATGTGCTAGTAGTTGATCTTTTTTTTTGTGGTTTTATCTTTTTTATTCTTCATTGATCCGTTTGTGCACCACTCTTGGAAACTTGAGAACTACTACTAGGATATTGGTGGACCATTATTGAGACATTTGTACACAAGTACTTGATTTTGGGTGAAATGTTATTGGCTCTGTAGAGATCAATGTATAGCTTGACACTTTGAAATGACCTTTTCTTAACTTGTGTACCTAAAGACTCCTACAATGTGCATTGTTAATACCCAAAAGCTGAAGTCAATGTAAAGATAATACCCAAAAAATAGTCTAATTTGAATATTACTTAAGAGATATATGTGTGTGATGTTAGCTATAACTATTATTAATGTCTCTTTCCTATAAACATAATAAATTGTAAATGAGTTTACTTAAAATTTCTAATTTACCAAAGGGTTGTAGTTTACTTGGTTGAACACATTTGATGAAGATGATGGTAAGAAGAGATAATGGCATCCACCAAGATTCAGTCCTCCAAAAAAGAAATTTTTTTAACTTGTAGATAACTACCAATAGTTTCTTATCAATTAGCCATTGCAATTATGTTGCTAATTACTAATAACCTAACCAAAAATGTCTCCATTAAAAAAAGATTTAAAAATTCCCCAATTTAAAAGTCAGAAAATAAAGAATTGGTTTAACTTTTTTCATGATAATAGTTATATTCAATCTCAAAATTTCCTAAGAAAAGTGTGTAATAATTGGAGCTTTTCATTTTGCACTTGTAGTGATGTTCTCATACGTAACTAGAAGGATGCAGACTTCTCTATGCTACCAACCTATAAAGAGCTCATTGAAGCTTCCAGACTTAGGATTTGGATGTATAGGTTTGTTTATACTATTTTTTCTTATTGTTTTCCATTTTTATCTTATCTTAAATTGTTTATACTTTTATCCTATTGTTGTCTTAAATGGTTATAACTCATTTCCTCCTGATCTCTATAAAATTCCTCCTTGCAAATACACTCCATTAGTGACAACTGTCATAACATTCCATTGTTTCTTATATTATAGAGTTTGAAAAAATATGGAAGATACAGGTTATAGTTTGTTTTTGCAAAATTAATGCTCTTCATATATTATTATAAAATAAAAAGTTTCCTTATTCTAGAAAAAGCAGTAGATAATGAGGTAGAGCTATTAAAATTAGTGAATGTCATCAAATATTACTTTCTTACGAATGCACTACATAGTAAAGACCTATGGCTCAAAAAATAGTGGTAGATAGCCAAATATCAAACAACCACATTAGCCTTATAAGGGTTTGATTACAAAGAAAACAAAATACATTTTTTTGAAAATTTCAAAAGACATATTTCTTATAACATAAAAATTCTAGAAAGTATGACTGCTCGACACAACTCAGCTCACTTTGCATTATAGCAATTTGGTGATTGATACCATGCCAATCAAAGCTATACATCTTGACTGTGGGAAATTTTGTGCATGTTGTAATATGAATTTTCTTGTACCTCTAAAATATCTTGAGGCTATTGAGGAAACCATAGTCCAGATTCTTCAGCTTGCTGACTAGCAATATACAAATTATTTTCTTTATAATAGGATCCTCCATTATCATCAAAAAATGATACATTTCCTACAGTTGTAGTAAGACTTGCATTATATCCTAATGGTGTTGTGGTATAGTTACCATAACTTGCAAGAATGCCAATATGGGGAGAGTTCCCAATAGCCACCCCTGGCTTATACTATGATGACATAGAGAATTTCACACTAGTAGCTACTGGTGGATATGACCTACTAGTAGGAAGTTGTGTAAAACCACTATTGCCTCCTAAATTGTGCATTTTTAGGATGGTACATACACATATGGAATATATGGATGGTATAGGATATAGCTAGGAGGATAGTGTTGAATATGTATACTAGTAGGTTGATGAAAGAGAAGCATGGTCTGCTATGCCAATGGTATTGTTATTTGCACAATTCTAGTTGTTTGGGTTGCTAAAGCTGGGGACCTACATTGGAGAGTACCAAAGAGTTTCCACACTCTTGTGATGATGACCCATTCTAACTAGATAAAATTGTAAGATTCCCATTATACTTGGTAGCAGCAACAAATCCAAGAAATGTATAGAAACTAATATCTCCATCAGAACTAGGTCTCATTATTGGAGTATAAAAGCTTGTTGAAGGATCATATGTTGCCTTGGAAAAATTTGCAAATCATTCACATAGATGAGACTCAAAATGTTCACAAGAAGGGTATTGGATTTACGATATCACCAAACCAATACTATGATAGTTTCGATCAGTCTAAATAGGAGAATACTAAGGACCAAGTAGATCTACCACCTCTTTCTTTGTTGGATTAGATTGTGAAGACATGATTGGATTAGTGGGGACTGCAACATCATTATTTGATGACTAATGGAATGTCATCCAATGTGGTTTTATTGTACTATTTGTACCCAAATTAGTAGTATACTCTATAACAATATAATACCAGTCAGCAAAGAGTGCATACATTTGAGTCTATATGTGTGGAAATGTTTGAAACCACTGAAAAATAATTAATAGAGGAGTGGGTACCTTGGATGAAAAATCTAGTTTGGTCTTTTGATTACAGATCCATTCTCTCAGTCATTTTAGGGTCCTCGGTATTGTTCACCTACTGCTGATGGCTGTTACCCCACCTTTTCATGTCTTCTGTTGGTAGTAATAAGACTACCAATTATGACTTCTCTAAAACTTTGTAATGAGACTACTCATTATGAATTCTCTAAAACTTTGTAATGAGACTACTCATTATGACTTCTCTAAAACTTTTTGGAAATGATTTCAGCTCTGGAAAAATTTCCAAGGCTCAATCTACTTGATCTAAGGTGTAGGCATTAGACATTAAAATTTGGTGATTCCCTGGGCTTAGACTTGGCTCATCTCTTTGGAAAGATTTTTCACAAAAAAATTAAAATTATTTAATGATAAGAGTCTTATATTTTCAGTCGCTAAGCATACACTCTGCATTGCTAGCCACCAAATTCTAGTTTCCCATAAAACATGTTGAGAAATAAAGCTTGTAAAATATATATTCTGTTGAAGTTTATTGGCATTTAAAACTTTAAAATTTACTATATAATTGCTTATATATTTCATCATTTAAGATAGAGAATTAACTAGGTCTTAGAGATAAAGCTTGGAGATGGTGATGAATGCCCATGCATTGATGAAAACTTCCACATTCGTACAGACAAGAGGGATGCTAGAGGTCATAGAGTTTTGATTGAGATTTGCTTGTATAATAGTTTTGAATTTTGAATGTTTTGCAAGAAATATTAAATGCTGTCTAGGAATTGCCTGAATTGAAGTTTAGAGCTGGCTAACATCTTATGTGAATTATTTTCTAGGGATGTTGAAGTTCCATCATCTAAGATTGTTATGTTTCAAAGATTGATCAAAGGCAGTGTTTTATGATGGCTTTTAATGTTTCTTTTGCATATGGTACCCATGTGGTGATACATAACATAATTAATTGTACTTGGCATAAATACAAATGTCAGTTTCACTACCATTTCTATGAACAATATATTTGTTGTTCTCGCAATCAATGTCCCTTACTAATGTTTTTCATCCTAATTGTATAAACTGAGTCTTTTCTTGTGAACCATATTGAATTAAAGGATGCTTTTCCTTGAACGGGGTTGTTATGATTTTAGCAAATGTATAAACTATCAGTGTTGGGGCTCTATTTCTCATGACAGATTTTGAGTTTTTGATCACTTCATGTATAAATCTTTTAGGCTCTGAAGAAATTTATGGATGGAGATGCCATCTTAACATTAGATCCAAAAATAAATAAAAACCCTACTGCAAACTTGGTGACAGAGAAAGTTCTATTAAGGAGTGGTTAAAAGGCTTGGCAGTGATTTGATTTTGATCAATTAGGTACACTTCATGTGTGCAAACTTTGTCTACTCAGAATTTAGCTCTTGTTTATGGCCTTTTATTATTATGAACTTTATAAGTTTATATAGTTCATTTCTCTATTAAAAATTGCTATTACATTTTGGTTTTCTTTTTGTTATACATAATCCAAATTAAACCCATTTATTTCTTATTACAGGGCCGCATCAACCTTATGCTTTAAAAAAGAAGAGGAAGCCTCATGTTATAAGAGTAGAACCACAAGATCCATAGGAGAATGTCGAAGATAGTCATGATGTGCCTATTAGCATCATGAATATCTTCAAAATTCTCCTATGGCTTGTAAGGGAGATCAGCTAGCGAAGATGCTCTATTAGCTTTTAATATGCTTCATAGATGAGATTGCATTATATGAGATTCATTACTACACTCATGAATGGGCTCATCTTCAATCCTCAGAAGATTGAAGATGAGAACATTCCCAAGTGTAGTAATGAATCTCAAAGCTCCTTCAGCCCAAGCATATGATGTCCTTCGGATGATCTTTTTGAAGGTGCATCAACATTGTATCCTTCAGGTGTTTGATTATTCATCCTTCTTCTTTATTATCTTATAGAACAATTCTTATGGTTTAAGTTTTTTAGCATCAATTTGTAATTTTAATCAAAAATCTCTATATATCTTTTCTTGCCAGATAGGGTTGCTTAGTTTTTATGTAAATGTCTTTGCTTTTGCAGCTTGGACTTGAATTCACCACCAATGTTCTTTATACTTAGCCAACAATATATTTGTACCAAGTATAGTGCATTGTAATGGTATTGTTCATACAATGTTGATGTTTACTCAAGAAGACTATTTTTATTTAGTTTTATTCACCAATTTTCCTTTTCAGTTTGATTTTGAGCTGGTGATGCTTGAGACTCAAATGCCTAAAAATGCTTCATGTAGTTTCAAGTCTCAAGCCCTGATCACTAGGCAAGCTCCTAGCTCTTATTACAGTTTGCTTACTACAATGTCACATCCAGTTTGCATGTGATTCTACTGACCTAAAGGATCCTTAACCACAAACAATAGTAGTCTCTTCTGCCTAAGATATTACAACTTTGTTTGGAATTAAATAAGAAAATCACAACAAAATTATTAGTGAGGATTTGTGTCTACTCAGAAACTTCTTATCTAAGAAAGCCTTCCTGAGGGTTGTGAGCTTGTGTACTTCTCCTTTACATCAAAGGTTCAATGTGAGCATGTTGCTAAGACCCTACCCAAGGTTGCAAATGCAAAGTGAACTAGTTTTTAGTGCTTCTCACTAGCAATAAAGCATGTTTTATTAGCCCATTATCTAGCTAGTTCACCTTTATTTCAAATTTAATGTAGGGACGAGGAGCTTCTTGGTCAAGGTCTTGCATTGAATGATGAATTAGATCGTGTGCTTGGGAAACACAACTCAATTACTACAGGGTTTCCTATTATGTGAAAAAGAACATCAACTCATGCAACTTCTCTTGTCAATGTCAACCATGAGGAAGATGATATTGAGGATAATTTAACACAACTAGCTCATAGGTAGCTTATCTATGGATGGCTAGTTCTTATAGAAATGTGATTGTTGATTTAAACAAGTGGTAATTTAGTATATTTGAAAGTGTCTGTAGAAGCTTTGCCAAGATGTTTCTTACACATGCCATGGGTTTGTGTAATTTTTAAATAATGTAGTTACTCATCAAATTCTTTCAACTAGTTCCATTCATCTATTAAATCCATGTACTATGATTTGATAGGCTTCTATAGAGAAAAATCAAAAGAGAAATAACAATATTTTATGCATTGTAGGTCAAGATCTAGTACACAAGCTCATCAGAGAGTTGATAACACTAAAAAAAATTAGTGAATAGGTTGACTCCCATTGATACCTCCACCACCAAGACTTTGATATATTGATACTTATGGCCAGTAAACTGAGCAGACAATGGATTTCCTCAGTGCTGATGCTTATGAGTCACCAACTATTGTAGACTTCTTATCTGTAAAATGCAATGAGGTAACTTCACCTAGTAAAAGAAGAAGTTTTTAAAAATTAAAGGTTGTTCTCTAGGATGGTTTGTACTACATATTTTCAAGTTGCTTGCTATAAGTGATGGTTTAGGTGATCAGTTTTATTGAAGCCGCTATATAGTCTTTTGTTCAACTGAGGTTTAGTACTTATTATGTGCTATATTATTCCTAGTGCACTACAATTTAATTTATTTTTTTGTTACTTTTTTTTTTCTGATATGAAATTCATTTTGAAGATTTGTATATTGAAACAAAATTATGTTCTTACCTAGAAGGTAAACGATTTTAGTAACAATGCCAAAAGATCCATATATATATATTGCAATGTATTGTTGAAGCTTGTTCTATTTCAGATCTCAAGTAGTGTGTGAGCATTATCTTTTCTTATCATAGTATTTGTGGGAAGTAATTGCCTGTGTGGCCTTGCACTATTCTCTAGTTCACAATTTGATTGTGGCATTTTGTTCGAGGCAAATCTTTATAATTATAAATCATGCTTAGAAAATTTTTGCAAGTTCTTCATTCACCATTGTTTTCATTAGTAGTTTATTCACCAGGTGACTTCAAATCATTGCATTGTATTTACAATGATTTAGTAATTGAAGCTCAGTTCCCTGATAATAGTATTTGGGACTTAACTGAAATTAAATAGACAAGAGAAGACTTTAGCACATGGATGCTAAATAGCAAGGTATAATCTGTTGATCACTTTTGCAGAAGGATAATTGAGATTCTTTTTTAATTTTTTTGGAATCTGACCATGTGAGGCAATTTATAGGCTGGTACATTCCTTGTAAGAACTAGAATAAAAAAGCCACCAAGAAGGTTTTCCCTAAGACTGGCTGATTAGACCAATTCCCATGAACCAGATCACTTAGTGATTGATGCCTAAGTACAAAGGATTTCAACAACACTTTTTGATGATTTTGGGGGTTTGGTAAGCATTTCATGGGTAGGAATCTTGTGATGTGACACTTTGCTTGCATGTACTTTGACAATTTAGCGATGAAAATGGCTATGTAAATATTATATCTCAATAGTTTTGATCTCTATGATGATGTTTAAATCATGGAATCCATCAGTGGTTTCACATTGGTTTTCACTTTTCATTTGTTTTCATTTTAGCATGATTCTATTTCAAAAAAACATCTACACACTTCCCTCACACCTTCCCTATCACTAGAGAGACATTAATTAGATAAGAAAGTAGTCCCTGCCTCTCACCTACCTAGAGAAAGAGAGAACTATTGCATAGCTAACCAGACAAGAAAGGATCTCCCTCACCTCCCCTTTCTAGAGAGAATTTTTTCATTGCCAAGAAAACATGAAGGAGTTATTTTGCATAGCCAAGCATACAAGAAAGGAGCCTCCTTGGATTTCAATGAACATAACATTTTATTTATTTATTCCTACCCCCAAATAAGAGAAAAAGAGAAAAGAGAGTAAACTAGAATAAATTTGGTAACTTCCACATTTCAAATGTGGATTACACCTCTAAACTATTGCATAGAGAGAGAGGGGGGTAGGGTGTTGCAGAACTATTGCATAGCCAAGGAAACAACAAAGGAGCCTCCTTGTCTCCCCTACCCCCACATGTGAGAGAGAACACTATTGCATAGAAAGCTAGGCAATAGAGCAAGAACATGCACTAGAGTTTTCCCTAAACTGGGTGTTCCAAAAGGTAAATAACTAAGGCTATTCCGCTAGTTTATTTTCATATTTTCCATTTGAATATATGCATTAGAATCTATTATCAATAACTCGGCATAATATTTGTGTTGGTGACTTTGTCCATTGGAATTGGAATGTGGAAGACAAGTATGTGCCAACATTTTATTCTATTTGAGAGCACATGCTTTTCCCTCTTGTTTTATGGTCTATGGAAATCCAAATGACTATTAGAAAAACCAATCTAAGAATGGTAGAATGATAATATCTTCATGAGTTGATTTATAATCTTGTGTCGTTTACATTGAAATAAAAGCATAATAGGTTAAATTGTAGGTTCAATTCAGGGAGGGGTTAGGGTACATCCTGTTTGTGAATTTTTGTGGTTGAATTCATAAAACATTTTTTTTTTATAAATTTATAAAGTTCATGTGTTTATATATAAAAAGAAAAGAGACAAATATATATAATTGTAAAATAAAACTATTTCATATGAATTTATGATGTTTGATCAATATCAAGATAAACATAATAATATAAATATAAGATCCAATATAGACTCTATCCAGATCCATCAGAACTAGTTGGCAAATAGATTTAAGTATCACTGAGAATCTTTGTAGTTGTATCTTCTAGTATGTATTCTTCTTTCAAACTTTTGTATGAAAACTAGGGTTCTTCTATCCATGGTTACAAGAAAATAGAGAATAAGTGCACATGATATAAAAGTAGCAACTCATGTTGAAGTAAACCATTAAAGATAATTCTTAGAATAGATAGAAAAGCATAAATAGGAGTAATAGTAGCAAATAACTTATAATGGAGTACCAATTCGACAAAGAACTTCCATGGAAGGCAAATATTGGGATTTGTTAAAAGGGTCTGGTAGATAGATTTGTTAAAAAACTAGGATTGAATTCATTTTGGATTTTGCATAATTTCATATAACAAATTAAATTGCTGTTAATTCATTTTGGATTATGCATAATTTATTGTCAATTTTTGACATAGCTTTTACATAATTAACATTGAAAAAACTAATTTATTGTCAAGGTAATCAATCTACAAAAAGGTCATCTAATCTGCCAAGCTAAAAACATTTCAAATTCTATAGAGTAACTGATTTTCATAGTTATGCCTGATGGAAATACAAGACACAGTTTGGTTGCTTCGGTGTAACAACCTCAAAAATTAAGGTAGTGCTGAATGTGTGTGTTGTGAGTTTTACACTGCTTTTGCACGAAGCTGCTTAAACCAACACCACCAAAGTGGCATAAGATGCCATAGATGTTGCACATGTTTACTCTTCCACAAATTCATTGCTTCCCTTACCTCACCATGATTCCTTATGTAAAGGAATACTAATTGCATAGTAAGGTTTGTCAAACATTAGGGTTATTATATTGCATATTAGTTTGACAGGAAAAATGGTAATTAGTTTCTCATTATTTTCCCCTATCTTAATATTTTAGTAGATAAGAATATAAACTAAAAGAACCATCTCTTTAATACACTGCATTAGTAAATTACATTTGTATGATACATTTTAGTGAAAAATGACAATTTGTTTGATTTTTCTTTGTGGGCAGGTTTTACAGGTTATGCTCCTCCACTCGGTAACAAGAATACCAAAGATAAAATTACATTCAATCACATTGGATAAGGTTCAAAGTATTTCTAGGTCTAAAGAAAATCACTTTTTCCTATTTTATTCAAAGTATTTGCAAGGTACAATAGTGCTTCAATCATTTTTGGGAAAATAATTCTATTAATTTTCTTGCTGTCAAGATTCATTTTGTAATAGCTTCATCATGGCACACTATATGCATGTTTCTTAAATCCTTAATATAATACTTCATGGCTTGATCAAGCATTTGCAATTTCTCATTATCATATAAACTATAAATATTAATTCACAAGCGAGCATCATCAAGACCCAAAAAAGTTGCTTTCTAATGATAATAGAGAACATAGTTGAGCATGGATAAAATTTCATAGTTTTTTCCCTAAATCATATCACATAATAGTCTATTTGATTTATATCAATAAATCATTATTAAGCATCAATACCAATTGGAGTATTTTTCATTTCAACATATTCTTGCCCCATAAGTGCCCATGCTGAAAGGTAGTTCTTTTGATATGTAGGAGATAATTTTCACATCAAATCAGATTGTGATATTGCTGCCAGGATTTAACTATGTAGCTTTTGAGTCCAACTCATTGACTCATATTTCATGCGCAATAATTCAATATGAATCCATCTCTCCTAAGAATAAATGGAACACTTAGTACTCATTAGATCTAGGTGATGGTCATAGAGGTGAACCACAGGGACTTCATGGGAGATTATCAATCCTAGTACTACTCTAGCTTGAGTGCGCTTAACTAGGAAGTTTCCTCCAGATAGTTCTTTTTCATCTTTATTGCCCACATGAAATAAAAAACAACCTTTTCATGCTGACCCTTGAGACTACAATAATTTCAAATTATAAAACTGGATTTAGGCCTATATATTTCATTAAAAAAATACTTTATGTGCTAGGTAGAGAAGTAAGAAATTCTTTTACATATTATATGTTTGTAAAGATATCCATACTGTCAATATGATAGGCATCATACTTGAGCATATCCATATATAAGCTTTCATCTCTCTTATAATCACTTGAATTATAAAATATTGATGTTGATATGACCTGAAATATACTCTCTAAAAGGAAATATTCCTGTAACATCATATATTTTTCTAAACTTTCAATAATTTTGTGGAGTTCCAAGTAAGCACTTACAAGAACAAAAATCTTTCATCCAATAATCTTTCAACTCAAGCCTATTTAGGATTCTAATATTTGTACATAAAGCCTATAGCTCAAGCCAGACACTCCAACTCCATGTATATGCATTTAAAGATATCACAAGAACATCACAGGCTGATTTATCCTTTCCATATTTATATAGAAAAATGCCATACAAGTACATTTTGAATGCATCAAGAGTGTCATTACTCTAAGTCATTACTCTAAGTACTAGATAATTTTTCTTCCAATCAAATGGCTAACCCAAATGAAAAGAAGTAGTTGAGGTTTGATATGAGGTAGCCTACAACCTTAACACTCTCTTATAGGAAATTGCACTTATATCTGGTAGTCAACAATAAAAAAATTCACACAAGTGTTAATATGATTGGAATTAAATGAATTAACCCTCAAATTTCCTACAATCATTCAAGAATGAAGCCCTAGGTAGAGAATTTTCATGGGTCTACATTAAATGTTATATCTTTTATTTTTATATCAATTTTGTAATACTTGAATAACTTAAAATCACTAAGATACACAATTTTAAAACTTGCAATAATTGAATTTGATTATAAATGATGAATGTACACCTGTAGGAGTGATGTAGGTGCAATATTTGGCCTAGTGCATACCATAGCATACATCAAGCTTCTTATAGCTAAAGCATAGGGTACCATGAAGATCTTATCCTCCTCTTCCTGCGTCTTGGGACACATCTCCTTAGTCAATTTTAAATGACTAGGTAAAGGTGTGCTGATAGCTTTAGCATTCTCCATAGAGAAACGTTGCAACACCTTCTCAACATAATAAGCCTGAGATAGCATCAATGTTCTGTTCTTCCTATCTCTATAAATCTTCATACCAAGGATTTGTTTTGCTACCCCAAAATCCTTCATAGCAAATGCATGTGCTAACTAGCGTTTCAGCCCCTTAATATGATCCATGTTAGACCCATCTACAAGCATATCATCAACATATAGACATAAAGTAATGTAGCTATCATCATCCAACCTCTTAAAATAAACACAATAATCTGAATGGCACCTGTTATAGCCATGCTCATGCATAACTATCAAATTTCAGATACCATTGCCGAGGTGCTTGCTTCAAGCCATATAAATTTTTTTTCAATTTGCACACTAAGTTCTCCTTACCTTTGACCTCAAATCCTTGTGGCTGGGACATATATATTTCTTCATCCAAATCACCATGAAGAAAGGCTATTTAACATCCAACTGCTCTAAATGCAAATCTTCAGTAGCCACAAGACTTAAAATAGTACGGATAGAAGTTATTTTAAAAAGAGGAGAAAGTATCTCATCAAAATCAATTCCCTTTTTCTGTACAAATCTTTTTACAACTAACTTGGCCTTAAATCTTTTCTTACCCCCTTCCTCTTCTTTCAACCAATAAAGTCGCTTATTCTGTAAAGCCTCTTTACCTGCAGGCAACTTGCATAGATCCCATGTCTTATTCTGTAGCAAAGAGTCCATTTCATCTTTAATTGCAGGCTCCTACTGAATCTTAGTATCCACCTACATAGCTTCATCATAACTTTCAGGTTCACCAGCATGAGTAAGTAAAATAGAATACAAAGAGGGAGAAAATCTTTGTGGAGGTCTAATTTGCCTCGTTGACCATCTAACATTCACTGGTGTGTGTGGTATTTGTTGTTGTAATTGTTGCAAATCATGAGGAATGGATGGAACATCAACTTTTGGAGTATCATCCAGCACTACATAATCATCTTCTTTCTTCTTATGTTGTTGCAACAGATCTTTGTACAACACTTTCTCATTGAATATGACATCCCGACTTCTAACAATTTTAAGATTTTTAAAATCCCAAAGCCTATAACCAAATTCATTAATGCCATATCCAACAAAGACACATTCCTTTCATTTAGCTTCTAGCTTGGTTCTATTTTTAGAGTCTATATGAGCAAAAGCTTCACAACCGAAGGTCTTGAGAAAAGAATAATTCACCTTCTTACCAATCCATGCTTCCTCTGGAATACCACAGCCCAAAGGAGTAGAGGGACCTCTATTAATCAAATATATTGTAGTTGGTAGCCTCTACCCACATGTGTAAGGGAAACCCAACATGCAACCTCATGCTCCTTGTGCTCTCCATTATAGTCATGTTCATGCGTTCAACCACTCCATTTTCCTGTGGAGTCCTTCAAACAATTTTCTATCTACGAATAGCATTAGTGGAGCAATAATATTCAAATTCATGACTACAATACTCACCACCATTATCAAATTTTAGACATTTTAATTTCTTACTAGTCTCATTTTCAACCAAGCATTTCCATTTCTTAAAAGTTTGAAATACATCAGATTTTTGTCTAAGGAAATAAACCCATATTTTTCTAGTTGCATCATCAATAAATGTAACATAATAATGAGAGCCACCAAGGGAAGGTAGCCAAGCTGGTCCCCATACATCTGTATGCACAAGCTCTAATTTCTCCTTTTTGTTTTCCTTCCCAGTCTTTACAAAACTCACTCTCTTTTGTTTTCCATACACACAACTTTCACAAAAATCCATATTAACACATTTTAGACCTGGCAAAACTTTCTTTGAATGAAGTACTTTCATACCTTTCTCACTCATATGCCCAAGTATATTGTGCCACAACGCTGTATCAGAATCTACAACAACTATTTGTTCTCCCTGCTCAACTGCAGCATTTGTTCTTGAACATTCATTTTTCTCTGAAACAATCAAAGTAGTAGGAACAATATGACTTGTACAAAGATATAAGGTGCCTACTTTCACACCTTTTGCTACTACAAGGGGACCTTTTGAAACCTTCCAATTTTTATTATTAAAAGTAACTACACAACCCTCATCACTGAGTTGCCTAGCTGAAATTAAATTTCTACTCTACCTTGGAACATGTCTTACCTCATGTAGTAGCCAATGATTCCCATTTTGCAACTTAATCTTAATTTTTACGTTTCCAACAATTTGACAGGGTTCATTATCCCTCAAATAAACAAGCCCAAAATCCCCTTGGACATAATCAATGAAATAACCTCTATGAGGTGTAGCATGAAATGAAGCACCAAAATCTAAAACCCATGAATTGTCAACACTCTCTAAAGATAGAAGCAAAGCATCCTCTTCGAATTTGTTACTTACTACATTTGCCTCCTTGTCTCCATCTAATTTATCTCCTTCATTATTCTTTCCATTCTAGCAATATTTAATTTTGTGCCCTGGCTTCCCACAGTACTAGCAATCATTTTGTCCTCTTGATTGAGACCTCCTCCCCTTTGACTTTCCTCTTGATTTCCCATGATTTCCAGAGTTACTTCCTCTTTCAGTCATTCTGCCCCTACTTTGTGCATTCAAAGCACTTCCTGATGTAGATCCACCTAAGGATTTTCTACGAGTTTCCTCACTCAAAACAACACCGATTACATCATCATATTTTAGGGTACTAGATCCAGGAATAGAATTACTCACCATCATTACCAAGCCATTCTAGCTTTTAGGCAAAGAACACAAAATCAAGAGAGCCCTAATTTCTTCATCAAAATTGATACCCACTGAAGATAATTGACTAGTAATAGTATTAAACTCATTTAAATGATCTACAAAAGATCCACCTTCTGCTATTTTCATATTAAATAAATGCTTCATGAGAAATACCTTGTTTGAAGTGAAGGGCTTTTCATATAGTGTTGCTAGGGTTTTCATCAAATCTTCTGTCATCTTTGCTTTTGTAATATTAAATGCCACCAATGGTGCCAAGCATAACTGAATGCTTTCGAGTGCCTTTCTATCCAAAAGATCCCATTCAGCTTTTGACATAGTTCCCTGATTCTTGGCTTTTCCTTCCAACGGCTTCCATAAATCCTTTTGATATAGATAGTCTTCCATTTGCATCTTCCATAACTGGAAGTTCTACCCATTAAACCTGTCAACCCTCAGCTTACCCTCATCTATCATCACTCCCACTCAACCATGAGACTCCCACTTAACCGTGAGACTTTCTTGCAGAGGATAACTGAAAGACAACCTCGCTTTGATACCACTTGTTAGGATAAACCACAGACAAAAATAAAAACTACATGCAAATATAACCAATAAAAAAAAATAATAGATCACACAGAAATGAACACAAGGCACCAAGATTTAATGTGGTTCACCCAATCCTTGGGCTACATCCACCAAACAGCAAGTCTGAACTTATTACAATCCAGTGATTACAACCTGATTACAATATGTAATCCCTTACATCTCAATATCGCCACAAGAACCAATTTTGCATCACACCATAAAGAAAAATACCCAACCCTAAAACCCTTTTATACAAGTATTAACAGCTTTAGGGTTATAAGATTTCAGCCATAACTAGCCATTACTTTAGTGGTGAGTCTACGAATGGTGAATAGTACCAAAACAATTGGCAAATAGTACCAAAATTTTTTTTTTCGGGCTGATGCCCCGAACCCCACTAATTATGAAGTATGTACAGTACTTTCCTAATCAGTCACCACAATCTAACACTTATTTCCATATGAACTATATCTAATTAGTACTCTATCTCCTCTATAATGAATAAGTGATATTTTGTGTTTAGAACTAGTTCTATTATGATTTGGTTTTCTATCCATCTAATGTAAATATTCTTTCTTCCTTATTACTCATGATTCACATTTTGAATGGATATACTAATTTTAATCTATCCCTTTATCTACACAACCAACTTGTTCACAACACTATAACAAGATTCCTTACTCCTTTTGTATTAAATCCAAGTTGCATATATATGTATACTAATCTATCCATTCCAAGATGTGTAAAACTTTATTATTGCTAAGTCACTGTAGATTGGATTTGAATTGATTGCTGATTAGATTCATATCTATTGAATTGGTCTTTAGCAGTTGATTGAGCATTCATTGGAAACTGGTCTTAGATTCATTGGATGTCTAATATTGGAGTTTTCTTTTGAAATTAATCACTAGATATAATGTTCATCATCGGTTCAATAGGTATCTCTGATACTGTCTTTGATTATCACTTCACATTGATATCATTGTGATATTAACTAAGTAAGCCCACAAGATTTAGGTAATTATGACTTCCCTTTTCCCACATTGAAGCCTTTGATCACTGTACTTATTCAATTGTTATCATCAAATCTCTACTTGCTGAATGTATACACTATTCAGTTCTCTTCCATCAATTATATACTGTTCAATATCTACTAATCTTTGTTACATCTTTTACATTTGGGTCTTCACTGTAAATTGTGCCCTCTTGAATATTTTTTTCATTGCTAATGAGTGTATCCTATTATTGAATTCCCATGCATAATTCATTAGTGTTTCTCCATCTCAGTCCAATGTCTTATTAAGCCTCTTGGACTCTATATGTATGTCTTTGAAATGATTGTAATCTACACTAAAACAATGCTTTTCTAATATCTCTTCCTAATCGCTATTGCTTGGAAATTTATATTTTTGTCTTTGCTTAATATCCCTGCATACAAAAAAAAATATCGCTACAACTTACAAGACAAGTGTTGGGTGATGTGATGCGCTCCCTTGCCCACAAGTGGTTAATTATGTGGTGTTCCATGTTCACTAACAATCATGGCTTTTGGTGCAACGACAAATGGGCCCAAAAATTGGTATCAGAGCCTAGTTTTGGCCTAGTCATGGGTTCAAATCTCCTCGGTGCCTTCCTAACCCACGTAAGAACCTAGTATGCACGTCGAGGGGGAGATTGTTGGGTGATGCGATGCACTCCCCTACCCACAGGTGGTTAATTATGTGCTATTCCATGTTCACTAACAATCATGGCTTTTGGTGCAACAACAAATGGGCCCTACAACAAGAAAACTAAACATTGCAGACAAAAATGAAATTCCACCACTATAGCATAAATACACTACTATGTTAAGAATATAATATACAATTGTGATATTTCTATTAGGATTTAACCTTTTTTTTGAGTCAAACTCATTGACCCATGTTTCATGAGTAGTGATTCACACGAATCCATATCTCATTAGAATAAATGGAGTGCTTAGTAGGTATTAGATCTAGATAATGTTCATAGAGGTGAAGCCCTGTGATTCCCTAGGAGGTCACCCATCCCAGTATTACTGCAGATTGAGCACGCTTAACTATGAAGTTTCCTCCATGGTTAAATCCGCTCTTCTTGCAACCATATTTACAAAACCTTCAACAAGTGTTTTCCTTATGAACTATTCATTAGAAATCCCCTTAAGCTCATCAACTGATAAGATAAGAAGACACACTTTATCAAGATGGAGAATGGTAAGCCCCTTAACAATATACAATATAGAGAAGAAGACTAAATATATCATCTTGTCAAGGGAGTAGGTGCTATGTTCAAAATTTATTTTGGTGTCAAAGAATGTTTTATTCAAGTTAGTGGTATTGCAACTTGAAAATATTATTTTCCTTTATCAAGATGATATGTATAACCTGGCATATTTTGGATTCTCTTTAGCTGATGTTCTCTAATGTCAATCCCTAGAGTCAATAAATGTAGTTTTCCAATAGGATCTACATGAAATAAGTCCTTTAACTCATCTATTAGGATGTAAACACACTATATTTTATTTTCCTAAACTTGGTAGGAAACATAGATTAAATGACAAGAAAGTGATAGTAATAGTCAAAGGGAAGGATTTAGACAATCACACGGAAGGATTTAGATAGTCACAATGATGATAAAGAGGCTTTGTCCACAATTAAAGGGTGTGTTGGAAATGAAAGTAATTCAAAGATGGGGAAACAATGTCCTTCAGATGGTGGATGTATTGGTTAAGGTAATAATTTCCAAGGAGGTCAAACAAAACAAAGAGTTGCAGAGAATCAATGGGACTATTATAGGGAACAATCACAAGTTAATTTTGTTTTGTTTGATTAAGAAGTTGTATTTGATGACTTGGATATGCATGAAGGGTGTGGGAAAAGTTAGAGAAGAGTTTAGGAAGTATATAAGTGCATGGGTGGAAGTTAATACAAGGATCAAGAGGTATTAAGTGGTTGTCTTATTGTTGACTGTCACTAAAATAGTGAGTAGGTTGTATTGGTCAAGAAGCAAAGTAAGGTGAGTTGTATATGTCTTAGTCAACCAAGATAGAGTAAAAGTTTCCTCCATGGTGAAAAGGAGTTTAACGTAGCCATAGTACAAGTCAAGTGTAAGGGTTTATCCAAGCAAGAATTTGGTAATAAGTGAATTAAAAAGGGTTATGTGTGGATAATCATGAGCAATTTTATGCAATCAGAGTTTCAAGGTGTTATGAGATCAAGGATTGAACTTGTAATCAAAACCAAAAGAAGTGTTTTATTTTTCTAGGGAGAGACCAAAATGTGATAGTGTGTGTCTAAAATTTAGGATTTAGGGTTGGAATCCAAAAGTGTATTGTGGACTGTCATGCTGACAAGATTAGGACATTGAGAGTCCTTATCTGGTTGTGACCCAAGGTAAGGTCATTTGTGATTGGTTGATGGTTGTGGGGAGTATGTAAGAAGTTCTCTATTAATAGGATGCTAGGGGAACCATGTAGAGAGTTGATTCAAGGGCTAGGATCTGAAGTGTGTTGAATAAAAGTAAAGGATATGTATGTTGTTGGGCTGATTAAGTTATATTGTGTAGACACTCACTGGTGCAGGAGCACCTCACATAATCAATTTGGAGAAGAAGACTAGGTAGACTTTCAAGACCTTGAAAGCAAATTCAGAGGATGGAATGTACAAAATGGGTCAATAGATCAAATGGAGAATCTTGGCACCTATAATGTTATTAACATAATACATTTCTTCAATTAATTTGTAAGGCCCTCAAAGCACTAAAATGTTATGTTTGTAATGTCCATCAAGGGACTTAGAATTGGATTGTAATGCACTAATGTTGTCCAAGGTTTAATAAAGCTTACAATACTATTTTAGGAGTCTAAGCTAGGCATGAAATGGGTCAAGGTCAATAAGGAACAATTAGAAAGGAGTTATATATTCGAATAAAGCCTTTTATAGTGTTTTGAAATTCAAAATTTCAAATATAAACAGTTAGGAATGTGTTTGAAGGGAGTTTGTGTTTAGGATTTTGTTATGCTTAAACTAAGCTCCAACCGATGACAGTTGGTTGCATTAATTTTTTTTTTTTTTTTGGGGAAGTTATAAGGAATCTTATAGATCTCTATTATGACATAGGAGGAGGCAAGTGTATGTAGGCATAAATAGGAAGAAATATAAAACTCTCAATTTTTGCAATTCTATTTACCTTAGAAGTCTTAATTGATTGATCTAACATATAAATGAGTTAGAAGAGTTTCTTTTATCCATTTTAAAATTGTTTGAAGTGAGTTTCGGATTTAATAGGTGTGAAAAATTGGTGTATGGATCTGCAAACAATGGGCAATAAGAAATACTCTTAATTCTGCATTCTCTTTATTTTGGAAGTTTGTATTGACTGAATTAGATATCAATATAGGTTGTTAGAGTTCTTCACTCATTTGAGGTGTTACCCATTGCCATCTAGATTGTGTTAAAGATCATTGGTTGTGCCAGTTGCTGATTGACCCAGTGTTTTCTGTTTATACTTGTGACTGCAGTAGAGTTTTAGGAATGGGGGTTGTTCCATGAATAGTTTAAAGGCCTTGTATTCATGGAATGAAAACTTCTAATTTTTATTATTAATTTACTAACTGTGCACATGCAGACTTATGGGAGTAGGAGTGATCACAGGAAATGTGTAGTTTGAAGGTATAATGAGATTGAAAGCCGGATATAGCAGAGAATGATCTGCCCAAGTTTGGAGTAGATTTTTATGTCTAAAAACATATTAATATATTGAATGGAGTGTGGCTCGATCATCATTTGAGTATAGGGTGGTGTAGAGATCTAGGTTTTGAGAAGGCCCTATGGAATGAGGGTTTGGAGTTGAGAAGAGCCAAAGTTATCAAGTATGTAGCATGATTAATAAGGCAGAGTACTGTGTACTTGAGTTCAATTTATAGGGGTATGGTATTGTCTTAAATCCCTTTGTGTCGAAGTTAGTTGGGTGTCTATGAAACCAATCAATATTTAGGGATATTGTGATAGACCTAAACAAGAAATAGGCTTGAAGGATTTGAAAGTTGTTAGACACAAGTATCTAGAACCTCTAAAATTAGAAACTCTTATTATGTTTTGAAAGCCATCAATCTTCCCTTTGCATCACTCAAAAAAGTAGAAGAATGATCAATACAAGATCAAGGATGGATGGTGAGTTATTGATAAGATGTTAGGCCTAGTGGAAGGAGAGTATTACTTGAAAATTAAGAGGTCCCAAGGTCTTGAGACTATGGGTATGGGTCTAGGATGATCCAATTAAAAGAGACAATAAGTGTTGTTATAAAACAAATTAAGGAAGAGATAGTTTCATAATGGAGATTTATTCTGATCTACTAGCCTCTACATAAAAAATGATTCCACTCCATTTTGAATGTAATTTAAAGGTCTTTCATGATCAATATTGAAACGCTGATCCATTTATTTAAAATTGTCTTAAAACCTCCAATTTAAGGGGCTAAGAGAATACTTATTGATAACTCTCTAGAAATTGGGACATTTTTGAAGGCTCTTTTAAATTCTTCTAGTCTCTATTTGGATGTTTGTTTCCATTAAAAAAAATGGATGCCCTAGGTAGGTTATCATGTGAGTATTCATTGTTAGTGATAGTTTATTGTAATATTTTGATTAATTATTGAAACGTATAGAGGTACTAAAGGGTTCATGAGACTGGATTAGTATATAGTGAGTTTGAAAATTCCCTCTATTATTGCTTGGCGATAAATTTGAGTTGCTTTAAATCTCTAATTTATAGAAATAGTATCCAAAATATCATAGGCAATAACAGTTGTAGTTAGGGGGTTTTACTTTTATTAAGTACAGGGATATCTCAATTTGTATTCAATTTTAATGTTATATAATTTCTATTTTAATTTATTAGTTGATAAGCTTTCCCATTGAGGTTGCTTGCAACTAGAATTTGTCTCACACCATTAAACCTTTCCCTGGATACCATTTTTTAGTCGTCAATAAAAATTTTTCACATCAACTAATTCTGGGTGGTTGGTGAGTGCAGGTAGAGTGGGTGAGTAGAGAAAGTGCATTCTCCACTCACCCACTAAACTGGATTGCAATGGGATGCCCGTGCTCATTAATTCTTATTAAGGTTGAATTTTCCTTATTTCATGGTAACAATGTTTTTATTTTGTGAGATTATCAACCTTTCAATGATGGGTTACTAGTGTAATTTTTGGATTAGTGTCTTGCATAGTCGACTTGGTGAGCTAACGAAGTGAGTTGACATGGTGAGTGGGGTTAGAGAAGCAACTCAGTGGGGCAACTTGGCAAGCACACATAGCGAGCCAACTTGCTTAGGCAAGGTGGTAAAACCATTGGGTGAGTCGACATGGTGAGTTAACTTAAAGAGTCAACTCATTGAGGTGACTCGGTGGAGGTGACTTGGTGGGCTGACCTGGAGAGTTGACCTAGGGGGCAAATTAGTGAGCGAACTTAAAGAGTCAACTTGGTGAGCATACTTGAATTGTCAGCTTGGTGAGCTAACTATGGGAGTCAGCCTAGCGAGATGATATGGAAAGTCGACTTAAAGTGGCAACTTGGTGGCACAAGTTGGTGAGTTGACTTATCGAGGCCACTTGGTGAGGCGACTTCACAAAGCAACTTGGTGAGCCGACCTGCTGAGTGTACTTAAAGACTAACCTTGATGAGGTGCTTTGGTTGGGTGACTTGATGAGAAAACTTAAAGTGTCAACTTGATGAGCATACTTGAACAAACAACTTGGTGACATGACTTGGTAGGGTGACTTCATTAGCTGACTTGGCAAGCTGACTTGGTGAGCATATTGGAAAAGTCAACTTGGTGTGCCGACCAAGTGAGTTTACATGGTGAGCAGGCTTAGAGAAGAAACTCTATGGGGAAACTTTGCAAGTTCACTAAGTGAGCCCACTTGTTGGGGCAAGGTGGTAAAACCACTAGGTGAGTCAACTTCGTGAGCTGACTTAATGAGTCAACTCATTTAGGTGATTGGGTGGGGGTGACTTGGTGAGCTGACCTAGAGAGTTGTCCTAGGGGGTGAACTTGGTGAGAGAACTTAGAGAGTCAACTTGGTGAGTGTACTTTAATTGTCAGCTTGGCGAGCTAACTTGGGGAGTTGGCCTGGCGATCTAACATGGTGAGTGGGCTTAAAGTGGCAACTTGGTGGGGCAAGTTGGTGAGCCAACTTAGCGAGGCCACGTAGAGATGCGACATGGTGAGCTAACTTGGTGAGCAAGCTTGATGAGCGGATCTAAAGATTGACCTTGATGAGGAACTTTGGTGGGGTGAGTTGATGACTGAACTAAAAGAGTCAACTTGGCGAGCATACTTGCACTAGTACATTTGGGTTCATTTTTTGACCTTCATTGGTCAAATTGTTGACCCAATTTTCAACCAAATTCAACCAAACCATTGGTCAAAATTTTGACCAACTCACTAATACATGATTTGTCTCAATCATATAACTAATTATATATTCTTCATATTAGTTACTATTGGTGTTTTTCAAGCATTCTATAAAATAGTTCACATGCCTTGCGTATGATATGACATTTTGCATGCATCCTGCACTCTCTCTCATTCGGCTAATGATGGATTATGCAGAGTGATCTTAAACCATGATGCTAAAAAACACACAATCAAATCCAAAATGAACTTACACTACAAATGGATTGTGGAAATTTGATATTGGTAAAATTGCATGCATGTCTACCAGGACAATCACAACTTAAAGACATATTTGTCCTGGTAAACATGCATGCAAAATTAACAATGTCAATTTTTCACAATCCATTTTTAGTGCAAGTTCATTTTGGATTTGATTATGTGTGTTTTTTAGAATCATGGTTTTAGATCACTCTGCGTAATCCATCATCAACCAGATGAGAGAGTGTAGGATGCATGTAAAATGTCATATCATAGGTAAGACATGTGAACTATTTTATAGAATGCCTGGAAAAAATTTACACCTAGTTGTTGGTGGAAATTTCCACCAACGCCTAAATTTTTTTCTACCTTTGTTGGTCGAAATTTCCACCTTCATTGGTCAAAATTTCCACCAATGCCTAATTTTTTTTTCTACCTTTGTTGGTCGAAATTTCCACCTTCATTGGTCAAAATTTCCACCAATGCCTAATTTTTTTTTCTACCTTTGTTGGTCGAAATTTCCACCTTCATTGGTCGAAATTTCCACCAATGCTTAAATTTTTTTCTACCTTTGTTGGTCGAAATTTCCAACAATGCACAATTTTTTTTCTACCTTTGTTGGTCAAAATTTTGACCAACCAATGAGTTGGTCAAAATTTCAACCAGAAAAATATTGACCAATGGGTTGGTTGAAGTTGGTCAAAATTTGGGTCAAAAATTTGACCAATAAAGGTAAAAAAATGAACCCAAATGTACTAGTGGCCCAATGGTTAAGGCACTGATCAGTTATAGGATCACTTGTTATACTGCTACATATTTGAGGTTTTGTTGAATCAACATCATTTATGAAACTTTTTCGCTTTCATTTTGAAAGTTATTCAAATTTTCACCTGCACTTAGCTTACCAGTGTCATGAGTGATGTTCTTAGCTATTTCATTCTTGTGATTCCTTGGTTATGTATAGAAGATTTAGGGGTTTTTATCTACATTGTCAGATTTAGGGATATATTTTGCACTGGTACCATATTGATTGAATCTGTGGTCCACCCGCCTAGGTTTTGCAGAGCCTGAAGTAGAAGAAGGGTCAAGCCTTATAGTTGGTTTGGTGTCTAAATTGATATGTTGAACATGGGAGTTAGCTACCTCTAGATGTGTCATATTCTCATCAGGGTAGTTGGAAATTGGTAATGTTTTCAAACACCAACAAAATGGAAACTTTGTTGGGGACTGTATTGAATCTAAGTGATAGAAAAACCTTGAGAATTTAAAAGGAGTTTCAATACGACAGAAGGAGTGTGTGATAAAATTATAGCAGCAATTTAATTGATGTTTTTTCCAATTTTCTTACTCAACTATCATGCACCCCATTGATGCTTTCTTCAGGACAATAGTATCTTTTAAGGTTGAACGTAGATTGTATTGCTAGTAAGTTTCATTTTCAATCAATTCAACCAAATGTTGTTTTCATAGTACTGCTATAAATTTAGAGTTAGAATTATGTAAAGGTGTTTCCTCTCTTCTAAGTGTTTAAAGATTTGCAAAGTGCTACAAATTGAAAATCCAGTTCAGATTTGTCAATGCATGAATCATGTTTTAAAATCTTTCTCACAATTGTGAGTGGCGACTCTCTAAAGGATCTCTATACCAGTGTAGATTGGTTAATATATAAATGTTTTCAAAGAGTTTTCAGATTGGTAATGTAGATCTGAAAGTTAAGTTTTAGACAAGAAGAGAGATATATGAATTTCTAACCAATGAGTTTTAAAGTGTTGATTAATTTGCTGTCATAAGAAATTTGAATTGTTAAAGTGAATCACAACAGTGATTTCATTTTGTTCTCCTCAAGGAGATGGTGGCTCTACAAAGTTTGAATAGTGGTGTGAAGGAATTTCAGTCTTGCACCTATGCCAAAACTGTAGATTGAAGTTCAGCATCAACACTTTAGGTATTTTGGTTTTCACATTTCTTTTTCATGGAAATCAAGTGTTTAAAAAGATTGCCTCTATTTAGTGATTTTAGCACTAGAAGAAAGAGGTAGAAGTTTTATTTTAAAATAGAATTAGATCTTAGATTTGAAATTAGTTTACCAAGATATGAGGATGTGTTGGAATATATGATAGAAATTGAGAAAGCTCTTCGCAATCAGATTGTCAAATTTATAAGAAATGTGGTAAGAAATGTTCCAGGTCTAGAAGATGATTAGATCTATGAAAGGTTTAAATCAACACTTATGGAGTTGCACATGTCTTTAAGATCCAAGGAATCTTCATGGCCTATTGCTTTCTTAGATGTCTTTATGCCTGATTCAGTTGACTGGCCATCACATTTAAGGCTACAAAAGATTTTTCATATTGATAGTCTTTTCAAGAAATTTGAGAATGATTTAAAAAGCCAGTGTGAATGTGTTGAAAGTGGTAGTGAATCTAGTAAATCCATATATAATGAAAATGTTTCTTGTGATTATGAAGACTTGGATTTTAGATCTATTGAATTAGATGATTTAGGTTAGCAGGATGAAGATGGTTATGTGACTAAAAATGAATCGTGTGACAATATGCATGAGAGCGTGGAAAGTTTTAATAGTAGTATGGATAATTCTTCATTTGGTAAAGATGAGAATGAAACGCCTAGAAAAGAGGTATTGTGTGAAAAAGATGTAATATGTTGTAGTATGGATTCTAGTTTTTCAAATTTTCATGTTAATGGTACTGCTTCTATAAGTTTTTCAGATCAACTAGTTTATGATTAGAACCTAGGAGAAGAGACTTGTGATGAAGTCTTGTTGAGTGTTGATGAAATCTCAGAATTGCTAGCTCATGATCTTGAAAGATATGCAAATTTTTCTCTGGATGCTCATGTTGTCCCTTGTGGTATTTTTTCTCAAGGTGAGGTCATTTCCCAAAGGTTTGAAGTTGAATTTGATATAGAATCAGAATATCTGTTGTCAAGTTTTGGAGGTGTATTTGATAATAGATCATGTATCAATACACATGATGAATTTTCTAATAAGGAGAGTACCAATAGGGAGAAGTTTCATTTTTCTTTAGATTCATATCATGCTGATTATATTGAGATTGGTTTCGAATATAACAAAGAAGCAAAGGCTAGAAGTGATAAATCTGATTTTGAGTTTTCACTATATGCTGATGATAAGTTCAAAGTTAATTCTAATGAATTATTTGATAAAGATCACAATCAACATGATTTATATCAGCACTTTCATGATAGTTTTTCAGAATTGGTAACTAATCAGTTGTTTGAGTGTAAAGAGGTTTTAGTGAAAGATAAATCTGATGTAGTGAATGACATGATTGCAAGTAGGAAACAATCAAATTTCACATACTTTTTGCAACCAGAGACACAAGGTGAGTTGTAAGTTTTTTGTACATGCAACTTGGTGAATGATGTAGAATATGAATTCTTTGTGTTTTCGATCAGCATGCATGAATCATTGTTAGATTTTGATTCTCAATTCAGTTTGTGTAATTATGACCATGCTAATGTTTTATCTCATAATGAGCATGAATACAAAGTTAGTGCTGATGTATATATGCACTATGAGAATGATGGTAGTTATTTTGTTTTGCCTCATGAGCTAAGTGAAGGTATTGTTAAAAATGACAAAACAAATGAAAGTGAAATTTGGAGCTTACCTCAACAAAATGCAAATGAAAATCAGGTATTTGACAGGAGTAAGAATTTTGACTAAGTTTTGGTAGCCTCGAGTTGCCCTTGTATAATAGAGGTAGTTGTTGTTTTCTTTTAATAAAGCTATTTGAGAGAAGTTTTAAAGTTTTGGGAATGGTCTACTTCTACTAGAGATCTGAATCCTTGCCATGCCACAAGGGACATGCATCCCTAGATAGAGCCACTGTTGGTACTCAAAATTGAAGGCCCAATTTTGAACACTGTTGAAGAAATTGAGTCCTATAAAAGATTTTAAATGCACATGTACCTGACTGTACCTTTCAGCCCCATGAGGTGTTTAATGTTTCTAACACCTTTCATTTAGTGCATCTATGTGTTCCATGAAGTTAAATTGCCATTTTGAGTCATTCTGTGAAGTCCCACTTTGACCAAATTCCAAATCTGCATTTTCACGTAAGTGTCAAACAACGACAGGAGGATGTGTTTGTCATTGAATATCTCATGCCCAAAAATGTTTCATGACTTGCCACTTTGGGAGTATCTAGTGCCCATACTTGAGCCTATGTTTTAGATTTTGAGTCCTTTTGAGTCTGTTTGATTAGGTTTTGAATCCCTCAAAGTTGGTCATTTAATGTTGTCATGCTAATATAAATTGCACATAATTCTAGGAAGCCCTGTTTGACGACTTATAATTTTGACCCAATTGACCAAAATGTGAAATTTCCTTTTTCTTTGTATTTTAGAGGTTAGAGACTTGCTATGTTTCAAGTTTGAGTTTATGATGAATCCATTTGATCAGTTTTCAAACGCAATTCCAAATGCAATTTTTACCTTTTTACTGGTGTCACCATTTGCAGATTTGTCGGAACCCTTGTTCGTGACATCATAACTTGAAATCAATGATTGGTAAGATCAAATGGATTGTACCACTATGTTTTCTCTAAAAATACTCTAAGTGTTCCAATTTTCAAGTCATGATGAATCCATTTGCACACTTTTCCAGGTTAATTCCATTTGCAAAAAATTGCTTTTCTGCCATTGTTTTAAGTTGTCAAATTCTGAGTAGCCCACTTTGACCGATTGCCATTTGCGCCCAGTTATTCATCATGAGCCCAAATCAAAAACTTAAAATTTCCTCATGATAGAGAACTAATGCCCCAGTTTTTGTCTTCCCAAGTGTCAGTTTACGCAAATTTTGAAGCCGATTCCGAATGCAATTTGTTGTTTATTGACATGTTTTCTGGTAGGCAGTTTTGAAAGGTCAACTTTGACAGTGAATATCTTTTGACCTCAAATTTTTCATGAGATGAGATTTGACATGGTACAAGTATGCAGAGCAGAAAGCTAGTGTGTCAGTTTTTAGAGCTCGATCAGGTATTTTGATTAGTTTTTAAGGCTCATCAACAGACCTCCTGACACAATTTTGATAGGTGATAGAAAGTGATGAAATGAGTTTTTAATGGTCAGTCAGTGATCAAATTTGATTCAAATCAGTTTGAGATGATTAGTGGGTTAGTTAGATGGTTTAGATGTTTGAAAATAATTTTTTTTAAATAGCTGGACCCACTTTGGGGCCTGACTGATTCCATTAAATTAGTGAAGTGTCATGGTGATTGAATTATTATGATTATGCTATTGAAGTTAAAATGTTATGTAACCAGAACTGTGGATAAAAGCAATACTCGAGATGGAAAATGGAAGGGAAGTATACTTATGTTCTTCTTGAGTCTAGGGAAACAGATAATGTGAAACCTAAAATGAAACTTCAACGAAAGTGGTAAGATGAATTAGGAAAATTTGACAAATATGGGAGACTAATGAGAAGAGACAATAGTGATAGTGAATTAGATGATATACCTCCTACTACAAAATTTTAGAGGGATTCTAGTTGGAGTTCTTGAAATTTGTCTAGAGAATGAAGAGCTACTTTTTGAGAATTAAACTGCTAGACTTCTTTAAGGTCAAGATTATAAGTGATGACTTGGGCATTATTAAGCAAGTTTATTGTCTGAAGATGAAGGGTAGGAAACAACTCGAGAACCATATGAGGTCAAAGCCTAGACAACAACAAGAATAATGGATGATTAAGAAAGATTATCTTTCAAAGAAGGCAAACCTTTACACTTTACATTCGGGGAGAATGACCAACCAGTTAAAGTATAAGTTTTAAATTTTCAAACTCCAAGAAATTAAGAATCCAAAAATAGAAGGCTAACAATGAATACAGGCTTGTGGTAGGAGGTCGAGTATGAAAAAAATTTTAATTGTGATCATTCATTTTTTTACACATGGATTAAAACCCCAAGTTTCAAGGATTGTTTTATGCTCCCAACTATGGAATAAAGGGCAGTGTAAAAAAAAGACTCCACACATAAAAAAAGAAGTAGCCACTTGTGGAAAAATGAGAGTTGTAGATCCAAAGCAAAGTTTCCAATCATTAAAAAATGTAGTCAAAGCCATTCACAAAAGAAGTCTGTGCATTGGAATCAAAGCTACACACATGCATGAAGAAGATAAAGGTCAATTCAAAGGAGGAACCTCCCATGGTTGAGTAAGAAAAAACACTCCACACCCAAGAAGAAATTAACAACGAGGAAGAAGTACACAAATTTATAAAAGATGCTTTGAAAATCATAGAGAAATTGATATAGGGAATCAACCCCATGTTGAATGGGCAGAAGGTGAATGCCAAGAGGAAAGAACACATCAAGAATAACTCATGTAGAGGAGCTATGGAAACTTGTAGGTGGAAACAACATGAAGAGTGGTTCCCATGATTAAATAGAAGGCAATCCAGTCTAAAATATTGAGAAAATGAGAAGAAAGCACCTGACAAAAGGAAAAGCCACCAGTTCAAGAGATCTAAACATTCAAAATAGACAGGAAGCTGATTGAAGAGGCTCCCATCCCCATGCTTTGAACATGATGTAGCTGTCGTGGCTAATAGTGAGCCCACGTAGCATGAAATATCTAGTAAGTAGCAAAAGAAAATATGCATGAAGAGGAGCCATAACCACACATGCCATAAAAAGAAAAAAGAAAGGGTGTGGATCAGAGGAGAAGAAAAAATGGGCCTCCTCATCTTTCACACCCATAATAGATAAAAAACCATCAAAGATGCAATAGGAAAGGGAATGCCAGTATATGAAAAAATTCACAGTCAAAGTATGGAGGCCGTCTTGAAGCAGTAAAGCGGCATGTGAATTGAGGAAAGCCCATGCAAAGGTGGTAGCAGAACGAGGATCCTCACAAGTATGAGAAAAGGCATCTCCAGTTCATTAAAGCCACATAGTAAAAATGGAGTTACAGTTAAGTTATGTAATCCCACATTAGCTAGGGAATGGGAGTTTTGAGTATTTAAATACAACTTCTTACAAAGAATACAATGTCTTATGACATGCGCCTTTTGTGAAGGCCATGTTGTGTTGTGTGGGACTCAGAGCCAACCTGGATGTGATAGCTAGAGGTGATGACATCAAAAATTTTAGATGAAGATGCATGTGAGCTAACATGGCACCAAGAATGTAAATGCATCCAAATTTTGCCACATGTCTGCATCATGTGGTGGGCGCAAGCTCGCAAGATGAAGGTGCCAGGAGATAAATATTGTAGAAATGTGGAATGTCGCCACATGGTAGTAGGTCCTAGCTAGTCATGAGGTGGCACCAAAGGAGTAGTTTAAGATGGATTCACCTAATGCTACCACATGTCAGATCCGACAGATGGTGCAAACCCATTTGACGAAGATGCACGCCAGTGAAATAGTGTGAGATTGCGGGAGGTTGACATGAGGTATCCTAGCCAGAATAGATGGTGACATGGTAAATGATGTAGATCAAGTAGCCAATCAGACATCACCATGTGGGACATGGTCAAACTTGAGTTGACCCCAAAATTGAAGGGGATGAGGGAAAAAATAAATGATTTTAAAGTCTCATTTTAAAATTGGTTTGCACATCAAATTTAAAAAAAAATAAAATCAAAAGGGCATTTAATCTAAAGTTCTAACTTTAGATTATTTTAAATTTTTCAAATTTTAATTATTTTGAAGTTGTAGACCTGAGCTTTGTAATAGGGGGCATTTTCAAATTGGCTTTCAGGGGGTTTTTGGTAAGCTAAATATGCAATGTCATATATCGTCGAAATCATGAGAAGATGAAATTTTTGATTATGGAATTGATTTTTGCATAGGAATTCATTTGTTCAAGATATAGCTAGAAATGTAAAATTTGGGCCTTCTTAGTAAAATGAATGAAAATTGGAAATGAAGTTATAGGTTTGGTAAGAACACTTGGTAAAAGACTTGTTGGATCAATTTTGAGGATATTATACCATTTTGCTATAATTTGGCTCCAATTTTCAGTTAGAGAGCAAAAAACGATCAAGGATTTGATTGATCAGTTATAGAGAGAGATAAGAGAGATTCTTTTCACTACAAAGAAAGGGGATTTCAAGTGGACACATGTCAGATGCAGAGCAGATCCAGGAGTTCTTTCTTTCCTATATCATTCTCGTTCTCTCATTGTACAAGTTCCAATTTTTCACTATGAGACCATTGTTGGTTGGAAATCGTTAGTCCTTCTGTAAGACCACTTTGTTGGATCTAGATCTATGATTCCACCTTCATTCTTCAACATTTTCTCTTGTATGAACAATAGTTGTAGAGATTATACAAATAGTTTAGATTTGCTAGGTTTTTCATGTTTTTGATTTCATGTATTTGATTATATTGTTTTAAGGAAATGAATAAAAGTGAGCAAGAATTCCATTAGTTTCATTTTGATTCTCATCTCATGTATCAATAATTTGAAATCTTATGTGGTCTAGGAACAAAGATCTAAGATCCATTTGCATCCCTTTGAAGTTGTATGTCAAATAGGTTTTTCTGTTGGGACAAAGAACCAAGTAAATGCTTGATGTGTTTGACAAGATTGTTGGTTATGTTGAGAAGGATATTTCGTTAGAATGAGGTCTAAATGAACACTGTTGTCTGAATCACAAGGTGACTAGATAGATATGATGTTTGGGTATATGAAATATGTCTTGACATCACAGATATATGGATTGAATCCATAAAATTGCCTAATGGTTAAGGCACTAATTAGTTATAGGATCACTTGTTATATTGCTGCATATTTGAGGTTTTTTTGAATCAACATCATTTATCAAATGTTTTCCCTTTCATGTTGAAAGTTATTCAAAGTTTAACCTGCACTTAGCTTACTAGTGTCATGAGTCATGTTCTTAGCTATTTCATGCTTGTGATTCCTTGGTTAAGTATAGAAGATTTAGGGATTTTTATCTACTTTGTGAGATTTAGGGATATCTTTTGGATTGGTACCATATTGATTGAATCTATGGTCCACCCGCCTAGGTTTTGCAGAGCCTAAAGTAGAAGAAGGGTCAACCCTTATAGTTGGCCCAACGTCTGAATTGATATGTTGAAGATGGAAGTTAGCTGCCCCTAGATGTGTCATATTCTCATTGGGGTAATTGGAAACCAGTATCATTTTCAAACACCCACACAACTCATGATCCTTGAGTTTTCAAGACTCCTAGGCAATCAGACGTCCATCCTAGATTAGAACTGCTCCAATCCCTTTTAGAGAAGCATCAATACACACCATAAAATCACCTGCTAGATTGGTACTACTAGAATCAGTGCACTAGTCAAAGCTCCTCAAGCTTCTAGAATGCTTCCTCACATTTCTTTGTCCAAATAAGTTTCTTCCCCTTTCCCTAGAGAGAGTGATGGGGTATGCAACTCTAGAGAAGTTTTGAACAAATCTATAGTAATATCTAGCCAAACCCAAAAGGTTATGAACATTAGATACAATAGTGGGTGTAGGCCAATCTACCATCCCTTGGATCTTTGCAAGATCCATTAAGATACCATCTCCTAAGATGATGTGTACCTTAGACTAAAATAAGTCACACTTCGCCAAATTGGCATACAAATGATTGCCTCTAAGGTATTGAAGGACTAACCATAGGTGCTCCTCATGTTCTTCCTAAGATATGGAATATATCAATATGTCATCCAAGAAAACAAGTACAAAATGGTCTAGGTAAGAACAAAATACTCCATTCATCAAGCACATGAATACTAATGGAGCATTCATCAAACCAAATGGAACCACTATAAACTCATAGTGTCCATAATGAGTGTGGAAGGTTGTCTTAGGTATATCAACATCTTGAATGTGTAGTTGGTAGTATCTTGACTTTAAATCTATCTTAGGTAAAACTTTTGATCCCTTGATTTGGTTAAACAAGTCATTGATCCTCAGTAAAGGGTACTTATTCTTAATCATTACCTTGTTCAACTGCCTATAGTCAATGCACAAGCATAATGATCCATCCATCTTCTTTAGAAAGAGAACATGTACTCCCCATGGAGAAACACTCAATCTAATACAACCTTTAGAAAAAAGGTCTTCTAGTTGTAGATGCAATTCAATCAACTCTTGAGTGGTCATCCAATAAGGAGCTCTAGATAGGGGCTCTACTCCTGGGATGAGGTCGATGCAAAAGTCAATGTCCCTCGTAGGTGGCATACTTGGGATTTCACTGGGAAAACAATCAATATACTCCTATATGATAGGGTGATCTAGGGTCTTCCTCCTCAAGTTTACTCATAGTAATGGTGAACATCTAGAAACCCTTTTGGATTTTGTACTTTAGCTGCATAGTGAAGATCATATGAAGGGAAATGGGACTCTAGATGCTTATAATCTCAAAGTCCTGACACTAGTCATCCTTACACCAAATAGTCTTTCTCTTCCATTAAATGGTAGCTTTATGTGATCCTAGCCAATCCATGCCCAAAATTATGTCATACAAACCAAGGGGAATGACTTGAAGGTCTACTAAAGTAATGAATCGTCCTAGGTCCAATTGGCATTGTTGCACTAGAGAGTTTGTGGCTATTGTAGCTCCTAAATCTAGTTCCACCTACCAACCTATTCCTTGTTTAACTTCCTCAAGATCACACTTTATAACTATAGAGGGTAGTATGAAGGAATTTTTAGCACTTGAATCAAAATAAAATAGAAATGGGTGTACCTTAGATTTCTCCTATAGTCTCAACTATGGTAACTTGGTGATCTACCTGGCAATGATCTGCCACTGTAAAAACTCTATGTGATCCTTAAACATTACCAATTGTAGGGTCAAACATTGCTAGCCTTAGTCTTGAATACTAAGAAGTACATTGTGGGTAGTTGGTTGTAATATGACCAAACTATCCACATGAGAAACATCCTGTACCTCTACTAGAATCTCTCCCTACTAGATGTGCACTAGACTACTAATGATTGTCTCTGTTTGCAAAGGAGTGGTTACTTTGCCAAGGTTGATTATATTGATTACACCTATTGCATTGAGAGTTCCTAAATTTCCAAGCATTGGAACCACCACCACCACTTTATGTTGGAGGATAAGATCCCTTCTACTTCTATTCTTGCTACTGATAATTGCCTTTGGAGTAATGAGGCTTCCTATTACTGCATATGCCCTAGTTTTGTGAGCCCTTGGACCTTGATGGTGCATGTCCACTAGTAGGTGGACCCACAAAATAACCATGCCTTGAAGCGATGTTCTTCTCAACAAGTATAGCCCGGTGAACCACTTCCTTAAGGGTCTTAGGCTATAATACCTTCACACCCCAATGTAATAATTATTTAGTCCCCATATTAAGTGTTGTACCACAAGTGGAAAATTATCACTAATCCCCACATAGGGAATGAGCTCAAAGAACTTTTTCTCATACTCTACCATAGTTAGATTATACTATCTTAGATTATGAAAATCATCTACTCTTTACTGACTCCAATCTTTAGGTAAAAACCACTCATGGAAGTGCTCCAAAAATAACTCCCATGTGATGTTCTTCATGTCTAGACCCAACTTCTTCTCCTTAATTTTTCACCAAGTTACTACAAAGATCTCCAAGTGGCTAATGACATACCTTGATTTAACATTTGTGTCAAAGTCTTACATCACAAAACTTATATCCAATGCAATCAACCAATTCTTTGCATCGTACCCAATACCATCTCCTATAAAAAACTTAAGCTTTACTCTTAGGAGGTCCTTCATTTGATTGGCTTTGATAGGCTCTAGCCCTTCCCCTATATGAACTCTCCTAGGACTCCTGGATCTTTGTCTCTTATCATTCCTTGAATGATGTGAGTCTCCTCGCTCAACCCTCTCCTAGTTAGGTAGGCACTCTAAAATAATCTTCAATAGTTTCCTAGTACCAAGTTCCTCGAAGTCCACATGTTGCTCTCCATTTTTCTCTTCCTTGTTCTCTTCCTAAACAAGATTCTCATGACTAGTTAGATGTAGGATGATATGTCTGCCTCACCCATGACCTCTACCTCAGCTCAAGCTACAACCTCTCATATTTGATCTAGTTCTAGACACCATCCTCCTATAATAAAAAAGAAAGAACAACAACATGGAAATAAAATCAACAAAGGCATACTACTTTTAAAGCATAATCATAAGAAAACATCTTTTGAAATCCAAATCAAGAGTTAATCAAGTTTATTTTTTTCTATGTTTAAGAATTCAAGAATGAAGTTCAAGTTGTTCAAGTTGTAATAGATAAATATAGTTGTTTAAGTTTTGTTTAAGTTGACTAGTTATCATCTAGTAACATTCGAATATACCCAGAGCTCCCAGTGTAGAAACTCAAGCTCTGATACCAGATGTAACGCCCCACCAGGGAATCCTAAAGAAATTAACCTATTATGTCACTAATTTTGCTAAACTTTTTTTTTAAAGATTAAAAAAAACAAGAGATAACATAGTTAAAGCAATAAATCATATACATACATAATCAATACAATAAAAATTACATCTCTCAGGGGTTCCTTAATGTTGAATCATGCTCATAAGTTTTATTAAGATTAAATCTGATAAGTAAAAAAAGTTCACGTCATAGAATAATCATAAGAACAAAATCACATGAAATACTATACAAGTGCATAAGATGCCACATGACATAACCAAAATGAATAATCATCTTTTGTACAAGTCATAGGGTATAAAATGCTAAAATAATATGCATCATGATAAGATACAACATCTCATAGGATCTCAATAATCAAAGTACAATAAACCAAAATATGACAATAGAACATAATCACAAGATCAAAAGAATAGAACAACTACACAAGGTACACCCAACATCAACATCCATCTATAGGATCTCAATGGTATAAGAAACACTGCCACCCAATGTCATGGAACCTAAATGGCCCACTCCCATCATGCTAAGGAGATAATCTCAAGTCTCAAATAGATAACAAGCCAACGTCATAAAAAGAATCTAGGTCAAGGAATCATGATAGAAATCTTTCTCAAAGGTACCAAGTACAGACATAACATCTAATCCCAGAGGTAACAAAGAATCATAGTAAACCTAATATGCATGTGGGCAAGTGTCATCACATGAGCCAACTCTAAGGGTTACCCTATTAGTCTCTTTGGATTTTGGCCCCCTAGTGAATCTATGCAACATCAATATCCTTTCTTATAGACAAGGCATACTAACAAGGCAAGGTTGTAACCAAGCATCTTCTCTACTCCCATCCTAGCAGGTACTAGCACTTGAGGCATGGGAGAGGTAATACACTAACTCTTGTTAATTCATTTAAACCCCATTAATGAAATGTTATCACTTATTAATACAAGTTACTATGGGTTACCTCGAAAACCTCTTTAGGGCTCTGACCTCCATTGCAAGCCACTTCCTAGCTTACACAAAGATAACCTACCCTAATCTCACAAAAAATTATCTCATAAAATCACAGTAACCACATGATACCTATGGAAGAAACTAGAAAGCACAAATAGGTAAATGATCAACCCTCAAAGGTTATATAACAAAAATCACAACAAGAGTACATAACAGAACTGGTTCTTACCAAAAAAACCCATGAATGCATCAAAATAGTTGGGAATGAAACAATTGTGACTAAACAACATTACTTAACAAAATAATAATTCAATCTCTTCCCAAGCATCTAGTAGACATACCTAACTAGTCAAAATGCTATGTTTTCCCAAATCCATCACAAGAATAAAGTATGACATTTTGACATGCATTTACAATAGGTTTAGTTATTTAGTCATTTTAATTTTCCATAATAATTCTCTAAAGTTTGATTTGAATAACAATTGGGGTTTTAGTTTGCCAAAGTTCTTAGTTGATAAATTTTCAAATCTTAGTTTGATCAAACCAAATTCCATTTTTAGTTTAAGCATTCATATTTTCCTAATAACTATGTATTATCCTCTCAGTTCAATGATCAAATATCTAAAATAGAAAATATCCCTTTTTAAAATAAAAAATCAACTATACAAAATAAATTATTTTAATACTATTTAATATTCAATTATAATTATATTAAATAATAATTACATTTAATTAATTAAAGTAATTAGCATTAATAATAATTAAAATATAAATATGATTAAATTTTAAATTAAATAATACTAAAGTAAACTAAATTATTATTATAAGCTATAATTAACTAATTAAAAATAATAATAAACTACAATTAACTAACTGAAAGTAATAATAAACTAAATTTAATTTAATATTTTGATAATAAATAATAATTAAAAAATATACCCCTTGTGGGGGTGGGGCATGCATTCATGGTCCATAGGGCTCATGCAACCCCTTTCCCAAAAGGGAGGTGGCTGCCCAAGCAGCTGTGCACTGCTTGTAAGTAGTCACAGGCCATCTTATCAGTCATGACTTACAATAGTCGCACATTGCTTAGCAGACACATCAGCTAGAGGTAAGGGAGGAGTAGGGGATCATGGCTCGAGTCCCCAAGATAATATTTTTTTCTAATATATTTTTTATAAGATATATATTTAATAAATTTTTATTCATATCAAATATTGAGATTTGTGTAGATACATGCCCAGAAGACAACTTTTTAGCAACCCTCTTATTCATTTTTTAAATAGATAAAATGAGACTTAAAAAACTTGTAATTTCAATCTAAGTTAATTTTCAATTAAACCCTAGCTTCACGAATTCATTTTCTCCCCAAATTTTCTTCTATAAATAATTAATTAAGAATCAAATTTCATTCATACAAATATGAAAGAAATAACCAGAATGAAAAAAATGATTCAAACACCCAATAAAAGATGAAGCAAGTAGTTCTTTTCCAATGAAATATTAAATCATAGGTATTCAAACCTTACCTTATGTTGATGCTAAAAAAAAATTTGATAGCCATTGAAATTCCTGTAGCAACAAAATTCTTCAAGCCACAAAGATTCTCTTCTTTTCCAAACCCCAGAGTTGCTCTCCAAAACTTGTGTATGGAGAAATGAGCTCTAATATTTTAATAAAGAGTTTAACTCCTCCTAGGATTTTGGGTTTGTGAACATGCAAAGGCCTCTTCTTTTATTATTTTAATTTATTTAATTCCTTTGTGCACACTTTTTGCCTTTAACTAAAAAATATTTTTTTTTTTGATAGATAACATATTAATTTATTAATATAAGTAAACCACCATGTACATAATCAGACATTATTATCACTCTGCCTCCATGAGTTCATCACAAAAATTGGCACTATGCTAGACCAACACTATACCGCTTAGGAACATTGACCAAATTTTCTTTTCAATAAAAATAAAAAAGGCTTGAACGACATACCCAAGAGACAACCACTACTCCTCTTGGGACTACCGACATTACTATCCAATTTAAAATTATATGCATCTTGAAACAAGACACATAACTAAGTGGAATTGTAAACAAAAAACATCTTAACTAGATAGGCTTAAACACCCAGTGTCCAAACCATTTGGTTGCATCCTTGCAAGTGAATTTGGGAATCCTACCATCTTGCCATTCTCAAGCCCCACCAGAGTTCCTCTTTCTTTTATTTCTCTTAGAGGCCACCCCTAATCCTTCCCCAACACTGTCCATTACCCATGCTCCCCTAGCATAGTCTTCCTCCTTAACCTTTCTCAGTACCTATTGAATGAAAGCTTCCCCTAGTGTATGAATAGATTTTCAAGGAGTGGCCAACATGAAACCCTTGGCATCTCCCCACTTAACCCACACATTCTCCTTCAGAAACACCACAATTTTCTACTGACCTTTTGCAACTTTGGGCATGTGTTCACTTCGTGGTTTTTTCGAAGACCATATTACTAAAGGCTAAATAGTTGATTCACCATTGCCTATAAGCCTCCATGGCTCTTTCCCCATTAAATAGTCCACCCCCAAAATCACCCTATCAATGATATCTACACAAGCCTCCACACCCTTTCTACTACCTCCTTGGACTCTTCAACCATGAGAGAAAGAACCACAAAAAGTGAAGAAATAGCCAAATTTGAATGTTGACACCAATACCCATCCAAGTACTTTGGCCTAGTTAACTAACAGACTCCTTTCATGAATTTTTTTAATCTTAAAAAGGAATACATTCTTAAGAAGGCAAACATAAATCCCTTCCTTATAGCTCTGTGTTTTCTCCTTAGACTCCAAAACAAAGTTTTCTTCCATCTCTCCTTCTACACACCTCTGATCATCACTCCACTTACTCTTCCCTACTAATGCATCCACTTTCTTCCTTTATCCTTAGCTGAAAAATATAGAAACTTAGAATGCATTCATTATTGAGAGAGCTTGTGCTTTCCACTCACACAAATGAAGACCAAAATCCATGCACCCTATACTTCTCCATTATCGAAGGGACATCCTCAAAAAGGGAGAAATCCTCAAATTTAAGTTGTCTAGTCCCAATATTTCTTTCCTACTACCATATGTTCCTAAGGTCTTCATATAGTTCAAACTTCCCTTCCAAAGAGCCTTCCACTCCCACATTAGCTAACGTGTCTTCTATACCATTCATCTCTCTATACATGCAAGTGATACAAAACTCATCAAACTTTCCCAAGTGATCCTTTATCTAACTTATGTACTTATCCAATCTCCAACTATCCATTTTTCCATTTATGATGCCATTAATAACCATATGGGAATCTTCTTCTAGGTGGATCCTAGGCACCCCCATTTTCTATCCTAGAGCAATAATCTCAATTATAGCTTAGTGTTCAACAAAATTATTGGTACCATCCTTGAGCCTTTTTGCTCCAAATGCAACTATTTTACTGTCATGATCCCTAGCTACATATCTACATCCTAAAGCTTTATGATTACCACACAAAAGCTCCATCGAAGTTTACTTTAATCCATCCAACCTCTAGTGGAATCCAAGTACATCCCTCCCATTGAAGCCGAGGATCAACCCTACTTAGTCCATTTATGGGCCATACAACTTATTAAAATTATTTCCATTACATTTTTTATTAAATAAGAAGACATTTTTGAAAACATATTTATTAATTTAGCTAATAACAATAATTAAAGTTCATTATTTAAATAGAACTTCTAAATTTATTATTATTAAATTAAATAAATATAACTATGCCAAATTTGGTCTTTTAATTAAATCTTTAAATTTATTTCTCTAATTTTATAAATTTCTCAATTAATTAAATATAATTAAATTTTTTTTTCTTTATAATTTTTTTGTTTAATTAAATCATTTAATAATCTCTTTGGTTGATTTAGTTATATCTTAAAATAATAACAGACCCACAAACTTAATAAGAAAACTCGTCTAAACAACAAAGTATGAGCCAAACTCAAAGGTCAAAAATCTTGAACTCACGTCACTTTGACAAATTTAGAAAGGTAAGTAACTTAGATAATTGTCCTATATTTTAGGAAAATTGTCTTAGGTTTAGGATTTGCACTTGAGAACTATCTCCCCTCTTTTATCATTGGGATATTGCGAGAGGGTATGCTCATCCTGGAAATTCAAGGAAGTTGGTGTTCAATACCTGCAATATGTATAAAAGTCAAATATGTACATATGCATATGTATCTAAACTAAATAGACAATGGCAGGGAGTGGTACATCATTTAGATCTTGACTAGAAGATGACTACGAGTCCCTCCCTCAACCACATTAGAAATGTCAAGCATAAAGTAAAATATATATGTACACCATACACATGTAAGTATGGAGTAAGTAACTAAAAAAACATATAAATCATCCATATAAATGTTATTATGAGAACAACTGAGATCACTATATGAAGTATACAAAGCATCATCATTCAAAGAATAACCATGAACACATGAAATATTCAAGTATAAAGTAGGTCATCAAATATATAGTCTAAGTATGAAAATAACATCAACCAAATTTGGTAACCAAGTACCACTAAATCACATCACATAACCATGAAAGCTGGCCTAAAAGAATTCAACAATATAATATAAAAGTAAACTAGGGGTAGGTAATACACTTAGAGCTTGACATACTTTGGTTTAGGATAAACAAATTAAGGAAGGCCAACAAGTTCTTTATGTCCTTCCTGACATTCTTCAAGCCTTTGTCTATCATTATGAAAAGGTTTTCACTACCCAAGATTAATCATTAGAGTGAGTATAAGCTTTGAAGGAATGCATCATTATTGCTCCTAACTGCCTTGTAGTTGAGAAATATGCTTTTTGTGAACAATTTATTACTCTTAGTCACCTCAAGGAGGCTAGCTTTTTCATGATGGATGACAAGGCTCTTGTGTGCGATGGTTTCCCTTGTAAATTTTACAAAGCCTTTTGGGATTCCATTGGGCCCGATTTTCACAAAGTTTACCTAGAAGATTTTAACTCTAAATTTTTAGGTAACCTTATCAATAAAGAAAATATAAAATTCATACCTAAAGTTGGTGATCCCAAAGATATCTACAATAGGAGGCCTATCACTTTGTTGAATATCTCCTATAAGACCATAACCAAAGCCCTGGTGCTTAAAATCCAAAATCTCTTACCCATGGTTGGCTGACTAGAAAAGACATACTTTATCAATTGTTACTATATCCTAGACAACATCATTTTTGTTTGGGAAGACATGGAATGGGGTTGTAGGTCTAAGAAATAAGCTCTCTTTCTCAAAATTAATTTTACCAAAGCTTATGATCACATTGAATGGCCCTTTATTCTTGCTATGCTAAAAGCTTTAGGATTTGGACTTGTCTTTCTTCAGCCTATATAGATTATTCTGCTTGCATCACTATTAATGGAAGAAAATATAAGGACTTTGGCCTTTTTAGATCCATTCACCAAGGCTGTCCTTTGGCTCCTACTTTGTACATCCTAGTTGCTGAATGTTTTAGTTACCTTCTGGTCCTCTCCATCTCCTTTGGTCATGTTTGAGGCATTTATCTTCTTGAGTGTCCCACTCAACTTGTCAATGGACACTTCACTGATGACTCCTTACTTACCCTCATTGAGAATAAGGACAATATTTCCAATGTGCTCCAATGCCTGGATATTTTCTATTTGGTTTCTAGGTCAGCCATCTAGTGGCACAACATGCTATGTTATAGATAATCCTTCCTTCCCGCTCCACCTTGGCTAGCTCAATACCATTGGAAATGGATCCAACATGGTGAAATATTTCATTTTTTGGGTATCCCTTTTTCTTTTCAAGCTTTTGCAATGAACGTTTGGAATTTCGTGCTCAATAAAATCTCCAAAAAGTTGAACTATTGGATTACAAAGCCTCTCCCTTTGGCTAGTAAATAATTTTTTTCTGCAAGGTCTTGGCTTCTACCCATGTGTATTATTAATCCTATTTGGCTCCTTCTAAAGCCTCTTATTCCAAATTGGAGAAGCTTCTTAGAGACTTCCTTCGGGCTTTAGATTTTGAATATCATGGCTTTCAAAGAGTCACTTGGGGAATATTGTTGCTTGGCCAAGGAATTTGGTGGCCTTCGCCTTATTTCCACTCACAAACAAGGTATTTCCTTGTCTATAAAGTGATTTATCAAATCTCTTTTTGGGGATGAGGCTTGGAAGATTCTTCTCAAGCATTGCATTTCCTCTAGTTTTCCTGGCAATAGTCCAACATGGAAGGGGATCAAGTTTCAAACCCTTCTCATAACCTCTAAACTTGTGCAAATCCAAGGCTCCTCAATTGTTAAGAGAATTTGGAGAGCATGAGAGGTTGTAAAATCATGGATTTGATGGGTTGGTAATGGTTTTAGAGATGGAATTTCCTTGACTCAAAACTATTTGTGGTAGTCACCCTTATTTTATATTGAGGGTGTGCCACTTGCCAAGATTTTGGATGCCAGTGTCACATTTTTTCAAATGTGGCCTATGAACACAAAAATATATGTTTTATAGAGTCTCCATGAATTTAAGATCATGGGAAGAGATACGGGCTCAATATCACCTGACTCATCTAGATCAACAGACTTTTGACCTTTTGGTCTCTGCTCTGTGTCCTCACTTGCATCACAAGCTAGGAATTCAACCAACAAAACCTTGGTGAAAGGACTAGAAGTGGTATCCATGTACTCCTCTTGTCAATTACAAGCTAAAAATGGGATACCTACAGTTAGTGTCTCATTTTCTTATGGTTAAGTCTCTCAATCGATGTTGGCACCTCTAGCCTACTCAACAAAATTGGAGATATAGGTTTAACACTTTCTCAAAAGCCATTATAGAGCCAAAGATTGGACACTTTTCTTGATGCATTCTCTTCCACGGTTTGCCTCTAGGTTCTTGGCTCAACCATTTGGGTATTCTTAACCCACAATGTCCTTTTTGTGGGCAACCTGAGAATTTCTTGTACATCTTTTAGTTCTATTGCAGAGCTCAATAGTACTAGCTTTGGACCCCTAATTTTTCAAGCCTTTTAGGCCAGAACCATTTTCTTGGCATTTGGTTTTTCTCAAGGACTCTATCAAAATCCCATTTGAATTCTCCCATATTTTGCATGCTTTGAGGTTGGAGAATATTTTCACTCTTTAGAAAGATAGAAATGCTGTGCTTTTTACAAACAATTTTCTAGACATAAATTATGGCTATGTATACTAAGGCTTTCATATGTAATAATGTAATGTTGTAGATTCAAGTAAAAACAAACAAAGTAGCTCTAAAGGTGGCCTACCTATAGGAGCTTCTCAATCATTAAGGGAATGCATTCTTTTAGTTACCTAGGTGTTGTTAGATTCCACTTCGATGGATAAAACTCTACCAGATGGTCTCTTTTGAGCACATAGCTCCTTGGCTCATTGCTCCTATACACTGCATCCCTATGCCTCTCACCGCTCTCCTAGTGGCTTAGATGTTCACCACCACCACTTTTCTTCTCTGTGACATGGCTCAGGATGGTCACTGAGTGCTCCTCCTATTGTTCCTAGTTGGCTTACGCCTATTTTTAACCACAAATAGTCATTCCCCCACCTAGACCTAAAAATTTTGCCACCTAGGGTAGAGGGAGAGGAAAAATAACATATTTTCATTACTGCTGATAACAAGTGGGCTCCTTTAGAGCCACCCCCCAACTCCATAGATGCATGGGGTTTTCATGATCGACAAGATCCTCCTCCCTCGACATACACTACTTTAGCCACTTGAGGGATTCTTATATACTTTTTTATGAATAACTATTAGTGTTTCTAGCTCTTTCATTTGAACTCTCATGGGGTGATCTTTTATCCCTCGACCCCTTTTTACGAATATATAACTTTAACATTTAATTAATTAAGAAAGGACCATTCATAAAATAGTGAGTTAACTATGCATGAAAGGATTAATAATATAAAATAATTATATTTTAGGGATTTTAGAGACATAAACCCTAAAGGGGATTAGGGCTCCATATTAGAGGTTTTCAGATCATTATTACACATAGGTTTTTTTGGAGAGGAAATTTTTTGGATATTGCGCAAAGAAATTTTGGAAGCTTTAAAGGGTTTTGGTTTAGTAAGGGTTTCACCAGCTTGATAGATTGTTAACATTAGTGTGAGGCAGAGTTTGAAACCAGTAATAGTATATTTAATTTGAAAAGATTTATATGCTTTGTGTCTTCCTGGGTGCTTGCATAATGCTTATTCATTTATTGTATTGATTTTTGGATAAATAATTATTTTATAGATTTTGAAAAGGAAAACTTGTTGATCAAGAAAACTTGACTGAGGAAAAAATGAAGAAAAATATAGAAATGTATTATGACAATGTTCTTTTAAAACCCTTTATAATATAGGAAAAATTCAATAATAGAAAATTGGAAGAAAATAACAAATTGAATAGCTAGAGTTTCACCTTTAAATTTTTCATTATAAACATGTGATTATCATGAATTTTCTAACTAAAGATAGATATCCTTCTTATATCTAAAAAAATTTAGTAGCAAAATTTATTGAAAAAAAGGATTAATTGAGAGGAAAGCATGTTGGAACTAAACTTTTACATGCATATGAAAACAAACACACTAAAGATGGAAAACTAAGTATATTATGCTTGCATGATTTGAAAGATCAAAGGCATGTCAAACTATTGATTGCATGTTTATTTTTTATTTTATAAAAATATAGTGTACATGGGGGAAATATGTATTCACGAGACCTTGGTATAGAATGCAATCAGAATAATAGTGAACTAAACTAGACCCAAGGAACAACTACTAAATAATGCATCTACGAACATCTCAGATTTTCCAAACTACAACTATTAAAATTCTCTTAGACCATCATCTTAGTGATAGTTCTAGAATCAGATTATTCTATTAGTGCAGATCTAGGAATTTCTATATGAAATCTATATGCAGTACAAGATATTTCAAGATATGAATATACAAATGCTAAAGATATGTCTATACATGTGACTAAATAATATTAAATAATGCTAAATAATGCTTAAATGATGCTAAAATGATACTAAAAATCTCTATAACAATGATGCTAAATAGATGATCATAATGCTAGCTCTAATATGCCTATAGTAAGGATGCATAAAACTTGGGTCCTTTTGCTCTTGATTTTCCCTTTTGTTTATAGGATTTGAAAAGGAGGGTTGGGGTAAAGATTTGGGATTTACCTTTACGGGGGGTAAGGGTGATATTGAAAATATCTCATAAAACCCCAAGAGGAATAGTCTAATAGACTTGGTTTGTGAGGATAAATAGGGATGTTTAATTCTTTTAAATTTCAAAAAGGGTGGATTTCACTTTTGAGAGGATAATGATTTTAATTGATTTATTAAATGTTGCATTTATTTTCACCTTTTTGTCTTTATATTTTCCCTTTTTCCTTTTTTTTTTTTTTTTAAAATTTTATAAATTTAATTTCCTCATTAAAAGTGATTTTGGTTTCTCTGAGTTTGATTAAGGGTTTAGGTAATTAATTAATTAACCACTCAAACCACTTGACATTGTAATCAATTTGAAAGTTCATTATTTTCCTCATGTCTTTGATTTTGTCTTTAGTTTCTATTATTGGATTGAAAATCATGTTGTTTAGGTCTTTTCCAATTTTAGAGTGTCTACAAATGCCCCTCTTTGAACTAATATGTGAAGCATATTAGTTGAGAGAATGTCTCATTTTTTTTTTTGGCCCTTTTTTAATGATTGAGTGTTTGATTGTTGGTGTTCTACTGATTTGAAGTTGATATGATCTCTGGTTATTGATAATTTGATGTCTGATCCTAATATTGTGATGTTTAAAACCCTTCATTTAGAAAATTTTGTTTGAATGCCCCAGTTAATCTGATTGATGTTGAAATTTTGTTGGGGTAGAACATTTTTGAGAAATTTTGATGCCCTAGCTTGATATAGGTATGTTGCCCCCTCAAAAATAAAATTGGAAAAGTTGATTTGCAAGAGATGGGGAATCCAATTTTAATTTTGAAAAATGTCTATGATAAAGTTCAAAGATGAGTTGGATAGTAGGTATATCATTGAATTTGATGGAACAATACCCAGATCAAGAAAATGGGTCTAAAGGCATTAAATAGGATGAAGGATGTTCAACAAATGTCATAAAAAGCCCCTAATGAGGGTTAAATAGGTAAAATGACCTTTTAATTTTTCCATTTTTACATGCCCCTTTTACCCTCTTCTATTTTGATCTATGATCTAGTGAAGATGGTGGTCCCATTATAAGAGCATAGATTCAAGAGGGGTCGCAGATATAATCGTCCAACTAATTATGGAACTCCAGTAAGACATCAAGAACCTCTTTGATTCTGAATTTTTTTGATTTTGTAGGCATTTTTGAGTTTTTGCATGATTGGAATTGTTAAATGCATGTGTGGAACATTTTAGTACATTTAGAGTATTCTGTAGTGCATGTAATATGTTGTAGCACATATGTGGCATAGAATACTGCATCCAAACTATATAATAGTATTTTTAGAAAAGCCCTAGTTTGAAAAAATAATACATAGTGTAAAACTATAGTGCATATGTGAATAATTAGAGAACTTTAAATTATTTTTGAAAATAAGAAATTGTATTCTTAGATAAAAAGTAAATCACTGTATAATATGATATGTAAAAGATATGAAATTACAATAGGAGACCCCAAATATAAAGGTCTCTAGGAATCTTGTAGAACAAGATAGAAAGTGCTAGGAGATAAGGTTGACAACTAAGCATATGTTCACAAAAGGTGCACTAGTAAATTTGAGCTCAATTTTCAATCAATTTTGGTCAAAATTTCCACCAAGATGTTCGTTGAAGTTTTTCTCATCAAAATTTTGACCAATACATTCATCAAAAATTTTGAATTTTTGGTGGTGCTTATTTGTCAATGTTGGTCAAAATTTTGATCAATCCATTCATCAAATTTTTTCTGGTTGGTCGAGATTTTGACCAATCCATTCGTCGAATGTTTTTTGATTGGTGGAAATTTTGACCAATGCCTAGTAGAAAACTAATAGACATTGGTTGAAATTTCCACCAATGTTTGGTTGAAATTTTTTAGCATTGGTGGAAATTTCCACCAATGGTTGGTGAAATTTTTTTTTAGTTAGTGGAAATTTCAACCAATGCTTGGTAGAAAACTAACAAGCATTGGTCAAAATTTCCACCAATGTTTGGTCATTTAAAAAAAAAATGTTGTATCAAGCAATTGCTTCTTATCCAAGCCATTTAATTTGCAACCCTTTAAATCTCTACAAAGATAAAGTTGGAGCAGAATTTTTTTTCTTTTCAAAGGTGTCTTCTAATTGTAAAGCGTCTATTCCATTATCTGTTCAACAAACAAGACATATCTAGTTCAATAGATAATGGAATGGATGCTTTACAATTAGAGGACACCTTTGAGAAGAAAAATTCTCCTACTCCAACTTTACCTTTGTAGAGATTTAAAAGGTTGCAAATTAAATGGCTTGGATAAGAAAAAATTTCTTGATACAACATGGAACAAATGGACATTTATGCATAGGGCACAATCAACTATGTGAGTGATTCCTACAATTGAAACTTTCCCTTATAAAACCCCATTCTAATAGATCATTAACTTTTTTGTTAACCTTGAAATTCATGCTAGTATTTGCCTTATGTGGTGCCTTGTTTGGCAAACTAGAATCTAGAGTAAGATCCTTATAATGCAAGATTTGGTATATTGTAGATATTTGTTTGGCATTCCTTTGCCAATCACATAAGTGAATTTCTTAAGTAGTCAATGACTTTGGTCTATCAGGGTTATGCAATTTTGTATCACTTGTGTTTAATTATTGGTGCCATTGTTAGTCCTTCAAGTCTTCCACCTCTTTGACAAATTTCTTTTGCACGGACTATAATTTCATGGGAAGTAGTTTGATTTTACTTTCATCCTTCTTGATGGTGCAGATGCTTTTGTAGCCATTCAAATAGTGCATTAGTTATATTGCTACAACCTTTTTAGCTACATGTGATAGGCACCTATTAGGATTAGGATCACATTCCACCATACCTTATCCGCATATCCTCTGATGCAAAGTGCAACTTGATACTTCTTTTCCATCGTGAGTACTTTCTTTGCAACAAAGCATGCCAGTCTTTGACACCGACCTTTGCACTACCTTCATGGGTGCTAAGTTGTTGATGTTACGTCTGCTAATGATCAACATACATTATATCCTTTCTCAACTTGTATGTGTTTGGAATAAATTGATATTCAATTACAACCTATCATCTTCACATGTAGTTCTCAGCATAATGTTACATCATTAGATTCTCTCTAGCCTTTGGGCTAGACCTTTTTTCTCCACTACTTGCCAAATGCACACTCTTCTTTACACAACCTTTCTTTTGGGCAATGTTTGGACCTAAAACTTGTGGTGACTCACTTGCTTACATCTAAAGCAAGTTCCATTTAAGCCTACATGGCTTTGTCTTCTTTACAACTTTGTCAAAGGTCTGTTCGCTTTTCACACTTGACACATGCCATCAATTTCCACACTTTCTTTGTGTGACGAGGTATGTCTTCCTATGCACTATTTTCTCTTCTTTTCCTTACCACAACTACATGGTCTTTGTTGTTTATGAGACAACTACATCTTTAGAGTGAACCAGTAGGCCTTTTTGATGGACCCAATGACTAAAAAGCACATGTCTTGCTAAGAGGAGATGCACAATCCATTTACATACCTTGATAGTTTCTTAGTGTCATCTTCCACATGACCAAATTGTATCCAACTTTTTTGTTACATACTTGATTCTCATAGTCCTCGATATCTTTGAACTCTTAAGTCTCATTTTATCTAAGTGATCTAGTCCATTCACCATTTTTGGGTTTAATATTCCTATGTAGAATAGGAGATCAATCCTCGACTTGTTGCCAAACTTAGCTAGGCAATAGTGAATTCCCTCCCCTATGATGTTGTCATTAACATTATTTGTATTTGTGTCATCTGCCTGTGTCACAACCTCATCATTATTGATACCCTCCATTGCCATGGGACCTCTTCTTCTTGTAGTCTTGATAGCATGGATCTGAGCATGAAAGGCTTCTAATGCATCAAAGAGGTCTGCAATGTGAGGCAATGTCTGGTTCCTTGCATCTCTTCATCTAACTTTGTAAGCTATCTCCTCTGGTTGCTTGCAATGCAACAAGACTTCACACAATATTTGTAAGTGGAACTTTCTTGAGATCCCCTTTACAAATTAAAACACTAATTTATAATAGTAGGTTGCTACAACAATGTGTCTCCTGATCAACTATCCAATGAATGTGAATAGAGCATACACTAAATTTAAAAGGAAGAAAATAAACAAAAAAATGAAGCCAAAAAAAATTCCAAAGAAAAAGAAAAAGAATACAAAAGGGCCGCCAATTTTTGAAACCTAATGTTATGTTACCCAACACTAAGAGATGCCTGCAGAGACTCTACAACTACAATAAAGCTCAAAAATTCTATTCAAATCCCAGATTCTCAAACTACTATCCTTTTATCACCTTCAAAATATGAGGGCTCTACTTCATATATCGTATGCTACTTCTGCTGTCTTAGTTACCTTGTTGTATTCTATTGTATTCTAGTGTATCACCACTAGCCTTTTTCATTTCCACAACAAAAAGAGAGGGAGAAACTTTGAAAACCTACATATGTTTTGATAAAATCTTAGCCAAGGAATAGATTGCTACTAGGAGAGAAAAAGCAATAGGATTTGTGTGCACATTCAGTTTGTTACAAGCTTAAAAAATTGATATTTCAAATATTTCAGCATTGACTTCAATATTTCTAAATCAAAGAAAATTTTAGGAAACTGAAGAATCTTGAACAAGAAAATAAAATTAACTCACCTCTTTGGCTATAGAGAGATGCCCCTTACGACCTGTTTCAGGTCCCTAGAGCCTCATCTGTGCAAATAGATTAGGAATATCAGATGGATATAGATGCATAATGATTTATGTAAACTGATAAATATTTAAAAAATTATGATATTGCTATTAACTATATAGTTTTTGAGTTAAACTCATTGACCATGTTGCAGGAGTTGTGGTTCACAAGAATCCATCTTGCACAAGAATAAATGGAACACTTAACAATCATTGCATCTAAGTGATGCTCGTAGAAGCATTGGGCCTTCCTAACTAAATTCTGATAGCAATATCCCAATTTGACTTACTAATCAATTTATTAATTATTGAAAATAATTTTAGAAAAGAGTACTTTCAGAAAGCTCATATGTAACAATCCATCTCTCATCCATGAGAAGGTGACTATAGATATCTCAAGGCAAGGACCTATAGGTAATTGTACCTTATGTGATAGAAATTTTGAGAGAAAATTGTTTAGGATCTGCTTAATGTCTACTATATGTACTGTAGTTCTGTATTGATTACAGGTAGGTTGCTCTTCCACATTATTTACAAGAGGCATTATTGGACATCTATTCTACTATTTTGTTTTGAAGTCTCGAGAAAAGAGAAAATCGTGGAGATTTTTGTTCAAGGCCTCTTTCATGGGGCATCATGTTTGCGAGAGTCGGCTCAGGAATAATTGTAAACCAATATTTGATTTTTTCTCTAGTTAAATGCATAGTCAGTGTCTTAGAAGAAGTATTTATATAGCTGCAGCATGGCTATGAGATTTTCCTAGAATGGTAGCATTATGTTTACAAAATCAAGAAAAAAAAACATTTTGTTAAATTTAAGGGACATATTTTTTTGCCCGAATATCTTTACTGGTGGTATGCAGTCGCAACATGACTATGAATCATGGAATCATTGATAAATGCATATGTTCTTATGGGTACTATAGATTCTAATTTCTTAGACTATGACCTCTAATCTCTTTCAACCATTGCCACAAGTTAGAGGATTTTTGATGAAGATCAATATTCAAAGTTTATAGGCCCCACAGTCTCTCAGTAACTCATCTGGCCATGGCATTGCCTTTCCCTGTGTAGTTTGTTAACAGATAAGGATCTACAAGACTAGGTAGATTCAGTTCAATCTCAACTTTTTTCTTAAAAACAAGAATATCATTTCAAAAAAATGCTACTAGATCTCAATGCATTAAATTTTTGGGGAGCTATGACCTGTGCCTATGCTTGGATCCTTAAAGAGTTCAAAATAGTCGAAGAAACCATTTCCAATGAATATAAATATTCAAGTTTGTAAGCACAAGGGTCTTTTGATAAACCATGCAGACACTTTATCCTTCACCACATGCTATTGATAGAGTCAAAAACTGACAAATACAACCATTCTCATACTGATCCCACCAATTTTTTGCTAGAAGACTATCATTTCAACCAAAGTTTCCTGTCAAGCTCACCACATCAAAAACTCATCCTTCACAAGGAAATGTGAGCATGACATTGGTACTACAAAATGTTTGTTAAAAGAAAAATATTTGACCTGGATGGATAAGACAAGTTGGTTAATATGGCCAAGATCAGACATCACCAAATCAACTAATAAGACTAAACTAAAACTAAGAATCTTAGGGGAAAAACATAACCTTGTAATCTCTTCTTTTAACATTGAAACCAAGAGGCTTTGCATGCTCCTCCATTTATGTGATAATCTCAGTAGCTAGATACTTGGACATGAAGTGTACCTCCTATTTAACACTCTGCACAATACACATCAAAATCACTCTAGTGTTTGAGCCCTGAAAGACTCAGTAGCTTAAAATATTCAAGAAAGAAAGAACAGTTCTATGTGAGTATGGTACACATTATATTTCTTAATAGATTTTTCTCTCAACAGTGATTTTTAGCATTTACTTCAATAATAAACGCCAAAAGCAAAATGACTAGACCTTAAATAAAAAATTAAATTAACATTTTTCAAAATAGAGAAATTTTAAATACTTAAAAATTAACATGCCTTGTTTTTCTCAAACAGACCAGATAGATTGAGCCCTTTTGATAAGGAAATAAGGCCAAATGCATTCATAAGAGAGGGCTTTGTCCCTTTTGGTTCCTTCTATTCTACAACAAGGTTTTCTTGTGTTTGATAAAGTTAACATCTTGTTACAATTCTGACAAGACATTTATCAACACTCACTATAGTAGTTCTTAAAGTACACTTGCTAGACCCAATCTACTCCATACAAAAAAATAAAAAAATGCAAAGAAGACACAACTTACAGATAATGTACTGGAACAATGAAACTATGATTTCTTATTTACAGATGTATTTTTAAGCCCAAGTAATTCTTCACAATAATTGCCTATTAGTGCACAAGTGACTTTTGCACAAGTATAAAAAATTGCATTCAAGTCCCCTTGCAGTCTAAAAAATGTAGCTATTGTGTTCACGTTCATCAAAGCTTCTAGAGATAGGAAAGCTATAACTACCCCAATGAATTTTTGATTTCCATAAATTTGTAATAAAGAAGTTACAGTCATTATCATTGGAACTAACTAACAAGCTAATTTCCATATACAGGTCTTCCATATGATTTTGGGCATCCTACCTTCACATAATTGATCATTGTGACTTCAAGAAGATGACAATATACGAGTAAGGGACTAGAATGGTTAGAATGTTGTTTCCCATTGACCTTGTTAGTGATCACATTCGGTTATTCCTGCTATCTGACCTCAAGAGTGGAGGGATGAATATGAGGTCCAATTTGTAGGCATTTTGCATAGAGATTAAGTACTCTGTGACGATTGAAGATCAATTTGAGCAAAAAAATATTTTTTAAAACTAATCAATGCATAGTATTTTATCTGGGAAAAATTATATAATTATATAAATGTTTCATATCACGAGTGCAAACAAAGGGGATGGATTTAAACTTCCAAAGTAATAATTTAAAGTGCTCTGGGATTTTGACACTTAACCTTATCTAACTTTGATCTCATATTGGTAAACAAGCAATGTGAAATAAAGAGGATTTGGAGAAATAGTAGAAAAAGTAATATTGTAAGACTACTGCAATATCCAATACAAGTTCTTCTATTTAGCTAGGTATGAAATCATTAATGAAGATGTAGGAGGAAGTGGATGTTGTAAACAAGAAATAGAAAAGAGAAGAGGATGTTAGAATGGAGAAATTTAAAATATACCAATGTAATTTGAACCCACTACTTACATAACATCTGTGTATGCTAACAAAAAATGAAGAGAGATGTGGCTTCAATAGAGAATTTTCATGAGCATGGAGGAAGATCATGGTCAAGCTATAAACACACATGATGCTGGTGAAATGATTTTCACTTGGTTGAGCATGGATGTGCTGAGATGGAAGGGCCTTGTATAATGAAAATTCTAATATGGTTTTTTTCACACATACTTGTTGCTCTACACGTATGAAAGTCCAAAAGCACAAATCTAAAAAAAGAATATGCATTAAAATGAAATGTGCTGAAATCTACCAAACTACTTTCCTTTTATCCCTTTCAAAAGACCAGGGCTCTACTTCATCTATTGTATGCTACTTTTACTATCTTGTGGGGTGGGAGTTGGAAGCTGAAATAAATATGTTCTCAGGAGTTAGTTGAGCTAGCGAGGTGCAATTTGATAGAGAACAATCCAACCATTCCTTAAAAAATTTGAATTGACATTCTTTTGGCCTTTCAAGCTTAGCATGCTATCAAAAAACTTGCACAACATCTTAGTATGGAGTCTTAATAGCTTTTCAGCACCTGAAAGAAGACCTATTTGTTAATGCTCATTTCTTGCATCATTTATTTTGAGTACAAAGCTAGCAAAAATGGACTGGAGATGACATCTCAACTGCAAGATATACATAAAAACCAAAAGGTATTATAGTTAACTCATATATACATACATATCAAAAGATAGCTCAAGACTGTTGCAATATCTCATAAGCCAAAATGTTGCCATTGGACTACTTCATTAAGTTAATTTGGATAATATGTATAGGAGAAACTTGAGACATCAAGGACACAAGAATTTAAGATCACCCAAAAAAATTGTAGCTTTGAATTTGTAGTGCTTAAATTTTTAATTCAAAGACCTGGGATACCAGATCTCTCTTGAATCTGGGTAGGATAATTCAGTAGGATCCAGAAGAATCTGGACTTTTGGACAAAAGAAATTAGGGAGAACCCATTTTGAGATTTTTGTTAGGTAGACATATGATATAATCATATATTGACAATTCTAGACTTATCATTTTATGAAAATCAGGCTTCTAACTTATTATTATTATCATTATATGCTTGAAAGTTTGAAGTTTTGAACTAATGATGATTGAGTGCATTGACATGTTATCTGCATGGAAACTATGAATATACATAAATATATACTTTTTCCAAAATAGTCTATATATATATACCCATAGAATCAGGATTGGACCAAAATAATTGCCATAGCCTTGAGACTAAATCCCAATCTGAACTAGAATAAGGATTGGCTTCTTAGTCAAAGACTATAAAATTCTATATATATGATAGAATTTTGAATGGAATCTAACATAGAAATCAAGCCAAAATAGATGTGAATGTCAGGGTTGATAAAATAATAGATGTTGAGTTAGAAATAGGTAATGTTCTTTGTAGCATATATCCAGTTCTCCTAAATGCATTCATGCTCAACACTCATCAAAAAATTGATCTTGGAAAGTAAGTAATAAAATAGACTCCAAAACAAGGAACAAATGCAACTTTTAATTAACATCCATAATATATTTGGCTTGTGGAGACATATAAGCTATCTATGCTGCATGGCCTCAATCTCCATTACTCCTAGAAAGCAGTTGCACACAAAATTTATCTATGATATCCTCTAAAATTGAACTCAAAGATGTTATGAACCCGTAATCTCTAGAGAAATAAAGGAAATTCTGGTTTCAATTGTAAAAACATGGACTAAACCCATCATAAAAAAACTTTCCCCTTCCTCGAACTCATCGAAAAACTACTAATGTTGTTTATGTTTGGAAAGCAATTGTAAAATTTCTTATATAGAAACCTTGGTCAACTTTTTTATCATTCTGTGATTGCTATTTCCATCTTTGACTTATTGAATACAAACTATACGAGCTACACATAAATAGTATCATATTGCAAGTGATGTTTACCTATAGCTTAAGTGGATGTAGTTAAAAGTATTGTACTCTTCAACAGTGAAAAATAAATTATTAGCACCTAAAATGTGATAAACAATATGACAATCATTTCACCTCAAATTCCAAGATTGTAGACACATAAAATTAGTACTAGGAAATTCTTCAGCATCCCAAAAAATCACATGTTTTATACATCACTCCACATTCAATCCAAGTTATTAATGTCTTGTAATCCATTAGGTTTGAATATTGTCCCCTAATCTATTATATTTCAGCTCAGACATACATCATATTTCTAATTACATGGTGATCACATTTTGGATTTTAATGAAGTAAAAATAAGCAACATTCCTAATGGTAGGACTGGGAATATCAATGACACCTTTGAGCACTCTCACTGAGCTAGCTTACTCATAACAATGATGCAAGAATCAATGTGGAAGTGCACTATTCACATGCTCAGTTTCCACCCAAATCTTATGTCTTCTCAAAGTCTGAATGTTGGCCCATATCATAGCAAATATTGTAGATCCTATGAGAGATGCTTCAAATATAATACCAAATATATATGCTACCAGAAACAATATGTTTACCTCCATCTCCATACTATTAGGAGGCAAGAAGGCTATTCTTGTTTATTTCATGAGAATACAAATCAAAATGGACATGAGAAACAATTCACAATAAGAATATAGGGGAAACCCTAAATACCAATACATGGAATACAATTGCTAAGGTATAATGCATATTCTTCTCATGCTTAATCAAAGAGCTCCCACTTTGGAGTGGTAGATGATGTTTAATTAGGAGGTGTGGACTCAAATGTTTCCCACTTTTTTGTCACTACAAGGTGATCCAACACTGATTTTGGCATTGAAGTGCCAACTTTCATAGCATCCAAAGTCTCGATGCACTTCTGTACTCTTCTAACCTACATACATTCTCCCATATTTTAAAAATACTCTAAGAGATGATTAATTTAAAATAAACTTCCTACAACAAGAATCAAAAAGGGAGACTCTCACATAGATTTCACCCATTTACACTACTTGCATCAATAACTCAATTGATAAAAACTATCATAAGCATGAATGACTTTTAAAGGAATAAAATAAAATTTAATGAGAAATAAGGTATTCTAAAGATTTTTTGAGGAATAAAATGTAAAAGACATTATGCATTTCAAAGGGAACACAAAGAAGAAAAATATACTCCTTATGACAAGGAGATGCTAGTTTGGTAGGAAAGTGAAAAATTAAAACTAGTTGAGTGCTTGAAGAAGCATGCAAACCACTTGCAAAGGAGTGGTTACTGCCTTTATAGTTTAAATAATCATGGTGCAAACTTACAGAAAGAAAAGGTCAATGAACAATATAATATATTTGGAAACACAAGTCAAATTTTGATATTGCTATCATGAGTCAATGAGTTTGACTCAAAAACTACAAGGTTAAATCCTGATAGCAATATCACAATTTGACTTGCTATGGAAAATATCTCGTACTTATCAAAATAGAAATATATGAGGTCATTCTTTAATGGACAATAGGGCATGGTAATTGATCATCTCACAACCCTTATGAATATTGTCATTAGTAGCCTAAACATATGCATTATTTTCTAATCTACACAAACTTTAGGAAAATTAATAGAGAATGTGGTAAAATTTTCAAGCAAAGCAAACTGCAAGTTTGTAGATGTTTTATAAAACTTATTTCCATAACCTAACTAATAGTGTCATCTATTAATAGTGAACTCATTGTAGAATATGAATCTGAACAGTCTGTAAGTATCTCAAGTAACAAATCATGCCAACAAAATCTCATTAACCTAAGCATTGAACTAAAATAATAGCAATACTTGCTCATGTTCAGGAGTACAAACTCCATATACCATCAATACTTATTCCAACAACATTCATGAGTATTCTTTGGCTTAGAGATAACAGAATTCCATGACAATGTTGAGCCGCTTCTGGTAATGATTGTGTGCCAATTTTTAACCATCAATGTTTTGGATCATATTCCATGATCCATCATTAGGATGAAAGAGTGTACAAGGATTCAAAAGATCATGGATCATGATGATCCATCTACACTCTTTTGCTTTGCTTGGAAAATTTACCATGTTTTCTATTAGTTTTCCTGAAGTTTGTGTACATTAGGAAATAATGCACAATCTTAGGCTGCTAATGACAATACTCATGGGGCGGTGGGGTTCATGATCAATTACCATGCCCTTTTGTCCATGAAATATTGGTCTCATAGATTTCTCTATTTTTCCAAATATTGTTGATTCTCCTTTTCTTTCTATATGTTTCAACTATGATTACTTAAACTTTAAGGTAGTGACCACTCCTTTGCAGATGGTTTGCATGGTTCTCGACAAACTACCTAGATAGTGTCATCTTTTTATAGTTACCTCACTTAAAAATATGAATCTGAATAGTCCATAAGTATCTCAAGTAACAAATCATGCCAAACATAATTCTATTAACCTAAGCATTGACCTAAAAGAATAGCAATACTTCCTCACCTTCAGGAGCACAAACTCCAAATACCCATTAGGTAGTTTGTCAAAAAACATTAATGATTTTACATTTTCTTAATATTCATGAGTACCCTTTGGCTTAGAGATAGTAGATTCCACAACCCATGACAATGTAGAGAACTTTATTTCTCATTATATGGAATACCTAGTAAAAAATGAGATTTGCACTAGAAATTACCTTTACTCTTCTTTTCACTTTGGCATCCCCATTAGCTGTAATTCCATCTACCTTTACTAGTTGTCTCATGAGGAGCTCAATAAGTCCTGTTATATCATTTTCTACTACTTTCTTCCCATTGTTCACTAATCCTTGAAGGACAGACACCAAAAAATCTCCTCAACAAAAAGTATCATAAGTTGCTAAATATAGGTTGTTTGAACTTACTACTTTGCAAACACCATGTACATGTATATTCATGTAAATAGGTAAGAAAATCAAACAAGAAATTGTGAGGGATTAAGGAAAATGAATTAAAATTTTTAATCTTAGCAATCTAGGTATATGTAACACAGAAAATGATAATAACTAATGCATCAAGCCTTCAACCAACAATAATTAGTATAGCTATATTTACACTATTTGATACTCATGAAAAATCAGTTTTTAAATCCCATCTTGCACATAAATGGGTCTATTTCCTTCAAATGTGATCTCCTATTGTTATAATAATTAACAATGAATTTGGAAAATAGGGCAACATTTGTTTGATACTGACAAAGAATGGAAGACCACCAAAGTCTTGGGCCATGGCATACATGATAATCATTAGGAAAAACTAAACATAAAGGGGCAAACATGCAAAAAAATGGGGTTTTGAATGAAAACAAGGGCCAACCATCTAGCAAATAACTCAACAAGCAAAAGACAACAACAAGACTGCTGCAAAGGACTAACAAGATGCTTCAACCAAATCAAAATCAATTGAGACTTCAATTTATTTCCATGCCATGTAGGGTCATGTGTTCTGCCATCAAGTTATTTTTATTAAAAAAAATTACAATCTGCATGAGCTACTAAGAACCATTTTTGGTGATCAGCTTACCAGTAACATTTTGTAGTTCAGCAAAAGTTACTATCCTCAATCTGCTTAGAAAATTATTTTAGCTCACTAGTACCATCTTTTCCTTCAATAGCAGCATAGCTAATGCTATTACCCAATATTCAGGCCACAATGTTGTCTCTTTGGGAATTTTTTTTATTGTAATTATTATATAAAATTTATGCATATTGACAATGGAAGCATTTTTTGTTGATTTGATTGTCAATTCTCATGTGAAATCTCAATTCAAGTCTAATGTTATGAATAAAGCTTTCATTATGTTTAATGATGAATGATTTATCAATGTCATGATGTGAATAATTGAAAATTTTCTATACTTCTATCAATTTCCTTATTTTAATTGTTATCCCTTGTTATCCTCCCCATCTCAAAAACTTGGGGGATAAAAGGAACTATTGGATCAAGGTTTGTGTGAGATCAAAGATGCAATTTTTTTTTTTACAATGGCAACAACCCAAGGAGTTATTTCTTTTTCTTGTAAACATATTACTCCAAAAAATACAAATCCTTTATCTGATAAATGATTTCACCCCATGCCAAAATGATGCATTCGAGATGAGAACAAATAGACAATTGGGTAGAAACAAAGAAAGAATGATGTGAAAACACTAGAAGCAAATTGGAAAATAGAATGGTAAACAATCAATAGAAAACTAAAAAAAGTCCCAGTGAGAATGTAAATACAAGATGAAGAATCCAGTGATCTATTTATATAAGAAGTTAAAGGAAGTTGGACCAGATTATAAGTATATTAGTATTCACGCCAGAAGTGAAAGTAAAGAAGATTCATAGAAGCTGAATGTGACTAGGCATGTATTAGAAGTGCCACTAAAAATAGCTGCAAGCTATATTGCAACTATCAGATAAAGAGGTGAGCACACCAAGAGAGCACAATCATTCAAATGTAAGGCACAACATCATAGAAAGGTTTAAAATGGGTACTTTTGATCCTCATAAATGAAATTTACATCATTCAAAGTATTGAATAAACATTATATTTGGTTGTAATATACAAGTTATGAATATGCTTTGGGATATTACACGATACATATTTTCCACTTGAGTTTATGAATAAAGCTTTCATTATGTTTAATGATGAATGATTTATCAATCTTATGATGTGAATAATTGAAAATTTTCTATACTTATATCAATTTCCTTATTTTAATTGTTGTCTCTTGCCATCCTCCCCATCTCAAAAACTTGGGGGATAAAAGGAACTATTGGATCAAGGTTTGTGTGAGATCAAAGATGCAATTATTTTTTACAATGGCAACAACCCAAGGAGTTATTTCTTGTTCTTGTAAACATATTACTCCACAAAATATAGATCCTTTGTCTGAAAAATGATTTCACCCCATGCCAAAAGGATGCATTCGAGATGAGAACAAATAGATAGTTGGGTAGAAACAAAGAAGAATGATGTGAAAAGATTGGAAGCAAATTGGAAAATAGAATAGTGAACAATCAATAGAAAACTAAAAAAGTCCCAGTGAGAATGTAAATACAAGATGAAGAATCCAGTGATCTATTTATATTAGAAGTTAATAGAAGTTGGACTAGATTATAAGTATATTAGTATTCACACCAGAAGTGAAAGTAAAGAAGATTCATAGAAGCTAAAATGTGACTAGGCATGACTTAGAAGTGCCACTAAAAATAGCTACAAGCTATATTGCAACTATCAGACAAGGAGGTGAGCACACCAAGAGAGCACAATCATTCAAATGTAAGGCATAACATCATAGAAAGGTTTAAAATGGGTATTTTTGACCCTCGTAAATGAAATTTACATCATTAAAAGTATTGAATAAACATTATATTTGGTTGTAATATACAAGTTATGAATATGCTTTGGGATATTACATGATACAGATTTTCCACTTGGGTTTATTAAGTCTCCTAATCAAATGAAAAAGGAGAGAGAATGTCATAAATTTGGGGCATAGGAATAAGAAGCTAGCAAATCATATTAATTCAATCATTACTTAGGTTTCTTGTATCTACCTTTTAAATCTCTGGCATTGTGATTTTTAACAATTTTATGCATTTATAAAATTAAAATTGAATTCAGAATTGTGATATAGATCTCTTCTAAGAATTGTATGAATCTGGGTAGCAAAATATTTCAACTCTAAGCCTCTTTCCTCTCTTTAAAATTTCTATTTCAATAATTCTATTAGTACATCTAAACTTTTATTTAGTTCCCAAAAGTATGCTAGTGGAGTTAAACACAAATATAGGATAAATGCCATGATGAATTGTGACAAAAGCCCTCTACTTATCCTCCTACAATAGTAAGGCAATATTCTTCAAAATGCCCTGGGGACATTCAATGAGAGCTGAATATTTAAAATTGGCATTTGGCTATTGATATAATATATTGAAACAAAAATAGCTTGTTTTCAAAGTGACAAAGAATATTTGCCCCTTGGAGTGAAGGTGTAGATAGACCTTTATAGCATGGAGTTTTCCAATGTTATTAGGATATATGCTAATATGAAATCATTTATTTAGCAATTTATTCAAACAGTCTACATTATAAATTCTAACATCTTTTTGGGAGCCCTTGTATCTCCCACATATAGGGAAGAGGACTTAGTAGTTAAGCACCCTAATTTTAGACTAAGTATTCTAGAGTAGAAATTTCAAATCACTCTCAATTTTCCACAGTAGCTTACTTGGAAAATATGATGTAATGTCAGCATTGCCAGGTTTATAAATTCTAGAGTAGAAATTTCAAATCACTCTCAATTTTTTGAAATAGCTTACTTGGTAACATCAGCATTGCCAGGTCTATAGAATAGAAAAAAAAATTAGACCAATGGTTGTGCAAACAGGACACTCACGCTGATGTAGCTGATGTGGCATCATGTGATTAGCGATTTTTTACAAATAAATACATTTCATTTAATTATAGGTAATCATAGTAGCAATACCAATTTTAAAATCACAACTCTTAGTACAATGTTTGTAATGTCCCTTTACTGATTTTTTTATGATATTTCCAGCCTCAAATCAGAACTTTAAAATCAAACAACCAATATTACAAAGATCTGCCAATTTCCCAATAAAACCCAAATCGGGTATGTCCAAATTAGTGCCAAAAACTTCACAACTTCACAAATTATTAATAAATCTGAAAATGGACATTTTTATAGAAATTTCAGAAGCATAACAGCCTCCAAAATGAAATTTATAGATTTGTATAGCCTTTACACAACAGATCACAAATGTAGGGCAAAACTATGCTCAATCGGGCTCCCGAAATTAGCACAAAAATGCCCGGAAACACCACAAAACACTCATAAACTATCTCAGAAGTTTAATCAAAACCCAATACATATATTCAGCTCTATTTTAACATCATAAAGTCTAAAATACAGTAGCAAACCAAACTGATATGAAACACTCAACTGAAAACTCAAACTCAAACCAAAAACAACCCCGAAAACACCCAAATCGGCACTATTCAACACAAAGGCAAACTCTGTATGAGCATGCACATGGAATGGCTTCAAAATCCCATCCTTAGCCTTCCTAGAAACCTACAAACTCCTGTTCTTGGGTCTCCTTCTCCACAAGTTTGGCAGCCTCTGAAGAACAACAAGAAAATTAGCAAGAATCAAGATGTAGAATGAGCCCAAAATGCCTCCAAACCCCTTTTAAAGAGGGCATAACCCTAACTCACATCCAAGAGGGGTTAATAAAATATAATTTAATAATAATTTTTATTTATTAGTCCATTGGTTTCCAAAGATTAGCCTCTTTTTCCAAAATTTCACCTTTTTGGAGCCTGCCTGCCTTAACAAAGTTTTTTTTTTTAATTATTTGAATAGGGGACATGACAAGTCCTCCCCTCCCAAATATTGCTTGTCCTCAAGAAATGAAGGTTGGAATTCTCAAGAATATGTGCTCCTTCCCAAGTTGCATCCTCTAGTGGTAATCCTTTCCATTTGACCAAATGCTCTATGATGCTCCTATTTCTCAACCTTTTCTCTCTTGTATCCAAAATCTCTTCTGGTATCAAAACTAATTTCCCTTCATCATCAAGAGGTGGTAATTCTGTAGATACTATGGTTTTCTGGCCTAGAACCTTCTTTAAGCAAGATACATGAAAAATATTATGTATTTTGCTATTTGGTGGGAGCTCCAATTCATAAGCTACCTCTCCTACCTTCTTGATGATTTTATAAGGCCCATAGAACCTTGGCTTGAGTTTCTCTGCCCCACTTCTCTTCAAGGTGCTTTGCTTATATGGCTGCAACCTAAAAAATACCAAATCTCCCACCTCAAAATATCTTTCAATCCTTTTCCTGTCAGCATATATCTTTTGTTGGTTTTGTGCATGTTGTAGATTATCCTTGAGGGACCTTATTATGTCTTGGCTTTGCTTGATGAAATCACTTGCTGCGGGTACTCTACTATTGGAAAGTATTAGATCAACAAAAGAAAGGGCATCATAACCATAAAGAGCATGAAAAGGAGGCATACCAATAGACATGTGATGAGATGTATTGTAACAATACTCCCCTAGGTGTAACCATTTCACCCAAGCATGTTGTTGATTTGAAACATAGTTCCTCAAATATCCTTCTATCCATTTATTAACTATCTCTGTTTGTCCATCTATTTGAGGGTGATAGCTAGTACTAGGAGTGAGTTCAGTTCCTACCAAATGAAAGAGCTCCTTCCAAAAAGAGCTGAGGAATCTACTGTCCCGGTCACTAACAATGTTTCTAGGCAAACCATGTAATCTAAAAATTTCCTTGAAGAACAATTCGACCACTTGTGATGCCTTGAAATTAGATGTGATAGGAAAGAAATGTGCATACTTAGTTAGTCTATCTACCACCACATATATGCAATCCTTACCTTGAACCTTGGGCAACCCAGTGATGAAATCCATGGAAATACTTTCCCATTTTTGTTCGGGAATAGGAAGTGGCTGCAACAACCCTGCAGGAAAATTTTGCTCACTCTTGCTTTGTTGGCATACCATACATTCCTTAATGTGTTTAAGGAAATCCTCCTTCATACCCTTCCATGAAAACCGCTCTCTTTAATTTTCCTGTATGTCTTGAAGTATCCCTGGTGACCAGCCAAAGGTGTGTCATGAAAGGCCCTCAATATCCTCTCCTTAGTTTTTGACCCTGGCACTAAGAAGATCCTGTTCTTGTAATAAATCAATTCATCAACAACCTTGTACTTGTTATCATCCACTAACTTATCCAAAATCTTGGTGGCAAATGAATCTTTAGCATACTCTAAAATTATGGAGACTTTCCAATCAATAGAGATAGATGATAAGGAACACAAAGTGGGCTTTCTTGAGAGAGCATCAACAACCACATTATTCTTTCCTTTCATGTATTCAATATCAAAATTATAAGATTGCAATTTGCTTACCCATTTTTGTTGATGATCATTAAAATCCCTTTGGTTCAAGAAGAACTTGAGGCTATTATGGTCTGTCTTTACAATGAATCTCCCACATACCAAATATTGTCTAAACTTATGAAGTACATGCATGATTGCCAACATTTTCTTATCATAGATGGAGTACCCTTTCTCTAATTGATTTAATTTTCGACTCTCAAATGCTATTGGATGTCCCCTTTGAGTTAGGACATCCCCTATACCTTCTCCAGAAGCATCACATTCAACAACAAAAGGTAAAGAGAAATCTAGAATTGCAAGCACAGGGCATGAACTCATTACCTCCTTAAGCTTATCAAATGTTTTTTGTGCCTCTTCTATCCAAACAAAAGCTCCTTTCTTTGTCAAATCAGTCAAGGGGGAAGCAATTTGAGAAAATCCCTTGGCAAATCTCCTATAGTAGCTACACAACCCGAAGAAACCTCTCAACTGTGTAAGATTAGTGGGTGGAGGCCAATCCAAAATTGCTTGGATTTTTTGTTGATCAACCTGTACTCCTTTAGAGCTTATAATATGTCCCAAATATAGGATCTCTGTCAAACTAAACTCACATTTAGATAGCTTAGCATAGAAGGATTGCTGCTCCAAGATTCCCAAAACAGTGTCTATGTGCTTTAGATGCTCTTCCCATGTTTTACTGTATATCAAGATATCATCAAAAAATACCAAAACAAATTTTCGAAGATGCTGACTGAATACCTTATTCATACAAGATTGGAATGTTGCAAGTGCATTAGTGAGTCCAAATGGCATAACAAGAAATTCAAAGTGCCCATAGTGACATTTGAAAGCAGTCTTTTCCACATCTTCACTCCTCATTCGGATTTGATGGTAGCCTGATCTTAAGTCAATTTTTGAGAAGTATACAGCACCATGTAACTCATCAATGAGTTCATCTATGTGTGGTATGGGATACCTATTTTTTATGGTCTTCTTTTTTAGAGCCCTGTAGTCTATACACATTCTCATTGTACCATCCTTTTTCTTGAAAAGTACCACAGATGATGCAAATGGACTAGAGCTAGGCCTTATGAATCCCATGTCCAGGAGTTCTTTAATAGTTTTTTCAATTTCTTCCTTATAACCTCTTGGATGGCGGTATGGGGTTGTTATAACTGGTTTGGCACCCTGTTCTAACTCTATAACATGCTCAAAACCTCTATCTGGTGGTAATCCTGGAGGCAAGAAAATAGATTTGGTTGATTTAGATGGTGTGGATCTCCCATTTCTTGGCTCCTCTGAAGTGCTCCCTTTCTCATTAATAGATGCAATTCCTTGTAATTTTTCTGTCAATATTCGCAAAGCCTCTCTAGTTTCCGCCAACCCATCCACTGTTTGCTTCTGAGTATTTTGAATGTCTTGGAAGAATTTCTTTGCCATCTCATCTGGATCAGCCATACTTTTTTCTTCCTTGGATTTTGTACTTTTGCTTTCAACTGGGGGTTTGATCAAAATTTCTTTATTCTTTTCTTGCTCCAAATATCTTTTTTCTCTTTCACTTAGTTGCATGCAATCATAAAATATGACATGCAAGATCTGGGTAGTTATCAAAACTTGACATGCAAGATCTGGGTAGTTGTTAAAATTGACATGCAACTTCTACAAACCCTCAGGCTGGCAAGATCATGGCTCTGATACCATTGTAATGTCCCTTTACTAATTTTTTATGATATTTCCAGCCTTAAATTAGAACTTTAAAATCAAACAACCAATATTACAAAGATCTGCCAATTTCCCAATAAAACCCAAATCGGGTATGTCCAAATTAGTGCCAAAAACTTCACAACTTCACAAATTATTAATAAATCTGAAAATGGAAATTTTTACAGAAATTTCAGCAGTATACCATCCTACAAAATGACATTTCTAGATTTTTATAGCCTTTACACAACAGATCACAAATGTAGGGCAAAACTATGCTCAATCGGGCTCCCGAAATTAGCACAAAAATGCCCGGAAACACCACAAAACACTCATAAACTATCTCAAAAGTTTAATCACGACCAAATACATATATTCAGCTCTATTTTAACATCATAAAGTCTGAAATAAAGCAGAAAACCAAACTGATATGAAACACTCAACTGAAAACCCAAACTCAAACCAAAAACAACCCCGAAAACACCCAAATCGACACTATTCAGCACAAAGGCAAACTCTGTATGAGCATGCACATGGAATGGCTTCAAACTCCCATCCTTAGCCTTCCTAGAAACCTGCAAACTCCCATTCTTGGGTCTCCTTCTCCACAGGTTTGGCAGCCTCTGAAGAACAACAAGAAAATTAGCAAGAATCAAGATGTAGAATGAGCCCAAAATGCCTCCAAACCCCTTTTAAAGAGGGCATAACCCTAACTCACGTCCAAGAGGGGTTAATAAAATATAATTTAATAATAATTTTTATTTATTAGTGCATTGGTTTCCAAAGATTAGCCTCTTTTTCTGAAATTTCACCTTTTTGGAGCCTGCCTGCCTTAACAAAGTTTATTTTTTTTTAATTATTTGAATAGGGGACATGACAATGTTGGAAATTTTTTTTTAATTTAATCAAGAGGTATGGTTATTAAATCAAAAATCAATAGTTGATATCACAACCAAAGGTGCACAGGCACTGGATCCTTTCATAATCAAATACTCACTTTAAATCGTGAACCCAAAATGAGCATTTAGCATATGATTACTATGTATAGGGCCAATTGAAAAGTGTTTCTATTTTATCATAAATGGTAAGATCTCTAATCTTTCAAATAATTGGTACCACAACAAAATAGAGCAAAAATCAATACTCTAAAACCAACTCAAGTGTGTTTGCATAGATATCTCTATGAATGTCGTACGTAGAGCTTTAACATTTAAAATGGTAAAAGCAAAACTTACCTACAAAATAATTCATGTTGACAACCCGAGAGAAACTCGACATGTCCATTGGGAAGCTTTAATTTGGAAAAAGAACTCCAAACATCTTTACCTTATTGGATGACTTAGTATTGACTCAACTCTATGACAATTTTTAATCACTTTGACCTCCTTGCATTTGCATAATAACTGGAAATCTGCACTGATATATACCCTCTTTTAATCTACAGATATCCAGTGATGAGTAATCTTTCACCCCTAATATATCTAAGAAATTGTTACTATCCCTTTCTTTTCCTTTGAATATAAGCCATAAGCAAGCTAGGGTAGAACTAGGGCATCAGGTTTTGTGACTGGTGATGGTGCATCAAGTTTCCAACTCCAACAAAATGCAAATGATCCCATGCACATGAAAAACAACCAATTTTTTTTTTTGTTTTTTACATTAAAGCCCTGTGTTGGTCAAAATTTTGACCAACACATTTTTCCCTACATGGTCAAAATTTCGACCAACATAGGGCTTAGATGTAAAAAAAAGAAAATTTTTCCTTCTACATTCCAACCAACCTAAGCCTTTTTAGTTGATGGTCAAAAATTTTGGTACAAAAATGAGTTCAAATGTAGTAGTGGTGGGATATCCTCAATCAAGGTGAGAAAATAAGTATGACTTAGATAGGAACAAACTCCTGTGTTGTCAACAACTCCTAAACTACAACTATTAAATAAATGCATTAACCTAAGTAAAATTAAGTAAAAACATAAATAATAATAATTTACTCTAACACCCCCCTTAAGTACAACTTAGGGGAATGCACTTAAGCTTACAATAGCTAAGATGAAATGCAGAATGGGTCTTGGCAATGAGGCCATGTTATGTACCCATGTACAATGCAATGAAATGCAACCTTTGAAAACAAGGAAAGATGAAAAATCTCATGGGAAAAACCCTCCCCCAAAAAGAGGTAAGAACAAACATGCTAAAATAAACAAGGAAGGAAGGCCTCAACAAGAAACCCCAATGACAACTTTTGTAATGGATCAAGAGACTCTCTCAAAACCATAAGTACAACTAGCCCCCCATGAGGAGAGACACCAAAGCCTCCCCAGAATGATGGAGTCCTTGTAAAAATAATCAAACCAATGAACCTCCAATGTGGAAGAAACAAAGGCACAGAACAAGGAAACCTTGAAAGGAGAGGTGAAACTAGAAGGCCTAACTAATACTCAAAGGAGAGAATATGAGATCTTGAAAGGGAATCCCTAGGGTAGGTGTGATGACACTGTCATGAATGTCCTTTGTAGAATCAACAACAAGTGCACCAAGAGGCTTGATGAATGGAGCTAAAGGATTAGGTAGAGCAGAAGAAGAATCCTGCTGAAGAGAAAAGCCCTCAACTGGATGTGGTGTGGAAGTCAAAACAAGGATCTTAGGAACAATACAAAGGTTCAAGTATCCTAACTGCACCACATGAGGCTCCTATGAAAGAGAAGAGCCATGCTCTAATAATGTAGATGGTGGGAAAAGGTGTGAGAAGGTATAGAGATGGGTGGAAGAATCAACTGTCCCTATAGAAATAAGGCCTCATGTGGCATGATCTTGAATGAAGATTGAATCAATAGTGAACTCAAGTGTCTTCTCTGATCCACTATGTGTAATATGAGAAATTGAGAGAAGGTTTGCAGACAGAGATGGAACATACAATACATCATTGAATATACCATCCTGGATGTGAACTGAACCTTTCTTGTAGATTAGTAGGGCAGTGTTATTCCCCATGAGAATATGAGGAATAGGAGAAGCCTCAAGAGTAGAGAAGATACCTTGAGAAGATGTCATATGGTGAGAAGCACCTAAATCTAGTATCCAAGGGACCTATGAAGGGGATGCAATGGATGCCTGTAATGCATGACCTTGTCCAAAATCTAATGTAGATGGTGAGGATGTGGAAGAAGACAAAAAGGTAGACCCCTGTGAGGTAGAAGAGGATGGAGAAGAAATAGTACTCTTTTGAAAAAGAGCTTGCAAATCTGAAAATTGTTTCTCATAGCTATCAAATCTCTTCTAAAAACAATGTGCCTCATCATGAGATCCTTTTTGACAATAGGAACAAGTAGGAGTCTTAGTATTCTTTTTCTCCTTCTTAGAAGAAGATGAAGGACCAGTAGAGGAATCTAATATCTGCTTTGGCTTCTGCTCCTATGTATCCTTGGCACCCAATACCTATGACTGTGAACCTATAAGTGAATCCATGTGAATGATTTTGGACTATTCTCATGTCAAATGATCACAAAATATCTTAAAAGATTGCATCTGATGTCTGTTACCCAAGGCATCCATAGTGGAGTAGAAAGTGGAATTGAAGATTTGATATTGTCCTTGCAACTCTGAGAGTATAAAAAAATACACTCAGTATCTATTTTTTTTTCCCACATCCCTACAAAATTGTATGCAGAGATTTGAACTTCATCAAGAAGTCCTCAATGGTGGAGAAGTTGATAGGTGTCAAAGAAGTCAACACTGCATCAAGTTGTAGTGCCCAAAACTCATTCATTGTACCAAATAAGGTTTGGAATTTGGTCCAAATAGCTCATGGAGTGGTCAAACCATCCAAGTGAAATAGTAGATTATCGAAGATGTTCAATGCAATCAATTGCATATCTTCATCCATTTTGTTTCTCTGCTGAAGAACCTCAAAAGGGCACTATAGAAAATGTTGGTTCTCATCTATACATGATCATAAACCTCATGAAATGAGAAACCTAGTAATTTGTGCTTTCTAGGTGTGATATTTGTATGGTGTTAGTCAAGTCATAGAAGGATCTGACATTGAGAGAAGAGGATGGAAGTAGAAGGGTCTATTCTAAAGTAAAATATAGAAAATAAAATGCTTCCCCCACAATGTATAAAGATATCCCTCAAATACCAAAGAAAAAACTCTGGAAAGTGCAAAAATTGAGAAAAGAACCTAGATTCTAGATGCAAAGAGAGAGAGGAAACTAAAGCCTCTACTTCAACACCAAAAATAGGAGCTCAATATTACTCCAAACTAATTCTAGATCTGAAAAGTAGACAATAAATCATGCACTTTTAAAAAAATAGCATTGAAATATGTGTCCATATGAGCCCAAATGAAGCGTTTGAAGGTGCAAAAAATGGGATTTTCAAGTTGCATAAAAATTTAGGAACGAATATGTCAAAGTTCCTACACCAATGTGTAGATCACAAAATTCTACCCCAAAACAAAAAAAATTGCTTAAAAAATTGAGTCTGTATGAGGGAAATATCATTGTTTGAAAATCACCTCTGTAGTTATTTTTTCTAAATCACTGCCATTGCACCTCCAAAAAATAAACAAAAAAGCCCAAAAAATGTCAAATATGTTATGTCAAACCCTCCTCCTTTTTCTCCAAATATTGAACAAGCTACAATAGATCTGGCTCTGATACCATGTTGGATTTGAGCAAATACACAAATAAAATCCACAAGCTCTCGAAGCACTTGGACATAGAAAACTTGTCACAGAGAAGAAAAAGACAAGAAGAGGCAAGGGTTTGATCTAAAAATAAGAAAATTGTATTCTCAAATAAAAACTAAATTGTTGCACAATATGATATGCAAAAGATATAAAATTACAATAGGAGAGCCCGAATATAAAGCCTCTAGTAAGCTTGTAGAATAAGCTAGAAAGTGCTAGGAGATAAGGTTGACAACTAAGAATACATCCACAAAAGGTGGGATATCCTCAATCAATGTGAGAGGATAAGTATGAATTATATAGGAACAAACTCCCATGTTGTCAACAACTCCTAGACTACAACTATTAAATAAATGCATTAACCTAAGTAAACTTAAGTAAAAGCATAAAAAATAATTATTTACTCTAATAGAGTTTGGAAGAGAAAATGGAGGTTGCAATGGATGATGTAGGGTTTGTTAGATATTAAAGGGCCCAAATAGGTGAATGGAAAAATGATTACTATTTGATCATAGTTTGATATAAAATTTTGAGGTCCATTCAGTAGTGAGAATGTTTTTGATTTGGAAAATAGGTTTTACAGGGATCCTGAAACCCAAAGTTTTACAGCAATAAACAACTTAAAGCATAAAAGTTTAAAAAAAAAAAAAAAGCCTCAAAAGGCCAGAAACAAAAAGGCCTGAAGCTTGGGAAACAAAGGCCAGGAACAAAGCCTAGCGGATTTTTGCAGCGTCACTTTCCTTCTAGATGGCCTCTTCCTCCTAGATTGTGGAGGGGAAATGCATCTGGTCCCCCTGGCTTTCCTGGATTCTAGTCTCTTTCTGAGGATCCTCCTAGCTGGTTTCGTGCTCTGTACTCTGCTCCATGTTCCCCACAAGACTGGCATTGGTCAGATAGTCCCCCAGATTGACAATGTTTTCATTCAAGGTATGGAGGGTATCCACAATCTGTTTAGTCACAACTTGGTGGACAAAATCCAGTCTTTGGACCTTCTGCTCGAGCTAGGTGATTCTATCCTCCTGATTGTCACTGGGGTCCTTGCTTCTATCTTTTTCCTAGCTGCCCACCTGGTCTTTACTGCCTCTAGCCTCATGATCCTTGACTTCCCCCCTGTTGTTGGTCTAGTTGGACCTATCCTTCAGAGTCTCAATTTCCTAAAAAAGCCACTTAATGGACCAAAAATTATCAATTAGGCTGTTCTTTGCATTGTTGAGGAAGTTGAAACCTATTTCACGGGCATTGTTAGAGAGAACCAGAAGAGTCGGGTCAAGGAGCTTGTCATAGTGGGTGCTACTGTCGAGATCCCCCAACACCTAGATTTTAGCAGGTTCTCTAACAATGCCCATACTAACACTATCCATATTGAAATTTTGCCAGGCTCTTCTCTTATTTTTCCTGATGGCCTCCCCCCCTTTTCAACCATAATTTCTATCATCTCTTCTAGGAGCGAAATGGGGATCTCCAGGGGGGAGGTGGGTGCAGTGGGGCTGGGGGGAAAATTAGTGTTATCGCTGAGATGATCATGGGTTGGGATTTGGTCCAATTTTCTTTTCTTGGGGTTATCCTGGGTTACCAAGGGGGTCACCTCCTTCTTGTCATTATCTTTTTCCTTGTCGTCTTCCAACTCACTTTCCTTCTCTGCCACCAAATCTGCCTCCTCTGACTCTGTATCTGACTCCTCACTAGACTCCTGAGGATGAGGGGTAGGGGGGTTAGGGGGAGGGCACCTAGGGCTCTTCCTGCTAGGGAAGCTAGCAGTGTCCTCCGAGGAGCCACCCGAAGCCCCAATGGACTTGACTCTTGTTTGGGTTTTCAAAAACTCAAAAATGAGGAGCAAAGCACCTTCATGAAGGGCGAGATTCTTGACAAGACATTTTTTGTAACTCTCTATATTCTTAGTCATAGAAGTATAAATATAGAAAGGAAAGGATATTTTCACTTTATGTCTAAAATGATTAAGCAGAACAAAATGATTGGTTTTGACTCTATCAAACTTGGGCTCCAAAGTGACATACTCTATGATGATCCTTAGAACAAGCCCCCAGAACTTCTTGATGGACTCTATGTCATAGAAGGTGTCAATCTTTACCAGTTTTCCTTTCTCCTTTTCATTCTTGATGAAAGCATTGACAGCATTGGCAGACATCTTCTTATCCCTGAAGAAGCTAATGCCTTCTTGGGAGAAGCTTGTCACCTCCGCAATGAGACCCTCTATGATTTGGTGGGAGACACCATCAATTATGACCTTTTCATTTTGCTAGGTTTCAACCATAATCTTGGTTACCCCCGCGCTGAAACCATGGAGCCTCTCCATGAAGCTGGTTATGCCGCCCTTCTAGAGTTTTTTCCAAACCTTCCCTTTTTCTTTCCAACTCTTCGTCTCTCCCCATGGCTCTCTTCTAATCCTTTCTCCCACCATTGTGATTTTATGCCACTTTAACCCTAAACCCTAAATAGAATTGTAGAGCTCAAAGATGGAAAAATCGCTAAGGATGAGAGCTTTAATGTGTGTGTTTTTGGGTTTAACTTTGGCTTTCTTTTGCTCAAGTAATCTATACACATTATTATGAAATGGTGGGGGTTTTGCATAACTCCAATTGATTCCCTTTTTAAAACATGATTTAGCATGTGTCATCATCATAAAAAGATTTTGAGTTGGTACCTTGAATTTGCTCCTTTCGAATGAGCTCAATAGCCATCGCCAAAAAATGATTATTGTTTCCTCACATCATCACCAAATTGAATGTGACCACTACATTTGTGAACCAATCAGCAACCACGTTAGCTTCGCGGTAGACATGGCTGATGTGGTAATTTTTAAATTTTCTCAAGTCCATTTTTAGGTCCTCAATTATGCTTTCAATGGTCCATGATGGTTTGGTTACTCCTAAAATACAATTAATTATATTTAGGGAGTCACCTTCAAGCCATAATTGTTCGATCCCTGAGTCCAGGGCTAGCTTAATAGTGAGTTTGGCTACACTGGCTTCAGCCAAATGGTTGGTTTGGTGACCAATAGGGGAGGAGATAGCAGCAATGCCCCCTCCCAAGCTATTTCTTATGATTCCACTGCATCTGGCAAGACCAAGGTTCCCCTTAGCCGCTCCATCGAAATTGGCTTTATGCTAGTTTTCAGGGGGGAACGACCAAGAAGCCTGCTATCTTCTTTTGACCCTGTCTTCTTTCCTAGTCTTAATTTTCCCTCCATCCTTTATGTTTCCATCTCTAGTTGTGGAATAGTTCTCTTTCATGAGGCTATCAATTTTCTCTGCTATAATACCCTTAGGAGCTTCTCTTTCTCTGAGTATCCTATTGTTGTGCTCCTTCCAGATTCCCTAGCAAAAGTGTGGGATAATCCAAGAACTCAAAATTTAGGATTCTAGGCCTTTGTGGTTGCTTCTCCACTGAATGAAGAAATTTTGGATACTGGCTGGTGGGCACCAGTAGTGAGAATGTTGATGCCAACTCTTTAAATTATTCATTTAATAATTGAAGCAAGATATAAGTTTCATCACTAAGTGATATGTAGGATCAATCAAGTACATTGGGTAGATAGAAAAGGTGCTCCCCTTAGGATATAGAGCAAGGAAAACCAACATATCTATCTCAAGATATAGAAGAGGGAAAATCACAAGTTCAGGATCAAATCATTATCAAGATAGCTAGGAGTTGACTTAGATTGATGTATGATAATTATTTGTAATAAAAAATTGATGCCATTATTCTATTGTTTTGTTAAACATGTACATGGGTTTAAGCTCATGGTTCAAGGATTATATCCATGTCCACTAGAGTCGATCGGTATATTATTAGGAGCTGATCAATGGATCATTGATAGATGTGGATTCACATATCTTCTCCAAATGCCTTAGTTTTAGATGGACTTAGGATTATTGATAGTTGTGGCTGAGTGGTAGCACTTGTACTACAAATCCTTTCATATACCACTTGGGGAGATAATGATTACCCTAGAAGATGTGTACAGGATTCTTTGGACCCTGATAGTAGGGAATCTAGTATACTATATTCAGACATATGATGGTACAACCTACAAAGTTTTGTTCATAAATGATGAGATTAGGGATGATAGTGTGCTATGGTTCTAGATGCTACAGTATGATCCCCTACTAGCTATGCTAGTAGGGTTGATAAGGGGATTTCTCCTACTAGATAGGTGAGGGTGCAAATGTCTACTTGGATGGCATGGATGGGGTCATATTATTCAGGATATGATTGACCAACCACAAAGATTTTTGTGGGGGATTTTCATTCTAGCCCACTTGTATCATGATTTGCATTAGGTGGTGTATTTGAGGGCTAAATCACTTTTTGTGGGTGTGGCATTGTTATAGATATGGACATGGGAGAATCTTCCCATTACTTGGCCTATATGTGCATGTCAATGACTATAGGACATGCCTTTCATATATGTGTATTCAGGTATTATTGTCCAACCCCATTTGGGAAAGATAGAGTAGTGGAGACACATGTTGGATGATATTGATGAGGTGGTAAGGAGGTCCTATAGGTATATAGATTTGTAGATGAAGGGTGATGATGAGATGGTGTACTTCTTTTGTCTATGTTATTTTTTTAGCTAGATACTATCAATGATTGAGAGGTTTTGTTTCATGAGGGTAGTCAGACAATTTGGCCATCGATAGGGGATGCCACATGGATTAGCTCACTATGCTTCTGTGTAGGTAGAGAGGCTAGTATGGGGTCAAACATTATAGCATGAGGCATGCCTAGAGGCTTTCATTCAAATGATAGGGACTCCACACAGATGGTCATTGAGAGATGATGAGGTTGATGCTAGGATGGAGGGGGATTATGCTTAGTAGTTCAGAGCATCCCTTTTTGAGATACACAGATTTAGCTAAGATGATACTTGAAATTGAGGAGAAGTTGAGCATAGGGGTGGAGGATGATGATGGTGATGGTGGGTGGGAGAGATACAAGGCTAGAGGCAAAGGAAAGGGGATGTGGGAAGTGGTAGACCTAGAGAGGTTAGTGGCCGAGGTGTGCTTGTGATAAGATCAGGTATGAGAGCTAGTATGGGTAGAGCAATAGTTGGTGGGATCAGCTAGAGACTTTTGGACAATGGTACATGGCCTAGTATGAGGGTGGATGATATGGGGTAGGAAAGTCCAACATATGGCCATACTACTAGATGATGTGTAGTTTGTGAGGAGACAAAGACATTGATTACATGATCCCTTGATAGGGGTGTAGAGCTCATAGTAGTAGGTACAACCACAAGTGTTCGTAGCTTTGATACCATTGATAGTTATACTAGGTGGGTCATCTAACTTGGGTTCCCATATGAGTGTCATAGAGGCATAGTTTAGAGTGACTGGAGTGTAGATCAGTCAATTGGTGAGTATAGTGCAAGCATTTATAGCAACTATGCCACCAAGGCCTCCACCTCCACCTCCACCTTCACCACTAAGCACAAATAGAGAACCACTAGTTAGGTAACTCCTACCATACTAGAGACATAGGTTATAGGTGCATCAGATTAGGTCCAAAGAGATGGGATGAGTATCTCCAGTGATTAGGTACTTCTTGATCAAACACAGATAGATGGGGCAGGTGGCCCAAGTGATGAGACATAGGGGTGATTTTTTGTATAATTTTTAGTGTATTTTTTGGCTATTAGATGTATCACAAATTTATTGATGATGATCTTTTGATATATGAACATTTAGATTGAGCATTTCTTATTTGTTTTATGATAGAATTTTGTGTTTTTGTATCATAGACTTTATATATTTTATGGTGGTATGCAGCAATGTGATGGATGTTTTTATGTGATATGCATATGTTATTTTATTTTTATGATGCTCTTATATGTGGATAAATTATAGATGTTTAATGTAGTTGATGTATAGATGGATAAATGCTTAGTGTAGCGAAATAATATGTAGTAGAAAAATAGATAATGGATAAGTGAAATGGATGAATGAAATGAAATGTAATAGAAAACATTGGATAATGAAAATAGGATAATGGAATAGATGGTAATGTATGGAAAGAAATTTGTTTGATAAAATGATGAAGTGAAAATAAGACAATGAGTGAAATTTTTTAATATGATGATATGAAATTTTGAAGAAAATGGAAATGGATTAAGAAAACATGAATGAATTAACAAAACATTTTGAGAAAGTGATGTGATGAAATGATCACAATGTGAAATGAATAAATGAAGATGATTTGATTAAGTAAAAATGAATATAATGAAATATGATAAAATGAAAATAAGATGAAAATGATTTAAAGAAATGGAATGAAAATGATTGAATTAAATGATTAATATGATGAAAAAGAAAAAGAATTAATGAAATGAACATGAAATGAGTGGACTATGATGAAATGAGAATGATATGAAAATGAGAAAGTGAAATGACAATGAAAGATGTAAGGAAATGAAATGACATGGGTATAGAAAAATAAAATCAAATGAATAAAATGATGAAATAAAATTGAGATGAAAATGAGTTAATGAAGATGAATATGAAATTATTTAAGTAAATGAAATGAATAAAATGATGAAATAAGATTGAGAGGAAAATGGGTTAATGAAGATGAATATGAAATTATTTAAGTAAATGGAATGAAATGAGATGGGTTAATGAAAATAAAATGAAATAATTAAAATGATGGAAAGAGAATGAGATAATGAGTGAATGAGATGTAATGAAATGACATGACGAAAGAAATGATGTAAGCTATAATTAAAATGAGTGTAATGAGATAAAAGTGTAACTCCAATGTTTGAGATTTGAAGGCCACAAAGAATTCTTAGGGTATTGATGATGAAACTAATGATTAGGGTGAAGTAATGAATGAATGGAACATAAAAAATGATGAAAAATGATGTCGATGAGAGGAAATTGTGACTCAAGTTTTTGAGATTCAAATTCCACAAGATGGTGTTTGGAATAACATAATGCAATTGATGGGATCGATATTGTGAAATAATGAGGCAATGAAGTGTGACTAAATGGGATGATGTGTCGATGAAAAACAAAGTCCACAATACTTAAGAAATTAAAGCTTGTTGTGATGGTGATATTTTTGTTAGTCATTTTCTGCAATGTCTAAGTTTTGTTATCAATCTATTTGATGATGTTGCATAATATTTCTTGTTTATTCCCTATTTGTGTGCCAACAGTTTGTTTTAAGTGACCCCATACGAAATGCAATCTACATGGATCCAACTAACTACCACATTTTTAAAAGAGATTCATATTTAAATATCATCATTGAGCGTCTAAAAATAAAAGGGATATAGTACAATCACCACTAGCTCATCTATGGTAATATGAATACTCTATTATTCTAAGCATTTCCAAAGAGATCAAGTTATAATGTACATGGAGAATATGGTAACCATTAACAAAAGTCTACCACGGCAAAAAGTAAATATAGAGATAAGCTTAGTACACACATAGATAGACACATGTTAGATAAAAAACATCAGTGGAGATGTCATGTAAAATTGGTCGAGGTATACATGACCTTCCAATTAGGAGGAGGCACTTATAAGAAGACACCAATAAAACACAAAAATCAAAGGATTACCAGATCAAAATAGTAAAAGAAGGAAAAAGAAAATCTAATGTTTTCATCTCAACCCTTCTAGTCAAATACATCATTGAGGTACTAGAAACGTGATAGTGAAAAACCAATATTTGTAGACCATTATGCCAATGGTTGTGTGCAATAGTGTTAAGTTTGTTTAGTCTCTATGGAAAGAAGAAGCCGTGGAGTGTTACAGTGGAAATTTTGTAGTGGGATGTGTGTCAGTGGTGGATGAGTAGGCACACCATGACACAGTAATGTTAGAGTGTAGTGACAAGTTTACTTAGTACTAAATGACAGGTTACAAAGAGTGAATATGTGGCAAGACCAAAAAAGTGTGATTCTCATTAGGTGGTGGCCATAAATAGATGAGTATTAAGATATGAATGAATCATGGTGAAGGGATAATTATCACATGTAGGTATAATTGTTGGAGAGGCAAAGTGAGTGTAAACTTGTTAGCATGGCAGACTCACTATACCAGTCACAATAGGAGCTATGGATGGGGGATGTTAGTCATGGAAGATTGGTGAGGTAAGGGCAAAGGAAAAAGTGTGCTCATCAAACATCGAGTGAATTGGTGTATCAACCTAAGCTCTAGGAACTAGTTCATGAGCATGGAAAGTTGAGTCAAATGGAACCAACACAAGCACATCTTGGGGGTTCAAAAGTGAGAGTGGAAGAATCTCCCTTGTCAGATTTGTTAATGTTATCAAGGAAAGTAGTGTAACAAGCATTGCAGGAGGAGTTGGGTGTTGATCCCATGATGCAAGTGGAAGCTAGCTCACTAGGGGTGACAAAAGGCACTTCAAAATTATCCATGGGTGTAGGGGAGATGGACTCTCCTAGGAAGAGTGCAAGAAAAGTGTAGAAGAAAATTGAGGATGTCAATATGGGTGAGGTGACAAGTGCAATGAGTTAGTTGATTAGCCTTAGAATCTTGATACAAGGGTTGATGAGTAAGGAGATAATATTAGTGGGTGAAACTAAGTTGAAGCCCGAGGGAGCGACACAATTAGAAAATTAAGTGGAGGAACTGTGGAAAGCGTTGGCTATAAAGAGAGTTCGAGTGGAGAATGCACAACAAGAAGTCACATTTTTTAGGTTTGATAGATAAAGACTATGAGGATGGAGCACAAATAGAAGCCAAAAAATTCCATGTGGTGGTGAATGAAGAATGGGCTAGGGTGGGAGAATTGGAAGCTGAGCTATGAGTGGACAGATCATGAGAAGAGGGAAATGAGGAAGGAGTTTGGGCCAAGTGATCATAGGCACAAATATTGTAAGATTCTTTGAGGATGGATCAAGTAGGTTTGGAGAGCATATAGAATGAGATGATGACACTACAAGTGTAGTCTGAGTCTTTTAAAGGCATGGTGTAAAAAATGAACACCATGTCATTGCAGCTACAAGAGTGTTTGGTAGCTAGTGAGGACAAGGTGAGGCAATTTTAGCAGTGGCTTGGCAAGACTAAAGTTGATGTGGAGCACTAGAAGATGGCAGCCAAAAAGATGTAATAGCAGCATGATGTGGCTCAATGGGTGATCATCGTACTAGGTATCAATAAACTAGTGGGAAATGTGTTCATAGATATGCAAAGGACTACAAAAGTGCACTAGGAAGCCACATATTATATGGGGCTATATTACCAGTTAGTCTCATTAGAGTGGCAACATGAGTCCTAGTTTTTAGATAGGAAATTTGTGTAGTTTTTGATGTTGGAAATGTAATGACAAGAAAGTGACTAAGAGGGGGAGGGGGGTGAATCAAGAACCAATAAATTTTTTCCCACTTATATTGCTTTAGCTTTATCTCTTTAGATTATCTAATCTACTTCCATGCTTGAACATAAAGAAATAAACAAATCAACACCATCAAAATTTGACACAAGATATCGTAACCCTAGAAGTAGAAGATAAAACTGGGGTGGAGATGACACCCACAAGCTTCACTAGTATAGTAATAAAGTTGGCTTGTTAGGGCTTAAAATTGATCACTTCATGCGATATAATATGTTAGGAGTATGAAGGACTACTAGGTCCACCTTGCAAAAGGATTTTACAATACAATGAAGTATTTTCTCTATTAGGAGACTTAGAATAAGACTATTAGGTCCACCTAGTTAGAATATTTGATTAATGCACCTCTTAGGATGAATCAACAAGATGATCTTTGCAATGTAACTTGATTTTCTAAATAAGATCATTTGAATAATCTGATCACTTGACTGTGATGGATAAGTCTCTACTTTCCTCTTTATATTTCCTTGTATCTTGATTACATATTCTGCTCCATATTCGCCTTTTATCTCCAAAATAAACATATATCTTTCTCTCTTACAATTACACACTTTGACGAATGAATTTTTCTTTCTTATATAGTCTTCAAATAATAAATCTATATCAAGTTGGATCCCATAATAGAGATCTCCACAAAAACCAAATATATCTTTAGGTTGACTAAAGTATTGATGCTCAGGAAATACAAATCATTTGATCTTCTTTTTTCACTCAGGCAATACAAAGAGCTCGGGTGATATTGAACCTTAGTTAGTACTAGATGCTAGGGTAGTATTGTAGAGCTTGGGTGATATAGCTAGCTCAGTTTACATAAAGATCTCAGTTAACTCTATGAATTTGGTTCACACACGAAGTCTTCTTCTTCTTCTTAGCATGAGAGGGCCACCTTTCATTTTCTTCTTCAGGGACTCCATCCTCTTCTTTCCTCTTTTCAAGACTTGAGGAGTCTCTATCATTAGAGATATCCTAGTCTTGGCTTCATCATAGGTGCCAAAATATGTTTCCTTGGGGTTAGAAAGCTTACTAAGAAGAGCCTCTATGATATCCCTTGTATCATCAAAGTTGACCTCATATCCCAGGTGTTTCACCCATACAGTCCTAGGAATGACTATATGAATGCAAGTGTTGTCACAGTCAACCAAGGAACAAATATCTTGAGCATATTTCTCAAGAAACTACTAGGTATCCTATATTTTCTCTATATTTTATGCTTGAAATTATCAAAATAGGCTTCCATTATGCTATCAAAGTTTTCTCACAATTCTAGAATGTAGTCAGTGATTTGGTAAACCACACTACCTTTGAATGAAAATAACTTTCAAACATAAAATAATATACACATGAGTGGGGATCAAAAATTGCATATGTTTTTCTTTGAAGTTTAGTGCTCACAATGTTCTTGCTAAGATGGTTGAGTTACAACTTGGAAAGGTCAAATGATAAGTTATTATTCACCACCTTGTAATCCAAATCAATAACTTCACATGGCACACTATTCAGTCTACTCAATATGTAGATCTTATGTACAATAACATGGATCCTAAATTTGATCTCCATGCTGATGAAATTATTGAGCTTCATTCCCTTGTCATCTCATTCTAATAGGGTCTTCTTTATCAATTCACCATGAGCTAGGGTTTTCATTTTTTTAGGTTTATCCAGCATAGGGTAGCCTGTTACTCAGTGAACCATCTTCCTTGTTATCTTCACAGGTTGTTCAAGCCAAAATGACATGTACTCTTCCTAAAATGAACCTAATCCACTTTATCTTGAAATCCATTGGCATGTATAGGGCATGTGTCAAACCCTTGATATCTAAGTGTCTATGTTCAATTTTGAGTACTCCATTGTCACACATGACATTGTATGCTTCATTTATCTAAAATGTGCCTAATTATTGAATGGTGCAACGATAGAATGACTTGATATCATTGAGTAAAAGTACCTTTGGTGGAATGGATAAGTGTGCTCCCATTGGATCCTTTTTCTTGACAATTGCTAGATGTAGTTTGAAATTTGGTGCTTTACATGCTATATTCTTCAGTAACATTTCTGTACCCTTTTTCACCTTCGTTCTAGAGCTAGATGCCATTGTACTTGATGAATGCTGAAATTTTTAATTAATGAAAATTTCACTACAAATTATCTCTCCAACATTAATTTACCTATAGATCACTCTGGTGCTCAAAATTGCTCTAAAAACTAAATGCAAGGTAACAATAAAACCCTTGATTTCACCTTTTTATCATTTTTTTTCAAAATTTAGGGCCTCTTAAATGCACTGTAAAGTGGTAGGTGAGACAACTCAATTAATCATTCAAATTCAGCATGAACTTATCCTTTCATAACTCAGTTAGAACTAGGTTCTGACATGCCTTTTTCGGTGATAACAAGTAACTCGGTTAGAACATAATTTAATTACTTTTCCTTATGTATCCTTCTATGCAGATTTGAATTACTTCCTTCTTGTGCATCTATAACAGATGTAAGACATTCATGATTTCTCAATTCTAGCCATCTCCTTGATTGACTAGTTGGATGTGGATGGTTCACCCAACTCATTGGATTGGATGATGATAGCTTCTTTCCTTGGGCTTTCCTTTGTTTTCCTTACCCATTTCTGATTCCCATGATTTTTTATTTCTCCAATTTTTGACTTAGCTTTGTTTCCTTCATCATTATTTGTTGTATCTCTATTCATGTAGTGTTTTTCCAAGTGACCTATCTTCTTGCATACATAGAATCATATATTGATATTTATTTTTCTAATGTGAGTTTGTACACAATTTATACCAATATTCCCATATTCTCTACAATAATGACATCTTCCCCATGTATTGTAGTCCTAACAAACAAATGCCCTTTGTCTAGTTCCATTGTACTAAGTGTTTGGATTTGATCTACACTCTAAATATTTGTGACCTTGTTTGTGATATGTGAAATAATTCCCTTTAAACTTTGATTTGGTTCTACATTCATTTTCCTTGTGACCATATTTTTTGTAATTGTAGCACTAACCTTTGAACTTAGATTGCATGGTATTGCTCCAACAAACATTTGATGTATGACCTATTTTTTAGAAGTGTTTCATGTAGGCCTTTTGTTCTTTTGTGCTCCTTGCTTTGATGAATCTCCTTGATTGGTATACCCTAAGCCAATAGTACCTTTGGGTCTATTCAGAGATTGCTCATATAATTCATTCACACTTTCTTGTGATCTCAATCTTCTATAATTTAGTTCCTTTTCAGCTCTTAGTTCATTCTAGAGTATCTAATTTTCTATTCTCAGATTGGTGATTCCTTGATTTGTTGAATAAGATCCTTTGAATAATCTAATCATGACCTGACTATGGTGGATGAGTCTTTTCTTTTCTATTTATAATACCTTGCAGCCTAATTACATATTCTATTCCATATTCACCTTTTATATCCAAAATACACATATATCTTCTTCTCTTACAATTACACACTTATACTAATGAATTTGTATTTCTTATATATTCTTCAAACAATAATTCTATATCAAGTTAGCTTCCATAATAGATATCTCCACAAAACCCAAATATATCTTTAGGTTAGCTCAAGTACTGATGCTTGAGCAATATAGTGCATTTGATCTTCTACAATCAGTTGGGCAATACAAAGAGCTTGGGTGATATTGAACCTTGGTTAGCATTGGATGCTCACAAAACACTATGGAGCTCAGGTGGTATAGCTAGCTCAGTTTACATAGAGAGCTCAGTTAACTTTGTGAACTTGGTTCACACATTAAGTCTATTTCCCATTGATAATATTGAACAACTAGGTTTATACTATGAGCTCAGTTAGAATAGTGAACCTTCATTTTGTCGGGCTACACTATAATCTGTTCCCTAATAAAAAGCTTAGATTCAATTTAACTAACCTTCCTCGATAGCTTAAGTGGTTTTGTGACTAACTGATGACATGTCTTGCCATAGGGTCAATAGTTGAGTGCTCAACTGTGTAGTGAGAAATTTTCGATACCAATGGGTGTTGTTTGGGTGCAATGGTGATCAATGCCAGGAGCTTCATCTTCTGGGATGATTCTTGGGGAAATACCCTGAGCCAAAAATCTCACCATGCCACCTCCACGAGGAAGGTTAGAATGATTTTTTTGCTAGATTTTGCATTAGTTGTAATTGTATCTTTGCCTCTATGATAGATAAAAAGTGTGTTTCATTGCAAGCAAAAGGGTAATTTGCATGCTTTGCACATCTATGTATAATGTTTGTAATCCAACAAGAATAGGATTGTAGATAGCTTTTCTGGATATGTTGTTGAAAGCATATGATTTTTTTTATTTTGGTATTTTTGGTGGTAGTTTCAGATGCTTTTTTGACATTTTTGATGGATTTTTTTTGGCATTTTTAGTGTTTGGTTTGGATGGTTTTGGTATTTTTGATATTTTTGATATTTTTAGCATTTGTTTAGGATGTTTTTGGTATTTTTGAGGTTATTTTTGATATGTTTGGTATTTTTAGGGGTTGTTTTGGATGTTTTTGATATTTTTGATAATTTTAGCATTTTTTTTGGATTTGTTTTGTATTTTTGATTTTTTTGATATTTTAAGGGATTGTTTAGGATGATTTTGATATTTTTGAGGCTATTTTTTATTTTGATATTTTTGCAAGAATGAAAAGTTCATTGAAATTAATAAAAAAAGTGTAAATGAGGGACATTTAGAGGAAGGCTGACATTCACTTGTGTTATAATTGAATGTTAAAAAAAAAATCTAAGGTGGGCTCTTAATGAAAGATGTGTACAGACTTGTGCAATATTTTGAAGGTGGGAGTGTACTAGGTGGAAAAAGAAGGAAGTGCTAACTTATGATTTGTAGGCAAAATTTGACTTGAGAAATTCTATGCATATTGATAGCCTTCTCAAACAAGTTAGAACCAAAATAGTGATTGTTCTCTAGGTATGGGCCTAGACAAATAGTTTGGGGCTAGTAAAGGGCATGTGGGCCTAAGAGGGATTATGGCCTTGAAAAAGGTGCTTAGGGGGCCTAAAAAGGCATTAGGAGCCCCGAAAAGGTGCCATGGGCTTGAAAAAGACATTGAAGGGCCTAAAAAGATACTAGGGGCCCGAAAAGGGCACTTGGGCCTTGAAAAGGCATTTGGTAGCCTAAAAAGGTGCTGGAGGCTGATGCAACCTCTTAAATGCTTACTTATTATGAGGCACTACTAGTTCTAAGGGTCAAGGGTTTAACTCACGTAACATTCAACTTCTTTCTTTACTTCTTATGATTGGGAAGTAGGCCAACCTGGTATGGTACTAACAACATTATTGTTGTGTATGAAAAATGGCTACCTATCTAGATGATGATGAAAGAGTACGATGGACCTCTATGACAATCCAAGTGATGTCCAATTTTCCTAGCCTATAAGTGTGTTCCAAAGCTATGGGGTCATGAGGTCTATTAGGATAACATTGATATATTTACAAATTTTTTTGGATTTGGTTGTGTATGTTTTTTTTACCATCAACGTTTCAGATCATACTACAAGATCCATCATCGATGTGAAAGAGCAGGATAATAGAGATATGCATATCTCTATTATCCTGCTCTTTCACATCTTGATGATGGATCCTGTAGTATGATCCGAAACGTTGATGGTAAAAAAAACATACACAATCAAATCCAAAATTTTTTGTATTTACAAATGGATTGTAGAAATCTGGTGATGTTAATTGATATATTTATCGAAGGGTATTGATCAATCATGGCCTCTGCAACATAAATAACTTTGGAAATCCTTCTTAATTTTCATTGACGAATATAAGCGTGTGAAGAGGGATATAAGCAACCCCTTTCCACTATCTATTTTGTGCCATATTTTCCTAAGCTCAGAGATATGTTTTAAGACATAATAACATTGCTTCTTAAATTCTTGTAACAAAATGGATTGGTATTGACATCCCCTTTGTAAGAGCTAATAGGACATGTATTCTATCATAAAATATTTAAATATTTTTCAATATGGGGCCCTCACCATTGATTTCATATAAAATCAATCAAGGTATGTAGACATGTCTCGAAGGAGCCAAAATTATAGATAGACACTAGCTTGACATTAAATCAATGGATCATTAGATTGAAATATATAAAACTAATTTATGCAAAATTAACAACATTTTTGTGATTTTTTTGATTGTTTGTTTGATTTTTTTAATTGTTTTTGGTGTTTTTGACTATTTTTGATTTTTTTGAGCTAATAATAGTGGAAAGGGGAAGGATGCGAGGTTTGTTGGAATGTTGGGACCACATGGGATAGGCATGAAGGCTAAAAAGGGAATTTTGGGACCACATAGATATTTATGGAGGCTAAAAGTGAATTTTTGGGACCACATACATATTTATGGGGGCCAAAATGGATTTTTGGAGCCACATGTGTATGTGTGGCAGCTAAAATGGAGTTTTGGGACTACATGGTATGTATGGGGGCTAAAATAGATTTTTGGGACCACATGTGTATTTATGGGGGATAAAATGGATATTTTGGGCCACATCTATATGTATGGGGGCTAAAATGAATTTTTTGGACCACATGTGTATGTATGGCGGATAAAATGAATTTTTGGGACCACATGTGTATTTATGAGGTCTAAAATGGATTTTTGGGACCACATGTTGAGGCATAATATGTCTAAAAAGTTTGGGAAGTGTAGTGATTTTCCTGTAATTCGTGCCTGTGGTATCTTGAAACATAATTAGACTCCATGTTTCCTTTCATCCACTCCCTTATTTCTTGTTGTTTGTCCCTATTGTAAGCTATTTCTAGTGCCAAAAAATCACTGATCTAGAATCCACAAGTGATTCTCAATTGGGTACGTGTATTATTTATTCTCGTTCAAAACCCCTTGCCCTCTTTTCTTATCTTCTATTAATTACACTAGGTGGCACTAAAGCCAGCAATGGAAAGGCCACAAAGAAGAGAAATTGGCATGAATAGTTTATCGTAACCTCTGTTATTTTATTGTTCACATTGAAGGACTTGTGTTATTTGGAGGAAGCTCAAAGGTTCTATCTTTGACTTCTTTGATACTAATTTTCCTTTTCCTTTTGAATATTTTCTAGTTGTTTTTGATATTTTCAAATATGAGGCATTTGGTCAATACTTTAGACATATAACTTTTTGAGATGGATGTTGTTAAGGAGTTCTACTAGATCTTCCCCATCACAATTGACAAGTTTGTAGGTACCTTCTCCAAAAGACTCTGTGATATGAAAGGGAAAATCTAACTGGCTTCCCACTTTCCTTTCTTTTCTTGATCTGCCTAATTTTTAGGGTAATCTCCAATTTGAAAGACACGCGGTTTTACTTTCTTGTTATAGTGTCTAGACAACCTATTCTGATACACTTTAGGGTGGTCATGGGTGGTGCATTGATGTTCTTCATAGAATTCCAATTGTTCTAAATGAGAAAATCTACAGTCTTCATTTGACATGAAATCATGTAGGGTGACTCTTAAGAATGAGATCTCAACCTCCAAAGGGAGAATTTATTCAATTCCATAGACCAGAGAAAAGGGGGTTTCCCTAGTAGGCATTTGAATGCTTGTCCTATAGGCTCAAAGTGCAAGATTTAACTATATATTCCAGTCAAGACCAGTGTCATTGATGGTTCTCTTAATGATTTTGATGATATTTTTGTTGATGGCCTCTACTTGGCCATTGCCTTGGGGTTAATCAATTGAAGAGGAATGGTGAATGATATGAAACTTTTCAAATAACTCATTAATTATTTGGTTTTTAAATTAAAAAGCATTATCCATAATGATGGCATGAGGTATGTTGAACCAAAAAATAATGTGGTAAAGGATGAACAAGGAAATCTATTTTTTTATGGAATCTATGAGGACAACTTCAACCCATTTGGTGAACTATTTTATTTCCATAAGAATCCACTTATGAACACTAGAGGAGTGTGGATGGATCATGCCTATTAAGTCAAAACCCCACTAATAGAAAGGCCATGGTGTGGCCAATGGGTTGAGTTCCTGAGCTGGTGCATGAATAATTAATAGAATTATTTTCCATGGTGGGCCAGAGATAGCCCATTCTAAGGTTTTTTTTAGCTAGAGTGAACTCACTAGAATGTGACCCACAAATACCTACATGGACCTCTTGTAGAGCACCTCTAGACTTATCATTTTCTAGACATCTAAACAAATTTCCATCTAAATATTTTCAATACAATCTGTCAGCCACTAACATGTAACATGAGGCTTGTCGAATAAAATTTCATTTTTGGTTTTTGGATAGATCAGTAGGCATAAGGTTATCTTACAAGTAGGGGGAAATGGAATCATACCAAGGGGAGTTTGGAGTATCTAGGAAAAGAACTATGTGGGATTCAAGTTGAGTAAATGCAGGTTGAACCACCTCCTCTACTAAGAATTCATAGTGTTCATGTTGGTTAGATAATTGGAGCAAAGAGGCCAAGGTAGCCATAGCATCAGTCACCCTATTCTTATCTCTAGGAATCTACTCAAAGGTAATTTGAACAAAGTATTATTTAAGTGTGTCGACCAAATGTTTGTAAGGAAATAATTGTTTGATCTTTAGTCTAATATGTGTTATTAGCTTGATTGATGACTAGCTAAGAGTCTCCATAGACCTCTATTGTTGTTCATTTCTATTCCAATGCCAATTTAAGTTGAAGAACTAGTGCTTCATAGTCTGCCATGTTATTGGTACATGGGAACAATAGTTTGAAGGACCTTGGTATGGTGACACCTAAAGATATGATGAATAGAATAGCTAGGCTTGAGCTATGATGTGTATAAGAAACATAAAAATAAATTATCCATGTGACTAACTCTATATGGAGAATGTGTGCATCTAGAAAATATGCTAAGATAGGATTCAAGCTTTCTAAGGGTGCATCTGCTAACTGATTTGCAATGACTTGTCCTTTGATGGCCTTCCTCTCAACTTAATATATGTTGAACTCACTCAATATCACTACCCACTTGGCTATCCTTCTTGGTAATGTTATTTTACTTAGAAGGTAATATAGAGGGTCTATATATTCGATGAAATTTACTTTATTTGTTAAGAGGTAATGACATATTTTTTTGGAAGCAAAAAATACTACCAAACATGCCTTCTCAATGAAAGTATAATTGAGCTCATTATTGACCAAAGTTGAAGTAATGTAGAAGATGGATCATTCCTTTCCTTGGTCATTTTATTGTTCCAATTGGGATCCTATTAAATTTTTTGTGAGTGAGATATACAACAAAAAAGCTTTGTGTTGAGTAGGAGGCACCAAGACAGGTGGATTCATTAGATTGTTCTTCAGGAGGTCAAAAGATATTTGACATTAACTGTTCCATTTGAAAACTACATCTTTGTTGAGAAGGTGAGTAAATGTACACATTTCTCAACCAACTAAGATATAAATCTTTGAGAGAATGTAGTTGGCTCAAGTTCTTAGGAGGCTTCATGTCCAAAATAGCTTGTACCTTTTTTGGATCTACCTCTATCCCTTTGGCAGAGACAATATAGCCAAGAAGTTTTTGAGATTACACCCCAAAAGAACACTTCTTATGATTCATCCTAACTTTGAAAGCTTCTAGATAGGTGAATATTTTGTCTATAATTGGAAGATGGTCTTGATAGGTATGAGATTTTGATAGAATGTCATCTACATAATCTTCCATAAATGTATGCATCATGTCATGAAATATTGTGGTCATAGCTTGTTGATATGTGACACTTGTATTCTTCAGATCAAAGGGCATGATGTACCAAAATAATATTTTTCATACACAAGTGTATTTTTTTTCTCTCTTGGTCTTCAAGTGCTATCTATATTTGGTTTTAACCAGAGAAATCATCCTCAAGGGAGAACATATAATGGGCTACTATTAGGTTAAAAATGACATCAATGCTTGGTAAAGGAAAGTCATCTTTGGGGCATGCCTTATTGAAATCATGGAAGTCAATGTATATCCATAGGTTACCATCCTTCCATTTAATAGGTACAATGTTTGAGATCAATAAAGCATAGGCCGATGACCTTATAAAGTGAGTGTGGAGTAATTTGTTCAACTCTGATTGGACTAATAGTGTTATATGTGGATGCATTTTTCTGAGCTTTTGTTTGACTAGCTTAGCCTCTAGGAAAATATTAAGATGTGGAGAATCAAATTAATATCTAAACTTGGCATGTTTGAATAGGACAATGCAAAATTGATTTTCCTTTCCTTGAAGAAGTGAATAAATTTGTTTGTTTTGTCTGATGTTAGTGACTGAGCTAGGTGAATAATCTTGGGTTCTATCTCTATCCTAAGGTTGAATTTATCTATTGGCTTGATTAAAATAAATGACCTCTCTTTTGAATATTTAGGTAAAGTATCAATTATCTCATTGTTGGGTGCCATAGTTGGGTTTTCAACCTTAGATACACCACTTCTATTTTATTTTATTTTTTCATTGAGATCCACCACAATGTGGTTTGGGTTGCTAGATCTTTGATATGCTTGAGGTTTTTTTGTGTGATTGAGATAATTGATACTTGACATCAACACTTTAGTTGGTTCTAGTCTTAGATATGGTTCAACCACATTAAGGTATATAAAGATGTGTTGGTTGGTGTCAAAGTTATGGATGTCATGAGGCTTGGTCATGTCCCACTTGATAAGCTCAAGATTGGTCAAGGGTAATAACCAAAGGTATGGATATGGTTTGGCTAGATTCAAAGACATAAACTTATTTGATGGATAGTACATTGTATTAGGTAAGTATATGACATGTACTTCTAAAGTATCTAGGAAACTAGGATCTTCAAGCTGCTCACTATCCTCATTTTCAATTTTTGCCTAAAAGAAATCCCAAAATAGGGTTTGGAATTGGAACACATCATTAGGTTCATTATCTTCATGTGATGAAAGATTAGGTGGTTGTTCTACACTTGTTCCTAAACTATTTGGGTCTAAAGTGATTCTTTGTAGTGAAGTAGAGTCTGAGCTAGAAGCATATTCTTGTTCATTGGTAGTGCTCTATGTGGAATATGAATCAAATCACATTCTTTGTCATGGGTAGATTCCTAAAATAAGGAATTAAGTTCCCACTTGGTGGAGTCATCACCATCTTCATTATCAATGACATCCATGAATGATTCTTCTACAAGGTGGCGATCAAGGAAAGATAGGTTTACATTCTTTGGATTGGATGCCCTTTGATCTATGGAATCTTTTTCTTTGGGTACCCAAATCAAAGTGGAGGAGGGACCTCCATATTTAGGGTGTGACTTATCAAGAAGTGGTAGCCTAGGATAGGGCAATAAACCTTCATTTTCTTGTTCTAAATATCCTAACCCTATTTTAAGTTTTTTCGGCCTGAAATATGCTTCCAATGGTTCAAAAATACTTGTGCCTCTTCCCAAAGGACCTTCACTCAGGTAACCCATTTTTTTCATTAAGTCATAACTTTTTCCAAAATGGTAGGGGGAATATTAATGTTTTGTATCCTCTTTGTTTCCTCTTCCTTGATGCTCAGAGATATATCTCTACCTTTGAAAAATTATTCATTGTAGGGTCTAGGAGGAGCATTTGAAGTTGGTCTACCATGAGACTTAGGAGATTTTTGTGGGCCAAACAAAGAGACTGAATATTCTCCTACCCCTTTGCATTGAAATTTTTAGTTTCATTCAAACTCCTTCATTAAACAACTCATCTCTTCATAATATCTTTGTTGGGAGTCTTTTGGTGGGAGAGGTGACGGGATGGAAGAACTAGGAAAAACCACTGTATCTTTTCCCTTAGTCATTATGGAAGAGTGGTTGTTGCCATGACTTATGGAGGTTTAAGCCTTTACTAGTATAGAGTGGTTGGTGGTTCTTGTAGTGATTGGGATCTCTTACCTGCTATGAAGAACAAGGGAGTTGCAATATTGTGTGTAGTTCTAGTCCTCAAGTATGGTTACCTATTGACCACAATATGGACATTTCAAACATTGATGGTAAGTAGAAGGAATAGCTTGCATGTTATGGATCCATGGTATTCCTAATAGGATGTTGTAGATTAACTTCAAGTCTAGAACTTGACAAATAGTTTCCTTCACAACTAGGCCAATCCTTGATTAATAAGCTGACCATGCCCTTAGAGGATCTTTCCTCATCACTATAAGCCTTAATTGTAATTATTTTTCTTAGGGTCAACAATATCTTCCTTGTATCTTAGTGTTCTTACCAAGTTTAGGGTGTAGATGTTTAAACCGGCCCCACCATCAACCAATGCTCTCTTTACTCTATTTCTATGAACAAAGACTTCAATATGTAATAGGAAATTTTAGGGATGGGCAAAGGACATATAATATTATTTTGAGGAGGATACACAATGGGGTACAATGAGGTTGCTTACCATATTTTTTAACCCGGTGACATCTAGATCATTTGGTACTAAGATCTTAATTAGGATCTCTTTGTGCTCTAGAGATATTTGTAACAACTAAAAAATAGAGATATGGGCAAGGGTTTTCAATAGCTAATTAACCAAACTATATTTGGAGATGGTAGGGCTTGTGGTTGCTTGATATGAGCTAGTGGTTGCCCCTAGAAAGACCACTTTATAGGACTAACCTTGGGCGATGTCATTAAAGGGTTGTTTCTTGTGATTATCTTTGGCAACAGTAATAGTGATGGTGTCATTTAATCTAGATATCATGCTGATTGTATTATCGTAATTGTGGGTATAATTGACCTTTTCATTAGAAGGTTTATTTTGGTTATTCTTGGAAGAGTCTCCCTTTTCATGGCTCATGAATGGATTATTGAATGCAGTATGATCTTCATTGGTACAAAGAGTGTGGAATTCAATAGTCTCATTATCAATAAGTTTTTTAATGGCTCCCTTAAGGGCATAGAAATTATTAGTGAGATGCCCTCAATTTCAAAGATAGGCACAAAAATGTTTTTCATTCCACCATGAAGGTTTGACTTGTGGTTAATAGGAATTAGCTTTTGGTAATATGATAATTTTGTTGGAAATATAAGAGGAGTAACTGAGAGGGGAGGGGTCAATTAGTTACCACAAAAATAAATCCCAGATCCCTTAGATGTTAATAAAAATCAAAATTAAACTTTGTTGAAAGTGAAAATATTGTTGTAACTAGGTTAGCACTGAGTCACTCAGAAAATGTTAAGAATTACTTTTACTAGATGATCACTAAAGTAAAAGCTTCTTAAGATGTTTAATGTGATTAACCTTAATTAAATTAGTTTTATAATCATAAATAAAATAACATGAACACATATGGTACCGGGATTTAATGTGGAAACCCAATGTGGGAGAAACCACCAATTGCAACTAGTTACTATTTTTCACTCTTTTGGAGTAAGCCTTGTTAGGAGCCAACCCTATTGAAGGTTACAAAACACACTATTAGGTGTGACCCTATTAAATGGTTTAATAAAAATTTTAGGAGTGGCCTTGTTAGAGGTCTTTAGACACTTCAATCTAGAAATGCACCTTGTTAGAGGATTTGGCAAATAGTTGTTAAGCTAACTCTATTAAGAGATTTGACATTGCTACAATTATTAGAGAGTAATAATGATACAAACTGATTACTGATGCAATTGAATTGTTGATTTTGGATCTCTATTTTGGCTTGAATACCTGATACTCCTAGATTGGATAAAACTTTGCAACTCAATCAACTCAAGATAATCTTCTATTCTTCCAATTCACTTCCTTGGTTTATCTTTTCAATCCTCTATTTTTTTCATTCAATCCCACTACTTGACCTTATATCTTTTTCCTTGTCAAGTCAGTTTGAATACACTTATAAATATTCAATATTCATCCCTTAAGTAGGATAGACCTAGCAAATAAAATCATCAAACTAGATATGCTGATTCAAGAAAATCCTTCGTTAGTTGACCTAGCTCAATCAACACTAACTCAGAAAAGACTTTCTTTAGACTTCCTTTGTTTACCAAGAGAAATTAGTTAATACTACATCTTGAACTAAATTCCTTTGGTAATTGAGTGAGCTCAGTTAGGATTGGTTCCATGCCAACTTCTCTTTGGTCCTCGAGTGAACTCAGTAGACACTATCTTCCTACAAAATTCCTTTTGTGCTTGAGTTAACTTGACAGATTTTGTCTTCGAACTTGATTATCTCTAGAATGCTTTATAGAGAATGGAAACTACCTTCATTGCCCAAGTGAGTTTGGAAAACACTAATTGGTAAAGACTTGACATTTTGTGTAACATCAAAGACAATATACAATTGAACAATTGTTTAAAAAAATTTCCCTCTTTGGAATTGATGGCAACACAACTTGTCATAATACAATAAAACTTTAGATAAAAAATAAAAGGAAAATATCAATAGTTTCATTATGATTCTCATCCATCAAATTCTAGAGTGATTCTATGATTATATTTTCTCTTTCTATTAGTAAACTCTCCATTTTTATTCTTAATTTGACTTGACAACAAACTCTGTAATAAAAAAAATTCTTGATATTGACAGAAAAATATCCCTCTTTGACATCTCATGCCAAAGACAACATAATCAATAAAATTTCCATGTACCTGATGTACTGATTCATATGCAATCTTCCCTTTATAATACCACATCAACTTGACTGATCTTCAACATACCCTATTGATGTATCACTAAAATTTGATCAGTGAGCTTCAGATAGGGGAATGACCCCTAGCTTACCTCTTAGATACAAAAATGTATCCTTAGCTAATGAATTGGTGAATATGTTTGCAATCTATTCTTTTGTATTCACATATTCCAATCTTACTTCCTTGACTTGCACCAATTCTCTTAAGAAATGATACTTTATTGAAATGTTCTTGGTTTTGGTATGCATCACAAGATTTTTGGAAATTTTAATTGCACTAGTGTTATCACAGAAAATAAATACTAGATCCTTGATCTCTTCCTTCATACCTATCAAAAATTCTTTGAACCAAACTATATTTGAATAATTGACTATTGAAATAACATATTTTTCTTCTTTAGTTGAATGAGAAATACAATTCTACTTGTTGCTTGTCCAAGATACTAGCCTCTTTCCAAGAAAGAATGCTCCACCATTAGTTCTTTTTTCTATCATCATTTCTTCCTGCACAATCTACATCAGTGAATGCTATCAATTCAAATTTTCCTCCTTTCTTATACAAAAAATCATAATCTTCAGTACCCTTTAGATACCTCATGATTCTTTTTATTGCCATCATGTGATTTTCTTTTGGATTAGCAGAGAATCTTGCTAGCATTCCAACTGCTAATGCTATATCAGGTCTTGTATGCATCACGTACTGAAGTTTTCCAATCATTGATCTGTATGTAGTTTGATTTACCTCTTTTGAATCATCACCTTTGGAAAGCTTATGTCCAATAGACATATTGTTCCAACTGGTCTAGAATCTTCCTTTCCAAACTTCTTCAATATCTCATTGATGTATTTTTATTGATTAATATAGATACCATCCTTCTTCTATTGAATTTGTAGGCCAACAAAGAATTTGATCTCTCCAAACATTGACATTTCAAATTCCTTACTCATTTCCTCAAAAAAAGATTTTGTAAGGCCTCACTTGATTTGTTGTAGTATTGGTGACATAATTTCATTATGGTACTTCTAATTTGATGTTTTGATATACTTTCGAGACTATATGGCTATTCCATTTTAATATTTGCATTTTGATGATTCACACTTATGTCTACATCTTAGGACCTAATTGATATATTTAATTATTTCATTTCCTATTCTAAATCATCTCAATTGCTTTAATAGAAACTTAATCGCAGAAATACTTAAATGTCAAATTGTAATGTTTAATTGAAAATTAGTGCCAAAGGACAGATTTAGATATGCAAACAAACCCAACTCACATGCCTTGTAACTTGATAGTCATAAATTCAATATTTCATCACTATGATAGAAAATAGAATTATGAGGTTGTTCAAAATGTTAATCTGATCATGTTACATAAGAATCAATGTTAATATGCAGGGATTGGTACTTTAATGTTTTGATTGTTTTATAAGAAAATGATTAGAAAAGGGAAAGTTAATTGGAAATGATGAAAATATACAATTATAATGTTGAATGTGAAAGTGATTTATTGCACTTATTTATATATTTATTATATGATTTTTCTTGGACTACTGATGCTCGAGTTTAGTGTGTAGGAATTTGACCATGGGGTTTAATGGGGGGACAAGGCTCAAACCCAAGTGAAACATGGCATGGCCGAGGTTGGATTTGTAGAAGGATTCAAACCTCTTGTAATTTGATTTATTTTGTAATGTGAATGGTATATGGGTGATAGTTGAATGCATGTATTATTGGAGACAGGTCATTTTAAATGTAATATGTTGTGTTTGTGTCACTTGACACTTGTGTTGTCCACATGGAAATGACTTGGCATTTAGGGTTTTGGGAAAATAAACTAACTTAAACATAACCCCAACATAGTATCCAAGTTAATGTCACATTGGAAAGTGTTAGGATAAGTCCCTATCCATCGAAGTTCGAATTCCAACTTTCCATTAACTTTTGGAGATCAAAAAGTGGTCCTAGGGGGCTACCTTGGTGAAAAATAAGTGCCCACACGATAGTAGTATGGGTTGGGGGTCTAAATCTAACCCTTAGTAGGCCTAGGTGACCTTGGGAACTCTCCAAACAAGTCACTTTCAAAGTAATTCGAAAATTGGAATGTCACATGACTTCTTCCACTCTATTAGTTGGTCAAGGATACATTTTTAGAAGGAGACAAGGGTGTAAGAAAAGGCAGCTCATCTTATGACTATTTTTAGATAGTGGGGGTTTTGGGATCCTTTTAGAGGATTGGAGATGGAATTAGGGGGGTTTTCTATCCACTCTCTAGCTTTAGAGACACTTAGGGATTGGAAGCTTGGGGGGAGCTCTTCTAAAAACTTCTCATTCCACTTTGTAAAGGGATTCAAGGTTGGTGTTCATGCCAAGTAGTTAGTTTGCTTCCATTTTGAAGTTGAATCTTGGTATTTCATTCATGAGAATGTAGGTAGTGAGAATGAAATTGTAAGGGAGTTGTGTGATACCATTTTGTATCTTGTTGTGTTGTGTTATGTTGTGTTGAGTATGAAGTTTGGATTTCCCTTATTTTCTTGCTTTTGATCTTCCATGATTTTTTGCATGAGTCTTGTTATGGGTGTGAGGGCTTCACTCACCCTTTGGGAAGGGAAGAGAAGTCTAGGGTGAAGGGGTTAGTTTGACTTGAAAATGTATTGAGAACCATGGAGTATGGGCTCCATTGTATGCCATGATCATTCATACCTTACTAGAGTTGATAAGGGAAGTATGATGTATAAATAAAGTTTATGTAGTATGGACTCTAAGAGAGTTACAACTAATAATAGTATGTTTGGAGCATGAATAGTGAAGGCCCCGAAAGGGCATGAAATTGATGTTGGTGAAAGTCCCAAAAGGGCAAGAATTTGGTTTATTGTAGGTTTTTGTTTGATATGGAAAATCTCCATTTAGAAAGTGCACCTGCACCCTATGTTTATGGTTCCATTGGTGCACCATTGTGATTTATCCTTGGGATGAGATTGTTCAAGCTTTAAGATGTAATGTATATGTTCTTGCAAGTTGTATGTGAAACTCAGTTTGAGCCTTGTTCCCCTAGTGCAGGGGTGGTCTCTTTGGAGGCCTATGGTTGGGTGGAAACCACCCATGGTCCTTGTTGTTGTTTCCTTGTTGTGTTGTTTTGCAAGTTGGGTGCTTAAGGGAGCAATGGAAAGAATGCTTCAGATGATCATCTTGTAGATGTTTCTTGAAGGATAAAACTTGTCATTGAGCATTCTACTTGTAATAGAGAACTCTCCATCTTGTTCATGTCATTTTGATGCATGCTTGCATGGTAGAAAAGAAGCGCTTGTTGAAAGGTCATATGTAATTGTATCATTGTATGCATTTTTATGTAATAAAATTGAAAGGTTGGAATATGGACATATGTATCTACATTGTAGGATTCAATGTTATGCATATAGTTTGCATTAAAAAAAGAAATATTATTTCAATATTATACTTGTAAATGAAATAAAGGAGAGAGTCTCATGTTAAGGGATTGTCATTACTATGATGACCAAGTAGCTATTATATAAATGAAGAATTTCTCATTATGTTGATTTATGAATCAAAACAATAGTTATGTTTTCATAGATTGCTTAGGTGTAAGAGATTCATTGCAATAGTTATTTTTTTGTTGAAGAATAATGTTGTATATGCGTTTAGTGCTTTTGTTCTTTGAAACTAAGAACCAATACAAGTAAGAGTTCATTCAAGAAATTTCACTATGTTTCCATTCAAGGAGAAACCTTATGTAAACTTTATTGTTGATAAGGAAGATGGACCAAATAGTTATATAGTTCTTGTTTTATTCTAACACTTAGGAAAAAGGTTGATGTTTCCTTCTATTGATCTTAATGATTTCATAAATATGCCAATTTTTAATGTACTATCCATTAACAATATACCTCTTCTATACCAAGAACTATCATAACAAAAAAAATTAAGCAGGGAAATTGAATCGATAGCTAGCAAGTATAAATGTATTATGAGAAAAAAAAACATGCTATAGATGCACATTTTAGCTCTTTGGATTTTGTATGGGGAAGAAAAAATACCCCACTCCCTATTATAGTCCTATAAAATAATTAGAAGAATATTCTTTGAATCCCTTGAAGAAAAATATAGATAAAATAAAAATGAGATATGACACAAGTCACATCTAAAGAAAATCATATATATAATACTGATAACTAAAAAAATAATAAAAATATTAGTATCAAATTAAACCAAACCCCTTACTTTGAAGTTAGCCATATGGGAATAAAGTACCACTCATCAAAACAAACAATTTTTTTTATAAAACTTAAAGCCTAGGTGTCCTTACCTTTTTGCATTTGGTTGGGTGCAAGTTAAAAAGATTTGAAAAGGATCCTTGTTCTAACATAAGTCAGAACTCCTTGCCTAATTACCTAGGTGACTTTTGATAAAAGGAGGACCAAGTAAAAGTTAACATGATGCTTAGAGGATAGGGGTACCACCATACCAATCACCATCACCTTGGGAGGCTAAGTTAGGCACCCACCTTTTTAAAGCTAAGGAAGTCCATACTTAAAAAAACTTGCCAAGAAACATGGCCCCACATCCCTAGGCACATCATCATCCTGTTAAGTGCATGCCATGATTAAAGCTACCTTGGTTCATAACTCTCTCCTCTTAGGTGCCACCTTCTGGGAGATAGTAAAGTCAATTTATTAAAATAAATATGTAACGTGCTTCCCCCTCCCCAAACATTGCCATCACACCTTAAGAAGGGTGTTAAACATTTGGTAAGTGGGACAGGTTAGTTATGTTTAGGGTTAAAGCCTCTCCGCATTGAAAAAGGTGAAAAACCTTATGGATATAAGCACTTGGGGCTTGGGAGAAGCAGGTAGGTGCTAAGATAGAGTAGGATGGGAGGTTGATAGTCTTTGATTGTAATAATATTTTATTATGTTTTATGGTATATAAGTAATATGTGCTAGTAGCTAGAGAATAAGTTTTTAAATAAGGTTAGGAATGCTATGTAAGATTAGCTAGGGTGGATAGTTGATTATTTTTATCAAACTAATGTATTTAGTATACTTAGTCATGTATTAGTGGTTAGGATCATAGTTAAGTTGGTATTAGATAATGATAATTAGAGGTTACTTGAATATATTTATAGATAGATGATGTGACAATTAGAAATGAATTAAGTAGTTAGTGACGATGCTTTTAGATATCAATTAGCATAATATGTTAAGAATTATATATATAGATTTATTTATTTTTATGTGTAAATTTTATTGTCTCATAATACATAGTTAATGCATGTAATATTTGGAACATGTTGATGGCATTGGTTAGGATCGTTTAAACATGGAAATGTATATGAGTTAGGAAGTAAGTAATTACCTTAAATACATTTGTAATAGTTGGTAATAATAGAATTCTTTAGAAGTTGGGAAGTAGTTGGAAATTTTAGTAAGTTGAAGTTTGTCATTTAGATAACCAATTAGTTAGTAATCAATTTTAGTAATGTGATTGGAAGATGATTAAATATGAGTTTGTAGGTTTGATAAAGAATTTTAAGTGTGGGTTAGAAATGGTAGTGGTAATTGATATGAACAACAAGTAATACTGAAGGATTGTAGTAAGATGATGATATAATTCAATGCTAAATTAATAAGTTGGTAGGTCTAGAATGTAAGGGTTACTAACAAGGAATCTTGATAGTGATAATAATTTGTACTAGAAGGGTTTCAAATGGTAGAGTTAGTAGTAAATAGATAGTAAGTGATTAAAGTGGTAGTGTATGGAGTTGCATGTATTGGGTAGGGTAGAGTACTTAAATACATTTATGCAAGTCTCAATACCACACACCTTAATAAAGGTAACCTCGCTCATAACTAGGATAGGAGTACCTTTGTAGATGAGTCAGTGTCAGTAATAGGCATATAATACCAAGCATGCTAGTATTGATATTTTAATTGTCATATAGGACATGTTCTATGTGGAGTATTGAAGAGTAATGCACTCACTCTCAACCACCAAGATATTACCCTAATTAAGAAAATGTCATTTTGAAACTTAACGAATGTAAGTGCTCATAGATCTTGAATTGATGTGTCCTGAACACACAGCTACCCAATAACCTAACTGGTCTCATGTGACTTAGGTTCAGCTTAAAAATAAATAAAGTAAATAAAATAAAATAAAACTAGATGTGAAGTGAAGAATCCTCCTACGCTGACAACAAACTAAAAAGGATATCCCTAAAACTTTAACTCAGACCACTAGCATCATAACCCTAACATCTAAGGCCTGGTTAAAATATCAACATACCTAAAAAGTTACCTATAATGCCTCCAACCCATGATCGAGTAAGTGATAACCTAATGTCCTTAAGTAACATGAATTGCATATTTCTAACCTCTGTGTTTGGTTCGAATGAGTGCTTCTATTATGCATAGATACATGTGTATTATGCCTTGCTTCACCTTTCAATTTTTTTTTTGTTGGTTGTATTTTTCCCTGTTAAATTTAGGGCATGACAGATTTACACAAGTCATCATTTCTAGTAAATAATGTATCATCCACAAAGATTTCTTCCAAAAAAATCTTCTTATCTAGTCCTTCTTTGATGTACAGGCTACTGTTATCATTAGTTCTTATAAAACCAATCTTTATGAGATACTTGTGCAATCTCTCATACCAGGGTTTGGGGGCTTGTTTGAGTGATGCAAGGGCATCTTGGCCATCATGTTATCCCTTTGATTCTATTGGTTGCTATTTAGTTACAATAATTGTTGAGTGCTAGTAAATTTTTAGTCATTGCCAAGTTGAGGTTATCCCACATCATGTCAACACTCGAGTTCGTATGTTATCCCATCTTGCCATTGTAGTGTGTGCCAAGCTATTCTTCATGTGTTGAGTTACCTAGTGTATATCGAGTGACTCTTCAAGTGCTAAGTTGTCTTTTTTATGTTGAGCGTCAACATTTAGACATGATTTCTACATTTTTTGGTGTGAGCCAACTTGTGGGATTGATTTCAATTGCTTTATTTATGATGAGATCTTTTCTTGGTATTTGTCTAGATTTTTATGGGGTTGACCTTGCTATTTGTAATATTCTAGAAAGATCTATAAGCCATTTTGGCAAGTATAAATAGATTATTTTAGGCTTAGAGTTAGGAAAGTTTTTCGAAGAGTTTTTGGAGAGTTTTTAGAGGAGTCTTAGGTGGAGCAGCATGGAAGTAGAAGTTTGTATTTGAGTCTGGAGATCTATTCTTCTTTGTAATGGGTGTAACCTGGAAGGCCATACAATTGAGCATGTTGGATGTAAACTTCTTGCTTCAAATATATGAAATATTGTCTCACTAGCTCTAAATCTCACTCCTGTTGTTCATTTTTTGCTGTGTGTTTGTTTGCTCATTTTTGGATCACTTTATTTTGGGGTATGTTGGCACCCAAAATTGCCTTCCTAATTTTGAGCACCATTGAAAAAATCAAGCCCTTAAACGCTTTTAAAATGCATATGTGCCTGGTTGTACCCGACTATCCATTTGAGACCCCTAAGGTGTTTAATGCTTCTAGCACCTTTCATTCAGCATGCCTAAGCATTTCATGAAGTTAAATTGAGTTTCTGAGTCATTTGGCAAAGTTTTGTTTTGAGCTAGTATCAATTTTGCATTTTCAACTAAGTGTCAAACAACGACAGGAGGCTTTGTTTGTAAATGAATATCTTGCACCTAGAAATGTTTTGTGATTCACCGCTTTGGGAGTATTCTAATATCCATACCTAAGAACCTATGTTTCAAATTTTGAGTCATTTCAAGTCCATTTGAATAGGTTTTGAATCCCTCAAAGTTGGTTAGTTACTGTTTTCATGCTTTTGCACTTTGCACCTAATTCTGGGAAGCCCTGTTTGACGTACAGTAACTTTTGACCAGTTGACCCAAATGATAAAATTCCTTTTGCATTGTTTTTTAGACGTTAGAGAATTGTTACGTTCCAAATTTTAGCTTATGATGAATCCGTTTGGTCAGTTTTCAAGCGTGATTCCAAATGCAATTTATAAGTTTTAACTGGTGTCAGTAATTGCAGATTGATTGTAACCCCTTTTCGAGATGTCATATCTCCTGATCTATGATAGGTGTGATCAAATGGTTGGTTTCCTTGTGTTCTATACTGAAATTACTTTAAGTGTGCCAGTTTGCAAGTTATGACAAATTCATTTGCACATTTTTCCAGGTCAATTCCATTCACAAAAAATGCTTTCTGTCAGCATGTCCAGTTTGCAAAATTCTGAGTAGCCCGCTTTGACTGATCACCATTTGTGCCCTATTATTTTTCATGAGCCTAAATCATAGATCCGTAATGTCCGCATGACAAAGAATGAGTGTCCCAGTTTTCGTTTTCCCATGTGCTGATTTGCCAAGTTTTCAAGGTCAATTTCGAGCCCAGTTTGTTGTTTTCTGACATGTTTACTTGCAGGTAATTCTGAGTAGGCAACTTTGACAATGAATATCTTTTGACCTCAAATTCTTCATGAGATGATATTCAACAGGCTGAGAGTGTGCGGAACAGAGATTCAACATGCTAGTTTTCAGAGCCTGGTCAGTTGTCCGAATCAGTTTTCAAAGGCAGTCAACAAACCTCCTGACATCAAATTGACAATGGTACAGAGGTGATTCAAAATAAGTTTTTTAATGGTGATTTTGTGATCAAATTGGTTTCCAATCAGTTCAAAAGGGTCGATGGATCAGTCTGCGAGTTCAGTCATTTGGAAATAATTTTTTTTTTAGCCGGACCCACTTTGGGGCTTGACTAATCACATCAGACTGAACAAGAAAGTTGGGGAGAAGGTTAAAGTTGGATATTGTGAAGGAAGTGGATTAGGACCTAGATATGCAAGTCTTAAAACATGCAATGAATAGTCCTCAAGAGAATCTTTTTTATGTTACAATTTCCACATACAACTCATTGTCTTGCAAGTGATGATAGTTTAATCTCTTGCTCTGGATACAAAGATGGGAATGCAAAGCGAAATGGATATTTAGTAGATGCAATAAATATGTTAGAATATGATTTATTTGTATCATGAACCATGAAGCCTTTGGAATCTTTGTGGTTCAACTTTGCCTGATTCATCTTTAATTAAGGGAAGCAACGAGTGAACAAGGCACATTGCCCCTATCATACAAAAAATGCCAACGTCTTATAAAAAAGAACTCCATGCCGGCAGCTAAAAGGAGTAGCCGAATGAGGAGTTTAACCTAGCACAAGATGAAAACAAGAGAACAACACCAAGAAGGTAAGGGGGCGCCTAAAGCAGGGGCAATGTTGGAAAAGATGCTCTCTTTCACACCATTAAAACAGAGCAAGCCACATTTTCATGAAGAGCAAATAGCGCACACATGAAGATTACGCATGAAAACGTGCCAACCATTTGAAGAAAGACCAAAGGACTCCCATGTAGGAGAGCATAATTGAAAGCGAAGGGGAGAAGTTGATGTGTGCAATTTCATGTAAGGAGGACAAAGTCACCAAGGATTTTAGATGCAGACTGTCTTTCAACACCATTGAGCCAGGTTCTCAGATGTGAAGCATTACATAGTGATATTTCTCAGAGTCAATGAGAGAGGACTCTTGTTAGCTTTTATGAAGGGCATTTTAATGTGTTTACAGCTACAGATGTTGTTGCATGTGGGCTTGATGTACCTAGTGTTGATCTGATTATTCATTACGAGCTGCCAAAATTCTTCAGAAGTTTCATTTATAGATCTGGGCACATTGGGGGTGTCCAACCAATTCTATGGGCCGGTTATGATAGATGCTATTCATTGATAAGATTTCCTTCAAAAGTTCTTGCTTCTAAAGCTTCTAATTATCGCCTTTTCTTCCTTAGCGAGGATCAAAGAACTAGGTCACTCCACAATCTATTATAATGAGCAACGATCTAGGGTCATGATTAGAACACAAATAGTAAACCACGTCCATAGCAAGTTGAGAACAAGGGAATCCACAACTTTTCATGCTAATAAGAAAAGAAAGCCACACTCTAAAATAGAGAGCATCCCTATTCGAAGAGAAGGCATGATGGACTGGAGGATTGTAGGCACCATGAAGAGATTGGAAGGCAGCGGCTCGAGGTTATAGTCTAAGCAATAAAAGTTATTGATCTTCTGCCACGCTGTGTCACCACCTATGCAGCCACAAAAGAAGAATAAGAGCAGAGATGAAAAACAACATCAAACTAGACCATTTCTTATACCTGATTTGCAATGGCAGAACATCATTGATAGTCTATAAAAGCATCCAAATTCACTGAAGATGTTTTCATCATTACAAAGAGATTAAGGAAGAGGAGGTCTATAAATGTGTAAAGCCTTTTATCCCACATTGGGTGGGTGAAGTTTTTTACAGCTCTTTAAATAGAAAATCACACACATTGCATTGTGTCTACAAGATGAAGGCCTTTTGTAAAGGCAACAATCAATGGTGGGCAACCTGTACCTAGGGTGACATCAGAAAGGTTTAAGAGATAAAATTTTAACCAAAAACACAGTCCAAAAATGATGACATCAGCATCCCAGGCGATCGAAAAAGGTAGGAAATTTGACTGGTCGCTACCTTGCTAGCCAGAAAATCTTGGCGAATCCGGCTAGCGAAGTAGCGAGGTTTTCGAAAAAAACATAAATTTGGCCAACGAAGGTTGAATTCGAGCTTAGAGATCATGCCACGTGGATAATCTTACGGTCGTCACTAAATTGCCAAATGAAAGTTGCATGAAAGTTATCATAGCGAGATAGCGAGGATGGATGCAGTAATGACACGTGGCAGCAGATCCAGGAGATGGTGATGTGGCGAGCAAGTTTTTGAGACACGTGAGATTGTGATACGTGGCGGATGGTCAAACCAAGTTTGACCCAGATGGAAGGGTAAAAGAAATTTCAAAAGTTATAAAATTAATTTTTATCCTCTCATATGCATGTACTGATTATTTTAAATAAAGTTTGATTTAAGCATAGTTCAAACTTTATAATATTTCAAATTTTTGAAATATTCAAGTGCTTTAAAAGCCATGGAACAAAGGTTTGATTTTCAAACAGACATAACTGGAGAAATTTTCAACCAAAATGTGTGCTCCAATATATCGCCAGAATCAGGAGAAGATGAACTTTTTGATTTTGGAGTCAATTTTTGCACAGGTGTTAGTTTGTTTGAGCTACAAGAGGATTTGTCTTAGGTACCTGAATTGCTACCATTTTCAGATATCGAAGTCTAGAATTGTTTTCCAACATGGTAATGACTTGAATATCAGTAGCATACAATGAAAATGCAGTTAGGGTCACGTTTAAGTTAGTTATTTGGGGAGTTCACCAGCATTTCAATGGGTAAATCAGATATTTTGGTGACTTAGTAAGGGATTTCATCATTCAGCTGGGGATATTTTGCAAATTAGTTACAATGTAATGATGAAATAGAAGATCAGATGGGATGAAAGAAGAAAGAGGTTACTCAGTTGCATAGGATTGATTTTCAAGTGGACACTTGTCAAGTAAAGATCAGATCCAGGATTTCTTTCTTGTCTCTATCTTTCTTTCTCTGATACTTTGTAAAAGGTTCTAGTTCCAGTTGGTGGGAATAAAAATTTCATTGTTGTGATACCATTAGGGATTCCAATTTTTGCACTATGAGACCATTGGTTCTAGTATTTTGACATGTTTCCATGACTGTGACACCACTTTCTTCAACATAACTCTCATATGAATAGCATTGTAGAGATAATATAGATAGTTCTAAGATAGTAGGTTGTTTCATGTTTTAATTTTATGCATCTGAATGTATAGTTTCAAGGAAATGAATACATATGAGCAACAATTTCACTAGTTTTGTTCTGGTTCTTGTCTCTTGTCTCAGCAATTTGTAAGTCTTATGTGGTTTGGAACAAAAATTTGAGACCCATTTGCATCCCTTTCAGGTTGTATGTTTGATGTATTTTGTTGTTGGACAAAAGGGCCAAGCAAATGCTCGATATGTTTAAACAATGTTACTGGTTGTTTGAGAAGGATATTTTGTGAGAACGAGACCATAATGAACACTGATGTCTGAATCACAAGGTGGTTGGATAGATATGATGTTTGGGTATATGAGATATGTCCTGATGTCACAGATGTATGTTTTGAATTCATGGAATTTCCCAATGGATTAGGCACTGATTAGTTATAGGATCACTAGTTATACTGTTGAATTTTTGAGGTTTTGTTAAATCAACATCTTTAATCAAATGAATTTCCCTTTCATGTTGAAGAGCTATAAAATGAATGCCCTCACTCAGCTTATGAATTTCATTGTTTTGCATCTAGCTACTGCAGATATATGTTATTTCATAAGTTATTAGGAGAAATAAGGGTTTCTATTTGCTTTGTATTAGATTCAGTGTATGCTTTGACAACTGGTACCATATAAGGAATCTATAGGTTCACCCACTTAGGTTTTGCAGAGCCTGAAGAAGAAGAAGAAGGGTCATGCCTTATAGTTGGCCCTGTGTCTGAAATGATATGTTGATAATGGGAGTTAGCTACCCCTAGATGTGTCATATTCTCATGGGGATGATTGGAAATGGGTAACATTTTTCAGGAACCAATAGGGTACATCTAGATTAGCACTGTGTTAGGTTGTATTAGAGCTTAGTTGTTGTTATGTGTGCAAGTAGATCACATAAGTGTGAGGAAAATTGTACCAAGACCTTAGTTGGGTGAAGTTTGTTAGAGAAGGGTTTTGATTTTGGAAGTCCTATCTGGTTGGTGATTTGGTGTAGGGTGGCAGATCTGTGGATTTGGCCTGCACTTGAAGAGGACTCACCACTTGAATGTTATTTCTCTTTGTAAATATGGTTTGAGGAAGGATAGATGTTGATCCAAAAATATTAGAAATGTTGAGGCAACTTGCAGCTGAAGTAGAAGCTATTGAGTTAGCGCAAAATCGTGAAAGACATCTTGATGAACATGATTCTTTTTGGGATGATTTACATGAAAAGATTGATGATCTGGAAGAGTCTAATTTGAGTTGGAATCTAAGGATTAGAAAGAAAGTTTGTTGGCTGGTTAAAAATATTATGAAGAGAATAAGATAGATCATGGAAGTACATGATGATTTTACTGAAATGGAGGAAGTATCTTTTGGTTTTCATGACCAGATGGATAGATCTGACTAGATAGATCTGACATGGAAATTGTAAGCATCTTGTTATGTGCAATGAGATTTCTAAAGAGGAGAGGTTCACTTATGTTGGTAAGGAATTGGATGTTTTTATACATAATTATGTTAATGTTGGAATGGATGTGATTGAGGACTTATCTATCATTGTTGTTGCTGATTTGGAGATAAATGATGTTGATCTAGATGTTGCTTGTGGTGAGAAGATGGATTTACTTGCTAGTAATATGGTTGAAGGTTTTAGAGGTTTTATTGATGTGGATTTACATGATAATATTGTTGTTTATATGGATATGAACTTATTTATTACTGCTGAGATGTTGAAGGATACATATGTTGTTACTAATGTGGATTTCATGATGTTACTGATTTATATGTTGTTGAAAGAATGAATATGTATACTATTATGAGTATGGATGACATAGGGTTATTATCACATGTTCCTAATATGGATTAATCTACTATTGATTTGGTGGAGGATTCCTATGTTATGGATTTATATGCTTTTGCTATCATGGATCTGAGTTTATATATTGTCGATGATCAGGTTTGTGATTTGGATATTGTTGCTAATCTAGTTTTCATGTATGAGGATGATGTGGATGATAAGTTGTAGATGGAGCATTGTGATTTTTAGTTGAGTTTTTATGTTGATCAATTGGATAAGATTCTTATTTTTGAATGGATGAAGCATAGATGGTTGATTTTTAGATTTGATCCATTTTCTCTGATGGAGTGAAACCTTTTGTAAAGATGAAGCTGATTAAAAAAATTTCTTTCAAAATAAAAATTTTTGACACATTTTTCTATTTACTTGGGGAGTCTAATGCAAAGGAATCCAAGGTCTTTTCTATTCACCCCAATAGTTTGATGCAGGGGCATCCTAGCAGTCACATGATCCCTCTGATTTTGTTGGTTGTTGTTGAGTTAGGAAAATTGTCGAGTGCCAATAAATTTTTAGTCATTATAGAATTGAGGTTATCCCATGTCATGTTAACACTTGGGTTTGCGTGGTATCCCATCTTGCACTTCATGTGATGAGTTACCTAGTGTATGCTGAGTGACTCTTCAAGTGTCAAGTTGTCCTATTTATGTTGAGTGTTAGCACTTAGACATGATTTTTGCATTTTTTGGTGCAAGCTGACTTGTGGGATTGATTTCAATCACATTATTTATGATGAGATATTTTCTTGGTATTTGTCTAGACTATTATGGGGTTGGCCTTTCTATTTGTAATGTTTTAGAAAAATCTATAAGCCATTTTGGCAAGTATAAATATACTATTTTAGGCTTAGAGTTAGGAAAGTTTTTCGAAGAGTTTTTGGAGAGTTTTAGACGAGTCTTAGGTGGAGTATCTTGGAATTAGAAGTTTTTATTTGATTCTAGAGATTTTTTCTTCTCTGTAATGACCAAAACTCAGAAGGTCATACAACTGAGCATGTTGGATGTAAACTTCTTGCTTCAAATGTATAAAATATCATATCTTTGGATCTAAATCTCACTTCTCTTGTTCATTTTTCACTATGTGTTTGTTTTTTGGTTTCTAGATCACCTCATTTTGGGGTACATCTAGATTAGTGCTACATCATTGAAACCATACAAAGCTTTATGTATTCTGCAAACCATGTCCCTTTTGCTAGGATCAAAGAAACCTTCTAGTTTCTCAATGTAGACTTCCTCTTCCAAGATTCCATTCAGGAATGTTGATTTCACATTCATTTAATATACTTTGAATCCTTCGTGTTCTACATATGCTAGGAGTGTTCTAACACCTTCTAGTCTAGCAATAGGAGTAAAATTTTCTTCATAGCTAATACCTTCCACTTAAGAATAATCCTTGCAAACTAGCCTTGCCTTGTTTCTTTAAATTTCTCCATTCTCATTCAACTTATTTTTGAATACCGATTTTGTGCCAATTACATTCATATCCTTTAGGTACTTAATAATCATTATTCTAGAATAATCATCAGCAAATAAAATAGAATATTTATCTCCTGTGTAGCTTTTTGTGCCAATAGGTCCACAAAGTTATGTATGAACTAGCTCCAACACTTCCTTAGAATGATAGTTCTTGCTTTTAAAACTTGTCTTTCCCATCTTTCTAATTTGACATTTCTTGTACATACCCATGTTAGGTTTCTTGAGGTTTGGAATGCCTCTAACCATTTTGTTCTTGCTTATGTTTACTAGGCTATCAAAGTTTACATGATACAACATTTTATGCCATTAACATCTTTTTTCTACTTGAGCAATGAAACATCAAATTTCATTTATATCTAGGTAGGATGGGTTCTCTTTAGTTTGTTTGCTAGTCCCAACTAGATTTTCTTTCCCATCGAAGAGATTGGCCTTTCCATTCATGAATTCTAAATTCATTCCAATATTTTTAATTGACCTACACTAAGTAGATTATGCTTCAATCCTTCAACCCAATAAGTATTGTCACATCTAAGATAATTTATTATTGCAATATAACCTTTACCTTTCACATAACATGGTTCATCATTGCCAAATCTAATACTTCCACTATCATAGTGTACCAAGTTCTCAAATTTAGATTTGTCACCAGTCATATGGTGAGAAAAACCACTATCAATAATCCACTTATCATTCTTACTAATATGTGAGATAAATGCCATCTTAACATTCTCATTATTTGATTCATCTTTAACAACAATGTAGAACATTTCATCTTCTTCTTCACTACTATAAAAATCTTTAGCAATGTAAAAGATTTCTTACATTTTTCCTTGTAGTCCTTGTATCTTTTGAAATCATTTTTTCCTTTGTATTTTTCATGTTTAATTTCTTCTTTTCCTTCTTTTTTTGGACACCCTATTGTAGCATGACCAACTTCTTTAGAAGAAAAGAAGATCAAAGGAATTTTACCTTTGTACTTTCCTTTGCCCTTGGGAAATCTTCTTGCAAGTAATGCTTCAATGACTTCAAGATCTTCATTAGAACCATATTCATCTTCACTATTAGATTTCCTTATTGATTTTTCATCTTTCTTCTCAAGTGATAGCTTGGCTTGAAATGTAGACTCAAGGTTACTAGAGTTAGGAACATAGTTATCATCATTATCTAACTCAAATACTGTCAATCTCCCCACTGTTGCATCCAATGTTATATCATTCTTTGGATTGAATCTCATCTCTTGAATTTATAAAACTTTTATTGTATATATAGGAAGAAATGTTTTGAGAATCTTTCTTACCACTTTCTCATGTCCTATCTTTCCTCTTGAGGTTCTAATTGCACACACACTAGCTTTGATTCTATCGCTATATTTTGTAATGTTCTCATCCTCTCTCATCCTCATTTGATCAAATTGACATGTGAGACTTTTTACCTTAGTTCTCTTGACATTATCATCTCATCCATAGATGGTTTTCAACTCGATCCATGTCTCATAAGTAGTACCACATTCTGACTTCATCAATTTCAACATAGTTGAGAGTTGAAGCAATATTAATCATCATAATGTTATGATTCTTCTTTTCTATAATTACTTCAATAGTCATAGTTCCAATAGGTGACACATACTTGGTATCTAGGTACTTTAAGACTAAGTCCCCAATGGTTTCCAAATGCAATCTCATGAGTTCCTTCCATGCCTTGAAGTTATCTCTATTTAGCTTAGGGATCTCTCTTCTGTGACATCCCAATCTTTAGCTTAGGTCCTTGAAATCTTATCTGAAAGCACCAAAATCTTTGATACCAATTGTTGAAAATATAAGAGGATTAACTGAGAGGGGAGGGGTGAATCAGTTACCACCAAAATAAATCCTATATCCCTTAGATGTCAGTACAAATCAAAATCAAACTCTATTGAAAGTGACAATATTGCTATAACTCAGTTAGCACTTACTCACTTGGCAAACAGTAAGAATTACTATTACTCAAAAATCATAGAAATAAAAGTTTCTTAAGATGTATAATGTGATTAACCTTAATTAACTTAGTTTTATAATCATAAAGAAAATAACTTGAGCACATATGATACTAGGATTTAATGTAAAAACCCAATTTGAGAAAAAGCACAAATTACAACTAGTCACTATTTTTCACGCTTCTAAAGTGAGCCCGGTTAAAGGTTACAAAAAACATTTTTAGGTGTGACCCTATTAAAGGATTTAATCACCTTATTAGGAGTGGCCTTGTTATAGGTCTTTAGAAACTTCAATCTAGAAATGTCATCCTGTTAGAGGATTTGGAAAATAGTTGTTAAGCTAACTCTGTTAAGAGATTTGATACACTACTACAAATATTAGAGAGTAACAATAATATGACCTGATTGATGATGCAACTTTATTTTTGAGTTTAGATATCTATTCTAGTTTTAATACTTGATCCTCCTTGATTGGATAAAACTTTGTAACTCTATCAACTTAGGGTACTTTTCTATCCTTCTAATTCACTTCCTTCGTTTATCTTTTAAATCTCATGATTTTTTCATTCAATCCCACAACTTGACCTTATACTTATATCTTTTACCTTGTCAAGTTGGATTGAATACACTTACACATATTAAATATTCATCTCTTAAGTTAGACAGACTTAACAAATAAAATCATCAAACTAAATATGCTAATTCAAGAAAATCATTTGTTAGCGGACCTAACTCGGTCAACACTAAGTTAGAAAATAATTTCTTCAAACTTCTTTTTTTAGTCATTAGAACTTGGTTAATACTACATCCTAAACTGAATTCCTTCAGTAACTGAGTGTGCTCGGTTAACACTAGTTTTGTGCCAACTTCTCTTTGGTGGCCGAGTGAACTCAATAGACATTGTCTTCTTGCAAACTTCCTTTGGTGCCTAAGTGAACTCAAAAAATACTATCTTTGAACTTGATTATCTCTAGAATATTCGATAGAAACTAGAAACTATCATCATATCCTAAGTGAGCTCAATAGACACTAATTGGTAAAGTCTCGACATTTTGTTTAACATCAAAAACAACATACAATTGAACAATTGTTTTCAAAAAAGATCATCAGCTAAGAGTATTTTCAAATATCTTTCATACATTTCACCTATAGAAGTGTATATTGTAGGTGGGTTGGTAGACATATAAACTTTTGGTGGAGGGGCTTGTTTGTATGCCACTTGTTGATTGGGGGTATTTTGTGCTGGCAGAGTAGTTGTGTTTCATCGATAGAATGGAAAAATATTGTGTCACTATTGTGTGTTTTGGTGGGTTAGCACGTTAGTGTTATTGAAATTTGGAGGGTATTGATTTGTGGAGGGGTAAAGCTATAGTTTAAAGTTGTTTTCTTCTACCACTCCATCATTTACCATGTTCTACTATCATTTCTCCACCACGATCTCTGTTTATAGTTTGATATGTTAGATGAGTTGTTTTGTTGTGAGGAGTTATTGGAGAAACCTTTGCCATCTTTTGATAGTTTAATATTATCATTACTAAACAAGGTTTCTTTGACTTTGGCTACATTTTCTAATGTGTTTTTGAAGTCTTTAGGGCCTTGAAGTTGCAACCAATAATTCATGGGTTTATAGAGGCTATTGAAAAATATATTTGTTTTGTCTGTCTAGGATGTCCTAATGGTACTTGACGAAGGTATGCCACCATCTTCGTAAGAAAACTTTGAAAGATTCACTTGGAAGCTATTTTGTGTTGCATAAGTAAATCATGGTAACTTCTCTTTCAATGTCATATGAGTATTATGCAGTGAAAATAGAGGCTAGTTAATCAAATGGTCTAATATTTGAGTGGGGTTTGGAGAACCTGTAATGACCCACCGAAAGATCCTAGGAATAAGGATGAAATACAAGCCAAGATATTTTTTTTACAGGTATGAGTGCACATGACAACATCATACATAGATCATATAGATGACAATGGAAGACTTAACTACCATCCTGACAACCAACAAATCTCCAAATGCCACTACTCAAACTGACATACACATAATAGGAAACTAAAATCCAAAATGACAACAAAACAAGGAATCTAAAATCCATCAGAGCATGGTAATCTAAGTCAACCAAAAGGGTACTAGAAACACCAAAAATTGATCCCCAAAAACTAGTGGTGGTGCCCATTGGTTTATGCACGAGGACCACAGACTGATAGGTTTTTGCATGAATATGTGCAATACACCACACAAGAAAATCCCTTCTATGCAATGATGTGCAAAATGCCATGCAGGAAGTTACTTGGCCAAATAGCCAACTGGTGTTGGATTTCGCACGAGAAAGTTCTCAACCATGTGAAGAAACCCAACATGCCATGTGAGATCTTGCATCCTTGCACAAGGATGCATGATTTTGTGATAACTCCCAGAACAACAAGCTAGAGATGAAAAATATTGATCCAATAAATACGATTGACAAATGAGTGTCAACACACTTAACCATTTTCACCATACATGTCGAGTACACAATGAGAGTCGAGCCAAAATTTCTTAATGTGCCAAGTCATAAATAGTGCCGAGTAAACTACAGTTGATGCTGAGCAAAACACATTTTAGTATATACTGAGCTATACAAAATTCAACATGTGTTGAGTAGATGAAAAGAAAGTGTGTGTCGAGAATTGTGAAGTTAATAGGAGGTGAGTAACATAGAAATTAGTAGGAGCTGAGTAATATAGGAAACACAGTGGATGTCAAGCAATCCAAAATAGATGGTGCCAAGCATTAGTATTACTTTATGAGCCGAGCAATGCATGATTAGCATAAGAGTTTGTGCCAATACAAACCAAGATGTAAAATGGTTATGCATGACTCATGATAGGATAAGGAGATAAGATCAAATCCTTTCATTTACCTATGTGATCCTCATGCAGCCAATCAGAAAATTGGAATTGCATGCAACCAATGGGTGAATTTCTAGGGTTTGAGTGGGAACACTTTATCCAAGGATGCATAACGATCCACTAATCTTTATAAGAGAGTCCTGATGCCATTCAAAGTGAGTTGGAGACAAGAAGGAATAGCGGAGGCTTTTATTAAGGTTGTTGTAGAGCTTTGGTGTAAAAGATTAAGTGAAAAGGACAACAGTTAGACATTCAATTGATAAGAACAAAGCAAGGGATATGAATGTATATTAGATCTCAAGAGATCAAGATCAGGGAAAGTAGATCAAGAAACTATATTTAGCAATCAAGGATTGTAAGCTATCAAATTTATTATACCTAATACTCTTTAGACATTGTATTAGAAAGGAAACCCTATGTTGATAGGCTAGCTTAACAACTATCTTGTAGATCCTTTAAAAAGGTGATTAAATCCTTTAACAGGGTAACACTTCATGTAAAGTGTTTGTAAATCCTTTAACCAGGTCACCATTGACAAAATGTAAAGCCTTTAATAGGGTAGGCCTTTAACAGGGAAAACCATCAGAAGTGGTTGAAATTAATTGCTGCAATAATTTTGTGGGTATCAGCCCCACCCTAGTTTTACCTTCTTATTTTTGGAGGGTTTCTGGGTCAGCAAAATCTCAAGTGTTATATGGTGATGCATGTTTGTTTCACATGATTGTTTAATGTTTATATGCATGCATGACAATTTCAGTTGTATGTTATTAAGGGTATAAAAAGTGAAGAAAAGGCCAGTAATTCTAATTCACCGCCCCCCCCCCCCCCTCTCAAAAGATCTCTTCCCATTAGGACATTCCAACAATTGGTATCAGAGCTATGTTCTCTCAAGGAGAAACCTAACACCTTGGAGGAAAATATCTGAAGATGTAAGTCTTCAAACTTGGGAAGATCATTAAAAACTCGGTGATAGATGTGTATCTCACTCTACACAAGGTAGAGGAAGCTGGAGAGAAATTAATTAAATCCTTAAAAAGAAGGAAGGAAATAGCTATAGCTGAAAATGATATTCACTACAAGGAGATTGACACCACACAAGTATTTGCCAAAGGAGATTCCAAAGAATTTGATACAACAATAGCAGAACTGATGGAGAAAAATAGAGCTCAAGCAGAAGAGATAATAATTCTTAAGATAAAGCATGAATCACAAGCCATGATGCTATGTGAAATCACTGAATAAAAGAAAAGAGAAATTGAGGATAGAGTTATCATGGAAGATGACAAAAGAAATCTTGCAAACATACTTGAAGCATATTGTACTGAATTAACAAGGACCTCAAACATGCAGATGGATACACTTGCCCAAATGATGAACCTTCATCATGAACTCAATATGAAGGATATTGAGATCTATACTTTGAGGATGCAGAATGAATTGAATAGAGAAAAAGAAATAGTAGAGAATCTCAACAAGTCAAGTGAAGCCATCAAGTACTTTGAATAGTTGCTTAAATCTCCAAGATCAACCCATGATACATAAGGACTTGGATACAATAGCACTAAAGTTGGTGAATCATCAAAGAGTGCTGAGCAAAGAAGTGTCAAAGATAAAGATTCTAAACCCACTTGTCATTACTATCATAAAAAGGGGTATACTGCTAATGTTTATAGGAGTAGAAGGATCAATCAGGCTAACAAACCCAAAAGCAAGGGTTATTGTTACAAGTGCAACATGCAAGGACATATGACACAAGATTGCAGGTCCAAAGTCACAAGGACACCAAGATTTGATGGACATTTCCATAATTGCAAAAAGTATGGACATAGAGCCTTTGAATGTAGATCAATGTTTATGTGGACACCAAATCAACATGTAAGAAGGGACAACTATGAACACCATTACAATTAGGACTACAATACAAGGGAAAGTTGTCACTGTTTTCAAGAGTCTGGACATATATCCCAGAATTGCATAAGGACACATTTCAAGGGGAACTATAAAAGATGGTTGAACCAAACTACTTGCTTCAGTTGCTTGAAAATTGGACATGTTAGGAGAAAATGTCCAACAAAGGCCAAGGCACCCAAGACTGAAGTAAATAAGGGCAAAGAAAAGATTGATGTGAAACACATCATAATAGACATGAAGAAGACATGGCAAAAAAAGGATGGATCAAGTACATCTGATGAAAGGGTCACTTCACCCATGAGGGAAAGTGATCATTTCTAATCCAACTAATCACAAGATAAGCCTATAGGGCTGATACATATAAGAAAGTATCATACATCAGCCCTAAACCATGAAGAAGCATTGCAAAGTATAAATCTGCATGAGATAAGATGCTAAGACTAAACTTGAATGATGATGCTGAGTGAAGTTATCTTTGGATGCCGAGTGAAACTACTTTGGATGCCAAGTTAAGAAGTCAAGAGGAGACCAAGTTATTAATAAAGTATGTAGATGCTGAGTAAGTATAGCTGTTGAGTGGATGCTGAGTTGATAAACCTTTGAAAGCTAAGTGACAGGTGTAAGTACAAAAATGCATTAAATGCAAGGTTTTTGTGTCACTTAAAGGTGAAAATAAATTCATTTTTGAGCCATTCAAATGAAGAATGATTACTAGGAGCACGAATGAGCAATTTTCAAGCTTTCAACCAATGTTTTACAGTGATTCAACATATACCCAATTGATCTAAGCATTTATCTAGGTATTTCCTTTAGGTGCCGAGTTTTACAGTTTGTGAAGTTTGCTTTAATTGTTAAACCCTAATTCAATTATAAATGGAATCTAATTCAAAAACAACCCAAGGGAAAGTGAGCCATGAGATTCAACTTGTCAGCAATGAGGTTAAGAAACCTAAGTTTAGACCTATACCAGAAGTTGCATATAAAAGCGATCCCCTTGGTGCCCTATCCACCATCCCTAAAAAAGTTGTTATGGTTCAAGATGTGCGAAAGTGTTATAACTGTAAAATAGGAGCCATAGGAGACTTGAAAATATTTAATGCCTTTAACAAACTCTATGATAATGGTATCTTGAAAGATGAGTTTTCTATCAGAGAGAAGAAGGGTTTAACCAAAGCCCTAGTTTTTCCAACCATATTCAAAACTGAGTGGATACACATAATACTTAGCAGAATCCATGATGGATCATTTTGGTTAGAACAACGACCAGTCAAGATTACCAAGAAAATGGTTCATAGGGTTATAGGTTTTCCAACCCTAGATTAGCCCAAGACATTGAGAAGTGAAAAGAAGGAAACAATTGAGAAGAACACAGGTGCAAAATGGAACAATAGAGGCATGACCATAGATACCATAATTGATCCCCTTCTAGAATTTTCCATAAGGATCATATCACATAAGTTTTATCAATCCAGTAGGTTGAATAATGTACCCTACATAGCAGTGGATGTGGCATATAAGCTTGTAAAGAAAGACCACACCTATGACCTTGCAGAGCTCATGTTGCAACATATTAATGAAAATCTTGGAGCTATTAGAAAGTCCAAGGGAGAAAAGTGTAAATTTGGTTCAGTGTTGTTTTGTATGTTCTTTTATGTGATGAATGAATTCCTTTCATTTGGAAAAGTCAACTAGAGTCAGAATAGAACCATTATTGATCAAATAAATGATTTCATTGCACAAATGGGAGATAGCTTTGATGATCAAATGTCTATCTATTTTGATGATTTCAAAAATAAAATGAAGAAAAGAATGAGGATACCAGTTTCACTAGTGGAAGAGCATATAAATAACATATGCTTTCTAATTAACATTGATTATACTTACATTCAAGCAGTCCTTCCAATAGCAAGATGGCTTAGACCATTGGGATATGAGCTTGATGTTGACGAAGCTTCAGTAGCCATCACAACATTACTTGTCATGGAAATGGAAAAATCTACAAAGGCATTTGGAACATTTGACACTATCAAATCAAGAGTTGTTACAAAACTTAAGACAACCTCAACAATCAAGAAGAAGGACAAGCTGGTGAAGAAGATAAAGAAGAAATTTGGTGTTAAAGAAACAAGTTCAGCAGGCAAAGCAGAGGAGATTAGTGAACAAGAAGAAGAAGATGATGAAGAGAAAGATGAGGATGGGCTAGAACAAGGTCCATTTGAATTGTCACAAGGCCAAGGCAAAGACAAAGATGAGATTTTTGAGGAAGAAGAAACCAAGGAAGCACCATTCAAAGGTAGAGTCATCAAAAGGAAGGAAAAGACACCTCCTGCTTCCTAGCCTTCACCAAAGAAAGCTATCATGCAAACACCTAAGAAGCCAACAACCAGAGCTACAACAAGGGCCTCCACACAAAAGACCAAAGAGGAAGCAACAAAGAAAAAGAAATCAGTCAAGAAGGCATAGGAAGAGCCAAGAAAAAGGAAAAGATATGTGGCTCAACCTGATATTGATGAAGAAGATTAGACCAAAAAGGTAAGTCATCCTCCTAAGTCTTCAGTTGATATATTATGCAAGAAGATTAAGAATGGAGACTTAAGTGAAATAAAAGGGATTGATTTCAATAAGTTAAGTAAAGAGGAACAAAATAGCATTGAAGAATCAGTTTATGCATTAATGGCGCAGTTCAAGTATACACCTCTTGAACTAGATGGACAATTGCCAAAGGAATTGTCTAAAATCATAGAAGACAGATGGCATTTCTATCTAATGATGGAGAAAGAGATGAGAGAATCAACCCTAGAAAACATACTACCTGATTTGACAAAGGAGTAGGTAACTCAAGCAGTCAATGGCATAATAAAAGGCTTACACCTAAATATAGGGATTCTCCATCTTAAAAAACAAAATTGAAGAAGTTGTACAAAGAACTACAAGAACATGGAAGAATTTATATAAAAAGATTGAAGATGTTCTTGAAGAGGAGTACAAAGAAGAAGCTACTGCTAAACCTAAGGAAAGAAGGAAGAGGAGAGAAGAGAAGATGGAAGAAGAGGAAAACAAGAAAGAAAGAGAGGAGGAAAGAAAAGATGAAGACAAAGGTACTGTTGAGCAAAAAAGTGTGCAAGACACACAACTTTCACCTCCTAGTCCTCCTCACTCTACTACCACACCTATAGAAATCATAAAGATTAAGGATGTTGTTGACACCTCATGTCAAAACATCAATCCATTAACTACAAAGGATCTTACTAAGATCCTTGACCAAACAACTCTACAAGCACAATAGTGTACAAGTCCCATATTGGTCAGTGTAGATGATCTCCAAAAGTCAGTAGACAAACTCAAAGAAGCCAAGGTGTCACCACAACAACCACCTCAAATCATTCAAACTACTGGGCTTACATTTCTACCACCTCCATCACCACCAAGAATAGCCATTCAAGCTCATCAGGAGCTGAGTGCAACAACAGAGGAAGTCATAGGTACAATAGTTTAGATAACAAGTATACCTCCAACAATAGTGACACAAGAAGAAGAAGAAGCCAAGCAAGAAGAAGAGGACAAAGAAGAAGAAACACAAGATAAGGAGGAGTTTGCAATACAAACTTTGGTTGAATTGCCAAAAATAGGAACTCCTACCAAACCTATTCAGGAGCCATGTACTGAAATGATGACCTTACATGTTAGTACACCAAGCTCAAGTTCTACTAGGGTAGACAGGACCATTAATTATGGAATTCCTGAGCTTGATAAAGAAATTAAAATACCCTATTATGATTCAAGCAGTCTAAATGATGAAAAGATGAATGAAATACATAGTGCATTGGATAAGAGAAGGAGGCAAGAGGCAATAAGGAAAGACTAAAAATACAAGTAGGCAATGAATGAGATTAAAGATATATTCATGGATGCCTTCAGCCTACAACCTCTAGATGCAAACAGGCCAATTCTTGAGCAACTATCTGATATAGTTGACCAAGTGAATAATGAAGACCATGATAACAATGTAAAACTAATGGAATGGTTAGAAAAGAAGTGTGTAGGTAAGGTCAACTAGAGGATAGCTAATAATATAATTTTGGGACAAGTTGACCCAGCCAAGAAATTGGATAATGTAAAGATTGTCTTAGGGAACACCTTTTCCCTTTATAGCAAATTGTGTGATTTTTCTAGGTTCACAAAAGAAATAAATCTAAAAATTTTGAACCTTGAGACTAAATTAAAACTCTCCAGCATGCAACTACCCTCAAATCTTGCATAGAGTGAAAAGAAATTTGCTCAAACACTCCACACTCAGAGGGAATTAGCTGCATTATCAGCAGAAGAGGCCACTATTAAAGAAAAGCTAATGCAAATACAAGCCTCTATCATTCCTCACTTGGAAATATTACACAAGGAGAAAATGTATGTATAAATAGTCCTAAAGAAGGATCCAAATATTTCTACACATGAAGGACTTGTTGATCTAGCAGCAAAGCTTGCAATCCAACAAAGGTCATTGGATATTGCCTTGAATAACTGGGATGCAACTCTCCAAATACTCCTTGAGGTAAATAAGACATTTTTGGCCAAGCATGGCATTACCATTTAGGACCCTTTGACATCAGTGTCAAAAAGGGGGAGATAATATTCTAAGGGGGAGATAATATCTAATATCTAAGGGGGAGACATTATTAGAAAGATATATTAAAGGAGAAGATAAACACAATGGCACAAGACATCAGAATTCATGACATGACAAGGCATAATCAACTTAGGGGGAGTTATAAGGTGTAATATTTTTTTGACATTTTTAAAGTGAAGAATGTACACATAAGGTTGAGATCATGAATGATCAGTTAAGTGTTTTTGACACTCATGTCAAAGGGGGAGATTGTTGATCCAATAAATATGATTGACAAATGAGTGTCAACACACTTAACCATTTTCACCATACATGTCAAGAACACAACAGGAGCCCAGCCAAAATTTCTTAATCTGTAGAATCACAAATAGTACCAAGAAAACTATAGTTGATGCCAAGTAGAACACATTTTAGTATATGCTGAGCTATAAAAAATTCAACATGTACTGAGTAGATTAGAAGAAAGTGTGTGCCAAGCATTAAGAAGTTAATAGGAGCCGAGTAACTCAGGAATCAGTAGGAGTCAAGTAATGTAGGAAACACAGTGGATGTCGAGCAATCCAGAATAGATGGTGTCGAGCATCAGTATTACTTTATGAGCTGAGAAATGCAGGATTAGCATAAGAGTTTGTGCCAATACAAACCAAGATGTAAAATGGTTATGCATGACTCATGACAAGATAAGGAGATAAGATCAAATCCTTTGATTTACCTATGCGAGCCTCATGCAACCAATCAGAAAATTGGAATTGCATGTAGCCAATGGGTGAATTTCTAGGGTTTGAGTGGGAACACTTTATCCAAGGATGCATAAAGATCCACTAATCTTTATAAGGGAGTCCTGATGCCATTGAAAGTGAGTTGGAGAAAAGAAGGAATAGTAGAGGCTTTTATTAAGGTCATTGCAGAGCTTTGGTGTAAAAGATTAAGTGGAAAGGACATCAGTTAGACATTCCGTTGATCAGAACAAAGCAAGGGATACAAATGTATATAAGATCTTAGGAGATCAAGATCAGAGAAAGAAGATCAAGCACCTGTATTTAGCAATCAAGGATTGTAAGCTATTAGGTTTATTATACCTAATACTCTTTAGCCATTGTATTAGAAAGGAAACCCTATGTTAATATGTTAGCTTAACAACTATCTTGTAGATCCTTTAAAAAGGTGGTTAAATCCTTTAACAAGGTAACACTTCATTTAAAGTGTTTGTAAATCCTTTAACCAGGTCACTATTGACACAATGTAAAGCCTTTAATAGGGTAGGCCTTTAACAGGGAAAACCATCAGAAGTGGTTGAAATTAATTTCTGTAGTAATTTCGTGGGTATCATCCCCACCCCAGTTTTACCTTCTTATTTCTGGAGGGTTTCTGGGTCACCAAAATCTCAAGTGTTATGTGGTGATGCATGTTTTTTTCACATGATTGTTTAATGTTTATATGCATGCATGACAATTTCAGTTATATGTTATTAAGGGTATAAAAAGTGAAGAAAAGGCTAGTACTTTTGATTCACCCCCCCTCTTAGAAGATCTCTTCCCATTAGGACATTCCAACAAAAACATAAAAAAACTAAGGGATATCATTTTTACCACCGGGGAGTACCAGATCCATAATTTGAGGTGTGAAAATCTAAACATAATAACAGAAGATGGAAACTACATCTAACCATCTAATCAAGTAGTGAAGGGAAATTACAAAAGGAAATATCACAATGTACAAAAACAACATTTCATAACTGAAATAACATCACAATGTACAATATAACCAAACTAAGTATGGGGTTCCTTCCAACCATAATAGCATCATAAGGCCATTGTGGACCTTAGTCATCCCCCAAGTGTAACATTCCAAGCTACTGATTAGATCGTCGATACTGTCATATGAGGACATCACTACTAAAGCATGCTACAACATAAGCATAAGGAAATTTAACATGCTAGAAGTAAAGCATAAGATAATCCTACAATATGAATAACATCATCTATCATATGTTAATCAACATAATAAGAAAATACATCAAATCTAACATTATCTAAATATGATATACAAGCATCCGAATGAAAGCATAAATCGTAAGAGAGCATACTCCAAAACCCAAAGTAACAAGTAAAAACATCTAGTAATGGTTGCGCTAGAACAAGAAACTATCTCTATACACTGGTCCCTAGTAGTGGTATGGGTAGCTACACCTCCCAACCACATGGCATCCATAGGTCCACACCTCCCATGCTAATGGAGATAATGATCCAACCACAAACACACAAAAAATAAACATCTATGACTAACACACATACCAGATAGTATGGTGAATGAAACCAAGACATAGATAATTGCATATACTATAGGTCCTAGTTAGACACTTAATGGGATACTAAGTAGGGGCTAACATCATGGAGAGTTTCTTGGAATCAACAAGACCAAGCTAGTACTAGCAGCTCTCCACTTCCCAGTAGAAGGAGCACATCCCAAATTATTTTATTATCTTTAAGTTTTATTACCACCCAATGTTTAAGTTTAGTCATCACTTATTTACAAAGCTTCTGCATGCCAAACCTTGGGAAATATGCACTAGGCTATGGAGATAGAAGCCTCCTCCATATACTACCCTACCCTACCCATGTTCATCTAATGATGAGTACCTGTAGGCATGCAAATTTCCAACCCAACCCAAATGATCATAACTTCCAAAAGTACCATGGAAGATCCGAGCTCGCAAGTCACCCAAAAAATGTATGTGCATCTACTCGTGTGCAATGCACCACCATCATGAAGATCATAACACAATGTTTTGATGAGAACACAATACATAAAATCACTCAACTGATAATAGAATCAGGAGGATGGATGTGGCATGCATCCCAATGTAACATAAAAGTGCAACAATGGTTTGATTGACATCCAAATGGATCATCCAGGTCCACGACCCACATTTTGCTAAGAAAACCCAAGAAGATATGATGACACACAAAATGAGGTAAAAACCCCAAAAATTGGAATATTCTAAAAAAAATCCTATTTTACCTTTGGATGCAATACCCCCAAAAATCCAATAATATTTGAGTTCAGACACTATATGCAAAAATGACTAGCATAACGGTGCAAAACCCTAAACCCCCATCCCAAAAATTGGCAAAATGTTCATACCCAACCAACTAGGTAGAACCAACAAACAAAAATGGAGGGGAACACTAGTTCTCAGCCTCTAGCCAAATGAATACCAAAAACAAAACCTAAAATGAAATAGAAACAATGAAATGGGAAGGCCCTACCTAATAGCAAAAGGGGCAAAAATTAAAACCCACACAATAAAATAAAATGCTTACCAAAGTTGCCAAAAATCATGGCAAAGCAAGGTCCACTTGAGATGGATCCAACAAGACCAACCTCATGAAGATCCCACACTCACAACTCTCAAAATGAGTAGAAAACTAATCCTTCAGGAAGAGGATTTTAGAAAAGCTCTCAAATTTCTATTTTCAAAAAGTGAGAAGTCTATAATAAAATCCCTTTTTTCAATGCTTATTCAATTTTTGAGTGAATCGTTGATTAGGGCAGATATCTAGTTAGACTAGCTAGAGTCTGAATCAACCCAAATGAAAAAATGTTATTCCTCGTAATGGGAATCCACCTAAGAAAAAATTGTCAAAAACTAAACTCGAGAAGATTTAAAGCCCAAAATCCTAAAATCACAAAAATCACTAAACAAATTTTGTGACAATGGAAATCTTTAAATGCATAGACACACTAACTGGTCTAATCACACAATGCAGATGAGTTCGAATTTACTAATCACCAAAATGGTTTTAATTTAAATAATTGAAATTTGGATACATCAACCATACAGGGATGACATTGGTAAAATATGAATGGCTAAATCACTAACTCTATAGGCCACTTCCAATGATATATATCCTACACACTAAAATACTCAATCAAGTGTAATTGCATATAACATCATAGCCGAAGAAAAATGCGTCAAATATCTAATTAATCCATTTACATCGCTCAAATTTGAATAAAGCATAAAGATATAAGAATGAAGTAAATAACCATAGCATAAAATCCATCACATAACATCAATAGAAATATTTCCAAATACAAGATAATTAGATATCCTCATAGATCTAATGTCATCTCAAAATGGCATCAACATGCAAATATGATAAACTGAACAACACATCAGTAAAGCATCTATGTTACTGAATAAAAGTATAACATTCGACCCTCAAGTCATCTCAAAGTACATACAATAAGAGTATCAAGTATCTCTCAAATAAAAATAGACAAGGTACAAACTACAAACATGAGAGGCACTACAGAACCTCTCCATGGCTTGTCCTCCCAAACTTCTAGGAGATAGTCAGATAAGGTAGGTTGTATCATGCACAAATTCCATACTTAATGTGTAGAATCGAGAGAGATTATCTTGGGGGCCGGATGTACCAATATACTTTTCATATTTTGGTATTTTCATGTTTTGAGAAAATGGTGTCAAGATGACACTTCTACTAGATGGGAGAGAACATATCCTCTCTAGACTAAATTTTTTCAATTGGATTTTCCCTCATTTCATCCTTTCCACTTCTAGTTGTAGATCTTGGAGTTTTTGGGTAATGACCTCTAAGGGTGAATCCTCTTGATCCATCTTGAGGTTAGATATATTGAAATGAACAGGTAATTTTGTACCTTGTTGTGCTAATGATAACATGTAGCACTCTTTATGTCATTCTATTAGTTTCCCCATTATGTCTACAAGCTCTGGGTTTTGCTAGAATTCTTTTATTTTTGACTCAAGACTATTCTTGTTCCAAATTTAGGGTGAACCCATGCCATTAGCTAGTTCTAAATTTTTTTGTCCTAACAGGAGTGATTCTTCATCAACGGTGGTTGATGAGCAGTCAATGGGTACTATGTGGTTAATGTTATTCAATGATTGTTCATATTTTTTAGTTTACTTTGCTATTGTTGTACTGACTCATGTGGCCAATTTTTTCAGTTCATTTTGTTTAGCACTTATACTGGTTTTGCATAGTGGGATGAGATGTGAATGAAAACCATTTAATTCTTCTTCATTTTCATGATGTGGAGATAATTTTTAGACCAATTTATAATGAATTATCAAGCTATCTTTGGAATAGTTCTAGCAATACCAATGGCTATGAAATTTTATCGATAGGATGCAACTTTGTGAAGTCAGGTGGTGAAAGGATATGTGTGTCCTTTGGTGCTTCACTTGATTTATGAGACTTGATTGATGATATTTTTTGGAAAAAAAACCTAGGTAGGATTATTTAAATAACTTGGATGATGGAAAATTTCTTGCTTGATATTAAAAATATTGGTCATGTTTAAAGTTCCTTTAGATTTGTAGAGTGTGAATAGAGGAAAAGGGTATTTAGATGTTCTCTCAGATTTGAGATATTCTATGTGCGAGTAGCCATTGTTTTGCAAATTCTCTCAAAAGTGCTATAGAAATGCTCATATGCACTATTTTATGACTCAGATGCATTATAACTTTCTGTACCAAGTGTTGTTCTATAGTATGGAAGCATTGTTTTGAACGAAGATGCACTACTCTAGTATTCAAATGTGTTATTAGATTGTTCAAATGCATTGATTCATGTTCCAAATACATTAAAGAAGTATACTAATGCATTGTTTGAGTTTTTAGATGCATTGTTTTAGGTTTTAAATATGCTATTTTAGGGTATACAATAGTGAATTGACCAGATTTAGGATCCATTCATAGTCATGTCTGAATTTTCTTGAAAGTTTTGCATTCTTAAGTTCTTTACCTTGTATTATAATAAGCACATTCAATCACAATAGTAGTAAAAATAAACCTAGAATCTAAAATGGCTTCCTTGAAATGGTTTGCTAAGGTTGGTGACTATGAGGTGGTGCCCTGCAAGATAATAAAGACAAAGTAAGTGACATGGACTAGGTGAGAAAATCAGAAGATGCCATGTGGTAGGCTAGTCAAACCCAAGTTTGACCCAATTATAAATGAGTGGAAAATTTCAAAAATCCATAATAATAATTTTCTATTAATTTCATTCATTTTGAATGTACAAGACTTTTAAATAAATCTGGGCTTATTTTGTAAAGTACAAACTTTATAAAAAAAGGTAAATTTTTTCAATGTAAGGGCATGTTCATCATTTTCGACTTGAATAATCAAATGGATGCTAGAGCCTTGATTTTTTGCCTAGATATATAACTATTATATATCATTGGAAAGGGGAGAGAACAAGGAAATCATTTTTATAGTTAGAACATGTGCATGTATAACTGAGCATAATATATTAGTAGTTTTGTAAAACATAGGGTAATTATTAACATATGGTTTTAACCTTGGAGCATTAGATTCAATTTTAAAGCAAACGCTGGAGTGGGTATTTTCCCAACTTGGAGAGGATCTTGTTGTTGATGTTATTTATCCCCCAAATTAGTTTGATGGATATTTTAATAGAATTTTGGTAGTAGATTAGGTTTTTATATCAAGAAGGGTATTCTCATCATTGAGAGAGATAATTTCAGAGTTGGTTATGCACAATGATGAGATTTGATCTAGTTTTTAGTTATAGAGAGAAGAGAGAGGCTTGATTTCAATAGACAAAAGATTTTGAAGTGGACAAATAGCATCATGAGACTAGTTCTAGGATCCCTTCTTTCTTTTATATATTTCTTTCTTCTCTCTTTATGAGGGGGTTCCAAACTTTTGGACAAGTTTCTATTATTGTGATACCACCAGAGTTGGATGTTGTTGGTTCTAGACTATTGAGAAGAGCTCTAGCTATGATTCTACCATTCTCCTCAACATTTTCTCTGCATGAACAATAATGATGAAATATAGAATATAGTTCTAGTTTGATGTGTATTTTATGAGTCTTTCATGCATCTTGAATGTACTTGGTTCAAAGGAATGAATACAAAGAACAACAAATTATTTAGTTTCATTCTAAGTCTTGTCTCTTGCCTCTACTAATTGCAATATTTTGTGATTTGTGGACAAAGAACATAGGTCCAATTGCATCTCATTTTGAGTTGTATATCTTGATGTATTTTTCTTTTGGCTCAAAGAATCAATTAAATACTTGATATATTTTGATACTGTTGCAGATTTTATGAGAAGGATGTTTGATAAGTATGAGGTTTAGATTGAACATAGATGTCTAATTCACAAAGTGATAGGATAGATATGATATCTCGATGAATGTGATAGATCATTCATATCTTAGATTTATGTTGTGATTTATAGAATACCCAATGGATATGGCACTGATCAGCTACATGATCAACTTAGTTTGTTGTTGCATATGTGAAGTTTTTCTAATTTAAAATCAAATATCAATTATCCATTTTCCCTTTCTATTTAGGAGCTGAAAGGATACTCTCACTCAACTTTTGGATTTCATAGGTTTTGAAACTTTTAATTGCATACCTTTATCAATTCATAAGTATACAATAAATAAGGGTTTAATTTGCTTTGTATAGATTTAGATGTATGCTTTGAACTAGTACCATATGAATGAATCTAAAGGTTTACCCACTTAGGTTTTGTAGAGCCTAAAGTAGAAGATGGAGTTTAGCCTTATAGTTGGCCCGAGTTTTTGATAAATTATGTCCATCATAGGAGATAGTTTCCCTTAGATGCAATCTTTTTTTGGCTACCTAGTAGTTAAAATCATTGTTAAATCAGGAGCCAACAAAATGATGACTTAGTTGAGGACTATATTGAATCTATATGATAGACAAACCTAGAGAATCTAAAAAGGGATTCAATATACTAGGAAGAATTTTCTACAACAGAAAGGTTGTGATGTGTTGGTCTAATTTTTTACATTTAATTTCTCTTAGAATCATGGTGAAAAAAATTAGATATGAGTCCTTTTGTTAAGGCCTAGGGTTTTAGGTTTTGGTTTGTGTATTTTTGATATCTTTTAAAATCTATGCTAAACCCTAAGTCTTGCCTTTTAAATTTTATCCTAGCACGAAAGTTTTAAAAAGGGATAAGAAAATATTCTTCCCGCCTACTTTGAGGTCTTTGTTGAGTCCTTTTGGAAAGGGTTTTATCCTTCCATTGGATCTTTTCTAAATCTATGGTTGTTGCATACTCACTATGAAAAATTGCTAAAATATTATGCCTAGTGAGGTAGCGACCATTGGAGAACTAATGTGTGATACCGAAAAGTGAAGTCCAGTGCTGAGAAATGTGTTAACATGAAGACATGATGACCATGTGCTCTATCCCAAGGCTTGTCAATTTTAAGAAGAAATGCACACGAAAAAAATCGCAAGTGGTGTCACTAGAGTTCAAGTTTCTCCAACAATTTGCAAAGTTGCTATCAAAAATATATGCAACTTGCCAGTAGTGATGTAGCGAGTGCCCAAATTTTGAAGAAGGTAGTAACTAGTTTTAAAGGTTGATGTGACCATGAAAATTCACATGCAGACTTATAAATGTCCACGAATACCTTTTCCGACACTAATATTAATTGGTGAAGTTTCAATTAATATATCTTTGTTTTCCATCACCAGAATCAAAAATCCATCAAATGTCACTATATCGCTAGCTGGGATAATACCAATTTTTCAGTAGTGACATAGCCAGTGCCTGGATTTTGCAAAATATTGAATTCTTTTGAAGAAAGACATGATTTTGAGAATCCCAAGGAAAATCTTGTGCAAACTTTTCTTTTATTTTTGAGCAAGTCATGTCACTCATAGTTTAATTTCCTAGCATCAGTTTAGTTGGTTACTAGGAGGTTGCTATATCGCTAGCCGGATAGTTAGTAATCTTGCTGGTGGCGATGTAGCAACGTGCCTGAAAATAATAAACATGGCAAGGCCAAGGACACGAGATGTCACCAAAGGTTTAAAACAATGTGTGTGTGTGTGTGTGTGTGTGTGTGTGTGTGTGTGTGCGTGCGAGCCAACGTGTTAAGCTAGCTCAACGACAATAGTATCCTAGATCTTTTCCCCATGCATAAAACTTGTGAAGAATTCTGATTGTTAGATCAAAGCAAGATCAATGGCCATTGCTATCTTGCTATGGAAAGTTGCTCGAAGGATATGTATAGTGAGGTAGTGAATAAGGGCCCACCCATTGTTGCAGTAATGTGTCATCCACAAGATCAAGTATGGATCAATGGTGCTCATTAACTCACTATGAAAAGATGTTGAGAGATTACGGATAGTGAGTTAGTGAATGAGGGAGCCACCATTGCTCTCTTAAAGGTTGTTTCAAATATTTGCTACATGATAAAAGAAAAATTAGTGGTTGTCACATATTTGCTATGGAAAGTTGCTCGAAAATTATGTATAGCGAGGTAGTGAATTGATGACATGTGTTCCTAGTCATCACTAGGCCCAGTTTGAAACACCAGCATTAGAGGAAAGGTATAGATGGAGGTAGTTTATTGGTTTGACTACCAACATGTTAAGAAGAAAAGTGAGTCAGCCTAGTTTTCATTCCTAGATCGTAGGATTTTTCAAGGATCAATGACACAAATTTAAAAGGAAGTGTGATTTCACTCTATTTTTCTATTCTACACATTTATGATGAATGAAAGCTTTGTGTGTGGGAGAAGCAGAGTATAATATAGGAGATTTCATTAGTTCTAGTCCCACACAAACAAATAATTCACATTTTTTGAGTGCAAAATTTTGTTCATCATATTATTTTTAGCCTTGTATGAACGTGAACTAACTCCTCATCTATTTGAGAGCAATTGCAGAGGTTCAAAGAAGAACAAGTTTGGCAAACCAAGTACTCATATTTCAACCTTTGTAGCATTTTAGTTCCTATCATTACAATCAAGATGCCTCCTAAGAAAGCATTTTCTAGGCAAGTTAAATAAATGGATTGGAATGTTCATGAAAATTTGTTAGAATTACTCCTAGCATCCACCACTGAACCTGCACAAGTTAAAAAATTGATTTCCTTAAACCCTAGGCTCAGAATTGTTGATGGCTTATATGAGAAGGAGAACTAGGTTAGGGATGCAACAACTACTCAAACTAGTCTTGTCTTGTTTAAAAAGTGGTTTTCAGAAAGGAATCTATTTGCCCCGAATGCTAATGTCTGGAATTTTGATTTGGGAAAGCTAGTAGTTCCAAGTGTTTTCATAGATTATGATTTTCTTGAAGCCATTGCTAAGAATTATGACCAAGCTATTAGGGTCGTGAGAAGAAATGATGGTGTGCCTCTGATTTCAATTACTCTAGAAGAAATTAGAGAATTTTTTCACCTAGAACCATTGTTCGATTACCATGTGCCAATCAATCTACCAAAATTAGAGAATGCATACAAATCAAAGAAGGATGTAATTAGGGGAGGTGCACTGAGGGAACACATTGGTACAATAGGAACTTTGCCAGTAATTATTACAGCCTCTAGAGAACCTTTTAAGAAGAGTTTTTTCACTTGTCGAGCTGTAGAGATATACAGGACCCTATGCCATGTTTTTGGTGAAGATGAACATGATTTCATGCCCATTGGCCTTATGTATATGATGGTTCAAATTGCTTCTTTTAGTGTAGATGTTATCTTTGATTTTGCCTCCATTTTGGATGAAGAAATTCATACTAGTTTAGTTGGAATTGCAAAGGGGAAGGTAGAGAAAACTTTTGGACACTATTCTCTATTAATGCACATGTTCTTGTTCAAAGGGGTGACTTATTTTGGTAAAGAGGTGGATTTGAATAGGGAAGAAAATGGGGAAGCATTTCCAGTCTAGTTGTGGAGCGCAGATATGACCTGGGATGCAAATAATGCCAGTTTTGTTAGATTTGATAGATATTTTGGTTCTAAATTGAGATGTCTCATATTAAGAGACAATCCCAAAATCCCTAAGGTATTTATGGACCTCCTTAGACCTATGGACAAACCCAATAACTTGAAAGTTTCACACAATTGGGGAGATATCATTCCTTACCCTATTTCTATGGTTTTTAGAATCTATGGTTTTAGAGGGAGTCTTCATGTCTTGCCTTACCAAGTAAATTTGAAGGTAGGAATGGCTGAAGTTTTATGGCAATTAGGAGTAGAAGAGATGTTTCTACTGAAAAGGAAACTAGGGTCAATTTTCCCTACCTGCATAGTGGCCCATCAGTTTGTGATCACCAAAGGGGGTTGGATCTTTTTGCATAAAATTTTGGATCAGTCTATGATGGCTATCTCCCATCCCTATTTTTGTGATTCTAAGGGATTTTTTAATCAGACCTTGAGGCATAAAATTAAGCTGGGACAAGTCAAACATGATTCATATTATCCAAGGGAGATTATAAGGAATGAATATTCATTGTAGGAGCAGGAAACTAAAAAAGAAAAAATGGAGAGTTTACTCCCAGGTCCTAAAATTCATTCATTGTTTTGATCAGAAATATAATCCTTTAGATAATGCTAATACAGAGGTTGATACAATCAATAAGCTCATGAGTAACTTCCCTAAAACAATGGAAGTTATGAATGAGAAGGAATAATTTTTTATTGATTCTTATCCTGATAAGGCTAGAGAAGTCATGAGGAGGTTGGCTTTCACTCCTACTATAGGAGCTATTCAAATAATTGTACAAAAGAAGCCTAGTTATACAATAATTAAAAATAAAAGGGCTCCTATAGATAAGGGCAAGCAAATAATGATATCCACTAGCACAACCCTAGAGGAGAGACTTGATGAGCCTAGTCCCAAGAGGAAAAAGGTAATGAAAGAAGAGAGACCTCAAGTTGAGGAATATTCACCCACTCAATCCCCTTTAAGGATTGGAAAAGAACAACTCACTAGTGAGAAGATTGAATAGATGGGATCACAGGGATGCATTTTTATTACTCAAGCAGAATTAGATGAGGGTAACCCTCTAGAATCTCCCCTCTAAAGTTTGGAGCTAACAATAGCTGATTATAGAGGCAGGGAATTGGACCCTGTGTTAGAATAGGTAAGTCATCAATTTTTGGCTAATGACAGTTTTGTGAAATCTAGAGCTTTTCAACAATTCGCATGGAGGGCAAACATGAACATTTTTGAGGAAAAATGTAAAAGGTTGAAAATAGAGCATCCAAAAATGGATGAAGTTTCCATTCATAACCAAAATAAAGAAGAAATGATAAAATAATTGCAAAATATAAGCCCTAAGGAGGGGAGGAAAATGGTGAAGTCATCTAACATTTTATTGTTGCCCAATTGGGATATTATAGATGCATTGATTTTCAAATCTGTTTCTAATAAATTGGAGTTGCAAGACCCAAATAAAAGGGAATTCCAAGGCACTACATTCATTGAAGATCAAGTTGCATTGGTCATTTGGTCATTGAGAAGAGGATCTAGAGCCACATCATCACAACCAGATGAGTCTGGATTGATGGGAAATATACTTGTAAGAAGGGTTGTTGATATCTCACATGTGCAAGCAGCACATTGGAATGCGGATTCTTCCAAGTTTCTTTTAGCCACTACTAAGAAGGAGGAATAGGTTCTGTTTGAGTTGCAAAATAAATATTAAACAATTCTTGAGGCTTATAATAAGGAGGTGAAAAGGAGAATTGAGCTTGAAGACAAGCTGATGGGGAAGTCCACCAAGCCAAGAATAACATACCCCCATCCTCTAGTGGAACCTTTTAAATTCACCCCCCTTATAGAAATAATAGACACATCTAAAAGGCCCAAATATTACACAGTTGAGGATTTTGAAGAAGAGAAAAGCAAGCTATGGGCCTTACACATAGAGTTAAATATGCAATATGAGGATAATCTTAGAAAGGCTCTAATTTATTTAGTGGATAAAATTCAATGGCCATTATTCTATGATCAGTTGGCAAGAGTAATAAGTATATGGGAGGAACTGAAAACCCATGATGAAACCCTCAAGCATATTGTTAATAAGTGGAGAAAAAGGGAGAAAGAAATCACCCTTTTATGTTATTTAGTTATAAGGTCTTCCCATGACCATATTGGAAAAATGTATGATATTGCTAATGACTTGTTAGATTTTGATAATAGGAGAGTTGCTCTACAACTAAAAATTGTTTCTTATTTGAGCAAGTACAAGAATAAAAAATTTGATTTGTTTGCTTGTGCCTTGGATAGAAAAAGTAAATTGAAAAATAAAGATGCATGGAGTAAAGAATTGGATGACCTTTTTTGCATAAGGATAAATAAAGTCATAAACGAAAAGGGGCATGCCTGGTGGGCTACCATGATAGAGGAATTAGTTGAAGTCCAGTTATTTTTTGATTCTTTGAGACAAGAGTTAGTTAGTATTTAAAATGAGGCTAACTATATATTGAAGAAGCAAGATGATATTCGACATTTCAGCTGGCCTAATGATGCATAGTTTAACACCTGGTTAGTAGATATTCCTTCTGATGAGCAATTAGAAGAAGGTGGTTCAGAGGATAATGAGGAACAAAAGGGTGAGGTGCAGATCATTGACACATCAGCACTAGATCTGAAAAGAGAAGAAGGTGAAAAGGTAATATTTCTTGCTCAAGGTGAAAGCAATAAAAATCCACAGGAAAAAAGTTGATTTGGAAGCACCACAGGATAACCCTTTGCTAGCGAGTTTGGTAGCCACGTCTTCTAAATATCCCAAGTAATAAGGGACAAATTAGAAATTGATTATTTGTAGCAGTAAGAGAAATAGGCCCACCCAAAGATTTTTTGATGTGATTGGTATTCTATTGTGCTTGTTTTGTCTCTTCTATGGTGTTGTGTTTCTTGGACACTTGTAAAATCACAATTTGCCTTTTGCTTGTTGCGACTCATGTTATATAAATGAGTTTTCAAGGCATTGTGAGGGTTTGAAACTTGTAGAATTTTGGGGTTTCTCAAGAAAAGTACATTCAATCAGTGTAATAGTATGCAGATTTTTTGAGTTTGTTTCCAATTGTACTTTATGATAACATATTGAAATGACAACAAAAGTAATATGTTCTAGGCTTTCAAATGATTTCTATTGGTCATTGTATTAGTCATCTGAAAGGATAATACAAAGGGGTATTTACACTATATTTGTGTCATAAATTTCTGTCTCCTTTTTATGTGTTTGTCTACTTTGAAGTCATTTTAAATAAGGTTTAACTTGGCTGAATGTAATCTGGACGGGTTGTATGCTAATATCACTATTGCTTTTATTTCAAGGAATTATAGAAATGCTTCAATGAATCAGTAGGGTTTATGAGTTTATAGAAAGGATACTTCATAAGAATGGAAATGGGTGATTATAATTAATTAATTCATTTACAAGTTATTTGAATTAGATCTCCCACCAATAGTAAATTTTTTGCCCAATGGATAAGGCATTGGTAACATAAGTTAGAAGTGAACAAGGACGAATTCTACTGCTGCATATCAAAACAATTATAAAATTAAAATAATTTTTCATTCCATTTTGTTCAAAGTTATAAATGCTAGTCACTACTTGTATATATCTATTCTCTAAGTCTTAGGTAGCTGTTATTTCCAGGAATATTTTTGAATCCTAAGAGAATTATGACTAGATCTGCTAAGAAGGGATACATGCAAGTTTGAGGACATTAAAAGAAGTGAAGTAAATTTCTCATATTTTAGTGGGTAATAGATGAGAATCAGAATGAAACTACAAGAATCTCTACATAGAAGTTTGCATTAGAATCATCCCTAGGTATACCCACCTTGGTTTAGTAGAGCCAAAAGAGTAGGAAACCATTCTTTGGTTTTGTTGAGGTTGGATCATGGTGGTTTATTCATGTAATTGCTACTAGGAATTGGCTATTGCTTAGATTGTGTGAGTACTTTCACTATGATATTGAGCATTTTGTTGTTCAGTAGTTTGAAACACCAAAAAAATGGTGACTCTGCTAGGGAATTACACTTAGTGTTGTCATAAACAATGAATTATTAGAGATATATGTCCCCTTGGGTAGAGTTGTAGATTTTTATGCTGAAGTTTTTGATGGATTTGGAATTTGTATACATTTTGCGCAAGATTGTCACTAAAGGATTTATCATTTGTTCAATTTGTTTTCCCATTCTAATAGAGTGGGTGACAACTCAGAAGGTTTTAACCAGTGTCAAGATTAAGAAAATTGTTGTCCCAAATTATGGAGAATAAAAGAAATACACAAGCAAATGTGAGGAAAAACCTGGCAATCAAATTACAAACAGATCTCCCTCCTGGAGGAAGACGGTTTGGGCTGTGAAGGGAAACTAGATGTAGAAATGAAGTTATTCATAGGAGCAACTGGCAAGGAAAGATAATGCTCACCATTCTACTATTGAAAAGATACCTTTCTCTAGAGGTTCGAGATCTCATCCAGTTTTGTTTGATGATGATTTCTATAATACCCCTGAAATAATATGCCAAGAGTAGATTGTGCAACCAAATGTATTTAGTCTTGAGGATAGGAATAGTAACAATCTTTTCTAGCATAGTACAAACCCTTTCTTGTCAGAATATTCCCCTAAAAAGGTTGGACCTAGACACTTAGAACCAAAAAGTTTTAACGATGAGAAAACATCTAGGTATGAGTTCACTATCCTTGATCTTGATGAGAATGAAAATTTGAAAGCACAGCTTGCCGAGCAAGAAGCTATAAATAAGATATTTCAAAAGGAAAGGGAAGAAGTGATTATGAAGAACTATGAATAAAAAAAGGAACTACTAAGGTGAATTGCTGCTCTAAAGAAGAAAAATGAGATAGTAGCTAGTGCATCGTAGCCTAAGATTGTGGGACAAGTTGAACAACTTAGGAGGCAAGAGTAGAAGTTTCTAGAAATTTAGAAAATGGATCTAGAGGGACCTATGATATAGCAAGTTAAGAACTATACTACTCTAGAAGTTGATAACAATAGAGTAAAGAGTGTGGAACTTGTTGTACAGGCTAAAGACAAATGAAAACACAAGAAGATTGGTGTTAAGATCAATGAGCCAGTGAAGACAATTTAGATCCATGATTCTATGTCACTCTCTGATATTGAATTGGAAAAGAGAAGGAAAGAAAGGGATGCTTTAGCCAAGAGATTGGAGATTGCAGAAAATGAGGCTGCTATAGCTGAAATGAACAATAAGATTAAATTCCTGAAAAATACTAAGAAGTAGTCTACAGCTATGCCTAAAGATAATGATGGATCTAATGATGTAAATTAGAATACTATTAAGGTACTTCTTTCTTTCTTGTCTTCATCTTTATAGAAAGTAGATCTCAACAAATCTACGAGTGATGCTAGCACTAGTAACACTATGAATAATAATAAGAAAGATAGTGCTAATCAGCATAAGATTGATGTGCAAAGGAGACCTATCCATTTAGAAGGTTATAGGAAAATATGTTTTGATGAGATCCCTAGTTTTCCCAATCCTATACCACAATAAATGAGGAAAAGATTGCCTAAATTTGATGAAAATAATGCTATCTCTTGTGAGGACCATTTGAGGAGTTTTCTTGATATGATGAGTGATTATGAGGCTGAAGTTGAAGATGTCATTATGAAGTTGTTTGTTCAATCACTAATTGAAGATGCTAGAGAATGGTTCAAGAGACTCCCTAAAATGTCTATTGTTGATTAGAAAGATATTGAATATTGTTTCAAAGAGTAATATGGTGACAAGAAAAATTAGAGCTATATTTTGAGTGAATTCAATAATATTAAGAGGTTGCCCAATGAATCTATCACTGAATTTAACACTAGATTCCAGAAAAGGATGTACAAGCTAATTCAAGCCATGTGAATTGATGAAAAGGTATGTCTAATTACTTATATAAATGCTTTTGATGGTAAAATGGCATACCAACTTAGGGATGAGGAACTTAGGACTTTAAGAGATGCTTTTAGAATTGCTATTAATATAGAAAATAACTTAAGGATTTTAGGGAGGTTAGAAAGCAAAAGAGATGATCCTAGGTTATTTGGGAATAAGGGAAATAGAAGGGAAGAACATAAGCTACTAGAGGGAAAAAGCAAGAGCCTAGTGAAATGAATCAAATTCTAAATGCTATAAAAGGTTTGAATCTTCCTCAGGTAAAGAATGATAAGAACCCCACTAAAAATAGGGTCCCCTACCAATCAAATTTTAGTAGACAAAATAGATTGCAAAATTTCCCTTATAACACTACTTGGAAGGATGGTCAGCCTAATGTTCCTCCCCCCAAGAACACAAATAACAAGGTGACCCCTAATCCTTTATCCAAAAACTCTGTAAATTTGGTAGATGATCCTAAATTTACTATTGAACCTACATGGTTTTCTATTTGTCAACTACCTCATGCCCCTAAATATTATGCAATAGCTTTGTCATTTTTTGGAAATCAAATTGTAGTGGAAGAATGTCATGAGCATGAAGAAAACCATGATGATATAGGGTGTAATATGTTTGACTCACATTATGAATGTTTTGATTGTGAAGATTATGATAGAGATATAAATGAGCAAAGGCAATTTCAAAATAAGATGCAGCAACAAGTATTATCTGATGAGAGTGATGTTGAAGTCAATGTGTGCAACATGGTGAGTACTAAAGAGGAGGTAACATTAATGAAGCCTTCTAGGGAAGAAATTGATCAAATTACTGCTAACATGATAGCTCAAGTGCAGACTAGAAACATGACTCAAAAAGAGGATAATGGCAAGGTGTCTAGTGTGTTTATAAAAGTTGTCAATCTTAAAAAAGGGGAAGCCATCAAGCCTAAAGATATTCCCATTGTGAAGGTTAAAATTAATAGCAAGAAATGGGAACCAAGGAAAATGAACACTCCTAAGACTATTGAATTTCTAAATAATGCTCTTGAGAAGTTAGATGAGAAGGTACCAAAAGTGACCACTAAAAATGGCAAGAATCATCAAGAGGTTGTGAACATTTTGGATAAAAAAATTGAGAAAAATAGTATGATGATTGATGATTCCTTTGATTCTTTTATAGACATGATCAATGTATTATTACAAATCACTATCAAAGTCCCATTATCTGAATTGTTAAGAATCCCTGAACACCAAACTAAAGCCATGGCATGGTTGAAAGACACTAATATAAAAGTAAGACATGACTACAATCAAAATCATCATCCCAAAGAAAGAAATAAGGAAGAGATGAGAGACAAAGAAGATGAAATAGTTGTCTCTCAAATTCCTCAGCTGTTTTTGTATAGTTCTGTAAATGAATGTTTAGGAAATGTGGAACCATTTTTCCTAAGTATCTTAGTGAATGGTAAGATCCTGAAAAATTGCATGATTGATTTTGGTGCCTCTAATTTTGTGATGCCTTTTGAAATAATGAAAGAATTGGGTCTCAAGGTTGATACTACTTAGGGAAGATGTTGTGCTATGGATAAAAGAGAAGTGATAGTCATAGGCACTATAAACTCTTTGCCATATAGATTAACAGCCTGCCCTGACAAAGAACTTACTATGAGTGTATTGGTTGTTGACATTCCACCTCAGTATGGCATGTTATTATCAAGAAACTGGAGTGCTGCTATGGGTGGAAGTTTACAGTGTGATTTGTTATTTGCTACTTTCAATATTGAGGGGAATCTGATAAATGTCAATAGGGACCCTAAAAGTATATACATGATAGAGGAAGATGTAGAAGATAACATGAAAATTTTTGTGGACACAAATGTAAATGCATTCTGAGCTGAGGTCCTAACCTTGAGGAAAGATAAGAAAAAATCTCAGATAGAAATGAAAGTTGATACAAAGATAGATAAAGATGACTTATGGGCCATGTTCTTTGATGGTGCTTATTGCAAAGATGGAGTATGTGCAAGTATTTTATTAATTTCTCCTATTGGGGTAACTTACAAATTCTCTTTCACATTGAATTTCCCCTGTACTAATAACATAGCAGAATATGAGGCTTTGTTGTTAAGACTTAGACTAGCTCACAAGCATGGGATAAAGTGTTTAGATGTAATAGGGGACTCTCAGTTAATTGTATCCTAGGTGAGAAATGTTTATGTATCAAAGAATAAAAGGTTAAAACAATATAGAAATATAGTATGGGATATGATTGAGTGTTTTGATGCATTTGGGATAATTTGGAAGGATAGATCTAAAAATAAGATGGTGGATTTTATGGAAAATATAGCAATAAAGCCTGAAGACATTACATTTTCTAGTATATCTAAAGTGGAAATCCAAGCTAGACCCTCTGTTCCTGACAATGTCTAAAATTGGCAAGTATTTGAGGATGATAAAAATATTTTAAGGTTTTAGAATTGTGAGTATATGTTATTAGAACACGAAATTGATTGTGCAGCATATGTAGAAAACATAGATGGAAAAGATACTATTTTTGGACAAGAAGTTGTGTAATTGAAAACAAATAAAATACCAAAAGGTTTAGTTTTCCTAGAAACTATTTTTGACAATCATGATAGATCTCAAATGGATACTAGTGAATATAATGCTAAGGATTTGGAGAAGATAAATTTGGGAACTGAAAAAACCCCTAAGAAGGTATATATTGGTAAAAAATTGTCTCCTAAGATAAGACAAGGTTTGATAGGTCTGCTAAGGAAATATAGACACGTGTTTGCATGGTCTTATGATGATCTAAAGGCCTATAGGGAAGATCTCTTTTAACATGAAATCCCTTTGAAACTAGATGCTAAGCCTTTTAGAGAAAAACAAAGGCCAGTAAATCCAACCTTGGCTCCCAAAATGCAAGAAGAATTGATCAAGTTAAGAGATGTTGGGATTATAAAGCCTATTAGACATTCTTCTTGGGTATCTAATCTAGTACCAGTAAGAAAGAAAAATGGAGATATAAGATCATGTGTTGATTTCAAGAATCTCAACATATCTTCATTAAAAGATAATTATGGTTTACCCAATATGGAAGCCATGTTGCAAAGGGTCACTGGTTCAGAATTGATGTCCAGGATGGATGGGTTTTCAAGATATAATCAAGTGGTTGTCAAAGGATCAAAACAATTTAAGACTGCTTTCACCACTCCAGGGGGTACATATGTTTATGTTAGGATGCCTTTTGGGCTTACTAATTCTGGAGCTAGTTTCCAAAGAGCCATGGATGTGGCTTTTTCTGATATTATTGACAAATTTCTAGCTGTGTATCAGGATGACCTTATTGCTTACTCTAAGGATAAAAATGATCATTGCATGCCCTCAAAAAAAGTATTTATCAGAGCCTTTAAATATGGAATATCTTTGAATCCAAGGAAATGTAACTTTGGTTTCACTGAAGGAAAATTGTTAGGACATCTAGTTGGCAAGCATGGAGTAAGGATTGACCCTGAAAGGGTAGAAGCAATAGACAAGATTTAGAAGCCTAAAAGTGTTAAAATAATTCAATCATTTTTTGGGAAAATTAATTTTCTTAGAAGGTTTGTGACTAACTTTGCAAAGATTAGTAGGTCAATATCAAGAATGCTAAAGAAAGGATCTGAGATAAAGTGCCATGATGAACCTAGTATTGCATTTCAAAAAATTAAGCAAGCTATTAAAGATACCCCTATTCTCAGAGTTCCTGATTATGATAAGACAATGCACATATTCTCTTTTGCTTCATTTCACACTGTTGCTGTGGTATTGTTACAAAAAAATGAAGAATTTTATGAGAAACCAATTGCATTCTTTAGCAAGTCTTTGAAAGTAGTAGAGTTTAAGTATTGCATCAATGAAAAATAGGCATATGCACTGGTAAAAGGGGTGAAAGCTTTTAGGTGTTACTTAATGGGAGCTACAGTTATTGCTTTTGTCCCTACTACTACTATGAAAGATATATTCTCACAACAAGAGGTATCTTGTAGGAGGTGTAGGTGGATCAATACAATACAAGAATTCAATATTAACATCCAGATTATCAAATTGGTCAACAGACAAGGATTGGTCAAGTTGATGGTAGAAGAAAATCCAGAGGCAAAGCAAATTAATCAGTTGGATGATAATTGCAGAGAAGATCTCTGTGATATGGACACCTCTAATTGGTACAAGGATGTAATCTATTATTGGAAAACTATGAAGTCTCCATCAGAGTTAACTGATAATCAAAAGAGATCCCTTAAGTTGCATGCTATAAGGTATGTTATAGTCCGAGGACAGTTGTGGTGGAGAAGCATGGAAGGAGTCCTTTTAAAATGCATGGATAGAATTGAGTCTAGAAGGATTTTGAAAGATATGCATGAAGGTGTATGTGGTGGTCACTATATGGCTAAAACTACTACTCACAAGATTCTGAGGGTTGGGCTTTGGTGTCCAACACTTTTTAAAGATGCTCATAACTTTGTAAAATTATGTGATACTTGTCAAAAATTCAGTGGGAAGTTGAAATTTTATGGAAATCTACCCTTAAGACCTATTGAGGTGCAAGCACCTTTCCAACAATGGGGAATTGATTTTATAGGAAAAATCACAAATAAGTCTAGTGGAGGTCATTCTTGGATCTTGGTGGCTACTGATTATTTCATAAAGTGGGTCGAGGCAATCCCTACTAGGAATGCAACAAGCCAAGTGGTGATTAATTTCAACCTAAATAATATTATAAGTAGGTTTGGATGTCCTTAGAAGATTGTAACTAATAATGCCATGTGTTTCAGATTAAAGGAATATAAAGATTTTTGTAAAAAGTATGACATTATGAAATACACATCATCACCATAGCACCCTCAAGGTAACGGTCAGGCTAAATCTAGTAATAAGAGTATATTGAAAATCATCAAGAGGATTTTGGGGGAAAACAAAAGGGCCTGGGACACAAAGTTGCCATTAGCTCTATGGGCTAGTAGGGTTACTATGAAAATTGCCATTGGATGTGCCCCATTTGACTTGGTCTATGGTATACAAGCTAGACTTCCACAAAACAATCTCATAGAGATGTATAGATTTGTTCAATTGTATGAAGATGATATCATTGATTAGATGCAACTTAGAATGGATGATATATTGCAGCTAGAGGAAACAAGGAGAGAATCTATTGTTCAAAATGCCAAGTTACAGTCACAAATGAAACATTTGTATGAAAGAAAAGCTAGTAATAGAAAATTTGAAATAGGAGATATGGTACTAATGTGGAATGGCAGAATGGAAGATAAGGGAAAGCATGGTAAATTTGACCCAATCTGGCTTGGTACATATAACATTTGTGATAGAAATGGAGAAGATTCATATTTTTTGAAGGAATTGGCTGGAGGTATTCTTGAATTTCCAATTCATGGACAACTCTTGAAGAGGTACTTTTCTTGAAGTATCTATTTTCCATGAACAATAGTTTTAGGGTTTCTAGGTGTTTTTGTACATTATGTATATTTGTAAGTCCCTATGAATAGTCTCTCTATACAATTTGTTTTTTTATTTCTTATTTTTGTGTGTTGCTCTATTCTCTCTAAAAAAATTGTCATCCCTGTACCAAGTATGTGGTCCGCTCTCCCAAAGATTCTGAATTCTTGCATAGACTCAAGTAGTCTATCATCCCCAGACAGAGCCACTATTGTTCTAATTTTTTACATATTAATTTCTCTTAGAATCATGGTGAAAAAAATCAGATATGAGTCCTTTTGTTAAGGCCTAGGGTTTTAGGTTTTGGTTTGTGTATTTTTGATATCTTTTAAAATCTGTGCTAAACCCTAAGTCTTTCCTTTTAAATTTTATCCTGGTGTGACAGTTTTAAAAAGGGATAAGTGAATATTCTTCTCACCTACTTTGAGGTCTTTGTTGAGTCCTTTTGAAAAGGGTTTTATCCTACCATTGGATGTTTTTTGAATCTATGGTTGTCACATACTTGCTATGGAAAGTTGCTCAAATATTACACCTAGCGAGGTAGCGACCATTGGAGAACTAATGTGTGATACTAAAAAGTGAAGTCTGACTTTGAGAAATGTGTTAACATGAAAAAATGATGACCACATGCTATGTCCCAAGGTTTGTCAGTTTAAAGAAGAAATGCACATGAAAAAACTCGCAAGTGGTGTCACCAAAGTTCAAGTTTCTCCGAAAATTCGCTAAGTAGCTATCAAAAATCCATGCGACTTGCTAGTAGCAATGTAGTGAGTGCTTGGATTTTGAAGAAGGTAGTAACTAGTTTTAAAGGTTGATGTGATTGTGGAAATTCCCATGTAGACTTATAAATGTGCCTAACTACCTTTTCTAACACCAGTATTAATTGGTGAAGTTTCAATTAATATATCTTTTTTTTCTATCACCAGAATCAAAAATCTGTCAAAGGTCGCTATATCGCTAGCTGCGATAATACCAATTTTCTAGTAGCGACATAGTGAGTGCCAAAATTTTGCAAAAGATAACATTCTTTTGAAGAAAGACATGATTTTGAGAATCCCAAGGAAAATCTTGAGCAAACTTTTCTTTTATTTCTGAGCAAGTCATGTCACTCATAGTTTTATTTCCCAACATCAGTTTTGCTGGTTATCGGGAGGTTTCTATATCGCTAGCCGAATAGTTAGTAATCTTGCTAGTAGTGATGTAGTGACCTACCTAAAAATAATAAATGTGGCAAGGCCAAGGACATGGGATGTCACCAAAGGTTTAAAACAATATATATATGTGTGCTAGCATGTTAAGCCAGCTCAATGACAATAATATCTTGGACCTTTTCCCCAATTATAAAACTCGTGAAGAATTTTGATCATTAGATCAAACCAGGATCAATGACCATCACTATCTCACTATAGAAAGTTGCTTAGAGGATATGTATAGCAAGGTAGTGAATAAGGCCCACCCACTGTTGCAGTAATGTGTCATCCATAAGATCAAGTATGGATCAATGATGCTCGTTAACTCACTATGAAAAGATGTTCGTAGATTATGTATAGTGAGTTAGTCAATGAGGGACCCACCATTACTTTCTTAAAGGTTGTTTCAAATATCTTCCACATGATCAAAGAAATATTAGTGGTTGTTGCATACTCGCTATGAAAAGTTTCTCAAAAACTATGTACAGTGAGGTAGTGACTTGATGACACATGTCCCCAATCATCACTGGGCCCAGTTTGAAACACTAGCATTAGAGGAAGGGTACAGATGGAGGTACTTTATTGGTTTGATTGCCAACATGTTAAGAAGAAAAGCGAGTCAGCCTAGTTTTCATTCCTGGATCATAGGATTTTTCAACTATCAATGATGCAAATTTAAAAGGAAGTGTCATGCCACTCTATTTTTCTATTCTGCACATTTATGATGAATGAAATCTTCACATGTGGGAGAAACAGAGTATAATATAGGAGATTTCATTAGTTCCAATCCCACAAAAATAAAGAATTCACAGTTTCTAAGTGCAAAAGCCTATTGATCATATTTTTTTTAGCTTGGTACGAATGTGAACTAACTCCTTATCTATTCGAGAGAAATTGCAGAGGTTTAGAGAAGAACAAGTTTGGCAAACCAAGTACTCATATTTCAACCTCTGTAGCATTTTAGTTCCTATCATTACAATCAAGATGCCTCCTAAGAAAGTATTTTTTGGGCAAGTTAAATATATGGATAGGAATCTTCATGATGATTTGTTAGAATTACTCCCAGCATCCACCACTGAACCTGCACAAGTTAAAAAATTGATTTCCTTAAACCCTAGGCTCAGAATTGTTGATGGCTTATATGACAAGGGGAACTGGGTTAGGGATGAAAAAACTACTCAAACTAGTCTTGTCTTGTTTAAAAAGTGGTTTTCAGAAAGGAATCTGTTTACCCCGCATGCTAATGTCTAGAATTTTGATTTCGGAAAGCTAGTAGTTCCAAGTGTTTTCATGGATTATGATTTTATTGAAGCCATTTTCAAGAATTATGACCAAGCTATTAGGGTGGTGAGAAGAAATGATGGCTTGCCTCTGATTTCAATTAGTCTAGAAGAAATTAGAGAAGTTTTTCACCTAGAACCATTGTTCGATTACCATGTGCCAATCAATCTACCAAAATTAGAGAATGAATACAAAGTAAAGAAGGATGTAATTAGGGGAGGTGCATTGAGGGCACACATTGGCACAATAGGAACTTTGCCAATAATTATTGTAACCTCTAGAGAACCTTTTAAGAAAAGTCTTTTCACTTCCTGAGCTGTAGAGATATATAGGACCCTGTGCCATGTTTTTGGTGAACAAGAATAGGATTTAATGCCCATTAGCCTTATGTATATGATGGTTCAAATTGATTCTTTTAGTGTAGATGTTATCTTTGATTTTTCCTCCTTTGTGACTGAAGAAATTCATACTGATTTAGTTGGAATTGCAAAGGGGAAGGTAGAGAAAACTTTTGGACACTATTCTCTATTGATACACATGTTCTTGTTGAAAGGGGTGACTTATTTTGGTGAAGAGATGGATTTGAATAGGGAAGAAAATGGGGAAGCATTGCTAGTCCAGTTGTAGAGTGCAGATATGACCTGGGATGCAAACAATGCCAGTTTTGTTAGATTTGATAGATATTTTGCTTCTAAATTGAGATGTGTCATATTAAGAGACAATCTCAGAATCCCTAAGGTATTATTGGACCTCCTCAGACCTATGGACAAACCCCATAACTTGAAAGTTTCACACAAATAAGGAGATATCATTCCTTACCTTGTTTCTACATTTTCAAAGTCTATGGTTTTAAATGGAGTCCTCATGTCTTGCCTTACCAAGTACCTTTGAAGGTAGGAATGGCTGAGGTTTTATGGCAATTAGGAGTAGAAGAAATGTTTCTTGAAAAGGAAATTAGGGTCAATTTTCCCAACTTGCACAGTGGCCCATCAGTTTGTGATCACCAAAGGGGGTTGGATCTTTTTGCATAAAATTTTTGATCAGTATATCATGGCTATCTCCCATCCCCATTTTTGTGGTTCTGAGGGATTTTTTAATCAGACCTTGAGGCATGGCATTAAGTTGGGATAGGTCAAACATGATTCATATTATCCAGATGACATTATAAGGAATGAATTCTCATTACAAGAGAAGGAAACTAAAAAATAAAAATGGAGAGTTTACTCCCAGGTCCTAGAATTCATTCATTGTTTTGATAAAAAATATAATCCTTTGGATAATGCTAATATAGAGGCTAACAAAATAAATAAGCTCATGAGTAACTTCCCTAAAATAATGGAATTTATGAATAAGAAGAAATAATTTTTTATTGATTCTTATCCTGATAAGGCTAGAGAAGTCATGAGGAGGTTGGCTTTCACTCCTAATATAGGAGCTGGTCTAATAATTGTAGAAAAGAAGCCTAGTTATACTTTAATTCAAAATAAAAGGGTTCCTATAGATAAGGGAAGGCAAATAATGGGATCCACCAGCATAGCCCTAGAGGAGAGACTTGATGAGCCTAGTCCTAAGAGGTAGAAGGTAATGAAAGAGGAGACACCTCAAGTTGAGGAATATTCACCCACTCAATCCCCTTTAAGGATTAGAGAAGAACAACTCACTGGTGAGCAGATTGAACATATGAGATCACAATGAGGCATTTTTATTACTCAAGTAGAATTAGATGAGGGTAACCCTCAGAACCTCCCCTCCCAAGTTTGGAGCTAACAATAGCTGATTATAGAGGTAGGGAATTGGTCCCTATGTTAGAACAATCAAGTCATCAATTTTTGGTTGATGATAGTTTTGTGAAATCTAGAGCTTTTTAGTAGTTCACATGGAGGGAAAACATGAACATTTTTGTGGAAAAATGTAAAAGGTTGAAAACAGAGCATCCAAAAATGGATGAAGTTTCCATTTAGAACCAAACTAAAGAAGAAATGATGAAAAAATTACAGAATATAAGCCCTGAGGAGGGGAGGAAAATGATGAAGTCATCTAACATTTTATTGTTTCCCAATTGGTGTTGGATACAATTGTTAATTATGTATTATCTTTGATGTTACACAAATGTCATATCAGTCATTAGACAGAGTCTACCGAACTCAGATGGTCAGCAAAGCAATTTATAGTGTCTAGCGAATGTTCTTGAACATTACACAGTAAGTTAGCCCTTACCGAGCTCACTCGGGTGTCAAAGGATCTTGTAGCAAAAAGTTAATGTTAACTGAGCTCCCAAGGTTAACAAAGGAAAATTCAATGTTTACTGAGTTCAATGTCTACTGAGTTCACTCGGTCATCGAAGAGAAAGTTAGCTTTTACCAAGCTCACTTGGTAAGCGAAGGAAGGTTAGCTTTTACCAAGCTCACTCGGTAAGTGAAGGAAGGTCAGTGTTTACCGAGTTAACTCGATCTCCGAAGGAAGTTGCAAGGTTTGCAGTGTTTATCAAGCTTCACTTGGTTAACACTGGGGAAACCATTCTAGAGCAGTGGTCACCGAGCTAGGTCGGGCAAAATTTTTTTTTATTGTTCTAAAGAATTAAGTTTAATTATTTTGTGCAACCGACTGATTTAATGTTTTTTAGTTATTGTAACTTGTAATTGAGCTGACTTGATAATTTGTAAGGTATATATGAAAGGTCAAGATGTGAATTCATAAGATGTAAGAGTGCGGATGAATACGTGTGCAAATGTATGGATATGGAATGAGCAAATATTGAATATATGAGCGAATGTTGAAGAAGGATTAGATATTCTTATGGAGCTACAAAGTTGTATTCGATCAATGAGGATCTAGTGAAGCAGAACAGAGATCTGTATTCAGCAAAGATAAGCTGCATATATTTCAAATCACTTTATTGTTGCTTTCTAATCATTGTAACAGTGATTCAAAACCTCTTAACAGAGTTGGTTTGATAGCCATTTTGTAAATCCTCTAACAAGGTGACAATTCAGTTGAATTTTTTTAAAGACCTATGACAAGGCCACTTCTAACATGGTGATTAAGTCCTCTAACAGGGTCACACCTAACAGTGTGTTTTGTAACCTTTAACAGGGTTGGCTCCTAATAGGGCTCACTTTAGAAGAGTGAAAATTGGTAACTAGTTACTTGGTGGTTTTTCCCAAAATTGGGTTTCCACGTTAAATCTGGTGTCTCTTCTGTTCATGTTATTTCTTTATGAATTCATGTTAATCACTTTAAATGTTCAATAAGTTAACAAAACATCTATCAAGTTTTAGCATTCATTTGTGTGGTTATAGAGTATCACCAGAAACTATATTTTAAGACATCTTAGGATCTTTGGATTTATTTTTGTGGTAACTGATTCACCCAACCCCTCTTAGTTACTCCATCTTTATTTTCCAACAATTGGGATATTGCAGATGCATTGATTTTCAATTCTATTTCTAATAAATTGGAGTTGCAAGAACCAAGTTAAAGGGAATTCCAAGGCACTACATTCATTGAAGATCAAGCTACATTAGTCAGTTGGTCATTGAGAAGAGGATCTAGAGCCACATCATCACAACCAGATGAGTCTGGATTGATGGGAAATATACTTGTAAGAAGGGTTGTTGATACCTCACATGTGCAGGCAGCACATTGGAATGTGGATTCTTCCAAGTTTCTTTTAGCCACTGCTAAGAAGGAGGAATAGGTTTTGTTTGAGTTGCAAAATAAATATGAAACAATTCTTGAGGCTTATAATAAGGAGGTGAAAAGGAGAATTGAGCTTGAAGACAAGCTGATGGGGAAGTCCACTAAGCCAAGAATAACATACCCTTATCCTCTAGTGGAACCTTTTAAATCCACCCCCCATATAGAAATACCAGACATACCTCAAAGGCTCAAACATTACACAGTTGAGGATTTTGAAGAAGAGAAAAGCAAGCTATGGGCCTTACATGTAGAGTTAAATATGCAATATGAGGATAAGCTTAGAAAGGCTCTAATGTATTTAGTGGATAAAATTGAATGGCCATTATTCTATGATCAGTTGGCAAGAGTAATAAGTATATGGGAGGAACTAAAAACCCATGATGAAACCCTCAAGCCTATTGTTAATAAGTGGAGAAAAAGGGAGAAAGAAATCACCCTTTTATGTTATTCAGTTATAAGGTCTTCCCATGACCATATTGAAAAAATGTATGATATTGCTAATGACTTGTTAGATTTTGATAACAGGAGAGTTTCTCTACAAATGAAGATTGATTCTTATTTGAGCAAGTACAAGAATAAAAAAATTGATTTGTTTCCTTGTGCCTTGGATAGAAAAATTAAATTAAAAAATAAAGATGCATGGAGTAAAGAATTGGATGACCTTTTTTGCGTAAGGATAAATAATGTCATAAATGAAAAGGGGCATGCTTGGTGGGCTACCATGACAGAGGAATTAGTAAAAGTCTAATTATTTTTTGATTCTTTGAGACAAGAGTTAGTTAGTATTTAAAATGAGGCTAACTATATATTGAAGAAGCAAGATGATATCCTACATTTCAGTTGGCATAACGATGCACAATTTAACACTTGGTTAGTAGATATTCCTTTTGATGAGTAGTTAGAAGAAGGCGGTTCAGATGATGATGAGGAAAAAAAAGGGTGAGGTGCAAATCATTGACACATTAGCAACAAATCTGAAAAGACAGGAAGGTGAAAAGGTAATATTGCTCGCTCAAGTTGAAAGCAGTAAAAATCCACAGGAAAAAATTGATTTGGAAGCACCATAGGATAACCCTTCACTGGCTAGTTTGGTAGCCATGTATTCTGAAGATCCAAAGTAGTAGGGAACAAATTAGAAGTTGATGATTTCTAGTAGTAACAGAAATGGGCCTACCCAAAGATTTTTTGATGCACTTGGTGTTCTTTTGTACTTGTTTTTGTCTCTTCTATGGTGTTTTGTTTCTTGGACACTTGTAAAATCATAATTTGCCTTTCTCTTTTTGCAACTCATGTTATAAAAATGAGTTTTCAAGGCATTGTGAGGGTCCAAAACTTGTAGAATTTTGGTGTTTCTCAAGAAAAGTACATTCAATTGGTCCAATAGTATGTAGATATTTTGAGTTTGTTTCCAATTGTACTCTCTGATAACATATTGAAATCACAAAGAAAGCAATATGTTCTTGGCTTTCAATTGATTTCTATTGGTCATTGTATTAGTCATCTAAAAGGATAATACAAAGGGGTATTTACATTATATTTGTGTCATAAATTTTTGTCTCCTTTTTATGGGTTTGTCTTCTTTGAAGTGATTTTAAATAAGGTTTAACTTGGTTGAATGCAATTTGGACAGGTTGTATGCTGATATCATTGTTTCTTTTAATTCAAGGAATTATAGAAATGCTTCAATGAATCAGTAGGGTTTATGAGTTTATAGAAAGGATACTTCATAACAATAGAAATGGATGATTACAATTGATTAATTCATTTACAAGTTGTTTGAATTAGATCTTCTACCAACAGTAAATTTTCTGCCCAATGGATAAGGCACTGGTCACATAAGCTAGAAGTGAATGGGGATGAATTCTACTATTGCATATCAAAAAAATTATAAAATTAAAATAATTTTTTGTTCCATTTTGTTCAAAGTTATAAATGCTGGTCACTACTTGTTTATATCTATTCGTTGAGTCTTAGGTAGTTGCTATTTCCAGGAATATTTGTAAATCCTAGGAGAATTATGACTAGATTTTCTAGTAAGTGATACATACAAGTTTGAGAAAATTAAAGGAAGTGAAGTAAACTACTCATGTGTTAGTGGGTAATAGATGAGAATCATAATGAAACTAAAAGAATCTCTACACAGCAGTTTGCATTAGAATCATCCCTAGGTATACTTGCCTTGGTCTAGCAGAGCCAAAAGAGTAGGAAACCATCCTTTGGTTTTTTTGAAGTTGGGTCATGGTGGTTTATTCATGTAATTGCTACTAGGAATTGGCTATTCCCTAGATTGTGTGAGTACTTTCACTATGATATTGAGAATTTTTTTGTTTAGTAGTTTGAAACACCAACATGATGTGTTTTCCATTTCTTTGCTAAAGATTCATGTTTCCTAGTAGTTATCTTATTCATAACAACAATACTTGAGTTGGATGAAAATTGTGTGCTACAACCATAGTAAGTTTATCATCAATTAGTTTAGTTGGGTAATATTTTAAAAGTGCTATTGTAAAGTTTAGACTTAAGAATGATCAAATGTGTTTGTCCTCTTTTCTAAGTGTGTAAATCTCCAAGAGTAGTTTGATGATTTGCAAGTTTCTACAAACTGAAAGTCTAGTTCAGATTTGTCAAGTTACAAATTTTGTTTCAAAATCTTTCTCACAAGTATGAGTGCCGACTCTAAAATATCTCTGTACCAGTTCCTAATTTATTTCATATAAATATTTAAAAGACTTTCAATATTTTTTTGTGTAGATATGAAGCTTTTGATAGTAGTTCTTGGAAAAGAAAGTTAAAGTATTGTATGCATCTGCTATTTTAGGAAGTTGAAATGTTAAAGGATAAATCACACCAATAATTTCATTATCCTCATTTAAGGAGGTGGCAAGTCTACATGGTTTTTATGAATGGTGTGAAGAAGTTCATGATCACACCCATGCCAAATCAGCAGATCTACTTTCAACATCAACACTTAAAGCTATTTTAATTTTCATGATTTTTTATTTCCATGAAAATTAAGATAAGACTGATTGCCTATATTCAGTGATTTCAACACTAAGGAAAGAGGTAGAAGTCTTTTTTAAAAATGGATCTAGTTTTTACATCTGAAGTTTTTTTACCAAGTTATGCAAGTTTTTGTTAAGATGTTGTAAGGATAATAAAGGAGGCTTCATTTTTCTTTAGACCTAAGGAGGCTTCATGGCCTATTATTTTCCTTGATGTTTTCATTCCTAATTAGGTTTATTTGTCAACAAGATTGAGGTTAGAAAGGGTTATTCACATTGAAGAACCCTTGAAGAAAATTGAGAGTTATTTTATTGACAATAAATTCTATGTTGACTCTTCTAATGATAAATGTAAATATGTTGAAAGTCATGTTGAATATGATGAATCCATAGATAATGATAGTTTGTCTTCTAATTGTGAAGAAAATGAATCAAGTTTTAGTGAATTAGATGATTCTAGTCAACATGAGGAAGATAGATATATAATTGAAAATGAATCATGTGAGAGTATGTATGAGAGTGAAGGAAGCTGCAACAATAGTAGGGATAACTCTTCTTCTGATGAAAATGAGAATGGTGATATACCTAGTGTTGAGGTATTTTTTAGAGAAGAGGAAATATGTTGTGGTAAGGTTTCTGATTCTTTAGATTGTTCTATTGATGATATTTCTATTTTAAGTTTTTTAGATCATTGAAATTATGATCATAGAAAAGGAGAAAAAACTTGTGATGATGTCTTACTAAACAAAAATGAAATTTTAATACTATTGGCTCATGAATTTGAAAGGTATGCAAATATTTCTGAGGATGGCCATGTTTCTCTTAGTTATGTTTTTTCTCATGATGAAGCATTTTTCCCAAACTTCGATGGTGAAAGTAATACAAAATTAGGATATTTTTATTCAAGTTTTGGATGTGTAAATGATAGTAGTTCATATGCCAATATCCATGATGACTTATCTTGTGTGGAAAATACTACTAAAGGGGGGTTTAGTATTGATTCAAATTCTTCTCATACTGATGATTTTGCAATAAGTTTTTACTATTCATATGACAAGGAAGCTAGTACTAATTCCTATGATAGATGTGATATATTTGAGGTTCATACCAAAAGAGTGCTTGATGAGGACAATGCCAATAATCAACATATCATGTGCAAACACTTTCATAATAACTTTCCTAACTAATCTATGGCATAAATGTGAAGAAGTTTCAACATGCTATAAGTCTAGTTTGGTAACTGATAGTATTGATAAAGAAGAGAAATCAAAATTTCATACATCCTTCACACCCGATTACACAAGGTGAGTTGAAAATCCATGATGTATGCAAGTCCTTGAATCAAGTAGAATATGAAACCTTTGTGTTTTTGATTGATAGAATGCATAATTAATTTGATGAAAATTATTTTTAGTTTGAATTTGAAGTCCTAAAGCATGCTGATCCATCCTTTCATAGTGAGCATTGTGATGATTTTTATTCTATTTTTCTTATGCACTATGAAAGTGAAGAAATAGAATTTTTTTTACCAAATGATATGATATAAGATGTTGAAATAATTGGTGAAAATGATATGAATGATGTTTTCAACTTACCTCATGAGAGTAAAACTAAAAATCAAGTTTATGATAGAGGTAAAAAGTTTTGTAAAAATTTTGGTAGCCTAGGGCCATCATTTGTATAGTTTAGGAGTAGTTTTATTTCTTTCAAAAAAGATTTTTGAGATAAGTCTTGGAGTGGTCTACTTCTTTGAAAGATTTGAATCCTTTCCATGCCTGTAAGGGACATGCATCCCTAGAAAAAGCCACTATTGGCTTGTATTTTCACCATGATAAAAATGCTAAGGACCTATTGTTAAAATCCAATTTTAAAAATGTGCACTTAGGGTTCGATGTTTTCTATTGAAGAGTTTTCCTTAGAAAAAACCCTTATCACTTTTTAACCTAGGCCTTCTCTTTTTTGTCATTACCTTTTACCTAGCTGCATGAGTCCCCTTTTCCTTTTAAGTTACACTCTATTAGTTAAGTTTAATCACTTCAAGTTTTGACCCTGTATCTCATTATATTTAATTAATGATATTTTCCCCACTCATTCCTAAGTCTAAGTATTTTTTCCCCTTTTATGTTTTTAAAGACTAAAGATCTAATGGCCCACATTGTATCTCAACTTTTTTACATACTATCATGAACACCTAGGATGTGAACATGTGGAGTAAGGCGGGACCAATGCATAAAGTAAAGAAGGAAAGATCAATGGTTCACACACATTAGCTATTATGACCCAAGCTCATAGCAAAGAAGTGAGATCATGATGCATGTCATAAAGGGCCCCATGATTTTAAATAGGAGTGAAGGAGATCAACAACGTGCATTAAGTCATAATTTTGACATTTCTTATGACAATTGTGCATGATGATGACACATGGAGTTTGAAAGAGTGTAGTCTTTAGTGGGACATGAGCATTGTTGGCTAGGACCTAAGATATGATTGGACCATGTAGCTATTGACATATTTTGGTGACATGTCCCAATTACATGGAAAATTGCTAAGGATTATTAGATAGTCCGCATGCTCTCACAAAGGATCTTGAGTTCATAGTGAATAAATGAGATCATGCCACATGTTTCATCTCAAGTGAAAACCTTTCACATTTTTTTAAGAAAGGGATTGAGCATGAGTCTTAAATCAATAGACCTTGTTTACTCACATAATCCTTTTGAACCATTGATAATATTCTCTTTTGATATGAAGATCTATGACTCACGTTGTTTTTCTTAAATAATCTTATATTGAGATTCAGCGAGATGAAGACACACGGCATCCTTGGAGTAGCAATGTTGGTAGTGGGACTTGATGAATCAATGAGACCTAACTATTCATTAGTCCACAATTGCAAAGTGTTAGAAATGGACTATGAATGAGAGGATAGTGGAATATGACAAGAAAAATCTATGGTTTGTGCTCTGTCACAAGTTTGTGGGTTTTGTTTTGAGGCAGAGTGTAATGACTCCATGTGTCCCACTTAACAATGGAGGGTTTAAGTGATAGTTTAGGTATGAGGATTTTCTACAACTAGGATTTAAACTTAAATAAATTGTGGCTACCCACAAACTCATCGGAAGATTAGAGATCAAAAACTCCAAATGAATTTTAGACCAATTTTGGCAACAATCAACTAGTTTGAAACAAATGAGATGTTAACATGTGGTATGCACTTCGAGATGGTTGAGTTGAAAAATGATGAAAAGTGGCAAAAAATCATTTACTCACCAAGACTAGATGTTAGAAAATGTGATAAAGCAAGGTGGTTCCACATGACAATGGGGCCCTGTGAGATGATAAAGATGGAGGTAGTGAAAGGGATCAGGTGAGAAAATAAGAAGATGCCACATGGCAAGCCAGTCAAACCCAAGTTTGACCTGATTTCAAATGAGTGGAAAATTTTAGAATTCCAAAAAAATATTTTTCTATTATTTTCCTTCATTTTGAATGTACATGCCTTTTAAATAAATCTAGGTTTATATTGTAAATTTCAAACTTTATAAAAGGATAATTTTTTTAATGTGAGGGCATGTTAATCTTTTTCAACTTGAATATTCAAACGGATGCTAGAGGCTTGATTTTCTACCCACATATATAAGTGTAATATATCATTGGAAAGGGGGGAGAATGAGGAAGCCATTTTTGCAATCAGAACATCTATGTGTATAACTAGGCATACAATATTAACAAATTTTTAAAACAAGGGGGCATTCTTAATAGGAATTTTGTTTTTACCTTAGAGCATCAGATTCAATTTTTGAGAAAAAGGTGGAGTGGGTATTGGCCAAACTTAGAGAGGATCCAATTCTTGATGTTATTTTGCCTCCAAATTAGTTTGGTGCAGCTTTTAGTAGAATCTTGGTAGCAAGTCAGTTTTTTTTTTGTTAAAAATGGTATTCTCATCTTTGAGAGAGATATTTTTAGAGTTGCTTAAGTACAATGATGAGATTTGATCTAGTTTTTAGTTATAGAGAGAAGAGAAAGACTTGGATTCAATAGATGGAAGATATTCAAGTGGATAAATGGCATCATCAGATTAGTTTTAGGATTCCTTCCTTCTACTATATCTTTTTCTTCTTCTCTCATTATGACGGGGTTCTAGACTTTTGGACAAGTTTCTATAGCTATGATACCACTAGGGTTGGATGTTGTTAGTTACAAACTATTGAGAAGAGCTCTAGCTATGATTCCACCATTCTCCTCAACATTTTCCTATATGAATAGTAATGATGAAATATAGAATAAAGTTCCAATTTATTGTGTTTTTTATGAGTCTTTCATGCATCTTGAATGTGCTTGTTTCAAAGAAATGAATACAAAGAAGAAAAAATTATTTAGTTTCATGGTGAGTCTTATCTCTTGCCTCTACTATTTGCAATCTTTTGTGATCTATAGAAAAAGAACATAACTCCAATTTCATCTCATTTTGAGTTGTATATCTTGATGTGTTTATTTTGGTTCAAGGAATCAAGTAAATGCTTGATATATTTTTATAGGGTTGCCAATTTTATGAGAAGGATGTTTCATAAGTATGAGGTTTAGATTGAACATAGATGTTAGATTCACAAAGTGATAAGATAGATCTGATATCTTGATGAATGTGATAGATCATTGATATCTTGGATTTATTTTGTGATTTATAGAATACCCAATGGATAGGGTACTAATAAACTACATTATCAATTTAGTTTTTTGTTGCATATGTGGAGTTTTTCTGATTTGAAATCAAATGTCAATTAGCCATTTTCCCTTTCTATTGAGGAGCTAAAAGGATACCCTCACTTATCTTGTGGATTTCATATATTTTGTAAATTGCTATTGTATACCTTTGTCATTATGTAAGTATAGGAGAAATAAGGGTTTAATCTTCTTTGTATAGATTCAGATGTATGCTTTGAACTAGTACCATATGAACAAATTTAAAGGTCTACCCACCTAGGTTTTGTAGAGCTTGAAGTAGAAGAAGGAGTTCAACCTTATAGTTGGCCTAGGTTCTTGACAAATTATGTCCATCATAGGAGATAGTTTCCCTTAGATGCAATATTGTCATGGCTACTTGGCATTCAAAATCACTATTAAATTAGAAACCAACACATCTCTTGTGTATGAGCACTTTCTTTTAATTCAACAAATGTCAACCTGTATAAAATAGTAATTAATTACTTAGGAAGCCCAAAAAAGAAATAGATAAATGAAAAATGGATAGTTTTAGAATGTCAAACATTACCATTTTCTCTAGTATTAGCTTTATAGATATGGTTTGCATGCAAGATTGAGTGGAAACGTACTTCTTCTTTCTTTCTAATAATACTGTACATTTTTTTTTGGATCTTACAAAAGTGGTCAAAAGAGAAGGAAGTCTACATATAAGGCCTTGAATGGATTTGACTCTAGAGATTACCATGAAGGTGAGGCCTTGCCTTTTAGTTCTACCTATATCAATTATTTCCTTACCTAGGGTAAGACCTTGTGATTTTTGTATAATGAGAGCCCAAGCTTTGGTGAGGGGTATTTTTGTATGATTGCCTTGGGAAATAGGTTGTATTGGAATGGTTTTTGGGTTTTTAAGATCCCAAGGTGGACCTATATAGCTATTTAACTCTACAATAACATATGATGGAAATAAAGAAGGTTTAGAGCCTACTTGATACACTATATTTTTACCTCTCCAAGAGATCCATTAACAAGGCCAACAATGATCTAAAGGATTTTTTGTAAGCATAACATGTTGAAGTTTACATAATAAAACTTCTTTAGGTAGTTGGTCATCATCAACATATTCCTCAAGTCTATGATGTGAATTTATCATAGTGTAAAGTGTAATAGGGATTTAGTTTTTTTAGCATTTTGTTTATTTTGGAGTGAAACTTGTTCATTGGTAGAAAACAAATGTGTTGCCTAGTCAAACTCAACTTTTTCATTTGGAGTGAGGTTTTTATTTGTGTGAGTGATGAACAACTCCCAATCATGTAGTATTGGTTCTGCATTGAACATATTTTGTAGTTCTTTGCGAAATTATATTTGAAGTAGATCATTACCTTCCTACCTAAATATTGTTTCCAATGTTACAACTATATTAAAATTGTGTCACTATTTTTTTTGCATAAGTGTGAGATAAATACATGTAGGTTTATGCATAATAGGAGGAAGTTAGGTTAGGTCTCCTATTAGAATCGTCGACATGCCATCAAAGAAAAGGTGTTATTTTGTGGTATAGATTCACATAACCTAGAATCAATTTTTAGTAGTATTTTGGGACCTATGAAGCTCATCTCATCTATTAAAATGTATTGGATATTTTCATATCTTCTTGGTATTTTGTCAATGCTTGTCCCTATAGTGATTTAATTCCTTGAATTGGATGTTTGAGGGAAACATGTATGGTTGATGCATGTATATTAAAAGTTGTAATGCCTATTGTTGTAGGAACAAGGAGTGGGTTTATTGTGGTTAGAATTGAATTGTGTAGTGCATTTATTATGCAGCTATTAAGGTATGATTTATTAGTTACAACAATTCCTTGTGTGACCATGTATAAAGGTTAAATGGAAAAATTAGATGCAAAGTGGTTTGTAATGATAGAAAATAAATTTTTTTGATGATGTGATAAATTATAGTTGTTGGTAGAGATAGAGGTAGAAGATTCAAGAACTGATCCAACCATCTTCTTTCTATGTGTAAATCAAATAGAATGGTCATCCAAATTTAGAGGAAAATTTTGGTCTTCCCTTGGATGTTTGTTGTCAAAGTCACATTTTCCCAACATGTCAAAATCATTTACGTTAGAAATATTGGCAAGGCCCAATTGGGACAAGAATTTCCACTCATTCATTTGCAATGAATAATGTATATCCATATCACCATATGATTCATTATCCTCTTCTAGGACATCTTCAACCTAATTGCTATGGTCCACATGCCAAACATTATACATTTTTGTATTTAATTGATTCCAATGTCTAATAATGTCATATTTTTATAAACCTATATGTGGAAATCTCACAAAAGTGTTTGTGCAAGAGCAATTTTCTCCAACAAAATGTATCAAAATGTTCAGAGTCTTCTTTTGGAACTGCATTTCTTTTGGAAATACTTTTAGTATTGTTGTTTCCTTTCTTATTCTCCATTCGTTTTGTTTGAGAGATGTAACATATTGATTCAATTAGTGTAAGTAGTTCAAGGTAAGTTAGATATTCCATGTAGGCTTATATGTAGCTAGATTATATTTTGTGACCATCAATTGTTTGTTTAAGGTAGTGCAACACTTTTCTCCACACATTCAAAGACATAAACTATGGATTACAATTCACAAGAGGAAATTTTTGAAGCATGTGAAATGTTTCTTGTGCACTAATGTCTTTTTCAAAAACCATTTTGGCCATAAAATTTTGGTATTCTTTGATAATGCTATCATCTAGATTTGAATCTGAACAAATTCTAGCCAACATTTGATAACAGTTTTTAGATTTTATTTTTCTAGCTTTGGATACATACTTAATAATGTATTTGAGAACTAATGCTCAAGACGTAATAGGTTGACACTCTATATTTTATCTCCATATTGATAGCATATGTGGGTTATGAATGTTGAACCTCTCATCATTTCTAGCTAGTTCAAAACATACATGTCTTCATTAATTAAGGTGAAATGATGATTTTTCAAATTATTTCCAAGGAGCTTTATACCTGCATCACATTTTGTTACCTTTCTTACATAGGCAAGTCCTCTCAGTACATTGAGTGTACCTTTAAACATTATTAATTAACTCTTTGTAATCAAAAAAATGATCAACATAAGTTATTTGAGTTGTATTTAGATGGCATGATTCTTCAGTTGGAGATCTATGTTGCATGTTCTCTATTTTAGATTTTGTTTAAGGGTTCATAGTAGTGACATATTTTTTGAAGAATATTTTGGCTTGTTCTACTGCATCAGGGTCATCCCAATGAATTTTATCCATATTCGGAGAATTTTTAACCCAAATGACACCATTTACTAAGCTAGGAACTATAATAAGTTTAGTTTTATTTAGTACCTATAGTTTAAATCAAAACATTTACATGAGGAAAAGGAATAGAGGTAAGAAGGCATACTAGGAATATGGAATCCAGAATTAATGTCTTGAACTACATGCTTTGTAATGGCAAACATGTTCCTGGAAGAGGAGTAATGTTTTCCATAAATGGTTAGTGTGGCTGAAAAAAACATCATTGGTTTAAAAAACAAGGTTTCAGCTTATTATTGATGTTAGCATAAAGAACTACCAAGGAACATAATATCCAATTGTCTATTAAAGAGATAGTTTTAATTGTATCTATTAGTTCACTAGTTTCAAACCAAAACATAAATAGGAGAGAGATATATAAAGATATGAGGGCATACAAATAAACTAAAAACCCAAATTGCTTTGGTGAAGAACATGTTTGTTGATTAAAGTGTGGGAATGTATTTAAAAGAGTGCTCAAAATTGTAGTATAACACATTATATGAACAACTTAAATATCAAGCATAGGCTGAAATAGGATAGGATGAACATGTATATTTTCAGTGTTAAGAAAGAATATGTGCAATGCCTAAAAAAGCTAAAATAATTGTTACGACACCATTAGATTTTAAAGTTAAAGTAAAATTTGATATTTTTTAAAAAAATGATAGTGACAGACATAAACATATAAGAAAAAGTGTGCAAAGATGTATAAAGATGTGTTATATATAATTTTTGATATAACATTATGCTATGACAAAAAGCCATTGTAGTTAAATGTATGTGAGCTAGCTTTTAGACATTATAACTCACTTTATATGGTTAAAAAAATGTGACATCTATTTGAGAAATCTAAAATATGAAAGGGTAAAGGAAGAAGAAAAGTGAATAAGTGTTGGAGATATATGTAAGGCATACTTGTATTCAAAATAGAACTAAGTTTTTAAAACTTAAACTTCAATCAACATTTGATATAATAGAGGAGGAACATAAGGTTGATTCATTCATTATAGTAATAGGAAAAGTTTCAAAAACCCCCTAGTTTTTAAAGAGTTATATAATAGGATCCACTAATGATGTAGGGGCATCCGACAATTGGAAAATTTCAAAGCTTCTAGATTATAAATGATTATTACTCATTGTGTATGGCTTAAGCAAGCCATTTTTGTCTCTTAAATGATGTGATAAGGTTAGTGTTATTATTTTATTTTATGTGTTTCAAACTACTTCTACTTGATCATTGAGAACCATTAGAAGCATTCCTAGGTTAGTGAGTCAGTTATGGGGAGTTAAGATATAGTGGTTATAATAATTAGTTGTCGGGTTTTTGCAAATTTTTATATATGGCATATTTTGTAACTAGATGGGAGGGGGAGATGGAGTCTCGATGAATGAGACCAAATGATGTAAAGAGGAATTGAGAAATGAAGAAGAGGGATTAAATTCTATATTCATATGTTCTATTCTTCATTTCTGCATTCGTGATTTTCTATTTTCATTAATTCTTGAATGAAGAAGATTAATGTTTCTTGAATCGGGTTTTGGAAGAATGTTTAATGTTCATGGAATCAAGTTGATTATTCAAAGAATTTGTCTGGATTGAAAGTCTTAGATTGATGGTTTGAAAAAGAGAATAATATACAAGACATAGTTATCTTTGATGTAGATTTTAAAAGAGAATAAATAGTTTTCGATGTGGTTGTTGCTTGAAATAAGATAGGAGATACCGTATTTATAAGTTTGATTGAGCTTAATTCACCTTATTGTTGTGTGCTTTGCATCAGATTGGTATCAGAGCACAATAAATGATCTAGTTTAGGGAGAAGATTTGAGATTTTGAAGACCAAGAGTCCTTTGTTGATGCTTGGAGTTGAATCATCCTCTAGGAGTGTTCCAAAGTGGTGATTGCAAGTTGGATAGATCTTGGATTGAAGGTGGTTTCTAAGGTTGTTGTTTGAAGAAGGTTGATAGCAGGTCATCATGGTAGGGAATTAAGATGAAAAGTACATTTAGAGGTCATCCATATTTAGGACATAATGCAAATGCAAGGGTAAGATATGCAAAGTTGTTGTTTCTAGTGGTACTCTCACTAATCTTGTTTTAGATGAAATGATTTCTAAGTTTAATATTGAAAAGATAGTACATGGTACACCTTATAGAGTGTATGGAATGAATGATGATCAATGGGTTGATGTCAAGGAACAAGCATATATTTATTTCAATATTGGTTCATATGTTGATACTATCCTATGTGATGTTATGCCTTTGGGTGATTGTCATGTAATTTTGGGTAGAGTGTGGCAAAGGGATGTTAGATCCTTGTATGATGGCAACAAGAATACTTATGTTATTAACAAGAATGGAAAATAGTTTGTTATGAGTTCATTGCAGAATGATAAGGTTACATGGGGAATTTCAAGGTCATGGTTGATGGGAAGAAGAGAGTTCCTAAGGTGTAAGGAACATGAAGGCAAAGAGAAAATATTGAAGAGGAGTGATGGTGCTTTGGAGCAAGTAGCCATCAAGGATGAAATCAAGGTTTGTGGTCCATCTAAGGGACAAGAGGAAAGGTTGCAGCAGATCCATTGCAAGGACATGAATGAATCTCATGGTAGAGAGGTTTAAATATGCAAAATAGAGGTAAAGAATGAATTTGTTGATAAAGACAAAGAAGGAGAAGAAAAGTTTGATAAAGAAGAGATGATATTGGTAGGTACTATTCTATGTCCATTGAAGATTGGGCAAATTTTTTTCACAAGGATAGCCATGAAGGAGAATGAGAAGATAGACACCAAGAGGAAGGTAAAAGAACAAGGAAAATGGCTAAATGATGATGATAAGCTTCTGACAGGGGTAGAGGTGTGTAAACATGGTGAAACTGAAGATAAAGACAACATAAGGATGATGTGTCATGTAAAGACCAGTTCAAGCATGTGTATAGGGGCAGTCTATACTAGTTTGAAGATATTACTATGTTTTTTGGTACTAAGTTTTTTTGTGTTGCTGGTATATCCTACTGTGGTGCAGATTTCTAGCATGGTGGAGTTGACAAGGTTGTCTCAAAGCCCAATAATGGCAGGGCTATGTTATGGCCTTTCCTTTCTAATGTTTTGGTCTTTAGATTTTAAGCACAAGAAGAAGAGAAGAAGGTGTAGGCAAAAGGTACAGGGTCTACACTTCCAAAAGGTGTATGAAAACAGGTGCGAACAGCATGAATTAAGCATGGAAAAGCACAAAATAGAAGAAAGTACAGTTGCAAAGCATCCAAGAAGACAAGATGCAAGGTACAACTGGCAAGTTTGTTTTTCAGAGTATTCCAAGAGGACTTGGAATAGTTTCAAAGTCGGGGAGTATGATGCAGGGGCATTCAACAATTGGAAAATTTCGAAGCTTCTAGATTATAAATGATTATTACTTATTATGTATGGCTTAAGTAAGTCATTTTTGTGTCTTAAATGATGTGATAAGGTTAGTGTTATTATTTTATTTTATGTGTTTCAAACTACTTCTAATTGATCATTGAGAACTGTTAGAAGCATTCCTAGGTTAGTGAGTCAGTTATGGGGAGTTAAGATATAGTGGTTATAATAATTAGTTGTCAGGTTTTTGCAAACTTTTATATATGGCATATTTTGTAACTGGATGGGAGGGGGAGATGGAGTCTTGATGAATGAGACCAAATGATGTAAAGAGGAATTGAGAAATGAAGAAGAGGAATTAAATTCTATATTCATATGTTCTATTCTTCATTTCTGCATTCATGATTTTCTATTTTCATTAATTCTTGAATGAAGAAGATTAATGTTTCTTGAATCAAGTTTTGGAAGACTGTTTAATGTTCATGGAATCGAGTTGATTATTCAAAGAATCTATTTGGATTGAAAATCTTAGATCGATGGTTTAAAAAAGAGAATAATATGCAAGATAGAGTTATCTTTGATGCAGATTTTAAAAGAGAATAAATAGTTGCCGATGTGGTTGTTGCTTGAAATAAGATAGGAAATACCATATTGATAAGTTTGATTGGGCTCAATTCACCTTACTATTGTGCGCTCTACATCAACTAATAAACACAATTAGAGGACAACATAAGTGAAGTATGTTCTATGGATGATTATGATAGTCTTGAAATGTACGATGAATAATGGGTGCAATTCCTTGTCTTTAATATTTATCAATATGAATCTCCCTTAGATAAGTGCAATAACTATAATAGTTGAGTTTTGCATATTGATTTTGTGCAAAAATTCCTCATCTTTGATGATCTCAAAATCTCTAACATCACATTTACATATACTTTTCACTTTCGTTTGTGCATATAGTTTAGTACAATTTAGAGAAGCACAATTTGCAAGATTTTGGATTTTCATTTGAGGATACCCATTCCAATTGATAGACACATTAGACCTCATAGATGGTTGTGGAATATTCACCTCATATGCACTTTTGGAGATATCTATTATGTTAAAAGGTTGTGGGGGATTAGCCATGACCTAGAAAACCAAAACAAATATTAAATCTAAACAAGAGAACCAATAAAAACATTCATAGTATTAAATGATTGTTATTTTTATCTATAACTTATAACGAGTTGGATATGTTAATTCAAAAAGATATATCATTATATAGTTTGAAATAAAAAAAATTACTAAAGAAATCTTATATTATAAGGTCATCTAATAATAATTAAAATATGATACTCTAAAATAGATAATAAAAATAAAGAACACTACTGACATAATAAATCTAAAATAAGTTTAATTTAAATTAATCATAGTGCATTAAAAATTAAACTTACCTATAAATAAGTTTAAATTTAATCACAATAAATAAAAATAGTAAATAGAAAATGAAATTTATCTATAAAAGTAGTAAATAAAAAATTGAACTTATGTATAAAAGCATTGTAATGTTCCAAAGAATCACAACTATTAGGAAACATAGATTTGCATCACAATAAGCTAATGTAAGGAAACTTAGGTGCAAAAACAACTTCTTACACTAATCCCTTAAGGAAATTATTTTGCAAATTCTTTCAAATCTTAAAAATTTCAGATTTGATATTATGTAAACAATAATATTATAGTCAACCATGAATATAGAAAATAGATAGAGAAATAATAACACATAAGCACAAAGATATGCCAGTGGGGAAAAACCTTTCGATAAAACAACCCAAACCCTCCAAAACCTACACAATGTGTTATCTTCAACTCAAAGGTTACAACACACTTTTAGTGAAAGCCCTTTCAGGACACAGAAGACTTATCCAGTAGTTACCAAGAATACACTATTCACACTTTTTTATCTACAACCCTAAAAGCCCTTATATAATGCGCTTTCCATTTTTTAGGGTAACTTCCAAAAATAGCTCTTACATGTCATAGGAATCTATCATAACCATTTTAGTCATGATTTGCTTACACATAATTAGATCTTCCAAAGATAGCTCTTACATGTCATATGAGTCCATCATAACCATTTGAGTCATGATTTCCTTACACACAATTAAATCTTCCAAAGATAGCTCTTATGCATCATTGGAATCCATCATGATTTCCTTACACACAATTCAAGATTATAACACATGCAAGTGGATTAACACATCAACATGACAACTAGACATGTACACTCACACTTAATTACATTATTTGCAAAAAATACATTTACAAAAAAAATAATAAGAATAGGAATTATCCAAAGTTGAAAAAACTTATTCCTAGAATTCTCCCACTTTTCAAACACCTTGCAAGAGAAATAGGAACATAATAGGAACTAACCACTATTTGAAAAAAGGCCTATAGAATTTTAAGACCATTTGAACTTCTTTATGCCCACTAGTTTTATCAATGCATCTGCAATATTCATTTTAGTATCTACCTTCCACCATATCTCTCACAAAGTGAAACTGCACATCAATGTGCTTTATTCTGGCATGGGAAGTTGGATTCTTTGCAAGGAAAGTATCACTCTAACTATTGCAATAAATAGTAACCTATCGTGCATCAACACCAATATTAAAACACAATCTCCTAAGCCAAATGGCTTCCTTACAAGCATGAATATTAGCCATGTACTCAGCTTATATAGTGGACAAAGCAACCATAGGTTGTCACTTACTCATCCAAGTGATGGTACCACCAAACATAGTGAACACATAAGCATTGCTAGATCTCCTACTATCAATATCACCTACCCAATCTGAATCCACAAACCCAGGATTACAAAATGAATACAAAGCTCTAGAAGAGTTACTGATGCAGGAGCATCCAGAGGTATAAGGGCAATCTTGTGCCACCAAAAAAAAATGTACTTAGACTTAGTTTCTGTTTCATGTCTTTACATTTTTGGATACCCATTTGGCTCAAATAAAGGTTCCAACTCTCATAGTTCAACTATCAGTGCATTTGAGAATCCTAAAAAAAATAGGAGCATGCAATTTGGCCATCATTTTGGTGACCTAGAAGGTGTGACTTGGCTAGATGAATGTAATTGAGATTTAGAGCATTCCAGAAAAAGAATCAGGTCAAAAGGCCCCATAGTTTGAAAGTTATTGCAATTTTTTGGGTTTTGGAGACCTCCTAAGAATGTCTCAAAGTCAGGTTTGGGGCATTAAATGACCTTGAAAAGGGTCAAAAAATGGGGGACGAGCAAAGCTGGTCCATAGGGCTATAGAGCACTTTGAGAGATTTTCGAAAATGTAAACGGTTCGTCAATCAGAGCTATAGTTCAAAAGTTATGCCTCCCGGAAGTTCGGCTACCATTTTTGGATTCTTCTAGATTTGCACCGACTTCTAACGCGGCTTCTGGAACCTTCTATTTTGTCGGTGGATGCCTACTAGCACTTTCTAGAATGCTCCTAGTCCTTAACCCTCCGGGGTCTATTTAAGGAGATTTTTGGCATTGTAAAAGGCAGTTCGAATTGGAGCTTGAGAGGAGGTGCTAAAAGGAGAAATATTCTCCAGATTTGTGCTATTGTAAGCCCGTAGGGCATGTTTTGAAGTTTATTTTCTCTGCACTGTTTGTACTAACTTATTTTCTCAATTAATATAATTCCCCTTTTCTATTGTGTCCATTCTGTTCTTGGGTCATGTCCCCATCAAGTGGTATCAGAGTAGGTTTTCCTGAGTGTGTAGACAGAGCGCCGACTGTGAGGCAGTTTGCACCAAGACTGTGTGGTTGTGGGTTCGAGTTAGAAGATGCATTCATGAAGAGAATGTGGCAGAAGGGCCAGAGCTATTGATCCTAAGGAGGTTAGAGCCCCCCAGAGACAGGTACAAGCATTGCAAGAGGAGCTTCGTAGAGGAGAAAATATTGCCGCAAATGACAATAGTGAGGATGACAATGAAGAGGAAGTAATGGAAGTTGATGGGGAAGTTCTGAATCCTATAGAGGAAAGGCTTTTTAGGGCCATTACTAGGTTTGGGAAAAGACCTACAATTGAAGTGGGTATATTTTCGGGAAATTTGAAACCAGATGAGTTGATCGATTGGATCAATGAACTGGAAGAATACTTTGAGTATGAGGATATAAGGGACCCAGATAGGGTTAAGTTTGCAAAGGCCAAACTAAAAGGCCATGCCAAAATCTAGTGGCAAGAGGTTCAACTGGAAAGACTTAGAAGAGGAAAGGAGAAGATCACAAGATGGGATCGCATGGTGGAAAAATTGAAGAAGCAGTTCATTCCTGTGGACTACGAGCTTGATCTATTTAAGAAGATGCATGGGTCAAAGCAAGCAAGAAGATCAGTCCAAGAATATACAGAGGAGTTTTACCGACTCTTGATTAGAGCAGGGCATGTAGAAGAAAATAAGGAGAAGGTTGCTCATTATATCAGTGGGTTATGACCTAGCATCCAGGAGGAATTAAGTCTGGTAAGAATGACCAGCGTTGAAGAAGCATACCAGTTTACCCTACGAGTTGAAGAGAAGCTGAGTAAAAGGTTTGAAGGAAGACAAAGAGGGCGCGGTCAAGGAGGAAGGGGAAGCGGTAGATCATCTGGAGGCCGCAATGAAACTCAAAAGAAAAATGAAGATGAGGGTACTAGCAGGAACTAGAGGAATGAGGGTTTCAACCAATCCTGTGATCAAGACTTTGGAAATCAAAGAGGAAGAGGTAGAGGACATGGACAAGGAAGAGGAGGCTTCTGTGGTACCTGTTTCCATTGCAATGAAGAAGGTCATCGTGCCTTTGAATGCCCTCAACGACAAGGAAGGACAGATAGGAGAGCTGAGGGCCAAGTTAGGGTTGCTCATGTGGATGAGGATGCACAATCATCACATTCAGAGGATGCAGAAAGAGGAGAGACCTTGGTAAATGAAAGAGTCCTACTAAGTGGTGAGAATGAACCAAGACAACGGAGGAGTTTGTTCCATACCAGATGCAAGTGTGAGGATAAATGTTGTGATGTGATCATTGATGGTGGTAGCACTGATAACTTGGTATCAGAAGAGATGGTCTCTAAGCTGAAGCTCAAGAGGGAGAAACATCCCCAGCCCTATCGGATTTCTTGGGTAAAAGATGATCATAAGGTCCTGGTAAGTGAACAATGTTTAGTAAAATTCAAAATTAGGAGTTACCATGATGAAGTTCTCTGTGATGTTATTTCGATGGATGTTTGCCATCTATTGTTGGTTAGACCATGGCAGTTTGATAGACATGCAATACATGATGGAAATGCAAACACATACTCTCTGACAAAGGATGGAGTTCGCCACAAATTGAAGCCCATGAAAAAGGAAGGTGAAAAGGTATGTAGCAGTGCTAGGATTTGTCTTGTTGATGGAAGGAAGTTTTTAGATGCCATGAAACATCAGCGTATGTGCTATGCTTTGATTCTTAGGAAAGATAAAGAAGGTAGTAGTGAAATACCATTTGAAGTTTCAGATTTACTAGGGGAATTTGGAGATATTATCTCTGATAATGTAGAGCTAAATAGATAGGTTCAGGAGCTGTTGAGGAAGGGTTTGATTCAAGAGAGCCTAAGTCCATGTGCAGTACCTACAGTACTTGCACCAAAGAAGGATGGAGAGTGGAGGATGTGTACAGATTCTTGAGCTATAAATAGGATAACCATCAATTACCAGTTTCCTTTACCAAGGATGGATGATCTTATGGACTACTTGAGTAGAGCTCAGTACTTCACAAAGATAGATCCGAAGAGTGGCTATCATCACATATGGATTCGAGAAGGAGATGAGTGGAAAATAGCCTTCAAGACCAAGGAGGGTCTTTATGAGTGGTTAGTCATGCCCTTTGGATTGATGAACGCCCCAAGCACCTTCATGCGGCTCATGAATGAGGTACTTAAGAAGTTCTTGGGAAAATTTGTTATTGTCTATTTGGATGATATTTTAATTTTTAGCAAGACTTTGGAAGAACATTTACTACATATTTGTAGTGTCCTTGAAAGGCTAAGGGAAGAGAAATTGTTAATTAATCTAAAGAAGTGTTTCTTTGCAAAAAGGGAGTTAGTCTATTTGGGATTTGTTATATCACCTGAAGGTCTCAAAATGGATCCAGAGAAGGTAAAATCCATCTTGGAATGGCCTACTCCAAGGTCTGCTACTGAGGTAAGATCATTTCATGGTCTGGTTAGTTTTTATAGGAAGTTTATTAAGAATTTCAGTGGCATATGTGCATCCCTAACTGATACAATAAGAGGGGATAGAAAAGAGTTCAAATGGACTACAACAGCTGCAAGAAGTTTTGAATTGCTGAAGAAGAAGGTGACTGAACAGCCTGTGTTGGCACTTCTAGATTTTAGAAAAGTGTTCCAGGTGGATTGTGATGCTAGTGGTAGCGCTATTGGGGTTGTATTAAGCCAAGAAGGTAAGCCTATTGCATATTTTAGTGAAAAATTGAATGATGCAAAGAAGAAGTATTCTGTTTATGATCAAGAGTTCTATGCAATAGTTCAGGCCTTAAAGAAATGGAGGCATTATTTATTACCAAAGGAATTTGTTTTGTATACTGATCATCAGGCATTACAGTACCTAAATAGCCAAGGTAAATTGAATCAAAGGCATATGAAGTGGGTAGAATTCTTCCAGAGTTATACATTTGTGTTAAAGTATAGAAGTGGAAAGTCTAACAGGGTTGCAAATGCATTAAGTCGGAGACAACTATTGCTTACAACAATGTAGGTTGAAGTAGTTGGGTTTGATGAACTCAAGAATTTGTACCCTAAGGATCCTGATTTTGCTGTAGCATGGAAAGCTTGTAAAGAACCTATTGCTGTAGATAGAACCAAGTGGTTAGACTATTTGATTCAGGATGGCATGTTGTTCAAAGGTAGTCAATTGTGCATTCCAAAGAGTTCCATGAGGGAAAATCTGATTAAGGAGAAACACAGTGGAGGGATGGTAGGAAATTTTGGTTGAGATAAGACCATTTCCATTCTTAGAGAACATTATTTTTGGCCTCAAATTTCACAGGATGTGAAGAAGTTTGTACAGAGTTGCCAAGTTTGTCAAGTTGCCAAGGGGTTTAGTCAAAATACTGGCCTATATCAGCCATTGCTTGTTCCATCAAGGCCATGGGAGGAAATAAGTATGGATTTTGTTCTTGGATTGCCAAGGACACAAAGGGGTAATGACTCAGTATTCGTGGTGGTTGATAGGTTCTCCAAAATGGCACATTTCATTCCATGCCACAAAACTCATGATCCTGTCCATATTGCAGACTTGTTTTTCAAAGAGGTGGTAAGACTACATGGTCTTCCAAGGAGTATAGTTTCTGACCAAGATACTAAATTTTTGGGGTATTTCTGGAGGACATTGTGGAAGAAGTTGAGAATAGACTTGAAATTCAGTTCCACGCATCACCCACAGACTAATGGCCAAACAGAAGTGGTAAATAGAAGTCTAGGCAATTTTCTGAGATGTTTAGTTGGAGATAAGCCCAAGGGATGGGATTTGATTCTACCACAGGCAGAGTTTTCTTATAATAACTCTGTAAATAGGAGTACTGGAAAATCACCATTTCAAATTGTATATGAAATAGCCCAAGGACTGCACCAGAATTGAGGAAGATAGAACAAGGGGAGAGAACAAGTGCTGAAGCTGAGGAATTTGTTGAACACATCAAGCGTCTACATGAGGAGGTTCAAGCACACATTATCAAGATGAATCAAGAGCATAAAGCTAGGGCTGATGCAAGGAGAAGACATAAGGAATTCCAAGTAGGGGATCTAGTCATGGTGCACTTACAGAAAGAAAGATTTCCAGTTGGTGCTTACAACAAGCTGAAAATGAAGAAATTTGGCCCCTACAAAATTTTGAAGAAACATAACTCAGGAAATGCATATGAGGTGGAGCTGCCAGATGGTATTCACATTTCTCCCATTTTCAACATTGCAGATTTAACAGAGTATCATGATGATGGTGCTGATGAGGAACTAGTTTTAGAGCCATGTCTAATTCCTGCTTCTAAGAAGGAGGAGATAGAAGACATTCTAGATCATCGTGTGGGTAGGAGTACCAGAAACAGGTAGTATGAAGAGTATTTGGTAAAATGGAAAGGACGGCCGATCGAGGACTCAACTTGGATTTCAGTAGCTGAGGTTTCCCATTTGGGATTTCCTCTACCATCCATAAAGTGACAGGGTCACTTTTCAATCTACCCTGGGTGTCTGATGCAGGAGCATCCAGAGGTATAAGGGCAATCCTGTGTCACCAAAAAAAAATGTACTTAGTCTTAGTTTCTGTTTCATGTCTTTACATTTTTGGATACCCATTTGGCTCAAATAAAGGTTCCAACTCTCATAGTTCAATTATCAGTGCATTTGAAAATCCCGAAAAAATAAGAGCATGCAATTTGGCCATCATTTTGGTGACCTAGAAGGCATGACTTGGCCAGATGAATGTAATTGAGATTTAGAGCATTCCAGAAAAAGAGTCAGGTCAAAAGGCCCCACAGTTTGAAAGTTATTGTAGTTTTTTGAGTTTTAGAGACCTCCTAAGAATGCTTCAAAGTCAGGTTTGGGGCATTAAATGACCTCAAAAAGGGTCAAAAAATGAGGGACGAGTGAAGCTGGTCCATAGGGCTATAGAGCACTTCGAGAGCTTTTCGAAAATGTAAACAGTTCGTCAATCAGAGCTACGGTTCAAAAGTTATGCCTCCCGAAAGTTTGGCTACCATTTCTGGATTCTTCTAGATTTGCACCGACTTCTAACGCGGCTTCTGGAACCTTCTATTTTGTCGGTGGATGCCTACTAGCACTTTCTAGAATGTACTCCTAGTCCTTAACCCTTCGGGGTCTATTTAAGGAGATTTTTGGCATTGTAAAAGGTAGTTCGAATTGGAGCTTGAGAGGAGGTGCTAAAAGGAGAAATATTCTCCAGATTTGTGCTATTGTAAACCCGTAGGGCATGTTTTGAAGTTTATTTTGTCTGCACTGTTTGTACTAACTTATTTTCTCAGTTAATATAATTCCCCTTTTCTATTGTGTCCATTCTGTTCTTGGGTCATGTCCCCATCAGTTACCATGATAACAAATGGAGTAATTTGATGTACCCCTCAAATATTTGAATACTTTCTTAATCGCATCCCAATGTACCCATCCAGGATTAGCCATAAACTGTCTCAGAACTCCCACTACTTGGACAATGTTAAGTCTAGTACAAACAATAGCAGACTACCAATTGTACTAGCATAAGGTACTCTACTCATGTCCTCCACCTCACTAGGAGATTTTGGACAATCATCTATAGATAACTTTGTTCCTATAGAAATAGGAACACATAATGGTCTACAATCTTCCATGCTGAACCTTTTCAAAATAGACTTCACATACTTACTCTAACTCAACCAAAGTTTTCTATTAGATCTATCTCTATTGATTTCCATACCTAAGATGTACCTTGCTACCCCAAGATCCGTCATCTCAAACTATGCTAACAACTGATATTTAAAATTAGAAATCATACCCTTACCCTTCCCAAATAGCAACATATCATCAACATATAATGCAAAAATAAGAAGGTGATCATTTTCAACTCTAAAGTAAACACAATGATTTAATTTTGATTTTACAAATCCAATTGACAACACAAAGGCATCAAAATTAGGGTACCACATCCTAGGAGATTGTTTCAAACCATTTAGAGACTTCTTTAATCTACAAACCAAAGATTCTTTACCTTTAACAATCTAGTGCTTAGGCTATGACATATAAATATTTTCTTCCTATAGATGCTCAAAATTGGTTTGCATCTATGAATTCATCACTTCTTCATACTAATTTGTCCCATTTTCTCATTCTACTAACTTTGGTCTTTTTGCTAGATTGACCATATTTTGTCATTTGTATCCCCTTTCACATCAATTTCATATCAACTTGAAATCATATCAAATCAACTCAAAATCATATCAAATCAACTCAAAATCACCTCACATCAACCCAGAATCACCCAAAATTAGTCCTAATCAACCCGAAGCATATCAAACATCCCAAATCAATCATCATTTATCTGCTCCTAGGCATTGTTGTGGCTTTCAGTGCCTTGGAAACCTATCAACTTATCAATCTTATCAATCTGACTTTAGTACTGTCATGGCTCTCAGTGCTAGGTCAAACTATCATTCATATCATTCAATCTTTGAAATTTTTGAGGCTTTCAATGTTAGATCATGGCATCATTGACCATTTTAATAAAATTGACAATGTCCGTCGATGTTATTATGATCAAACCTTATCAATCGATTTCAATTCTGTAGCATTTATGATGTCGGTTAAATGTTACATATCAACCAATTCATGTGACATGTCCTTGGCATGTTATCAATTTCAATCTATCAATCAATTTGACCATGGATTTGGTCTAATTTTCATCATCTTATTCCATATCCATAATCATCACACTTTCACCAAAGGATACGGTCGCATTCATTTAATCAATTTGGCCAATCATCTACTAATTTTCTCTATAGGATTAAATAACCCATAATTTAATCCTATTCTTTCTAATTATTCTTCCTAATTATTATCCTCAATTAATTAATTTTATTAGTTAATTGATTCATTATCTACAAACCATGGAAATTCTTAATTTCCCAAGTTCCATTTTCCATCATTAATTCGATTTTCTACTAATTCTTATTTTGTAGAATAAGAGGATTTTTAATTCAAATATTCCATCATCATGACACTTGGATATGACACCTCGTGGATTCTCCTTTGACACTTGGCTGAGATTTTTCATAATCAAATATTATTACCTCTTACGCATGTATCTATTTGGCTTCTTTGTCATAGATTCTTGGCTTTAAGTGGGTTGAGGTGTCTTATGACATGTCATAGATTCTCTTCCACATTTAGCCAAGTTTGACTTGCATGTGTCATAGAATCTCACAATTGGCATATTCTATCATATGAGTCATAGGAATCTCTTGCCACATTGCACATCTATGGGTGACAAATCCAATGCCCTCACTTTGAGTGTTGATTATAAAATGAACACTCTTTCTCTCATTTTGGGTCCTTGAATCCTTGAGTCTTGGAGTCTCTACTTTTTTGCATTTTCCATTCTTGCTCTCACATAAAATTACACTTCAAGTATTCTCATCGCTTTATCCCTATCATAGGCTCTTTGCTTCAATCTTGTGTGCACTATAGGCAAATTGGAGCTACAATCATTTGGAGAAGAAAGAAGGACATGGGAGCTACAAATGGAAAAGGGAGTTTTTAATTATGTTTGCTTTCTTTTTATTAGTTTGGCTTTCATGGTAGACTAGTGGGTGCTAACGTATGTTGATTGAGTTTTTTGATTTTCTCATAGTATGTTATGCATTTAACCCATTTTTCTGGTCCTACATTTGGTGAACCCGACGTGAATATGCATATCTAACTTGGGTTTTCTTGTTTTGTGCTTGTAGGTGCAAGGAAGGAGCTCACTTGGAAGGGTATAACGACTATCTGATCTTCCTTTTCACACCTAGATTAATTAGGGGGTCTAGTAAAACACTTATATGCTCTTGTTTCATGCATTTTGTTAGCTTGCTGTCCTAGGGCACACTCTGCTCTATCAGGGCACACTTGGGACCCCTAGGAGCAGTTTTAGGAGCCCAAAAGCCACCAAAACCTCTTTATGCTATTTCTAACTTACCAAATACACCCAACTAGGCCCCAACTATGTCATTGATGCAATCTACATTGTTTGGGCTCACTTGGGAGTGTAGTTTTGAAAATTTCAATTTTTGGGTCTTGTTTAGGCACAATTTCCCCACACTCTGCACCTAACTTCCCAATTGCTCCCTAAAACTACCAAATGTGCCCAACTAGGCCCCAAATACATCATTGACATAGTTGGCACTATCTAGGCACACTTGGGAGTGTTCTGAGCCATTTTGGCCTTCTGGGGTGCAATCTGCTCTGTCAGAGCACACCTGGATTCACAGTAAGCACATGCATTAATCAAAATTTACATCTAAGGTTCCTATCACTCTCTAGGACATAGATTAGGTTATTTTGTGTTACTAATGGTCTATTTTAAGCATGTGGAAATCATTGGATGAAGACATGATCATAACAAACTACTAATGTGTGCTTTGCAGGACGTTGTCAAAGACTTTGTGTGTCTTTCAAAACTATGTGTGTGGATTTCCTAGATTAGATAACATTTCATTTGGTGCTTAAAAAGAACCTTTTTCTTTTCTACCTGGCGTGTCTACAGTGTTAAATCCTTAGGAGTTACATTGGACATATCCTCTCCCCTTGCCATTCGTGGATCTTGGGTGTAAGAGAAATCTGTGTAACTTTTATAGGAGGCCTGTCTTGGACCAAGATACTCGATATTGGGTATGCCAGGGGATGACCTCAGAGCGGTAATGGGCCAAATCCAGTTCAATGTTCAAGCTGCTATATAAAATTTGATTACGATGAAAGCTATGTCTGCAGTATTACTGCATGATAGCTCTCCTCCAGTACCCTTGTGGTGCGTCAAACCCTAGTTCTCAGAGCTAGGAGACCTTCTATGAAAGTTTATCATTCACTTGCTGAACAGAATGCCCTTACTAAAAAATATGTTTTAGTGGCCACAATCCTTTCTATCCACTGGCTCAAGGGGTCACCCATGCCCATGAAGACATCCTACATTCTCGTGGTCCTTAGTAAAGGCAACAATCCCTTGGGAAGTCATGCCCCTTGGGAAGCGGATCTTGGTAGCCCTGAGAAGTGAGTGTGCTATAAGGGGGAGCCTGTTGTGCCAAGATCCTAGGTTGTCCACTCTGGATAAGTGTGGTTGAACTTTAGTTCAAGTAGGAATTCAATGGATACAATCCTAAAAGCCTAGGTTGTGGTGTGTTTGTTAACTTTTTACAATAGCTATTCTTGTCTTAATGTGTCTTGTGTGTGTGTAAAACATAATCAAGATAAAAGCCAAAATTTTAAATTTACACCTTGGATATCATTTGAACTTTTCAAAACACCACACATTTCCAAAATATTTCAACCTTTATCAAACTTTGCAAACTGTTGGTCTGACTTTTTCTGCAGTAAAAAATTCTTCAGTTAAACCATAGAAAAGTCAGAAGTTCTATGTCTAAGTGAAGTATAAGGTTTTGGATAAACCATCTATAAGAAATATTCACCTTGTAAGCCTTACATTCATCTCTATTTATAAATGGTCGGGCGCAAAAATTTTCAAAATTCAAAAGAAGCGAATATGCTTCCGTATTCCTTTTCCTCTCTCCCGGGTTACCTTTCTTACTGTTTGTCCCAACCGTCAGATCCGATTAGATCTACCGCTGACGTTATCTCGCTATTGAAAGTTGCATGCTCATTAAGTATAGCGAGATAGCGAGTGTTGAGTTTTTAAGCGGTGGGACCATGAAGTGAAGGTGCGGCGATCGGAGATTTGCTTATTAATTACTTTATTGTGCAGGTACACTTTGCAATTCGCCATAAAAAGGGGAAGAAGGACCCACTAGAATATCTGACATCAGAGCCGGAATGTTGATTTTTCCGGAAGTTCTGCCACTTCGCTATCGGAAAATTCAGGCACTTCACCATTAGCAAAGTAGCGAGGCCACGTGAAAATCTTAAAATGATGACATTGCATCTTGCTTGTATCATAATTACACTAGGTGGCATGACCTGTCATGAATACTGTTGTCAGAATCAGTTTTAATTAACAGAAGTAATTACTGGGTACCCCCTTGCTTTTTCCGGCACGGAATCCTTTTAAGTGCCGAAGCTCGCTACTTCGTTATCGGAAAGTTGAGGTGCTTCACCGTTAGCGAGTTAGCGAGGCCCCGTAAAATGGTAAAAGATCGGCAAGATCTATGATGACGTGTAATGATAGGTGACTGATAAAATTTGACATGTGCTAGCTATGCAGAGATCCGATTCTCATTAATGCTTACCTGACTAAATGTACAAGAAATCTGGAACATCAGCTTAAAGTGAATCAACGGAGCTCGCTATCTCGTTATGATGAGTTGCAAGGAAGATAATTACAGCGACATAGCGAGATGGACCCATCGCCTTCTTTCTTAAGAAGCCCTGTAGCGTATCTTTCGATCATTTCTTGATCCGATCAACGGTTGTCGTCGCCTCGTTATGGCAAGGTGCTTGTTCTTTATGCATAACGAAGTAGCGACATGCTGACACGTGTTCTCCATCGTCAGTGGGTTTAAAGGTAAGCGCCATCAAAAGAAAGAATTATGTACGTGGCAAGATCTCATTGGGTAATATGACTGACATGGCAAGTGTAACTCCTAGTTGTTCTCTTTGTACCGCATGATCGTAGGATCTTTGAAGATCAACGGCGCAGTTTTAAATTAAAAATGTAGTGCCACTCTCTGTATTAATTAGACAAGAAAGCTTCGTCCGTGAGAAAAAATAGAGTATAATACAGAGAGATTGCATCAGTTTCATTTCACGCGAGAAAAGATTTGAAGCCATTCCTGTGCAGAAGCTATTACTGAAAGAAAAGCGTGCCAAGGTTGATAAGAAATTGTCAAGTTATCTATTCGCTGAAATTTTGCAGGAATTCAAAGGAAAATTGAGACAGAATTCAAGTAAGTAAAACTGCCATCATCTTTGTGAGCTTTTAAGTTTTAAAGAGGATAGCCCAAGATGCCTCCTAAGAAGGGATTTACAGGAGCAGTAAACTACCTGGATAGAAATGTGCATGATGATTTGCTTGAATTACTTCCTGAGTCCACTGTAGAAACGGTGCAAGTTAAGAGGTTAACCTCACTCAATCCTAGGCTTAGGGTAGCTGATGGATTGTATGATAAGGGTAATTGGGTCCGGGATGCTTCAACTGCTCAGACTGGTTTGAGTTTATTCAAGAAATGGTTTGCAGAGAGAAAGTTATATGCCCCTCATGCCAACATTTGGAATTTTGATCTTGGGAAGCTTGTTGTTCCCAGCGTGTTTATGGATTTTGACTTGCTTGAAGCCATAGCAAAAAACTATGACCAAGCCACTAAGGTAGTGAGGAGAGTAGATGGTGAGGCTTTAGTTACCATCAGTCCCAAGGAGATTAGGAAGGTATTCAGTCTGGGACCCCTCACCATGTATCATGTGCCCATTAATTTGATAGATTTAGAAAAAGAATATATATCCAAGAGGGATGTAGTTAGACAGGGTGCACTGAAAGACCACATAGGCCGAATTGGAGGCCTCCCAACCATAACATCATCTTCTAAAGAGCCCTTCAAGAAATCATGTTTTAATGCCAGGGTAGTGGAGATATATAGGACCCTGTGCAGAGTTTTCGGAGAGGGCGAAGAAGATTTTATTCCGGTGAGCTTCATGTATATGATCACCCAAATCTCTTCTTTTGGTGTGGAAATAATTTTTGATTTTGCATCTTACTTGGCAAATGAGATCCATCATGGATTGGTGGGGATTGCATAGGGCAAGGTGGAAAAGGTTTGGGGTCAGTATTCCTTACTGATGCATATGTTTCTTTTTAAAGGGGCCACTTATTTTGGTAAAGAAATGGTTTTAAATAGAGAACAAGAAGGGGAAGCACTACCAATCCAATTATGGAGTGCAGACATGACCTGGGAAGCAGAAAATGCTAGCTTCATTAGATTTGATAGGCACTTTGCCTCCAAACTAAGGTGCCTCTTATTGAGTGACAATCCCAGAATCCCTAAAGCATTAATGCACCTTATCAGGCCTATGGACAAAACCCACAATCTAAAAGTTTCACATAATTGGGGAGATATTATCCCATATTCAGTCTCAACGTTCATCAGGGTCTATGGTTTCAAAGGAACACCCCATGTGTTACCCTATTAGGTACCCTTGAAGGTAGGGATAGCTGAACTTTTGTGGCAGTTGGGAGGAGTGGAGGAGGCCTTTTTGCACAAAAGGGGGACAGGATCAATTTTTCCTACTTGTACTATAGCCCACCAGTTTGTGATAACTAAAGAAGGGTGGGTCTTCCTCCATAAATTTTTGGATCAATATAAAATGGCAGTGTCTCATTCTCGTTTTTGTGATGCAGAAGGTTTCTTTAACTCTGCCCTTAGATTGAGAATCAAGCTGCGTCCAGTCCAGCATGAATTCTATTTTCCAGAAGATATAATAAGAAATGAATACTCTCTCCATGAGCAAGAAATAAAGAAAGAAAAATGGAGAGTCTATTCAAAAGTTTTGGAATTCATTAATTGTTTTGATAAAAATTTCAGTCCTCTTAGTAATGCTGCGAACAATGCAGATAAAGTATATAAGCTCATGAGTAATTTCTCTGAGATAATGGAGGTAATGAATGAGAAGAAATAGCATTTTATTAATTCTTTTCCAGATAAAGCCAGAGAAATTATGAGAAAATTGGGTTTCACTCCCGACATTGGAGTAGGTCCACTGGTGGTACGGAAGAAAATAGGGTATACTATTGTCCGACAGCAGGTGCCCGTTGTGCATAAAGAAAAACAGATTGTTGGATCCACCAGCACTGTCCTAGAAGAAAGACCCCCTGAACCTTCCCCTAAAAGAAGAAGAATAATAAGGGAGGAAGAATCCCCTGATGAAAGTGGCTCACCTTCTCAAACCCCAATAAGAGTTGAGGAAGAACAACTCACCAGTGAGCAATTCGAACAAATGGGGTCACAAGGAGAAATTTTTGTTACACAAGCAGAGATTGATGAAGGGAACCCTCAGGAACCCCCTGTACCAAGTTTTGAATTAACTACAGAAGATTTCAGAGGAAGGGAATTGGACCCTATTTTGGAACAAGCCAGTCAGCATTTTTTGTCTGATAACAATTTTGTAAGATCTAGGGCTTTCCATCAGTTTGCGTGGAGAGTAAACATGCACATTTTTGAGCAAAGGTGCAATAATATGAGAGCAGAACATCCAGAAATGGATGAGGCCTCCATTCAAAATCTAATAAAAGAACAAATGGTTCAAGAGTTCCAAAATATAACCCCTGATGAGGGAAGACAGATGGTAAAAAATGCTAATGTTTTATTATTGCCCAATTGGGACATTGCTGACGCATTAGTTTTTAATTCTGTTTCAAATAATTTAGGGCTCCAGGATCCAAATAAAGAGGAATTCTTGGGTACAACATTCAGCAATGGTCAAGCTGCCCTTGTTATGTGGTCCCTGAGAAGAGGATCCAGGGTTACTTCATCACAGCCTGATGATTCAGGATTGACAGGGAGTATCATTGTAAGAAGAGTTGCTGACACTTCAAATGTACAGGCAGCCCACATGAATGTGGATTATTCTAAATTTTCCCTGGCTACTGCGGAAAGAGAAGAGAGGGAAATGATGGATATGCATAATAAATATGAAGTAGTGGTAGAAGCCTATAATCAAGAGGTAAAAAGGAGAATTGAGTTAGAAAACAGGGTATCTCAATTAGAAAAGGTACTTGGAAAGAGAAAAATAGGAGAATCCAGTACATTAAGAATTGCATATCCCCCACAGTCATCTGTGGGATTAACCCCTATTATTGAGATACCTGACACCCCTGAAAGACCCCAATTCTATACTGCAGAGGAATTTGAAGCAGAAAAAACCAAATTACATGAGTGGCAGATAGAATTTAGAAATCAGCAGGAAGAGAAATGGAGGCAGGGTGTGACATACTTGAGGGATAAAATACAATGGTCAAATTTTTATGACCAGTTGACAAGGATTGTAACCCTCATAGATGAGTTAAATAAAGAAAAGAATGGACTAGATTCTCTTACACAGAAGTGGAGACAGAGGAATAATGATGTTACAATTATTTGTATATCTACAGTTCAAATGCCTTACCATCAGGTTGAGAGGATTTTTGATTTATTAAATCAATTAGATAATTTTGAAAATAAAAGAGATTCTTTACAGAGGAAATTGACACTCTGTTTTTCAAGATATCTTGCTAAGAAATTCACCCTATTTCCTTGTGCCTTAGAATCTGTTGATACAGTAAAGGAAAAGGACAAATGGAAAAAGGAAATGGATGAATTATTTGATAACAGAATAACAAACATCATCAGTGAGACTGGCTATTGGTTTTGGGCAAAGACAAATGAAGAGCTGGTAAAAATACAACTGTATTATGCTGATATAAGAAAAGAATTCGATGAATTAGAAGAAAATGCCAATTCTTTAATAAAGATACAAAGAGAAACCCTAAGTTTTGATTGGCCAGATGATGATACTTTCAACAGATGGAAAGATCAGTTTAGTGAACAGATGTCAGGAGAAGATGACGGGGAAGATGTAATCGTAATTGTTACTCTTGTAGTCAGCAATGATGACATAGAAAATCCCCAGGTTAAAGTGATTTTGCATGTAACAGAAGATGATACATCACTTGCAGACCTTATGGGTATGTACTCTAAAGATGAAGAATGATTGCGAGAGCAAATCATAACAACCAAGAAGCATGACAGAAAGGGACCCGCCAAGAAATGCTATTGTAATCAACCTTTCTGTTATTCTTGTTTTTTGTTTTTCAAAAAGAAGGACACCTGTCACCTTTTGTAGCCTAAAGCTTGTTGCATCTCACATTATTTAAGTGAGATCCCAAGGCTAAAGAAGGGTCCGAATTTGGTTTTCACTAAGTATTGTGCTTAGTTCTTTTTTGGTCCAAACATTTTTGGAAAGAAATTTATAGTATGCTTTTTCTGTCAAAATTTTCTGAGATATGGATGAATGTAGAAAGAACTGTGCTTCTTCTCTGAAGGTTTTTCTGGGTCTTTTGTAAAGGATATATCATTTTCAAAGGAAATGAATACAAGTTATGAACTGTCCCCATATCTGTTCTTCTCTGAATTTTGTCTCCTTTTTAGCACTGAGCTACCTTGATGTTGTGTGAGTAAAAGCTTATGCAATTGATTGCAATTTAGTAAGACTGTACATCCATTTGTTATTGATGTTAATTCAATGGATTAAGTAAAGGCTTTGATGAATGTGATGAGGTTGCTCGGGTGTTAATAAGGATTTTTGAATGATAAATTCTGGTAAGAATTGCTGATGAAAATTCGTTGCAAGGCAACAAATTAGATCTAAGAATTTACTTGACTCTGAATTCCCAATGGATTAGGCACTGATCGAAAGTATTTCAGCCAAAAGAGAAGTATATTATAACTAGCTTTTTTCAAAATACATCATAAAATCAATTTTCATTTATCTTTCCTGTAAGATTTTCAAAGTTGGCCAGCACTTGCCTGCCTAGATTGTTTTAGCTTCGTTTAGCCATTGTTGTTGGAAACATCTGCAGAGCTATAGAAGATTTCTTGGCCATATCTGTTCAAGGGATGTGTTTATCAGTTATTTACTTATATGTTTAAGGATTTAGAGATGAGAATCAAAATGAAACTAAGGATAATTCTCATACAATTATTCCATCTTTGAACCATCCCCGGGTGCACCCGCCCTGGTTTTACAGAGCCAAAAGAGTAGAAAACCGTCTAAGGTTTTATTGAAGTTGGGTCCTAATACTTTGCATATGCAAGTGATAATGAGAATTGGCTATTCTTTAGGTTGTGTATGTACTGATATCTAGGTACTAAGCCTTTTGTTGCCTAGTAGTTTTAGTACTGTTAACATCAAAATAAAACACCAACACAAACATTGGTTCAACACACTCAAACTTGGGAAAACATGGCGACTTGTGCTCTTAAATGTGCTTGACAAAATGTAGATCTCACACTTGCATAGAATTCACTTGCATTCACCCTAGTATAGACCTCATTCATGCATCATATAGACTTCATATTGCACCTTTTAGTTCTCATTTAGTATCTATTACCTTTCATATTGCATCCATTTAGGTTCAGTTTACTTTCCTTAGTTTTTGCATTCCCATCTCAAAATCAGCACTTTGCATTCACCACCTTGCATCTTTGCATACCTATTCATCATCTTGACCACTTTATCCATAATTCCAAGTGTCCTAACCATAATTTTGAGCATTCATACTAGCCCTAACACTATCCTCTACTATTTACCTCTCTGTGACATCAATCCTGAAATCATAGCTTCCAAAATTGCCTCAGTTTTAGCCCAGCTTACCAACTACGCCCAGAAACTACCAACTATGCCCAACTGGGCCCCAACTACATCATTGATGTAGTATGCAATTTTTGGGTTCACTTGGTGGTCCTAAGATCTAGTTTTGGGTTCTAGATAACATTTTGGAGCTTCAACAGTGTCCTTAGGTGGTTAGCTCCCCTTGCACCAGATTGCCTAGCTTTGCATTCTGCATCACCTAGTCTTTAGTACCTTCAATTAGGACATCATTCTATAGGTCATAACCTCTATTTTACATCTCCCAACCCATCCTAACATCAACCCCAACATCTTAGCTTCCTCCCATGTCAGTTTGGTAACCATACCCTTCAGAATTAGCAAATGTTCTTCCTAGCTTACCAACTGCGCCCAGAAACTACCAACTGTGCCCAAACTAGCTCCAAGTGTGTCAATGATGTATTTGGTACTATTAGGGTGCACTTTTCACTTTTAGGGTGCACTTGGGTACCTGCATGACCATTTTGGGCCTCCGAACTGCACTTTAGGACCCCAAAACTACATCTAGGAGCCTTTGGACCTCCCTGCTTTGCACTTGACCCAAAACCATATCTTGTACCCAAAGTCCCCTTTTGCATCATAGGAATTGTCCATATCACACATCTGATCAGTATCATCACCATTTTGAGTCCTGTAGACATCATTTTGAACCCCCAAAACCTTTGAATTTAGTCAAAAATCTAAACAAAGTATGAGTCTTAGAGTATCTCCTAGTGTTGATGTATAATGGATTTTGACTAGTATTTTTATCTTTTCTTATCATTTTATTTGGTGAAAATTTGTCTATGTCTTGATATATTTTACCTTGTCATATTTTATCAATTTGATCTTTTCATCTTTTATTAGTTTTTTGGTCAAGATCCAAAGTCCTTTATCACAAGGTTAAACTCCTAGACAAAATACTTTCTAAAAGGTTTTACCTAAGTTCAAAACTTTCCATATACCCTTGTCATAGCGTAATCATATCCCTAGCATCCCCAAACATCATTTTTACTTACCCTAGTGGTATATCCCCTTCATATTGCATTGATCAAAATCCTTAGCATCATTTTCACTACCAAACCCTATCAAGTTGCCCATCAACCAAATTGCCTTCTTGAGTATTTACCCTCATTTTGCATGTCCCAAATTTCATTACAAACCCTATAAAACCATCCTTTTCATAGTATACCTTGCATATAACTAGCTTTAGTATCATTACCAAGTCCAAGACATAACCCTAATTGTCATTTTGCATACTTTAGAGTCATTTTCATCCCCTCTAGTCAAACTTCAAAACATCACCTTGCATTTGCATTTGCATAACATCCCTAGGACATTTTCACTTTGCACATCAAAACCATAATTCATTTAGCATTTCATCACATTCCATAAAATTCCTAAACACTTAAAAATTCCAAAAACACCCATATCTTGCATACCCACCACTCTAAATCACCCAAAAACACTCAAAAATTCTATTGCATTTGCACTCTTAGGTATCATGCCAACACTTACTAGGACACAATCAGCTCAGAGACCTAAGGAACTCTATCAACCTTTGTTTTTTGAAGCACAAGCACAACCAAAACCTTGTCCAAGACAAAGAAAGAGCAAGAAAATCCAACAAACCTTTGACGAAGACCAAATCAAGGCATCACAACGATTACTAGTAGACCCCTTGAACATGTTTTCGCAAGATCCTCATAATCAAGCTATGGCACAACAAAACTTGAACAATGAACCCACCATGAGATTTCCTCCAAACACTTCCCCCAAACATGTGATGGTTCAATGGAGTCTTGAATTTGAACCTATATTTGTGCCAATGTCACCACGAGGAGGAAGTGTACCAACCTCACCTAAAGATGAACAATCACATGCGTTTGAATTCAGCCAACCTAACACATCAAACATACAACAAGGTATTGTTTACCTAAGTGATGAATCTAACACTAATTATGGCATCATTGATGAAGAAATAGCTAGGGCATGTCAAGACAAAATTTTTCACAAGAACTTCAAACGTTTGGTAACACAAGAAATTGTCAAATTTAACCCAAACTTGGAAGGTCCTAAGTCCAAAAATCAAACCAACACAACAATTGAAAACATCCAACCCATGATAAATTTGTACTTCGACAAGGGAAAACAACCTTTGGAGTTTTCAAACACAATAATGGCACTTATAAGCTCCCATCAAGAGTCAACTATTGAAATCCTCCAAAGTACATTTGAACACATCAATGTTAACCCCTTGTTTGATGAAATACCACCAATCCCTAAACACCCCAAAAGGACATTAAGACTTGATTTTAGTAACATGATGCAAAAAAAAGATGCACCTAAAGGGACTTGTGCTCTAGGGATGCCAAACCTACCTCCTTTGGAGGAAAATCAACAAAGTACACCTTTGCTCCTAACTTTACAAAGTGCTACGACATCAAACACTATAGAACCTCTCATAAGTACAACATGTGAAACATCAAGTGCAACCATCCCTATGGACGCACAAAGGAAAAGTCATATTGACATTATACCCATTCCCAATAGAAATGTATCTCATAGTCAAGTCAATATGATGTCGCAAGTAGGAACATCTAAAACACAAAGGTACCAAAACAATAATACAAACATGACATTCAATTCTCAAGGACTTAGTCAACCCCCACAACAACAACAACCTACAATGGTACAAGGACCCAACACTTCCAAGGCACAATCAAGTCTACATCCTCTTGACACACATCCCACATATCAACAACAACATCAAACACAACGACAAAAACCACAAGTGGGGCAAAAATCCAACATTCCTAACATGCAATCCCATTTGAACCCACTTGACTTACACACAATTTATCAACAACAATTTCAGCAGCAATCCCAACAACAAGAAGCAATGTTTGCTAAACAACAAGAGAAACTCAAGCAATAGTTGGAATACCAAAGATGCCTTGAGCAATAAATCACATACCAGAAAAATTTGTTACAACAACAACATGTGCCACAACAACCTCAACACATACCTCTACAACAACAAGTACGCACATGGTCTCACATACAACCAATAGAGGTATCCCAACAACAACCACAACACATGGCACAACAACAACACATGGTACAAAAATTGTAGTCAATACCACAACAAGTGGCACCTTAAATACCACAACAAGTTCCCCAACAATAGGGACCTTTCTGTCTTCAAGGTGCAAACATACCTCTACCACCTAGTGACACTTCATCAGACTCATCAGACACAGAAATGTCAGAACCAAGTAGACATAGTTCTCACCACAGGAAACAGTCTACTCATAGACACAAAAGACTTGAAGGAAAGACCATCATGAAAAACCCTAATGAAGAACTATTACAACAATTCAAACAACTTTCCAAACAAGTTGAGGCATTGGGAGTCCAAAAGAAACAGGCTCTATATACAGAAAGGGACCTACGTCCTAATCCATTCGATAAAAGTTTGTATATGCCTCCATTCCCAAAACACTTTGAAGCTAGAAGGTTTGAAAAATACTGAGGAAAAGGAAACCCTATTGATCACATCTGAGAATTTTGTGCTTCATGTACCGAACTCAGTGATGAGCCCACTTACCTTATGAGATTGTTCCCTCGTTCTCTAGGTGGGCCTGCACTTGAATGGTACTCCAAACTTCCTAGTAATATCAAACCTTGGTCAGAGCTAGTAGACAAGTTTATCTCCCACTTTGCCTTTAACATTACAAATGAGTTGACACTTTTTGATTTGTGCTCAACTAAATAGAAGATAGGAGAATCATTCATCACATTCTTACTACGTTGGAGAAGCTTAGTTAGTCAATTCTCACTAGACATTCCTGAAGAACAACAAGTAAACTTGTGCATTGAAAACTTAGTCCTAGACTTAATGTATGAACTCAAAATCAAGAGTCCAAGTACCATTTCTAAACTAATGAAAAAAGGGGCTAGTATTGAAGATGCTCTTATCCGTAAGGGAATCCTCAAGATAAACAAAGAAAACACAAACACCAACTCGTCTAATGACAAGGAAAAATTTTTCTCCAAAAACAAGAATGTGACTAATGATGGCATTGTGGATGCTCGCACGATTAGCACAACACAACCTCAATTGACTTTGAAGGGTGTAAACCATACAAATTCAGAAACCTCTAATCAAACATCAGCTCCACAACAAAAAATTGAGACTCCCACACAAGATAAACCTCAAAGACATCCTAGAACCAAAGACAAGAAATTCACACCATTGGGAATACCACTTGAGACTGCATTACAATAGTTACTGAGTAATAACTTCCTAAAATTACCCCCTATCAAAGATGAACCATTGACTAAAGCTAATTGGTGGGATGATAAAAATTATTGTGATTACCATCGCACCAGAGGACACAAGACTTCATCATGCTTCCAATTGAAACATGCAATACAAGACCTTATTGATGATGGTGTCATCACAGTTGATCCATCACTGTTAGCATCCAACTCTGATCCCACTATTTTCAAAGATCCTTTGGGTAATCATGACAAAGAGAAACCCTCAAGTTCAAACTCAAACTCATAAGGTAATGTGAATTACACACGTACTGGCTATGACTACACCTTCGATTGCTTTAATGAGTCTAAAGTTTGCATATCCACATTCACATTGAAGGATAAAGACCCTTGTTGTGCTGTCACTACATGCCATAGCAAGATTACCCTACCTGGAGCCCCAGCTAGACCTACTACTTCTACTAGACCTATACCCCCATCTAGACCTGCTACTCCTACTTCAGCTGATTATAGCCTTGTTGAACAACTTGGTAAAACCCCTGCAAAAATATCCAGTTTGGACCTCCTGCGTGCATCCCCCCAACACCAAAATATCTTGGAGCAAGCCCTTAAAGAGTTAATAGTCCCAGATAACATGGATGTTTCCCAGTTCCAAGCCATGGTTGGGAACCTATCCGCGTCACAACATATCACATTTTCACCTCAAGATATTCCTAAGGAAAAATCTAACCACAATGATCCCCTCCACCTTGAAGTCTTTTTCCACAATGTTAAATTCAGATGTGTCTTGATAGATGGAGGAGCGGGAATAAATATCTGTACACTTAAAGTAGTCAAAGGTTTGGGGTATTCTAAAAATGATGTGGATCCCTCTTAAAGGATCATAATCAAAGCCTATGATGATGGTGAGTGTTTCTCTACAGGGGTTATCATCTTACCTATCAGAGTTGGTCCAGCTACTGAGAACACTTTATTCCAAGTCCTAGATATAGAAATGAATTGCAATATGATACTAGGCTACCCATGGATCCGTGCTATGAAAGTAGTTCCTTCTACATATCACCAATGCCTAAAGTTCTCCTATAATAATGTAGAGGTAACCATCCCTTGTGATCCAAATCCTTTCCAATTTTGTGCCAATCTTAGAGGATCCACTACATACCAAGTCCCAACAAACCATCTAGTAAATCCACTAGAGTCCTCCAAGTATGTTGATCCTTCTCCACTCACACCCACAGCCAAAGGAAAGCTTAAAATACAAGACCAAGGTTGCGATGAGTACTCCATGTCTCATGCCTTTCACATTAGGAAACTTCCTTTATCCCCCAAGTCATATGGTAAACCTCAGCTTATAAAAAACAAGCCTAAGTTTGCACTCCAAAATAGACCTTCTATGGCATTCACTAATGGAGGCAGGCTACATGAAGAACACATCTATGAAAATACCTCTACATGGATTGAAAAGGCTAAAGTAGAACAAGAAATTACTCCCATATCCCCTGATAAGTATGGACCTAGATTCACCATCATGAAAAAAAAGGGATATGATGGATGTAGTGGCCTAGGACTCAAAAAACTAGGCATTGTTCAACCCATCACTACATCAAGACAACCTCATAGCTTGGGACTTGGATTCAAACCATTTGTTTTTGGTCTTCCTAACACAGATTCATCCTCATCTGAGGAGGTGAATGCTTCAAACGATGACAAGGCATCTGAGAATAACCAACCCGAATCCACCCAATCTATATCTGACATTGACAATCTTGATACCTCCTTTGGTCGTGATCATATGTTTTCAGACCCAGATAGCTTACCCATCAAAGATAAATATGTTAATTCACTATTACTCAAACCAGCTCTTCACCTTGGATCAAAACATTTTGGGATCTAAGCCCTCCTGCTTCTGAACATGATCCTGATGACATCACTGAAGCAAATATCCATATATATGCCTTGGACCAAAGCTTATTCAACACCGATGATGGCATTTCCTTAGTTTTCCCTGAACTTATTGATTGGGACCAACAAGGACCACCAATGTTTGATCAGTTTGAAAATGATGATGCCATCGCAAAATTCTTTGAGCTCCATGAAGATGTACCAAAAATTCCCTTGGTGAAAATTGAAAGGTGCCATTAGACCATGAAAAAGTAAAAATAAAGGACGTATCCGAGGGTGAAAACCTCTCTAAGGCACCTAAGGATGGAAGATTGGACATACTCTAATTAAAGGAAAAATCAACATTACTTGTGGAGATGACAGAAGAGATTAATCTGGGAACTCCTAACAACCCCACAATCATACACTTTGTGGCCTCATTATCACTAGAAGAGAAGGATGAATTTATTAGATTTTTTCTAGAGAGGTAGATCAACTTTTCTTGGTCTTACGCAGATATGCCTGGATTAGATCCTAAACTAGTCCTTCATCACTTACCACTAAAACCAGGAATGAAACCAATAAAGAAAAAGTTGAGGAAAATGCATCCTCAAGTTTCTCTCCTTGTCAGAGCTGAATTGAAGAAACTATTGGATGTCGGCTTCATAAGACCCATTGATTATACAGAGTGGATATCTAATCTAGTACCAGTAAGCAAACACTCTGAGGGCATCTGGATATGTACTGATTTTTGTGATCTTAACAAGGCATGTCCCAAGGATGATTTTCCTTTACCAACATAGATATCATTGTAGACATGATAGCTGGGTATGAGATGTTATCACTAATGGATGGATTTTTTGGCTATAATCAGATAAGAATCACCCCTAAAGATCAACACAAGATAGCTTTCACATGTCCTTGGGGAACATACTGCTGTAATGTCATGCCATTTGGTCTTAAAAATGCTGGGGCAACATATCAAAGAGAAATAAATACAATCTTCCATGATTTCATGCACATCCTCATGGAAGACTATGTTGATGACTTACTTTGCAAATCCTATAAAAGGAAATAACACTTGGGCATCCTAGATCAGATATTCACCAGAATGGAAAGCTATAAACTTCATCTAAATCCAAAAAATTTTGTATTTGGAGTTGTCTCTAGAAAGCTCCTAGGCTACATTGTTTCTCAATGAGGCATTGAAGTGGATCCTGAGAAAGTACAAGCAATACTTGACATGCCTCCTCCAACAAATTAAAAAACCCTAAGAGGGTTACAAGGAAGATTGCAGTCTATCCATAGATTCATTGCACAATTGGCCGATAAGTGTCACTCCTTTCAACACCTCTTACGTAAAGGAGTATCCTTACAATGGAATAAGTAGTGCCAAGAATCTTTCCAACAACTCAAGGATTATCTTCTACATCCACCAGTTTTAATGGCTCCTATTCCAAGCAAACCATTTATCTTATATATATCTGCTATAGATATAGCATTAGGGGCTCTCTTAGCACAAAATGATGAACAAGGAAGAGAGCAAGCCATACATTACATTAGTAGAACACTTGTGGGCTATGAGCTAAATTATTCACTAATTGAATGAGCTTGTCTTGCTATTGTCTTTTCAACCCAAAAGCTTAGATATTACATGCTCCATCAAAAAACAATGCTCATCTCTAAGATTGACCCACTAAAATACCTCCTCAGTAGAGTTGCTCTCATAGGATGCTTAGCCAAATGGCTCATGGTCCTTAGTGAATTTGACATAGAATATGTAGACAGAAAAGCAATCAAAGGACAAGTGATAGCAGATCAATTAGTAGAAGTGCCTATGTCAGATGGTCATCCCATGTTAATAGACTTTTTAGATGAATCCATATTTCACATGGATGTAGCTAACAAATGGAAGCTTTATTTTGATGGATCACATACACAAAATGGTTCAGGAGCTGGCATTATGTTTATCACTCCTCAAGGAGACATAATTCCCAAGTCATATAGGATTACATTCCACTGTACAAACAACATAGTAGAATATGAGGCACTAATCACAGGGCTCAAGATAGCTATCCAATGGAACATTCAACATTTACAAGTCTTTGGGGATTCCTAGTTGGTCATCCACCAAGTCCATGATGACTACAAAACCAAAGATGATAAACTCATGCCCTACAAGCAGATGGCAGACTTCCTTAAGTCTAAATTTGTTACTATATCTTTTCATCAGCTACCAAGGATACACAACAAGCAAGCTAATGCTATGGATACCATTGCTTCTAAGATTGATATGCCTAAAAATGTGGAACACTGTGAATTCCTTGTTGAGCAACTTTTGATTCCAGCATTCGAGCTCTCCCAATCTGAGTTTGTGTGTGAACTTGTTGGTCCCAACTCTCCTTGGTATCAAGACATTTATGATTACTTACATGCCCAAATCCTACCACCCAACTTATCCAAAAATGACCATTGAGCCTTTATCCGTCAAGCTGCTAGATATGTCATCATCGTTGACACCCTTTACAAGAGATCTTTTGACCAAACCCTTCTCAGATACCTTGACTCGCAAGAAGCTGAAACTACCTTGCATGAGGTTCACAAAGGTATATGTGGAGGCTATTTCAATGGTCAAAGTCTAGCCAAGAAGCTTGTTAGAGATGGGTATTATTGGCCCACCATGGAACAGGATGCCCATGAATTTGCGAAAACATGCCATAAGTGTCAGATACATAGTAATCTAATCCATGCACCAACACAAGAATTACAGCCAATCATATCACCATGGCCCTTTTCACAATGGGCATTTGATCTTTTTGGAGCTATTTCTCCTCCATCTTTTGATGGTCATAAATTCATTATCACAGCAACAAAATATTTTACCAAGTGGGTTGAAGCTGTCCCCTTGACCTTCACCACCGGCAAGCAGATCTCTAGGTTTATTCTAAACTATATCATATGTCAGTATGGAGTCCCCTTGGCTATTATTAGTGACCATGGTACTCCATTTCAAAATGAATATGTAGAAAAAATTTGTGAGAAGTACAACATATACCATGGATATTCTAGTATTTACTATCCACAAGGCAATGGCCAAGCAGAAGCATCTAACAAGACCATCGTTAAGATTCTCCAAAAGACTATCAATGATTCAGGCTGAGACTGGCACCTCCAGCTAAATCTAGCTCTTTGAGCATATCGAACAAGTGTTTATGGTCCTACTGGTGCAACACCATACTCTCTTGTCTATGGCACTGAGGCCATACTTCCCATTGAAGTTGAAATTCCATCATTAAGAGTATCCCTACAAGATGTTGTTGATGATGAAAACTACCAAATATCTAGACTTCATGAGTTGGAAATGCTTGATGAACGAAGACAAGATGCCTTGACACACTTGCAAGCTTACTAAAATTGACTAAAATGGAGCTATAACAAGAAAGTCCGAGGTTGTCATTTTGAGGTCGGTGATTTGGTCCTAAAGATGAATTACAAGACACAACAGCATAGAGAAAAATAAGGCAAATTTGAGCCAAATTGGTAAGGACCTTATATAGTTACTGCATCTTTTGGATTCAAAGTATATCAGCTTGCAACTCTAGAGGGTGAACCATTGCCTGTGTCCATCAACAACATGCATCTTTGCAAGTACTACACTTGATTCTATCTAAAAGTCCTGAAAAAAATACCAAAAAAAGTTGAAAAATGTCATGAAAAAATGGATGCCTTGATGAAAACCTGGTAAACAGGCATCTTGGCACGAAAATTTGAGTCAAGAGAAAAATTTTGTCCAAAAGTGAAAACTTGGCAAACAACAGCTTTGGGCAAGTACCATGGTGAAAACCTAGCAAACAGGTGCCATGTGTAATCAGTTATTGCTCCTCCATCTATCAGGATTACATTTGGTCTTTTCCTCCTCTATCATTCCTTGATCATATCCTTCATATTGCAAGGCATCCTTGGTTCCTTATCATGGCTCATGAACTAGTTAATGTCCCTCGTTGCCTTGCTTAAGCATCACCAGTCTACACACACTCTCTGTCATTGGCCATTGTACATAATTTGCATCTTGTCTGGGGGCATATTACCTACATGGTGCGTAAGTTTGAATTTGAACTAGGGGCATACCCCTAAGTGCTTTTTATCCATTGGACCTATTGCATAACAGATTGGAGCTAACACTTGTTTATGCTTATATGATCCTGAAAAAATCCCTAAAAATCATAAAATGTCCTGAGAAAATCACTAAAAATCACATAATGTCCTGAAAAATCCTAAACATTCAAATAAGATCCTGAAAAAATCCTAAACATTCACATAATGTCTTGAAAAAAATCCTAAACATTCAAATATGATCCTGAAAAAATCACTAAAAATCATAACATGTCCTGAAAAAAAGCACTAAAAACCATAAAATGTCCTGAAAAAACCCTAAAAATAATAAAATGACCTGAAGACAAAAAAATCAAATATTCCCACAAAACCCTAAAAATCACAAAACTCTTAAAAAATTTGTAATAAACCTTGTACATATTTAATGTAGATAACCATCCCTTTTGTGTAAACACTTGCACTTTGTATACTGAAACTTAAAGCATTACACTTCAATGCCAATCACAATATTTGAACAACATGAACCAACATTCAACCCAACATATCACTATGAACCTATCAATTGAATCCACAAATAGTTCAATTACATTATCAACCTATCAAACACTATCTACACACCTAAAACACTAATGAGTACATAATAATGGACAAGGATAGCTATTGGCTCACACTATTTAGTGAGTGATTTATTTTTTTGCTTTCTTTTTCTATGCCACTCGATGATATAAAACTAATCTATGAGACTGGCCGGGATGGTTCATGGTCATCTTTTTCTATTTTTTTCTATTAAAATGTACATTTGAGAGTCTGGGGCATGTACATATGCCTTAGAAAGGAGAAGGTCATTCTCTATCTGCATCGTGCTTTTCTACACAAAAGGCTTGCATTTGTTCTCTGGCCCTTTATGCCATGATGCATTGCATTCCATTTTCCATTTCAAAATAAAGCTCCATTTGACATATAGTGCACTTTCTACAAGAAAAAGTCTTTCCATCATAATAAAATCTCCTCATCTCATCTTTCTTCTTCATCTCATTTTCCATCACCATAATCATGTCTTCTGATTCACCAAATCATCTTCATCTTGCATTCATGCTTTTCGGCATCATCCTGTGCTGTCAATCAACTTTATGTGGCTTTCCACTTGGTACAACCTTAGTTTGACATTTTTCTCATCATATTTGACATATATGACCATTTTTGATGATTTACCTCATGTTATGACATCTTTCCATCATTTTGGGCATGCACGCATAGTTTCGGGTCATTCTGAGTCCAATCGGGCTAATTCTAGGCCCCAGAGCCTTTTAGGGTGCAATCTGCACTTTTAGGGCACAGTTGGGCTTCCCAAGTGCATCACTGATGCACTTGGTACTATCATGGCACACTTGGGCTTACCAAGTGCATCAATGAGCACTTGGTTGAATTTTGGGCATAGTTGGGGACCTAGGATGTCCAGAACTACTCTCGAAACCCCTAGGTTGCACTCCGGAGGCCATAACTTTTGCGTTTCAACTCTGATTTACAAACTGTCAGTTGTGTTGGACTCATATCTTTCTTTTGAAAAAGATAAGCTATAATTTTCATTATTTGGTCACTATACAGAGAGTTAATCCTTGCAATTACTCTTGGGCTCCTAGTTGCCCCCCGTCATGTTGATTTTGGCCCCTAGGCCTTCTCGGGCACATTTTTCACTTTTTGGGACCACTTGGGCTTCCCAAGTGCATAATTGACACACTTGGTACTGTAATGGAACACTTTGGCTTACCAAGTGCATCAATGACGCACTTGGTTGAGTTTTGGGCGCAGTTGGGGACCTAGGATACCCAGAATTGCTCTCAAAGCCCCTATGTTGCATTTAGGAGCCCATAACTTTTGCATTTTAACTCAGATTTGCAATCCGTTAGTTGCATTGGATTTGTATCTTCATTTTGGAAAAAATGAAATATAATTTTCATCATTTTTTGTTTTTCTTGAGTGGTAACCCATGCAATCACTCTCGGGCTCCTGATTGACCCTGTTTTGCACTCTAGACCTATTAAGTTTCACATCTTAGCTCTAATTTGCGATCCATCAATTGCTATGGTTTTGTCTTATTTTTGTTGATAAATTGACTTATCATATTCTTATCTTAAGTCAATTTCTCAAGGGGGCACCCATATATATCATCCCTACTGGGGCATGTTGTAGCTTTCTCATCAGTTATTGTTTGATACAACGCTCTAAATAACATTATATCAAAGAGGGGGAAAATGTAGATGCTCAAAAATGGTTCAAATCTCCAATTTCATCACTTCTTCATACTAATTTGTCCCATTTTTTCATTCTACTAACTTCAATCTTTTGGCCAGATTGACCATATTTTGTCATTTGTATCCCCTTTCACATTAATTTCATATCAACACAGAATCATATCAAATCAACTCAGAATCATATCAAATCAACTCAAAATCACTCAAAATCAGTCCTAATCAACCCAAAACATATCAAACATCCCAAATCAATCATCATATGTTCAACTCCTAGGTATTGCTGTGGCTTTCAGTGCCTTGGAAATCTATCAACCTACCAATCTTATCAATCTAACCTTAGTACTGTCGTGGCTCTCAGTGCTAGGTCAAATTATCATTCATGTCATCCAATATTTGACATTTTTGAGGCTTTCAATGTTAGATCATGGCATCATTAGCCATTTTAATAACATTGACAATGTTCATCGATGTTATTATGATCAAACCTTATCAATCAATTTCAATCTTGTAGCATTTACAATGTCAGTTAAATGTTACATATCAACCAATTCATGTCATGTGTCCTTGGCATGTTATCAACTTAAATCAATCAATCTAACCATGGCTTTGATCTACTGGTCATCATCTTATTCCATATCCATCATCATTACATTTTTTGTCAAAGGGTACAGTCGCATTCATTTAATCAATTTGGCCAAAAATTTACTAATTTTCTCTATAGGATTAAATAACCCATAATTTAATCCTATTCTCACTAATTATTCTTCCTAATTATCATCCTTAATTAATTAATTTTATTAATTAATTGATTCATTATCTGCAAACCATAGAAATTTTTAATTTCCTAAGTTCCATTTCCCATCATTAATTCCATTTTTTTTACTAATTCTTATTTTGTGGAATAAGAGGATTTTTAATTCAAATATTCCATAAAATATTGCATTCTCATGACACTTGGATGTGACACCTCATGGATTCTCCTTTGACACTTGGTTGAGACTTGTCATAATCAAATATTCTTATTCTCTTACGCATGTCTCTATTTGGCTTCTTTGTCATAGATTCTTGGCTTTAAGTGGGTTGAGGTGTCTTATGACGTGTCATAGATTCTCTTCCACATTTAGCCAAGTTTGACTTGCATGTGTCATAGAATCTTACAATTGGCATATTTTGTCATATGCATCATAGATTCTCAAAGGAATCTCTAGACACATCGCATATCTGTGGATGACAAATCCAATGCTCTCACCCTCCATGAAAATTATAAAATGGTCACTCTTTCTCTCATTTTGGGTCCTTGAATCCTTGAGTCTTTGAGTCTCCACTCCTTTGAATTTTTCATTTTTGCTCTCACATTAAATCACAACTTCAAGTATTCTCATGGCATTATCCACATCATAGACTTTTGCTTCAATTTTGTGTGCACTATAGGCAACTTTAGAGCTACAATCATTTGGAGAAGAAAGAAGGACATGGGAGCTACAAATGAAAAAGGGAATTTCTATTGCTTTCTTAATTATTTTGGCTTTCATGGTAGACTAGTGGGTGCTAACGTATGATTATTGAGTTTTGTGATTTTCTCATAGTATGTTATGCTTTTAACCCATTTTTCTGGTCCTACACTTCCAAATCACCATGAAGGAAAGCTATGTTCACATCCATCTATTCTATCTCTAAATCATATGATGCAACAATAGATAACATAAACCTAATGGATGTCAACTTTGCAATAGGAGAGAATATTTCACCATAATCTATCCCCTCTACCTATGAATACCCCTTCACAACCAATCTAGCTTTGTACCTTTCAACACTGCCATTTGCATAGAATTTCTTCTTGAACACCCATTTGCTATCAACATGTTTTCATCCTTTAGGAAAAGGTACAAGGTCCCAAGTTTTTTTTTAATCCAATGAAGCCATCTCATCATCCATGGCCTCAATCTAGGAACTCACACCTTCTATATCCAAAGCCTCTTTCATAGATATAGGCTTATTAGTGTTAGTAATAAAAGAAAAAGAACAACTGGAATCTAACATAGAGTAACCAAACCTTTCTAGCTTCTTTCTTACTCTCATAGATCTCCTCAAGGGTTGAGGTTGAGGTTGTTCTTCCTCTTCTTCTGAACTATCAGAGCTACTAGAGCTCTCTTCATCATTAGACCCAACATGGTCTTTTTGTGTAATCTTCTCAGGGGTAGGAGGTAGCTGAACAATATCTTCTTTCTTCTCTTTTTCATCTAGTTATAGCACAATAGGAGAAGATATTAGCTCTCTAAAAATAACATTTCTGCTATATAATACCTTACTAGTCACAGGGTCCCAAAGCTTGTATCCTTTCATACCAACACTGTATCCGATGAAACTACACTTGTCAGCTTTATTTTCCAACTTAGATCTTTTCTCCTTTTGAACATGTGCATAAGCTTCACAACCAAAAACATGAAGATGTATAATTGAAGGAATCTTACCAGATCAAACCTCCATGGGTGTCTTACAAACAAGAGTTGATATAGGAGATCTATTAAATAAATGGCAAGTAGTGGCCACAACTTCAGCCCAAAATTTTTGTTCAAGACTAGATCCACTATGCATGCTCCTAGCCATCTCCATCAGTGTCATGTTCATTCTTTTTGCAACTCCATTTTACTGTGGGGTATATGGAGTTGTCTTATGCTTCTCAATACCTCATTTTTTATAGAACTATTCAAACTCTTCTACAAAAAACTCACCACCATTGTCAATTCTCACACACTTAATCTTCTTACTAGTTTGATTCTCTACAAGGGCTTTAAATTCCTTGAATCGAGTAAAGACTTGTGTCTTACTTTTTAGGAAATAAATCCATGTCCTTCTACTATAATCATCTATGAAAGATAGAAAAAATATAGACTTGGAGATTGAAGGAACTTTTATAGGACCAAATACATTAGAATGAATAAGATCCAAAACATTAGAAGATTTGTGAGAACTAGAGTAAAATTGAACAAGATTTTGTTTACCATAGACACAATGTTCATAGAATTCAAACTCAAGATTACAATCATTTCACCCCTCAACAAGGTTCTTTTTTTTAGGGTTCTGAGACCCTTCTCACTAATGTGGCCAAATCTCATATGCGACAACATTGTCTTTTCTAAAGGAAGCTTTCCTTCCAATGTGTTTGTACCCTTAGGTACACATGCTGCACTACCATCAAAACAAATAACCACAATATTCTTTACTACTCATTTAGATGGTGGGGATGAAGTGACACAAGAACTATTGCACTGAGAAATGCATGCATCAAGTTGAAATAGTGTACCTCTCCTAGTATGCTTAGCAAGCACCATAGCTCCTCTTATTATCTTACATCCATCTTTAGAAAAAACAACTTGTACACCTACATCATTTAACATAATTATAGATAATAAATTTTGTGCCAAACTAGGGAGGTGCATCACCCCATTGATCCCCTTTATTCATCCATCAGGGAATTTGATAGTGATCTATCCTCATCCAACTATCTTTAGGTGAGAATCATCACCCAAATACACCTTTCCACCATCGAAAACTTAATACTTTGAAAACCAACTTTGATGAGAGGTCATGTGGAAAGAATCACTCGAGTCTATCAACCAAACATTATTAGATGCATGCACTACCAAGGCTGCAATGAAAGCATCGCCATCTTCTTGAGATTTTTCTGAACCTAAATCTAAGGCCTTCTTCTTCTTTGGCTCTTTACATTCTTTACAAAAGTGCCCAGGCTTATCATAGTTCCAAAATTTTTCCTTGGACTTTCCAAGAGTCTTTGATTTTCCATGGGATTTGGATCTACCCTTTCCAGACTTGTCATTTTGCTTCCCTTTGTCATTGGATCTACCATGAACAACAAGAGCTTCCTTAGCTAAATCTGAAGACTTTCTCTACGTCTCCTTAGATAATAGTAAAGACACCACATCATCCAATCTGAAAGTGACTAAAGTACTTCCAAGAGCCATCACAAGATGGTCCCATGAATCCGACAAGGAACATAATAGGGTCATACATTAATCCTCCTCCTCTACCTTGACACCAGATGATGTCAACTGTGCATTCAACAAATTAAAAGCATTTAGATTATCTATAACAGATCCTCCTTCTTCCATTCTTAGAGAATACAACTTCTTGCTCAGGAAAAAAATTGTTCACCAAAGATTTGGCCTGATACACAGACCCAAGTTGTGTCCACAAATTGTTTGTGGTCTTCTCATCAAGAACATTCTAGAGAACTAAATTAGCTAGACAGAGTCTAATGAGACCCTTAACTTTCTAATCCTTGAGATCCCAATCTATTTGAGATATTGTTGTGGGTCTTACATCAAGTGAAGTCACCTCCCATAGATCATGATCTTCAAGAAAGTTTTCCATCTTGAGTTTCTATAACTCAAAATTACTACAATTAAATTTCTCCACCTCCATTTTTCTGTATGATGAACTAGCCATCTCAATCTACAAATAAAATTTAGAATGCTCTACAAAAAACTCCCACTCAAACTTGAGATTAGCTCAAAAAACCCTACCCAACAACTAGGATCAAAAGTTGATCAAGCTTTGATACCACTTATAAGGAAACTCAGGTGTGGAAATAACTTCCTACACTAATCCCTTAAGGAAAGCATTGTGAAAATTCTTTCAAATCGTTACAATTTCAGATTTGATATTATGTAAACAATAATATTGCATTCAACCATGAATATAGAAAATAGATAGAGAAATAATAACACATAAACACAAAGATATGTTGGTGGGGAAAAACCTTTCAGTAAAGTAGCCCCACCCCTCCAAAATTTGCACAATCTATTATCTTCAACTCAAAGGTTACAATGCACTTGCAATACAAGCTCTTTTAGGACATAGAAGACTTATCTAGTAGCTACCAAGAATACACTATTCACACTTTTTTATCTACAACCCTAAAAGTGCTTATATAATGCACTTTCACTTTTTTAGGGCAACTTCCAAAAATAGCTCTTAAGCATCATAGGAATCCATCATAACTATTTCAGTCATGATTTCCTTAAACACAATTAAATCTTCCAAAGATAGCTCTTACATGTCATGGGAATCCATCATAACTGTTTCAGTCATGATTTCCTTATAGAAATTAAATCTTCCAAAGATAGCTCTTATGCATCATAGGAATCCATCATAATCATTTTAGTCATGATTTCCTTACACACAATTCAAGATGCTGACACATGCAAGTGGAATGACACATCAACATGCCAACTAGACATGTATACTCACACTTAGTTACATTATTTGCAAAAAAAAAAATTATAAAGAAAATAATAAGAATGGGAATTATCCAAGGTTGAGACACCTTATTCCTAACAACTAACATGTATAGATTTATCTAGTATATCCATGCCACAATATAATTATTTAGATCTCAAAAAGTGAATGTTGTAGTGGACTTGTAATATGATGGTATTGAAATGGCTTTCTTCATTTTACATAGATTTGCTGTGACAATTGTTTGAATTGAAATTTGTGTTACCAAAAGGGGTAGTGATATAGCTACTTACCACATAAAATTTAGAATTTGAAGTAAGGCATACTATTTTGTCCACTATAGATGTATATTGCATTCAACATCCTAATATAAATTTAAGCATTTTAACATGCAATGAAAATCCAAAAAAAACCATTCAAAGGATTTTCAAGCTACATGAAATCCTTTACTATAGAAACTAAAAGCCTTCACATTCACCATCCATACTTTTATTTAGCCTTTACATACTCTATATGGTTAACCTTTTAGACTTTTATTTAGATAGATAGTAAAGAGGAAACATAATCTCTTACACATGCAACAATCTAAATTTTAATTAACATGATACTATTTTGAGTGTTCTACAATTGTTGTTGGAGTGGGAATCTAGATGTCATAGGTGCTTCAGGAGGGTTATCTTGGACAAAATAAGGCAACATATATGTTTGCTAACCATGGTTTAGCTTTTGTAACATCTATGATTGGAAAGGGACTTCTTTAACATTGAAATTAATGTCCATCAAAGGGTTATGAGCGATAAATATTAAATAAGAAAAATTAATATAAATAAAAATTAAAAAGAAAAGAAAAGGAAAATGATAGATAATGTGCTCAATAAGAGATATATATATTTATTTATACATGACTGATGAAGAGACTACTATTTTCCATATCCAAAAGTTAATGTAAATGTGGATGAATGGAAAAAACATGTGTAATCATTTAGAGAAATGTGCATGCAAAAATTGTGTGTTGAGGTGTTCAATTTTGGGGATCAAGAGCTAGGTTATTCAACAACCAAAACACATATGCATGGACTTTAAGATGTGGCAAATGTTAGGAAAAATGGAATTATGCTAAGTTATGTGTTTTCATGAGGAGTAATTGACAAAATGGTGATTAATTAAAGGAACATGCAATATATTTGAATGCTTACAAGATTTTTATCTATTCTAGGAATTGAAAACTCTTGTGCAATGATTTACCAAGAAACATGCCACTAAGTCTCAAAAAACTCTTGATTATTCTTCAAGTAGTCCAAGTGCAAAGCATGTTTGAGAAGAGGCTAGAAACATAGTTCAAATTTATGATAAAAATAGAAGAAAATGTATGGAAGGAGAAAACATTGGGGATATAAGGTCTAAGTGTGGCAAAGTTGAGGGAAATTGTGAGGGAAGCATAATGTAGTATAGTGGGCAGGATGAGAAATGCCCTGTTCAATTCATATGTTATCTTAGAATTGAGCTTATTTATTTACCCATTGAAAATGAGGGTAAAGAAATGCGGCATCACACAAATCCTAAAAGCAATCCCTCCACTTCACTCTCAAGTAATCTAGATGTGTTTTTGTAAAGGGATGCATATATAGTAGGGGAATGTGATATTAAAAAGGTTGGGAGTGAAATTCTGAGGGACAGTTCCTACCTTCACACATCATTGGTATCATATTGAATATCTCATTACCATATTAAGAATATTATAAATCAACTAAGATTCAAATCTAGGAATAAATATTTTGAACTCTTTATACTAACTATTTTTGAGGTTTTAAATGATATATATGTGGTAGTGGGTTTTGTGCATGATTGGGATTCAGATAACTTAATGAGAGCTCTCATGTTAAAAATTGCAGAAACTTCTATAGCCAAGATTATTCTTACAATAGAAGGAAAAGGAAAGGGAAAACATGAAGAAAAACATAAATACAATCTCAACCTTGTTTATATAGTAGGTGACAGAAGTGGGTTTGGATTGAGGAGTGACAACACAACTAGTCAAAGTTGTGAGGATTGGGAATATGAAATTGGTGGGTTGGAATGTGATATTTAAATAGTTGGATCAAAGAATGAGTAAAATATATTAGAGCAAGGAGCTCAGGATTTGTGGAGGAGGAAGTCTTTGACTTTGTGGTTGTGTGCAATGGTCACTATAGAAAGCTAGTTATTGCTTAAATCCAAGACTATGTATTGGAGAAATATTCAAAGAAATAATTTTGTTGTTAATCATGACCAACTAAAATGCATTTGAGGTTGCTGCCATGCAACAAGATTCACATAGATAAAAAAATATTGTATTTCTAATACAGTCAAATACTTGCAAAAAATAAAAAGGAAAAAACATCCGAAGCTGCAATTGTCTACTAGGCGTAGCTATGATAAGTCGAGGTTCTTGTGGGTACTACAAATATGAATATAATTGGTGAAATATGAATAGAATATTATCACTATTTAAAAATCCAATATGAAGCCCAAACAAGTTATTTGGGTGCAAACCTATCAAATGATGGATCAATTGGCCATTTAGCTCATATATGGTTGTCATTACTACTTGTTCAAATTCAAGAATATATCTATATTTAATTAACTCTCCAAGTACAAACTGAATGCATGTAGCTCTGTTGAGACAAACCTGTCAACTCTCCTTTTTCATTGCTGCACTAAGAGAATTAAAAAAATAGTAAAAACTGAAATCTTATTAGAGATCCAACACAATCTCCAAATTCAAGTTTTAAAATAACTGATGATAGATTTAGTTAAAACTAAATCTTCCTTCAAATCATTCTAGGGGTATGAGAATTATAGACTGTTGATATTGAAAATGATAACAATCATGATGATAGATTGTGGTAAAATAAATCTACTTTTAATAATTAAAGTTTCGTTAAAAGTTCCTATTGCTAACAATTAAGATTGCATAGTAGATTTTTGAAACCATTTACCTACAATAAGCATTAACATGATCCATATATATATAAAATTTCTAAGGTTATAGCTCACATCTTCAATGAATTAAATATTATTATAAAAAAAAAAAAAAACATATTATAATAAAAGATAAAAGAATAAAAGAAACAAACTATAATTTTGTTCAATATCCTTTTATTTCTTTGTCACACATGGTAAAGCGGTTGGGTCAAAAGTGAGTGTGTAGGGTGGTTTCCCCTTTCACACATATAAAGCATTTCCTCATGTGTAAGGTAATTTTTCTTTCACTATCTTTTCATTGTTTAAAAATATTTTGATGTATGATTAGTGGTCCTTTATGTTAGAAATGTTTAGAATAATTGAGGGAAGGCAAAAGGTGGGGGGAGGGGGGGTGTGAATCAGTTACTCAAGGTCTATATGTACCATTTGAACAATTAAACATTAATCACTTCAATATTTTGATTATCCTATTGTTTCTCAATCTCTATTGTAAAACTATCATAAACATAACTTGTATTGCATAAGGAATTTTTTTATCATAGTTTGACACTAAGATTTTACATGGAAATCCAATTTGGGAAAACCACTAGCAACATATCACTCTTTTTCACTCTTTCAAAGTGAGCTCTGGTAGGAGCCAACCCTATTAAAGGTTACAATACACACCGTAAAATGTGACCTAGTAAGAGGATTTAATCACCCTATTAGGAGTGGCCTTGTAAGAGGACTTTGATCATTCCATTTAGAACATCACCCAGTTAAAGGATTTACACAAACTCTTAAGTCTTCAAATGACTATTAGGTCAACCTCTGTTAAAAGGATTTCAATACAAACTATTTGGAATGATAAACAATAAAATAGTAGGTTTGATCTGTATGATTACAACTCACTTTTTTTGGTTCAAATCTCTATTTAGTCCTTATGATGGTTCACTGATAAGCCTTCCATTATCATCTCTAATCTTGATTTTCTTGGTCACCCTTCAAGCAACCAGTCCACTCTTCTCATCAACACTTAAGCCTTCTCCTCTAATTCACTTCTCAATAAAAACATCATATCTGTAAGCTTTCTCCTTTAGCTTTGCATTCACACTTGTTGAGCTATCATTTTTCATGATGCTCAGTGACATGAATCCTTTCAAACTCCTTTGTTGAAAAGATAATCTAGGATCAACTTCAAGGTTCTGACCAATCTTGCAATCTATTAGAATTTTCTCAATTGAAGATAAATGTGTATGTTCACTAGGAGGCCTTTGTTGGTTTGACTAATTCTAGATGAGATGTTTGATTTGTTGTTTTGAAAAGTAACCACAAAAGAGATTAATTTTTGGTATTTTCCATTTTATGATGAATGAAATTTATCAATGTAACTATATGAATTCGTATTTTAACCAAGTGTTAGAAAAGAAAATAACAAAGATAAGGTAATGAGAAATTAAAGAAAATAACTTGAAAGGGAAATTCCCAATAGACATAAACCATGGTAACAATATGTCTATAAGTTAAATCATCAAAAAGATCAAGTAGCAAACTAATGATAATAGGATTAGGGCTTCCTCAATTCCATCGATGCAATCTTCGAAGGGAACTTTAGTAATAACCAAAAGATGTTTCACTTCTCATAAAATCACAAGGCCACAAAAAATACACTCATGTGAGAAAATAAGCTATGCAAGAATAATAGGTGATCTTTTCTCCAACTCAGTACATTAGCAAAATTTGTTAACACAAGGCAAACGCCAAAACTAAAAGGTCACACAATCATAACAAAATAAAATAAACATTGGCTCCATTATTATTCATGAACATGCATTCACAAAAATAACACACTCCAACAAGAATAACTATACTCAGAATGAGAACACCAATAGCATATACTATTGCATCAAAATAATAGCCTAAAGTACATATTACATCCATGTATTTATAAGAAATCATCTCCTCCCATTGTGCTAGGAGAGAGTTCTTAAAATGTAACTCATGTTAAATACTAATAAAACAAAACTAATTATATACAAAATGACTCTCTAAATGGTGCTAAGTAGGTCTCTAACCTTGTTTATAACAATTAATGGGTGCATTAGCCTTTACATGACTTCAAACAATGAAAGAAGTAGATAAGAAGAAGGATGCTACAAGAGGATTTGAGAGTCACTCAAACCTCTAAAAATGGAAGCTTGACCTTCTCTAAATATTTTTGGGAGTTGAACTACCATAAAAATTATTTTTGGTGCATGGAATGCTCTTAAAATAGAAACTGGTAGTTAACTATTGGCACACCTAAAAATAGAGTACACCTACACACCTATCCACCTTGCTGACAGGTTCCAAAAATTCAAAATTTTGTCAAGTATCAAAATTGAATTTCCAACATCGGGGGTTTTTTTCCTTCCTTATCCAAAGCGATGTCTGGATGCTTATTCTTGAATTTATCTATAATCTCTATTACTTGGGAAACCTCAGGAAAATCCAAAGCCCCATACTTATTCTTCACTATTTCCCAGTAATTGCTAACTTCTATATAAGTTTCCACAAAATCCTCAAGTTTAGTGTCCAATTCCAACAATACCTCTTCAGTCTTAATTGCTTTCCTGATGTCTTCATCTGATGAAGCATTCTCAAAATTTCTTTGGAATTTTTGAACTACGAATTGCACTAAATTGACCTTGGTTTTCAACTCATCTTCAAAATTGTTAAGGCAAGCAACACTGTAATACCTCTCTACTTCAAAAATCTTCTCTTGAGTTTGATTCCTCAACCTCTATATATCTTCATGCAATTCTCGCATAACTTCATTCTCGACAAATATTTTCTCTATCTAGTCATTGTGCTTGTCCAACTCCTCTACAGTGTATAATTCCATGAGCATATGATATCTTAGACATTTTATTGATGTCAAATCTTGAATACCTTTTGCCTAGGTATGTAGGTCATCCATCAACCCAAAATCCTAGTTCACTATGGACACTAGCTTATCCACTCTTGACTAAATATAGTGTAAATGATTCAGATTACCCTATTTTATTTGTACACTCTTTTTATCAAAATTATCACGCCATTGCTAACATAGTCCCAAAAATGAATCCACCTATACAATGCCCTTCTCTTTTATCTCTACTACCATAGCAAGAGTGATATCTAGATGATCTAGGTCTATTGGGTCCCCTACTCCATACATATAGCCTCTCAAAATATCATTTTCCCCCTAGTAGTATCAACTCAAACTCATCTTGGTCCATGTGTTTGAACACCTCTTTTATGCCCATAGTGATCAATACTTTAGGGGTATCTACCATGGACCTTCCAAATAGGACCTCCTTGATTTGATAATTCTTAGGAGCCAAAACCTCAAATTAGCATGTGAAGGAGGTATAACTATGTGTGTAAGAAAGTCCCGATCTTGGTTCTTCATAAAGAAGGCTAGTGGTCATGCATCACCCATAGGTGGTGTTGGTGTTTGAAAATGTTACCCATTTCCAATTACCCTAATGAGAACAAGATACATCTAGCAGTAGCTAACTCCCATTATCAACACATCCATTCAGACACCAGGCCAACTATAAGGCTATACTCCTTCTGCACTTCAGGGTCTGCAAAACCTAGGCGGGTGAACCTATAGATTCCTTATATGGTACCAGTTGTCAAAGCATACATTGAATCTATTATGAAGTAGATAAAACCCTTATTTCTCCTAATAACTTATGAAATAATATATATCTGCAATAGCTAGATGCAAAAAAATGAAATTTGTAAGCTGAGTGAGGGCATTCTGTTTATAGCTCTTCAACATGAAAGGGAAATTCATTTGATTAAAGATGTTGATTCAACGAAACCTCAAAAATACAATAGTATAACCAGTGATCCTATAACTGATCAGTGCCTAATCCATTGGGAAATTCCATGAATTCAAAACATACATCTATGACATCAGGACGTATCTCATATACCCAGACATTAGATCTATCCAACCACCTTGTGATTTAGACATCAGTGTTCATTCAAGTCTCATTCTCACAAAATATCCTTCTCAAACAACCAGTAACCTTGTTTAAACATATCAAGCATTTACTTGGCCCTTTGGTCCAACAACAAAATACATCAAACATACAACCTGAAAGGGATGCAAATGGGTCTCAAATCTTTGTTCCAAAACCACATAAGACTTACAGATTGCTAAGACAGGAGACAAGAACCAGAACAAAACTAGTGAAATTGTTGCTCATATGTATTAATTTCCTTGAAACTATACATTTAGATGCATAAAGTTGAAACATGAAACAACCTAATATCTCGGAACTATCTATATTATCTCTACAACTGCTGCTCACATGAGAGTTTTGCTGAAGAAAAATGGTGTAACAGTCATGGAAACATGTCAAAATACTGGAACCAATGGTCTCACAGTGCAAAAACTAGAATCCCTAATGGTATCATAGCAATGAACTCTTTCTTCACAGAAATTGGAACCAATAAATGATAGAAAGAAAGAATGATATAGAAGAGAAAGAATTCTCAGATCTGTTCTGAAAATGACAAGTGTCCACTTGAAATTCAATCCTGTGCAACTGAGTAACCTCTTTCTTCTTTCATCCCATCTGATTTGATTTTCTGTCTCATCATTACATTACAACTACTTTGAAATATATCTGCCTAATGATGAAATCCTTTTGCATCTATAATATCTAAAACCTTATGCAATTCTGGTGAAATTATGAATTTTTTACTAATTTTAATATAACCAATTCAACCCCAACTACATTATTACCATATTTTATGCATATCCAGGTCATTATCTTGACAAAAAATCAAAGTTGAACTTTCTAGTCTGAATATAGTTGCGATCCAGGTACCTAATGGAAAACCTCGTGTAGCTCAAACTGATTGATACCTGTGCAAAAATTGACTCCAGAATTGGAAAGTTCGTCTTGTCCCGATTTCGGTGATATATAACATCACCTATTTGGCCTCTCGAAAACCTCCTGAAAGTCATTTTGAAAATGACTCATCTACTTAGAAACTCATGTCTACACATTTAATTTTTTTAATTTCAAAATTTAAAATATCTAATGTTTGAACATTAGAATGGATCTCTTTTAAAATAATTTTTGAAAACGTGCATATTTTGAAAATAATTTTAAAACAAAATTTTAAAATTATTTTATTTTGTCCAACTCTTCAAATTCGAGGTCAAAGCTCTATTGACCCATGCCACATGGCGCTCTGTGATTGGTTGATGACCCTATCCTTTCCTTCCACATTTCATCACCATAACCACCCTCGTTGCCACCTTAACATCACTACCTCGCTATGGTTATCCCATGAGCATCTTCTCTTGGTGAGATAGCGATGGCTACAGGATCGCAACACGTGTCGTGATCTCCTTCACCGTCACCACATCATTTCCAGTCAGGCCAGCTACGTCAGCATCACTATCTCACCATGGTAACCTCCTTGTATCTTCTCCATGGTGACATAATGATGATTGTCAAATTATCCACGTGTGACGATCTCACATTTTGCTGCCACATCAGCACGTGTATAATCTGGTTCAAAATTGTGCGTTATGCGACCCCGCTGATGTCACACCTCCAAGTGGCATCCACTAACGCGTGGGCCCACACACATGATCAATGCCCTTCCAAAGAGCATTATCTTTAAGATAACTACTCATCTATGCAAATTTGGATTTAAAAACATCAAAAGAGCCTCCCATGGTGAATGTGGGATAATGGCACTTTATGGCTTTTTCCTGTGCCTTCGTTCTCTTCTTTGCATCTGCAAACCTACTTGAGACACAAGCTATGGCCTCTAACTATCATGTGTCCTCTTTGTAGCTATGTGTATTCTCTTTTTATTGATGCCTTCAAATTTGCTTGCCGGCTGCTCAGAGCTCTCAATCGTCATTGCTAATACATACTTTGATACGGCTCAGGGTAACGAATCATACTTATATCACAAAGAAGATCTTGCATGTTGCATCGATATGGAGGAAGTTGAGTCTCCTAATCTAGCACATTCCCATGTACATCTTGAATCAAAGGAAAATAATCCCAAAAAAGAACTGATTAGAAGTTTATTTTTTATTTTTTTGCAAAGCTCCTTGTCCTGTGGCTAGGATGCATATCTGGCCTACTTCATTTGAGAGCATAATAGATGCACCATAAGGGGAGAACTTCCCATCTACAAGCTTAAATGATCCAGTCTCATATATTCTAATGAGAGCACCCTTCTTCCTATTTACTGTGTGAGTTACCTGATGCTTTTTGATACGTGGGTCTATTTCTGCTCTGGCATCACTGTCTTTCCTTTTATCAAGCGTGAGGGCTTCTTATTTGGGTGTGAATCTTGCTCTTAGCCTACAGATTGTGTGGAGTTCTATAGTTTAGCTTTTCCAAGCCATTGGCAACCTTCATGCCTTGGCTGCGGATCTTATTTATATCTGTTGTTGATGTCTAGAGTTAGCTTGGGGTTTTTTTATTGTGAGTTACTTAGTTCTTGTTGTGCCTTTGTCATTTGGCTTTGGCCCTAACTACAAGCTCTAACTACTACCCCTTTAGCATGGACTCCTTCTAACTTGGACGTCTGATGCTCAGGCGGCTTCCTTTAAAACTTTATCTATCCCTTCTTGCAATGCAGGGATCCCTTGTTTGGTTACCGGCTTCTAACTATTTGACGTGGGCAATTGTGCTGTGGATATGGAGCTGCTCTTGACTGCTCATGCATTCCTTTTATGTGAGCTCTCTCCTTAACCCCAGGTGGTCCTCTTTTTTAATGCAGTTTGTCTTTCTTTTTATGAGATTGGATGCCTCTGATATTGGAAGTGTGGGTTTCTTTTCAAATAATGCATGTTCAAACTACTTTTTCTTTCTTTACATGGCATGAAGGTCAACTTCCTCTATCTGTAGTTTCTCTCATTCCCATGCATGTGCTCACTCTAACTTGAAGCAAAAATTTCAGCGATCTTTGCATATTGATCTAGCTATATCCTCAATCTTGACTGTTCAAAAGAACTCAAACTTCTTATGACCATCTGTGTTGCATCTCCGCGTTGCCTACTATGCATTCATTTGAGACAATCAATACTTGGTATCTCAATCCACTCTACAACTATATACCCAATTGTGAGCTCAGGTGGAGGGATTTAATTGAATCAAATTTTGTATTCATTGGTGGAAGTATAAGGCCATTTTGTTATCAAGAAAACACTCTTGAATCCAATTTCCTCCATGATAACCCTCATTTACCCTTATCAATCTAATGGAATCAGTCAGGCCCTAAGTGGGTTCGACTATAAATAAAAATTTGTTTTCGAACAACTGAGTTCTCAAACTGATCCAATGGTGACCTTGTACTGATTCATGTCAAATTTGACTAATGGACAATCAATTTGAAACTCATTTTACCACTTCCTATCAAACTGTGAATTTCATGCCAGGAGGTCTGTTGACTGCCTTTAAAAACTAATTCTGACAATTGACCAGGCTCTGAAAACTAGGACACTGAATCTTTGTTCCGCACACTCTCAGCCTATTGAATCTCATCTCATGACGAATTCAAGGTCAAAAGATATTTGTTGTCAAAGTTGCCTGCTCACAATTACTTACAAGTAAACCTGTCAGAAAACAACAAACTGGGCTCAGAATTGACCTTGAAAATTGGGCAAATTAGCACATGGGAAAACAAAAATTGGGACACTCCTTCTTTTTCATGAGGAAATTACGGATCTATGATTTAGGCTCATGATGAATAACATGGCGCAAATGGAAATCAGTCAAAGTGGGCTACTTAGAATTTTGTAAATTGGACATGCTGACAGAAATCATTTTTTGCGAATGGAATTGACCTGGAAAAGTGTGCAAATGAATTCGTCATAATTTGAAAAATGGCACACTTAAAGTAATTTAAGTATAGAACACAAAGAAATGAACTATTTGATCACACCTATCATAGATCAGGAGATATGACACCCCGAACAAGGGTTACAATCAATCTGCAATTACTAACACTAGTTAAAACTTATAAATTGCATTTGGAATCATGCTTGAAAAACTGACCAAACGGATTCGTCATAAGCTGAAACTTGGAACATAAAAAGTCTCTAATGTCTATAATACAAAATGAAATGAATTTTCTCATTTGGGTCAACTGGTCAAAAATTATTGCACGTCAAACAGGGCTTCCCAGAATTAGGTTCAAAGTGCAAAAGCATGAAAATAGTAAGTGACCAACTTCGAGGGATTCAAAACCTAGTCAAACGGACTCAAAATGACTCAAAATTTGAAACATAGGATCTAGGGTATGGAAACTAGACACTTGCAAAGAAAAAAGTCACAAAACCTTTCTAGGTGTGAGATATTTAATGGCAAACACAACCTCCTGTCACTGTTTGACACTTCGATGAAAATTGCAATTTTGTCAAATGCTTGAAATAGAACTTCGCCAAATGACTCGAGATGAAAATTGTTCTTCATGATACCTAAATTGATACGTATTTAAAAGATCATCTCCAAAATTGAGCTTAACCTTTAAGGATCTAGATAGAACACCTAGATACCTGAAATTGATAGCATTTAAAAGATCATCTCCATAACAGAGCTTAACCTTTAAGGATCCAGATAGAACACCTAGATACCTAAAATTGATAGCATTTAAAAGATCATCTCCAAAATGAAGCTTAACCTTTAAGGATCTAGATAGAAAACCTAGATATTTGAAATTGATAGCATTTAAAAGATCATCTCTAGAATGGAGCTTAACCTTTAAGGATCCAAATAGAACACCTAGATACCTGAAATTGATAACATATAACAAAATCAAATTATGAGACATAGAATCATCCCCAGAACAAGGCTTGATCCTTAGGAGTCAAGATTTAGATTGTCCTGATACCCATAATCGACTGATGACTAGATGAAATAGATGACAAAGATGCTAGAAAGAGGGAAACCAGATGCCCCTAGTGGTGTCATAAGATGGACACAAGGTGCCCCGAGCAATAAGGATTCAATGATGTAGTCATCCTACCCCCTTAGAAGCGAAATCGAAAGATGACACACAAGAAATATGATATAGGGAAGAAATCCAAGATTCTACAGAATGGAGAAGAAATTAGAATGATCATAAGAAAATTTAGAATTAATTTGGTGTGATTTTGAGGTCCAGAAGACCAAGTTTAACTAGAAGTTGACTAGAATTGCTAATTGTTGACTTGAGTTGACTATTTCCAAAATAGATTTTGAAAGTATGAAAAGCTTTGAGTTGACAAGATTCCAATAATTAGAAAGTATCAAAAAAATTTGGGCTACACAAGTGTTCGATTGTGTCGGTCCCCAAAATTTTAAAATACATTTTTGAGGCATTGAGGGGTGTCACATTTTGAATTCGATCCTACAAATAGATTCAAAATAGTCAAATTAACCAGGAGTGATTTTTTCGCAAATTGAAGCACTTTGAAAAATTAGGTCAACAGCTATATAAGGGCCCAAGGGATCATTTTCAAATCATTTATGCATTTTATCTTTTGTGAATAGTAGCTATGAGAGTAAGATGATAGTGAATGTGCAAGATCATCATTTTGAGTGCTCCTGACAACATAGCTAACTAAAAGACTATAGATCTCTAGTGAGTCATCGATATCCTAGCTTTGTACTTTCATTTTCATGAATTTCGATGTCATTTATTGAATTTTTTAGCATGTTTTAGGAAGGTTAAATTAGTCTTTGTGCAAGACTATCCTTTCTCACATGAAGACATTCTCTTCTCACATGAAGAAATAGGATCCTCAATTTCTTCATGAGTGTCAGTGGGTTTTCTCTTGCGGGAGATACCCACCTCTCATGTGAAGAATGAGAAATCTCGCTCAATCTTCATGTGGGAGACTTTCATTCTTCATGCGATGAAGATATTTCTTGCGCAAAAATTTGTGATAGCAGAGTTGAATTTTTTATTTTTGAGCATGAAATTTTCATTTTTGTCTACATTGTTCTGTCGTTTCTACCTAGTACTAATCATTTACTTATTGTTGTTTTTTGTGTGTGCAGGAGGTCTTTGATGATTTTTCATTTAGATCCCACAATCCACCATATGGAAATTTCTTTTTGAGTCTTGATGATGCTGATAGGGCACATATCACTTAATTGGACTTGTCTTCTCTATGTCAGATCCTAGCAGTGCTGGTGAATCATGGCCTGCTCACAACCTTGGTGGAGCATTTCCATTCATAGATGAACACCTTTCACCTACTAGTGGGGGAGATGACCATCAGCCCAGAGGACATATGGAGGATACTCAAGATCCTATTCCATGCAGCACACATGATTTATGATGTGATGCCCCAAGTAGGTACAGAGGCACTATTATTATGTTCGAGAGGGAGCTACGGAGGGGTCAAGCCATCAATTGGGATGAGCTTGTGCACACCTATGGATAGACACACAAATTAGTATCAGTGCTGGTGATATTTTTGAGTTTCTTTTTAATGCCAAACAGGGGGCATCATAGCTTAGAGTGTGGTTGGGGGGTCATGCTTCACCAAATGGTAGAGGCCCTTGAGATATTTGGGTGGGGTCAGTGCATCGTAGCCCATATGTTCCATGAGATGCATGAGATAGTCTTCTTGAGAAGAAGAATATGGTAGTAGGAGTCTATGTCTTACAGATCTAGGCATGGGAGCATCTTCCCATATGTAGGCCCATTCATGAGGAGACCTCAGAGCTTATGGAGCCGTATATCTGTAGGTTTCGAGGTCACATTACCTAGGTGTTCCTGGGTAAGATAGAGCACTGGAGAACTTATCTCGATGACTTGGTCTTCATCATATGGTGGCCCTGGCAAGAGACAAAGGATTAGGATGATACCCCAAGGGAGCTAAGCTGGACGTTTTAATCATGAGCATTGTTGGGTAGGATGTCATAGATCATTGAGAGGTTTGTGATTTCATTAGTGTGGTGATAGTATGGCTGACCACAAGACATTTCATAGGATTACTGTACCTATGCTAGATGAGTGAGGGATGTAGAGTGAGGGTGGCGACCGTGACTGGACCCAGGTCAATCTATGATAGATGTGCACAACTTTATTGTGACACACTGGGACTATCTCCTTGACATTTATAGTGTAGGGATGATTCCTACATACCAAGCATATTTGATTAGTCATCCTTTCCCATAATTCAAAAACCCAGTGGGGAGAGCAGGGCAAGTTTAGAGATAGGCACCTCCATAGTAGGAGGTACCTTAGTAGCAGGAGTAGCCACAGCTCTAGGTCCAGAACAAGGTACATTAGGTACAGATTCCCCATGTCATATGGGATCAGCCATAGATGCAGGTGGTAGTGGCATATTGCAGGGTCAGCGACGGAGGTCAAGGATAGAGGAGCAGGCATCACCATAGGAGGTATCATTGCAGCAATAGGCATCTAAGATTATGGATAAGGATATGCCTAATCAGTCTACTATTGGGAGATAGGACATAGTACAATTCTATTAAGAGAAGATTTGTTAGGCCTCCCAATAGTTGGGAGAGTTGCAGATATAGGTAGCTACCCATGATGCAAAGCTAGTGGAGCAGCAGTAGGAGATTGATCAATAGAGAGAGCATGCTAAGACTACTGAGTAGAGAGCAGAGACATTGTAGGATGAGGTTCGCTTATAGTTAGCCTTGGTAGTGTACTATTTTGCTGCATATTTGACAGTGGTGCCTAATGAGGCTTTGTAGGTACAATAGTTTTCATAGTATGCATGAGAGTTTAGAGGTGCATGACCTCCTATGAGGCTGGACATACCACCACCTACTGCTCTTGCTCCTCCTAGAGATGAGAGAGTATAGGATAGAGTTAGATGCTACGTGCCTGGCTCTTGATTTTGATCTTTGACTATGTGTCAATTGGTGTGCCAACACCATTTTGTATCATATTGATCGATAGCACTCGAGTAGTGCCCATTTTTTTGATATATATATATATATATATATATATATATATACGAGATTTTGAGCTGAGTATCATTGTGTACATGTCATTGTCTGTGTCTACTTCACTTTGATGTACATGAGATGTTTGTTTTACTTTGATATTATGTGATTATGAGCATGTAGAGTAGATATTATTAGTATATGGATGTAATGCATATGAAAATGGACTGACATCTCATTTAGTGTTGTGTTTTTTTCTTGACAGTGACAAGTATTCCATTGAGGAGTGCAAATCAATGAACCAAATGCTTGTGTAGCCGTGGAGAAACCTGATGTTTGGAGAAGCCCCCAATCCTTCATCACACAAGGTAGAAATAGAATTACCACCAAATTGCATGCTTATTCATGTAATGCAATACTTATGTTAAATGCAACCCTAGGTCTGGTTATCGAGCCTTGACAATTTATCATCACTGGATATAGAACAAAGCTCATATGTTATACAATTCCTAGTGACATTGCAATCATGGGAATATGAATAGACTATACGTTATAGGTTTTTCAAGAGTAAATGTAAGCATTTGAGGCACAAGAAGCAAAAATGACCAGAACATTTGTCCCTTTTAATATAGCAAGTTAACATAAGCATCAAAACATAAACACTGGGATGACCAAAATGTTTCTTGCATGACAAGCACACCAAACACACAAGAGATCCATCTTATGCTAAATATTTAGTGAGTATTCTATCTGCAATGACCCTTGCATTCATAACCTGAGACATAAATGTGATAGGTATACTCGCAGTGACCTGTACATTCACTTAAGAGGACAAGTATCAATATATACTATAGCATGAAGAGTTCATTCCAACAGAAAAGGAGAAGTACCAATGTTATTGATGTATTCATATAAAAGGAGTCAGGGTACACCTGGCCATTCAATGTGAGATGGAGGCTCTTATAGTGGACACCCCTCTCATAGGAATATGTCAACTAATTGGAACTAAACTGCAAGCAGAAAGCAAAGAAAATATCATACCCCCAGTCATTAGTTCTCTAATTAGAAATGACATCATCGAGTTGCTCGAAGGGACATGATAAAGAAAAAACAAAGAAAACAAAGAAAAAGCTCAGCATATCAAAACAAGTAAGTCATTTCGAAACTATTATTTTTCATGGGATTGATATCAAGTGTCAGTGTCCAGAACATGTTTGAAAGAAATCTCTTCAATAGGGTGACAATAGTAGTAGACATAGTTAGAATGACTAGTGATTGAGGTCAAAGGGGAATCTTCACAATGAAGAACCTAAGGAGGATTGAGCAATAGTAGATAGACACAGCTAGGATGACTGGTGACTGATGCAAGAGAGATCTTCCATAAAGGAATCTAGAGATGTGACCCAAGCAACAATAGGTAGACACAACTAAAACAACTAGTGACTATTGCGAAAGAGATTCTATGAGGAGAACCTTGAAAACAAGGGACATTGGCAATAGTAGGCAAATGCAATGAGGACCACTAGTGACTATCATGAAGGAGATTCTATGAAGAGAATCTCAAAAATAGTGACACTAGTGATAGTAGGAAGATGTAGTGAGGACCACTAGTGACTATCGCAAAGGAGATTCTATGAGGAGAATCTGAAAAAGAGTGACACTAAAGGGGAATGCCCCCAAGTTGTGACAAGACTCAATCCATAGATACATGAATGAAAGTAGGAAACCAAAGCAAGAAAGTGGAAGCATGAAAGTGACTATACATAATAGCTAGAAGATGCACTGCAAGATGGAGCATTGGGAACAAGAGGTGCCTGTTGACCAAATTTTCATCGTCTTGGCAAGATTTTCTTTTTTTTCTACCATGATGCCTATTTCCAGGTTTTCACCAATGACACTTTTTTTTTTTTTTTTGGCATTTTTCTTCTTTTTGATTTTCTTGTATTTTTGAGATTTTTCACTTTTTTTGGTGTTACCAAGGCACCTATTGCTAGGTTTTCACTAGGGTAACAATTTTTTTCTATGCGTCTAGTTTTTTTGGTTTGAATGTGTTTACTATTCTCTGCTGATGGGGGGCAAGCCGCACAAACAAGAACCAAAAAATTGTGAGGCATGGAAGGCTTGCAAGAATGTTTGGAAAATTTTGTAGAAAGGAAAAGTGACTCGTTACATGGAGCGACTCAATGGTTTTAAGCCACACATCACTATGGCTTTCTTTAAGAACTGGTCCAATGACAAAGTCACTCTCCATGGTGTGACTGTGAAACTTACAGAGGAGTTTATTGTTGAGATCATGGGGCTTCCTATGGTGGGCATAAAATTCACTAAGAAAACTAGTATTTCAAATGCAGCCTACAAAAATTTTCCTAAAATGGAAGAAGAGGAGAAGCTTCTGGAAAAGAATGGTGATTTATTTGATGCGAACCAGATAAAGGAGATTTGGAGGGATGTTCTTTGCTACATCTGTGAGTATTTCATACTTGATGGAAGAAATAAAAGAGTTCATAAATGTCATTTTGTTTTTTTAAATCATTTTAGATATAAAGATAGAATATCTTTCCCCTTCTTTTTGTGGTTTTCTTTACTTAATAGTTTAGAAACCTATAAGAAAAAGGAATCCAGACCCATTCTTCATGAAGGTCTGATCCTTCTTATTGAGGGATATTGTAAAAATAAGTGCATTGCCTCTACTCCCTCTAAGGAAAAGAAGAAAGAAACCATTAAGAGTAAGAAGGGTGACTCTATTAAAGGTAAAGAAAATGCTCTAAATTTGAAACCCTCTGCCTCTCAAGTTCTTGAGGATGAGGAGTCTGAGACTGATAATTGAGAAAGCTATGAGAATTGGAAACCTGAGGATGAGGATGATACTGAAAGTGGAGAGTTAAGTTCTAATTTGGATGGGTATGCAGAGACTGAAGATAATAATGAAAAAGGAAAATAGGAAAATAATAGTGAAGGTAACTTTGAACAGAGTAAATCTAATAATGAGGGCAACCAGGTTATTTCTAGTGGGGGTAATAAAGTGGAAGATAACACTGTTGGGAATCTTGTTGAGAAGAATAAGGAGGACCATATAGCTATTACTGCTTCTCCTATTAAGGGGATTGAGGAAGAAAAAAGGAAGGACTCTGCTCATCTTGAGGACTATGTCGAGGGTCGAAAGGAGGATCAAACAAAAATGGAGGATATCAATGATAATGTTTGCTCCCCCCCTCACGAGACTACTGAAGATGATTGTTACGCTATGCAAAGGGATACCATGCTTACCTTCCTGCATTCTGCTAAGGAGAAAGCCAACACTAGTCTCAAGGTTGATTCTTGGATCTACAATGAAATAATGGTTTTGAAGAAAAAGGTGGAAATTCTGCAACATAACCTGGATACTATCAATGCTAAACTTAGTCATATGGAAGGACAGATGGGACACATCCCTAACAAACTTAACAACTATGAGAAAAACCTCAAAATGTTAATCAAGGAGAGTAGCACTAAGATGGAATAGGTCACCTCAAGTATTTGGGTAGCCACTGGTAGCCTGGGTAAAAGGGCGAATGAAGATATCATTTCGGCTAAGGGTCCAAGCAAAAGAACTAGGCAGAGCTCGAGGAAGAGTGCTATGAAAGCTGCTACTACTATGGATGTTGTTTCCATTCAAGAGACTCCTGCTATTGGTAAGGAAGTAGCTAAATTGATCCTAGAGCTGCAATAGTGGCTCTGGGGTGGGTTCTCTGGTTTGGTGCCTATCTGGTATTGGTCACTGGTTGGGGACTCTGGTCTTGGTTTGTAGTTTTTTTATATAGTTTAGACTGTTTGTGGTTCCAGGTCCCTATAAAACCTGGGTTAGTTTGTTTTTGGACTTTTCTAATGGTTTTAGGTCCCTATAAAACCTAATTTTGATACTATTCTTCAGCTTGTTGCAGGTTTTTTCCTAGTTGGGCTGTATTGCTTTATCTTTCTATTTTTTGTTAAAGGGTTTCGGGGTCCCTTCAAAACCTACTTTTACCGTAATCTAATTTTTTTTTCAGGACTTGTTCTAATTTTTAGGATTTTTTTTAGGACATATAGATATGTACAAAGAGCTATTGCTATCAGATCAACTGTAAAACCACTTTAGGTGGAGAGTGTTGACATGCTCCTTTAGCACTTCTCCCTCGGTTGTGGAAAGCTGATAGGTGCTAGATCCATATACTGCAGTAATGATGTAAGGACTGAGCCAGTTTGGTTCAAACTTTCCTTTTTGGATTGTTGTTGTTGATTCTTAGGGTTCTCTCTTAGGACAAGATCACCTAGCTAGAAGTCATGTGGCTTGACCCTCTGATTGTAGCTTCATGATATTTATTGTTGATATGCTAGCAAATGATCACATGCCACTTGTTGTCATTCATCCAGTAATATAGGCTCTTGAAGCTGAGCTATCCTATAGTCATCATCAGTAACAAGGCCCTTCATAGAGATTCTCAAGGTAGGAATCTTGACCTCTATTGGAAGCACAAAATCTGTTGCATACACCAAAGCAAAAAGTGTCATGCTCATTGGAGTTTTGATGCTTTTCCTATATGCCCACAGGGCTAGGTTGATCTAGAGATGCCAATCTCTACCTAATTTTCTAACTGTGTGATGAAGAATTTTGAGGATCTCCTTATTGGATGCCTCAGCCTGGCCATTACCCTAGGGTTAATAAATGGAAGACCAATGTTGTGTGATTTTGAATTTCTTGCATAGCTCCTTGATGTCTTTGTTCTTGAATTGTCCTTCATTATTAGTAATGGTTGAGGATGATACACCATATTTGTAGATGATGTAGTTTGTGATAAAAAGTGCTACAGTTTTTCCATCTGCAACTATGAGAGGTACTACCTCTACCCACTTCATGAAGTAATATGTAGCCATGATAATGAACTTATGTCGATTAGAAGAGGTTGGGTGAGTTTGTCCCACCAAGTCGAAGGCCCATTGTTGAAACAACCATGTTGTAGTAGAGGGAATCAACTCTCTAGCTGGAACATGGATCAAATTCCCATGTAGGTGACACTGCTTGTGAGATCTAGCATACTTGATAGCTTCTTGCTCCATTTTAGGCAAATAGTAACCAGCTCTAAGGAGTTTACAAGCTAGTGTCAAGCCTTTGGAGTGAGATCTACAAATGCCTTCGTGATCATCAATTAGTGCATATTTAGACTCTTTAGGTTCTAAACACCTAAGGAGTGTTTCGTTGAGACCTCTCCTATATAGATCATCAGCAATAATGACATAATTTGAAGCATTATGGATTAGGTAACATTTCTCATTCTAGGTCAGACCTTTCAGAATGGTTTGATTGTGGAGATAGGAATAAATGTGATGGTAGCAGGATGATTCTTGTTCAACAATAGAATAGATCATCCTGGAATTAGGGGTGTCATAGGCTAGGGAGCGTAATGCTTCCACCAAGAATTTGTGTCGGAGGTCATTTTTAGGCCTCTATAGTAGGGAGGCCAAAGTAGCCATGACATCAACCACTTTATTATTTGCTTATGGAACTTGTTGGAAGGTGATGTGTGCAAAATACTTCTTTAAGTCATCACCCATGCACTTGTAAGGAATTAGTTTCTCATCGTTTGTTTGGTACACATCATTAACTTGGTTGATGACAAGCTAAGAGTCACCAAAGATGTCTGACTGATCTACTCTCCATTTGGCCATAATTTTCATGTTATTGATCAAAGCCTCATATTCAGCAATGTTTTTTGTACAAGGAAACATAATCTTGTACACTTTGTGCAATGAGTATCTTTGTGGTGTAATAAAGAGCAATCCAACTCCTGATCCTTATTGTGTGAAGGATCCATCAAAGAACATAACCCATGTGTGGTGCATGAGTGTCAAAATTGACTCATTTGGAAAATCAATGTTCATTGGTAGAAGACTCTATATGGGTGAATCAGCCAACTGATTTGCAATTGCCTACCCCTTGATAGCCTTGCATTCAACGTATTGGCTGTCAAACTCACTAAGTATCATAACCCATTTAGCCAATCTTCCTATGAGAGCTACCTTACTAAGCAAGTACTTTAGTGGGTCTATTTTAGCCATGAGTAGTGTAGTGTGGGCAAGCATATAGTGCCTGAACTTCTAGGAAGCAAAGACAACTGCTAAGCAAGTTTTCTCAATAATGCTATAGTTCTTCTCATAAGAAATCAGTGTTCATCTCAAGTAATAAATAGCCCTTCTTTGTTGTCATTATCTTCTTAAGCCAATAGGATTTTGAGAGACATTTTACTTGTTGAGATGTATAAACGCAAAGGCTTCCCATGGATAGGAGGCATCAAGATTGGTAGATTGATAAGATATTATTTGATTTGTGTTAAGCTTTGCTCACAATCTTGGCTCCAATTGAATCTCATACCCTTATGTAAAGTCTATGTGAAGGGTTATGATCTATCTGCCAATTATGAGATAAACTTGGGAATAGATTGGAGCCTTCCCTATAGTCCCCTCATCTGACTGATGTTCTGAGCTGGTGGCATGCCCATTATTGCTTGTACTTTCTCTGGATCTACCTCAATTCCTTTTACAGAAATGATGTATCCTGACAACTTCCCTGATGTGACACAAATGTGCATTTCTTAGGATTGAGTTGAAGACTAAATTTTTCCATATGATCTAGGATGGGCCCCAAATCTTGTAGATGAGTATTTGCATTTAGCAGTTTTGACCAAGGTATCATCAACATAGTCCTCCATGGTCTTATGCATCATGTCATGGAAAATTGTAGGAACAACTTGCTAATATGTAGCACCAACGTTCTTCAAGACAAATGGCATTACATTCCAACAAAAGGTTCCCCATGCACATGTGAAAGCCATTTTCTCCTGGTCTTTTGGTGCAAATTTTATCTAATTGTATCCAGAAAACCCATCCATAAGTGAGTACATCTCATAGCCAGCTATCATGTCCACTATCATATCAATATTAGGAAGTGAAAAGTAATCTTTAGGACATGTCAATTTAAGATCATGGAAGTTTGTACAAACCCTGATAGATTTATCATGCTTTGAAACTGGAACAATATTGGATATCCATTCAGCATAACTAAATGTGTGGATGAAACCAACTTTTAGAAGTTTCTCCAGTTCTGCTTTGACAATCAATGCAACATGAGGATGCATTTTTTGAAGCTTTTATTTAATTGGTTTGATTCCTGGTGCTATGGACAAGTGATGCATTATAAGATCGGGATCTAGTCCTAGCATGTCAGAGTATGTCCAAGAAAAAAATTATTTTATTTCCTTTGAAAAAGGAAATGAATTCTTCCTTTTCTTTAGGTGACAACAACTGTGCCAGATGTATCATATGAGAATGTTATTCTATGCCTAGGTTAATTGGATGTGTTGGTTCTATCAACACTAGTAATATCTCCTGAAAGTGACTGGGAAGTGTGTCAAATATCTCATCCACGAGTGCCTCAAAGAGGTTTTCACCCTTGGATATGTCTTTAGTTTTTAGTTTTTTGGGTTCCGACACTGCCACGATGTGGTTTTCACCATCAAACCTTTTGCATTTTTTCTTTTTAATTGTATAATTAAGATATTTGATGTTAGCCTCAGTCATATTGACACTCTACTCATTGGTGGAAGACATTATAGGTTCGATAGAATTTAGGTAACAAGTGAGAGCATAGTCATTCTAGAATATGGGGACTTTGCTAGATGCATTAGGTTTCTAGTCTATAAGCTCAGGATGTGTCAGTGAGAGAGTAGTGGTTGGTTCAATTACATCCACAATATAGTCATTAAGTGCTTGGACCAGCAGTTTGAGACCTATGGCAACCTCATCCACAAGTGTGTTCAAATGCCTCTGAGTACAAATGTCAGTAATTGATGACTCTAGGACACTAGTTGGATTAGACCCATGTGACCTGACCCTAGATGTTTCACTCGCTTCAATTTTATTTTCATAGACATGTACTTGGTCAATGTCTTTATTAGTAGTCACTTCTAAAAGAGAGTCAAACTCATATTCTTCAGAATTAGTGCTACATGGTGAGAGACTATAGAACTCCCTAATAGTAATAGGGACATACTTGCCTTCATCCTCGGGGTTCTTATACAAATACTCAATATAGAATGACTGACTAGATTCTTCCTTTTCTAAATGGTATCTGAGTTGCTTAGTATTGTCCTTAGAAGAGTCACTAGTATCATCCACAGTGCTAACATGTGGCATAAAGCCATCTGACTCAGTGAAGAATTTAGTGAGATTATGAGGAATAGGATAAGGATAGGAATCCTCATCATCAGATTCTTCCTCTCGAGTATTTGGCCCAGCTTGTGACTTGTTTTCAGATATACTCTCAAGTGTTGGTATAATTTATTTGGTCCTAAATGAAAAGGAACCTTCTTAAATCCTAGGCTAGTTGTATCACTATTGATTCGAGCTATTTCTTTGATAGGATCAATTAAGCCATTGTTATTACATCCAATAGGGCTAGTTCCCTTGTAACCAAAATTCTTCATAAGCCTAAGACCAGGCCAATATTTCTCAGGAGTGATTTCTTGAGCTTGCTCTATTAAGTCTATTGGAGGCTCTTCTCTATAAAGCCATGCTGCAATAAATTTATTTTCACTTTCATCTTCTAAGGAAACTATAGCCTTAACAAAAGTGCCATTATACTTGGTTTGAGGTGTCAGTAAGAATGGCTTCTTTGCCTCCAAGGGTCTCCCATAATGATGAGGAGATTTTGGAAGAGATGTCAATGATAGCACTGGTTCAATGTGATACTCTCACATGCTAGTTTCTTTCAATTTGAATGACTGCTCAATTTTTTTTAGCTTATTTTCATGATAATTAGTGGATTCATGATTAGCAGGGATGAAAGTTTTAGTAGCCTTGAGCATATTATAGGTATAGCTAGTAGTGGAAGGAATAGTAACTTTGGAGCCATGAAATGGGAACTTGGATCATTGGTGGTATGTGGATGGCACATCACACATCTCATGTATCCATGGCCATCCTAATAGAATGTTGTAAGCCAAGGGAATGTCAAGCACCTGACAAGTGACACCCCTTTCTACAGGACTGATGTGAATGGGTAAAACCACGAGACCTAGAGACTTTCATTTCACTTCATCATATGCTTTGATAGTGATCTTATGTTGAGGATCAATATAGTCCTCAAAATAATTCAATTATCTAAGGAGAGTAGTAGAGATAATATTCAAGCCACCTCCATTATCGATGAGTACCCGATAAACATGTGCCTAATGGATCATAACCTCGATGTGTAGTGATTGATTGTGTGGGTGGCTCAATGAGTTATCATCCTCCATGGATAAGGTCATAAGATAAGGAGAGATTAGGTGACCTACCATGGATTGAAATCACTCAAGATCAAGATCTTGAGGAAAATTTTCCTCAGTGAGGGCTTTGTCTAGAATCTACCTATGAGCAAGCAAGATTTTAAGTAGCTCAAAGATGGAAATTTGAGAATTAGTTCATTTCAATTGATCGAGAACACTATAACTAGTTGCTTTCGAGTTCATTGTGGGTTTTGCACCTTTTCCGGATGGACCAACAAGGGCTTTGTCTTTTTGTTGTTCAAGATCGAAAGTAGGAGGTGCAAGGCCTTTGAGTACCAACTTGGCTCAAGAGTGAGTGACAACATTAGCACAGTGTTGTGAGGGTGTATTATCCATTGCATTGAGAGTAGGGTCCCTCAAGCCAAAAGGTGTCTTGGGTTTGTCATTATCTTATTTTACCTTAAGTGTAATAACATCATAGTATTTAGAATCCATAGGTTCAACCATGTTAATCACATTTTCATCATTAGAATATGCATAGTTGACCTTGTTGTTGGGTTGTGGTTTCGAAGTCTCTCCTTTTCTGTAAGTTGGGAAAGGTTCTTTGAATGCCTTGTGATCTGAGTTTTTGTTATGGTCATCTACCATAAGATCACCAACATCAATAATGTCCTAGACTTTATGGTGCAAGTTTATGTAGTTGCTAGTTTTCTGTCCCTTATTTTGGTGATATTCATAGAATGAGGTTTCATTCCACCATGGTGGATGTGGTTGTGGATCATAGGGATGAGGATTATCCATTGGTGAAATAAGTTTATGTTGTAGCAATGTTTTGTAAACCACATACAAAGGTTCGCCCAAGGGTGTATACTCTCACTTGGGGCGTGTTTCCCATGAGTTTCTTGGTTTGTTCCTAGATGTCTTGTTGTCAGGAGGAGGTTTCTCAATGTTTTTGGCTACTTTGAGGCCATCTATGAGATTAAATTATACTTTAGCAAGTTTGGGGGTGACATTGTCAATGACTCCATCATGTACAATTTCTCAGTTCTTGTTGACATGTTTGGTTTTATCCCCGTTGGAAGTGGAACCTTGTTTTATGTCCCTCTCAAGAGTGAGTTCACCTTTCTTGACCATAAATTCCTCAATACGGATAGCCTATGTGATCATGTCTTCAAAGGTACATGGACCTTGAAGTTGGACTCTATATCCAAAATCATGTAGGAGGTTATTAGTGAAAATGTCAACCTTTTTCGTCTCTAGAATTTTGCGAGAATACTTAGTGTATAGTTGTCTCCACCATTGGAGAAATGTGAGAAAAAATTTTCCAACTTTCTGTTTAAGGTTGCACAAATCTCAAATGTTGATAGGATGTTGAATGTTATGAGAATATTGTTGATCAAATAAGTTAGCAAGTTCATTAGACGTCTTAATACAGGGAGGTACATGTGAAAACCACTCTAAAGCCTAACCACCTAGGCTTCTTGGGAATAAACACATGAGGTATGTTTGATCATGTATAAACTCCATAGATAAAGCACCAAATTCTTGCAAGTGATCTTGTGGATCAGTGGTACCAAAGTACTTGTCATACTTGGGTAGCTCTACACCTCGTGGGAAAGGTAGCATGTTAACACTTTTGTCAAATGGAAATGGACAAAGAGCATCCAATGTCTATGTTTTTGTGGGTTTCTCTTTCTTATGCATCATCTGAGCCAATTGGTCTTGTAAAATTTTCAATTGCTTTTGGATTTTAGAAGTCTCAATTTCTTCTTTAGGTGTGATAATAGTTTCCACATTGAAATGAGAGGGCAACTTTTCTCCCTCTTGTGAAAATTTGAGAAAATACTTTTCTTTCTCTTCATTGAGTAGGATTCCCATGACCTTTTGAAAGTTTTTGTCTCATCAAAATTTTGCTATGTGTTTAGGGAGTATTTCCACCTCTTCCTATTCCTCATTGATGTTATGGTTTTTCTCTTTCTCTTTGTCATTCCTAGGTGGTTCTTGATGTCTACTATGACTACCATGTTTAGATTCATGATTATCATTGTAAGAATGTGTTTAGTTTCAGTGTGTTGTGTTATGAAAGGTCCTTTAAAAAAGGAGTTAGACATTATGTCTTGAGATACTAGACCTATACCTTTCTTAGTATCCTCTTGGTACAAAGGATTCCTAATTTGTTGCAAGTTTATGGAAAATGTTTGTTAAATTTGAGGTAACCTAACAGGTGAGGGAGATCGTGAAGATGCCTCACTAGCCGAACTAGATACAAATTATGTAATGAAAGGTAAGCAACCTCTACCATGATTATGACCCCTAGGATGACCTCAACTAAGTCTAAGAGGATAAAACACATTGCCACTCCTAGTTGCGACAGTCATAAACAAGAACAAGAAGCAAGAACTTGGACAAGGACTGCACTAAGAATGAGTCTTGATAGGATAAGATAAGAATCTTGTATACTAAGGCATGAGTAGTCTAATTTGAAGGCTAGAATAGCTAAAGGTTATGACTATCACAACACAGAGTATGACAAGCATTAAGGAACAAGAATCCAGAGAAGTAAAAGATAAGACTAGTCAACATGTGGATCACAAATCTTCGGTTAAGCTAAATACCACTATTCAGGACTGTGCACAGATAGAAAAGGACAACTTAATGTAGGAATCAAACTAAATGGAGATCATAGATTGGTCAAATAAACTAATTTGATAGTTTCAAAATAGGATTTCATGCAAAGATTCTTTGTAAGCCATGCGAGGAAGTTCACCAGGTCGCATGAAGACTCATGATAGTAATTTAATTTCACACGAAGCCTTTCTATGGCTCACATGAAGAAGTGGTAGGATAGCTAAGATAGTGGAAAGATCTCACATAGGTATGCACAAGATCTTGTGTGAAGATCTAAATTGGCTTGTGTGAAAAAATGAATTCTCATGTGAGAAAGTACAAGTTTGTGTGTGAAAATATGGACCAGATTAACAATAGCATTGGATTTTGAAGAGATTTTTAGACTGTTCAGATAGATTGGATAGATTTGTCAGAAAAATTTGATTGGATAGATAGTGAGGTTAAATCAGTAAGACATTTGGACAATTTTTTGAGATTCAATCAAGGCAATGTGTTTGAACAAGATAGTGGGAAACAAGCAGTAGTTGAAAACGGTCCTACCGAGGACAAAGCAACTTGCCGGAAAGGGAATTCTTGACCTTTATTTGTTGTAGATAGTTTTGGACTTTTTTATGACTCAAGAACAAACACACTTTTATCCCTAAAAAAAAAAATTGGTAGAGAAGGCAAAACCTTTGTCCCACATCTTATGTGCATGCATGTACCTCACGTAGCCATGTCACCCCCTAGAAGGCGCCCATGTTTTTGGTATATTCAAATGACTCAATAGTATATGTTGAATGAGCACCCTTGTGGTAAGGGACAAGCACATATACGACCTTCAAACATCCAGTAGCACGCCTATGGTGAGTTCCATAAGAGAGATTCTTCCCCCTTCTTGCACAAAGATTATGCCTCCTTTTAGAGGTGAATCACGAGGCTTCTAACCATAGGTTTTTACTTGGCTTCTATTCATATTAATTCTTAGTGGCTCTAGAAGTAGAGTTGAGTCTAACAGCCCACACCAACTCTAAAAAGTGCACACTAATTGCTTAGCAAGCTAGGGGCCGGCATCAACCAGTACACAGACAGAGCTTCCCCTTGATATGCGATATCGAGAATCAAGGGAAAGAAATTAATCTAGCTTTGGAGTCTTTTACTCTACAAAGAATCTTGATTATAGTGAGTTGGAATCTCTGGCAAAAGGAGTGTGCTCACTTGGGTCATTCCTGGAGGTTGGATCACTTCAGCAGGACCTCTAAAGGATTGACTCGGACTGGTGGTTTGATCGCAAGGGTCAAAGTCTTTTATTTTCCCCAAGGGGAAAGAGCATACTCATCTACCTTACTTTCTCACCCAAACGTGCAAAATAAGTTGATTTACTAACTTAGCTTAATCAATTTAGACTTGCCCTTTCTCAAGATTCTAATTCCCTAAAAGGAAACCATCATCTCTTCATAGAAAAGCACCCGTACTAGAGAACCACTAAGCTACTTGCCTTCTTCGAAATGCCATCTTTCAAAAGTGTCTAGGTTTTTGATTCACCCTTGGTCATGACCTCCAAGTGGTGAAGAGCATAATCCCCTATTCTTGTGTCTTGCACCCTAGGAAGTTCACAAGCCCCTAATTAATCTATGTTTTGAAAGCAATAAATAAGACACACTATTTTGTGGGGTTTTAAAATGGTCTTCGTCAAACGTATCTTTGACAATCATCCTGCAAGAAAATAGTTAGTCCATGTTTGAGTGGGTTGTATAAGAAATCTTTGACAAATCATCCTGCAAACAATAGTTAAGCTGTAGAAAATCAGAGAAATAGAACAACACAGATTCTAGAAAAAAAGCATGTTAATGAAATGAGATTAATAGCCTGAATAGCCTGTTAAAAGTATAAAAATTGAACCTGCTATTTCAAGATCTCATGTAGAACCACACAAAATTATTTTCCCACTCACGTGAAGAAATAATGTGCTGCATGAAGACTCATGCAATGGGGCACTTTCTTGCCTGAAAAGGAAAGAATCTTTGCACGAGAACCTAAATCTTTGCATGAAAATGGATCATCTCATGCAAAAATCTAAGGAACTATACAGAATTGTATGGATAGAGAGCTAAAATATTATTTAAAAAAATGCAGAGGAGGCCAAAAAAATTGATTTTCTTGACCCCATGGAGGGCGCCAAAAATGTATGCATGAATATGTGGCCTTTGTTAACACACACACTTCAACATGGTCCTTATATGTGGATTCATCCTAGAATGAACATGGGATTTTTCACCCAAGAATAGTTCGGCAAGGCAACCTGTTGCCTTCTATCTAGAGGGATTTTGCCTATTTAATATCCTCAAATTTGAGGTGTAGGCAACCGGACCCTCTAAGAACAAAGGATTTAAGAATGCAACTAATTCTAGATGAGTGTGCAATTTCAGTCTAAAATGTGTTATGCAATTAATCTAAGAACTTATAAAAAAAACTAGATTAAATGTATGCATTTTAACTCTAAATTTTATTAATCTAGGAATGAGAATATGTGAATATAATAAACTAAATGAGTGTATAAAGCAGCAAAAATTTGATAGCAATTCGATTCAACCTTTGTAATGAGGAATTATGAGTTCCTTAAATAGAATTCCTAGAATCTATCAATGGGTGAGATCAACTCGGATCGACAGTCAACACTAAAGCAAAGACTCAGTTAAGATGGAAACTTCCTTGTGCAGGTGAAGTCAACTATTTTTGATCTGATTGTGATGAGCAATCAACTAAACTTGCCATGACTGAGAGAATAAGTTAACTGGATTGATTCTAATTTTCAGAAGTAGTTCACTCAAAGTTTCCATTTAGAATTGAAGAGAAGATTTAGGAAGAATATTTAATTTAATAAAATGAGATATGCTCTCATAAATACCTTTTATATTTAATTAAATAATTTTATTTAATTAATTAGACACACTTTTCTATTTAATTAAATAATTTCATTTAATTAATTAGGAATGACTTCCTATTTAATTAAATAACTTTTCTTAATTAATTAGAAATAGTTTTTTCTATTTGATTAAATACTTTTATTTAATTGATTAAAATAGGCATATTTATTAAATTAAATAAATTTAACCTCATCGTACATTAGCCTTAGGAGATAATTTAATTTAATAAAGTATGAATACTTTAGATTAAATTAAATTTAAATCAAATAGGTTTAATGTAGCTAATATGAGTGCGTACTATAGGGATTAAATAGGAAATATGATGAATGTAGATTAGGGTTTTCTACATCTGACAATTAAGTCAAGTAGCAACAATCAAAATGAAAATTGCCTATTAGAATAGGTCTTAGGATTGGTCATAATAGACCAGAATTGGGCTAATGGCAATGAGCCAATTTTGGGGTATTACAACTCTATCCATCCATAATGCATACTATAACTATGTGTGCCAATCTTCTAGATTTTCTTATAGCAATTTCTTTATCATTGTAATCAAGATCTTATTGGTGGACTTAGCCACACCATTCCCTTGGGGATAGAAATTAGAAGAGAACTTGATTATGACCTAATTTTTTAATGCCGATTGAGTAAGGAAGATTGATGCAAACAATGACCCATTATTGCATAGAAGGAAGAACAAAATACTAAACCCTATGACAATGTGTTCTTCTAAGAAATCTGTAACCACCTTTGCTATGCAATTTTGAAATGTTTTAGCTTCTATCCAATGTATGAAATAGTCTATAGTGGAGAGGAAAAACATATGTCCTATAAATGATGGTGGGTTTACTAGACTAATATAGTCCAACCTCCATTTAGCAAAAGGGCATACCTCGAACAGTGGTTGTGGTGGCATAGCTAGATGCCTATCTCTATTGGCACTTTTTTGACAAATATGGCAAGAATGTACATGTTCAAATGTATCGTTAAAGATGGTAGGCCAAAAATAACCTAATATCAAAATCATATGGGTCATAGCTTCTGCTGATCCATGTCCTATGCCATACCTATCATTAAACTATTCCAAAACTTCTTTCACTTCTTCACATCCCAAGAATTTGAAATAAATTCTCTTGTAGTTTCTTTTGTAAAGTTTTCTATCTTGCAGCATATAGGATTCACATTTCATCTTGAGTCCTTGATGTTGGGAACTATTCATCTAGTTGGGGTATTAATTTTGCAAAAGATAGGAAATAATATCTTGATACCAAACATCAATGATTATTCCTTGATCAGTATCCACCTAAGAAACTATGATCTTTTTTTTATTATCAATGCTGATTTTGTCATCAAACCTAATTTTTTTATCATTATTGACCTCATTATCAGCTATCATCTTGGTCAATCATTTCCCTCTTACCAACTTCATTGGTTGAATCTCAAAATTAAACTTTTACAATATAGCCATCCATTTTCCTTGTGTCTCACCTAATTCATTTTACATCATTGATGTCTTAACCATAGGATTAGGCATAATTACATATACCTTGCTCCTGAGTATATAATGGTGAAATTTCTTAGCAACTTTTATCATTGTGAAAGAGTTTTTGTTTAGATTAGAATAGTTCAACTCAACATTCATTAGCAGGAAACTCATGAAAATGATAGGTGTCTCATCCTCTTTGTCTTTTTTTTGAGTAAGAATACTAGCACATAAATGTTCCAAAGAATAGATTTTGAATGGTAAATCATAATCTAGACTTACAAGAACTAGGGCCATAGAGATTGCTAATTTGATGTCTTCAAAAGATTTCTTTATTTTAGAAACCCATTCCATTTTTGCTCCTTTCTTGATCAGATCATTAAGAAGACATACTTTCTCATCAAATTCACTAATGAACTTATGTACAAAATTGATTTTGCCAAAGAAAGATTTCAGCTCTTTAAAACAATGAGGAGGTGACATATTAAGAATGTCTTATATCCTTTTAGGATCAATGGATATCCTAACTTTAGAAATAATATGAACAAGAAGCTTTCCTTTTTTGACCTTGAATGAACACTTTTTGGGATTCAACAATATACCATACCTTTGACATTAGTTTAAAACTTATTTCAGGTTTTCAATATGAGTACTCCTTTCTTTAGAAAAGACAATGAGGTTGTCCATGTAGATAACTATGCACTTGTTTATCATCCCTTTGAATTCTTTGTCCATTACTCTTTGGAATATGGTTGCCACATTGATCAATTCAAAAGGCATCCTTTGGTATGCAAAGGTTCTCCATTTTTTTGTAAATGCAAACTTCAACCTATCTTCTTCGTCTATCATCACTTTGTTGTATTTGGAATATTTTTCTAGAAAAGACATCATTTTAGACTCATTCACAATTTGTAAGACTTCATCAAGTGAGGGAAATGGGTAATTATCTTTCTAGGAAGCCATGTTCAAATTTTGAAAATCCACACCAAGTTGAATTTGTCTAGTCCTTTTTCTTACTAGGACCAAGTTAGCAACCTATGTAGAATGTCAAATTGGAAATATAGTTTTAGCACCAAGTAACTTTTGTACTTCTTTCATTATCAAAGGCTCAATTATGGGATTCATTAGTCTTTTTCTTTGACAAAAGAGTTTGGCATGAGGCTTCAATAGAATGTCATGAGTGATGATCTTAAGATCGTAGGTCTTGTGTACTTCATAACTCCATGCTATGATGTACTTGTATTTTTTAAGTGATTAAAACTATCTCATCCTTGTGGGTTACACACCTTTCCAATCCTCACTGTCTTTGGATCTTCTTCCATGCCTAGATTATATGAATCACATTCTTCAATCCCTTTTTCTTCTACATTCCTTTTACTCTACACCAATTCATCTCAATCAAAGATATGTTCTAACTCTACCATCTCCTTAGGAATAGTATTAATCTTCAAATTTATAATTCCATCTTCCAAAAGATTGTTTTTGTACATGGCTTTTCCTTCACTTGAGTTTTAAAGATTATTTCTTTGGGACCAATTTCAATCTTTCATGTGGTGGATTTGGTGAGTCACCATAGTTTATCTTTGACAAAAGGGCCATTTTTTTCTCTTGTTGACTTTGAATATCCCTAGTCAATTCGGTGATCTTATTAATTTGGGTTTTTGATGAACAACCATTGAGGTCCAACCTTGGACTTTTATAAAATGTCTTCTCCTATGGACTTTGATCATCCCAAGTGGAGGATTAGATAAACTCCCACCATCTGAAGAAGTATCAGTATATGATGCATTGGAATCTTCTTTTTCTTCTCCATCAAACCTCACAAATTCATATATGCATGTGGAACTTGAACTTTCCTTTTGTACCTCGATTGGTATTTGATCATTTTTCAATTGCATTATTTGAGTAAGTACCCTAGAAGCTTCTTAATTAAAATATGAGCATTCAAATTCTGAATGACTAAATTTGTGTAACCTATAGAATCCTAGAAGAAGAAAAATATTTGGGTCTACTTCCTTGCCTAAGAATTGTAAGTTTGCAACCATACTGTCTAACAACTGAGTGACAAGTTCTTCTTTTGGGGTAGGGATCATAGATTCTTATTTAGATGGTTGGGTTTCTTGGCCACATTAATGTAAAAAGACATCACTTTGTAGGATCCTAGCTTAGCTTGAAAAAATGCTACATTGTTTGGTGCATTATAATCTGTGATCATTATCTCCAACTTTGGTTCAACATCAATCATGATCTACTTATTCAATCCCTTCCAAGATGGCCATAATTAAGTAAAATTAGTTGAAAACCATCCTCTGAAGCACTTTGTACATTCTCTACTTAGAAATAATCTATAATTTTAAGGGATTTCTACCACATTTATGTCTATAATGTCTTGAATTTAGGGGTATATAGTTAATTGTATTCTAATATCTTTCAATACCTTGATAACTTTTACTTCTATCTTGTCGAGTTGTATCATTATCCAATTTGAGGGTTGAGAAGTGACTCCCAACCTTTGAGCTATCAAAAGTGGCATGTCATTGTAAGAAGCTTATAAATCTATAAGACAATTTTATAGGTTCTTTTTGAAAATTTTGAGAATAAGAAAAAAAGGAGACACTTTACCTCAAAAGTATTGACTTGTTGTGATGCTGTATTTTGAGGGTTTGTGTTTGCATTTGGCATTGTCTTTGCATGATCAAGAGTCCTCAACAATGCTTCCCTTTGATTAGGAAATTTTTGTAGCATATCAAACATGGACTTTTAGTTTTGGTTCTCTTTAGATCTTCCATTGCATTGTACTTTTTAGTTGCCCATATAGGATTCTTCAAGATTGTAGGCATGTTCTCTTGATTCTGATTTTTTTGCCCAACATAGGGTGCTCTGGTAGGTATTGGATTGTTATTAGCTCTTGGACCAAGAGATGTTGGATGCAAGGTAGGAGGAATCCCATCAGTCATAGTTTCCCTTGGGTTACACAAATTGTAAGTATTTTGATTGTCATTTTGAAAAGCTAGCATCTCTTCTGGTTGAGGATTTGATTCTTGATGGAATAGAAAGGTGAATTCTTCACTAGTTGGTTGTTCCATTCTAGGATTATGTGGAGAATCATAAAATTTTAACATCATAGAATTTTACCACATAGAAGATTTACCATTATTGCCTTGTGAGTTCTGGTTCATTTCTTGATTTCCATTGAAATATCATTCATCGTCATTAGTTACATTTTGATTATTATCATATTGGTTAATGTCCACAAACTAAGCATTATTTTTATTATCAGTAGGGATGCTTCCATTGTTTGGATGAGTATTCCATTATTGATTCTCCCTTTGGAAGTCATTGTTGCAATTTGGAGGATTGTAATTATTCCTTGCATTATTATTTCCTACATTGTTATTTTTGTTGAAATTCTTGTTGTAATTCTGACCATAGTTGTTGTTATAAGGGGTTGTAATCATTCTCTAAAAATTGTTATTCAATCCTTGTGACAACCTCAAATAGGTTAGTTTTTTGGTGATTTGAGACATTATTTTCTTTATTTGACCAATCTTAGATGTGATGTTTTTTTTGGTTTAGTGGAAGTTGTTTCCTTTTTCTCAAAGAAAGTTTCTTTTGGAGGTTCACATCCTGGATAGGTTATAGCTGGAAGTGGTATAGCTAGTGCCTATTGTAGTGGGACTAGATTCATTGGAATGAATTGACTAGGCACCATATATTGGTATTATTTTAGTCTCTTGAGCTAGAACCATCAATCCTCCTCCACTAGGTTTGGCTTTCTTGGTAAAGGTAACTACCTTGTCAAAGACCTTTTCTAATTTGTCAATGTTTATAGAAGGTAGCCTTCATAGAAAGATAGCCATAAGATGGTCCATATCATTAAGATAAATCTGAGTTGCAACCTCAATTGGTATAGTTTAGTGTGTTTCCAACCCGTGGAATGCTATATGAAAGTGATCATTTAAATGCAAAATGGTCTTTGTTGGATCCCTTTTGATTGATATGAATTGATGATGTATCATAGCTGGGTTGATAAATGTTTTGAATTGTTTGAGGAACAATTTTTTGAAGGTAGCCCAATTCTAGATACATTCTAGTGGCAAATTCATGTACCAATTAAATGAAACTTCTCCCAATGATTGTGGGAATAAATGGAGGACCACATTCTCTTGTTGAACTTTCTTTTCATTGCATATTTCTTTATAGAATTTGATATGGTTCTTAGTTGTTCATGTTTCTCTATAGATGAACCTTGGCCATAATTTCTTAGGATTCTTGGGAAGGTCATTAAGTGCACTTTTCTATTTAATTGATGAGTCTACTACACTTGCAAAGAAGGCCATCAGTAGAGGATTTGGTGGAACAATGGGTGGAGGATGGTTCAGGGGTAGAACTGAAGATGATGAAATTTGGAATGGAAGTGGTAGAATTCTAGAAAATCATTTGTCATTCTAAGGCTTACGAAAATGACTAAGTTCTAAGAACTCTTGCTCACTATCAAAAGATCTTAAAGCTTGCTAAAATAGAGATGATGGATTAGGATCTTCTATCTTATGTCAATTCTAGAAAAAAGCCCATGTCTCTAGAAGCACACTTTCTTAAAATAGTGCACCTATGTACCTTCTAACATTTTTGGATAGAATTTTTTTTGAACTTCTGAAAACTTCATAATTTCAAAATAGAATTTATTTTTTCTCTTTTGAATGGTTTGAGGCCTTCCCTCTAGCACCAATTTTGTTGATCTATCATTTTGCACTATGCTTAATGGCAGGAATCCTTTCAAACTCCTCTCTTGAAAAACTAATATAGGATCAACTCCAAGGTTCTGGGAAATCTTGGGACCTACTAGAATCCACTCAATTGAAGATAAATGCGTATGTTCATGAGGTGGCCTTTGTTGGTTTGACCAATTCTAGATGAGATGTTTGATCTGTTGTTTTGATAAGTAACCACAAAAGATATATATTTTTGGTATTTTCTATTTCATGATGAATGCAATTTATCAATGTAACTATATGAACTATCTCACTGGAAGCTCTAAAATTGGAAGCTTGACCTTCTCTAAATGTTTATGGGAGTTCAACTATCATCAAAATGTGTTTTTGGTGCATGGAATGCTCTTAAAATAACAGCTAGTAGTTAACTATTAATGCACTAGTACTTCAAAATTATTGATGCACCTCTAAAAATAGTGCACCTATGCAAATATGCACCTACACACCTTTGCATATGTGCACCTTGACTCTTGTGTATCTTCCTGACAGGTTCCAAAAATCCAAATTTATACTAATTGTCAAAATTGAATTTCCAACATTTGGGTTTTTTTTTCCTTGCTTATCCCAAAGCGATGTCTAGATGCTTATTCTTGAATTTATCTATAATATTTGTTACTTGGGAAACATTAGGAAAATCCAAAGCCCCATTACTTATTCTTCACTATTTTTCAGTAATTGCTAACCTCTATATGAGTTTTTGCAAAATCCTCAATTTTAGTGTCCAGTTCCAACAATACCTCTTCAATCTTAAATGCTTGCTTGATATCATCATCTAATGAAGCATCCTCAAAAGATCTTTGAAATTTTTGAACTACTAATTTTACTAAATTGATCTTTGTTTTCAACTCATCTTCAAAAATGTCAAGGCAAGAATGTTGTAATACCTCTCTACTTCCAAAACTTGCTCTTGAGTTTGATCCCTTAACCTTTATATATCTTCATGCAATTCCTGCATAACTTTATTTTTGATAGATATTTTCTCTATCTAGTCATCAAGCTTGTCCAAATCCATTGCACTCTATAATTCCATGAGCATATGATATCTTTGACATTTTATTGATGTCAAATTGTGAAGGTCTTTTGCCTAGGTATATAACTTGTCCATCAACCCAAAATCCTAGTTCACTAGGGACACCAGTTTATCCACACATGACTGAATATGGTGTAAGAGGTTCAAATTTCTCTGCATTATTTTTACACCATTCTTCAAGATTTTCATGCCATTGTTGAAATGCTCCAAAAAATGAATCCACTTGGACAATAACCTTCTCTTTTTATTCTAGTGTTGTATAAAGAGAGATCTTTGGATGATCCAAGTCTATTGGGCCCACTACTCCATGAATATAGCCTCTTAGAAGTTCATTTTGCTTCTATAGTAGTATCAACTTGGACTCATCTTAGTCCATGTTTCTGAACAACTCTTTTATGCTTGTAATGATCAATATCTTGGAGTATTTATTGTGGGCCTTCCTAATAGGACCTCCTTGATTTGATAATCCTAAGGAGACACATCCTTAGTATCAACATGTGGTTCTAGTTCTCTCCTAGGGATTGACTCATAGGAGTATTCCATATCTTCACCCCCACAATCTCAGTGCCCACTAGTATGAAATCAAAATTAGAGAGGTAAAAGACATCTATTGCTTGACCTTCCAAGTATACAATCCATTGTTGTTGCTCATCCTCTGAAGTAGTAACTTGAATAGGTTCTTTTAGAATAGATGGTGGCATTAAGATGGAGCTTCTTCTTCTTTCCTCTTCTATAGCCCTATCCAAGAAAGTCCTCTAACTTAGGGGGACATAATCCATCAGTTCATCTTCTTCATCTTCTAAATCAACTTTAGGTCTCAGGAACCTGAGGAATATGCATAGTTTTCTTCTTCAACTTCCTCCTTTTTATGCTAGTCACCCAAGTTTCAACTCTTCCTCTTTTGGGAATAGAAGGTGAGGCTTCTTACTTTGTGGCTATAGGTGGTACTTGTTCTTCTTCTTCTATCTATTCTTTTGCTTTCTCTTCATCTCACTGAAGGGAAACTTTCTTAGTTCCTTGAGCTTTCTCTGTTGGATCTCCTTGAGGCTTTCCTTCTTCTTCAGGTTGTAGTTGTTCTCCTTGAGATGCTTGTGTAGGAGCTCTTTGCTTCTTCCACTTATTAGGAGCTTATTTCTTCACTATTCCCCTATCTACTTTAACTAACTCAACCTCCCACTCATGTTGATGCACTATCTTTGGCCTCACTAGGCATTGAGCCAGGAAGGTTAGAATTGTGACTTAAGAAACTTTACCCTTTACTAGGCATGCTATGACTTGTAGAGGAACAACCTGTGCAACAAGATCAATTTTTAAAGGCTTCTTGATCCATTCCCTTGTTAGTTGGACTATGTGAAAAACTCTAGGATTGATGTTAGAGTTCTCATCCCTCCCAATTTCTACATTCATTATTGACCTATCATAAATTTTGTCCCTATTGTATAGTGGATCTAAGAAATCTTTCATGTATTTCTCAATAGCCTTTAATGGGATCTTTATTTTTAGAGTCTTATCTGCTAGATATAGAGTCATCCTATAATAATCCCTTATCCAGATATTGTAGTCATCTATTGCATTTATCTAGTGGTCCTCTAGTGCATCTTCATTTACAAATTTCTTCCTTGCCAAATGTTGCACCATCCCAATATTATCAAAGTATGGGCAAGGGAAGTTGTTTTCTTCTAAGGGGTATTGATACCATTCTAAATTGAAGGTCATGATTTCTTGTTTCTTCTTGTCCTCGAAAGTACCAATGGTGATTGGCCATAGCCATGTCTTTTTGTGTTGTTTCCTCACTCTCTCATATGTAGATGTGAGTTATATAGAAATCTCCATTAGAATGAGCCTATCTAATGGTTATCTTAGAAGTTTCTTTGGGTTCACTTATGTGTTTGCAACCTTGAGCTATGTGAATTTTTTGAACTAAATGTAGTAGGTGCCTATCTCTAAAGTATGGGCTAGTGCTTCTACTGATATTCTTTTTGCATAATCACCCTTGATGGACTAGTTGATTGCAAAAATGAAACCATCATTCACTATCCTATACTCCACACTTTTCTCAAATAGCTTCTTCTTGACCAGCTAAGGATACACCACATAAGGCCATGCATTAGCATCTTTTATGCTACCCTTCTTGTAAAGCCTTAGGTAGCATGCTGTTCTAGATACCAACAAGTACACAAAAAATTATATTATATGGAATTTGGGGCCAGCTTTGAAATCTAAGAACTACTCATCTAGGTTGTCACTTAGGGTCGTAGCCTAGTAAATTGGTATCTTGGCTATCCTAATGGTTTCTATTAAGTGTACCATCTAGGTTTGAAGATGTCTAGCTACTAGAAGTCTCATTGCTATACTTAGAAGTACAATCACATAACTAATATCATCTTTCACATACCATTGGCTCATGTCCACTTTACTAAGTCTACAAATGACTAGAGTTCTATCAATCAAGATAGATGATTGAATTATCTCTCGAGCTTCCTTCTTGTTATCTTGATATCATCTTTTTCCTCTTTCAAAAGATATGTGTAAGTATTGATCAGCCCTAGGAAGGTGTAAACTCTTCTCAATAATCTAAGGTCAGAGGTCAAGAACTATTTCTCCAATGACATTCTTGACAACCCTTTCTTTTGAGACACAATTTTCTACAAAGATTATGATTACCTCTAAAGATTTTACTAAAATTGGATGTGAGGCTAATATGACAAGCCTCTAATGCATGAGTTTAGATACCATTTTCAACCTTTCCTTTGGTTTTCTATGTGTGATAAGGAATGCATTTCAATCAATATGCCCAAGCTTAGTGTCTTTGATCTTTGCATGCACATCCTAATAATGGGATTTTCTAGGTGCACCTTGGTATTTGAAGACTATAGGTTTCAGAGCAATCTTTTTTCCATTGAATATGAAGATGACACCATTTTATTTACATGAGAAAGTAGACATTAGGTAGGAAAGCTAAAATTAAACTTAAACACAAATCCTAACCATTAAAAAACTAGCAAAAATGCCCTAAAACAATAAAAAAACTAGTTATTTCCTCCTATAAGCCCTAATATGAAAAATAGTGCATCCCTCGATGACTATTTTGGTGTATTTGTGCACCTAACTAATGTGTACACATGCACATGTGTACAACTATGCACATGCACAAGGAAAGTTCAAGGGGGGACTTAGTCTCTTATGTTCTTTCATAGCACAAAAAGGGTGAACACATGCACACCTTGATGGGGTGTGCATGTGTAAACCCTTATATATGCCTTGAATTCTTTGAAAAGGTGCACATGTGTGCACCTTGGGGAGGTGCAGAGATGCATACCTTTCCTTAGCTACAAAGTTATCCTTAAAGATGGTAGGCCAAAACTAACTTGATCTCAAAATCATATGGGTCGTAGCTTCTGCTAATCATATCCTGTGCCATATCTATCATGATACTATTCCAAAAATTCTTTAACTTCTTTGTATCCCAAGCATTTCAAATAAATTCCCTCATAGTTTCTTTTGTAAAGTTTTCTATCTTGTAGCATATGAGATTCACATTTCATCTTAAGTCCTCAATGCTGGGAACTATTCATCTATTTGGGGTATTGATTTTGCAAAATATAGTAAACAATATCTTGTTACCAAACATTAGTGATTATTCTTTGATCAATATCCACTTGAGACACTATGATCTTTTGTTGATTATCAATGCTAATTTCATCATCAAATCTTATTTCATTATCATTACCGATCTCATTATCAGCTATTATCTTTATCAATCCTTGTCCTCTTACCAACTTCATTAGTTGAATATCAAAATCAAAATCTTGAAATATAGCCATCTATTTTCCTTGTCTCTTTCCAAATTCATTCTACATCAATAATGTCTTAACCATAGGATTAGGCACAATTGCATATACCTTGCACTTGAGTATGTAATGGAGAAATTTCCAAACTACTTTTATCAATTTGAAAGATTGTTTGCCAAGATTTGAATAGTTCAACTCAACATTATTTAGTGGGAAACTCAACACTGTCTCTGGCCTCACTAGGGATTCAGCTAGGAAGGTTAGTACTATGACTTTGACACCTTTACCCTTTACTGGGTGTGATGTGGCTTGTAGAGAAACAACCTATGGAACTAGATCAAGTTTGAAAGGCTTTTTGATCCATTCCCTTTCCATTTGGACTATGTGGCAAACTCTATGATTGATGTCAGAGTTCTTGTCCCTCCCAATTTTTGCCTTCATTATTGACCTATCATAAACTTTTTTTCCCTATTGTATAGTTGATCTAAGACATCTTTTGTGTCTTTCTTGACACCCTTTAATGGGATTTTAAGTTTTAGGGCCATATGTGCCAGATATAGAGTCATCCACCAATAATCCCTTATTCATATATCATAGTCATCTATTGCATTCATCCAGTGATTTTCTAATGCATTTTCAAGTACAAACTACTTCCTTGCCAAATGCTACACCATCCCAATACTATGAAAGTATGGGCAAGTGGAGTTGTACTCTTCCAAGGGATATTGATCCTATTTTAAATCAAAGGTCATGGTGTCTTTTTTATGTTTGACTTCAAAAGCACCGATGGTGATTGGCCACACCCATGTCTTTTTGTGCTGTTTCCTCACTCTATCATATGTAGATGTGATTTGTTTGGAAATCTCCAATGGATTGATCCTATTAGATGGATATCTCAAAATTTTCTTTGGGTTCACTTGTGTGCCTATGACCTTGAGGTATGTGAATATTTTTAATTGAATGTAGTAGGCACCTATCTCTAAAATACAACTTGCTGCTTCTACTGACATTCTTTTTTTATAATCACCATCGATGAACTAGATGATTATGAGAATGAAACCATCATTCGCTATCCTATACTCCACACTTTTCTTTGATATCTTTTGTTGACCAATTGAGGATACACCACATAAGGCCATGCATTAGCATCTTGCATGCTACCCTTCTTGTAAAGCCCCAGGTATTCTATTTTTCTAGCCACCAATAAGTTGCCAATAAGTACACCAAAAATTAAGTGTACCATCTAGGTCTAATGATGTATAGCTCCTAGAAGTCCCATTGCTCTACTCAAAAGAAAAATCACATAACCAATATCATCTTTAATGTACCCTTGGATCATGTCCACTTTACCGACTCTATGGCCAACTATAGTTCTATTAATCAAGAAGGATGCTTGAATTATCTCTTGGGCTTCCTTCTCATTATCCCAATACCATCTTTCTACTCCTTCAAAAGATATGTGTAATTATTGATCAACCCTAGGAAGGTGGTAAACCTTCTTAATTTTTTGAGGTTGGAGGTGGAGAACTATTTGTATAGTGACACTATTGACAATATTTTCTTTCGAGACACAGTGTTCTACCAGGGTCATGATTAACTCTGAAGATTGTATTGAAACTAGATGTGAGGCTATATTGGCAAGACCCAAATGCATGAGTGTAGATACCATTTCTGACCTTTCCTTAGGTTTCCTACATATGATAAGGAAGGTGTTCTAATCAATATGCCCAAGCTCATTATCTCTAATCTCTACATGTCCATCCTAAAAGTGAGATTTTCTAGGTGGACCTTGGTATTTGAAGACTACAGGTTTGGGAGCAATCTTTTTAGCCATTGAAGATGAAGATGGAACTATTTTATCTGCACAAGAAAGTAAACATTAGTCTAGAAGGCTAAAATTAGACTTAAACAAAAACCATAACTAACAAAAAACCTACCAAAAATCCTCCAAAATAGTGAAATTCTAGTTAATCCCCCCATAAGCCCCTAATATGCAAAATAGTTCACCTAGTGTACCCTTATAGGTGTGATAGGTGAACTTAAATGGTCCCTCTATGACCATTTTGGTGCAGTTGCACACCTATGCATATACACACCTAAGTGAGGTGTGCACATGCACATGACAAGTGCAAGTGGAGGGACTTGGTCCCGTATGTTTTTTAATAGTGCAAAAAGGGTCCACACATGGGCACCTTGATGGGGTGTGCATGTGCACACCATTATATATGCCTTGAATTATTTGAAAAGGTGTGCATGTGCACACATTGTAGAGGTGTGCACATGTGCACCTTTCCTTAAGTTTTAATTTTAATTAGTTTTAGGTTGAAAAGAAAAGGTGTAAACACACATATCTTGAAGAGGTGTGCATGTGTGCACATTTTCTTGACTTAGTGTTCTTTGTGTTAGGTTATTTTTTAGGTTTTCAATGAACAAAGGTGTGCACATATGAACTTTGAGGAGCTACAAATGTGCACACTTTTGGTGTCTTACTTTGTTTGTGTTGTTTATGATGCAGGGGTGGAAGCGGGAGTGTAATATGTAAAGTGTAAGGTGTGAAGGTGCAGTGAATAGGAGACTATGGAGAAAAGTGAAGGGGGAGGGGTCCTAGTTTATATAGATATAGAACCCAAATTTTGCACCTTTGTAGGTGCACACCCTTTAGAGGTGCACACATTCATAAGTGTGCCTGTGCACATCTCCAAAGTGTGATAAGTGTGTACATGTGCACTAAGCACACCTATTCACTTGAACAAGGTGCACATATTCGCTAGTGAACATTTATGCCCTTTTCTCCTAAAAATATCTCCAATTTCTCCCCATCTCTAACACCTACTTGACCAAGACTCATGAAGAGTTGCAACATGACCCAAGCCCTGGAATATTTGTTTGGGAGACAAATTTACTAGGGGGTCCCCATCTCTAGGAGAACTGGGGCATGCATTATGAAACCACAACAACACTCTTATGTGTTTCTGACCAACCTCGCTCTCTATGTCTCTTTACAGACAAATTCACTCATATACACATTGGCTAGGTTTAGTTGGGCTTGCTATGACATGACACTAAATGATTGATTATGCATCTCTTTAAATAGGCAATTTGTTCTTTACCATTTTCTACATCCACCATCAATCTTAGGGTTTACAATTAGATTCAGTTCAATTCAATGTATCTATCCATCTTCTTGATCATCCTTTAGAAACTTCTCTAGAATCCATCTGTTAGGTATTTACCTAATCAACTTCTTGAATTTAATGATCCAACTCATCAATCTTATCTTCAACACATTTTACATCTCCCAAGAAATAAACTATGTCAACTTGATCTTACAATTTCTTTGAATTTGTTCTCTTAATATCACTCAACAATCTCTAAATTTTGATACTTGGTCAACACTAAAATACTTGTTTTCTATAAAGTTTTTTTGGTTCAATATCAACTAACTTGATTGGTCGATGCTAATGCTTGGTCAACACTAGATTTTCTTGGCACTAACTATAGCTCAGTCGACACTAGCATTACTTGACACTCCTTAGTATTTTACTCTTTTTCTTGGCTTATCTTAGCTTTCTTGACATAAACAATTACTTTTTTTTATCAAAGTCTATCCAATTAAATTTCCATTGTAACTTCCTTTTCATGACTTCAACCTTTCCTCTAGGTGCTATAGTTATGAGTTACTTCTCAAATCCTCTTCATCAATCAAATAGATATGACATTTAGATTATGTAGCAATATGTCTCATCCATAGATTTGACATCAATGAAAAAATAGTAATTGTTCCAATTATAAGTTTCCAACAATCTCCCTCTTTGGAATTTATGGAAACATCCCAAACATCTAAATAGTAGTAGTAGAAAAGTTACCATACAATCCAAAATATTTCACTACCATGAGTGACCAATATCCTTAGTTTCATTTTGATTCTCATCCATGCAATTTTAGAAACTTCCTCTTTCATCATTCTATATTTTCAAATTTCTCTTACATGACTCTCTCCCTTTTAGGTTTATCTCCCCCTCAATATGTAATCTCTCCTTTCCCTCTTTGAAAACAATGCCAAATATGTGTAGCTCTCTTAGTTTCCAACTCTTCATACATCTAAATTATGTAGATTTTGCATGTTTGACTAATACTTGTCATCTGTTGATGACTTATCTATTTATGTTGTATTGAAGTATTCTACCTTTGGAATATCTCAAAGTAGAGTTGTACTACACCACTGTGTGGAATGTTCTAATTAGCACACATGATGCAATGCACCTTGTCTTCTTAAGTAGCTTTGTTTAGGGGAATAATCCCTAGTCTACCTCTCAGATATTCATGAGAATCTTTGGGTAATGTTTTTGTGAATATGTCAATAAAATATTCCTCTATATTCACATATTCTAGTTTCACTTCTTTGTCTTGAACTAATTCTCTCAAGTAGTGCTACTTGACAACAATGTGGTTTGTCATAGTATGCATCAATAGAATTTTTGAAATGTTGATAGAACTTGTGTTATCAAAATAGATAACTACTGGATCTATAATCTCTTCTTTCATACATTTCAAAAATTATTTGATCTACATTATGTTTAAGGAATCCACTGTAGTTGCCACATACTTGACTTTAGATTTTGATTGGGAAATACAATTCCACTTCTTGCTTGTCCATGACACCAATCTCTTTCCTAGAAAGAATGCACCTCCACTAGTGATTTTTCTGTCAACAAAATTTCCAGCCTTTCGAGTCAATGAAAAAGTTTAGTTCAAATATATCACTTCTCTTATAACATAATCGATAGTCTTATGTACCTTTCTGATATCTCAATATCCTTTTCACAACCATCATGTGATTCTCTTTATGATTTACTAAAAATCTAGTAACTATCCCAACCACCAAAGAGATATCTGGCCTACTATGAACAATATATTGCAATTTTACTATCATGAATCTATATAGAGCCTAGTTCACATCAGTAGAGTCATAAATCTTAGATAGCTTATGTCTTGTAGACATAGGTGTACTCACTGACATTGAATCTTCCAAACCAAAAGTCTTTAATATTTCATTGATGTATTTGGATTGTGAAATTAAAATAGCAAATTTCATTTGGCATACTTGTAATCCAATAAAGAATTTGATTTAACCAAATATAGACATTTGAAATTCCTTTTTGATTTCACCAACAAATGATTTACATAATGCTTCTCTTCCTCCAAATATGATATCATAAAAAAATATCTCAGATAATAGTACTTCATTGTTCTTACCATTCTTCAAATATAAGTTGTTATCATTTTCCCTTTCAAAACCAATTTTCACTAAGTTATTATGTAGTTTTTCATACCATTCTCTTGGGGCTTGCTTCAATCCATAAAAACTTTGTTTGCTTTACATACCATGTTCCTTTTGTTTAGATGTAAAAATCCTTTAGGCTATTCAATGCATACTTATTCCTCGAATATACCATTTAGAAATGCGAATTTGACATCTATTTGATATACCTTGAAATTCTTATAGGGTGAGTATGCAAGTAGAGTTCTGAATCCTTAGAGTCTAGCCATAGGAACAAAAGTTTATCCATAATCAACTTCTTCTTCTTGTGCATAACTCATGCATACCAATCTCACCTTATTTATTGTTACTTCACCATTTTCATTGAGCTTGTTCCTAAGAACCCACTTTGTCCCAATGTCATTTTTGTCTTTAGGTCTTGGCACTTAGGTCCAAGTATTGTTTTTCTCAATATGGTCAATTTCTTCATTCATTTCTTGTATCCAATCTTCATCATCTAAAGCATCTTATATTTTCTTGGGCTCAAACTCACATAATAAGAATGTATCACCTTTGGGTCTTCTTCTTGTCATCACACTTGATTCAACATCTCCAATGCCTTGATTAGGTCTATGATGTCTTCTCACATATTTTTCTAATATAGGTAGTTTCCTTCTTGGTTCTTTGTCAAGTTCATCTAGAAAAATAATCTCAAGATCATTTTCTCTTCCTTGCTCTAATTCTAGTTCTAGTTCTAAATGCTTGACATGCACTATCTAATGGTCGAGATTGCCTATTTGTGACTTGACATCTTTAGTCTATTTCTCAACATGTACTCTTTGTTTTTCAACTATCTATATTTACAATCCACCACTTCTTGTCTAATGGGAACATGCAGCTTGACTTTTTTCTCCACTTTGAGTGCTGGGAGCATCATCGTCCACATAGATGAATGCGCTATAGCCTTTAGGTTCTTCATTACATGAAGTATCACCTTTTTCTACAAAATCATCAACTCTCACATTTGAACTTTCTACAACTTTGTTAGTATTAGAATTTAAACACTTATAAGATTTTCTTTTAGTGGAATAACCTAGGAATATGCCTTCATCACATTTTGCATCAAGCTTTCTATTCCTATTTTATTTTAGTATATAAAATCTACTAGAAAAGATTTTGAAATATTTAACATTAGGAGAAAAACCACACCATAGTTCAAAAGGTGTAGCATTTGTACCTTTCTTGACTTGAACTCTATTCAGAGTATAGACAAAAATACTAACTTCTTCTCTCTAATATTTTTGTGAGATGTTCTTCTCCATCATTAGTGTTCTCACATAATCTATTATTGATTTCTTTCTCCTTAAAACTATCCCATTTTGAGGAGGGGTCCTTGGTGTTGACATCTATATTTTGATTCCTCTATCATTACATAATGCATTGAATTCATGTGAGATGAATTCACCACCTTTGTTAGATCTCAAACACTTCATACTCTTCCCTATTTCTTTTTCAACTTTGGCTAAATACAACTTGAATAAGTAAAAGAATCATATTTAGCTTTAAGAAACATCAGATTCATCATTCTAGAATACTCATCTACAAATAGAACGAAATATTGATCTCCACAACAATTTTTAACCCTAATGGGTCCATATAGGTTAGTATGAACCAATTCCAAAACATCACTAGCAATATATATTTTTCTCTTAAAAATGGACTTTCTCATCTTTTGTAATTGACACTGGTTACACATAGCATTGTCAAGCTTCTTTAGTTTTTGCAATCCTATTAATTTTTCATCTTTTTGATATTCAAAAAATTGTCAAAATTAACATGAAATAATCTTTTGTGTCATAAATAATCATCTTCTTATTGTGCAAACATACATATCTCACTTGATAGGTCTAGATAGAATAAGTTACCTCTTGTCTTCTCACTATTTCCAATTATCTTACCATCATCATCATGTATCTTGGCCTTTCTATTGTGAAATTCAACTCTATAAGCTGATTTATTTAGTTGTGAAACACTCAAAAGATTGTAATTAAGTCCTTCAACCCAGTAAACATTGTCACATGTTATGTCAGGCCCATTGGGACACATGTCCTTTAAGTGCTTCCCCACAATGTTTAATTTCCTCACATCTTCATAATGCGGGAAAACATTGATCATTGTTCTCTATATGATCAATGATTGTGAAATATCCTTCCTTATACTGTGCTTGCCCTTAATACTTCTGGGCCCATGAACCTCTCAGCACAACCTAGCATCCAACTGGCACCACCTTGGCAACCCATACAAGAAATAGGTCCCATAGAGACATGTGGTAGTGAGGCACTTTCCCGCATTCCTCAATATCCTTGCATCTTCATAATGCGGGGAAGCACCAACCCTTGATTTCATTTGAATCTACGGCAATCAAAATCTTATACGACTGCATGCCTAGTCAACTGGATGGACTAATGAGATTCCTTCTTTGGCCCACATAGAACATTTGTCTCACCTGCTACACATCACAAAGAGGCTTCCCCACATTATGTAAAGGTCATTCATCTTGAGAATTTGGGAAAGAACCCACTATGGATCACCAAAGATCTAATGGCATATAAAGTTACGGGCCAATGAAAACAAAATAGGAAATAAAGAAATACCATAAGGTTTTAATCATTTTATTTTTTGATATTTCCATGCTATTTAAATAATACTTAAATATGGAAGATGACCATTGGGTGGGCTCAAATGTTTGAATTCAAATTTTGGCAGGAGGCAAAATAGGTAACATTTTTGGCAACTCAGAGGGTACACAATCTAGTTATGCATGTGACCAGTGACCTTATGCATCCATTGGGCTAAAGATTCATAAAAGATTTGGATTAATGCACTATGAAAACCTAACCCTACATCTGTAGGAGAAAAACACTAAAAACTCTGTCTCTACAACTCTACAACCTCTGCAAAACACATGTGCTCATGCACTTCTTGGAAAGCTAGAAAAAAATATGAAGAAAACTAAGCTACCTATGTACATGAAACCTCAATCCCTATTAGAAACATGGTTTGAGATGGATCCCATTGATTGGGATAGGAAAAATTTCACCACTAGTCCTACTTAATTGAAAAGCATTAGCTTTCTTGCAACTGACAATCACATAGGGGCCAGTCCATAGTACATCAAATTTTGAGTGTCTTCTTGGTTTTACCCTTTTTGCATCCCATTTCAAAACCAAATCACCCTCTCTAAAGATTTTGACCCTATCCTTCTTGTCAAAGCTCCCTTTCACCTACTGTTAATGTGTTTGTAGGGTCTGCATGGCCTGACTTCTTTTCTCTTTCAGCTCCATCAACTCTGCCATTCTCACTGTCATGGAATCATCTTCAATTAACTCCAGCTGATGAGCTAGTTCTAGGGATGGGAATTCTAATGAAATTGGAAGCCTTGCTTCTCTGTCATATACTAGCATAAATGGTGAATTTCCTATTGACCTCTTAGGTGTTATTCTATCAGCCCACAGTGTAGTCCTTAACTTTTAATGCCAACACCTCTGGTTATCCTCTATAGTTCTTTTCATAATCCTAATCAAGTTTTTGTTGGATGACTCAACCAAACCATTGCCTTGAGGATAGTAGTTTGAAGATGTACTCAAGTAGATGTTATGATCAACTGCCCATGCACAAATTTGAGCTCCTACAAAAGATTTTGCATTATCTAAAATAATGGTTAAAGGGGCACCAAACCTAGTCACAATTTCGTCAAGAAACTCAACAACTGAAGTTTTTATGGTGTCCTTCAATGCAACTGCCTCTATCCATCTGGTGAAGTAATTTGTAGTAGTTAAAATCCATTTGTGACCAGAACTAGAAGAAGGATTAATAGGGCCTATGAAATCCAATCCCCATTGACCAAAAGGCTGGTCCACCTGAATGGGATGAAGAGGAAGAGTTGCAATCTTTTGCTTACCAGAAAAGAAGGCACATTTTTCACACTTCCCCACATACCTATGACAATCATAGAATAGAGATGGCCAGTAGTAACCAGCCCTCATGATCATCATTGTAGTTGTCCTTGCTGAGAAGTGACCACCATCAGGACCATCATGAAGCTCTCTGATCATTCTTTCAGCTTGATCTATGTTAATGTATCTTAATAGGGCTCCATTAAAATATTTCTTAAAAAGGATACCATCAACTATGACATAAGGAATTGACTATAATCTATACTGTCTCCTTTTAGTTCTATCTAATCCTTGAGGATATCCATTGCCTAATAAGGAATTCCTCATATCATCCATCCAATTCCTTGGGTCATCATTTCTTGTCTCTTGTTGTTATGTTAGTATCATAGTGACTTCCTCATCTAGTTCCTGATATGGTATCATCTATTTACACAACCCTTTCCCTCTTACTAACTTGGTGATCTAGATGTCAATATCATATTCCATTACTTTAGTCGTCCAACCAGATCTCTTCTCATTAATATCTTTTCTCAAGAGGAAATCCTTCACACTTTCATGGGGTACTAATAGATGAATTTTATTATGAGACAAGAGGTGTCTAAATTTCTTTAAAACTCTGATGAATACAAGGGATTGCTTCTCTAGATAGCTATATTTGTCTTCATACTCTTTAAGCCCTTCACTAAAGAAGGCTATGGGCTACTCTTCATCTTTATCATTTGTTTGAGTCAAGATAGCGAAAATGCCATCTCCTTTTCCTTCAGAAACATAGCACCTGTATTGGTTTACCCAAATGGAATCTTACAATAAGCATAGGTACCCCATTTAGTGGTAAATGTAGTCTTGTATCTATCAAACTCTTTGACCAGCACTTGATTGTAGCAAGAAAATCCATTAAGAAATGAAAACCTCTTTGAACCACTAACCTTGGACAAAATCTACTCCATGGAAGAGAGAGGATGGTGATCTTTAAGGAGGCTTGGTTAAGGTCCCTAAAGTCCACACACAATCTAATATCTCCATTCTTCTACCTAACAAGGACAAGGTTTTCTACCCATGACGAGTGCTTGATGGGGAAAATTATATTGGCCTTAATCAATGTGGATAGCTCCTTTCTCATTAAGGGTACAATTTTGGGATTCACTGGCCTCTATATTTGTCTTACTGGTTTGACATTATCAACTAAATCTATGGTATGCTGAAACAATCTTGGGTCAAAACCCTTCAAATCATCATATGTCCAAGAAAATACATCATTAAATTCTTGACATAGATGAATAAAACTTTCTTGCTCAATCTTAGAACACACCTTCCCCATGTTTAAGGATTTTCCATCAGCAATCGTGATTGGTGTGTGATCATCTTCGTTAGTAGCTAGGTTCATGACTCTGCTTCTTGCTTGTTCATCATGATTGAAAACATTCCCTAAGGTAATGAGACCCTTAGGTAATTTTATGGAACTGAGATTAATGATTTGATCACCATATTGATCTTGTAGTCTTGACTATTTTCTATTTGAAAATTCTGCTTCATTCTGCAAGAAGCTTATGATTTGTTCATCAGATTCAAACACTTGCCAATGGATGTTGTTATCAGGGATGGCAGGCCTTACTACCATTTTGATTTTTTGCTTCTTCTTCTCCTCAATATTCCCTGGCACATCATGAGATGCACCTATTGTGCAAGTCTATCAGCATATCTATTTTCTTTTCTAAGGATGCTTTGAATATTAAATGCATTGAAACCCTCAAGAAAATCCCATACCCTATGTTTATAAGACTTGAGAAAACCATTCTTGGTGATATTTTGATTTCTCACTTGATTAACCACCAACTCACTATCTCCATATATACTTAAGGCTTGAATTCCTCTTTTCTGAGCAAGTAGGAGACACTAAATCAAGGATTCATACTCGGCCACATTATTAGTGCAACTAAATTGGAGCCTAAAGGAGAAGTAGTACTTTACTTATGCAGGAGAAATCAACATCACACCAGCCCCTGATCCATTCTTATTCCTTGATCCATCAAAGTACATACTCCATACCCCACTCAAATCTTCTTTAGTCTCCACAAGATTGGGAACTAGAGCATCCTTCTCTAATATACAATATGTACTGAGGCCTATCTTAAGGGTTTCTGTCATAGGATCAAATTGATATGCATTAGCCCATTCATCTAAGAGAAAACCAGGCATCTCTGATAGGGAAGTAGTAGGCTCATTCATTATGTCATTCTCATCCATTTCTAGGATAGTGAAATTCATGTTGATGAGATTAGGGGTTTAGGGTTCAATATGATGGAGGGCTAGAGGCTATACTCTGATTAAAGCTTTGGTCCCATATCTTGTCCTAAAAGATAGATATGACCAATCAAAATATATATAACCACCTATTTAGGTAGTGAAGTCTCTAGACAGAGAGATGGCAAAATGTGGCTTGACTTCAACAACGGATATATCTTGAGTTACAGTACAACCAAGGCATGCATGTAGGGCCTCTTCCACATTCTTAAGGATCCCTATAGTCTTGATAGTACTACCATCCAACTATAATACATCTCTAACAATGGGCTCATATTTCATTTCCAAAATATCAGCCACACACCTAGGCATCACTGAACTACTAGCCCCTAAATCAACCCCTATAATTAGAGAAACATAAAATGGATGGGGTCTAACCTTTTTACTTGTTTCTTCCTCCTTTAATGGTTGTACTAAACTTGTGGCACTTTCTATGCTAGGTAGCTAATCCTTTGCTTCAATACTTTCCAATTCTTGCTATAGAAAACTCTTTTGCATGGGTATAGTAGCAACAACATCCCACATAGAAATATTCACATTTTTCTTATTCATTTGTTCTACCACACTAAATGGTGTAGTAGGTACCTTGGTAGAAGCCTTGGGAGCTACATTTGTAGGAGGTTGAGATGGAACAACTTGAGGATCACTTACATCCTTTCTACCATTTTTTTTCCTTTGCTGCTGAAAGGTATTTGATTGATCATTTACTACTTTATCATAAGGTATTGCATTCGAAGTTGAAGCATGATTGGGAGGAGGAGGGGTAGCATCTTCCATAACTCTTCTTTTTCTCCTAGTGTTGTGAGCAATGGAATCCTAGTTTACATTACAATGCTCCTCCACTCGATGATTCATAAAGGAGAAATCACCTTGTCCTTACATATATGAGGCATCTTTAAATTGGTCCTCCTTGTATGATTGTCCTACTGTAGGCTCATTGATGGTCAAAGCCAAATAGGATTTAACCTTCTGAAACATGCAATAGGCATGGGAGTAGTTACATGAGGGACAAAAATCTTGATCTTCGGCCATGTTGTTTTGAGGAACTATGGTCCTACTTTGGTTTACATTTGAGGTTGAAGCATGGCTATTCTGTCTATTCTGATCAAAAGAATTGTTTCCATAATTATGATTTAGAGGCCTACCACTATTTAGAGTTTGATATTGTAATTGATGATTCTTACTACCTTGAGCTTGCTATCTCTCTAAAGTCACCACCTTTTTGCTCACTTTATGTATCACAGAGAAGCTATCCTCAAGCTTCTTCTCTTGGCCTTCCAATCTTTTATCTATGTTCAGCATCATAGATTGCATCATCTCCTTGATTTCATCTATTCCATTTGAAGATGTGGAAGCTTAATGGACTAGAGCAAGGGATTGTGATGTGGAAGTTGTGGGAAGAGGAGCCATTGCTGGTTGGTGATTTGGAACATCAGGGAAGAAAGGCATAGGAGGCCTTGGAGCTAGCTTACCTCCTTGTATTAGAATATTTTCTGATTTTATTGCTATGTCATAAGCATTAGACAAGGTATCTCCTCCTATAGTTTGGATTGTAGTAGCAATGTCACTATTAAAAGCTCTGAGGTAATGCAAGAAAGCATTACCAGGGGTAGGTTTTACTGAAGTATTCTATCCCATGTCTTTTGAAATATATAGTTGAAATCAGTCATACATTCATGGGGGGCTCTTTTTATAGTAGTCAACTATTCTAAAAGTGACAAATGGTCACTTTTGTCATCAAAGTGTTTGCATAGTCCTGCTCCTAATCCATCCCCGTCTATTATAGAGCCATGAGCCAAACCTCTATACCATTGTAGTGCTTTTCCTTTCAAGGATGAGGCTAGAAGTCTACCTGCAACATCATCCTCTGTAATACCATGGATCTTGTAGATATTTGCAACTTCTTGAATGTGTTCGTAGGGAGAGATAGAAAGTTTCACCAGTAAACTCTAGTATACTTTTGAGTGCAGCTATTGGTATGTCATGTCTTTGGGCTAATAAAAGAGGACTTCCACCATTAAAGGTGGCAAAAGCATGGGCCCTAGGCTATGCCATATAGACAAGTGATCTATTGATATGTGTTGATGGCAATCTAGGCTAAGATCTAATAGCAGGAGTAGAGATGGATCTTGCAGGTGTATTTGTTACTATTGCACTCCTAACTAGTGATAAAGATACTCTAGCCTTCCTTCTTCTAGGATTTGAAAATGAAAGCTCTTGGTACTGAAATTTACCTCTAGAAGATGCCCTTTTTTTAGCTTTGGGCATGAATTACTGCAACTTTGGTCTAGAACCAGATGTATTTGAAGTTCAAAGTCACCAAGTACTAGAAGAATGAATCCCTTAAAGTCTTGAACATCAAAGCTAGTACTATCTCCTCGGTATTAATCTTCAAATCTTTCTTTCAACACTAGTAGACTTGAAATTTTTTGAATATTGTCCCACTGAGCATGCCAAAAACTGTTGTCACAAAGGTTTGCACTCTTGTCCAAAGTTTTTACCTAAGGACAACCTTGTGAAATATGGAAACAACCTCCAAGCTATGGGACTTGAACTATGATGTTGAATCTTTGGAGAAGGCTAGCTTCCTCTACTATTAGGGTGCACCTAACTACTCTTGGTGAGGAAAAGGGAGAAGGAATGCATAGAAGAAAATCTACCTACTCTAACCTAAGGGGATGATGCACCAAAATTGAGTGTTCAAACCAATCTCTACCCATACATGCACTATTGAACCATCATGACATCAAAGATATACACATCTAGACTTGCTTTAATCTAACAATCACATGCAGATTAGAAAACCCAAATGAATGACATAAGGAAAAAGAGGATTCACTTATATACGATCCATAGGCCAAAAGAGATACAGTCATGCAAGATTGTAGATCTCTACAATACACTAATGAGAGGCAAATAGTTCTTGCACTTTACATCAATGGCCGAAGGAGATAAGGTAGAATGTCATATAGTTTAGAGGCAAAGGGAATTTATAGTGAAATCATAGAGAAATATCAGAGAAGTCAGAGAAGAGTTGACCAATACAAAATCTACAAAAATTACCTTTATAGCTAAGGCATAACTGAGATATTTTCTAACTAAAGTTACTTCACAACCACTACCATTAAGTCTTGATAAATATTTGGAGAAAATTTGATCTGGGTATAGATTCAGATACAATGAAACCTGATATTTTGTTGAAATAGAGACCTAATAGAAATGGAACCATTAAACCATTCTGACCAACTAGTGCGATAAACTAAGGTGTGGAGTGTTTTCTTGCTATTTACTAGGTTCAACATTCATTTTAGTGTGAATGGAATTGATCATGAGGATCAAATCATGCAACAAAACTTGACCCCTTCCATTTCTCACTTGCGAATCAACAAAGTCAGCAAGTCAATCGAACTCTACCACCAGGATGAGCCATGTGGGCCAATAGCTTTTTTATTTTTTTTCCACCTCACAAGGTCTTCCCAAGTTTGATGACATCTTTATAACTAACTATGCCACCTCCTCAGAACCCTGACCATGGCGGACTCCCAACTACCAGCCTCTAATAGTTAATACCTTAGTTGGGCCCTCTAGGACACATATACTTTAGGTGCTTCCCTACAATGTTTAATTTTCTTGCATCTTCATAATGTTGGAAAGCACCGATCATTGATCTCCATAAGATCAACGATCATGAAAGATCCTTCCTTATACTATGCCTACCCTTAATACTTCTAGGCCCATGAATCACTCAGCATAACCTAGCATCCAACTGGCACCACCTTGGCAACCCATACAAGAAATAGGTCCCATAGAGACACATGAAAATGAGGCACTTTCCTACATTCCTTAATATCCTTGCATCTTCATAATGTGGGGAAGCGCCAACCCTTGATTTCATTTGAATCTATGGTGATCAAAATCTTATATGATTGCATGCTAGTTAGTTGGACAGACCAATGAGATTCCTTCTTCATCCCACATAGAACATTTTTCTAACCTACCATGCATCACAAATGGGTTTCCCCACATTATGTAAAGGGCATTCATCTTGAGAATGTGGGAAAGCACCCACTGTGGATTGCCAAAGATCTAATGGTGCAAAAAGTTGTGGGACAATGAAAACAAAATAGGAAATAAAGAAATACCATAAGGTTTTAATCATTATATTTTTTGATGTTTCCATGCCATTTAAATAATACTTAAATATGGAAGATGACCATTGGGTGGGCTCAAATGTTTGAATTCAAATTTTGGTAGGAGGCAAAATAGGTAACATTTACCCCTCAAGCTTTTTGATTTAGATCTTAGAATATTTTCATCACCTCCATATATGGTCTTCAACCTATTCCACATCTTCTTTGTAGTATTGTAATATTTTAGGTCATCAAACTCATTATAGCTTAAGGTTGAGTCAATCTCCAACATTTCTTGATTGTGATCTAACTTCTTTCTCAGTTCATCAACAATCAACGGAGAAGTTGTTACTTCTACATATTCATTATCTAGAAACTTGATAACAATATCACTGATACTAGATATTTGCAGCTTCATTAGGGTTTTCCATGTAGGAAAGTTCTCTTTTCTCAACCTAGATAGATCCCTCTTATTCTTTATGATCTTTAGCTTTAAGTATCTTCAAAATTTTCTCTATAAGAATTGTGCTTTGACACAAATTGTTAGAAATGTTTATATGTACCATTCGAACAATTAAATAGTAATCACTTCATTGCTCTTCTTGTCCTATTTTTGCTCAATCTCTATTGTAAAACTATCATAAACATAACTTGTATTTCATGATTAAAACATTACCAAATGAAAAGATTCATAAAACATTCATCATAGTTTGACACTAGAATTTTACATGGAAACCCAATTTGGGAAAAATTACCAACAACATGTCACTCTTTTTCACTCTTTCAAAATGAGCTCTATTAGGAGCCAACCCTAGTAAAGGTTATAATACACACTATCAAATTTGAATTGGTCAGAGGATTTAATCACTCTATTAGGAGTGGCCTTGAGAGAGGACTTTGATAATTCCATTTAGAATGTCACCTAGTTAAAGGATTTATATAGACTGTTAAGTCTTCAAATGATTGTTAGGTCAACCTATGTTAAAATGATTTCAATACAAACTGTTTACAATGATAAGAAAGAAAATAATAGGTTTGATCTATGTGATTAAAATTCACTTTTTCTGGTTCAAGGCTTTATTAATTATTTATGCTAGCTCACTAATAAGCATTCTAGTGTCATATATAATCTTGATCTGCTTGGTCATCCTTCAAGCAATTAGTCCACTCTTTTGATCAACACTTAAACCTTTTGCTCTGATTCACTTATTAAAAAAAATCATATTTGCAAGATTTTTTTTTTAGCTTTGCATTCACATTCTTGTGTGTTTCTGATCAACCTCTCTCTCTATATGTATCATTACATAAAAAATCACTCATACATGTAGATTGGGTGGACTTGGTTGGGCTTGTCTGGGCTTAACTAGAAATGACACGAAATGATATGTTTTGTATCTCTTTAAATAGGCAATTTTTGCTTTATGATTTCCTACATCCATCATAGATCTTAGGGTTTATGATTAGATTCAACGTGATTAAATGTATCTGTCCATCTTCTTGATCATTCTCTAGAATTTTTCTATTAGGTCTTTATCTAATTACCTTCTTGAATTTAATGATCCAAATCATCAACACATTTTACATCTCCCAAGGAATCAACTAATTCAACTTGGTATTACAATTTCTTGATTTTGTTCTCAAACTGTCACTCGACAATCTCTAAATTTTGAAATTGGTCAACACTGAAATACTTAGTTGCTATAAAGCTTTTCTAGCTCAACATCAATTAACTTTATTGATCAATGCTAATGCTTGGTCAACACTGGACTTTTTTGGCATTAACTGTAGCTTAGTTGACACTAGCATTACATGACACTCCTTAGTATTTTACTCTTTTTCTCGACTTATCTTAGCTTTCTTGACATAAACCATTACTTTTATTTATCAAAGTCTATCCAATCAAATGTACATTGTAACTTCATTTTCATAACTTCAACCTTTCCTCTAGGTCCTAGAGTTGTGAGTAAATTCTCAAACCCTCTTCATCAATAAAATATATATGACATTTAAATTAGGTAGCAATATACAGTCTCATCCATCTAAATAATGGGTTATATTTTTTTGCCTAAATTGACACTGAATTGTGATATTTCAAGAAAACTTTCACTTTTGGATGCAAATTGTCATTTAATTGTTAGGAATTTGAGGATGAAATAAATTAGAGTCTTTTAGGTATTTGTGTATAGGTTCTAAATATGATTTTAAATTTTTTTGAATTTATTTAATTGAATTAATTTTTCTCTGACAAAAATTGGTATGTTATCAAAAACTAAATTTTTTAAAAATGACATTGCTTTTGACACACATCACTTTTTTTTGTACATTTGATGTCAATGGGATTCTTTTGAATTTAGTTTTTTAACATCCATGCCAAAATCATCAAGGTGATCTAATGTTTTTATCATTAGTATTTCATATTTTATTAGAGTTTAAAGTTGACCTAACACTAATATATGTAACTTATTATATATTTACCCAATTTTAAAATTTCAATTTTTGATTGAAAGAGGACTTGAATATGAAGATCGTAGTTATTTTAATTTTAATTTTTTTATTTAATTACTATTTTTCCATGAGCATTCAACATATATATTTATTTTTTATAATGAACCTCTATTCAATTAATGTAAAAAAATGTGTACTTAAAAAATTTAAAATGTATCAAATCCATATTTATTAGAAAGCTCATTCTGCTTACTTGTGTCATGCAAAATCACATGTCTTCAATGCTCCATATGAACCTAGCAATTGAGCTTGGTAGCCATGAAAATAACTAAAAATATTATAGAGTTTGTAGAAGCCATCTAGTTTTCTAGTTTTGATAGAAACTAACTTTCTATCAAATTTGTTTAGATAGTTTTGATAGAAACTAAATAGTTTTTATCAAAACTATATGATTAGTTTCTATCAAAAGCTTTAAAGTCAAAAATTCATCTTTCGTGATTTTGGAGGATTTTCTTCCTCCAAAAAAGTGTAACCCACTATTGTGGGTTCACATCTAATGATGACAAAAAAACAATTATTCCAATTGTAAGCTTCCAACACTTTAAACCATTTAATGCCCTTTGAAATCATTTACTGATAGTAATTTTTTGATGTAGGTCAAATTCTGGTTGCAAGCAACCTCATAGGAAAAGCTTATCATTTAATTATGAGAGAAATTATAAATAAATAAAATTATAATTTTAATTTTGAGTTATTTTCTGTTGCATTATGAATAAAAGGAAAAGTAAATATTAATATTAGACTTGAATAGAAGTCAAATTAGTATTTTTAAAAAATTATATCGATATTAATATTTAATCTAACAATATAAGTCATTTATGATTTAAGATTATCTAAATTAATAATAGGATAATATTACACAATATTTTATATGCACAAAGCAATTTGGCATTTAAATACTTACTAATTTAAATAAGTATATAAATAAAATAATTTATATAAATATGTATGTTCTTACTTTATTACTAAACACATCTTTATGGCCCAAACTAAACAATAGAAAATGGTGGAATTAAATCATATGGATGAAGCTATGTGCTTCTTAGTATTTTATTTAAATTCTTTTGATATTTATTTAGTAATGGTTTAATGTGAGTCATGTAGAATTTAGCTGGCCAACTATGATGTGCATCAAAGGCTTCTTTTCTTGAGATTTCTTTTATAATGATTGTTTGACTGAATGTCATGTGGTGTATTTTATGATTCAAATTGATATTTATTTGATGAGCATTTATGATCACTTGGATTTCTATAACAAATTATTATTTTTGGGTTGCTTGTTATGGAACCACATTCAATCATTATGGCTTTTTTTGGTATGGGACACAATTATGGTTTGTGAGCTTTGGGAAGGTTGTCTAGGTGTATTTTTGTGGGAGTGGCTTGCAATGGGGGTTGGGGTCCAAAGTTCCTATGAGGGTAACTCGTTGTAAGTTGTGTAACACACATTAAAAAGACAAGTTAGAGATATAGCCTCACCCATGCCTTGAGTGCTTGTATAGGCTAAGGATGGGAATGTGATGATACCTAGTGAGAGGCATGACTAGTTTCCTCATCTTCATAAGAGGGTATTCTTTTTCCACATGTGTCATGTCGAGGGTTTGTGGTCCATAGTGACTAGTCTAAGGTAACTCAACATTTGATGGTCCGATATCTAATGAAAGACTAGTCTAGGATAACTCAAGTAGTTGACCATGAGATGAAACTCCCTAGAGTCTCCTTCATGTTCTTTTATATTTTCCTCTAGTGGTGTACTTGTTGATATTCGTCTTGTTGGATATTTTAATTGTGGATTGCTACATATTGGTTGGATGTCATTTATGGTTGGGAATTTACTTTTATTGGTGACAATTGTTAATCTATGGGTTATTATAGTACTTTTGACATGTGGTTTTTGACTTGGAGTAGATATCTTTCATTGATTTTATCTCTTGATTTATGATATTCGATTCATTCATGGTATCTTCATGTTGAATTGGTTTGCGGTGCTGGTATTGGATTGAGTGCCCTTTCAATTTTAACTATCTTTCTTCTTCATTAGTTTATGTACCCTTGAGGTAGAATTGGCCATCAAGAATCCTTGCCTAGGATTATTTTATGGTTTGATTATCCATATGTGGATAGTTCACTATGTTTCCTACAAAGTGGGAATGAGAATCTAACTAGGTAACCATATGGTTGAGATGCAGTGTCTTCTTACCATTTGGTGATAGTTGTTGGATGTTCATTGATGTAGTTGTATCATTATCATTCTTATCTTATCTTGGAGACTTCTATTTAGTTGATGTATATATGTTATTATTTATCTTGTATTTTGATGTACTTATATCTATTCTCACATATCCCACTAAATGTAAAATGGATTTTATTTATTAGATGTATTGTATCAGTTGTAATTATGCACTTTCTTATGAGACAATGTATCTATTATTTCTTTATGATTATTATGCATTGTACTTAAGACATAAAATAATTAATAAAACCTTCTTAAACATGACTCAACATGATGGAACTCTTGAGGAATGAAATCTATATTGTATTTTGTTATGTGTAATTGATGTGTAGGTATATATTTCTTCCATATTGTTACTTTGATATTGTTTAAAATTTAAAATAATAGTACAATAAATATCATTACATATTAGTTTTAATTCTCTTGGGTTCTCGAGTGGGGCATTACATTTGGTATTAGAGCCTGAGTTTCAACAATAAAAAATTTGTGCATAATGTGTACCACTAGATTATAAATAGACAAACATGCAACAAGATTAAACAACAAAACTTATCATCAGATAACCTAGAAACAACAAATGGGACAACAAAATTAGGAAATGATAGAGCTATTAAAAAAAATGAAACTTACATGCACAACACTTGAATTTTCAAACTCTTGTTTATGGGTGTACATTTTATCTTTATTATCTCTTAGCTTACTTGGGCTTTTTCTTCTTAAAATAGTAGCATAGACTCTATTGTTTTGTGTGAACATTGATTTCTATCTATTTCTTAGACTTGGGTGTATTGATTGAATCATATTGAGCATTGTCATAAATATCACATGTTTTTTATTAAACTAGAGATCATAATTCCATGGAACAACATGAAAGATAATCATGACAATAATTAATTATTTAACTATTCATTTTCTTTAAGTGCATTCTTTAGCACATCTATTATACTGGATCCTTGGATATCATGTTGCAATTACTCCCAAGAGTGTGGCTACCACTAGTCAACTTGTTATGTGAAACATGTCCTTGTGAAAATTTATGTCCTTGTTGAAATTCTTGCAAGGTGTTTTATGATTTATTGTTGACCTTGGTTTTCACCCGCTTGAGTTTTCCGTTTGAATTTTATGGTGACTATCCAAATGCTTAATATTTTTGGTCCCATTATGTGACAAGCATTATTTCTATCATGTTCATTATGGCCCTCTAATAGTATGTATAAGTGAGAACACTACAATATTGTATTATTATTGCATATAGAATGTAAAAAACATTTGGATTACATTACATTAATTATGATTAAATAAATGTTGTATTGACTAGGATTGCATGAGACTATCAAGTCAATAATATATGTTGGATGTCTTTTATGATTCTCATTGAATAGAAATTTAAAACTAATTTAAGAAATTATTAAAATATGGATCTATGTTGATCAATGTGGTTTTCAATTTATGGAATTGTATTGCTCGTAGTGGTTGGATATGTATGTTTAGTAAACTTGATTGTGTTAAGTTTTTATTTGAGCCCTTTGTATGACAATAGGTAGTGCATTTGATTTTTAAAATATCGTATTAGTATTAGTCATCTTTCAGGAGTAAGCCTTTTTAAAGGGGGGGTGGGAATGTAATACCCATCTCTTTTTGCTATCACTATGTATTCTCTATCAATCTCTATTTGAATCTCTTGTGAATGTATTAGTCCTTAAGTTATAATTGAATGAAAATAATTCAATACGTAATTGTAATAATTTTATTGATGATACCATATGATATGTATTTAAATGATAATTATTTTATATTTATGATGATGAGTTGTTATGATTGAATATATGATTATTTGTACTCAAGATCCATGAGAAAACCAACAAGTCTTGGATGCACTTGTTGAGCTCTAAGGTTGCGAAGAGATATTTTTTGGAGTTTAAGTTTCTAATATGATGTTTAGTTTAGTGTTTGATTTGAATTCTTAAATGTATCTTTGAATGACTAACTTTGCATTGTTTGAGCTTGATTTCAACAAGTAGATTTTATCACATACATTTTGGCATCTCCAATGAGATCCATGTACCTATTCCTAAAAATTAAATTATAAATTTTTTATAAATGGAAAGCCTAGAATGTACTTTGGCATCTTTGTAGAATGAAATGTCATATTTGTAGGTTGTTTTATCATCTGTACACTTTGGGGTCTCCACAAATTGGCATCTCTATAGGTTGCATTTCCACCTTCAGCTATTCTAAACATAAATTTTTAAAACACTTTTAATCTTCTTTCCAACACTTTTTGGTTCCTAACTCCCATGGTTTTAATAGAGATAAGGTTTTATAGAAAGAAACTTTGGCAAAAATTACATTAAATTTTTATTTGTACTTGTTTTTTCACTATTGCTAATAGTTTCTCATCTATGTAGTTTACAAACTATCATTTGTGAATGGAAGATTCTAGACCTATTACTTTGTCATCTACAAATGAAAAATATGAGATGACATGTGGCATATACTTTAACTAAACTATTTGACTACTTTGGTATCGACAATTTTCATACTTTGTCATCTCTACATTTTGGCATTTGCACATAGTTTCTATCATTTACACTATATTACAAAAAATATATCTTTATAATCACAAAGTTTTAAAGTTCTTTTTGGACTCATTTTTTTGTGTGATATTTTCTAGTTTTTTTTCTAACCAGCTGGCTTATAGATCTAACATAATTTGTCAAAGAAATTACCTTTGAAACTACTAATGCTATATGATTATAGGTTTCCTTTTCTATATGTGAGCAAATTAAGTGTTCATGTTAAGTGATTTAATAGGCACATAGTGTTTCTTGTGATTGTTTTAGTTGAAAGATGAAGAAGTATCCTCTACCCATCCACTCCCCCCTGCCTTCTCATTAGTAGAGAAGCCTCTCACCCTATGTTTTAGTTGAAAGATGACATAGTATCCTTTTTAAATCTCCAAGTAGGAAAATCATAAACCTATAAGGAAGTTTACTTGGCACTTGCAAACTACCCTAGAACAAATGTGCCTTGGAGAGAACAATCCTAGATGGGAGAGTGTGCTCTTCTCTAAAGATGGGAATAAAAAATCTAGACCTCAAATTTTTCTAATCTATTTATTGCTTTATACCTTAGAGAGCATGCAATTGAGGAAACAATATCACATAAATGACTCGAGTGGAACTAAGTGGATGATAGCTCTTTTAACCCACTATAAAATAAAACCCTCTTGTGAGTAAAGTCTTGGAGGACATAGCTAGTTATATCCTTGGCATTTATGCCATTGATATGTTCTTGATATTTTAAGGCTAGAGCATCTTGAATCCTACTTGTTATAACTATACCATCTTGGGTACTTGTAGGGATAAGAGGCCTTAATAATTATTGTAGAACTATAGGTGATAGTTGTGAACAAATGCACTTATTAAATAACTTTAGTTAGTTTCTTACCTAGTTCACCTCTAAAATAAGTCATAATATTTGTGCAACTAGGGAGAATAATCTCCCTCAAAAATAGTTATCGTAGATATCCACTTTAGCATTTGAATGTGAATTATGACACTCGGGCTCATTGCATAGTTACCCTTTGAGCATATTTTGTTGAGTTCTTAGAAAAAAAAGAAACATAGGCACCATCTAGGGGATGTAATAACTGTGTGAGTTGAATACATATACATAAGTTTTAGGAAAATAATTTGATTCCTCCAACATTTTTTGTATTAGGGATAAGAATTTTTTGTTATCAAGTCAAGTCCCCAATATAATTAAATATTGCAAGGTTAATTTGTCCCTTGTAGGACTATTTTTGACTACTAATTGCATCATATTTTCAATAGAAGTTATAAATTTTTTCTATTATAAAACATTTTAAAGAAAATAAAACTAACAATATTTAATCCTACACAATAAAAATTCATACTCAGTCATCTCTACCTAGCTTTTGAAATCTTTGAGTTTTTTTTATCTACATCTATGTTATGTCATCTCTATAGATAATAGTGAGCATTATATTTCGAGTTAACATTGAGAGTGTTATTGTTTTATGGATTCCAAATCATTTTTCTTCATGTGATCATTTGAATCTCTAAATTAAATTTTTTTCTAGGCCATTTCTAGGAATACAAAACATAAAGAAAGAAATATTTTGGTTAGCCTTATCTTACAACGAAAAAGAAAGTTGCAAACCATAAAGGAAAACAATTCTGAAATGCCTTGAAGTCTATCAAAAATGAAATTGAACAACAAAAAACTTATGATAAATCCATCTAAAATGCTAAATTTTGATTTTGGTTTTTAAGACATGATGGGAATAAAATATTTATCCATCCTAAAAGATTCAACTAGGTGAGACTTTTCTATGTTGTGAATGATTAAATCAAGCTTTAAAAGGTTATGAAACAACCACCTTTAGCCTATAGGGAAAAGAAATCCATAGATAATAAAATCGAACATGAACAATGTACTATGTGAGGTTCCCAAAAGTGTACATAATATCTTGAATGATTTGAGGTTATGAAATTCAACAATTGAGTTGCCAACTTTATTGCACATTTCCAAGTGAACAGAGATTTTATTACACAAGAAAGAGAAACTTATGAAGAAGAGTGATTGTTCCATTTCAAGAAACCCAACATTTTTCAAACATAAAAAACCTTCTCATCTTGCATTAACTCAATAAAATATTCCTTTCTAAAAGAGAATTCCATCATTAACCTTTCTATCCAAAATTTATTATCTTGATTGTCCCTCATCCAATTTGAATAAGAACTATAATTCATCTTTATCATTCATCATGATTCAATCCAATATTTAGGTAGGAATATTTATCCATATTTTGATATTAGACCTTCATCCTTAGTAAATGCTTTTATAGTTGTATTCTCTCACTTGGGATCATTTGTCAATTGCCAAGTATTGACACCTTTATTTGGTTCCCTATTCTAGCTTGGATCATTTTTCCATCTCAAAGTAGAAGAATATAATTATCCAACCATTTTTTTTCAATATCATAAGGTATTTTTCTACATCAAGGTTGTATTAAACCTTCATCTAAAAACAAAATTAAAAAGCAAAATCAAATCCAAGTTCCAAATCAAATGAAGTCAATACAACATCTAATTAATCCTTGACCATTTTTCCTTTTTAGTCCAAAGTTTAATTTTTATTTCACCTTATTCTTATCCTTTCACAATCTTTATTCACTCCTTGGTCACACTTGTATGGTCTCTACAAGATCTAACAAATCTATGTTTATCAACATGTCTCAACCAACTCCAAATAGGGAATTTTAAGGTCCCTTAACATGAAAACTAGCTCAAATTCAAATGAAGTCTATAAAGATAATGATCTAAATCCATTTCTAGAATCAAAATCACACAATTCCTTACAATGTAGAAATCACAAAAAGTCCATAAGAGCTAACCTACATTTTAGTTGAGCACTAAAAACATCCAACAAATCATTAGTGCTTTACCTAGAACAAACTCACACAAAATCACAATACCTACTACCTCAATAGGGGCTAGCTATAGGTTTCTTAAATATCGAGCATGCATCTATTCATCCACCAATAATCACATCTCAACCCACTATTAAACAAGTCCCCTTATTTCTACAAATCACATCAATATGTTGAAGAATTTCATTCCACCTATTACATCATTGATGAATACATTGATCCACCACCAACTCCTTCTCATAACCTTGTTGGAATAAAAATGTATTATAGATTACTAAAATTCAAGAATTGGCATAGTGGTACCTTTGTCATTGATGTCGATGTGGGAGATGTTAGAAATGTAGAATAGGCTAGGTGACTGAGAGGGGAGGGGTGAATCAAGAACCAATAAAACTTTTACTTTAATTCACCAATTAATCCTCTTTAAGATAATTTGATGTAGTTGCATGAATGAAATATTGAAAGAAATAAAACATTCATAACACTTAACACAATCATTGGTACAATAGAAACCTTCCAAATAGAAAGTTAAACTGGGATGAGGATAAAGTTGGCCTGTTAAGGTTTACACAAAATTACTTATGGTGATTTGTCCTATTAGTAGCAATAAGGATTGTTAGGTCCACCTTGTAAAAGGATTTGTATAATATAATAAAGTATGTACTTGGTTAGGAGATTCAACATAAGATTGTTAAATCCAACTTGTTAGAGGATTTGACTAATGCACCTATTAGGATGAACCAATGGCTGATCTTTTCTTTGCAACTCTATTTGTTGAATGAGATTTTTTTGATGTAAAATGATCACCTTGATGTGATAGAAGAGACTCTTTCTTTTCTTATATTTCTCTTAGCCTTTATGTTAGTTTGTGGTGACTGATCAAGAAAGTATTGTACATACTTCATAAATTCCTTGTGGTTCAGGGCATCACCCCAAAAAAAATTTGGCTATTATTTTCCAATTTATGGCCAATTATTCACCAATTTATGGTTTACATGTTGTAACTAATTTTAACCCTAAAGCGACAAAAATAATTGTATAAAAGGGCATAGGGTTAGGGATTGTGATATCAATGTCTGATGCAAAATTGCTTCTTGTGGCAATATTGAGCTATAAGGGATTACATATTGTAATCAGGTTGTAATCACTAGATCGTAATAATATTAGACTTGCTATTTGGTGGATGTAGCCCAGGGTTTGGGTGAACTACGTTAAACCTTGTTGTATTGTGTTCTCTTATATGTGATCTATTATTTTCTAATACTATTTATATTTGCATGTAATTATTATTTCTATCTGTGGTTTAATCCTAAAAAGTGGTATTAGAGCAAAGTTATTGTTTCACTTATCCTCTACACAAAAGTCTCATGGTTGAGTTGGAGAGATGGAAAATGAGGGTAAGCTAAGGTTCGACAAGTTTAATGGGCAGAACTTTCAATTATGGAAGATGCAAATAGAGGACTATCTTTATCACAAAGATTTATGGAAGTCATTGGGAGGAACAACTAAGAACCAGAGAACTATGACAAATGAGGATTGGGAGATTTTAGATAGAAAGGCACTTGGAAGAATTTAATTATGCCTGGTACCATCAGTGACATTTAACATTACAAAAGCAAAGATGATGAAAGAGTTGATGGAAACCCTAGCAAAATTGTATGAAAAGCTCTCTACTTCAAAAAATTTATTTCTCATGAAGCATTTATTTAATATGAAGATGATAGAAGGTGGATTTTTTGTAGATCATTTAAATGAGTTTAATACAATTATTAGTTAGTTATCTTCTATGGGTATTAATTTTGATGAAGAAATTAGAGATTTCTTCATTTTGTGTTCTTTTCTTGAAAGATGGAATGGCTTGGTAATGGCTATGAGTAATTCTATTTCTAGATCTAATACTATAAAATATGATGATGTGATCAGTGTTATTTTGAGTGAGGAAACTTGTAGGAAAACCTCAGGTGGATCTACATCAGGAAGTGCTTTGAACACACAAAGTAGAGGTAGAATGAATGAGAGAGGAAATAATTTTGGAAATCATGGAAAATCAAGAGAAAAGTCAAAGGGAAAGAGGTCTTAATCGAGAGGACCAAATGATTACTGGTACTATGGGAAACCAAGGCATGAAAATAAATAGTTATGGACTCGAAAGAAAAATGGAGGAGATAAACTAGAAGGAAACAACGAGGCAAATGTGGTAAGTAACAAATTTGAAGAGGATGCTTTTCCTTTATCTTTAGAAAGTGTTGATGATTCATGAGTGTATGCAAGAAAACCTACCTATTGGAAGCAAGAGAAAACAAAAAAACATTAGCTACAATAGATATATCAGGTATTCAAAATAAAATGAAGCATAACTAACACTTGCTTGAGTTTTGCAACTCAAAGCAACTAAAAGACCAAGTCCTCATGCAATATCAAATAGCTCAATAAAGGTTCCCATGAGAGGTCCTGTTGGTGTGTTTTTGATTAGAGGGATGTTGGTGTGCTCTTCCAAAACACAACCATGATGAATCTCTTGATAGGAAATGCAAACATGAGAATGAAACTATGCTAAATGAGTGAAAATACTTCAAAAAATGGCTATGGAAGTAGCCATGTTTGAGAGCATTCAAGGATATGGATGTGGAATGCAATAAACAAACTAATCTAACAATGCATGATGAAATGGAATCTATCAACTACCAAATGGTTAGTAACAATGCAACTCTAAAGAAAATCACTAAAAAGCTCAAATGACAAACTAGCATGATAACAAGGCATATGAGGGAGATAAAAATGCTTGAGACAAGGGCTCTATTTATAGGCTTGAGAGAGGCCTTGGGGGGTTGGAATCTATGTGGCATCCACATAGGTGCCACGTGGGAGACATGTAAACAAGTCATGCAAGTGGTCAACATTTAAAGCTTTCTCACACATGTGAGCAAACTTGAAAGGAGGAGTGGGAGATAAAGGTGTAAGAGGTGTGAGAAGTGTGAGTGTTCCTCACACATGTGTGAGCACACACTTAGGATTAAAAATGGGTTTAGCAAGGTGTTTAGGATAATTAACTGGGATTAAGTAGTGTATAGGCTTAGGAGGATGAAAGTGATGGGTGTAGACTAGGTATTAGGCTAGGTTTAAGATATGAATTTTTTTTAGTGGCAATTAGTCACCAATTGGCAAATATGTCCTATAATGCCCCGCCAAGGGATCCAAAGAATTAACCTAGAATTTCACTAAGTTTGGTAAACATTTTTTTTTATAACATGAAAGTAAATACCACATATAGCTTGTACATAATAATGGAAGAAATAACAATGTCCATCTAAAAGTAAACATAACATACATAACTGATTTCATTCTTTAAGATTCCCTTAACGTTGAGTTACATCTAAACTAACTAACATACATAAATCCATCTAGTACAACATCCACATGAATAATAATGATAAGTCCAATGTTCATACATTACATTTTCAAATGCTCAATCATCCACTGTACATGTCACAGGGTATGAAGGCTTAAAAGAATATACATATGTAAAATAAGGTACATCATCCTATTCCAATCCATGATACATCAAAGTAGAGATAATCACATGATACATCATCATAGAAGACATATACATCCATCATAAAGATCAAACAAAATAAACTAATTGCATGATTCCTCCCAACCATTAATAACATCATTAGACCATCGTGGGCCCTAGCCATCCCTCCGTGCATAACATCCCAAATCACCGAAGAGATCATCAGTATTAACATAGTAGGAATGTCAATCCTAACATATACAACATCATATGCAGAAAGTAATCTAACATGCCAATATAAGCATAAGATAACACCATCTAACATATGTTAATCATCAATGAAAGGATACATATCCACCATCACAAAGGACGCACCAACCACAATGTCTCAATGAATCTCAAATGATAAGAGTGGAAAATACACTACCACTCGACCATGTGGTACCTAAGTGGTCCACTCCCACCATGCTAAGGAGATAATCTCAAGTCCCAAATTGAATATCCATAATACATAGCACAAATCTCTATAGTCCAGGAATCCTAGAAGTATACTAACTCAAAGTTTCCAATCACACACAAAATCGACATCTAATTCTCAGAGGCACACAAAGACATGTAGAAAACCTACTCTGCAAGCGGGAAAGTGTCATCACAATTATCACGTACAAGTTACCCTGCCAGTTAGCTAAACTCCACAAGTCCATATTGATCTCATGCGGCCACTAGTATCCTCTCATACTGATGAGGCATACTACAGAATGCAAGGTCACAACTATGCATTCTCACTACTCCCATCCTAGCCTGTACAAGCACTCAAGGCATGGGTGAGAACCAAAACAATTATCTTTTTAGGTTCATTTAATCCCTATTTAATGTGTAAATGTTATCGTTTATTAACCAAACTTACAATGAGTTACCCTGGCAGCCACTTAGGGCCCCGGCCCCCATTGCAAGCCACTTTCCAACAGTATAAGTAGATTACCTACCCTAAGCTCATGGAATCATAAAATCACCATAGTCCTGTACAAGCGACTGTAAAGAAAATCCAAAAGATAATCCATAAAAAGAATCATCAAATATCCACAATAAAAGCATCAAATATCCATAATAAGAATCATCAAATCTCTAAGATAAGAATCATCAAATCTCCGTGAGCATCTGAAAAAAATCCATAGAAAATCATGACCACAACAATTCTCTATTGGCAACTGAAGGCATCACTGATAATCATAAGTATCCATTGGTTCTCAATAATCAAAATATATCTCAAAATAAATCACAATATCCATTAGTTCTCAATAAGCAACCAAGAATATCTCAAAATCATACTGATTGAAGACTCCAAAATGGTTGAGTCAAACATGTCACAACATGACATCATCAAAAAATAAATCCACATTTCAGTCCTATCATGGCGACTAGAAAATAATCCAAGGATAACTGATCGATGACTCAAAAATGATTAGCTCAAGTGTCTCATACACATACATCTCAGCTTCACACATGAAGACTGATGAACAAATACAAAAATTTCATAGAGAATATGATCACATTACCATGTTGAGCTTAAAAGATTGAGACCAAATAAGATCAACATGCCATCACATCTCATAACTCCCGAGCCTTTGGTAACAACCTAGGACTGGTCAACACTAGTCAACCCAAAAACTCAAAATAAAAAGTATAAAGAATACACGATGCAAACACATGTTTTGGTTTACTAAATTTACATAGTTGAATAATGTGTAAGGGTTTCCAGTTTTTTGTTTGCAAGTATACTTTCAAGTGTCTTAAGTTTCCTCATTTGACCTACAAGTCAACCCAATTGTTTCCCGATAGCATTGTCCTTCCATTATTAAGAATTACATTCTAAGAATAACTTAAAGATAAATATTCACTAAACTGATCATCATTGACCTTTAATTAAATTGTCCTCTATATTTAACCATGATCCATATTCTAATTGATTAACCTTTCAACTTTTCTAAGATCATTATTCGTTATATTATAAGAAAGCCAATTATCAATCTTCAAATAAGAATATTATAACTTTATTTATCTCAATCCATTAACATAAGTACACCATCCATGACCTATTACATCTTATTAGTTTTCAATTAGAAACTTAATTAAGTATTACTAAAATTTGAGTCTTTTAATTTAATCGTCATCATCATTGACAATTATATAATATCTAAAATCATAATTCAAGTCATAAGAATAAGACCTATAAACTTGATATCAATATTTCTACAATCTTATTAAAAGAATTAAATCTCCATTACATAGCTTAAATATTAATTATATCTACTTAACTTTAGTTAATTGATTTAATTAATAATTTCACAACCAAACTATCAACCCAATGAATATTAATTGACTAATAACTAAAAGTTAGCCATACACAAATATTCATGTTCATAGTTCAATAATAATAATTTGCTAATGTTTAATGACAAGCTATATTGGGAATCTTATTAATAGATCAAATTCATCATTTTTTATGAATACTATTTTTTTCTTAATTAATTTGTACTAATGATAGTCATTTCAAGATAAATCTCAATCGCATAATTATATTGACAACTCAATCAATATCAATTGATTAAAATCAATTATAATCCAACTTCAAAAATTATTATCTTTTACTAAACTTCAATCAATAAATAATCTCTACTAGATCAACTCTAATCAAATTTGTTGATATCTATTTAAACCATTATTTATTAATAGTTTGCTAGTCCTTATAAACATTAATAAATAATAACTCCTCACACTATAAATACTCGATCTATAGAATCCTTTCATAAACTCATTAGTTAATATTTGACTAATTCTTAACTCCATTAAGGTATTCAAACGTATTAACCAATAACATAATAATTCAGTCTTAATCCAATATCATTCAAAGTTTCTAAATTTAAATCAACATAATATAAATTATCATCTTACAATTATTTAATCAATATTAAAATCAACCATTAGACTCCATTTTCTAATTGTTCTAATAATATTTTGTCTATATAAATGTTGTTTGAAAAAGATCCCTATCACAAACCAATAAGACTCATTGTAGGTTTTAACATGAATAATCTCTAAATTCTTAACATTATCATCTTCATTAAACAACTCTAAAATTGTTTAATATAAATTAAATAGTATTCAATATACATTATAAAAAATTCCACTATATAAACTATATTAAAATATCTTTTCTTTTAATTTTCTCTCATTTAAAAATTCATTTACTTAGATTGACTAATAATTAATTACACTTCTTCTACTATAAACTAATCTTAATTAAATTTGATTTAATTAGATTAGATAATAAATCATATAAAACTAATGCATATTAATAAGATTATAATAAGGGAAGATTGCAATAATATCTTTGATTCATTTCATGCTTTGATATATATTATTTTTGTGAAGTTTAAGCATAAAGAACTCTTAGTTATGAGAAATGGAGAAATATTTGTCTTTGAATAAAACACTCCCAGTACGATGGTGATATCTTCCTAATGAACTGTTGGATCGGGCTGAAATTTAAATATGTTAGAGAGGGCCAAGTTGCACCACTTCTAACTAGAGCAATCAAATAAATTCAATCACGATAAAAAGTTATGAATGACTGAGTTTGGGTCTATCCAAGGGGCAGTGACAGGACAATTGTGATGAATTAAGAATTTTCTGTTAAAATAATTGTTCTCTAAATTTACTCATTCATCCATCTAATAGGTTTGTCCATACACATATGAAAATATAATTTGTTAGAAAGATTACATCTAATCATTCAAATTTTTAACTTAGAATTTCTATTTTAATTTCAAATCTTGTCTATCAAATTTCACAATATAAATTCGAACCCAAACCTGATTAGAATCTAATTATTTCTCCTTAATTGGATCTAGGATTTTTCTATTTTTTTCTTTTCATCCAAATAAAATATCTAGATTCCAATTTCAAATATAGAGAGTATTCAGACACATAAAATAGATATGATAAAGACAGAAAGAGAAAAAGTGCAAAAGGAATATGAGAATATCATGAGTGCACCTGAACACTGATGCTAATTTGCCATGCCTCAGAAGTCCATAGAAAATCCCTTCCTACTCCATCATTTGTAATTCTTCCAAGAATCCAAGCCGACCGAATCCTCCAAGTGATTAGAAGTGCTAGAAGGAGCATAGAAGCAAGTAGAAAATATATGAGCATATGAATCTTCTCCCCTACATGTAAGCTTTGAAGCTTCTATTTTTGGCTTGTAGCTTGTGGCTTCCATTAAGCTTGTAACTTCCATTAAGCTTTTCATTTAAGCTTCTATGAATGCCTGAATATCATGATCTCTCAAGAAACCTTTGGAATGCTTCTTGAAACCGTTGAAAGGTGTCACCAACTAAGCATGGGTCTTTTCCAATTCTTTTTGATGAGTCATAGAGTTGTAGACACCTTGTGCTTAATTGATACACTAACCCCCGTGTTGTTGACACATGTTAATTCCTATGCAAGCTTATAACTCCAATTTACTTTACTCTTTCCAATTTAATTTATTTATTTATTAAGTCTCATGCACTAACTTTAATATCTCCACTTTTCAATCTTAATATATTTATATTTTAATCATATGAGATTTAGAATCTTTTAATAATTTAAAATATATTTTCCACTTTTAAATTTTATTTTCCAAAACTTTATTGGTAAAATATTTATTAGCTTTAATAATAATATTATTTAGTCATTTATTTAAAAATGAGTTCCAAATATATTATTATTAAAATAAATATTGTCATATTTCAAATTTAATATTATAACTTTTATCTTCCAATTTAATTATTTTATTTTCAAATTTAATTATTTTATTTAATTAATTTTCTAATTAATTAAATAAAATAAATATTAAAATATCATATTAATTTTTTAAATTTAATTAAACCACTAATTAAATCTTTTAATTAGGCTTAATTAATAGAAAATACTCCAAAGACTCACAAAGGTAAAAATACGAAAAACCCATCATAGCCAAAATACATACAAATCAAACCAAGGGGTTTATATCACAAATTATATTATCTGACGCATTCGAAGGGTACTCAACTTAGATACTTGTACTAAATTTTCAATTAGAACAAATGGCTTAAAGGGTTGAAATTTGGATGAGAATTTATCTCCCCTCTCTTATCATTGAGATAATGTGATAGGGTACTCTCATCCTGGCAATTCAGGGAAGTCGATACCCGATACCTGCAACCTACATAAAAAATATGCATGTACAAGTACAATATATACTAAACTAAATAGGAAATGACAAAAAGTGGTGCATCGTGTAGATCCTGACTAGTAGGTGACTACGACTCTCTTCCTTAACCACATCAGACACACCATACAAAAGAAAACACACAAAGCAAACATGCACACCATACACATGCAAGTATGGGGTAAGTATCTATAAGAAAACACATATGATAATAAATCATCTTACTAATCATCATTAATAACTGCAAACACTGACAATAATCATCATACATACATGAAATGTAGAGCCTAAGTAATCTCATCACATATCAACTGAATCTATAGCACAATATCTGATAATCTCATAATAATGTTACTAACCATCAACATGAAACTAGCTCTAAAAGAGTTTAGAAATGATAACAAAAAGCGAACCAGGGGTAGGCACTACATCCACCCCCCCTGGGATTAGGCTTACTCCTGGAAGCCTACAAGAATGAAAAGCTAAGATACTCACTATGCGGGTCCCATTGAACCCTTTTCTTCCCTACAGGAGAATATGATTCCACTAAGAATTTTACAACACACTTAGAGTAATATGATTCTAGTTTAATAGTAAACCAAAAACCATATCGATCCAACATCATTCCTTTAACAACTACTGAAATATATCCCTTAATATATTCTAAACAAGAGCAACTTAATGCTTGCAAAGATAAACAAAGGTATACTACCTTGAAACTTAGATAAAAGATACATGTTTTGCAACTAGAATAAGTTTTCAATTTTTAGTTTTGCCTTCGTTTAAGTTTTCAGTAGAATTTTCAATTTTGAAAGCTAAGTGTTGAACTATGAAAAATATGCAAGTAATAGTTTCAAGTTTTGTTTTAGTTCACCTAGTTTTCAAGTTTTCAGTTTGAAAGAAATACACATGATGGTTCAAAGTTTTTATTTTGTTTAAGTAGTTAACAACTAGTGACATTCCAATATACCTAGAGCTCCCAATGTTGAAACTCGAGCTCTGATATGTCCCGATCGGGCTATAAAAATTGGCAAAAAAAAACACTGTATACTAGTTGACCAGTTCGCCCAGATTTTATAAAATACTCATATAATGGTTGGAATGTTCACCACTATTAATACTAAATTTTAGTTTGGTAGTTAGGTTCTTCACCATATTTCTCTTTAATGTTTACTCTTATTTGCCATGGAATTAATTGAGTGTCTCTTTTGACGATCATCATTCACCGAATTCCCATTTTCCTATGTGAAATTTTTATTTGTCTTAGGACCCAATTCACCATGCATCACACACAATGGGGTCCCAAATTCTTGCCCTATTCGCCCACTCGATTACTTGAAATTACGCGGGCTTTGCCAAATATTAGTTCTTATCATATGTAATAGTCGACCCATTTGCCAAAATGAAAATGGTTTATTTGTAGTTGTCTATTTAAGATATATGAGTTTCATTATTGAAACATGCCAAAAGAAGGAGCCTTCTTCATAGTATTGTGATTACTAGAGAACCGGATCGACTACAACTACGAGTCCATAGTATTTTATTGCAGCCTTAATTTGATGGAGATGTCGCAGTCAAATTTAAATAGGAAGAGGAGTAGGACTAATGAAGGTGGAGATGTCCAAGAGAGGCCAACGAAATGTAAAAATATATCTTCATACTTTGGTGGGGGTGGACACAAAAATGTTGGTCAAAGTAAGGAAGGTACATCATTAGAGGAGCCTGTACAATCTCAACCTACATAGGAGTCCATTCAACAAATTGGGAAGCCTAATTAATCTAGTGACAGAGTTGTAGAACCTGATATCTCTAATGAAGATGACCTTGAAGAAGAATGTACTAAGATGAATCAATCAACTTCGGTGATGATGATGGTGCAATTAACAGTAACACTAAAGGGAGAGGAAAATTGAAAGAAAAAACTAATCGTCACTGGAAGATGGCCACGAGATTTAAATTTGATTGGGAAAAAAGGTATCCATTCATTGACCTCATGGACAATCCAATTGTAGGTGAGCCACCAGTAGAATACAAATGTGCAATTTGTAGTTGGAAGTATAAAAAGGAAAAGCAGTTGCAACTTAAACTAGACACCATAGAGAAACATGTTGGTAAGATTTATGAAACCTCAACTGTAGATGGTAAGGAAATAAAAGTGGTAAGATATAAAACAAAGGAGCAATGTCAACATAAAAGGAATGCTAAAGAATATTATATGTTTCAAAAATTTTAGAGGAATCCTGGTGAAGTTCAATGTTCTATTAATGCTATTTTTGCAAAAGCAAGTGAAGTAGAAGAATGTGGAAAAGCTATTCAATTAAGTAATGTTTTCTATATTTTGAGCAAAAGGCGTCCAATGATAGACTATCTAGAAATGAGTGGTTTTTTACGCTTTTTGAAAGTTCCTAACTATCTTGTCAGTCATTGGTCAATAAATAGTGGATGGGAATGGGCAAGTTGTATTGCACATGTTGAAATAAAGGATGTACAAATAAAAATAAGAGTCAACCTTTATTTCATTGTCCTTAGACAAAGTTACGACAATAGATAATACGTCGTGGGTATGCATGCATGTTTATACTATACAGAATAATGTCCACCAATCACATCTACTATTTTTTGCTAAATTGAGAGACAATGCGATAACAGGAACTTTATTTCAGTTAGTAAAGAGCAATTTAATTGAATATGGAGCTATGGATGAATTGACAATAGCGAAGAAGTTGGTATATGTTGGAGTGGATGGAGCTTCAGTAATGCAAGGTCAAAGGAATGGTCTTTGCACAAAGATGCAGGCTTCTTGTTCACCATATGTTGTTGTCATTCATTGTATGGCCCATAGGATGAATCTTTCTTTTAGAGTTGCGAAGAAGTTTCCTTCAGTAAACAAGGTTGAAGATTTAGTAAGAGAGTTGTATGCATATGTTTGTCAAAGTCCCAAGCATTTTAGGGAATTTCAGCACTTTGCTGATGGAATTACTGATGGAAACAAGCTTCTAAAAGATGTTGATACCAGATGGATCTCTTTGGATGGACGAGCGCATCAAGTATTTTCTTAATATCAATCTTTGATTGGACTGATGTACAAAAATTAGGATAATGCCAAAAATCAGAGATGTGGCAACCTACTTTGGAGGTTAAGCAATATAGAGACACTTTTGACTTTGGCATCTCTTCTTCCCATGCTAGAAGAAATGAGGTTAATTATGAAAAAATCCTAGCAAAGAGCCATGCATATTGCAAAATATGCTCAGTTGCATAAAATTTCATCCCGAGCCCTCAATAGTCTCTATTGCACTGACCTAAATTTATCCAATAATAGATTTAATCACTAGCAGAAACTAACAGATTTGGATGATCCTAATAATTATTTAAAGATCATTGAAAATGGAGATTTATGTGTTTGTGTAAGGGGTTTTCAGATACCAATGTACTACAGTGCCCCAAAGTAGCGAGCTACAAGAGTTACAAGGGAAGATTTTACCAAGATCATCGAGTCTATAACATCTATTGCAAGGGACATAGCCTATAGAGTTTCCTCTGAAATAATATCACAATTCCCATATGATCAACTGCTTGAGGCCATGGCAATTGTGTTTCCTCAATATTGGTCCTTCAACAATAAGGAAGATTATCGTAGAAGGGTATTGATTTTGATAAAGAAATTTTGCAAATCTATAGAATTCAATGGAGTGACTATCAACAAAATATTAGATGAAGGTCTTCTTAGATAGCAATTAGGCACCTTTGCGAGGATCACAACGCATCAATATCAATTAATGCATAACCCACATGAAGAGGGCTCGACAAAAAAGCGTTGGACAGAACTAAAATAGAGCACATTGTTGTGTGAAGAAATTTCAGAGAACTTCAAGCTTGCTATTCTATGTCAAATCATGATATTGGGTTCAGTGGAGGATGAGAGAGTTTTTAGTGCTTTTGGCTTCCTAAAATCAAAGCTAAGAAACAAACTAGACAAGAATTTGGAATCATGCTTGAGGGTATACACATCTAGGTATAATGTCAATACTTTTCCTTTTCAAAAAGTAATGGAAATTTGGAAGAAAAAATGCAAAAGAAGAGGGGTGGGATAGGGCAACACCATTAACCAATCTCCTACAATGACTCCAAGTGGGACAAGTAAAGTTGACAGTGGCACTGGCCATGGGATTGAAAGTCATAGAAGCAGAGGTCAGAGTGAACTTGGAGTTGAAGAAGACACAAATGAAAAAGAAGAGAATAATGAAGCAACTAGACTACCAGAATCAGATGATGATGATGACATAGAGATGAATTGGAAAATTTAGGAAATTTTTGCTAAATTAGTAGTGGCAACCAATAGGTATTTTTTGAACTTATTAACTACTATATGATATCCTATCATTCAATCTTCATTTTAGGAAAAAAAGAAATTAGAATGTATTATGTTTCATCATTAAAATTTGAGAACAAAGAGTATTATTACTGTAGAGTGTAGTTTATATCATGTCATCAATGATCATTCATATTTGAATTTGAAATTCCTGAATGAAATTTTGTTTTCTATTTTATTCATTTATTCAACATACATTGAATTGGAAATCATGAAAATTAGAAAGAACCATAGATTCAATTCCACAATTAATAATTATTAATGGTTTTCATTTGCAATATTCGGCTAATATGGTACAATTATTGTAAGCCAATGACCCTAAATTCCCTTTCATAGAAACAAGGGAGCAACAACAGCTTTAGGTCAATTTTCCTAATGTGAAGTCTCAAAATCTAAATCAGCAAGACATCTACAAGTCTACAACATCTCTACAACTTTAGTTGTACATTTCTTCATATGACAGGCTGATTTAGTAAATTAGCAATTTTAGCATAGGCAACAGCATTTGCAAGACTGCAACATTGATCCTGTTCAAAAAAAAAAGTTCAAACTTGTTACTTTAAACTCAATTCTAGAGTCTAGACTATAGTATGTAGGATAATATGAAAGATATTCATATATAGTAAAGATATAGAGATGATTGAAATTGAAAGTACTTTCACATACAGACTATAGGTTTCTGTAGTATGCTCCATTCTTCTTTGGTTGGAAGGGAAATTTTTTTGATGTTATGGTAAATGACCTACATTCTTGTCAGCATTCCATACTTGGAAGAGCAAGTTTCAAGCAATGTTTGTTCCACTGGTGCATGCAAATTTGTGAATGTTTTGATGCACTTTGCAATGCCTTCATGAGTTCTGTCCTAAGGAATGTTGCCTAAATAAGAGTTCATTTGGTCCTCCAAATTTTTTTTGTAAACTTCTCTTCCAACGAAACCCATTGTTGAGAAATAAGGTCCAGGACTCGGTAAACCAAGAGATATCAATTTTGCTATTTTATTGTTCATCTTGGCAAGCTTTGGCCCAAATAAAGAAAGAACTTCTTCTGCTTTTGTTAGTATTTGACATTTATGAAATACAAAGGTTTCCTTTATTATTGAACCAATGTGGTCTTGAATTCCCTTGCTTGCTAAATGCCTGTCAGCAGTGCTATTGATTTCTTCCATAATCTACTTTGTAGTTTTCTATCTCTGACCAAAACTTTTCTTCTCCTCAAGTTGCTCTTTCAGCTTCCCAAAACCATCTGTAAGAGCTTCGTAGAGTTCGAACCAATCACACAACCTATCAGAAAAAGTCTTTATTTGCCCCCAAAAGTATTTTCTTATTTTCTTTATTGTATTATTTACATGGTCATTCAAGCTATTTTCATATTTTTTAATAGTATCACTTTCCTTCTTTAGGTCTTCTTTCATTTCTGAGTACTGGTGTTCACTATGTTTTCTTATTTGCTCTGCTTTATTTTCCCACCCTTTTGCTTTCTCTTCCCATTCTTTTGTTTTTACCCTCTCATTTTTCAATTCTTTATTTAACTTATTGTTTACATTTGTAGCATTCTCCAAGTTTCTGTATAACTTTGTTGAAGAGTCTTTTTCATCTTGAAGTTTTTTTTCCATTTTTTCCAAATTTTCCCTTAGAGTTTTTAGTTCTACGTCCATTTGTTCTTGTTGCTCAATTTATTCTTTAGAGCCAAAGGATGAATTTTTTATCCTTTTCTCTAATTCTTTGCACCTATTTATTGCTACTTTCTCACTTGCCTTTACATTTCCTAGGTTTGCTTTTAACTTATCTATTGTGCCTTGAAGCTTTCCTTTCTCTCTCTCCAACTTCATCACTGAACTGTAGACCACTTGGTTGGTCATTTTGGACACATTTATCTAGTCCACATTTTTAATTTTGGATAAATCCATTTGGAGTGTATTAACTTGAAATTCAGATGGATCTAACTGACTCTTTGGTGGATTGTTATCTCTAGTTGGGGGCATAACAACCATGAATTCCATCATATCTTTATCTAGGTCATATGTGGGAAATAACCTATTGGTTGCAGGTTCTACATCACGAGCTGCAATAATTGCTTCCATCTTCATTGTCTTACTATTTTTTCTATTCTTTTTATTTTATTTTTCATAGTTAGTTACAACTTCATTGTAACAAAAATCAGGATTTTGTGAGACAACTGAATGTTTGAATGGTGAAATAGCAATAGAACTTGCTCTGATGTACGAGCTTCCACCAATACCATGAGATAACCAACACCTAGACCCATTAGTGGGGTTTGTGGACTATTCTGAGGCTTTTGTCCTGAAGGATGGGCAATTGTTGGACTCACAGTCACCATTGGCATTGTTGTACTAGTAGTACTACTAATACTTGTCATAACTTTCTGCTTCTTTACACTTTCTTGATCTTCGGGACCAAATTTTTTTGCATCTATATAAAATGTCCTTTTTTGGACCACTAGTTGTAGTTGTACCCATGATATCCATAGTTGTGGGAGTGACAATTAATTTGGATTGAATCTGAGTGCTTGGAAGTGGAACTGTAAATGAAGTAGGAACATTTTTTAATTGACTGAGATGAATCCAATGTGGATGGAATTGACTAAGTTGATGATTGATCTCCATGCCCAAGGTCTAGTTTCTTACCATGTTTTGGTGCTACAGTTGGTGGTTGAGGTGCTAACCAAACCCCTTCTCCACTGGGACCTAGACCACCAGAACCTTGGTAGCCCATTTTTTCTACAATTTCTACCCCTTTTCTATATAGAAGTTTGGTGGATGCATCAAATCCTCTCTAAATTTGTGTACTGGATGAGGGATTCAAAGAATCCTGGTCATCATAATCATCATTAGTATCACTATGATGTGCTTCAGGTGGATCTTAATTATTCCACAATTCATCAAACATTGCATCCTCTTCAACCTCATCATGATCTAAAGAGGTAAATTTTTCTTCGACTCCATCCAACATCTATACATTCATTCATTAGCTCTTTTGGAATAGGTTTTGTAGATGGTTTATTAGCTTTCTTGTAGAAATTGGACAATGTCATGCCTTGCACTTTTCCTTTTGGTTTGTGCAATGCCATTATTTGTGATGACAATTCTTGTATTGACATATTATTTTCAACAGCATATTTCTCCATCTATTTTTTGACCTCCTCCCAAGAGTCCATGTTTTTAAATTTTTCAATCAAAGGCATACTTTCATGTTGATATTTTCTTGCAGAAGTCCCAATGCCCTTAAGCCTTGCTCCAATTATGTTCAGTGGATCATACTACTAGTGACTGTCAACATCAAATCAAAAAATTGATAAAAAGGCTTCTGCCACTTTGAATCCTCTTCTCTCAAATGTGAACCCTCCAAAGGAGAATGGAAAGGAGGGAAATATCATTTTCTTTTGCTGACCATGAAAGAGTACATCTGTGCTCTCCATTTGTCATACATATTCCAATGCAAATACCCTCTCTATTACATGTATTGGAAGTTTGTAGGGTTCTACCCATGAACCGTAAAACCTAAACATAGTGTACTCTTCCATTAAGTACCAGTCAGCCAATTGTAGTTCACTTTCGAGTTGAATACAATTTCTACAAGTAACAGGCAATCTAGGCATTGGAGTGCCTATGATTTTATGGTACATTGGTGCCAAAAAGAAGTATACAAAATTGTTGTAGTTCCTTCTATTATCAAACATCCTTATCTAAGGTGTCCACTCATATATTGGATTTTGGCCTTGAGTCTGATTGCAAATCTTTTTTGCCTCAAATAATGCATGATGCTTTTCTAGGAGAAGATAGCACAAGTAGGTTGTCAATCTAAATGTCTTCTCTGAACCTCTTTGAATCATTAGTAATTGATCTTGCATGCAACGAAAATGTGCTCAATAAAATGATATCTTACTAGTTTTTTTTAAAAATGAATATGATAAAGCATTTCAAGAATGTTGGCATCCACTTGTTTGTTACTATCCAATCCCAAACAAAATGCTAGCAAGGAAATACTATCCTATGCCCATGGCACAAAAATTTCAAAATCATAAGGAGGCATGTGATTTGGACTTAGTCTACAACCACTTGTTATTCCTATGATATAAGAATCTCTCTATTTTGCATCTAATTTTTCATAATCATCTACTAGCTTTCCTAGATCAATATGTACATTTGACTATTGTTGTTGAAACGCTAGGTTCAACAGACTAGAAAATTCACTCTCAGTTATGGACAAAATTTCCTCCTGAGTTATTTTATTCACAATTGCTTTTCTATTTTCATCATAATTTTTTGTGTAGAGCATAACAATTTTTGGGCAAGGGAATACTTGAAGTAACACCATGTGTGCTGACCCAACTACCGATGATGCAATTTTATTTGCAATTGCATTTACACTAAGGTTAAATGAACAAAAATTTAAAGCCTTATTTGGATCGTTCCACTTTTTTTCAAGTGCAAATATTATCTTCATTATAGCCTTATTTTCATGAATAACAAAATCATGTATATCATGGAATAAATCACTGAAACTTGGTGTTTTAAGCATATTGTGAAATTCTATTATTTTGCCCATGTTATTCTTGGTATTTGTTTTGCCCATCATGGTAAATATTTAAACACAACTACAAGCCTATAGGGGTGATTGAAAATTAAAACCTTATAGACTATTTTTTTTTATATAATATAAATAGTAAAGTTGTAAATCAAGAGGCTTGAAAAATTTTAAATGTGGGACGTAAATTTTTAGGATTTTAGTAGTTACACTTACTCATTCATGTTCACGTTGCCCTTAGTTTTGATTTTTGCAGAGAGCTAAGAGACTATAGTTTGTTTGTTTCCTCGAACCACAATCCTCAACCTAGAAATTAAGAATCCATAACTTTGTTGCGCTATAACCCCTTTATAATTTCTAAATATGTAGACAATGTATAACTACAAAATTAAAGAAACTTAACTTGCCAAAATTGTACAATCTGTACTCTATAGTGTATAGTCATTACACTTGTCACATAGTACACTTACAGTTTAAATGTGAGTGGAATCGTAGATCACTAGTTACTAGACACGTGTTAAGTGTTAACTAACCCATCATAATGTATTAATGTCATTCATAACATCACTATTAACTGCAAGTGGAATGTGAGTATGTCAATGTGTTAACCGAGTAGTGACATGTGTCATGATTATGGGATGCATTTGAAATGACAAGGTTTCTTTTTCCTTTCAGCTCAAAACTCAACTTCGGTCATTGATCTATAAACATCCGATGACACCAATGAATGGTGTGGTGGCCCCGTGGATCGTGGGTCCCACTCCCATTAACTAAGCTAGTTAGGTATCATGATGACTCACATCACAAGTAAGACATGTTAGTGTTACGTCATCACCATATTGAAATGACATTGTTATTTCTTGGTTGACCAAGAAGTTTAGTGACACATTTCATGATTTTGAGATGTGTTTGAAATGACAGGGTTTCTTTTTCCTTTCAGCCTGAAACTCAACTTCGATCGTTGATCTATAAACATCCAATGACATTGGTGAATGGTGTGGTGGCCCCATGGGTTGTGGGTCCCACTCCCATTAACTAAGCTACTCAAGTATTAGGATGAATCACATCATGAGTTAGACATGTTAGTGTCACGTCATCACCAAATTAAAAAGACATTGTTATTTGTTTGTCGACTGAGGAGTTTAGTGACACATGTCATGATTCTAGGATGCATTTGAAATGATAGGGTTTCTTTTTCCTTTCAGCCTAAAACTCAACTTTGGTCATTGATCTATAAATATCCAATGACAATGGTGATTCGTGAAAGGTGTGGTGGCCTCGTGAGACTATCGAGTTGCATAATTGCATATACAGAGTAATTTAAGATACTATTACTATTTAATTTTAACTAAATATTTGGGAAAACAACTAGCTAGTACAATCAAAACTAATATTAATAGATTTTTAAGACATTATCTATACATTAATATTTTGAATTAATATTAATATTATTAATCATCTCAATATTTAATATATAAGTGCTAATCATCTAATTAACATGGGTCAATGAGTTTGCCTCAAATCTTCAAATCAAAATTACAATTTAATATATTTGTTAATTGATAAAAATTAAATTAAATTTTCTATATAGCTAAAATTAAATATATTTCATAAGACACAGATATATAATTTCACAAATTATATCTCTAACTAATATTATTTATCTTTAGCTATAATATTTCTACTTTCTTTTCACAATAGGCAAGGACTCATGCTCCAATAGAGCTCTTGTAGTTATTATTATTATTTTTTGGAAAAACTTTATTTAAAATCAAAAGAAGTGGAAAATGGATCTTTTGCGCAAGCAACAAAATACATAAAATAATAAAATTTTACCTAACAATTGTAATGAAGGCAGAAATGCAAATATTTACATAATTAATCTTGGTAGTTTAACTTTACTATTTGGACATTAGTAATTAGTGCCTATCATAGGAACTATAGGTAACAAACTTTTTTAACCAATGCTTGAAATAAACAACTTTAACCAATCAAGTTTCACATAATTTTTTAATAATAAGTAATAACATATTTTGCTATTAGGTAAAGTTTGAGGCAGGAACTACGTTGCTCTACAACCTTGTTTCTAGGGGAAATGTATTAGTGATGATCATTATAAATAATATTTTATATTCACATAGGCTTTTATAAACAATTCAATAGAAAATAAAAAATGCAAAATATTGCAATGTTGCATAAGTAAGCATAAGAAGTTAAAACAATGAAATACAATTTTATATGGAACTGAAACTCCAAAAATTTCATTGATATTTCTTGAAATTAAAAAATTTACAAAATCAAGGGAAAACCCTAGACTCTAGTACTATTGTACTATTCATCGTAGAAACCACCAGAATTGACCATGGTTACAAATTCTTGTAGCCAGTGGTTTCCATCTTCCACTTCATCCAGGAAAAACTATTTTTGAAGAAAATTCAACCCAATTATTGAGTATTTCCTATGGTGCTGTAGCTGCCTAGCAGTCAAGCCCAGTAAAAATGGTTGTAGGACCACATTCTGGCCAGGTTCTAGAAGCTTGTGGACTTCACCTGCCCAAGGGATCCCAACTCCTAAAGCTGCATGAGTGATAATTTCAATGTCATCACCCAAATATACTACTTTAAAAATCTTCCTCAGGAGTAGCACAATTTCAGCCCTTGCTTCTCTGAAGTCAAGTAGGGAGGCTAGAAATTGTGATGTAATGTCACTGTTGACACGATACCGATTCTCATTCTTCAAAAACTCACACCCCAGAACCATTTTGACAACAACAATAAAAAACTTCACACCAGAGCATGGAACAACCTCATTGCAAATTGACAAGAGGTTTTCCTCAAGAAAGCGACCTAGAAAGGCCTTCTACTCCTCTCCAAAGTGCATCTCAAGCGAACAGGGTTGTCCATCTTTACTACAAATTTCAAACTCTAAGTTCTAGTAGACTAACACCAAACAAACTAGACCTATTGACTACCAAAAATGAAACGAGCAATGATGAAAGAAGTAGCTCAATCACCTACAAATAAGCTTGGTGGGTAGGGTGCCAGGGATTTTTTTTTTTTCTGTCCAACGGCCAATTCAATTACATTAAATTAGCAAATATTCTCAAATCTTGAACATAATTGCAAGTATGTGCTGAAAAGGCCAATTGTAATTAAATGCTAACACCATCCATTGTCTTGTAATGCATGTGAAGCCACTTAACTGATGGAAAAGGCCAATTGTAATTAAGACTAATAGTACTACTACTAGTGGACTATGGCATGTCCTGTAATGCATGCGAAGCTGCTTAGCCGATGGAAAAGGCCAATTGTAAATTGTAATTAATAGTGACAAGACATCAATATACTATCTCCTATAACTTAAGTGATACATGCTAGACAAAAATGTGTCACCATTCTGGACACTTGAACAAGGTCGAGGCTTCATTCTAGATGTCTGGTCTCGAAATAAACCTTCAACTGTTGATATATTATCATCGAACAGTAGTCTGAATCATGTAATTAATATTCTATATGTAATTAATGTTTATCATTTAAATAACCCGAGCTTTGTTCATTTTAAATTTTAAATTTTTTTCTATAATCTACATGTAATTAATGTTTATCATTTCAATCATCCGAGCTTTGCTCATTTTGTATTGGTAATAATAACAAGTGCCACATAGTGGTGTGTATTTGCCATTATAGTTTTAATTTAATTAGTAATTAGAAATATAAGTTCAATTTATAAATTGTCAATTTAAAGTAAAAAATATAATGCTCTCAAGTTACACTTGCAAATTATAAAATTTGTAAAAAATTGTAAACGATTTTTTTAATCATATAGCACATTTGAATCCTAGTTAGATAATAGATTAACAAATAATCATTTTAATTATTTTTAGGAAGTAAAAGTCATTTGACTAAATTTTAATGATAGTATTTTATATCTTTACTATAATTTTTTTTTTTTTTTTACCTAATTGAATATTTCTAATTTTAAATTAGTTAGAGAACCAAATAAATATGCAATACTTGCTAAAATGTTTCCTTTATTATTAAAAATATATTTTTACTTTTCCTTTCATGCAGTTATACACTATAAACCCACGATCAAAATGTGTGTACTATAAAAAATATATTAAAGACATTTAACTAATTAAACTTAATACAAAATTTATCTCACAATTAGGGGTGATTGTCAAATTTCAAGCCTCACACTAAGTAATTCAGTGTTGGGAGGTTATAAATAGAACATGTTTTTAATTTAAGAGATCAATAAATTTTATTTTATAATATCCTTTTAAAAATGATATGTTCTATCAATATAAAATATTTAAATATGTAAAAATAATAGTTTATTTGTTGATAACAATTTAAAAGTACTTCATCAATGTTTTGATGGGAGTATTTGTACTTCATTAATTTTATGAGTTTTTCAAAATCCATATTAAAAATTGGTTCAATTAAAAATTTAAATTTAATTTTTTTAATAATAGTAAAGTTGTTATTGCTCACTTAATTGTACATTTTTAAAAAAAAGATACTTTAGCCTATTTTATTTTGCACTCATCAATCAACTTGTATGCAAAATAGAAAAGATAAATCTATAACCTAATATTTACTCCAAAAATATTTCCTAAAGAAAAGAAAGATGGAGGAAGTCTTCGTAAAAAGGGGCCCTATAAGAGTAAACAAAATCAACCAATAAAATTTGAGAAAAATAATTTCTACAACATATAAAATTGATAGATTAATAATAAAACTTTACAAATATTTAAATGTTCCAAAAATACTAATATATAATTGGTGGAAACTAATTGAATAATAGGAGAGAGTGAATGCAATAGTATATTGCCTATGGAAAATACAATAAGATATCTTTTGGCTTATTATATATAGTTATAGATAAACTAAACTGCAATGGTATTGGTAACTATTGATAAGAAATTGTTAGAAATTGGCTGTACAATTTGAGAAGTGGTGTGTTGTTAGTGGTAGCATACTAGTGAGAGAATGTTGCTATCACTGACATGGCATTTAATTTTTTCTGGGTACACTGTACTCCACAGACAACTTACCTTGATACATGTCAACATTTCGGTGACTACCTTGACAATTCTTCTTCCTTCAAGAAATGTTGGCCGAAATTAAACCTCAACCATTGATCTTGGATCATCAGATGGTTTGAGTTCTCAAATAATACATTTAACATAATTACAGTTGTAGTGGCAAAGATTATGCTTCCATAATGTATGGCCAAACAACCATGTCTTTAAACTATCACTCGCTAGTTGCCAATAATTTATGTAAGTTGGTATGTTAGGTTAGGCTACTTATTTCCCATCTTTTGAAAATAGCCATACCAACTATAACTTTCTGAAAACCATTTGCCATAACAAATAAATTAATTCAATTATTTGGAAAATAATTTTGCCATTTCTTTATAAAAAAGGTATCGGTTATTAAAATATTTACCAACCAATATCCATATTTTAAAACATAATTTGCCATCAATATTAATCATTTTATTAAAAATAAAAAATTATAATCGCCATTATTTTATAAAAATTATCTAAACTATTAAAAAATTTGCCACCAAATATCCATCGATTGACGCATAATTCGCCAACACTATTTTTTTTTTTCACCCAAATGACATGTGATTCGCCACAATTTTATAAATTTGTGGGGGGGGGGGGGGTTCCTTAAAGTTATCCCTGGTTTAAGACTAAATTAAATAAGATTTAATTTAATTATAGGTTTAGAGAATTTAATGAGATGAAGGGAATTAAATAAATTGGAATTTATTTAAAAGGTGATTTATAGAGGATCATGCATTAAATAAATTTAACACATTAGGAATGAAAGTATTTAAATTAAATTTAAATACCTTAGGAAAGTGAACTTATTTAATTAAATAAGTAGAAGAATATGAAAAATATAATTAATTAATAAATAATTAATTATAATGTCAAGGGAAATATTAAACAAATTAATATAGTGTTTTGGGATGATTTTAAGCATCTACAATGGGTTTTAGATTCTAGTGCTTCATTTCATCCTACACCTTAAAGAGGTTATTCTATTGATTATGTCCAAGAGGATTTTGGGCTTATTTATTTGGAGGATAATGAACCCTATTAGATTGTTGGAAAATGAAAAGTTAAGATTAAGTTGTACAATGGGAATCATTGGCTACTACATGAGGTAGGACATGTTTCAAGGCTGAGTAGGAACTTAATTTTAGCAAGGCAACTGTTGTCTAGTTACTTTTAATGATAAAAATTAGAAGGTTTCAAAAGGTTCCCTTGTAGTAGAAAAAGGTGTGAAATTAGGCGTCTTATATCTTTGTATAGGTCATAGTGTTCCTTCTACTTTAATTGTTTCAAAGAAAAATGAATGTTCAAGAACAATTGCTACAGTTGAGGAAGAAGAATAGATAGTTGCTATAGATTCTGATACAATGCTATGACACAATAGAATTTGGCACATCAATGAGAAAGGTATTAAAGTAATTCATTCAAAGCAAGTTTTACCAGGTTTGAAATGTGTTAATATAGATTTCTATGAAAGGTGTATGTATGGAAAACAAAAGAGAGTGAGTTTTGTGAAGACTGGGAAGGAAAATAAAAATGAGAGATTATAGCTTGTGCATATCGATGTATGGGGACCAGCTTAGGTATCTTCCCTTGGTGGCTCTCATTATTATGTTACATTAATTGATGTTGCAACTAGAAAAGTATGGGTTTATTTCCTTAGATAAAAATCTATGTATTTCAAATTTTGAAGAAATAGAAATACTTGGTTGAAAGTGAGATTGGTAAGCAATTAAAATATTTCAGATCTGATAATGGTGGTGAGTATTGCAGTCATGAATTTGAAGATTATTGCTCTAGTAATGGTATTCATAGACAACAAACTATTCCAAGGACTTCACAGGAAAATGGAGTGGCTGAATGTATGAACATGACTATAATGGAGTGCGCAAGGAGCATAAGGTTACATGTAGGGTTTCCCTTAAACATGTGGGTGGAGGCTGTCAATTCTATTGCATATTTGATTAATAGAGGTCCCTCTATTCCCTTGGGCTATGGTATTCTAAAGGAAGCATGGACTAATAAGAAGGTGAGTTATTATATTCTCAAAACCTTCAGTTGTGAAGCATTTTCTCAAATAGATTCTACAAATAGAACCAAGGTGGAAGCTAAGTCAAGAAATATGTATTTGTTGGATATGGAATTGATGAATTGGGTTATAGGCTTTGGAATTTTGAAAATCATAAAATTGTAAGAAGTAGAGATGTCATATTCAATGAAAAAGTGTTGTATAATGATCTATTGCAGCAACATGATAAGAAAGAAGATGATTATGTAGTGTTGGATGATACTTCAAGATATGATGTTCTAGCAATTCCTCATGATGTGCAATAATTGCAAGAACAAATACCACACACCTTAGTGAATGTTAGATGGTTAACAAGGCTAAGTAGATCTCTAGAAAGATCTTCTCCTTCTTTATACTCTATTTTACTAATAGATGCTAGTGAACCTAAATGTTATGATGAAGCTATGTAGGTGGTTACTAAGATTCAATGGGATCTATAATGAAAGACAAAATTGACTCTTTGTTGAAAAATAGGACATGGGATTTATGCAAGTTGCTTGTAGGTAAAAGGGCTTTATAGAATAAATGGGTTTATAGGTTAAAAGAAGAGGATGGAGGTAAGAGAATATTTATATCTAGGCTAGTTGTAAAAGGATTTGCATAGAAAAAGGACATTGATTTTGATGAGATATTCTCTCCTATTGTAAAAATGACTTCTATTTGTATTGTTTTAAGTATTGTGGCTATTGAAGATTTGCATTTGGAGTAGTGTGATGTTAAAACAACCTTCCTTTATGGTGATTTGGATGAAGAGACATATATGGAACAAACACATGGATTTGAGGTCAGAGGTAAGGAGAACTTCATGTGCAGATTGAAGAAAAGTCTATATGGATTGAAACAAGTCCCTCAGCAATGATATCTAGAATTTGACAGTTTTATGCATGAGCATGGATATAGTAGGTTTCATTCATATCATTGTGTTTATTTTAAGAGGTTGGATGATGAAATATACATTATTTTATGTTTATATGTTGATGATATACTTGTAGTTGGGTCTAACATAGATTGCATTAAGGGGCTGAAACACCAATTAGCACATGCATTTGCTATGAAGGATTTGGGGGCAACAAAACAAATCCTTGGTATGAAGATTTATAGAGATAGGAAGAACATGAAATTAACTTTATCTTAGGCTGATTATATTGTGAAGGTGTTGCAACATTTCTCTATGGAGAATGGTAAACCTGTCAACACACCTTTACCTAGTCATTTGGAGTTGACTAAGGAGATGTATCCAAAGACACAAGAAGAGTAGGATAAGATGTCTAAGGTACATTTTGCTACAGTTGTAGGAAGCTTGATGTATTATATGGTATGTATAAGGCCAAATATTTCCCATGTAGTGGGAGTCATTAGTAGGTATATAATTCATCCAAGAATTGAGCATTGGAATGTAGTAAAATGGATTCTTAGATATTTGAGAGGCACATCAAACAAGTGTTTACGCTTTTGGGGCTTTACTATTGATTTATAGGGATAGGTTTGTCGAAAGTATGAATTCTAATGATACTTCTATGGGGGAGTATTTTAGAAACATTATTATATCATTATCATGATGATATGTTACATTCATGACAATGTTTGCCATTGATGTCAACATTGTAGTTCTTTGTGGTATTAACAGAAGAACAATAGAAAGATCAGGTTGGTATGGATAGATCATTGAGTACTTTCACTAGCAAGATTAAAGGGAGATAATAATAAGTGTTTAGTATATGTAGCTAGCCTTGAAAGCATAAGATATTAAGTCTAGAAGAAGTTATGCAAGTTTCAGTGAAGACTATTCAGAGATAGAGTTTATAGAAGCATGTTTTGGTAAACTTGTCTTATCTCTTAGAGTTGTTATTCTAAGAAACTAAAGTCAAATATTTGTAGAAGACTTGTTGGAGATGATGCAGATAAGCTTCTTTGTCATAATGTTACATGTATGAAAATTTATTCAAGTTACAAGGTGAAAGATCAATGTTGTAGCTAAGTGTAATGTGTTCTTAATGTGGTCCTATAATAATTAATTGAGAATGTGTAATAGCTAACTCAAGGAATTGTTTTATGAATTTGGTATAAAGGAAGGGAATTTTAGTTTTTTATGTAAGGAATGAAGGTGAATTATTGTAAGAAGCATGAAGAGTAGAATGCAAATATGAGCATAGTGAAGTTGGAGAAAACTTCATTGCCAAGATTTAATTGTGTGAGCAAAATTTTTTTATTTGGATCTAAGATTCATGACCTAATTTGCAAGGTCTAATAGTGATTGGATTGGTTGACAGGATAGAGGAAAGAAGTTAAAGTACAATAGAGATAATTATTCTACAAGGAATAGTTGAAAGATTAGATGGATAGTGAGTTTAGTGGTTTTGTCCCAAAAACTATTTGGATAGTGGCTCCTTCTACCTTTTACAACTCCTAACAAGGTTGGAATCTCCTAATAGGGACTCATATATACAAAATATTGTAATAGACTACTAATAGGGTCCATCCTCTAACATGGAATATTTATATTAGTACATCATCTTGTGGGCATCAATCCCACCAGGGTTTTTCCTCTGATCAAGAGTTCCCTAGTTAACATATCTAGTGTAATTGTGTACATGCATCTTGTTATGGTTGTTGATTGAAAGGTTAAGATTATTTAAGGCTGATAAATTTTTTAATTGGATAACTAATTCACCCCCCCTAATCTTGGTGGTCTATTTTTTTTAAGAATTGGTATTAGAGCATCAGGACTTTGAAGATAAAATTTGACAACTTTGGGAGATCCATGGAGAACATATTAAGAAAGGATAGTTCGAAGTTCAATGGAAAAAATTATGATAACTGGAAGGAATAGGTGAAGACACATATGCTATGTATGGCTCCAGGATAGTGGATCTTGAAAAAATTATAAAAGATAATTATTGCTGAAAGTTAACTGGAGACTTGTACCGAGGATGAGAGAACTTTTCATGTGTGACATGAGAGCTAAAGAAGCACTATTGTCTGCACTTCCTGAAATTGAATACAACTAGGTAAAATCACTTGATACTTCTTATAAGATTTGGAAAGCTTTGGAAACTAGTTTTGAAGCTGATGAACATTCTAAAAAATTGAGGCAACAAAGTTATATTTGTGCATTTCAAGATGCTAAAATGATGGAAGATGAATCTATAAGAACATTTATAGGTAAGATATTAGAAATTACTATAGGTATCTGATCTCATGGAGGAACCAAGGAAGATGATGAGGTGATTTAGAAGATAGAGTTGTTGATCTCTTGTACCAAAGATTTCACAAAGGAGACACTACTCAAGAGACTTGAAGCAGTTGAGAATGAGCTTACATAATCCAAAGAATTGACCAGAATAGAAACAACTTCTAGTGCCCTAAATATTCGGCCAAGTTTTTCAAGGAGCACAGGTGCTAGAGGAGACTTTGCTAGTAGTAGTAGATCTTATGAAAAAAAAAGATAGAAGGAGTAGCCATCCTGGTAAGAAGAGAAAATGATGGTAAGATTTTTTTTAATGTTGGACATGTAATGAGTTTTTCATTATGCAACTAAGTGTCCTAAAAGAGAGAAAAAGTATAAAGGAAATTTTAAACCTAGAAGAGATAGAGAGTGTTTATATGCAAATGAAGAAGATGATTCTGATGAACAAGCAATAAGTGCTAGTGATGATGAAATAGGATTTGTAGTTATTAAAGAAGAAAGTCCAAAGAAAATGGCTTTGGTATCAGAAGTTGAAAAGAAATCTGATTGGATAATTGAGAGTGGTTATTCACATCATATGAATGGTGATATGAGCAAGTTTTTTGACATCAAAAGTCATGATGGAGGCATTGTCAGAGTTGGAAATAATGTAGCATGCCATATTAAAGGTATTGGATCTATAAATCTTGATGGTAAGACTAACACTGACGATGCATATTTTGTTGATGGTTTGAAACACAATCTTTTAAGTGTTGGACAACTAGTGGATAAAGGTTATCAATTATAGTTCATAGAGAAGACATGCATGATCAAAGACAAAGATGGAAAGATAATTGGAGCCGGAACAAAATCTAGAGGTAATTTATTTCAGCTGAATCCAATTGAAATGAAATTTTTGGTTGCTAAGGTAGATGAAAGTTGGTTATGGCATAAGAGATTTTGTCATATAAACTTTGACAACATTGTAAAAACTAGTAGTATGGTCGCAGTTAGAGATTTTCCTGAGATTGTTGAGCCTACTAACACAATTTGCAAGGAGTGTGTATTGACAAAGCATAGTAGAACTTATTTTCCTAGAAAGAAGTTCACTACTATAGGAAAGTTGGAGATTGTATATAGAAATCTTAGTGGTTCTACGAAGACTAACATATTCTATGGTGAAAGGTATATCATGATTTTAGATGACGACTCTTCTAAAATGATGTGTGTTGCATTTCTTAAAGAAATGTTTAAGGCATTTGATAAGTTGAAGATATTTAAGAATAGAGTTGAGAATGGATTAGGCATGAAGATTAAAAGTTTAAGAGATTAGATAGAGGAGGAGAGTTTACTTCAAATGAGTTTAACACATTTTGTGAAGCTAATGGAATCAAAAGACAATTATCAACTCTAAGAATCCCTGAACAAAATGGCATTGTAGAGAGAAGAAACAAGTCAGTAATAAAAGAGCTAGGATCTATGTTAGCTAAGAATGATGTATCCAAGATGTTTTGGAGAGAAGTTGTGAATACAACATTCTACACTATGAACATAGTGCAAGTTAGGAAAGACACAAACAATACCCCTTATGAACTATGGTTTGGTCACTCACCTATAGTTAAGTATTTTAGAAGTTTTAGTAGAAAATATTATATCAAAAGAGATGATGATGTTGGTAAATTTGATGCTAGAAGTGATGAAGGTATGTTTCTTGGTTATTCATTGAAAAGAAGAGCCTATAGATGTTATAATCTGAGAACTAAGGCTATTTTTTACAGTGCAAATATAAGAGTTGATGAGAAATTTAGGATACAAGAAAGAGTAGTTGAGTACAATTTTGATGATGAGAACATTGTTACTAAACCAAAAATGATGAAGTATTCTATGAGACTAAGAAAGATTTGCAGAATGAAGGATAGCAAAGGCATGAACAAAGCTCAAAAATTTCAATAAAGCTAAGAGTTGAGCTAACAACTCCTACTAATGGTAAGAATATGACAAAGAATCATCCACCAGAGAAAATCATTGGAAGAAGAGATAAAGGTGTGATGACAAGAAGCAGATCAATGATTAACTATGTCTAATATCTCAAGTTGAACATAGGAATGCAGATAAAGCATGTAATGATGACTATTCGAATCAAGATAAGAAAGAAGAATTGGATAAGATAGTGAAGAATGAGACATGAGAATTGGTCCCCAAACCAGAAAACAAGAACATGATAGGGAAAAAATGGGTATTCAGGAACAAGATGAATGAACAAGGTGAAGTTGTAAGGAACAAAGAAAGATTGGTATGTAATGGTTATTCAGAAAAAGAAGGAATAGACTATGATGAAACCTATGCTCTTATGACAAGAATAGAAGTAGTAAGGTTATTCTTAGCCTATGAAAAACATAAGAAATTCAAAGTGTATTAAATGGATCTCAAGTCAACATTTTTGAATGGATAACTTGAAGAAGAGTTATACATACAACAGCCTAAAGGTTTTCCTTTAATAGATGACAAGGACATAGTATGCAGATTGAAGAAAGCATTATATGGCTTGAACCAAGTACCCAAAACTTGGTATGCAAGGTTGGACAAGCATCTAATAAAGCTTGGATTTAGAAAAGGTATGGCAGATAATAATTTATATTGAAAAGAGATAGATGATGGATTGATAATTTTGGTAATATTTGTTGATGATATCATATTTGGAGGAGATGATGGTGAAAGTGACAAGTTTATAGAAGAAATGAAGAAGGAATTTGAAATGAGTATGATAGGAGAAATGAAATACTTCCCAGGATTACAGATTGTGCAGGATAAAGAAGGAATATTTATTTCTCAAACTAAGTATTTGAAAGATCTACTGAAAAGGTTTGGTTTGAAAACATATAAACCAATTGCAACACCTATGGAAACTAGACACAAATTATCTACAAAGGATGAGACATCTACTATCGAGTAGAAGAAGTACAAATCTATGATTGGAGGGTTACAATATCTAACTCACACAAGGCTGAATATAACAAATGTTGTTGGAATTGTGACAGGATTTCAAGGTGATCCTAGAGAAACACATTATATAGCAGTCAAAAGGGTATTTAGATACCTTAAAGGAAAACTAGAGTTTGGATTGTAGTATAACAAATCTAATGATTTCACATTGATGCTGATCAAGTAGGAAGTATGGATGACAGAACAAGCACCAGTGGTGGAGCCTTCTTTCTTGGAAGAAGATTGGTTTCTTGGTTAAGCAATAAGTAGGATTATATCTCATAGAGTACAGTAGAAGCAGAATATATTATAGTAGTAAACAATTGTAATCAAGTTGTTTGGATGACGTAGATGTTGAAGGATAGAATTTGGTGAACATGTTGTCATACATCATGATAACACAAGTACAGTGAATATGTCAAAGAATCTAGTATTGCATTCTAAGGCTAAGCACATTTCTATCAAGTATCACATGTTGAGAGAGAAAGTTGCAAAAAATGAAATAAGATTGGAATATGTAAGCACCAAAGAGCACCAATTAGATGAAGTAGATGTTGAAGGATAGAATTTAGCAAACATGTTGTCATACATCATGATAACACAAGTACAGTGAATATGTCAAAGAATCTAGTATTGCATTCTAAGACTAAGCACATTTCTATCAAGTATCACATGTTGAGAGAGAAAGTTGCAAAAAAGGAAATAAGATTGAAATATGTAAGCACCAAAGAGAAAATTGTAGATATTTTTACTAAGCCTCTTCCCAAAGAGACTTTTGAGTATTTGTGGGGTATGCCAGGGGTTATGTCCCTTCCTACATCAGAGTAGATGATGCAAGAGTGCATTAGTCCAGTGTAACAAAGCACTATTGTTTTTTTGGACTGAATTTTGATGCTTCTTATATGGGGGAGTATCTGCGATGGATAGAGTCATCTAGGACTCTTGTTGGATGTTATATTGAACAATATCTTTGGGCATTTGAGCTAGTTAGAGATAGTTATTGCAAAGATTGATGGTTTCTGAAACCTTTGACATTGATGTCGATGGGGGAGAGATTACAACATGAAAAAACAATTTGATATAAATTACATTGAAGGGAGAGATCATAGCATGATATAGAGAACATTGATGTATATTAATGGGGGAGAATGATTTATGAAGAGGATTTGAAAAGAAAGGTTAACAATCTTTTACAATTGGTATCTTTGGAACTAGATGTTTTTCATCTATGTTGCCATCAATACCAAAGGGGGAGATTGTTGGAAGCATGAATGCTGATGATACTTCTATGGGGAAGTATTGTAGAAACATGATTAGATCATTATCATGATGATATGTTACATTTATGACTATTTTTGTCATTGATGTCAATATAGCAATTTTTTATGGTATCTAACAGAAGAACATTGAAAAGATCAAGTTGATACAAATAGATAATTGAGTACTTTCACTAGAGAGGCTAAAGGAAAATAAGTTAAAGGGAAATAATGCTAAGTGTCTAGTATATGAAGGTAACCTTAGAAGCATAATATATTAAGTCTGGAACAAGTTATGGAATTTTCAATGAAGACTATTTTGAGATAGAGTTTAGAGAAGCATGTTCTAGTAAACTTGTCTTATCTCTTAGCAAATTTATTATTTTGAGAAGTTGGATTTAAAGATGTATAGAAGACTTGTTGGAGATGATGTAGCTAATCTCACTCATCATAATGTTACACATATAGAAAGTTATTCAAGGTACAAGGTGAAAGATTAATGTTATCACTAAGTGTAATGTGTTCTTAATGTGGTCCTAGAATAATTAATTGAGAAGGTGTAACAACTGACTTAGGGAATTTTTTTATGGTTTTGGTATAAAGGAAGGACATTTTCCTTTGTTATGTAAGGAATGCAAGTGAATGGTTGTAAGTAGCATGAAAAGAAGAATGTGAAGATAAGTAGAGCATAGAAAAGTTGGAAAAAACTTCATTACTGAGGTTTTATTATGTGATCTAAAATTTGTTATTTGGATCCAAGGTTCATGACTTAGTTTACAAGGTCTGACAGGGATTGGTCTAGTTGACAAGATAGAGGAAAGAAGTTAAAGTACAATAGAGACAATTATTCTACAATGAATAGTTGAAAGATTAGTTGGTAGTGAGTTTAATGGTCTTGCCCCAAAATTTGTTTGGAAAGTGGGTCCTTCTATCTTCTAAAACTTTTAACATGGTTGGCACAACTCCTAACATGGTTGGAATCTTCTAACAAGGATTCAAAGTCTCCTAATAGGGACTCATATATACTAAATGTTGTAATAGACTCCTAACAAGGTCCATCCTCTAACAAGGAATATTTATATTAGTACATCATCTTGTGGGCATCATTCCCACTAGGGTTTTCCCTTTGATCAAGGGTTTCCCTAGTTAACATATCTAGTGTAATTGTGTATGTGCATCTTAGTATGGTTTTTGATTGAATGGTTAATATTATTTAAGGTCAATAAATGTTTTAATTGGATAAATTATTCTCCCCCCCCCTAGTTATCTTGGTGGACTATTGTTTCTAACAATGTTGACTCAGATTTGGTAGGGGATATTGGTACCAGGTAGAGTGCTATAGGTTATGTATTTACTATTGGAAGGGTAGCTGTGAGCTAGGTTTCTCAATTGCAAAAGTCTAATGCTTTATCAACTATACATGTAGAGTATGTTGCTACTATAGAGGTAGCCAAGGAGGTGATATGGCTTTATTTCTTCTTGGAATAATTGGGACACCCTCAATGGGATAATTATTTGTTTATAGATAGCCAGAGTGTGACTCATCTTGCAAAGAATTTTGCTCTACATTCAAAGGAAAAACACATATATTTGTGGTACCATTTCATTCAATTAGTTTTGGATGATAGATAGTTAAAGTTGGACAAGATACATATATATGACAATCCAACAAATATGTTTACAAAGGTTGTGACAAGGGAGAAGCTGAAATCCTCTTCAGCTTTGGTTGGTCTTCTCGACTGAACAACATAAATGAACAATATGATCCAAGGTGGGTTGATCCCGTGGGAGCCCCCTATGGTAGTGGTATTGCTATAGGATCAGTCTCTAAGTGGGAGATTGTTTCTAGTATAGAGTCTAATCAGTTCCCAAGTGGGAGATTGTTAGTTTGTGCTAACTAATCAAGAAAGTACTTTAAATACTTCACATTTTTTTTGGCTATCATTTTCCAATTTATGGCTGACATGTTGTAACTAATTTTAACCCTAAAGTAGAAAAAATACTTGTATAAAGGGGCTTAGGGTTAGAGATTGTTTCATTAATGTGTGATGTGAAATTACTTCTTATGGTGGTATTGAGCTATAAGGGATTACAGATTGTAATCAAGTTGTAATCACTGGATCATAATAATATTGGACTTTCTTCTTGGTGGATGTAGCCCAGGGTTTGGGTGAACCACGTCAAACCTTGGTGTCTTGTTTTCTCTTCTGTACGATCTATTGTTTTATGATATTATTTATATTTTCATGTAATTTTTATTTCTATCCATGATTTAATTCTAATACTTTACTCTTTAATTTTCATTCATACTTGTTACACATTCTCATTTGGATATGGCAAGATATATTTCATATATACCAATCCAAACAATTACCTTTTGAAGTTGGTTAAAATACCAAATTCAAAAATCTTCATGAAATTGACTCACTACTAATACTAGGATTTGAAGACCACTTAGGTGATATTCTAACACTTGACAACATAGTGAACTCAAAAAACTTTGGCACTCAGTTGATAGTGGTGCTCAGTCCACACTGATCATTCAAGAGTAACAATGAACTTGGTTAATACTAATGACTCAACAAACACTATAGAACTCAGTTGACACTATAGAGCTTGATTGACACTAAAGCTGGGTCAACACTACATTTTTTCTACTTGTTTAACACAACTAGCTCAGTTTACATTTTCTTTATGTTCTTCTTAGTCAAAACTTACTTTTTGCTTGGTTTATACTGTGAGTCTCAATTAACACTATAATAGCTTGGTTAACACTATGAAGCTTGGTGGCAATATGACCAACCAAATGATCAAGTGTTTTGGCACTAATTGACAAATGATTTGACCATAAGGTCAAAAATCTCCCCCTTTGGAATTAGTGAAAAAAACACTTATCTTAGCAAAAATTTTGAATACTCAAAAAGATAAATCAAAACTCCCCCTATCAATTTACATGGATCTATAGCTCAGTTTTGATTACTGTGCTGATAATTGGCTGACATTGACTCTGTTTTGATTTTTCAAAATTGTTTTTGTAGATTTCTTGAACATAAATTCCTTATATACAACTAATTTCCCCTTTTCACATTTTGTATTATACTTCCCCCTTGTTTTTTACATAAATTCCAAAAAATGCATAATTACAAGGTAACACCAAAATGTGAGAGGAGATCACTATGTACCTTCAAAACTAGAGACATGATTTTGTCCCAATTTTCTTGCAAAACTTTTGAAGTATAAAAAGCTATCAAACTTCAGCTAATAACTCCATCATATGATCAACAATAGAAAAATTGTTATCATGGATTAATGTGTTTGCAGAAACAATGTGTTTCTGCATTATATCTGTGTTTGGCATTATCATACTCTTAATTTCTGCCAATGCATCCCTAATTCTTTCTTCTTCCCTTAGTAACTCTACTTGCAATTTTTTCAAATAAATAATCTTTGCAAAATGTATTGAGTTGGTGCTAGGGTCAAGTGACAATTGGTTTGCACTTGCCTTCAGATTAGAATCAATCTTTGACAACTTATCCTTGATTTCCTTGGTGAAGTTTGTAGTATCACTTAATTTTAGAAACAAGGAAAAAAAACTATTTATAGTACTCTCAAAATCAATGAGAATAATGGATGTTTCCACTTGATCTATGAAAATTTTCTATGCCACCTTTTCCAAAAGCTTGTTATCAAATTTTCTCTTTGCCCACTACAATAATTTCTCTTGCTCATTCAAATCTTCATTAAACTTATGAGCTATTTCAACAAGTTGATTCAAAGTATCCTTCTTATCATAAATTTCAATACCAAGTGCATCAATAAATATAATTTTGATATCCTCCAGTACTTGATTTCTATTCTTCTTCTCTACTCTTAGCTTCTACTATTTGGCCCTTTTCTTCCAAAGTTCTCCAAGAGTATCCATTTGATCAGGAGTGAGATTGGAAAGATCCCAATCTAGAATTACTATGTCCTCTTCTAGATTAATTTCCTCATGAGAAACTTATAACTCTTTACCTTTTTTCCTTTGGAATAGATGAAGACATGATTTTCTTGCCTCTTTTCAAATCCTCAAGGCTTGGTTGAGACTTAGATTCAACTATCATTGCACTTACTGGGGAATCACTTGTAACAAAAATAGCATTACTCATTTGAGAAACAACAACAATCGTAGGAGTACTTACAATACCTTGTTGTGACTTGGTCTAGTTTAGAGTTATGAAGAGTGGAACCTGCTACTTGTTAGATGAAGTAGTAGTGACAGTACTCATCACTATATTCAATAAGATAGCTCCAACAACCAATTGAGTGCTAAGTTGAACAATGTTTAGCTCAGTTGTCTATGACTCGATTGCAACCTTCTGTGAGCTAGATATTACTAAGGCTTTTCTTGGAGAGTTAGCAAGGGAGGCCATTACCTTTGCTGCAATCCCTTGGATATTTTGAATGTTAGTAGATCTTCATTAACTATTTGATCATCCTATTCCTCTTCATCATCATCACCATCATCAACTTGCACAACTTCTTCAGTGGGATTTGGAATGTTCAATCCATAAATGTTCTTCCATGAATTTGTATTGGATTGCACAATAGACTCAATTTCATTTTCAAAAATTAGGAGTGCACTAAACTTAGGGGTTAATGCTTGTTCATACCTTTTCAATGTCTCCTTCACTTATTTATTTGACATGTCTAGCATTACCTTTCTCAAGGTTTGATCATGGATGTCTCTAGCAACATTTATTACATTTTCCCAATGATGTAATGTTTCTTTAAGTAGAATGGCAGGAACTTGACTTCCTAGTTCACTTGGAAATACTATCTTCTCCACTAAGGCTTCCATTCCTCTTTATTTCTAGTCTCATATTTAAGAAACTTGAAATCTACCATACCTCCTTCTTCTTTATAGAGTCACTATAGTCTATCTTCAAAGGTTAGGGTAGGAATTTTCAATGACATATGCCGCTCTTCATCTTCACCTTCAACTTCATCTTGAAGTCTGAGCTTCTTCCTTGATTTGATAGGTCTTCTAGTGAAAAATGGAGGAGAGGACCTAGTAGCCCTTTTTCTTATAGTTACTTTCCCTTTTTTCTTTGGAGGTTCCTCTTATGTTTCTTCCTCTTCTTCTTCTTCTTCTTCTTCACGTTCCTCTTCTCCTTCTTCTTCTTCTTCAATGTAATCTCCCTTATCTTCTATGAGAAGGAGAGGGGGACCAAATTTCACATTCTCCTTCTTAATCTTTTCTACCTTCTTCCTTCCTCTCTTTAGAATATGAGGAATATTGATTTCAAGGGAAATATGGGTTTTTGCCTCTTAATATGTTCCAAAATAAGGTATTTTAGGGTCCACAAGCTCATTAACAAGAGTCTCTATGATTTCCTTAGTATCATCAATTCTTACCTCATAGCCAAGATGTTTTACCCATCTAACTCTAGGTCTAACTTCGTGCATATGTACCTTGTCATAGTATACAAGGAAACATATGTCTTGTTCATAATCATCCGCTAATTTCTTAGGTATTGTGAACCTACTCTGCATAATTTTCCCTAAAAGTCTCAAAATATGCATCCATGATGCCCTAAAAATTGTCTCCCATTTGAACTATAAACTTATTGATTTGATATACAATAGGTCTATCCTTTTTTCATACTAAATTGCCCTTGGAAGGAAAGAATTTTTGAACATAAAAAAATAAACATGCCAAAAGTGAGCCAAACTTTCATGAATTTGTCTTGGATGCTTGGACACTCTCCATGTTCTTTCTTAACTAGCTTAGCTACAACTCAGTGAGGTGAAAAGATATATTGTTCTTGACCATCTTGAATGCTAAGTCTACAACTTCATATGTGACACTATTCAATCGACTAGAACTATATATCTTGTGAGCAATCATATAAATCCCAAACTTGATCTCCTTAGCTATAACACCATTTAGTTTCATTCCTCTACCATCCCACTTGGAAAGAGTCTTCCTTTCCAACTCAACCTGACCTAGGATTTTTATTGTTTTAGGTCTATCAAGCATGGGAAACTTGGTAACTCTATGAATCATTTTCTTTATGATCTAGATGGGCTAGTTGAGCCATAATTGCATGTCATGAGCATGAATCAGGATAAACCTAGTCCACTTGATTTGAAAATCCCTCAGCATATATAGAATATGAGTTAAACCCTTTGCTTCTAGGTTTCTGTCCACACACAATGCTTCATATTCTTGATTCATCTCTAGAGTTCCCAATTCTTGAATAAAACAATGATAAAAAGGATCTAATTTCATGTATCAAAAGTACATTTGGTGGAATTTATGAATGTGCACCAATTGGATCTAATTTTTTTGTGATCACCAAAAAATATTTGAATTTTTGGACTACAGGCACAACATTCCTTACTAACATCTTAGATCCCTTCTTGACTTTGTTGCTCAATGAGGATGCTGCATCACTCGGTGATGGAAGAATAAACTCTAACAATTTTTCTCTGAATCACTAAAGGTCTCAATAATTCTCTTCTCTATTCACTCTGAAATACATAGTGAAAAATGAAAACCTTTGATTCTATCTTTTAATCAAAAAATCTATCTTTAAGTCACAATTAATGCATTGTATTTAGGAAAATATGGTGAGAACCTAGTTAAAATTGGTAGGCATAAGATGCTTAGCTAAGTATTTAATTTGGAAGATACCTTTGATCTTCAACTTGATAAAAATAAGCTCGATTATGTCTCAAAATTGGTATACACCATCTACCTCCAAGTTTGGTTAGGTCAACAACCTTACTTTTCTTGGTAAGGTCTTGCAACCCAACTTTTCTTGGTAAGGTCTTCCAACTTGACTTTAATTAGTAAGGTGATCCCAATGCATATGAAATTCTGATTTGGACCTTCTTAGTTGTAGACTGGAATTGATATAAGACGTTTCTATTTGAAATGGTTGAACACTAAATTCATTATCTTGGGTGCCAATATTCTCATGAATTTAACTTGCATTATCTAGAGATTTATTTACCCATTGCTACCTCATTTTACTTTTGATATTGTCAACCTTTGCTTTCTTTTCATCTTCAATTGTGGCTTTGTTCATATAGCTCTTTGCTAGATGACCAAGTTCTTTACATATGAAATATCTCTTTGTAGGGTCTCTCTTGCTCATGTGAGTTCTTATGCAATTTTCTCCAATATGACCATGCTTACCATATAAGTAACATCTACACCATGTGTTATAATCCCAACCAAAGATAGTGTACACAATATAAATGCATATTCATAAAACTTTAATGTAGAATGAAAATAGACTAACAATGAACTAGACTAAACCCAATAAATCATTATCAAAATGTAAATTCTAAGAATGTCTCATGTTTCCCTAACTACAACTACTAAGAAAGCTCTTGGACCAGCATCTTAGTAATAGTTCTAGAACAAGAGTATGCTTAGAATGCAGATCTACAAGAATGCATGCAAGATCTATGACTATAATGTAGATTATATGGGGATAACAACTTTTAGAATGCTATGAAAATGGACATACAATGAACTAATATGTAATTAATTATGCTCAATGACATGAAACAATGCTAAAATGCTTTGAATTTGCTAGAATGATAGTGCTCAAATGATAACTCAAAGTGTGCCTATAGTGCAGATGCCTAAAACTTGGGTCCTTTAGCTCTTGGATTTCCATCCTATTTATAGGATTTCAAAAGGGGTTGGGGTAAGAATTAGGATTTTCACCTTTGACTAGTGGATGAAAGTGAAACTAAAAATATCTCATAAGAGACCAGGAGGAAGAATCCAATGAACTTGGTTTTAAGGATAAATGAAGATATTTCTAATTCTTTTAAATGAAAATGGAAGATTTTCTCTTTTGTGAGGATAATTGATTTATCAAATGTTTATTTATTTCCAGCACTTTGTCTTTTTCTTCCACCCTTTTTGAATTTCATTTTATGAATTTGAATTTTTTTTCTCCTCTTTAAAGTTGATTTAGGTCTTGTCAATTTGATAGATGATTAATGACCTGATGTGATTTTGATTTGAAAGTCTATTGTTTTCTTCTAATTTCCTCCTTAATTTGCATCGATTGATCAAAATTACATAATTCAAGTCTTTGCCAATTTTTGGGTGTCTACAAATGCCCCACATTGAGTTAATATGTGAAGCATATTAGTTGAAAGATTGTCTTATTTTCTGATTTTAGGTTGAATTTTGATGATTGAAGGATGTCTTGACATTTTTTAGTTGTCATGGTTTTTGGTTTTTGATGGGTTGATGTCTAATCTTTGATGATTTTATGTCTTGGTTGTCATTGATTTTGGTTATTGATGTTGCAATGTTTTTACTTGGATATCCTAGTTTTTGGTTAATTTGATGTTTGAAATTTTGGCTGGGGTGGAACATTTTTTATTTTTCAAAAAATTTTAATGCTCTAGTTTGAATACCTCAGTTTTATATTGATATATTTCCCCCCTCAGAAATAAAATTGGAAAAATGAAAGTGCAAAAATTAAGTAAGTTCCAATTTTATTTCTGAAATGGTGGATAATTGATGGATAAAGATGGTCAAGTTGATTTAATGTAATACACAGTTTGTGAAAGGGAGAAAAAAGATTCTACTATTGGGCAAATAGGGTGAAAAGGTGATATAAATACCCTTAAGAGGGTTAAATAGGTCACAAGACCTTCTGCCCTTGTCATTTTCACACTCCCCTTTTTCATTTAGTGATTTGGAGCTCTGAGTCAGTGAGAATGGCGGTCCCTTTATGAGAGCATAGATTTGAGAGGGGTTGTAGATACAAGTGTCCAACAAACTACAACACCCTAGTAAGTCATCACGATCCCTCATGTTTAATATTTTTGCATTTGTACTTGTGTTTTTGGAAGTTCGTGCATTTTTTTATGATAAATGTGGTAGTTTGAGTCTTTTAGTGCATTTACCTTTCCTTTTAGCACTTTTGAAATATTTTAGCACATTCAAGTGATCCTTTAGCGCATTTGTGGGACAAAACAATACATTCAAAAACCTAGTTTTAAGGCATATTAGTGAATATAGGTAAAATGTAGTGCATTTAGTGGTTTTAGTAGCACATATGAATGATTTAGCACATACAAGTAGTCTTATAGCACATATGTGTAATATTTTGACACTTCTATTTAAAATAGCACATTTACCCTCTTAAATAGTACATGTGGGCATTGTAATAGCGCTTAGCCATCTTGTAGTGGATTCAAAGTATCAAATAGCAGTTTTGACAGTTAAAATAGAACATCCATCTAGTATAGCACATATGATTGATTAGGTAGTGTGTATTTCCTAGAAAATAGTGCAAATGATCATTGAAGAGCATAAAATGAGTGTAGGGTTTGAGTTGAGCATAAGATAATACAAAAGGCTAGATGCTAGGTCTATCAGCCAGGGATTGTTAGAATGGATAAACAATAGGAATTAGGTATTCATGAAGTGATGCTGTAGGATTAGTCTGATGATAGATAGGTAAAGAGTGATGCCCTAGCTCAAGATATAGAGTAGGGAAAACAAACAAGTCCAACTCAGGATAGAGAAAGACAAGTAATATGCCTAAGATAGAACTAGTAGCTAGGTAGCTAGATATAAATATTAGACTGATGTTTGATGATCACTTTGTGATGAAAACTAACATTTTTTTTTGTTTGATGAAAAATAGGTATGTGGTGAAAGCTCATGGTACGAGGACTATATCCATGGCCTTTAGAGGTAGTAGGCTAATTATTAGGCACTAACTACTAGGTGATAGACATATGTAGGTTTACTCATTTACTACAGATTTCCCAGTTCTAAGTGAATAGGGGGTATTGACAGCTATGGCCAAAGTGGTGGCACTTCGACCACAACACCTTTCATTTGCTAATGGGGGAGATGACAGTGACTCCTGATGATGTATACCAAATATTTTGGGTATTGATAGTAGGGGATTTGGTGTACAATGAATAGAATACTGATGGTACTACTTTTTGAGACTTGTTTGGGGATGATAAGACTGGTGATGACAATGTATTATGGTTTTAGATGCTGCAGTATGAGGCATTGCTGACAATTTTGGCTGGTTTGACAGGAGGATTTTTGTTTCCAAACTGATGAGGGCATAGTTGGATGGGGCTAACTGATATAGGATATGATTGATCAGGCATGGAGATTTGTATGGGGCAATTTCATTTTGGTCCATTTATACTATGACTTACATAAGGTTGTATATTATGGAGCCTCGTCGCTATTAGTAGGGGTGATTTTGCTATAGTTATGAACATTGGATCATTTTCCCATTATGTCTCTGGTGTGTGTATGATAGTGGCCATATGGTATGATGTACATGTATACTTATTTTGGTGTGATCATGTAGCCCCATTTGGGAAGGACATAGTATTGGCGACAAATTTTGGATGACATTGATAATTTTGTGTGGAGACCTTATTGGTTCATTGAGCCATGGGTTGAGGATGATGATGAGATGGTATATTTCTTTGGTTTGAGGTATTTTCTAGGCTAGGTACCTACAGTGATAGAGAAATTTTGTTTCAGGTGGGTGATGAGACAGTTTGTTTGGTGATAGGGCATGCCATAGGGGTCAGCACATTATGCTCGGGTGCATTCAGAGAGAGTGGTGTGGGGGCTGACTTAGGATGATGAGACTTTTCTAGAGGCCTTTTAATAGATGATAGGCACACCATAGCCATGCATGTTTTAGGATGGGCTGGTAGATGTAGGGATGGAGGGGGATTATTCAAAATGGTTTTGGGAGCATCCCTTCCCTAGATACATAGTTCTGACCGAGCCTATTTTTGGGATCAATGAGCCATCGAGTAGGGGAGAGGATGAGGATGATGAGGGTGGTTTGGGGAGAGGTAGAGGGAGATGATAGGCTTGAGTTAGGGTGAGAGGTTTGGTTAGAGCACAAGGGAGGCAAGGCTGAGTAGTCATGGTATTACTGTAGAGGCGTGAGGCATGAGGTTTAGTGTAGGAACCAGTGGGTGTAGGGAGGGTTGGAGGGATCTAAGGGCATGGTGGTGCTAGGGTGAGAGGAGGGATGGTTTTTGGTGTTGGAGTTGGGTAGTAGGACATAGGTGTTGAGTAGGGTAGGGCAAAGTAGGTAAGGGCTAGGTTGCCTAAGGATTTGCAGTTTGTCCAACAACAAAGACCATGGGTGGAAGTGCCTATTAGGGATTTACATGAGGCACAACCATAGGTAAAATAGGTGCCACTAGATGCATAGCCATCACTAGAGAAGCTAGAGGGATCAAATAATTTGGAGGCTCATATTGGTGAGGTACTAAGTACATTATAGGCATTTATAGCTGTAGTGACACTAAGGCCACCACCAACACTAAGGAAAGATGGGGCATCAACTAGTCTGACAGTTGATCTTGCATTAATGATAGACATGATAAAGCAGGTGCCCTAAGAGGATATGTGTGCCACCAGTGAGTAGGGACTATCAAATCAGGCACCTACACATGGATGAGTTGACATTATGCGTTGTGACCCTATTCCTCATTATGTATTATTATTCTTTTGATGTTCATTTGATACTCATGCTGATGTACTTGGTTGATCCTTGGATGTTCATGTGGATAGATGCTATGATTTATTGATGTTCATGTTATTTGATCTGTTGGATGTTCTTGTTGATGCATTTTATCTGATATTCATGTGGATTTTGGCTTGTAGATGTATTCTCTGATTGTTGTTTTTTCTTTATGAGATATCCAAGCTTATAGATGTTCAGATGTGTGCACTTGTTATATCATGCATGTGATGGTTTGATTTGACAGATATGGTAGTAATAGATGTTGATGTATATATATATGAATGATTAATGGAGCATGACATATGGATAATGATTAAAATAAATGACATGGCAATAATGATGTAATGAAAAGGTGATGTGATAATATGAGTGTAATGACATGAAATGAAATATGGTATAATTAAATTGGAATTAATGAAATGAGATGCAATAGAATGTAATAAAATTGAATATAATGAAATGACATTGGGTGTAATGTAACATGATGTAATGAGATCTAATGTGATGTAATAAAATGATTTGTAATGTAATGTAATGAAATGAATCATGGAACATGAACTAGAATGGGATGAATGCTATGGTAATGTAATGAAAACTTGATAAAATGTGGAAAGAAATGATATGTGATGAAATGATATGTAATGAAATGAAACAAAATTGGTAAGTGAATAAAAAATGTAAGGAAATGGAATTAATATGAGGTATGATAAAATAGGATTGTATGTAATGGAATAAAAATTAATGTAATGAGATGTATTGTAATGATCTGTAATGAAATGAAATTTTTTCTGATGTGATGCAATGTAATGTAAGGATATGTAATGAAAAGAAATTTTTTGTGATGTGATAGAATGTAATGTAATGATATGTAATGAAATGAAATTGGTTGTGAGGTGATGCAACATAATGCAATGATATGTAATGAAATGAAGTTTTCTATGATGTAATGTGATGTGAAATGAAATGAAATGAATGTGTAAATATAAAAAAAAATGTAGAAGACTGAATGTGTTAACAAGTGTCATGGAAGGGAACATGGTAAAATGAGAATAAAAGTGTGAAGCTGGGAGTGTAATGATAGAAAATGATAAGTAAAAATGTGAGAAAATATAGTGGGAACGTAATGAAATAAAATTTGATAAAATGTAAGGTGACAAGTGGAATGTGAATGAAAGCGAAAAATGGAAGGAAATGAAATTGCTTGAGGTTCGAAAGCTATGTGATGGGATGTCAAATTTTTTAGATTCAAAAGCCACAAAATGAATAGATGACATGCATAAAAAAAATTAATGTGATGAAGACAGATGGAATGCAAGTCACAAATATAGAAAGTGAAATATAATGAAATGAAACAAACTATGATATCTAAGGAAATGAAATGGGGGAGGGGAAATGATGTGTGATGTACTAAATTATGATAAATGAAAGGGAAATAAAATGGGATGTGACAAAATGAAATTGTTTGAGATTCAAAAGTGATGTAATGCAATAGATGATTTGGTAAAATGTGATCGTGACTAGAATTATTTGAGATTCGAAAGCCATAGAGTGCAGTAGATCACATAGTGAAATGTGATACATGGTGGTGATATTGTGAGCAGACAAATTCCATGATAGTTGAGTGGTAAAAGCTCAACTTGATGTTGATGTTATTTTCTATTATTGGATAACTAGTTGTGAATTTTTTGAATGATGTCGTGAAGGCCTCCTTGTGTAATCCTAATTTATGTGCCAACCATTTATATTTAAAGAACCCAAGATGAAAATGCAAACTAAATGAATGCAAAACTAATTGTCATCATAGAGCATTTAATAACAAGTGACTTAGTACAATCACCACTAGCTCAGCTATGGTCATATGAATATTATGTCACACTGAGGAGTACTAGAACATATGAATAATGTACATGAAAAATATGACAATGATTAGAAAACAAAGTGATATCTATAGAAGAATAAAAATAGGCACACAAATAGTCATATGTCAAATGAAAAACAAATAAAATATCATGACTTCATCCTAGCACCTCTAGTAAAGAACATCATTGAGGCACTAGAAGTACATTAAAGTGAAAAAAACCATTATTTTTTAGACCAAGTGTGCTACTAGTTGTGTGTAATAGTGTCAAGTTTGTTTAGTTCTACTTGGGAGCAACTAGTCTAATAGTTGGATAAGTAAACATGGGATGTGTCAGTAGTGATTTAGCAGTAGATTTTGTTGGGCAATGTGCATCAGTTGGAATTAGGGTGGCTGAATGTCAGAGCCAAGATCCAAGTGTACTAAGTACCAGTGTAGTAGGATGTAGAGAGCAGATATGTGGAAGACTGGTAAAGAACAAGTCTTTGGTGAGTGATAGCTATAAGTAAGTGGATAACATGGGAATGGAACAAGGTGAAGTAAAGAGTAGAATGTGGCTATTGGATATATTGAAAATTTGTAGGAAGTGTGCAAGTGAAAATATGTTAGGCTCACTAGACCAGTTATAGTGAGAGGGTGATGCTAGCCAAGGCAGGTGGATGAGGTAAGGGTGAAGAGTGAAGCGTAGATGAAGAACCACTAAGGAGCAAGTGGATTAGTCAAAACTACAAATGTTAATTATGGAACTAGGTGAAGCAAGTTAGGTAGGATAAGGGTTAGCACAACCTGAAGAGGTGGGGATCAAGGTAGAAGAATTTCCCTTGCCTGCATTAATGATATTTTCAGGGACTACAATGCAACATGCAGTGCAAGTGGTATTGGATGATGAGCTAATGATGTAGGTGGAGAATAGTCCACCTAGGACAATGAAGAGTATGTTAGGAGTGAAGGAGGAGGAAGGGAAAATAAAATCTCTTGAAAAGTCTAGGGGAGAAGCTCTAAAGGATGCAAGAGGCATTAGTGAGAGTGAGGTAATGAGTGGGATGCATCAGTTGATTAGCCTAAGGACATCGGGACAAGGGTCAATAGAGGGGAATGAGCAGTGTAAATGTGGAGGAGCCATGACTAGAGGTGGGAGATGGAGATCAATCATCATGGGACATGGAGGAATTATGAACAATGGTAGCTCTAGAGAGAGTCTGAGTGGAGAATGTAGAATAGGAGGTCACATTTTTACTAGGATTGATGGAGAAGGCACAGAAAGATGGAGCACAAATGGAGGAAAGATGACTGCAAGTAGTGGTGGATGTAGAGCTGGTGTAGGTGCAATCACTAGAAGTGGAACTGCATGTGGAGAAATCATGGGCATAGGGAAATGACATAGAAATGTGGGTAGAGTAGTCATGGGCTAAGAGGTTGTATGAATCTCAAAAGATAGTGAAAGTGGGTTTAGAAAGTGCTCAGAATGATTTTCTATTGCTGCAGTAATAGTCTAAGTCATTAGGGAGGAAATTAAAAAAGAAAACTCCCTATTGTTGAAATTGCAAGAGTAGTTAGTGTTAAGTGAAAGGAAGATGAGACAGTTGTAGCAATGTTTGGGTGACACAAAAGTAGACGTGGAGCATTGGAAAATGGTGAGTAATCAAATATAGCAAGAGTAAGATGTGGCCTAATGAGCGATCACAACACCAAAAGTAAATAAATTGGTGGAGAATGTGTTCATGGAAATGCATCAGATAGTAAAGGTACATCAAGAAGTCACTTATTATATGGGACATTATCATTAGGTATTCTTAAATGAGGACTAGCGATCTAGACATAGTTTGTGGATAGGGAATTTACATAATTGTTGTATATGCAATTATGCGATGGCAGGTTTCCAATTCCCATGGATGCGATGTGGGTACATAGAGGGTTGATGCCAAGGGCTTCCTCTTCTAGAGCTAGGTCAGAAGAAACACCACTGGTTGGATAGGGAGGCCAGAATAAATAATCCACTAGACACTATTTAATACTAACTTCCCTACATCTTTTCACTATACTAACTTCCCTACATCTTTTCTTTAGTGACATAGCGAGAACCACACGATTTGCCACATGTCATGATCTTGACACTCGGGTTCCATGTCAACATCTTCGAATTTGTCCATCTCACCATGATGTGTCACCACCACATCACTCGATTGCCACTTGTTAATTTTTTATTCACTGATGCCATCACATCACCTCCACACAGGACCCGCGACTATTTGTCAGATTTTGAGGTTTTTTGGTGACTCGCTATGTCACTAGATGAAATTTTTCACCATTTTTCGGTGGCGAGATAGCGAGTTGCCAGATTTTGGACTTTTTCAGCAACTTATCTTTTATGCTGATAGGGTGCCACTTGACAACTTCTGGTTTGTAGGAGACATTTGGGCTAGCTGGTTGCTATGTCACTAGAAAGAAAACTTGGGATTTTTCAGCTAGCAACATAGCGACTAGCCAGATTTTTTGACTTTTCTGGCTACTTCAAATTGTTGACATCATCTTGTTAGCATCTTTGGGCATTCAAAATTTACTTATGTTTGGCTGACCATGGGCCCCACTTGCGCATGCTGTAACTTCCTTGGCTTTTAAAAGCCAATGTCTTTAAGACATCCTAATATGTGTTTTAATTAGTATGTAAAAAATCAAGCAAGACCCTACACACTCAATGTGGGACTAAATGTTTTGCCCAGTCTTTTCATGTTTTCATTCGTGTGGGTTCTCCTTTTTTGTGAGCTTCTTCTATGCACTATTTTCCTATGGTTCTTTCCTTTTAGATTGCACCTCAAATGGAAGATGACTCCTCTACTTTGAACCCTCTCCTTTCTATGGGAGACTTATCTTTGTTATCTTGTTCTATCATAGCTCTTGGCCCTCTTAACTATCCACACATCAAGACAATTCCATCAACTAGACTCACCAGGCATTTTGGGTCATGATCTAAATCTGCCAACTATCATTTCAATGCCAAAAGGTCCCTTGACTGGTCTTAAAAACTAACCCAAACACCTGATTGGACTCTAGAATTTGACCCACTGATTCTCTCTTCTGCATACACTTACCCCATCAAATCTCATCCCATGAAAAATTTGGAGTCAAAAAATATTTTCTGTCAAAGTTGACTTCTCAGAACTGCTTGCAAGAAAACATGTCAGAAAAGACTAAATTGCATTCAGATTTGGCTTTGAAAACTGGGTAAACTGACACTTGGGAAGACAAAAAATGGGGCATTGATTCTCTGTCATGAGGATAGTATGAATCTGTGATTTGGGCTCATGACAAATAACAGGACGCAAATGGAAAGCAATCAAAGTAAGCTACTTGGATTTGTTGACTAGAAAGAATGACAAGAAACTAATTTTTGCAAATTGAATTAACCTGGAAAAGTGTGCAAATGGATTCGTCATGACTTAAAAACTAACACACTTAGAGTATTTTTAGAGGACAACATAGGGGTACAATCCATTCAATCTTACCAATCACAGATCTCAAGTTATGACATCCCAAATAGGGGTACCAAACAATATGCAAATACTGACACCAGTAAAACTTTAGAAATTACGTTTGGAACCACATTTGAAAACTAATCAAACAGAATACAAGTCTCTGACATTTGTAATGCAACACAATAGGAATTTCAACATTTTGGACAACTAGTCAAAATTTATAACACGTCAAATAGGGCTTCCCATAAATATGTGCAATGTGCATCAGCATGAAAATAATAAACTACCAACTTAGAGGGATTCAAAACCTAATCAAATTAACTTGAAATGACTCAAAATTTGAAACATAGGTTCTTAGGTATGGACACTATATACTCCCAAAGTGGTGGATCATGAAACATTTAAGGGTGTGAGATATTCAATGGAAAGAACAGCCTCTTGTCACTGTTTGACACATGTGAAAATGCAGATTTGGAACTAGCTCAAAACAAGACTTCACGAAATGGCTCATAATTTCAATTTATCATCATCGAACACTTAAATGCACTAAATACGAGGTGTTAGAAACATTAAACACCTTAGGGGTCTCAAAGGTACAGTCAGGGACAATCTCATTTAAAAGGATTTACAGGGCTCAATTTTCTCAACAGTGCTCGAAATTCGAGCTACAATTTTGAGTGCCAACACTAGCTACTATCCTAAGCTCATAGGAGACCTCTTGCAAAAATTTGTCTTCATTATTTGGAAAAATTTGTGATATTTCAATTTTCACCAAAGGAATTAAAGAAAAACTTTCAAAAATTGATGAAGATCTATAGGCAAGTGCGCAATAGTTGTAACTTGACCTGAGCTATAGCTCTACCCACTACACAAAGATTAGATTCTTAACTAATATGTAGGAAAAATTGCTAGGAGAAGAAGCTAGAATAAGAACTACACTGATAAAAATAAAAGGTATGATTCTCCCAACCATGGATGCATTGCATAAACATATTTCACATGCCAAAATGCTCATCCATGATAACAACTTCTCAATTGCAGATCACATGACAGAAATTACATCATAATTTCAAGTTGCATTGCACACATTCAAGGTGTTGCAAGAAAATTTGGACTAGACAATGGTGCTAATTGTAAAGGTACATCCATATTTCTTGTCACATTTTGGCATTACTATATAATATATAGCATACATCTTTGGCATTAATGTCAAAAAGGGGGAGAAGATTGTATATTGTAAAGAAGATGTATATTTTAAAAAGGAATCATACATAAAGGGGGAGGAAATGTATATACCAAATGTGAAAAGATGTAAATTATATTGTATATATGTATATGGGAGCATTATATATATGGATACTTAGAGATACATCTCTTACAAAACCAATTTTGAAAAATCTCAAAAATTGAGTACTCTACCGAGTTGGAGACAGAAGATGATGAATATAAGGTGTTCTTGAACTTAGTTTTGAATGATAAGTGTTTTTTTTACTAATACCAAAGGGGGAGATCATTGAAATTATAGTCATGTTTGTTATTAGTGACACAAACTTATTTAGATTATAAGTATCTACTAAGTGTATTGTATACTTAATAGAGTTAACCAAGCATTTTAGACTCTACCAAGTTCTATAGATGTACCGAGTCCAAGGAACAATATTTAGTTTTTGCCAAGTAGTTTCTACCATGATGGTGATCAATATTTTAAACCAAGCTTGACAAGGTTTACCAAGTTGTGTAGTTCTTATTGAGTTCACAGTTACAATGATGTGAATCTAGTATTGATCGAGCCACTCAGTGTTAACCAAGTGACTCAATTTATACTAAGCTCTTAGTGATAGTATTTACTGAGCTTGTAGCGATAGAATTTACTGAGCTATGCATTTATCAAGTTTCACAGTATTCACCAAGTCACCAGTGCAAATCGAGTTTAGGCTACTTGGAAGTGATCAGTATGGATCAAGCTTATATGTCTACTGAATGCATGATGATGTTGAGCATTGACAATGGATGCTAAGTATCAGAACCTCACTGAGCTAGTCTTTAGAACCTATAATCCTGTAATTTTGTTGACTTTGTGTATTTTTTGTAAACTTTTATTGTAGCCAACTTTGTTGATTTGTAAATTGGATTGGTATATATGTAATATATTGTATCACATCCAATAAAAAAAATAGAATAGAAGTAATATAACAAATAAAAAAGAGTAGAAGTGTGAAATACAAGGCTACAATAGTATAAGGAGTAGTAAAGATTTATCTATCATAGCAAGGTGATCATAACACTCAAAGGAATCTCATTTAAAAAACCAAGTGTAGATCAAAGATCAACCACTATTTCATCCTAATAGGTGGATCAGTTAAATCCTTTCACAAGGTAGACTTAACAATCTTTTTTAAATCTCTTTACTGAGTGCATACTTCATTGTATGTTTGTAAATCCTTTTTCAAGGTGGACCTAGTATTCCTTATTGGTCGTAATAGGGTAGATAATTAGAAGTGATCATTGTAAGCCTTAACAGGCCAACTTTATATTACAGTAATAAAGCTTGTGGGTATCATCCCCATCCCAGTTTTAATTTCTTTTTGGAAGGTTTCTAGGTCACCAAATTGTGTGTCAAAGTATTATGAATGTTTTAATGCTTTCAGTTAATCATCCATGCAATTAGATCAAAGTACCTTTCCTATTGTAATTCCAACATGAGTCAAATATTACAAAACTCTAATCATAGATTTGTACTTCTTTTCCTCAACAATAGGTGTCTCATATTTGCTAGATAACTTATGATTAGTTACCATGGGTGTACCAATAGGTTTACAACTTTCTAAACCAATTGTTTTCAACAAGTATTTAAAATACCTATTTTGTGATCTTCATTTCTCCAGCAAATTTCTCACTTTCTTCATCATCACATCCAAAGATTGTGTCATCCATAATCACTTCAATAATCAATAAACCATTTTCAATTTCCTTACGATACAAATTACTATATGCAGTACCTTTAGCAAGTCCTATTTGTTTCCAAATACTTGTCCAACCTTGCATACCAATCTCTAGTGCTTGTTTTAATCCACAAAATGCTTTCTTCAACTTGCAGAACATATCTCCTTCTTATGTGAAAGAAAAACTTTCAGGTTGCTCAATGTAAACTTCTTCTTCAAGTTCTCCATTCAGAAATGCTAACTTTGCATTCATCAGATACACTTTGAATTTCTTGTTAGTTGCATAGGACAAAAAAATTTGAACTACTTCTATTTTAGAAACTGGTGCAAATTTTTCCTCATAATCATTAACTTCTTGTTGTGAATATGCTTTACATACTAGTCTTTCTTTATTTCTTACAACCTCACCTTGGTCATTCATATTATTTTTGAAAACCCACTTAGTTCGTATAACATTCTTGTCCTTAGTTCTAGGAACCAATTCCCATGTATCATTCTTCTTAATCCGATCTAGCTCTTCTCTCCTATCTTGAATCCAAAAATTATCTTTACTCGCTTTATGTACACTTTTAGGTTCTACTTGAGAAATCAATCATAGTTCTTGTCTTTGTACTTTGTTTCTTGTCATTACTCCTATTTCCTTGCTACTAATAATCTAATTAGTAGGATGATTTTTTATCAAGTTCTTATCTAGTGTCACTATTTCAACTCTTACTTCATCTCTAGATTCATTCCTTGGTTCTTCTCTCTATTGCATAATTTGTATATCATTTTGCAATTTTGTGTTAGTTTCTTCATCAAAATAATATTCAAGTATTTATTCTTGAATCCCAAACTTCTTATCAACTCTAATAGTTGCACTCTCAACAATAGTCTTAGTTCTTTGATTAAAACATCTATATGTTTTCTCTTTAACGAATAACCAAGAAACGTACCTTCATCACTTCTTGTATCAAACTTACTAATGTTATCTTCTCTCTTAATGTAATAATTCTAAACTTTTGAAATACTTAACTTAGGGTGCATGTCCAAACCAAAGCTCATAAGGGATCTTACCAGTACCTTGTCTAGTCAAAACTTCATTCATTGTATACATCATAGCTCTTTCTACCTCTAAAACGGATTTGTTTCTCCTTTCTAGTATACCATTTTTCTTAAGTGTCTTAGGGGATAAAAGTTGTCTTTTAATACATTTACTTTACAAAAGTTGTTAAAACCATTCAAAGTAAACTCTCCACCTCTATCAGATCTTAAACAATTAATGTTTAATCTAGATATATTTTCAACTCTATTCTTAAAGGTTTCAACTTCTCTAATGCTTCAAATATCTCTTTAATAAATTCCACCCACATCATCCTAGTAAAATCATCAACAAGAATCATGAAGTATCATTCACTATAGAATGCTCTTATCTTTTCTAGACCACTCAAGTTTATGTGTATTATCTCCACCTTTGCCATCGAAATAAGCTTCTTTCTTGGAAAATAAATTTTGTTTTGTTTTTCTATAACATATTCTTTGCATACCATGTTAGTAGGTTTCACTATTTTAGGTAAATCTCTAACAAAAAGTGTACTGATTACTTTCACAATGTTATAAAAATTAATATGAAAAAACCTATTGTGTCATAGCCAACTATTATCAATTTTAGGAACCAAGCATGTCATCTCTATAGGATTCAAATGAAAAAATTACTTATTGATCTTATGCTTGTACCAATCAACTTACCATCTTTTCCCTTGATAAAACATGTCCTTGCTGTGAATTTTAATTGATATCCCTTGTCAACTAGCTGTCCAAGACTCATAAGATTGTGTTTTAGACCATCAACAAAATAAACGTCACCAATGTTATTTTTACCATCAAGATTAATAGATCCTATTCCCTTTATATGACAAGCTACATTATTTCCAACTTTGACAATTCCTCCATCACAACTGTTGAACTCAAAAAATTTATTCCTATGACCAGTCATATGATTTGAATAACCAATATCTATATTCCAATAAAATTTATTCTTTTCAATTTTCCACACTAATTCCTTCTCTTCTCTAACTTCTTCCTTTTTAGGAATTTCTTCCTTAATTATGAATAAATCCTAGTTCACCACTTTCATTATCAGTTTCACTCAAGAATATTTCCACACTAGCTTCTAAATATTCATCATTTCATAAAGACATTCTCTATGTCTTCTAGGATTGAAATTCCTCTTATACTTCTTTAGTCTCTTAGGTTTAATTTAGAAGAAAAATTACCATATTCATTATAAGTCCAACATTTAAAGATTTTCTTATCTTCACGTTCTCTTTCCACAATTAGGACAATTCCTTCTTCAATATTTCTATATTCTTTGGTTCATCCTCTACTGCTACTAGAATAATATCCACTAGTGCTTGCACTCCTTGTTAATGTAGGTTTACAACTCAATCCTTGAATGCTATCTCAATTCTAGGCACTGTCTTATACTATGTTTACTACTTCCAATATTCCAAGAAGAGTTTATCTTGTGAACTTTTCTATGCAAGGTATAACTTGTTCAATCATCTATGCTATTTTCTTATTTTTTTTAGGTGTCAAGGTTTTCAAGATCTTCAATACAATTTCATCTTCATCCTTCTTTCCATCACATGGTTTAATTTGTGCAACAATTTTTGATATTCTACCAAAATAACTTCTTATAGATTCTTATTCCATCATTTTAGCTTCCTGAAAAAAACATATCCAATTATGTAATCTAACCTTCTTAGCATGCTTATCACCTTCATAAGAAGATTCCAAATATTTCCAAATTTTTTTTGATAATCTAAGAGATCTTACCTCACTATATTCATTTTCAGTAAAGGCTAACAAGAATGCTGCTCTAGAAAGCATGCTACACATGAACAACTCTCTCTATCTTTGAGTACAATTATCAAAATTTTCTTCTTTAATCACTTCTTTCTTACCCATAGTAATCAACTAATATCCTTGACCAATGATAGAAAATATATCTTCATCTTCTCTTTCCAACTATTATAGTCAGTTCCATCAAAATTTAGACTATACTTTCTAAAATGACTCACCATAGAAAGTTGCTAAGCTTTTCCTTCAAGGACCTGATGCTCTGATACTAGTTGTTAGAAAGTAAAGTCCACAAAAAAATATGAGAGGGGCATGGTGAGGTGGGGGTGGTGGGGGTTGTTGTGGGGTTTTGAATCAATTATCCAATATAAATAACTTTTATTATCCTTATTAAATGTAAAACATGTAATCAACAAGTGCAATAACCACAAGAAGATCACCATACACAATAATACTAGATTAGGATGGTACCCATAAAATCATTAAATAATATATAAATTCCTTGCAAGAGGATAGACTCTATTAGGAGCCAATGAAATACATTCAGTACATATCAGTCCTTGTTACGAGACTTTGAATCTCTGTGGGGAGATTCCAAGTCTGTTAGGAGTTGTGGAAGGAAGAAGGACCCACTATCCACACAACTTCACGAGAAATACCACCAAACTCACTATGCAACTAGCCTCTATATTATTCCTTTTAGAAAAATACCAAAAGATAAATTGTACACTAGCACTCTTTGCCAAATACAATCACTTCACTCTTTCATTGTGCCTTTGCTGCACCAAATACTTCTCAGATATTAATACTAGACCCACAAACTTGCATCACACAAATCATTTAGATTGCTTACTCGCATGTAGTTCACATTTACAATTTTCTTACATTTACTTACTTGCATATGTAATCACAAGAAAAACAACTTTCCTTTATACCAATTCCTCAAATTAATTTATTGAGTCAACCTTGAGGCTTTCTTAATTTACAATTTCAATAGGAACTCATTAAGATAAAAAAGTACATGATATATTACATCATTTTATAATTACATAATATGTCAGCTCACAATCTTCATAAATCTTTACACATGCAACCTTGAACTTTGTGTACTCTACCACATCATCAACATGATATCTTCTACCTCTATCTAACTATACTTAACCATATTCTATCATTGTTAGGAGATATAATATAATTACCAAAAACCACTTCTCAAGAGCTTTGTTTGTATACCACCTTCTGTAAATCTCAAATAACTATCACCATTCTTTGACTTTTTGCATCCACTTTTAACAACAACATTAGGGCACTATGTAGAACATGTCCTCAACTATGATTGACCTCATGTTCAATCCTCAAACCTCACAATATAAAACATTGTTTGTGGCTCTGTCAGTCTTTAGTATCTTGACATCAATAAAAAATAATGCCATGAATTCAATATATGATCATACTAGAAATCTCCCAAATGCTTCTAGTAATGATAAAATACTCACCCATAGGAATGCCATCAAGATTCATGTCAAAAAATACAAAGAGGGAGAGAATCTTTCTAGAAATCTACTTAGCTTTGTTGACTGTCTAACATTAAATGGAGTTTATGGTATTTGTTATTTTTGTTATTGTAGAGCATGAGCTACTAGAACACCATCCTTTTGAGTATCATTTGGTACTACATAATCATTTTTTTCTTCTCATGCTATTGCAACAAATCTTTGTACCACACTTTCTCATTGAATATGACATTCCCACTTCTAATAATTTTATGATTTTTAAAATCCCAAGCCTATAACCAAATTTATCAATTTCATAACTAACAAATACATATTTCTTTGATTTATCTTCCACCTTGTTTATTTTTTAAGAATCTATATGAGAAAATGCATCAAAACCAAAGATTCTGAGAAAACAATAACCTACCTTCTTACCAGTCCATGCTTTATATGGAATACCACAATCCAAAGGAGTAGAGGGGTATCTATTGATTAAATATACAACAATATTGATAGCCTCTTGCCACATGTTTGAGGGTAACCCAACATACAACCTAATGCTCCTTGTATGCTCTATTATTGTCCTATTCATGCATTCAACCAGTTCATTTTCTTGTGGATTCTATGGAATAGTTTTATGTCTAAGAATACCATTAGTGAAAAAATAATCTTCAAACTCATTGCTGCAATACTCACCACCATTATTAGATCTGAGAGATTTTAGCCTTTAACCAGTCTCATTTTCAACCAAGCATTCCCATTTCCTAAAAGGTATAAATACATTAGATTTTTGTCTAAGGAAATAAACTCTTATTTTTCTAGTTGCATCATTAATGAATGTAACATAATAATGAAAGCCAACAAGGGAATATACCTGAGTTGGTCCCATAAATCTATATGTTCAAGCTCTAATTTCTGAGTTTTACTTTCCTTCCTACTCTTTACAAAACTAAGTGTCTTTTTTTTTCTATGCATACAACTTTCACATAAATTCATATTAACACATTTTATACCTAGTAAATTTCTTTAAAAGAAGCAATTTTATACCTTTTTCACTTATGTGCCCAAGTCTCTCAAGCCATACTATTGTTTCCAAATCTCTAACATCCATTTTATCTTCTTCCTACTCAACTACAGATGGCTTAAACATCACACACTAATTTCAATTCCTAGGATAAAAGTGTTAAATAGTCAAGGTGGACTTAATTTTTCAAGCTTAATTTTGGAATTAGTTTGTGATGTTTAAGGGTGGTCGCTCAACTATGGCAACTATTCTTGAACACTAATTTTTCTCTAAAATAATTAAAGTAGAGCAACATGGCCTATACAAAGATATAAGGTGCCTACTTTCACACCTTTCTTTACTACCAAGGAACCTTTTGAAACCTTCCATTTTTAATCATTAAAAGTAAGTGCAAAACCCTCATCACCCAGTTGCCTTGCTGAAATTAAATTCCTACTCAACCTTGGAATATTTCTTAGCTCTTGTAGTAACCAATGATTCCCATTCTGCAACTTAATCTTAATTTTCCCCTTTCCAATAATCTAACAAGTTTCATTATCTCCTAAATAAATTAGACAAAAATCCCCTTGGACATAATCAAGAAATCAAGCTCTATGGGAAGTAGCATGAAATGAAGCCCATGAATCTAAAACTCATGAATCATCAATATTTCCTAACGAAAGAAGAAAAACATCAACCTTTTCCTTCGTGTTTGTCTCCTTAATTTTTCTTTCAATATCAACAATATTTTTTCTTATGCTCCAATTTCCCAGGGTACCAAAAATCTCTTGGTCCTCTAGATTGAGACCTACAACCCTTTGATTTTTCTCTTGGTTTGCCATGATTTCCATAATTGTTTCCTTATTTATTCATTTTTCCTTTTCTTTGTGAGTTCACAACACTTCCTAATGTAGATGCACCTGAGCTTTTCCTAAAAATTTAATCACTTAGAATCACACCAACCACATCATCAAATTTTAGGGTATTATAGAACTAGAAATAAAATTAATCACAACCATTAGCAAGTCATTTAAGCTTTTAGGAACATAACAAAAAATTAAGAGAGCACTAATTTGTTCGTCAAATTTAATATTTACAAAAGATAATAAAATGGTATCCATATTAAACTCATTTAAATGATTACCAAAAAATCCACCTTCTACAATCTTTATATTAAATAAACTTACTTCATGAGAAATACCCTGTTTGAAGTATGAGGATTTTTGTACAACTTTTCTAGGGATTGCATCAACTCTTTTGTCATCTTTGCTTGAATAATATTAGATGTCACTGAGTGTTCTAGGCATAAATCATTACTTCTATATTCCTTTCTATCCATTATATCTTAGTCCTCATCTATCATACTTGCATCTTTCTTGGCCTTTCCTTGCAATGGTCACCTTAAGACCTTCTGATAGAGATAGTCTTCCATTTGCAATTTCCATATCTAAAAATTGTGCCCATTAAACTTCTCAACTTTTAGTTTACCCTCATGCATAATTACTCCCACTAAACTATAAGACCTTATTGCAAAGGATAACTAAAATAACCTTGCTCTAATACCACTTGTTAGGATTAATGAGACATTAATAATAATTAAATGAAAATATAACCAATATCATAAAATAATAAACCATACAAAAGAGAAAACAAGACACACAAATTTAGCATGGTTCACCCAATCCATGAGCTATGTCCACCAAACAACAAGACCAATATTCTTATTATTTAGTGATTACAATTTGCAATACCTTATAGCTCAATACCATTGTAAGAAGCTACTATATTATACATCATGCAATTACTAGCCATAATTCATTTTATACAATCTTTTTATTGGTTAAAAAATTAAGGCTAGAATAAGTCACCCAATTGAAAAATAATAGCTAATGTATTTTATAATGATAAAGTTAAATGGGCTTTCAAGAGCACTACTCCTAAAAAACTTGATGGGAATATTTCCCCTTGACCATGTCTTGGGGATGCTACCACCCAAACCCCCACAAAAATACTTTGGGGGGAATCTATACCAAATAAAGTGGGAGAATTTAACCCTTGAGTCTAATTAGGCTCCACAACACAACAAAAAATTACATACAGTTTACCCTCAAGTTGTACTCTTGGTAAAAGAAGAACCTCAAAAGATGTTACAAGCAAATTTCATCCCTCTAATTGACTATGCTAAATGGGTTTCAAATATTATACCAATAGGTAAAGATATTTAGGGCATCCATATATGTTTAGATCTTTGAGATCCTACTCTCACATGTACTAAGGATATTTTCCACTCCAAAATATAGACATTATAGTATATTTAACTACAAAAAATGAAATTTTATCTCTCATAAATGGTATTTCAAGACACAACCAAATGAGGAATAGAAGTATATGAAGAAAAGTAAAATATTATACTCTTTAATTTTATTTCTAGATTTTAAAAACTAAAATACACCTTCTTAAAAGATTTATATTTTTTTTCCAATATATTCCCTAGTTATTAGGGTTTCCTTAAAATTTAAATATATATCAGTAGTAAAAGAATAAATCAAATTATGCGAGCCTCTTCAAGTGAGGCACTTATTTCTATTTGAGTTCATTGTAGACAGGGTCAATTTGTATTCAATAAAACTAATAAAACATTTATTCATACTAAAATAATTAAAATAGTACATAAATTTTCCCTACCTTAAAAAGTTTAAAACAACTAGAATACTTCTATATTAGCAGCCAATCCAAGAGTAAATATACGAGTGAGTGTTTTTAAAGCAATCCATTAAGAGTAGTGTTAATGTCAAAAGTGTGAATAATAGAAGTGTCTTGGGTATATAAAATGTATTCTATATTAACAAAAATCAAACAACAATCTAATGACCTTGCACTACATCAAGGTTCAAATTATTAACAATAATTGGTAAAACTCCATGCTGAGGTTGTGCTTCATTAGGAAAGAAAAGGTATATATCATACACACTGTGGTCTTCATATTGATTCCTCTCTTCAAATATCTTTGTACTAAATATTCTTCTTAGAGTATGCCGAGGAGAGGTTATATTGACAAGAGATGCTATTAGTGTAAAAACCCTAGGGAAATAATGAATCCAATGAGGAGCTAAAGGATGATTTAAATGATGTGAGAGCCATCTAGTAGATGATTTGATGGAGCTTGAAAAAGATTGGTTATTATAGATTAAAGACATAGTTTTAACATGAATTACACAAGAGCTTGGGAATAATTCATGTAACAACTATTATTATTTTCATATATGGAAGGAGGAAAAGGTAATGAGTTACTTGAAGGTGTTGGATTTTGATAATGAAAATTAATAGGGGTATTAAAAATGTGAGGAAAAGGGTAGAAAATTTGTGTAGAAGGGGGTTGAATTGACAAGGTTTCTTGGCTTGAAAGTATTTTTCATGCGATCTCTCAAAATGTTGTTATTTGCTCCAAAACCCATCAAAATGGTGGTATAATAGACTATTACAATCACAACTAGTTAATAAAATAACTAAATAAATAGTAAAAAGTACACAAGTTTTACAAAAAGGATGCATGATAAATGTAAGGAAAAATACTATACATGTTTGTATTGCATAGAGGTGAGTTTCAAAGAAGAGGTGAAATATGTGAGAATAATAGTGAAAAAAAAAAAATACAATTATGTTTGCAGCTCATAAAGTCCTTTAGAGACTATTAGGTTGCACAAAATAGGAATGCAAAGATCTACTCGAGAACATACATAATGAAAATACTTAAAGAAACTATTATGTTCTAAAGCATCATACATAAGTCATTTAGGGATTGACTCTTTAACTATAATTAGAAAAGCCATAAAATACCTCTACAAAATATCAAATTAACACATATATTTACCATCCGAAACTTTCCCAAAGATATAGATAATTCTACAAATAAAAAATTGTACATAACCTCCATTAAAAATTTAGCAAAATAACAATTAGATGTTTGAAATCCATCAACCACCTAATTGTTGTATACGGGGCAAGAAAAGATATAGATTTTAAGCTAAAAATGGTCTTTGGCATGAGAAACATGTGTCCATCATAAAAAAAAAAAGGTGAAATGCAAAATATTTATTAGAAAAGAATATCAACCTCACAAATAATAATAAAGAACTAGAGCTACCATTAAAAATTGAACACTAATATCTCTATATATCACTAAAATGTTAGAAAGAATGAGAAAATAAATCCATAAATACAATGGAGTATAACAAAACTTGGAGAAAAACCAAAGTATTTAATGATACATGCCTTGCATTTTCAATGAAAATTAATAATAATATCATAATAGTGCAATCATTCCCAGTAGATTACACAAGAGAAAAAGAGTTTGTGAATAAAAAACTTGACCTAATAAATTAATGTCCATTGGAAATAGAGATGAAATAAATACTAAATATTTTTCCAACATATTAACATGCACCATAACTATGTATGTCTAAAGTTATATTTTATACTCTAGAACCATTTTGAGAGAAATTATTGCATTTTGAAAACAATCACTTGCAATGAATTTGTATACAAGAAAACCTAACCTATCGGGAACACACATAAACAAGAAAAAATTAGTAGCATATACATATCAAAGATTCAAATAAGATTGGAATACAACTAATTCTACTTGAGTTTTAAAACTTAGTGCAACTGAAAAGAAAAGTCCTCATGCAACCTCAAAGTAACTCAACAAGGGTGCCCATAAGAGGCCTTGTTAGTGTGCTAAAGATGAGGGATGTGGATGTACTCTCCTCAAACACAACTATGGATGAATCCCTTTAAATTGTTTGAATGAATGGAAGAATACATGTATAAAAAATATGCTAAGAGCTATGTGAAATACCTTTAAGAAATGGCTATGAGTAAGCCAACCTAAAATATGTTGGAATCATAACAGGAAGGGTAATATTCTGAGGAGTGGGAGTGGTGAATCAATAGTTTAAACTTGGACCCATAAAATTTTTACCACACATCCATCTCATACACTCAATAAGTAAACTGGAATAACATGTGAAGCATGTACACCTAGAACATGTGAAACATATAAGCAATCACACACATATGACACTAGATATGATTACACAAAAACCCTCCAAGTGAGAAGGTAAAACTAGGGTGGGGATGACACTCAAAAATCTTAACTTCTGTAGTAATAAAGTGTATCCAATGAAGGTTAAAAAGTTTTGATCATGAGACATGATCTACCTTGTGAAAGGTCTACCCTATTAAAGGCTTACAAAGACTGTTAGGTCTCACCTTGTTAGAGGATTTCAACACCCTGTTAGAACTGTACCTTGCTAAAATACTTTAACTCACAACTAAGTAAGCACCCTATTAAAGGATTACACACAGCTTGTTAGGACTACTCTATTAAGAGATTTTGACTGAAATCACATGTTAGAATGTCTCAACTTTGATCATGTAGTTAGCACTTGATTTCTTGATAATAGATCACCTCTAAAAAATGTCTTCTTGATCTTTCTTGATCAGATGTCTCTTTGCTATATCCTTTTCTCTATCCTCTATTCTTCTCCAAAGTAGTTTCACTTCATAGCTTCTAAGCCACCATGAATGCTCTATTTAGGCATGCAAACTATTCCCTTCACTACTTCTACACCTTACACACTCACTAAAGAGTTTAGGGTTTGTCCTCCTTATGAAGACTTAGGTGACTTAGGGTTAGGTATGAATCTATGACTAAGATTCATCCATTTTTCCACCTAATCCTTCCCATTTTCTGAATGGCTGCATATAATTGAATAGGGAATCCAACTTATGATTTGTCCTTATCTCCAAAATATCAAAATTCAATCTTAAGTAGGCTCAAAAAAGGTTTACATAGTTGTTTGTGCCTTTACAAAAAAAATGTCAAAACTATCTTACTCGGCATCTAAAGTATTTGATGCTCGACATACACTAATCTTTATATTGTGACGTATTACTTGGGATCCATTATTCACTTGGCTCCTATGTTACTCAACATATACTGTCTACTCAACACTTGAGTTACTCAGCACATGAGTAGCTCGACACTCACTATATACATGGTCTAATATATACATGTTGTGCTCGACATGTACTACTTGTTCGGTATGAACTAAGTAAATAGATTAAGTGTGTTGACACACACTTGTGAAAACCAATTTGATGTCAATAATCTCCCTCTTTGACATGAGTTTCAAAAACACTTGGGTATACATTAACATTCTTAATCTTATGAGCATAACATGTCTCAACTTGGCTTATATACAAAACTTCAAAATTTCAAAATTTTCTAACTTATATACCTCAAAAGTTGATAACTCCCCCTAAGTTAATGTGTCTATTTTGTAGCCAAAATTTTGTACTCTTGTTGAGAAAATGTGTCTCTGCTAATATAGTTTCACTTCATGCTCTATTTTGCTAATACTATTTCATCTAATACTTCTTGTATTTTGATGCTCCTTCCTCTTTTCTTTCTCTCCCTCATTTCTCACTTTCCTTATGTCTCCCCCATTCTCTCCTTCTTCCCAAAATATTTCTCCCCACTTTATCTTATTCTATATCAAATGGGCTATACCCTTATTGTATGTTTCTCTGGAAAACATTTATGGACATCTAATATCATTTTCAGAGCTGCATCCTAGTTCTCACATGCTACATCCAATGACTTGATTTGGATTACTAGCTTGGTAGCAAGGTGACCTAGACCATCTAAGGTAGAAAGATTTGGGTCTTTTTCATTAAGGTTTTGACATGGCCTAGCTCTTTGTATAAAATTTCCATATGGGGGTTGAGAGTGGCCTAGATGCTAGTCATTTTGGCTAATGTTGGCCTCATCTGCTATCAATATAGCTAACTAACTTTAGATTTGAAGCAACATTTTGAAGTGCTTCTCACTTTGAGCTAGATTCATTGGTAGTTTTACACCTAATGCAATAATTTGGCTTTCTAGACTCAGAATGTGACTTCTAGACTCTTGGGTAAAGAGTGATGGATTACAAAATTTAGTGTACAATAAGAATATGTTCTCAAATACCTTCTTCGAATCCTCAACCTTAGTTTCCAATACAACTTGTGTCAGTGCTATGTCACCTAATATCTTTTCATTCACTTTTTTTTTTGAATTTCTTTTCTATGAATTCAAGTAATTTTGCATTTGTATCTAGGTCTTCATTACTGACCTTCTCCACTATATCTATCATTTGTTTCATTAGTGGCTTAGTCTCATCTAGAGTTGTAAAATTGAATGCATCTAAAAAGATATCTTTAATATCTTGTAAAACCTACTTATGCCTATGCTCCCTTCTAAGCATTTCTTGATGCTTTTCCTTTCTAGGGTTTGTTGTAGTATGCCCATCTATTCTACGGTCATGGTATCATAATCATATTTTGGAAAAACAATTTCTCCATCAAGTCCCACATCTCTATATTGAATTACTTCTTCAACCTTTGATGAACTCGGCCTCGGCACTAAAATCTGAAATTGTGTATCATCTATGCTCGACTTCTAAAGAGTATGACTTGATGGAGTGCTGGATATTGGTAAGGTTTCTAGGGCTTGAATAGTTGTTTTCTCCTTCAATTGTGGTTTCATCTCACTCTCTTCAAGCTTGTCATATCCTACCATAATGATTTGACTTGCACCTTGGTCTTGTGTTGTAGGTGCAGATAAGTCTATCTAACCTATTTCGTGTTGTTCTATAGCAACAACTTGTGCTTCCACTGTGCTCTTTTCTACTATATCAATCTTGGAGATTGTATCAACCTTGTTTGATATGGCTTCTAGTATCTTGACCAAATGTTGTACATTAGTGACTTAAGGGATGATAGAAGGTTGTTCTTGTGGATTCACCTTTTCCCTTTCAATGTTAGTCATTGTCTTCAATAATTCATCCACACTTACCAAAACAAGATTGTCACAAAGTTTGGCCTGCAGTGTAGACTGATCTAGTATCTTCTTCAAATCATCCTCAATAAGGGGATTGATGTTTTGATATGATAGATTAGAAACATCTTTAATAGTTACTATCTTAGTAGTCTCCCTTGTTATATGTTGAGGACTGATACTCGACAATTGTGTGTCTTACACACTCACTCTATTCTTCTTGCTTCTCTTCCCCAGCAATTGCTTTGTCATCTACTATCATTTCTACTCCTCCCTCAATTGTACCTTCATTCTTATCATCTTCTTCATCACCCTTGACCCCAATGGATTCTTCCTCACCTTCCTTTTTTGTAGTTAACCCATAAGTAAGTTTTGACATCTGAGTGGTCTTCTTAACAACTGTTGGATGCAATTGATTAATTGTGTATTATCTTTGATGTTACACAAATGTAATATCCTTATCATTTAGTTCATTTTGAGCTCAGTTAGGTAGTGAAGACATTTTTTGTGTCTATGAAGCATTCCTTTTCAAAAGATAGTGTTTACTGAGTTCACTCGAGCATTAAAGAAAAGTTTGTAGAAGATGAGTGTTAACCAAGCTCACTTGGTTAATGAAGGAAGGTTGGATGGAACTAGTGCTAACTAAGCTCACTCAATTTCCAAAGGATCTATGCAAGTTTGGATTGTTAACAGAGCTTCTATTGGTTAACATAGGAAATCAATTCTAAGTTAGTTTCTATTGATTTGGATTGGCTAACGAAGGATTTTCTTATTTTGGCACATTAAGCTCTATTGATTTATTTACTGGTTCTAGCCAACTAAGGTGATGAATATTAATTGTTTTAAGTTGTATTTGAGCCGACTTGGTAATATCAAAGACATAAGGATAAGGTCAAATTGTGGTTTCAAAGTGTGTAACTATGAAGTTGTTATTGAAGATTTAATGAAGAGAGGAAGCAAATTTGAAGGATAAGAAGAATATACTTGAGGCTAAGAAAGATATATTTTATTAAGAAGGATCAAGTAAAAGATAGAAAAGAGATCTATAATTAGAAATTCAATTGCATTCAAATCAGGTCATCTCATTGTTACTCTCTAACCATTGTAGTAGTGATCTAAATATCTTGACATAGTTGGCTTAGAAACTATTTGTAAATCCTCTAACAAGGTGACAGTTCTATTGAATTGTCTTAAGACCTCTAAAAAGGCCACTCATAACATGCTAATTAAATCCTCTAACAGGATCACACCTAACAGTGTGTTTTGTAACCTTTAACAAGGTTGGCTTCTAATAGGGCTTACTTCAAAAGAGTGAAAACAGTAACTAGTTGCAATTGGTGATTTTTCCCAAATTGGGTTTCCATGTTAAATCCTGGTGTCAAATGTGTTCATGTTATTTTCTTTATCTATTTGCAACTAAGTTAAAGTAATGAAAATCATATATAACATCTAAAATATTTACATGCTAATACTTATTGAGCATAATCAATTCTTATCGAGTTACAACATTTCATGTATATTTATCGAAAATCTATAGTATTTAGTTCTCTAAGTTTATTTTGTACTAACATCTAAGGGATTTGAGATTTATTTTAGTAGTAACTGATTCACTCCTCCCCTCTCAGTTACTCCTCTTATATTTTAAATGATTAGTATCAAATCTTTTGGTGCTTACAAAGAAGGTTTCAAGGACCTAAGATAAAGATCAGGATGTCTTATAGAAGAGAGATTTCCAAGCTCAATAGAGACAATTTTTTAGCATGGCAAGGACTTATGAGGTTACACTTGGCTACCATCAATGACTCAAGATGAAAATATCTTGATACTGAATACAAGACTCCCACTAGAACATTATCTGTTAAAGATATTGCTAAAAAGAAGAATCATAACATCACGATGATTGATATCACATCTGCTCTTAGTTATGCTAAATTTGATGAAGTAAAAGATTGTAAAACAGCTCATGACATATGGATCAAACTAAAATATATCTATGGAGGAGATGACAATGTAAGAAGAGCTAAGGCTGAAAGTCTTAGAGTTCATTTTGATTAGATGAAAATGAGAGAAGATGAGAATATTGCAAAATATGTGCAAAGAATCAAAGCAAGTGTAAGTGCAATCAAAGCATTTGGAGGAGATATTAAAGAGAAAATAGTTGTAAGCAAAGTATGTAGAACTCTTCTTCCTATTTAGGAAATTAGAGTATCTAATATTCAAGAAATGAGATGTGATTCAAACAATAAAATATTTTTGGATGCTCTAGTTGGAAGATTGACTACTTTTGAGTTAGGTAACTTTGATAACTATGTTCCTATCTCAAAAGTTATTGAGTCCACATTTGAAGCTAAACTTTCACTCAAGAAAAAGGGTAAGAAATCAAAGTCTAGTCAATTAGGAAGTGAAGAAGAAGAATTAGAAAAAACTTTAGATAGTAATCTTGAAGTTGTTGAATCCCTACTTGCAAGAAAGTATTCCAAAGGTAGAGGAAAGTACAAAGGGAAATTTCCTCTTATCTGCTTTTCTTGTGAAGAAGTTAGTGACATTGTTGCAAGGTGCCAAACAAAGAAGTCAAAGATGAAAAGAAAATCAATAAGAAAAAAGGCAAGAAGGATTCCAAGAACTACAAGAGCTATAAGGACAAAGGTAAGAAATCTAGTTTAATAGCTAAAGATTCTGATAACAGTGAAGATGAAATGGTATATATTGTTGTAAAGGATGAATCTAATAATGAAGGAGATAAGATGGCACTTATCTCTCATGTTAGAAAAAATGATATATGGATTATTGAAAGTGGATGTTCACATCATATGATTGGAAATTAAAAAAAATTAAGCATATGGAATATTATGATGGAGGTAGTGTGAGATTTGGGAACAATGAACCTTGTAACATAAAAGGAAAAGGATGTATTTTATTGACTAAAGAACTTATATGTGACAATGCTTATTGGGTTGAATGACTAAAGCATAATCTATTAAGTGTGTAATAGTTGAATAACATTAGATTCAAGGTAGAATTCATGTACTGACAAGAAAAACTATTGGATGGAAAAGGAAATCTAGTTGGATCTAGCAAGAAAACAAAAGGTAATCTATTTTATCTTGATCTTAGTGATTGTTCATGTTTTATTGCTCAAGTAGAAGAAAGTTGGTTATGGCAAAAAAAGCTATGTCACATAAACTTTAATAATCTAGTTAAGATAATCAAACACAGGAGAGTAAGAGGTATTCCTATTTTGAAGAAACCTAATATGAGTCTATGCACGAATTGCCAAATAGGTAAGATGGGAAAGATTAGTTTCAAAAGAAAAAACTATTAGTTAGAAGAAGTCTTAGAGATTGTTATACTAACTTATGTGGACCTATTGGAATAGAGAGTTATAGTGGAGAAATTTTTATTATTATTTTTTTTTATGACTATTCTAGAATGATTACTCTAGTGTACATGGAAGAGAAATCTAAAGCTTTTCAAAAGTTCAAGTGGTATCTGGCAAGAGTAGAAAAAGAAACTGGAAAGAGATTGAAATGTTTAAGATGAGATAGAGATGGTGAATTCATCTCCAATGAAGTCAATAATTTTTGAATTGAAAGAGGAGTTAAAAGACAACTATCATCCCTTGGTACACCATAGTAGAATGGAATAGCTGAAAGAAGGAACAGATCCATCATAGATTATGCAAGGACATTGAAAATAGAAAAGAATGTTGCTATCAAATACTAGAAGGAAGCTATTAGTACTATAGTTCATACCTTGAACAAAGTACAGTTGAAAATTTTTCTAACAAAACTCCTTATCAACTATGGTATGGCTACAAGCCTAATGTAAGTTACTTGAAAGAATCTAGAAAAGGAAAATTTGATGTAAAAGGTGGTGAAGGCATATTTCTAGGATACTCCTACAGAAGTAAAACATACAAATGTTTGAATCTATCTACTCATAAAATCATAGAAACTGCACATGTTAAAATTGATGAGTTTGTAGAAAGGAGTGAAGAAGAAAGCAGTAAAGAGCCAAAGAAATTACAAAAGATTTTTTTTACTATGAACCTGATACCCTACCAAATCTATCTAAAATAAAGGATGCTTCACCTCCCAAGTCCCCAAAATCACCAAGAGTTATTGAGTTGTAGACAATGCAACCTGAGTCTCAGTCTGAAGGACTTGAGTCATAGTCAAAAGCTATCGAGCTAGTTCAAACGGAGTCTACTAGACCTGAGTCATAGACAGAAGGACCCAAGCTTGAAAATGAAGTTTATGATGAAGATAATGGAACTCATTCAAAGCCCAAAGAGCTTGTGTTAGCAAGATATGCTAGAAGACATCATGCACCTGATCAGATTATTGGAGACAAATTGAAAGGTACATGTTTTCTTGCTAAATTTGAACCTAGAAATATTGAGGATGCATTAGATAATGAAAGTTGGGTTGAAAAAATGAATGAATAAATATACTAGATTGAGAAGAAAAAAACTTTGACTCTTGTTCCTAGACCTAAGGATAAAAATATAATTGGCACAAAGTGGGTGTTTAGAAATAAGCTAAAAGAACATGGAGAAGTTTCAAGAAACAAGGCAAGACTAGTATGTAAAGGCTATTCTCAGGAAGAAGTTATTGATTATGGTGAGACTTTTTCTCTTGTAGAAATATTAGAAAGTGTTAGAACTTTACTAACATATGCGGTACATAGAGGATTTAAAGTATATAAAATGGATGTTAAATCTGCATTCTTGATGAGGAAGTCCACATTGAACAACCATAAGGTTTTGTATATCCCAGTAAAAGAGACATGGTTTGAAAGTTACACAAAGCATTATATGGTCTCAAGTAAGCTCATATAGCTTGGTATGAAAGACTTCATAATTACTTGGTATAGATTGGCTTTCAAAGAAAAAATGATAATAGTAGTCTGTATAGAAAAGAAGGACCAGACAAGAAGATTGTGTTGGCAGAAATATTTGTTGATGATACTTTATTCACAAGAAATGATGACTTATACAAAGAATTTTCAAAAGAAATGAGTAAATAATTTGAGATTTCCATGTTTGGAGAGAAAAAATTCTTTGTTGGGTTGCAGATATAGCAAAACAAGAATGGTATCTACATTACTCAATCTAAGTATACCAAGGAGATACTAAAGAAGTTTGGAATCGAAGATTCAAGACTAGTTGGAACCCCTATGTCTATAGGACATAAGATTTCCAAAAATGATGATCCCAAAGACATAGATCAGACCACATATAGATCAATGATTGGTATATTGTAGTATGTAGTACATACATGGCCTACTATCACTAATACATTTGGTACCAAATTGCAACAGCAGTGTCATTGTAGTAATTTCCTCACAACCTTGTCATCGTCACAATTGCAACGGTCTATCATCGCAATTGCGATGATGATAAGGTTGTGATAGAAAAATTACAATGGCACCGTCGTTGCAATTTGGTACCAAATGCATTAGTGTATTGCTCTAGTAGTTGGAATGGTGGCATGATTCTTAGCAAATCCTAGAGAAAATCACATGATGGAAATCAAGAGAAGCATGGGATATCTGAAAGGTACAAAAGAATATGGCTTATGGTACAAACTTGGAGGTAGTTTATACTTGAAGGTGTTTATTGATGCTAATTGGGTAGGAAGTATTGATGACAAGAAAAACACTAGTGGTGAACCATTCTTTCTTAGTAAAAAACTAGTGTCCTAGACAAGCAAGAAGAAAAATTGTGCATCTCAACCCACATCAGAGACAAAATATGTGGCAAAAACACTTAATTGTTAAAACATTATTTGGTTCAAGCAATTGTTGGTAGGTATAAAGATAGAGATCAAAGATCCAATAGTCATATACTATGATGACACCAATGCAATCAATATATCAAAGAACCCAATGATGCATTCCAAAACAAAGCACATTGCTATTAAATATCACTTCTTGAGAGAATTGGTATAGGAAAAAGAAGCCATATTGGAATATGCTAATACAAAAGAATAGATTGCAGGCATATTCACCAAGCCATTACCTAAGGATGCATTAACATATACATTTCAAATTCTTGCTTCATCTAATTTTCAAAATCCTTACATAAAACAACTTGACCTCCAAATATGATATCATCAACAAAAATTTTAGATAACAAACTACCTTTTCCTTTCTTTTTCTTCATGTATAGATTGTTTTTATCATCAATCCTTTCAAATCCAATCTTCACAAGATAATTATGAAGTCTCTTACACCATGCTCTTGGTGCTTGTTTCACAACATATAGAGCTTTGTATAGTCTACATACCATATTCTTATTGTTAACATCAACAAATCCTTCTAGCTATTCTATGTAAACCTCTTCTTCTAATATGTCATTTAGAAATGCAGATTTAACATCAAAGCCTTTGTATTTGGAATAAGCAAGCAGATTTCTTACTCCTTCCATTCTAGCAATAGGGGAAAATGTCTCTCAATAGTCAATTCCTTTTTCTTGTACATATCCATTGCACACTAATCTTTCTTTTTTCCTTGTGACTTCACCATTTTCATCTATCTTGTTTCTAAATACCCACTTGGTGCCAATCACATTTTTGTCTTCTAGTCTAGGAACTAGACTCCATGTTTTGTTCTTTTCTATTTGTTCAATCTCTTCTTCTATGGCCTTATACTAGTCCACATCTTCTAGTGCATCTTTCACTATTTTGGGTCCCTTCATGCTCTACAAACATGATTCACTTCTCAATCTATTTCTTATCATTAACCTAACATCTTTATCTCCAATGATTTGAGCAGTAGGATGATGTCATTTGACATATTTGGACAATATTGGCTTAGCTCTTGTTTCTTCATTTTTTCTTTTAGATTCAAAATCACTATGTAGATCTATGTTAGGTATCCCAACATCTCTTTCATGTGTGTTAATTTTAGAATCAGAATGTGCATTCACTTCATTCTATAACTCAAAATCTAAATGCAACTCAGTTCCTAAATGCAACTCAACATTCATAAGATGTGACTCGGTAGCCACTAAAACTTGATGTTGGTTTGTAACTTGATTTGCATCATCTTCTTTAGTAGGCATACCATCATAAAAGTATACACATGATTTGTATCCTTCTATTTCTTACATAGGTTCAGCCTCATGTACTTTTGTATATTCATCAAAATTCACATTTGTACTTTACACAACTTTGTTAGTGTTAGTATTCAAACACTTATAAGCTTTACTTTTTGTGAAGTATCCTAAGAATATACCTTCTTCACTTTTTGCATCAAGATTTTGATTCCTAACATCTTTAAGAATGTAACATTTACTTCCAAATGCCTTAAAGTATTTTATATTGGGTGGGTGTCCATACCATAGTTCAAAAGGTGTTGAATGAGTACCTTTCTTGATTTGCAACATGGTTCAAAGTATAGATAGTTGTACTCACAAATTTTCTCAAGTATTTCAAAATAGAATTCTTCTCAATCATGAGTGTTCTAGCATAGTCCATTATAGATCCGTTTCTTCTTTTAGCTATTCCATTTTGTGGAGAGGTTCTAGGTGTAGATGTTTTTCTTTTGATTCCTCTATCATTATAGAACATCTCAAACTCATTTGATGTGAATTCTCCTCCTCTGTTTGATCTCAAACATTTCAAAATCTTAGTTTTTTCTTTCTCAGCTCTTGATAAGTGCCACTTAAACATTTGAAAAGCATTAGATTTCTATTTTAGAAACATGCCTGTCATCATCTTAGAATAATCATCAATAAATAGCATTATGTTCTTATCTCCCTTGTAGCTTTATACATCAATTGGTTCACACAAGTATGAACAATCTCTAGTATTTCTTTAGAGGTATAAGCTTTACTCTTAAATATTAACTTTGTCATTTTGCCTAACTGACATTGTTTGCACATTATATTGTTAGGTTTCTTCAACTTAGGAAAACTTCTAACTTTCTTCATGTTATTGATACTAACCAAGTTATCAAAATTAACATGACATAACCTCTTGTGCCAAAGCCACACATCATCAAATTTTACAATAAGACAAGTAGCATCCTCTATATAAAGATAGAATATATTACTTCTAGTTTGACCACCTTTTTCTATCAATTTTCCATCAATATCATATTTCTTAGCAATAGTGTTTTCAATTTTAACCTTACATCCTAAATTATTCAATTGACACACTTAAAATATTATAGTTTAGTCCTTCAACATAGTAAGCATTGTCACATGAAATTTTGTCTATGAGTTTGATAGAGCCTTTTCCTTTTATCAAACATGGTGCATCATTACCAAGTCTTACACTATTTTCTTCATAAAAATTTAAGGTAATGAACTTACTTTTGTCTCTAGTCATATGATGTGAGCATCCACTATCAATGATCCATCTATCATTTTTGTTCATACAAGTCACAAGTGTAGTTTCCTTATCTTCATCAAATTTATCCTTCATTGCAACATACACCACTTCATCATCATGATCATCAGAATCATCCCTTGTTTCCACTTCAGCAATGTAGCATGACTTTTTGCCTTTATCTTTGTAATCATTTTCATCATCTTCTCTTCTATTCTTGTACTTGTTACCATCTCTGTAGTTCTTCTTCTATGTACATCTTACAGCAATATGACCAACTTCATTACAGTTGAAACAAATGATAGGTAACTTACCTTTACCTCTATGGAATCTTCTTGCCAGTAATGCTTCTAGTTTTTCAACATCTTCTTCATTTGTATCACTCTCACTAGACACATATTTTATCTTTCTTTTCTTCTTCTACTTTACCTCATCAAAATCTTTCAATAACAACTTAGCTTTGAAAGGAGATTCAAGACTCTCATGTTTGTAATTTTCATAGTTAGATAGCTCAAAAGTAGTGAGTCTTCTTCAAGGGTTAGATAATTTCCTAGAATACATGTCAGTTCTTGAATCATAGAAACTCTAATAGCATAAATAGGTAGTAGTTTTCTTAAGACTTTACTTGGCACAATATCATCATCTATTTGACCAGTAGCTCCTTTTATTGCACTAATAATTTCTTTTATTCTAGCAACATATTGAGCAATATTATCACCTTCTTCCATTCTCATATCATCAAACTTACCTCTAAGACTCTCAGAGTTGGCTCTTTGAAATTTTGTGTCTCCTCTATAGATAGTGTGTAGGGCATCCTACATTTTCTTTGCAGTATCACACCCTTTGATATCATCAACTTCGATATAGTTTAGAGCAGAGATAATCTCCAACATCGCCTAATTATGTTCTTTCTTCTTCTTCATATCTTTAATAGTTAGGGCTCCAACTGGATCAACATGTTCCATTAAAATGGTAGATTGTGTGTGATCTCCAAGTCTTCCAAGTTGTAGCTTCATCAAACTTTTCCATATAGGAAGGTTATCTCACTAGTAAATTTGAACTCAATTTTTGATGAATTTTGGTTGAAATTTCAACATAGGTTGGTCAAAATTTCAACCAAGCAGTTCATGGTAATTTTTCTCATCAAAATCTCAAACAACCTACACGTTGGTCAAAATTTTGACTAATACATTCGTTGAAATTTTTTAATTTTTGCTAGCTTTTATTTTTCATTGTTGGTCAAAATTTTCACCAATGTTTGATCAAATTTATTTTAGAATTGGTGGAAATTTTGACCAATTCTTGGTAGAAAGCTATCAAGAATTGGTGGAAATTTTCATCAATGTTTGGTTGAATTTTTTTAAATAATTGGTGGAAATTTTGAACAAGTCTTGGTAGAAAACTATGAAGAATTGGTTGGAATTTCTGCCAATGTTTGGTCAATTTTTTTTATAATTGGTGGAAATTTTGACTAATTCTTGGTAGAACCCTATCAAGAATTGGTCGAAATTTCCACCAATGTTTGGTCAAATTGTCTTTGAGAAGAAAAATTCTCCTGGTCCAACTTTATCTTTGTAGAGATTTAAAAGGTTGCAAATTAAATGGCTTGGATAAGAAACAATTGCTTGATATTGTTAGAGTAAATAATTATTTATTCTATTGCTTAAGCTTACTTAGGTAAATTCATTTATTTAATATTTTGTATTTAGTGCATGTAGTGGTTAGTTATTGACAACATGGGAGTTTTTTCCCTTCTAGCATGTTCCACCTTTTGTGGATATGTGCTATGTTGTCATCCTTATCTTCTACCACCTTCTAGCTTGTTCTACAAGCTTCCTTGAGGTCTTTATAAGCGACCTCTCCCTCATTTTATTTTCATCACATCATTTGTGCATATTGTAAATACATTTTCATTGTGTTTGCATACTTGTGGTCTCTCATGTCCATTTAGGGTTTTACCCTTGCTCCATGCTCTTCCTCTCCTTGGCTTCTCTTTGACAAGTTCTTACATGCAGGTGATCTTGGGCATCTTTAGAGTTGGCTTTTGTCAACTCCTACATAGTATCAGAGCCTTCCTACTACAGCTTCATTGAAGGATTTTGGAAGCCATGATTTGAAGTCACAAACCCTAGTTTGTTTGTGCATTTTTTCTTCAAATCAGGGGATCAACAATTTTTCAGAGCATATTGGGACCAAATAGACATCACCAGTGGATCCAGAAGGCCATTTGTAGTTAGGATTCATATAAAACTTTTTGATTTTGGACACAGGGCATTTTTGGAGAATTTTTGAAGCCTCCAGGTCATTGTCGTACGAACTGTACGGACGTAAGGTCAAATTTTAAAAAAAAAAAAAAAAAAAAAATGCACTGTTGTCAGATAGCCACCTATGCACCACTCGTCAGCCACCATAGCCAACTGAGCAGCTGTTGGACAGCCTCGACCTAGCCGCTGTTGGCCAGCCACCCTCACTTCGCCCACTGTAGCAGTGTCGCTTCAGTTTCGCCACCCCTGCAGCCACCACTACCGAAGTCTCCGCTTAGGGTCCACTACCCTCCTATTTATGACATGTGGAGGGGTCATCTACATCAGCAGCCTACCTGGACATCTGGTCCAGTCAGCACCATAGTCTGCACAGTTGGCAACTCAAGCAGTCAGTCTATGACTGACACGTGGCAGGTCTGCCACATGGTATTTTTCCACGTGGCCCCTACCATGTCATCCACTTTGCCACATGGTGTCCACATGGCACTACCATGTGGCCTTTTTGTCGTATGACCTAGAAACTATCAAATTTAATCGCATGAATTGCTGACATTAGCATGATATCATCCTTGCATCAGCATCCTCCTTACACCTCTCCTAGTTCTATTTTGGACCTACTTGTGGTTTTTTGGCCATAACTTTTGCATACAGAGGTATTTTTTTGACCTGAAAGAAGCACCAGAAAGTTGGTTCTGAGATAGAGACCTTGGTTAGGTATTTTTAGGTTTTGATGCATTTTTATTATCTTTTGTTTCAGTCAAAGTCCAAAGTTATGTTTTTTTACTCTGGCAAGCATATCTTTTGCATCCCATGTCTTTTTTTGAAAACTTTATATTTTTGGAAAGCTGGTTCTATCACCTTTTCAGAAATGTGGTCCTTTTTCTTAATTTTTTGCCCATGCTCTTTCTATCATAGTTTTAGTATTTTTGCTATATGGTGGATATTTTGAGTGTTTTAAGCCTGAGGATCATTTTTCTGGCATGGTTTCTCTTGTTTTTAGCTGTACTTTATTTTGTTGTAGCTTGTTTTTAATTCTAATCATTGTAGCTATCATTTTGAAGAAATTTTTTGTATCGCACTAAGATAAAGTGCCACTTTTGCATTTCAGGGATCATGAACGTTGTTTTGAGTTAATTTTACATGCACTATTTTCATAAAGCACCATGGGGGGGATAGTTGTTTGTTGTTTTAGGACTTCTCCCTTTGTTAAGTGAGTGTTCCTTCCATGACATTAGCCCCCTGCAGAGTCAATTTGACCATGTCTTTATAGGTGTCTGTACCTCTTTCCCTCTCTCATCATTCTTGGTTTGTCTGCAGGAGACTTTGGCCCACCTTCTTAGTTGCCTGTCATCACACCCTATTTGCATTAAGGGGGGGTTACTCTATTGTTCTAATGCATCTATGGTTTGATGGTTTGATAGTGTGAACTATGTATTTAGTGGTTGATCCTATATACAAGATGATTGCAGTGGTTGGCTACCTATGCATTTCGGTGAGATGGATCATCTACCATATAGACATGCTCGGTTCGTGCCTTTTTCTTCCATGGAGGTTTTTTAGATCAGCAATTTGGTAGATTTGTAGCTTCTATATGCTTCAGTGATGCTTCTTCATGATCACTTCTTGTTCCTGTTTTAGGGGACATTTCCCTAGTTGGAGGCTTCTTCAGTTCTTCACTAGGTTCTTACCTCTTTTTGGGGGAGGGTTTTTCCCACATGGTTTTCTCTCTTTCCCCATTTTTTAGAGGTTGCATATTTTTGCATTGTACTTGGGTACCTAACATGGCCTCATTGTTGGGACCCATTATGCATTCATCTTAGTTTTGTGAGCTTAAATCATTTCCCTAAGTTGCACTTAAGGGTGGGTGTTAGAGTAAATAATTATTTATTAATTATTTATTCTATTACTTAAGCTTACTTAAGTAAATGTATTTATTTAATATTTTGTATTTAATGCATGTAGTGGTTAGTTGTTGAAAACACAGGAGTTTGTTCCCTTCTAGCATGTTCTACATTTTGTGGATATGTGCTGAGTTGTCATCCTTATCTTCTACCACCTTCTAGCTTGTTCCACAAGCTTCCTTGAGGTCTATATAATTGACCTCTCCCTCATTGTATTTTCATCACATCATTTGTGCATATTTTAAATACATTTTTATTGTGTTTGCATACTTGTGTTCTCTCATGTCCATTTAGAGTTTTACCCTTGCTCCATGCTCTTCCTCTCCTTGGCTTCTCTTTGATAAGTTCTTGCATGCAGGTGATCTTGGGCATCTTCGGAGTTGGCTTTCCTCAACTCTTACAGATACAACATGGAATAAAGAAGAACATTAACATATAGCATGGACATGTATTCTTTGAAACGAAAGCATCCAAGAATGTAAGCAAAAGTAAAACTATTGAAGTGTAACGTGCCTCATTATGAACTCTTGATATTGCCAAAGTTGACAGAAATTTTTTCAACTATGAATAATGATATATTATATAATCAAAGTAACAAAGGAATTTCATATTCATGATAGTCAGTTTTCAAAGTACAGTAAAATACATAAGTTGAAGAAGAAAAGTATCCTAAACTGAACACCACTATATGAAAATTATGCATTTTATCCCACAAAAACTTTAGCACTAGAACAACTACTTTTGATGTTTACTTGTGCAATTATTTTGCTCCTTTTTATAATTTAATGACTAAAGAGTAATTCAGTTTCTTTAAATTGTTATGGAAATCATAGTTGCACTTGTCCAATGTATCATTTGTCTACTCCTTAAGAAATGCTCTCTATGAACTCATTTATATCAAACACAGAAGTTGGATCCTTCTTTGTAATGATGCCCTATTTTACACAACATATTTTAAATATTATATGCCAAAATGAATATCATGGTTGTACTTGTACAATGTATGAAATGAATAAAACCAAGTTTAAGATCAAATTATATTTTTTTGAAATGAAATTTTATTCACAAAAGAGTAGATATGACAATGCACCTTTTTAGTTATAATGTTTGAGATAAGATTTACACGAGTAATATCAAAAGAAGGGTTCCAAACACAAGTCCCAGATGGAGCTACTTGTTGACCTTGGCCACCAAGAGTATGAGTTAGCTCTTTTGGTGGCCTCTCTTCAATTATTATATACTCACCAGAGGAAATTGAGAGATCTACTAAGGTCAGAGGAGCAGCTACATAAAATGGGATATGATGGTGGAAAGCTGAGAGTGCCAGATTATATGTCCCTATTTTATTTGCTATCACCTATGAAAATATAATACCAACTTAGCAAGCCTTAATATACAAGAACAAATTGTTTGAAATAATCAAGATTAGCTAGCTTATTGAGAGGGGAGGGGTTAATCAGTAACCTTAAAAATTTTAAATTAATACAACACTTAACCATAGAAATCATTCACCATTCATTCATTTAATCTATTGCATGCATGAGAAAAGATAAAAATTCATAACACATAAACATAGTATTTTGGTGACCTACAAACCTTCCAAATAGAAAGTAAAATTGGGGTGGGGATGATACCCACAAAAATTCACTATTGTAGTATAAAGTTGACCTATTAGGGCTTACATTGACCACTTATGATGATCTTCCCTATTAAGAGAAATTTGGATTGCTAGGTCCACCTTGTTAGAGGTTTTGCAAACATACAATGAAGTATGCAATCTGTTAGGAGATTTATACAAAGACTATTAAGTCTACCCTATTAAAAGATTTGGAAAACTGATTCACCTGTCAGGATGAAATAGTAGATCTAACTTACAACTTTATTTCTAAATAGACCCTAAATTACAAATCACCTCTTGTGACTAATATGTCTTTGTTGCTCCTTAATGACCTTGCTGAAAACTCTGCTCTGCTGCTGATTTGCATTCACTCTTCTCAAAACATTACATTTCCACTCCTTAACATACTCATGATAATAATTGATACATTGCAAATGATACAAAACATTACATTTATATCATTCCAATAATTAAAATTGTAAGGTCGGCTAAAACACAAGTAAACAAAACATTATTGAGTCAGCCAAATAGTAGAAAACTTAGGCTCTTCAAGCTGACTCGGTGGCCTTCTGATACTCAGCATCCACTTCAATACTTGGCATCATCATCAACTCGGTAGAAGTAGAAGCATGATCCATACTAATCAAACAATGTAGCTTGGAGCTCCGTAACCATTGGAGACTTGGTAGATATAGTGTCACTAGATAAATACTAAAACCTTTGTTTACCTTGCTATCACTTGGTAAACACTACAAATCCATTACTCAGTAGAGACTAATTTCATATCATGCAAACTAATGACTCAATAGATACTATGAAGCTCAGTGACCATTATCTATTTGCTGAATATTGTGAGCTCGGTAAGCACTGTTGAACTGCATATTCACTTGGTAGCTTTAGGAAAACTCGATGTGAATTGCTTAACTATTGAACTTAAAAGTAACCACTGAATGCTCGGTATAAACTGTGAATTGAGTGATGAACCGATAACCATTCAAAATCAAATAACTATTGTCACTAATGAAAAATACAACATAATGCCCACAATCTCACCCTTTGGCATTAGCGACAAAAAAACTTATGAGCCAAAACTTATGTACATTGACATTTTGATTTTGATTTTTCAAAATTGATTTTTGTAAAGCTATCGTATATACATATCTTACATATCTCCCCCATACATATGGAATGATATATACATAGCTTTATCTATACATATATCAATCTATTTTCTTCCTTATTTCTCCACAAGTCTCTTAGTTTCTCATGTGATATTATTTTCTTCATTCTCCCCCTATTCTCTCCCCTTGTTCATCTCATACTCCCCCTTTTTGACAATAATGCCAAAGGATATATACAATATATTCAAATAGAGACACCAAAATGTGAGAGAAACTTGGAATGCACCTTGAGAATAAGAGCCAATGTCTTATCCCAATTATCTTGCAAAATCTTGTAGGTGGAGAGTGCCACTTGAACTTCTATAGAAAGTTCAATCATATGATCTGCTATTGAAAAATTGTTATCTTGGACCAATGTTTCTAAATATGCAATATATTTTTGCATTGGGTCCATAACTGGAAGGATCATATTTTGGATATCAATCAGTATAGACCTAATCATGGCTTCCTCTCTAAGTAACTTTGCCTGCATTTCTAAAAAAAAATCCACCTTTGTGTGATGTGTTGATCTTGAACTAGGGTAAATTTGTAACCTTTGAGCACTAGCCTTCATGTCCATATCAATCTTATTCAATTTCTACTTAATATCCTTGGTATACTCGGTAACATCACAAAGCTTGCCAAAAAGTAATGTTACATTTGTGAAGGATTGTTCAAGGTTGCTCAAAATTGTGGATAATTCTACTTGATTTATTGCAATGTGCTCAAGCACCTTATTGTCAAATTTCTTTTCTGCCTTCTCAATGAGCTTCTCTTGACCAGAAGTGTCCTCATTGAACTTATTTATAGCCTCTTCTAATTGTAACAAAGTGTGTTGAGATGGATCAACATCAACACCTATAGCCTCAGTAATTATGTTTTTGGCATTCTCAATTATTGTGAATTATTTGTCTCTCTCTTCTCTTAGCTATTTCTACCTTGCCTTTTTCTCTAAAAGCTTACTAACCATTCTCATTTCATTGGTTATGGCAGTATCCAAATCTATCTTAGGAATAACAATTTCCTTATCCAAGTCTATATCTTCATCAATTATTTTACAGTAAGTAGAAGTTTTAGAGGAGTATTTGGTTTTACTTCAGTGCTTACTCCCTTGGATTTAGAAATAGAAACAATAGTTGATGTAGATGGACTAGCAGAAAAGACTTGAATTTGTCCAACTAGAGGAAAACTAAGAGAAGTACCAACTGTGTCCAAAATTAATGTGCCTCCCAAAAATGATGTACCAATAGGTAATGTACAAGTTGGAATAAAAATTAGTGTAGTTAAATTTGTGGTAGACAAAATTGTAGAACAAACTGATAAACTTACTAAACAACCTATTGTAGAAGTTTACATAATTGTAGAACTGGTAGCTATGCACACTACTGAAGTAGATTACTCAAGTGTTGATGAAAAGGGCTATAGTTCAGTACATGAAGTAACTTATACTTCCATTGAAGATACCTAGAGTTGTGAGGTGGTAGGAGTAGATGATATTTTTGATGTAGTTGCATTCAATCCTACTGAAGCTGACTCTAACCCTAATGATGTTTCTATCTTAGGTGGAGAGTGAGGAAGGGAAGCAATGAATTCTACTATAATCTTCATTGGGTCATCTTCTTCATCTACTTACTTGTGTTCCTCATCAGCTTCTTCCTCTTTCTCTTCATCATCAACCCTTAGTGCCTGATAGTCTTCAACATCAACCATAGGACATGGGGTATTATCAATCTTCTTCATCATCACTATCACCATCATCTTCCTTGATCTCAACTCTTACAACATGCTCAATGTATTTAATTAAAATAAAAAATGTGTGGAATCTGATCATCATTTTACCTTCATTATTCTTCATGGCTACCTTTACTTCTGCATCAGTAAGATTTGGCAATAATTTCTTCAAGGATTGTTCATAAATATCCTTGGCTATCTATGTAGTTGACTCCCACCTTGGCTATACTCTTACTAATAGTTCTTTTGAGATTTGGGGAGTAATCTGGTCTGGTAATACTTCCATTTTCTCATTTTGGTGAGTACTAACTCCTCAATCTGCATCTTCTCGGCATCAGTTCTAGTTTCAAACTTTAAAGCCTTCAAGTTTGTGATGCTAGCTCCTTCTTCCATCTATTTCAGCCTTTCTTGGAAAGTAAGTGGAGGCTTGTTGAACATAACTTCACCTTTACCTTTACCTTTTCCTCTCTTGGTGAAAACAACTATGGAGGCCTTTGGTAGCTTGGTAATTGTATATGAGAAATATGTTAGCAAGTAATACTAATCTTTTCAAAAACAAAAGCATTAACTAGCATATAAACCATAACATAAATGAGAGACTAAAGAGGAAACCCCAATTGGAAATGTAAGCCAAATGAATGGAATCTCCCAATGGGATTTAACTTCTTGCTTGGTAGATGGGTCTAAAGATTGGGATGTATGCTCAAGGTTCCCAAAAACTAGCTTTAATGGAGATGAAAAATGGAAAATTGGTAGCTTTTTGAGCTCTTAATTTGGCATCATAAGGGTATGGTTGATGGCTTTTGGCTCTCAAAAGGGCATTATAACTTTAGCTCCAAGATTGTGATGAAATGGCTTGGGAGGGGATTCAATTTATAGGCTAAGGGCTTGAGAGATGGAGGGCTAAGATGGAAGGAAAGATGAAAGCTTAAGGAGGGCTAGGATGCACTCAAAAGGGAGCACATGGATTGTGCTTGTTTAGTACCAATCAGGGAGTGACACATGTCACAAGGTGAGTGGATGGAGGAAATAGGATGGATGAGTCAACAAAGGAGGCTCAAAGGATAATATCTTCATAAAGACCCTTCATTATGGCTTGTAAGAGCTTGTAAGAGCTTGTAAGAGTCTTTATGGCTTTTGTAAGAGCATTCAAAGCTTAGTGGTTGGGATATTTTGGAGGGAGTTGAGATTGTTGACTTTCCTTGGCTTAAGAAAGTCTTAAGCTTGCTTAGGGAATGTGACAACATTAGGGGGTGGATTAGGCTTGGGTTTAGGATTAGATTAGGGATGTTAGAGATTTGCAAGTGGATGGCATTCATGAGGGTGGGTGAGTTAGTGGCTAAGCTTGGTTAGTATGGGTGGATGGGGTGGATTAGGCTAAAAAGAGGGTTTAGGGATAAGTTAGGGGCTTATTAGATTTGAGGGTTTTATTTATCAAATAGGTTTATTTAATAAATGGGGATTTTGGATTTAGATAGAAGAATAGGATTTAATTGATAAATAATAGGTTATTTGATTTATCAATTAGGACTATAGATGATTAATTAAATTAATCAGCTAGGGGATGGCAAAGGATTAATTAAATAGGAATTTAATTAATGATGCCTTTAGAGATAACTAAATAGGATTACCAAAGCAATGTAATCAAATTTAGGCATCTACAGTAATAATTACCCTGCCCTACTTCTTTGTTGGCTCTGCCTCCTTCTCAGCTTCTTGCTTTTCTCCTTCTTCTTCTTCTTCTTCTTATTCATTCTCTCCTTTTCACTCGGTAAGCATTAAGGGACCAATGGCACTTTTCATCTTAGCTATCTTCCTCTTGCCTTTGCTGATTGCTTGAGTTAGCTTGATTTCTAGTTTAATTCTAGCTTTTGCCTCATCATATGTGCCAAAAACTAGTTTCTTGGGATCTGCAAGCTCATTTACTAGTGCTTCAATGATGTCCCTAGTTTAATCAATATTGACCTCATAGGGAAGAGGTTTCACCCATGCAACTCAGGGCTTGACTGCCTGAATATATACTTTATCACAGTCAACCATGAAACACACATCATTTATATAATCCTCAACAAACTTAGGAGGAATCCTGAACCTATTTTTCATCCTTTCTTTGAAATATTCAAAATAATGGTCCATTATGCTATCAAAATTTACATCCATTTCTGCAATAAACTCATTTATTTGATACAAAATGGGAATATCCTTTCTCCATACAACAGAACCTTTGAATGGAAAGAATTTTTTCACATAAAAGAAAAGGCATGTCAACAAAGAACCAAATTTACAGGGATTGTTCTTTAATATCCAGATGCTATCCATATTCTTGTTTAATTGTTTGAGTAGTAACTCTAATAGATCAAATTCCATATTTTTCTTCACAAATTTGAATGCTAAGTCCACTGCCTCACATGGCATGTTGTTTAAATGACTGGAAGTATAAATTTTATGGGAAATCACATGAATTCTAAACCTCAACTCCACAGTAGAAATGGTGCTAATTTTCAAACCTCTACAATCCCATTCAACTAGGGTTTTATTTTGGAGTTCATCCCGTCCTAGGGTTTTGGTGAATTTTGCTTTGCTCAAAATGGGAAAGCCAGTAATCTTGTGAATCATCTTTTTGGTTATCAATATGGGCTGTTCCAACCATAACTAACCATTGTGTATGTGACTAAGAATATATGTAATCCATTTTATCTGAAAACTCATTGGCAGGTGTGATATGTGTGTCAGCCCTTTTGTTTCAAGATGCTTGTGCTCGGGTTTCAATGAGCCATCAACACACATTTCTGCTAGAGCACTATCCATTTCTAGGGTTCCTATCTTCTAAATTAAACACTTAAAATGAGTGTGAATATCATTAATCAGAAGTACCTTTGGAAAAAATTGTGATTGCACACCATTAGGGTCGAGTGCCTCTGCCACTGCTAGAACTAGTTTGAAATTCAGTGCTTTCCATTCTACACCCTTGACCAACATCTCTAAACCCCTTTTAACCTTGTTGTTGTTGGTACTTCCAGATGCCATTACTGCTTGATAAGTGATGGAAAATGTCAAACAAATTCCTTAGCTACAAATTCACTTGAAATCACTTTGGAATTGCTTGAGTGCACCTGGAAATATCTTTTCTCTATGAATACTAAAAACATGGTGAAAAATGGAGTCAAATTCTGCCCTTTTTGATAAAAATTTTCCATTAATGCTAAGTACCATACTGACATAGTGTGTGACAGACTGTCATCCACTTACTAGCTCAATAGAAACTTGTAACTCGACGATCAAACAAAACTTTCATTGCTCCCGACCTAGCTCGATTGAGTCAGTGACCAACCTTGTTCGGTATGAACTAAACTCATGTGATCTTTTTGTATCTAGAATACTAATTTGGATCTTTTTCTTTCTTCCATTTGGATCTTCTCAAGATATAGCATAAAGATGCAATTCCAATCCCTCCTTGAAGAATCTAATTGGAAATCGAGTCACCCACTTCTTGAGTGACATTGCCATCATTTGTACTATTCTGCTTGGTAGATTTAGGAGTCCACTACTATCTCATCTGATTCTTGATATTGTTAGCTTTTAGCTTTCTTCTCATCTTCAACTCTTCCTATGTTCATGTAGTTCTTAGTTATGTGACCAATTTTAGTGCATGTGTAACATCTTAATGTTGAAGCTCTTTTGCTTAAGTGATGTCTTGTGTAGTCTATGCCAATGTGTCCATATTCTCCACAATAGTGACATCTACACCAAGTGTTGTAATCCCAACCTAATATTGCTTTGACAATTTTTTCAGCTGGATTGAATGGTTTGGATCTACATTCAGATGCCTTGTAACCTTGTTTCTTTTATTTGTGACATTTACCTTCAAATTTTGGTTTATCCTTGAATTCATTAGCTTTATGACCATATTTATTACAATTGTAGCATTTTCCATTGAATTTTGTCTTTCCATTACTCCAATATTTTTTTGATGTATGACCTAACTTACCACATTGATTGCAAGTAGGACTTTGATTCCTTTGGGCACCTTGTTTGGAAGATTCACCTTCTTCTTTGTAACCAAGTCTTGCTTTACTTTTTTGTCTATGAAGAATTCTGCTCTCTTTGTTGATTCAATTGATCCATGTCTTCTTTGGATTTCATCATCCTTTCATTGAGTTTCTTTTTAGAGATTAGATCAGCTTTCAATCTTTCATTAATCTATCTTTCAATGATTAGATCATTCCTTAAGTTTTCATTTTCAAATCTTAAATTCATGATTTCCTCATTAGCATCAGAGAGCTGATTGATAAGACTTTCTTATTGAAGGGATTGATTTTGATTTGCATTACTCCTTGCCTCTAAGTCTTCACTTGCCTTATTCCTTTGTTCCAAGATTTCACACATTCTTATTAACTAAAATTCTTGTTATCTTTTTAATTTTCTTACCTCTTCTTGCAGAGAGCCATTCTTTGCTAGGAGTTTTTTGATTGCCTCATTTTCTTCATCTAAACTACTTGATGGGAAAAGGTCTTCAATCTTTTTTTCAACATACTGATGGTCATTCATTTGTCTTGCAAGTTCCTTCCTTCTTTTCAAAGATTGGGAAAGATGCTCTTTTGCTTCCTTGAGTTGAGCTATGGCCATTTCAAGATCTAGCTTTTCATTCTCAATAGCTTTATCAAGTCTAAATATCTCCATTGTCCTTGATCTTTACTCAAGATGTCAAGCTTTATCCTAAGAACCACAAAGCTCTGATACCAATTTTTGGAAATAATCAAGACTAGCTAGGTTACTGAGAGGGGAGGGGTGAATTAGTAACCTCAAAACTTTTAAATTAATACAACACTTAACCATATAAATCAGTCACCATTCATTCATCTAATCTATTACATGCATGAGAAAAGACAAACATTCATAACACATAAACACGGTATTTTGATGACCTAGAAACCTTCCAAATAGAAAGTAAAATTGGGTTGGGGATGATACCCACAAAACTTCACTACTACAGTATAAAGTTGGTCTATTAGGGCTTACATTGACCACTTGTGATGATCTACCCTATTAAGAGCAATTTGGACTACTAGGACCACCTTGTTAAAGGTTTTACAAACATACAATGAACTCTGCACTCTGTTAGGTGATTTATACAAAGACTATTAAGTCTACCTTGTTAAAGGATTTGGAAAACTGATTCACCTATTAGGATGAAATAGTAGATCTAACTTACAACTTGATTGCTAAATATATTCTAAAGTACAGATCACCTCTCGTGACTGATATGTCTTTGTTGCTCCTTAATGACCCTACTAAAAACTCTGCTCTACTGCTAATTCACATTAACTCCTCTCAAAACATTACATTTCCACTCCTTAACATACTCATGACAATAATTGATACATTGCAAATGATACAATACATTACATATATATCATTCCAAAAATTACAATTGCAAGGTCGGCTAAAACACGAGTAAACAAAACATTACTAAGTAAGTCAACCAATAGAAAACTTGGGCTCTTCAAGTTGACTCAGTCACCTTCTGATACTTGGCATCCATTACATTACTCGGCATTGTCATGCACTCGATAGAAGTAGAAGCATGGTCCATACTAATCACACAACATAGCTTGGAGCTCGGTAACCATTGGAGACTCGGTAGATATAGTGTCACTCGATAAATACTAAAACCTTTGTTTACCTTTTCATCACTTGGTAAACACTACACATCCATTACTCAGTAGAAATTAATTTCATATCATGCAAACTGATGACTCGGTAGATACTATGAAGCTCTATGACCATGATCTACGTGGTGAATACTGTGAGCTTGGTAAACATTGTTGAACTATATATTCACTTGGTAGCTTCAAGAATACTCAATGTGAATTGCTTAACTGTTGAAATTACAAAGTAACCACTAAATGCTCGCTATAAACTATGAATTAAGTGATGAGCTCGATAGCCATTCAGAATAAAATAAGTGTTGTCACTAATGACAAATACAACATAATGCCAACATAAATGTTGTTGAAAAATTATGTCAGTCAATCATCTAATGAGATTTAATTTGATGAACATCAATTTCAAATATCATAGCAAAGAAATTGTAGGATATTCATAGTAATTGTACATACCATTTGTGATATGTTTATTACTAACTACTTCAAGAACTAAATAAAATATCTGATTCATCTCTTCTTGAAAACTTAGTTTATCTCTATTACTCTTTCCTCCAACTACAACAGATGTTCCATCTTGCAAAACCCATACCTACACATCCATTGTTTATTTTGTAAATCAACACATTAGACATAATTTTCATGTCATTATCCAAATGGTGATAACTTGAAAAATACATTAACCAAAAATTGAAATGAATTTTGTGAAGGTAGAAATTTGCTAAATCTAGGCTTACCTATGAATGAGAAAAAAAGCTGACAATAGTTGTGAACATGAGTGCTCCAAATCCAACATATACCATAGGAACCCCTAGATCCAACTGAGATTAGGCAAAATAGTTAGCTAGAAGTAGGGAAAATATGGTTAAAACAAGAATTCATATCTCAGTTATACTTTGTCATCTTTTTTTCATAACAACTATAAAAGGAAGGGTAGTCATAACTCATAATCAATGAGTCTGGCATACTCATTGTGATTAATCTCAACTCCTTTTCATTAAAGTTTGTACACATGATTATTCAATCTAATTCCACTCAAAATAGAGTTATCTCCATTATATTCTTTGTAGGTTTAGATGATAAACTATCAAACAGAAACAAACAATGGAGGAAAAGTATGGACCTTTAGTTCTAGGCTAGTGCTACCAATCACATCATCCACATTAACTTCCATGCCATCAATAGTTATTAGATGATTTGACCCAAGCCACCTAAATCCCACAAACTACCCTTCTTGATCATACATCACAACAAAATGCAGATCTCGAGCCAAAATTGATCTCTAATGTCAAAGAAATAATCACTAGATATAATAAATTAACTATATGAGTTTCCCATAGTCCACAATTGATTCGGTTACAAATTTATGGAATATATTGTGTATAAGTATTTGAATCAACATTTTGGATTGCACACTAAAATGTGTTCTTAGCTCTCTTGTATCCTGATCATAAACATACAACATGATCTGAAAAGTTGATTCAAATCTTATACACAATATTTTTTAGAAATATATAAATGAATCAAATATAATGGTTTAGAAGCCCCAAAATTTAGGAAATGACAAAAATATCCTCCAAGATGATTTCTTTTTTTGGCTCTTTCAAATAGAGATTTAAAGATTTTAAAAATAAAGATTTCTCATGTATACTTACATTCCTTTAGGATTGGTAGAACTATTATCATCTTCTAGTGGCAAGAATATACCAAAAAGTTTATTATCTCCACTTTGTAATGTAGCCATTGCAACATTGAATGGTCTTGCACCATTCTTGTGTATTTGAAGAGCTAAGATACTCCAATTTTTTTTATAGATTGTAATGCCCCCAAATCATAATGGGCTATTCACACTGATAGTCTTCATTAGAAATTCCTTTCCATTTGTATCATGTATAGAAAGGTCAATGTGAAATTGGGATACCTAAATAAAGATGGGCAAGAAAAATGAATAACAGTAAAATAGCTACTATTAACATCTCAATGCAATTTTTGAAAGAGACTTGATTATTTTGAAATTATCAAACTGAAAAGTTTAAGTAGACTATGTTCCCTATCTAGTATCTATGATGTCATTATCATGACACTGCAATTTGGAAGCATGCAATGTCAAAGTAATTCTAGAGAAGGTAGAATGCAAATTTTAAAGACAAACAACATGCAAGTGTCCCCTCATAATAAAGACAATTCCTTGAATAAAATTTGGTGTTAAAGGATCCCTCATTTTGGTAAAGATCATCAAAAAACTATAATTAGACATGAAATTTCCATAGTTCATGATAGTTCAGTGAATGCTTTTGGATTTAATGATGCAAATTTTTTCAGCATCAACAGTTTGGATCACACTCACATTTTTTCTCAAATGGTGATGCTAGAAAACACTACACAATTATATCTAGAAGCATCCATCAATACCAGAAAACTATCCTTGATTCCTCTATAGGTTGTATTATGGATGCACTATATGAAATCTTTCTCTTGAAGCATATGGGGGAAAAAGTAGTTATAATTCATATATCAACTATGGCATGGAATCCCTATAGCACTGAACTTCTCAATGATTTGCCTAATTAATGTCTTTGAGGATGTGAAAAAGAAAGAAGAGTGACAAAGAAAAAAGAGTGTCAACTATATAAATCTCAAGATATCAGCAATAAATGACTGTAAGTGCTTTCCAGATTTGAAATTCATGCAAAAAATGTCACAAATAGCACAAACACCAATCTTACTTATAAGAGCTATTTTGATTGTGTGGATTCTGCCATTCTAGAGATGATTGAGAAATTTTTTAGCATCATTTAGCAATTTAAAGTAAATAGTACTCACATTAAAGATTTTACTAAGTCGCATATTTCATCTTTAGATAGAAAAGGCAGTGATCTTATATAAAGAATCATTTATCTAGCTCAAGAGGTCATAAAATTAAAAATAATTTAAGCATTTTAAGCCTATGAACTTGTGTGAATGCTCTAAAAGTAGCACCTCAATAAGATCCATAAAAGCCACACAATCATCTACTGCCAATTTTGAAGCTTGAGATGGCATTATAGTTTTTTGAACTTAGATAAAAGAAATAGAAATGTGTAAAGATGATACATAATACTAAATATTTAAGTTACCCTAACAAGAAAACATTATTTTGAACTCTTAAACAACATGTTCAAATACATAGACTAAAATCAAAAGCTTACCACACTAGTGGATAGCAAAGAAGAATTTTTTTGAAAGATCAACTGCCAAATCTTCTCTTTTATGAGCATATCATCTGCAATTCAAGTGATATATTTCCATAGTTATGGCACAAAGAGCTCATAGAAAGATGATTATAGAATGAGATGGATTATCAAAATCAATTTTCTAGTGGGCAGACTATTCAAGTTTTGCATTAATAAGGGAATTAATCTCGCTAATAGTGGAAAGAAATAGATAATAATCCTAATAACCCACAACCTGATTAGATTAATCTGGCACAAATTGAGCTATAATTTATCAAATTTTAAATTCCAATCACTTATACTTACTAGCTTTTGTACTGGTAGCTACAATCTCTACCACAAGAAGAAGAGCATAGATTCCCTCAACTCTATGTGTAGGCTTTGAAGCATCACTTTTAATAATTTGAAGTAGAGGCTCCACCAAGGGTTGCATCTATGCAATCAATCATGTAATCTAATATCTTCAAACTCATATCCATAACAGATGTGATAAATCTCTAAAAATTTATCTATAAAATATTAAAATCATTGTAATGTAAAACTTTACCCAAAGAGTTTGACCAGCTAAATTTACCCATATCAAAATCTCCATGCTCTTGCATGCCATTCATAAACAACAAAGATGTCCTCTTTAGAGGGATTCCTTCTCTTTGAGTCCACTAATAAAGAATGATGCAGCATTATCTAGAATTCTTTCTGTTGATCTTAGAATCCAAGAACCTAGGGCTGACAATAGTGAAAGATGAACCTCCTCATTACCTGCAAATTTCATCTAATAGAAAGCACATCAGATATAACTAAATTCAAGAAAATATTCTACCTGTCGATATTGAGAATAAAACATTTAGTGATTAGTAAGAAGTACACCATCTTCTTTGTAAGTGGACATCAAGAAGAGGGATATGGAGGTGGCCAGAGTGTTTAAGGCTTTGCCAGGAGGTGAATTTGATAGAGCTTGAATTGTGCTAAATATTCCAACTCTTTGATAAGGAAATACTAATTTCCCTTTTAATCTTGTAAAAGGTAAAATTATATTTATAAAGAACTAAATTAAGTTAATAGTTCAATTGTAGACCATCAAAACTATATTTCTTATCAATGCATCCTATGGACCTAATGCATTTAATTTTTTTTAGTTAACCATCAAAATTGTATTTCTTATCAATGCATACAACTATTAAAAATATAGGAGAGTTTAGAGATGGTCACAAAGAATGTTGGTTTTCTTTGTAGTAGTGAATCACCAAGAGAATGACTTTCAAAAACCAGTGGCAGGTGTGTCTTTGAAGAATAGCATGACATCATCAGATATATAAAATGAAGCAGAAGAATGCATTTCCAATGCACCATCTCCATCAAATCATCCATGTTAACTCCCAATCTAATCTATTGGCCATGAGCAAAGTAACTATTGTATGAGAGAGCACATGCAAAATCCATTCAAATACCAGTATTAGGTGTATATGCTTTTGATTTGGTAGAAAAATCATTTTCTATTGAGTATCAACCACCAAATACCTTGCATGGCACCTTTAGAGACCAATGCCATACCTAAGAAGCCCCATAATGACCAAAATGCACTACGAAAATCCTAGATGCAGAAAGAGCATGCAACTTTGATGTTCTTGTAGGACAAAATAAAATCATTATGCATTCATCTATAATTATAAGCTCTCTAATTAGAATGCATCAAGATCAGTCAGTAGTAGTATCATATAGTGGTATAAATTATATAACATATAGAAAGATTCATTCAAAAATCACTGACCTCATATTGGATTTGTTATTTTTTATGCATGCAAGTTTACATGCTAAAAATGTGACTGTCCAATACTAATGTGATTTGCGAATTGCCGAACCAAATTTACACATTTTTTAATTGAAAAGCATCATCAATGATTGAAGGAATCCAATCTAAAGCATCATTATTAGACTTGATGCCAAAAAATTATGATCCTCCTTTTATGAAGGAGCCTAAAGGATAGTGAATAATCATTCCCTTTCCAATTGGTCCAGGGCTTCCTTTGGAAACCCCATCAAAATTCAACTTTAAAAACCATCCTTAGGTGAAGACACTTTCTTGCCAGCTAATAATTTTTATTCTTCACAACTATTCCAAAAATGGGAATGCGAGTCTTACTATTATGCATCACTTAATTTAGAGCTAAGTACAATTAGTTAGGGTTGGTAATTAAAATATGGTATTAAAGTGGGTTAAGCATGAGTGGAAAATTGTTAGACCTTTCATAGTGAAAACCTATATTTAAATCCACAATGAACATTTTACATGTTCATATGCCAAATTACACCATCCAATTTTGGGTGTTGTGGAACCTGATGGGTGAAATGAGGTGCAAGTCCTGCATCTTACATGGATCTGATGCAAGGTTACCACTTGGTTGTGACATCTAATCCCAAAGACTCTATGCAAGGGGAAATTACCAAGGGAAAAAAAGTCAAATTTAGTTATGTTTTCTGAACTCTTCCTGCCAGAATTTCGACAAGAGAAACGGGCCAATTTTTGCCATCTAGAGCTTGGTTTTAGTCAATATTTTTTGGTTATAGATATTTATACCTCAAGTTTTCCAAATTTATATTGTTAAAAATCAATCTTAATTTTTTAATTAGTGAAACATCTAATTGATAATAGGGGTGTGTAAACAAATCCAGTTTGTCTGATATAGATTTCTTTTAGAGCTAGTAGACTGTAAAAATTGGCATTGCATTAAGGGTTGCATAAGCATATTTCAACATCTACTATTTTATGCTTTATTGTAATTTTGTATGTGCATTTTAGTTAAAATGTGGATTGCAAATTAAATTAAAATGTTGGGAAATTTTTTTTAAAGAGAGAAAAGAAATTCAGCACTTTTCTTATGTATAAATTAAATTTCATCATGAGTTTTGTGTTGATACAAATTTCTTATTTAGTTTTTTCTACATTGATATCCACAACAAGACCATTTCACACTATATATGTATGAGATGATGCAAAACCTTTTTCAGATACATTTTTGCCAAGGTTTCTAGTCTACATGTAGAATTGATATGATGGATTTTGTTACAATGATATCAATGATAATAAATTTGGACTAATGTTCCTATGTTAGAAAATGGCACTCAAAAAAATTATGCCTTCACCACTATGATTGCATGTTTGGTTTATCTCTAATTTTCTTTTCCATTTATCAAGTTATGAGTGTTTTTATGGAGTTTTAGCACCCTGATACATGCTAATATTTGTAGGATGGGAAGGTTGTAGATACACTAGAGGGTGCAAATCCATCAAAATCAGCCAACAAAGTGGCCAAGCTATTTAGTTCCATAGACATGGCTGAGACAACTAGTCCTGCTAGTCTTGGAATGTCTTCTAGTTCTATGGTTATCAAGTTAGTGAAAAAAATATATAAGTCACCTCAGACTACTAAAATTGATATAGAGTCTGGTGATGCAATTAAGAGAAAACTACAATAACTTGTGAATTCCAAACTAATGATGTTGTTTATGAAAGGGACACCCATGGGAAGTTGAGGTTGATAAACAGTACATAATCCTTAATGTTTGGCAAATAAAAAGTCTAAGTAGCCTAGCTAAAGAAAATTGATGATAGATGCCTACATAGAGATTTATTGAAAGGAGACCAAGAAAAAATATAAATAATGTAGTACTTAGAATCCCTAATGTTTTGCAAATCAATAGTTTAATTAACCTAGATAGACAAAAAATGATGATATGTATGCCTACATAGAGATTTATGTAATACATGATCTTGATTCAAGGGTGTGTGTAATGGGTGAGTAATTATAGAAAGAACATCCTCTACAACCTTTTTAAATTATCGAACTATGACTTGGCTAACTAGGCTCTAGTCCTTGCTAGGTTTCACATGGAAACTATTCCTATTCTATATTGGTTACCTATATAGAATATGGGGGAGAAAATAAACAATTGTATGTCTCGTGGATAGCTATACTACTACTCTACTTTCTCTATAGCTATAGAATATAAAAAACAAAACTCTAATAATGTTCATCAATTATCTAAAAAATTGTTGGTATACTCATCCTAGTGGTAATGAAAATGTAATATATAGTCAACTCTCAAGGATTGAAGATTCAACAAAGTAATTTCTACAAATATAGGGAATGGCAATTCCCTTTCCTATCTCAAATATATGTTCTATATCAACCCATAGATGCATGTGTTTTTCATGGAATTCATAATAAAACATTGAGGAATCCATTAACTACTAAATCTATGATTTAATTTTATAGAAATATTCAAGTATTTACTTAAAAGTTCTAGGAAAGAATAAAATAAAACAATATTTTCTTGGTTTGTATGCAATTGGGAATGGGAAATTTACTAGAGACTCTTGTGTTGTAGGATAGATTTTCATGCTTAGGGTTTATATGCTAACATAACTATGAAAAGTCATGGTGATGGCTTGAATTGCCTTGATGTGATTGATCAATGTTTACTTTCAGTTGTATTAATATTCAAACTAGGTTAGTAATCAATTCTTTTTCAGTAGATTATATTCAAACTAGGTTTTAGATTTTTTTGGAGTAGCTATCCCATTTGATGGATTGTTTCTTCGTGTTTTGAGATTTATGGGATTTTTCTTAATTTCAATGGGTTAAGCTAGCATATTATCTATAGCAAGCCCTAGTGTGATTTCTCTATTGGAATTATAGATGGAGTAAGTAAGAGGGGGGGGTGAATCAGTTACCACAAAAAAAAATCCATAGATCCCTTAGATGTCTTAAATAACTAGTTACTGCTATCACTCAATAGCTAAACTATGTATTAAGTTATAACTGATCTTTAAGCATTCACAATTATTAACATGTATGCAAAAGGAAATAACATGAACACAAGAGACACTAGCTTTAATATGGAAACCCAATATGGAAAAAACCACCAAGTAACTAGCTACCAATTTTCACTCTTCTAAAGTGAGCCTTGTTAGGAGCCAACCCTGTTAAAGGTTACAAAACACACTGTTAGGTGTGACCCTATTAGATGATTTAAACACCTTGCTAGAGGAGTTTAGAAAAATTTAGTAGAACTGTCCACCTTGTTAGAGGATTTACAAAATGGCTGCTAAACCAACTTTGTTAAGAGATTGAGAATTCACTGCTACAATTGTGAGAAAGTAACAATGAGTGAGCTGAATGAGATGTAACTAAACTTTTCTTATATAGATCTTTGTTCTACTTCAATAGATCCTTACTAATCGAATACATCTTTGCTACTCCTCAAGGATATCTAATCCTTCTTCAAAATTCACTCACACTTCCTCTTTACAATCAATCCACTTGCATTCTTGCTCATTCATTTGTTCACTCATTCTTTAGAATTCACAACTTGACCTTTTATTTATACCTTATAAATTGTCAAGTTAGCTCAATTTACAAGTTATATTTGCCAATAAACAATACATCATTCAGCTACAGTCATTACATGAAATAATTAAACTTTATTTCCCAAAATAATGAAATCCTTCATTGGCCAACCTTTCTTAGTAAACACTACTCCATAAATGATTTCCAGTGTTAACCAAGTGAAGCTCGATAAAAACTATGCACTCTACAAAAATCCTTTGGAGGCCGAGTGAACTCAGTAAGAACTAATTTCCTTCATTGACCTTGTGAGCTCAGTAGAAACTAACTTTACTTTGTTAACCTTGGGAGCTCGATTAACACTAACCTCTATCTCAAAATCCTTTGATGCTTGAGTGAGCTCAGCAGAAACTATCTTCACAGTGTAGAATTCAAGAATGCTCGGTAGACTCTATAATTCTCTTTGCTAACCTATTGAGCTTGGTAGGCTTTTTCTAATAACTGATATGATATTTGTGTAACATCAAAGATAACACACAATTAAACAATTGTATCCAACAATCTTCCTCTTTGGCATTGATGGCAACACAACATGTCATAGTAGAATGAAATTTGAAAACAAGTTTTTTCAAAACATTTCTCCCTCTTAGATTATATTCCAAAAACTTCTCAAATATAGTAATCTCCTTTAGTGAAGGAATTACACAATGAACAAACTCTCCACAAACAAATGCAAATTTCAAAAAGCTTATGATAGAATACTCTCCCTCTTTGAGAACACATGCCAAAGACAACACAAGCCAAATGAGTAGCAATGTACCTTAATAATTGATTCATATGCAATGTTCTCATGATTATGTTGCATCAACTGATAGATATTCAACTTATGACTTGTTGATACATCACTAAAACTTCATTTTAGCGAGCTTTAGATAGGGGAATGATCCCTAACTTACCTCTTAGATACAAGAATGCATCCTTAGGTAAAGGCTTGCTGAATATTTTTTCATTTGTATGGACATACTCCGATCTAATCTCCTTATATTGCACCAATTCTTTGACAAAATGATATTTTATTACGATGTGCTTGGTTTTTGAATGCATCACTAGATTTTTAGATATGTTAATTGCACTTGTATTGTCACAAAACATAACAACTAGTTCTTTGATTCCCACCTTCATGCCTTCTAATAATTGCTTGAACTGAACAATATTAGAATAGTTTACTACTACTGCAACATACTTTGCTTCAGCTATAGATTGGGTTGTACAAGTTTTCTTTTTTCTTGTCCAAAAAACCAACCTCTTTCCAAGAAAGAAAGTTCTTCGACTTGTACTCTTTTTTTCATCAATGTTTCCTACCCAATCAGCATCAGTAAACACTTTTAAATCCATATTACCTCCAAATTTGTACCATAATCCATAATCTTTAGTTCCTTTCAAGTATCTCATGATCCTTTTGATTGCCATCATGTAATTTTCTCTTGGTTTTGCTGAAAATCTTGCTACAATACCAACTGCAAGGACAATATTTGGCCTTGTATGAACTACATATTGCAACTTTCCAATTATAGATCTATATAGTGTCTGATCTACCTCGTTTGATTCATCATCCTTGGTAAGTTTCAATCTAATACACATAGGAGTTCCAACTAGTTTATAGTCCTCCATACCAAACTTTTTTAGTATCTCCTTGAGTTATTTTGACTGAGTAATGTAGATGCCATTCTTACTCTACTAAATTTGAAGACCAACAAAGAATTTGATTTCTCCAAACATTGACATCTCAAATTCTTTGTTCATTTTTTTTGAAAATTGTTTGCAAAGATTATTATTTCCTGTGAACAAAGTATCATCCACAAATATTTCTACCAAAACAATCTTATTATCTAGTCCTTCCTTGATATATAAGCTACTATTATCATTAGTTTTCTAAAAACCAATCTCAATAAGATAGATATGCAATCTTTCATACCATGCTCTAGGGGCTTGTTTTAGACCATAAAATACTTTATGTAATTTGCAGACCATGTCCTTCTTGTCTGGATCAACAAAACCTTTAGGCTACTCAATGTAAAATTATTCTTCCAGTACACCATTGAGAAATGTAGATTTGACATCTATCTAATAAACCTTAAATCTTTAATATGCAAGTAAGGTCCTAACACCTTCCAATATTGCAATAGGAGCAAAAGTCTCTCCATAGTCTATTCCTTCTTCTTGAGAGTATCCTTTGCATACTAGTCTAGCTTTGTTCCTTGACACCTTACCACCTTCATTCAACTTATTTTTGAAAAAATCCACTTAGTTCCAATCACATTTTTGTCTTTAGGCTTGGGTATAATAGTCCATGTTTTGTTTTTCTCTATCTTCTCTATCTCTTCATTCATAGCCTAAATCCAACTTTCATTTTCTAATGCATCTTTGACACTTCTAGGTTCAAAATTAGCAAGTAAACAAATACCTTTCAACTTACTTCTTGTCATAGTACCTTCATATTTGTCTGCAATGATTTGATCTGGTGTATGATGTCTCCTGACATACTTTTCTAATACAGGTTCCTTGCCTTTTGGATGCTTTACATTTTCATCCTTGTGTACTTTAACTTCAATTTCTAGCTATTCTCTCTGTTTCTTAGGTAGCATCAGAAGGTGACTCAGGTTCCTATAGCTCAGTTTGAACTTCCTGCAATTTAGTTACTAAAGACTCAGGAGTAGAAGATTCCTGATTGATAGGTGTATCTGGCACTATATCAAGTTCAATGAAAACAAATCTCTTGTAGTCTTCTAGTTCCCTTTTTCTTTCTTCTTCAATTCTTTTTGCAAACTCATCAACTTTAACATGTGCACTTTCTATGAATTTGTGAGTAGACAAATTCAAACATATATATGCTTTACTCTTGCAAGAATATTCCAAAAATATTCCTTCATCACCCTTCACATCAAATTTACCTTTTTTAGATTCTTTCAAAATGTAACATTTTCTTCCAAATACTTTTAGATAACTTACATTGGGTTTATAGCTATACCATAACTCATAGAGAGTTTTGAATGAGTCCTTCTTTAGTTGTACTTGGTTCAAGGTATGACCTATAGTGTTGATAGATTCCTTCCAGTATTTGATAGCATAGGTTCTTGCACAATCCATGATAGATCCATTCCTTCTTTTAGCTATTCCATTTTTTTCGAGAGTTCCAAGGGTTGATACCTATCTTTTGATCCCTTTTTCAATGCAAAATTTACTGAACTCATGGGAGATGATCTGATCTAGTGTATGATGTCTCTTGACATACTTTGCTAATACAGGTACCTTTCCTTTTGAATGCTTTTCCTTTCCATACTCGTGTACTTCAACTTCAATTTCTGGTTGTTTTGTCTATTGCTCAGGTCCTTCAAACTTGGTAGGCATTGGCTCAGTAGCATGAGAAGGTGACTCGGGTTCATGTAGCTCAATTTGAACTTCTTACAATTTGGTTATGAAAGACTCATGAGTAGAAGATTCTTGATTGACAGGTGTATCTTGCACTATATTAGATTCAATGAAAACAAATCTCCTATATTCTTCTAGTTCCCTTTTGCTTTCTTCTTCAATTCTTTTTGCAAACTCATCAACTTTCACATGTGCACTTTCTATGACTTTGTGAGTAGACAAATTCAAACATCTATATGCTTTACTCTTGCAAGAATATCCCAAAAATATTCTTTCATCACCCTTCACATCAAATTTACCTTTTTTAGATTCTTTCAAAATGTAACATTTGCTTCCAAATACTTTTAGGTAACTTACATTGGGTTTATAGCCATACCATAAGTCATAGGAAGTTTTTAATGAGTCCTTCTTCAGTTGTACTTAGTTCAAGGTATGACCTACATTGTTGATAGCTTCCTTCTAGTATTTGATAGAAATTCTCTTTTCAATCATTAAGGTTCTTACACAATCCATGATAGATCCATTCCTTCTTTTAGCTATTCCATTTTGCTCGAGAGTTCCAAGGGATGATACCTGTCTTTTGATCCCTCTTTCAATGCAAAAGTTATTGAACTCCTGGGAGATGAATTCACCACCTCTGTTTGACCTCAAACATTTCAGTCTTTTGCCTATTTCCTTTTCTACTCTAGCCAAATACCATTTAAACTTTTCAAATGATTCTCATTTCTCTCTTAGTTACATGATGATGATCATTCTTGAATAATCATCAACAAAAAGAATGAAGAACTTTTCTCCAATATAGCTTTCAATTCCAATAGGTCCATACAAATCAATATGCACAATTTCTAAAACTTCTTTAGACCGATAGTTCTTACTTTTGAAGCTAGTTTTTCCCATCTTACCAATCTGACAATCCTTGTATAGACCAACCTCTGGTTTCTTTATACTAGGAATGCCTCTTACTTTTCTAAATTTTCTTATTTTCACAAGGTTATCAAAGTTCACATGACACAACCTTCTATGCCATAACCAAATTTCTTAGCAATAAAGCATGAACATTCACCAAGTTCAAGATAGAACAAGTTACCTTTTGTCTGTGTGCCTAATTCAATCAGCTTTCCTTTGTCATTCAATAGTCTTACTTTTCCATGCATGAATTCCACTTTGAATCCATTATTGAGTAGCTATGCCACACTTAACAGATTGTGTTTTAGTCCTTCTACCCAATATGCATTATCACATACAAGCTCTTTGGTTAGTGAGATTCTTCCTCTTCTTTTTATGCAACAAGGTTCATTATTACCAAACCTCACACTACCACCATCATAGTCTTCAAAATGTTCAAACTTAGTTTTATCACTCGTCATATGATGAGAGCAACCACTATCTATAATCCATGTATCATTTTTACTCACATGAGAGATAAGTGCCATTTCCTCATCATTATTAGAATCATCTTTTATAGCAATATAAATAATTTCATCTTCTTCTTCAACAGAATCATTAGAATCCTTAGCCATGAAACATGTTTTCTTATTTTTGTTATTGAATGATTTGAAGTTTTTCTTGCCATTGCACTTGTGACCTTTCTTCTCATCCTTGTTCTATTTATTTGGGCACTTAGCATAAATTTGTCCAATTTCTTCACATGAAAAACAAATTAGAGGAATTTTACCTTTGTATTTCCCTTTGCCTCTAGAATATTTCCTTGCAAGTAGAACTTCAACCACCTTAAGATCACTGTCTGAACTCTATTCTAATTCTTCTTCACTCTTTGACTAAGAATCCTTTATCTTCTTGCCTTTCTCCTTGAGTGAAAGCTTGGCTTCAAATGCTGATTCAATGTTTTTGGTAGCTGGTGTAGACACCTAAAAATCCTTTAGAAAATAAAGTATTTTTATTTTCTGAAAAAGTTCCTAATGACATCATCATTTATTAATTAATTATTTACTTTATTTATTTATTTTTATGTCATTAAATCCCTTTATCTTAATTAAAAATATTTAATTAAGGAATCCCTCCCAAAAATGTTTAAATCTTATTTAAACATTATTTCATTATTTATTAATTATTTAATTAATAAATTGATCAAAAAATTTCAAAATAAATTATTTATTTATTTTTTGCCCAAAACTTGGCCAATTTTCTTGAGACTATTAAACTCTTCCAAAATCTTCTAATCCTTTTTTAATTTTGATTAAAGGCTAATCTCATCATTTCCTACCCCTAATCCCAACTCAAAATATTTAATTAAGATTAAATATTAATCCTCATGTTTATTAAAACTATTTTAATAAATATCTCCTCAACCCAAACCCTTGAAATAAATAAAACTTTATTTATTTCTTAAAAACCTTATTTATCATCATCCTAAGAAGTTCTAGACTCTTCTAGAAAGTCTTCATCCTCATCCAAAGCCTAGACTCTTCTAGAAGATGCCAATCCTTATCTTTGACCTTAATCCTAATCCCCCCAACCTTGTCACATTCCCTAAACATGGGTTAAGACTTGCTAACCCAAGTCAAATCCAACAAATATCTTCTCCTTCACCGACCCTCATTCAATGCCATCCATTGCCCATCTCTAACAAGCCTAATCTAATCTTACCTCAAGCCTAATCCAAGCCTTAATCATTTGCACATTCCTAAGTCAAGCTTTAACTTTCTTAATCCAACCCAAGTCAAAATATCTCAACTCTCTCACAAATATCCCAACCATAAAACTTTATGAAGCCCACAAAGCCATAAATGACTCTTACAAGCCCATTAATTTCTCTTACAAGCCATTATGAGGGTCTTTATGAGCTTTGAGCCTCCTTTGTTGACCCCTCAACCCCTCTTGCTCTAACTAATGACCTTGTGACATGTGTCACTCCCTGATTGGCTGTAAGAAAGCACAATCCATGTGCTCTCCTCTCATTCAATCTAAACCTTCCATAAGCTTTCTCCCATCTTTGCATCCTAGCCCTTGATCCCTCAAGCCTTTTTTCTATTTAAGGAATCCTCTCCCAAGCCATTTTAACACAATCACCCATAGTGACAAAGTAATGTTGTTTTGATCATGAAGTAAAGCCATAATGCCATTTTTGAGAAGCCATTTTATATCAAATCCATTCACCCAAGCCAAAATCCACCAAGAACACCATTGAAGCCTTTGGAGAATCATGCATACATCCTATCTAATTAGACAAAGCTACTCAACAAGAGAGCTTCTCATTGAGAGAGCCCATTAATGGCTCATATTCTCAATTGAGAGCTCATCTTAGTCTATCTTGAAGCTACGTTTATTTAGTTTTGTGAATACTTTTGATTTGATATTTAGTGTTCTTTGCATTACTAATCCTCATATACATTTTGGCATGCCCGGTGGGACCCTACATGGGTCATGCTTGTTATCATTTGTAGTCAAAATTGCATGTTTTGTACTAACTTTGGCTAATTTTCATGTTTTGGTGATTGGTGGTGGCATTTAATCAAGTTTTGCAGGTCCAAGAAAGCAAGAAGAAAATGAAGCAAGAGTTCTTTGCAAATATTCTGATGGGATTTAGAGTGTTTTCAGATATTTCAACCTTATAGGTGGATGGAGCACTTGGAATTCTTCTTCCTCTTCTTGTCTATATTCTTTTTCTATTTCATCTACTTCTTCTTCTTCTTCTTCTTGTGGGATCTTGGCCAATTTTTTTTTTTAAGGGAGCAAAATCATACGCACCTTGTTTTAGTGCTTAAAATGAACCCCCAAATCATACTTAAATCCATTAAAAAATGAAAAAAATGCAAAAAAAATCTTTTAACAAATGAAACTAAATCAATCCAATCATTTTCATCCTTGCAACATCAAGGTTTTAGATGCATTCATGCAAAGTTAGGAACACGTCATTTTTGGAAATTTAAAAAGAACTTCAAATTTCCATTTCAAAAGGTTCAAAATCAGCACTAAGTGCACACAAAATTCTAAATCAAACTCAAAGCATCAATCAGGGATAAAATGAACTTCATTTGCAAATATTTTAAAGTTCTTTTAAAATCTCATGAAAATTAAGAGTCCTAAATGGTTGCCAAAATTGTCCTAAAAGCTTTGTTATTTGTTCCAAACAAATGTCTTGTTGCAAAATCTTGAATGTTTCCTAGGGATTTTATGCATCAAAACAATCTAGGAATATCATTTTCGGGCTTAAAACATGCAAACTAGAACACAAAATCTTGAATGAAAACCAAAGTCCAAAGAGTCCTTTTTTTTGAGTCAAAAACAATCTTGAATGATCTAAATTGGAAAGAAAAGCATCCCTATTCCTTCCTCTTTGAATTTCAGTTCAAACAAACTCAATATTGAATGATCTAAGGTTAAAACAAAGCACTTCAAAGTTTTTAAAACAACACAAAAAATCTCAATCTTGAATGCTCGAAAGAAAGAACTTGAATGTTTAAACACTCATCTTTGAATGCACGTTGCTAAAATCACTCTTGAGTGCCATGGATTAAAATCAAGTTTGTTTTTTTTCATTGGAATGCATAAAAAATCCAATCTTGAATGCCAGAGATCAAATAATCATTATCATACATCACACTTCATCTTTTGAGGCATAAAAAGAATCCACATTTTAGAAACTTTCTAAGTTATAAAAACAAATAAAGACACTTGGAGTGAGTTTGTTGTTGGACTCACCCTCTTTAATCACCCATCATTCTAACCATTGGTTGCAATATTAGTGCCATATATGGGGATGTGTCTACCTAAGAAGGTGTTAAATGCTCCACAAAAATCAAACTCCACTCACTTGAGTTTTTATTGGTTTTTCTAAAATAGAAAATTTCTTGAATGCACATTAGTCTTGCTAACACTTCATTTGGGCATAAAAATTGAACAAATCTTGATGTGGAGGGCCTCTGGGTGTGTGCTTGAAATTGAGCTTTACACACATATTTGTTTTGGCCTTAAAATGAACAAACACCAACTCTTGAATGCCTTAAATGAAATTAATTGATGCTTGACGTGGAGGGCCTCCAGGCATGCAGGTTTACTTTCTTATTACCCCTAACTCTCCTTTGTGTATTCATTCTTCGATCACTTCTCTTTTGTTGGCACATTTCAAATTGGAATTAAACCTTTGTATCTTAATCATGTGTGTTTTCAAAAAGTCTAGATCAGAAAACTTAAGTGTCAATTGGAAAAGAACTCTGTCTTTTAGCCCAAGATCATCAAAGTCTTCTCTCCCCTTGTCATCTTTCGAGTCCATCTTGGGTGCATAAGATTAGGATCTAAAATCTTATTTAATTTTTAGGAGGCCTACTCATGGATTTCATCACCCCTTGGGATGACCTCAACTCTAGCATTCCAACGAAGTATAAAGATCAAGAGGTGAATCCAAAGACACCTCTCTTGGGATCAAAATTTTGTCACTCAAGCTAAGCCTCAAGGAACTTTATACCTTTTAGAAGTTAAAGAGGAGAAGTGGGTTACCGCTCCTCTCGGCTGTGTGACATCATTATGGTTTCATCTGTGGATTTGGCCCTCATGTACCTTGCATATATCAAGGACTCCCTAGCTAAACCAAATTTTATCCTTGTAGAAATCTTCCTAGGATATTGGTGTGTTTGACGTGCTTGATCCAAACTTTTGTCTGCTTGTTTGTTGATAGCTTTGAAATGAATTTTTTCCAACTTTGGTCAAAATCCTAGAAAAGAAAAAATCTTTGAGCTCAAGGCATACTTAGCGTAGTCACTGCATCATCAAAAAATCATCCAAGCTCCCCTGCCGCAACTGAATCTATCTAGTTCTTTGCTTTAGAACAATCCCAAATCCAAAGTCCATCCAAATCATCCCCCTAGCTAGCTAGCAACCCATTCCAAAATCACCCAAGCCTTTAAGGAATTGTTGTTACTCTACCAGAGTTTGCTATCCAATCAATCTATCCAAATCCCTCAATCTCCCCAAGGTTATCCTTTTGACAAAGCTTTGTCTAGGGTAATCTAGCCTTGTCACTTGTCATCTCTCAAAACCTTAAGCTAAAGGTTGGGATCCACAAGTGGTCAATCTCATGTCATGCCCATAGGATCATTTGTCTATCCTCAAGTTGACACCAAAAGCCACCAATCTTGCACATAGGAAAGCAAAACTTTCAATTTTTGACAGCATACCCTTGAAGTCTTCCATCCACAAGAAAGCCAAAAATCTCCAGCCAATCCTCCTTAGGTCTATCATGCATCTTTGACTCTCCCTAGGAAATCATTCATCAGCCAATCCAAAATTTGCGCTTAATCCAAATCCAACCATGACCTTTCGTGTTCATCCATATGCAAGACCCCATCCCCGTCCAGCTCATCATCAAAACATGAAATCCCAACCCTATCATGATGATTTTGGTTGCATTGTCCTTTCTCTTGCTACATCCTATTCCAATGATGATGAAAATCTTGTTGACTATGATGGGTATCTTGAGAGCCTTAGATGCCTTACGCCAACCATCCCCCAAAATCAAAGCATTCCTCCAAACTATCTAGTCATGCCATCTCATATCCCAGCTTCTCCTCCATCACCCAATCAACCAAGCTTCCAATCTTCCACCCCCATCACACTAGCTATTCTTGTCAATCCACCACCTCCACCTCCAATACACGAGTCTCCCAAGAATCTCCTAGAGGAAATACAAGAAAAGCCACCTTTAATAGTTGATAAGCCATGTCATCTAATCCAACCATGTGTAGTATTCAATGATGAAGCTTCCCCATCTATAATATCACCTCCATTTTCCATAGCTATCATCCCCATACCATCCATCAAATTGCTTAAAATCCTTCCACTTCTCGCAAGAATCAAAATCCTACCACCTGTCAAATCCCTCCAAATCGTATCCACATCACCTCCAAGCATTTCCAAAATCTCCCATAATGACCCTTATGCATCCATCTTCTACTCACCCATCTCCACTACCAAATCTCCCATCTATACATCCACTGCCTTTGAAGAATCTATCCCTTCACCTCCTATCACACCATCCACTCCAATCCAATCCTATCAGGATCCTCCCCAAAAGCATGTTGACATCCCCCAAAGCATAAACGAAGATATCATCGTACCATGTCTTCCATCTATAGTGTAGTCACCATCCCCTCCATCTCCAAAACCTTAAGCCATACCTCCTCTACTGCAGGATATCTTTTCATCCTATCAGCTAAATCAAGATCCTATCCTACCATCTCCGCCGCTCCATGCTTCCATCTTACCACCTATCCAAGCTATTCCACCATCTATAATCTACCCTCTTGGTTCACTTACATTCATCCATGGTGGCCCCCTCTCAGAAGAAGAATTAAGAATAGTATCTCCTTGTTGCAATACATCTAATAAAACACTTCTACCATTTTCTACAAGTAAAAAGTTTCCTTAGCTCGTTCAAAAGTTCAATCGATGGCATTATCAAGGTCAAGGTTTAGGACCACAAGAGCAAGGAATCAGAAAGCCTATTATTGCACAAAAGAATCTAGGATTTCATGGTCTTTGATATGTATCCAAAGGCTCACCATCTAAAAGTGTTGCTACATGCCATCCCCAAACCAAGCCTATCTCCAAGCCCACCATGCCAGCCTCCCATCACTCTTTCAAGAAATCTTATGTCATCCCCCCTCCACCATCTTTGCAACCCAAAATAACCTACCATATCCCCCCTTCATCTGCTAAATTCATTTTGGGTCCCCATGTCCCAAAATCTACCATCCTCCATCCTCCTATCAGCCATCATAAAAATCTTATTCCCTCCATTCTTATGCAAGGTCAAAAAAGGCACATATCAGGGCACATCATCCATCATCATCCCCCTACATGCTCTTCCATATCCTCTCCATCTCACAAAGCTTCTTCTAACCATCTTCCCAATGCTTACCACAGCAATGTGAATGCCAACTTCAAAATGCATAAAGCTAAAAATTCACATCCTAGGCAATCATATGTCTATTCTAAAGACATACTCCAAAAAGGCAAAATCCAATCAAAGAATGCAAAACAATGCAAAAGTCTATGAAAAGAAAATCCAAAACCATGTGGATCCCAAAGAAACAAGTTGAAACCCAATGCATAATGGCATCCACCATTGCTAATCCCTCATCCAATGATTTGTGTCCCCCATCTTCTAACTCCATCTTGGGTGCCTATATCTCCAAGAGAGCTTCCACAAATCCTCCATCAAGCCCGCATCTACCATCTATCCCCCATATGCTCTTTTCACACCTATCCCAACATGTGCCAATGTTGATCCTACAAGCATCCCCATCTCATGCTCATTTCTAGCCTTTTCATCCCTCCATCTCCTACCATCAATCCCATCTAATTTGATCTATTGCATAAATCACACATCCAGTGTACCAACAGCTAGCAACAAAATTGAACATTCCAACAGCCAGTGAAAAAATCCAAAAAAGCTAAAAATAGCTGAAGAAAGCCAAAATCATTCCAGCTAAGTCCAAAGTCAAAAAGTCAAAAAAGAAAAAGAAAAAGAAAGCATCCACTAGTGAAAACTTTGCAATTCAAGTGCCTTAGACAAGTACCATGATGAAAACTTGGCAAGCAAGTGTCATGCGTAATCTAGCCATCCCCAGCTTAGCCTATCATCCTCATGCTTTTGGTCACATCTTGCCATCCAGCTCCATCTTCCAATTTATCCACCTATCTTTCATCCTCTAGCTTTTATCTATCACTATCCACTTATCCTCTACAACCTCACCCCATCATTCTAGCTATCATCCATCTCCCTAGCACCTTCAACTTTTCCATCCTAGCTTCAATCCTATCACATCCAGCATAAGACCTCCTTTTGCATGTCATCTTCTAAGTAGGGGCACTGTATTCCTTGGAGATCTTGTCTTGTCCATCCTCCCTTTTCATTGGCATCTCACTCTAGGCTATCCTCATGCAAATCCAATGTCATCCTCTCATTAGCCATTCACTCTAACACCATCTATCAGCTCAACTACCACCAACCTTAGCATTGTCCCCATCCTTGGTCACACATCTATCATCATCATTGGATGCATCCTGCCAAATCCATATCTTCTGCTATCACCTCATCCTTAGCTTCTGTATCTTACACCAACTTGAGCCATCCTTCTATCTTATCATCTAGAGCTCCTATACAGCTTGTAAATAATCTTGTATCCAAGCTTGTATCATACCTTGTATCATAGCTTGTATATCAAATCTTGTCCAAAACAACTTGTACATTTGTACCATATCTTGGTCTGTCAGCTTGTACATCCTCTTTAGCTTAGTACCATTGTACCTATCCAACTTTCATGTCAGTACATCCTTGATTAGCACCTTGCACACATCGCACAAATCTTCGTTAGCTATTCCAATGCATCCTTTAGTTAGATCTCCTATCACCAAAGTGTTATCCTTCTTAGTTCAGCTTGCCAGATGCATCACTCATCCAAATCCACCAGCTTAGGTGCTCTTCAATAGATCCTTGTAGGATATAGCTTTCCTTATGTCCAATCTTGGTCCGTTAGTACCTCGTCCTACCCATCTCATTGGAAAATGGATCTCTTTTAGATTTTTGCTTTCTTTTGATTTGGAATCTTTCCTTTTGGGTCTTGAAGTATCTTTTCCAAGCAATCTTTTTGTTCCCTCCTCAAGTTGCCACAATCTTCCATATCATGGTATGCCATGAATGGGACACTCTAAGCATACGATTTTGATCAAGCCTTTCATTTGTTTCTTTTTTTCTTGTGGGTTACCCAGTGTCAATTCCATGTTGTTTCCTCTAGATTTCATGTGTGATGCTGGGGCAATCCTTGTGTGTTTGTTTCGAGTTAGTCTGTTACTCCTCTAGATGGTTGGTGACAAGGCCTTGATGTTCTTGGTAACCTTGGCAATTAACCAATAGTCCTATAGAAAATCTAGTGCTCAACTACATGGTGGTACTTCTCTTTGAAGTATCCCCCTGCTCAAAAAGCTTGAATGGATTCTCTTCATCTCCATTATCCCCCATCCATATCCAGCATTTGTCTCTCCTACCCCAACTTATTCATCAGTATCTCTTTGAATCAATCTTCACTTTTAGCTTTAGGGATCCACAATCCTAGTCTTAGGGATCCACCAATCCAATCAATCCACCAAGCCTCATCTTTTGAGATCCACAATCCTAGTCCTAGGGATCTCCGAAACCCATCTTTCGCCAATCTGACTCTTTGAAATCTTGTTGCATCAGCTTTATAATCCCCTCATCCTTCTCCCTATTCTAGATTCCTTTTTATAGCACTCTGTTCCTTCATCCTCCACCTTCCCTAAAGTCTTAAGCTTGCTTCCTTTTTGGCATCTGATTCTCCCTTATCATTCTCCCATAGTGAGAGTTTGAGCTAATTCAGCCCCTTCTCTTTGCCAATCTGAGTTTCCTTGCTCATCTCGGATTCTTGTATTTTTCAAGAAACCATCGAGCCTCATTTTCTCTCCCCGCCACCTTCTTGAGGGGGCATCATGCAGTCCATTCTCTCTCCTCTACCTGAGACTAGGGCAACTGTGTTGCTCCATAAAGTCATCTCCATGTCATTTATATCTGAACTTCTTTGAAATAGTGTTGTTTCAACACTATGTCAAAGAGGGACAAAATGTAGACACCTAAAAATCTTTTATAAAATAAAGTATTTTTATTTTCTGAAAAAGTTCCTGATGACATCATCATTAATTAATTAATTAATTATTTAATTAATTTATTTATTTTAATGCCATTAAATCCCTTTATCTTCATTAAAAATATTTAATTAAAGAATCCCTCCAAAAAATGTTTAAATCTTATTTAAACATTATTTCCTTATTTATTAATTATTTAATTAATAAATTGACCAAAAAATCCTAAAATAAATAATTTATTTATTTTTTGCCCAAAACTTGGCCAATTTTCTTAAGACCACTAACCTCTTCCAAAATCTTCTAATCCTTCTTTAATTTTGATTAAAGGCTAACCCCATCATTTCCTACCCCTAATCCCAACTCAAAATATTTAATTAAGATTAAATATTAATCCTCATGTTTATTAAAAATATTTTAATAAATATCTCCTCAACCCAAACCCTTGAAATAAATAAAACCTTATTTATTTCCTAAAAACCTTATTTATCCTCATCCTAGGAATTTCTAGACTCTTCTAGAAAGTCTTCATCCTCATCCAAAGCCTAGACTCTTCTAGAAGATGTCAATCCTTATCTTTGACCCTAATCCTAATTCCCCCCCCTAACCTTGTCACATTCCCTAAACATGGGTTAAGACTTGCTAACCCAAGCCAAAGCCAACAAATATCTCCTCCTTTACCCACCCTCATTAAATGCCATCCACTTGCCCATCTCTAACAAGCCTAATCTAATCTTAACCCAAGCCTAATCCAAGCCTTAATCATTTGCACATTCCTAAGTCAAACTTAAGACTTTCTTAATCCAACCCAAGTCAAAATATCTCAACTCTCTCACAAATATCCCAACCATAAAACTTTATTAAGCCCACAAAGCCATAAATGACTCTTACAAACCCATTCATTGCTCTTACAAGCCATTATGAGGGTCTTTATGAGCTTTGAGCCTCCTTTGTTGACCCCTCAACCCCTCTTGCTCTAACCAATGACCCTGTGACATGTTGCACTTTCTGATTGGCTATAAGGAAGCACAATCCATGTGCTCTCCTCTCATTCAATCTAAACCTTCCATAAGCTTTCTCCCATCCTTGCATCCTAGCCCTTGATCCCTCAAGCCCTTTTCCTATTTAAGGAATCCTCTCCCAAGCCATTTTAACACAATCACCCATAGTAACAAAGTAATGTCATTTTGATCATGAAGTAAAGCCATAATGCCATTTTTGAGAAGCCATTTTACATCAAATCCATTCACCCAAGCCAAAATCCACCAAGAACACCATTGAAGCCTTTGGAGAATCATGCATACATCCTAGCTAATTAAACAAAGCTACTCAACAAGAGAGCTTCTCATTGAGAGAGCCCATTAATGGCTCATATTCTCAATTGAGAGCTCATCTTAGTCTATCTTGAAGCTACATTTATTTAGTTTTGTGAATAGTTTTGATTTGATATTTAGTGTTCTTTGCATTACTAATCCTCGTATATAGCTGGAACATAATTATCATAGTTATCTAGTTCAAATGTAGTCAATCTTCCAACTATGGCCCTAAATTTATCTTATAATTTTCTTCACATCTTCTTTCTTGAATTTCAGAAACTCTAATTGCATAAATAGGAAGTAAAGTTCTAAGAACTTTACTTACAACTGTTTCCTCCTCAATATCTCCTCCAGAAGCCTTGATTGCACTGATAACTACTTTGACTCTTTCAACATACTTAGCAATGTTTTCATCCTCTCTCATCCTCATTTGATCAAATTGTCCTCCTAGACTTTCTGCTTTGGCTCTTCTTACATTATCATCACCTTCATAGATTTCTTTTAGCTTGTTCCACATTTCAAAGGTAGTTTTGTAGTTCTTGACATCATCAAATTCTTTATAGCTTAGGGCAGATGCAATGTCTATTATCATGGTGTTATGAGTCTTTCTCTCAGTAATGTCATTAGTAGATAATGTGCCAAAAGGAGTCACATATGCTTCATCCAGATATTTCAATCCCGTATCTCCAATGGAAGCCAAATCGAGTCCAAATCGAGTCTCATGAGACCTTGCCATGCTTAAAAGTTATCCTTGTTAAGCCTTGAACTTTCCTTCTTGTAAGACATCTTGATCTTTAGCTTAGATCCTTGAAATCCTTCTTGCAAGCACCAAAAGATCTAATACCAATTGTTGGAATTATAGATGAAGTAACTAAGGGGGGTGGGGGGGGTGGGGGGGTGAATCAGTTACCACAAAAAAAATCTACAAATCCCTTAGATGTCTTAAATAACTAGTTACTATTGTCACTCAATAGCTAAACTATGTATTAAGTTATAACTGATCTTTAAGCATTCACAATTATTAACATGTATGCAAAAGGAAGTAACATGAACATAAGAGACACCAAATTTAAGGTGGAAACCCAATATGGTAAAAACCATCAAGTAACTAGCTACCAATTTTTACTCTTCTGAAGTGAGCCCTATTATGAGACAACCTTGTTAAAGGTTACAAAACACACTATTAGGTGTGACCCTATTAGAAGATTTAAATAACTTGCTAGGAGTGGCCTTGCTAGAGGACTTTTGAATAGTTCAGTAGAACTATCTGCTTTGTTAGAGGATTTGCAAAATGGCTGCTAAACCAACTCTGTTAAGAGATTTAGAATTTATTGCTACAATTGTGAGAAAGTAACAATGAGTGACCCAAATGAGATGCAACTAAACTTTACTGATACAGATCTCTGTTCTGCTTCAATAGATCCTTACTAATCAAACACAACTCTACTACTCCTCAAGTATATCTAATCCTTCTTCAAAATTTTCTCACACTTCCTCTTTATAATCAACTCACTTGCATGCTCACTCATTCATCCATTCACTCATGCTTTAGAATTCATAACTTGACCTTTTATTTATACCTTACAAATTATCAAGTCAGCTCAATTTACAAGTTATATTTACCAATAAACAATACATTAGTTTGCTATAGTCATTACATGAAACAATTAAACTTTATTTCCCAAAATAATGAAATCATTCATTGGCTACCTCTACTCAATAAACACTACTCCAAAAAATGATTTCCAATGTTAACCAAGTGAAGCTCGGTAAACACTGTGAATTCTGCAAAAATCCTTTGGAGGCTGAGTGAACTTGGTAAGAACTAATTTCCTTCATTGACCTTTTGAGCTTGGTAGAAACTAACTTTCCTTTTTTAACCTTGAGAGCTTGCTTAGCACTAACCTCTATCTCAAAATCCTTTGATGCCTGAGTAAGCTCGATGGAAACTATCTTCACAGATAGAATTCAAGAATGCTTGGTAGACTTTGTAATTCTCTTTGCTAACCTACTGAGCTTGAGAGACTCTGTTTGATTAACTAATATGACATTTGTGTAACATCAAATACAACACACAGTTAAACAATTGTATCCAACATTCTCTTCTAAATTTAATTTCTAGTAAATAATAACTTAACTCAAGAGCAGAAAAGAATGAACTAAGTGTCGCCAAAATTCTCTACCCTCATTTTAGCCACAATAGATGATTTTGTCTTATTCACAAATAGTGAAATGCTCATGGAAAAAGTGTTAAACATAGAGGCAATGGTTTTCAATAGTGTATAGCTGGTTCCATAAGCTAGAATATATATTTTGACATAGATGAAATCAAGCTTTACATCATAGCTAGATCTATTTGGTAGAATGTATGTTTTAATTTTAGAGGTACACTTTTGTATCAAACTAACCAACTAAGTTGTAAATTCTATTTTTAAATTATATGTTTTCATTAGATGCACATTAGATTTATTTCATTAAATTCCCTTAACTACATGGATGAATTTTCATCTTCACTATTGGCTACAAGCAGTTGTTCCCCAACTATTTCATCTATGTATCTACTATGTAGAGATATCATGTTGATTATTTTTAATTTGGATAATTATGGTATTCTTATCCAATGTCTTGCAAATTCCTTTGTAGTTTCTAATGTAATAAAGAAAAAATATCATGAATATATGTTTTATTGATGTTTTAGTTGCATTTGTGATTTTGCAACTCTTTCTTCATTCTTTTGATTTTTTACATAGGGAGTAGTAGATTTTAACAATCTTCTTCTAACCACTGAAGTAAGAATCCTTCATTCTTGCTATAACTCTTTATAATATAATTCTACACAAGCTTTGTATGGGGACATAAACATGTCTTCCCAGCTTAACATGATAAACCAATGTCAAGGTTGCCATCAGTATTATCTAGCATTAGCATCTTTTTCTAGCCATGACAAAAAAAGTTGATGTTGCTAGGAACCACCTTTGAAAATCCAAAGGCCAAATGTAATATTGACTTTAAATATTATAGATATATCAAGTACAAGTTATTAACTACTACATTCAATCCAACAAGCACATAACCCAGAAGAAAATGGAGCTATTAAAGAAGGAAAATTATGGATTCTTGAAACATTTTGTTTCCCCTTATTAAAAATTTAGCTTTCAATCCTCTCAAATAGGAAGAATCACTTTGAATTAATTGAAAAGACTCAACAACATGAGTAAATTTTATCAAGGATTTGTTCTAGACAAGAGAATGTGAAAAAATCCAACAAAGACTCAAGAAATATGCTTATAAGTGAAGAGCTTGATAACCTCCTAAATAAAGATAATGAATATTGTTGAATGTAGATGTTGAGGATTTATTGGCTATCATGTTTTTAGAGATTGAACTATGTCCTAGAAGTCTACTCTAGTAGATGGGAAAGAGGGATTATTACATTTTGACAAATTCTAGAGAGGTTTTTATACAAATAAACTTTAAATGTGATTTTTTTGGGGGTTTTAGATGCATGTCATTCGAATACAAATGCATGATTTTTTGAGGGGGTTTGGATGTTGTGTGCAAAGAAATGCAAGAAATATACAAAATTAAATCATTGGATAATGATGCTTCATCATTGATCAAGACAAATATAAAATGCCAATTGATAGTATTGGCTACTTATTTTTGGATCACAGTTGTTGCATGGGAAAGCTTGTGTATCATCATCTAAGGTTTACTTCTATAATGTGGATTCTTATCCATGTCCTTATCCTTCTTCATGTTTAAGAGGTTATTTTGCACACATCTCCACCTTTGTAATAACTATGAAAACTGGGAAGAAATTTGGAGAGGTTGAGAGGATTTTTCCTGTCACTTTTTCTAAGCTTTCTGACCCCTTACATTTTGATATATCTGGTCTACTAATAAGTGGGCATTGAGCAATAGCTTTGCTGGTGAAATATGTATAAAAAATCCCTTACATTGTCATTCATGTGATCTACTAATAAGTGGACATTGAACAATAGCTCTGCTAATGAAATATGTTAAAAAAAAAGGGTATATAAGCTTAATAATTTCTCAGCTTTGGGATAGATCTACCATTAAGGACTAGTTTGAATAACTTATTAATTTGAAAACCTATGGATATTTGATTTTAGAAATACAATGTTTGTGTGTGAGTTAGAGAATGATTAAGCAATCAATAGAGGAATGATATATTGTAGAACCAGTGATGGTCTGTACTCATTAGTATGCATCAATTTCAAATTACTTATTAATTTGAAAACTTTTGGATATTTGATTCTAGAAATACAAGGTTTGTGTGCATGTTAGAGAATGATTAAGAAATCAATAAAAGAATGATTTAGTATAGCACCAGTGATAGTATGTACTCATTAGTTTGCATCAATTTAAAATTACATAAATTATTTCCATACTTTTAGGTACTGGAAATAGTGAAAGGGATTGGTGTGTTAACTATTAGTAAGTTTTTTTGCTATAGTAATAGTTTGTTGATGACATTTGGATGGTAATGTTATTGATTTCCCATCCTTGGAAATTTGGCTTGAAACTTAGAAAATAACAAAATCTCTATAGTTGAGAGCTATCTTTGTGAGAATTTAGAAATGTCATTTTTCCTTTTTCTGGGCCATGGATGAGGTTGGATGTGCACCTTGTAGTGGGCTTCCTGGGCACATCTAGGTGGCATCTACCTCCACCTCCACCTTCTAATTTATCTACCTCTACATACTACTTCCAGGGAGTGCATCAGTAAGTTATTATCAACATGAATACCTAATGAGCAATACTAAAAGAAAAATTATGATTGTCTAGACAAAATCAATGTGTTTCCAAATAGGTTTAGCAAGAGAGGGGTGTTGGGATGCCCCTTTATTCTTACTTATTTTCTTTTTGAACAACTAAGAAAGAACCCTAAAGATAGATGTTTAATGTTGTACAGTCCCCATACAAGATCCTTTCACTTCTACCTTCAAGTTGGGCATGTCATACTAGAAATGAATACTAGTTCTCATCATGAAGTGGCTACAATTGATGTTCAAGATAGAAATACAACTAGTGTTGAAGCAAAAGAATGGCTAAAAATTGAAAAGTATTTGGTGTCTAATGATGACTACGAGGAGGATGATGGACATAGTCCTACCTACACCTCCACTACACATTAATACAAGTGTAGCTAAAGTAGAATGTCTTGATATTGAAAAGTATCTTATGTTTGATGAGGAGGATGGACACAATCCATCTCTACCTACACCTCCATCTCCACTACAAATAATAAGTATTGCTAAATCAGCTGAAGTTGGTGACATAAATTTGAGTTTCTATTCTACAATTTGTATAAATAGTTCAATACATTGATGATATGTCAATATCCATTGCACTTATCTATACACATACCCAAATATTGTCACTAATATAGTCAGATCCAAAGAAATTCCCATCTAATATCATTTTTGTATTAAATATTGGGTTGATATTAATCAAGCATCCACCATAGTACATTTTGATATTGCGAAAAGCTCAAGTATTGGCTTTTAAACAAGAAAGAATTACTGAGTGGATTGCCAAGGGGATTTAAATTATAAAAATACTACATAATGTAGTAAAAAATGGGAAACAAAAATCTCTTCAATTAACATCCCAAGCAATAGAATAAATTTTCTTCATTTCCCTTAAAATTGTCCAAACCTGGGCAATAGGCTCCACTCACTCTGCTACTTCACCAGATCAAACTGAGCAAAATACATGACATTATTCCCCAAACTGATGACCATATGGTTACTTCTACCTGGCTCCATCTTATTTTCCTTGATACCATTATTTACCAAGGTGTCATGCTCAATGACCAAAAAACCCTAGGCTTGAAACCCTCAAAAAAGTGTAAGGTGGCTAAAAGGTAGTTGCAAGACAATATATATCCCCTAAATCATTTCATAGTGCATACGTACACTTGGAAATGTCTTCTTAAACAACCAACTCCAATGCCCTTTCCTATTCTTCTCTAGGCTCTACATTTTCACTCTGTTGAGAGTGCTCTTGATCTTGTGGCACATTCCTAGTCTATGATTTGGAATCTATGTATTCCCCATACAAATAGGATCTAAAATGCCACAAAGCCATAATGAGAGCCATGCCCTTTTTTGCACTAACTTTCTCATTGTAAAAAACCACTACAAGCAACTCATTGTATATAGTTGGTAAATGTCAGCCCTTATAGGCAATCTTCTGGAAAAATACCCAAACCCAATATCTTCCTCCCACCTAATCTATAGGCTCTAATCTGTTATTGAGATAATCATCTAGAGCACAAAGCAAACACCAATAGCCTCTACTCACACAGCTCGCTCCTTCTACCTTGCCACTCCTCTTTACATTTTCATTTGCTACCCTTGCTCAATCTGTGAATGAATGAAATTATTTTTTAACCTGCGAATGAGAAGCTTTTTCTTTTTTTGTTAATAACATTGAGTTGGTCAAAATTAAACTTAAGAAAACATAGGCTGGTCAAAATTTTGACCAAATCATCTATAGAATTTTTATTTTCAACCAACATGAGAATGAAAAGGAAAAAAAAAAGGAATTATAGCTTTGGGAAAAAAAAATTTGTAGAAAAACAAGTCCAAATGTACTAGTGGATCTTTATTAAGCTTGGGTACTTCTCTTTTTGATATCTTGATCTTTGTGCTTCTAGTACCTTCAAAGTAGTCCTCTTAAGTAGATCACTCTAATACCAATTGTTGGAATTATTTAGAATAACTAGGAAGGTGAATCAATTATTCATGGTTCAAATGTATAAATAAAACTTTTCACATCTTAGTGAACCCATAAAATATTTAAACTCATGCATACATCCATAAGATTATGCAATCACTTAAAATTTGTAGGCTACTATCAAATCAACTTGCAGAAATGTAAAGCATGAAACATAAAAAATTCATCAACATACTTGACACAATGATTTACATAGAAACCCAATTTGAAAAAAACCACCAGCAGCATGCTACTCATTTTCACTCTTCTAGAGTGATGCCCTGTGAAAGGCCAACTTTATTAAAAGTTACAATACACACTATTAAATTTGACCTAGTTAAAGTATTTCAATCATCCTATTAGGAGTGAGCCTTGTTAGAGGACTTTAAGCCATTCATTTAGAATGTCACCCAAATAAAGGATTTACAAATGACTATTATGTGAACCTTAATCCAAAGGATTTACCCTAGACCAATACAATTGTTAGAGAGTAATAATAGAGCTTTGATCTGATACAACTTAAAACTTCTCTTAGAGATTATAGATCTTTTTTCATGTTGGATACAATTGATTAATTTTGTGTTGTCTTTGATGTTAGACAAATGTCATATCAATTGGCAGATAGTGCTTACTAAGCTCACTTGGTCAGTGAAGATAGTTTTCCTTGTCTACTGAGAATTCATAGGTTTACTCTAAATAGATAATAGTGTCTACCAAGCTCACTTGAGTATCGAAGGAATTTAGGTAGAAAAGAGTGTTAACTGAGCTCACTTAGTTAACAAAGGGAAAGATGGATAGAGTCAGTATTCACAAAGTTCACTCAGTTGCCAAAAGATTTCTACAAGTTTGCAGTGTTAACCGAGCCTCTATTGGTTAGCCTATATTAGTTACTTTGTGTATTGATTATAGCTAACTATGATGATGAATACTAGTTATTTTAATTTGAATTTGGGCTGACTTGAAAATCTAGAAGATATAAATAAAAGGTCAAGTTGAGATTTCTAGTGTGTGTGCAAGTGTGTTGATTGAATTGAAAAGAAAAGAGAGGGAGCAAACTTGAAGGACAAGCAGGTATCCTTGAGGAGCAAAAAAGTAATATTAGATTAGGAAGGATCAAGTTTAAGTAGAAAAGAGACCTAGATTCACCAATTCAATTGCATCACAATTAGGTCATTTCATTGTTACTCTCTAACCATTGTAGTAGTGATCTAAAATCTCTTAACAAAGTTGGTTTAACAACTAGTTGTAAATCCTCTAACAAGGTGGCAATTCCATTAAATTATTTCAAGACCTCTTGCAAGGCCACTCCTAGTAGGGTGATCAAATCCCCTAATAGGGTCACAACTAATAGTGTGTTTTGTAACCTTTAATAGGATTGACTCCTAACAAGGCTCACTTCAGAAGAGTGAAAAATAGTAACTAGTTATATTGGTGATTTTTCCCATATTGGGTTTTCATGTTAAATCTTGGTGTCTCACATGTTCATGTTATTTCTTTCATGCTTGCAAGTAACTAATGATAATATCTTAAGATTCACAAAAGTAATTCACTCTCTACATTTACCAAGTTACAACAATTTCTGTTTGTTTACCAAGCATCAGCAACAATCATTTTTCTAAGTCTAAATTTTATTGTTGACATCTAAGGGATTTGAGATATATTTTAGTGGTAACTTATTCACCTCCCTTCTTAGTTACTCCTTCTATATTTCTAACAATTTGTATCAAAGCTTTTGATTCTTGTAGGAAAGGTTTCAAGGACCTAAGCTAAAGATCAGGATGTCTTACAAAGAAGAGATTCCAAAGCTAAATAGAGACAACTTTTTAGAATGGTAGGGAATAATGAGACTTCATCTAGCCACCATGAGTGATTTAGGCTACAAATACCTTGATCAAAAATAAAAAACTCATACTAGTACATTATCTATTGGAGATCTTGCAGAGAAAAAGTACCATAACACCATGATGATTGATATTGCATCTGCTCTCAGCTATGATGAATTTGATGAGATCAAAAATTGTAAAACTACTTTTGATATGTGGAACAAGCTACAGGAAATCTATGGTGGTGATGACAATGCAAGGAGAGCCAAAGTAGAAAGCCTTAGAGGACTGTTTGATCATATAAGAATGAGAGAAGATAAAAATATTGCCAAATATGTGAAAAGAATCAAAGCTAGTGTCAGTGCAATCAGAGCCTCTAGAGGAGAAATCAAAGAAGAAACTATTGTAAGTAAAGTTCTCAGAACCTTGCTTCCTATCTATGCAATTAGAGTATCTGCTATTCAAGAAAAGAGATATGACCCAAATCACAAGTTACTTTTGGATGCCTTGGTAGGAAGATTGATAGCTTTTGAGCTAGATAACTTTGACAATCATGTTCTAGCTTCAAAAAATGTTGAGTTTGCATTTGAAGCTAAACTTTCACTCAAAGAAAAAGGAAAGAAAATAAAGGACATTCAGTCAGAAAGTGAAGAGGAAATAATAGAAAGTTCTGATAGTGATCTTGAAGTTGTTGAAGCTTTACTTGCAAAGAAATATTTTAGAGGTAGAGGAAAGTACAAAAGTAAAGTTCCTTTAATCTACTTTTCATGTGAAGAAATTTTTCATATTGCTGCTAGGTGCCCAAATAGAGAAAGAAAGGATGAAAAGAGGACCCACATGTACAAAGGTAAGAAGGAATCCAAAAGTCACAAATCCTTCAAAGACAAAGGTAAGAAGACTTGTTTTATGACTAAAGATTCTGATAACAGCAAAGATGAGATAGTGTACATTGTTGTAAAAGATGAATCTGATGAAGAAGAAGATAAGATGGCACTTATCTCTCATGTTAGCAAAAATGACACATAGATCATAGATAGTGGATTTTCACATCATATGACTGGAGATAAAACAAAATTTTCACACTTTGAACAATTTGAACCTTGTATGTGACAATTCCTATTGGGTTGAAGTACTAAAACATAACCTACTAAGTGTGGAATAGCTAATAAACATTAGATTCAAGGTAGAATTCATGCATGGCAAGGTAAGGCTACTAGATGACAAAGGAAATTTGATTGAATCATGCAAATAAACAAAAAGTAACCTATTTTATCTTGATCTTGGTAATTGTTCATGTTTTATTGCTCAAATGGAAGAAAGTTGGTTATGGTACAAAAGACTATGTCATGTAAAGTTTGATAATATGGTCAAGATAATTTTTTTTAGAAAAGTAAGAAGTATCCCTAGTTTGAAGAAACCAGATATTGGATTATGCAAAAATTGTCAGATTGGCAAAATGGGAAGGACTAGTTTTAAGAACAAAAACTATCAATTTGAAGATGTCTTGGAAATTGTGTATATTGACTTATGTGGACCTATTGGAATATAAAGTTATAGTGAAGAAAATTTCTTTATTCTTTTTGTTGATGACTACTCTAGAATGATGATTGTCATGTATCTCAAAGAAAAGTCAAAAGCATTTGAGAAATTCAAACGGTATCTAGCAAGAGTAGAAAAAAAATAGAAAAAAGATGGAAATGCTTAAGATCAGATAGAGATGGTGAATTCATCTCCAATGAATTCAATAATTTTTTCATTGAAAGACGAATCAAAAGGAAAGTATCAGCCCCTAGCACTCTTGAGCAGAATGGAATAGTTGAAAGAAGAAATAGATTTTTTTACTTCGAACCTGATACATTGCTAGGCATATCTAATAATAAGGAGACTTCACCTCCCAAGTCTTCCATAGTTATTGAGTTGCCAGAAGTAAAAACTAAGTCATAGGGACCTGAGTCACATTTTGAAGCTACTGAGTCAATGCCTATTGAGTCTAAACAACCTCAGCTTGAAGTTGAAATTTAAACTAAAGACAGTACAATTCATTCAAAAGGCAAAGAACCTATATTGGCCAAATATGTTAGAAGGCATCATGCACTTGATCAAATTATTGGAGATAAATTAGAAGGTACTATAACAAGAAGCAAATTAAAAGGTACATGTTTACTTGTTGATTTTGAACCTAGAAGTATTAACAATGCTCTAGAAAATAAAAGTTGGATTGAGGCAATGAACAAAGAAATTGAACAGATAGAAAATAACAAAACTTGGACTCTTGTTCCTAGGCCTAAAGATAAAAATGTGATTGGAACAAAATGGGTATTTAGAAATAAGCTGAATGAAGATGGACAAGTATCAAGAAATAAAGCTAGACTAGTGTGTAAAGGGTATTCTCAAGAAGAAGGAATTGATTATGGTGAGACTCTTGCCTCTTTTGCAAGATTAGAAGGTGTTAGGACCCTATTTTCATATGCAGCTCACAAAGGATTCAAAGTATATCAAATAGATGTCAAATCTATATTCTTAAATAAAATTGTTGATGAAGAAGTCTACATTGAATAGCCAGAAGGTTTTGTTGATCTCAACAAAAAGGATATGGTCTATAAATTACACAAAGCTTTGTATGGTCTCAAACAAGCTCCTAGAGCTTAGTATGAAAGACTACATAACTACTTGATATAGATTGGTTTTCAGAGAACAAATGATAATAGTAGTCTATACATTAAGGAAGGACCATAAAAAAATTGTGTTGGCAGAGATATTTGTGGATGATACTTTATTTACAGGAAATGATGACCTATGCAAAGCATTTTTAGAACAAATAAACAAAGAATTTGAGATGTCTATGTTTGGTAAAATAAAATTTTTTGTTATATTGCAGATACAAGAGAACAAAAATGGTATCTATATCACCCAATCCAAGTATGTAGAAGAGATACTCAAGAAATTTGGTATGGAAGATTCTAAATCAGTTGGTACCCCTATGTGTACTGGACTTAAGCTTACCAAAGATGATGATTCCAAAGAAGTAGATTAGACCTTATACAGATCAATGATTAGAAAATTACAACATGTAGTCCACATAAGGCCTGATATTTCCTTAGTAGTTAGAATAGTGAAAAGATTCTCAGTTAAACCCAGGGAAAATCACATGATGGCAATCAAAAGAATCTTGAGATATCAGAAAGGCACTAAAGACTATGTTTTATGGTACAAATTTCAAGGAAACCTAGACCTAAAGATATTTATTGATGCTGATTGGGTAGGAAATCTTGATGACAGAAAAAGCACAAGTGGTGGAGCTTTCATTCTTGGTAAAAAAGCTGGTATTTTGGATAAGCAAGAAGCAAAACTACACATCCCAATCTACAGTAGAAGTAGAGTATGTAGTAGTAGTAGTGAATTGTTCAAACAATTTCTAGAAGGAATGAAGGTTGAAATCAAAGAGCCAGTAGTCATGTATTGTGATAACACTAGTGCAATTAACATATCAAAGAACCCAATGATGCATTCCAAAACAAAGCACATTGCTATAAAATATCACTTTGTTAGAGAACTAGTGTTGGACAAAGAAATCAGATTGGAATATGTCCATACAAAAGAACAAATTGCAAACATATTCACCAAGCCATTACCTAAGGATGCATTCTTGTATCTAAGAGGTAAGCTAGGGGTCATTCCTCTATCTGAATCTCACTAAATAAAGTTTAGTGATGCATCAACTAGAACCAAGTTAAAGATCAATCAATTGATGCAGCATAATCAATAGGATATTGCATATGAATTAGTACTCAAAGTACATTGATACAAATTTGGCATGTGTTGTCTTTGGCATGTGTTGTCAAAGAGGGAGAAGTTTACTATCATATCTTTATCTTTCAAAAAATTTGTAGAGGGAGAAGTTTGAAAAGAAGGTATGCAAAGGAAGAATACAACATAAAGAAGAAGTTCTTGTGTAAAATCAAAGAGGGAGAAACTTTCTATCCAAGGGAGTCTTATTTTTAAAATTTTATTATGCTATGACATGTTGTGTTGCCATCAATGCCAAAGAGGGAGATTGTTGGATACAATTGATTAATTATGTGTTGTCTTTGATGTTATAAAAATGTCATATCAATTGGTAAACAATGCTTATCGAGCTCACTTGGTCAATGAAGATAGTTATCCTTGTCTACCAAGCATTCACAGGCTTACTCTGAACAAATGACAATGTCTACTGAGCTCACTTGGGCACTAAAGGAATTTAGGTAGAAAAGAGTGTTAACCAAGCTCACTTAGTTAACAAAGGGAAAGATGGACAGAGTCAGAATTCATTGAGTTCACTCGATTTCCAAAGGATTTTTGCAAATTCATAGTGTTAACCGAGCCTCTATTAGTTAACACAGAGAATCGTTCCAAAGTAAGTTTCTACCAAGCAAGGTTAGCTTACAAAGGATTTGTCTTGTTTTGGCATATGAAGCTTAATTAATTTATGTATTGATTCTAGTTGACTCTAATGATGAGTATTGGTTATTGTAATTTGAATTTGGGTTGATTTGACAATCTAGAAGGTATAAATAAAAGGTCAAGTTGAGATTTCTAGTGTGTGTGCAAGTGTGTTGATTGAATTGAAAAGAAAAGAGAGGGAGAAAACTTGAAGGAAAAGCAGGTATCCTTGTGGAGTAGTAAAGTAATATTCAATTAGGAAGGATCAAGTTTAAGTAGAAAAGAGATCTTGATTCAACAATTCAGTTGCATCACAATCAGTTCATTTCATTGTTACTCTCTAACCATTATAGTAGTGATCTAAAATCTATTAATAGAGTGGGTTTAACAACCAATTGTAAATCCTCTAACAAGGTGGAAATTCCATTGAATTATTTCAAGACCTCTTGCAAGGCCACTCCTAGCAGGGTGATTAAATCGCCTAACAAGGTCACACCTAATAGTGTGTTTTGTAACCTTTAATAGGGTTGGCTCCTAATAAGGCTCAATTCAAAAGAGTGAGAAATAGTAACTAATTATATTGGTGGTTTTTCTCATATTGGGTTTCCATGTTAAATCATGTTGTCTCATGTGGTCATGTTATTTCTTTCATGATTGCAAGTAACTAATGATAACATCTTAAGATTCACAAAAGTAATTCACTCTCTGCATTTACCAAGTTACAAAAATTTTTATTTGTTTACCGAGCATTAGCACTAATTAGTTTTCTCAGTCTAAATTTTATTGTTGACATCTAAGGGATCTATTATATTTTTTAGTTTTAACTGATTCACCCCCCTCTTATTTACTCCTATATTTCCAATAGTTCAGTCCTCCATTCTGCTTGGCCTTCATACTTTGCAACACTGATAAATTGTTCACCCTTTAAGCATTCATCTCCTTAAGCCTTCTTGCTTAACATTTTATTTCTAACTCTTCTCTTGGGTTACTTGATGAAGAAAAACCCTTAACTCCTCTTCTTTATTTTCTCACACATGACAACTTTACTTCATGACTAGACATTCCTATAAATAGGAAATTTAGATATTTTTCGCTCATTCTCCATTGTCTAGTTTAGGGTTCAGATGGATTAGGTTAGATGAAATGTATCTACCCCATATCTCATGTCTCTTCTAGAAACTTCTCCACTTTGAATTTTCCTAAAAATGGTTTACCTCAAATTTTGTGTCTCCAACTCATCATCCTTATCTTCCACTTGGTTCACAAAATTCAAGAAAAAAACTTGTTAGCTTAGATTTAGCGAATCTTCAAATTTTAAAATAATGGAACAACTTGGAATTATCAACCTTTTGATGCTCAACACATACTACATTGCTCGGAATCAACTAAACTTTACTTGCAATCAACTATCTTGCCTGACATCCACTAGAATTTTCTTTTACTCGGCTCCAACTGACATTTTTCTTGGCTTGCACTAACTTTGTTCGACACCTACTATCCACTTGGTCAAGCTTGGTAGACAAAATTTATGTAACTTGCTATTCTAAAATTTCTTAGTGTAGCCAACTTTTGTGACCTTAAGTAGATTATCAATACATCATGTCATCGTTGTCTTAACTGATCCTTGTACTTCATTAATTAACCATAACACAACCTTTCCTCTAGGTGCTTTTGTTACATTTATTGATCAAATTCTCTTCATCAATCAACTAAGTGATAGTACTTGAATTGTATAAGCAATTTTCTTAGGTTTGACATCAGTGATAAAACAATGATTGAAACATATAGTCTTTATCAACAATCTCATTCTTTTAATAATTTCTCTCAGTAATGATCTTTTCAATAAAATCTCAACACTATTGATCAGAGGGAAAACCCCTACGAGGATGGTGTTAGATATAATTGATTAATTGTGTATTGTCTTTGATGTTACAAAAATGTCATATCATTATCAGTCAGTGGGTGCCAAGATCACTTGGGCAATAAAGATAGTTTTATGTGTCTATCAAGCATTACTAAGTTTTCCAAGCTAAGAAGACAGTGTTTACTGAGTTAACTCGGGCATCAAAGGAAAATTTGTAGAAGATAAGTGTTAACCAAGCTCACTTGGTTAATGAAGGAAAAGTTGGATAGAACCAATGTTAACTAAGCTCACTCAGTTGCCAAAGGATCTTTGTGAGTTAGCAATGTTAACTGAGCTTTTGTTGGCTAATACAAGAAATCATTTATAAGTTAGTGTCTATTGAGTTAGGTCATTTAACAAAAGATTTTCTTTTTTTGGCATAATAAGATTAATTTATTTATTGATTGGTTCTATTTGAGTGAGGTGATAAATAATAATTATTCTAAGATGTATATGAGCTGACTTGACAATATGAAAGATAAAAGTATAAGGTCAAGTTGAAAGTTAAAGTGTGAGAAGTTATGAATGTATTGAAGATTTAATGATGAAAAGAGGAAGTGAATTTGAAGGATAAGCAGAATATCCTTGTGGAGTAGAAGACATATTTGATCAAGAAGGATCAAGTACAAGATAGAATATAGATCTATAATCAGCAATTTAGTTGCATTCAAGTTAGCTCATCTCATTATTACTCTCTAATCATTGTAGTAGTGATCTAAATCTCTTAACAAAGTTGGCTTCATAGCTATTTGTAAATCCTTTAACAAGGTGGCAGTTCTATTGAATTATTTAAAGACCTCTAACAAGGCCACTTCTAATAGGATCACACCTAATAGTGTGTTCTATAACCTTTAATAGGGTTGGTTCCTAATAAGGCTCATTTCAAAAGAGTGAAAACAGTAACTAGTTGCAATTGGTGGTTTTCCCAAATTGGGTTTACACATTAAATCCTAGTGTAAAATATGTTCATACTATTTTCTTTTATGTATTTGCAACTAAGTTAAGTAATGGTAATCAGAAATAACATCTAAATATTTGCATATTTAATATTTATCGAGTTACATCACTTTATGTGTATTTTCTAAGCATCAACAGTATTCAGTTTTTAGAATTTATTTTTGTATTGACATCTAAAGGATCTAGGATTTCTTTTAGTGGTAATTGATTAACCTCTCCCCTCTCAATTACACCTCTTATATTTTCAACAATTGGTATCAGAGCCTTTTGGTTCTTGTAGAGAAGGTTTCAAGGACCAAAGCTAAAGATTAGGATGTCTTATAGAAGAGAGATTCTCATGGTTAACAAAGACAATTTGCAGCATGGCAAGGAATCATGAGGTTACATTTGACTTCCATTAGTGATTCAAGATGAAAATATCTCGATGATGAATACAAGACTCCCATTGGAATATTATCAGTTGAACATATTGCTAAAAAGAAGAATCATGATATATCTAAAAGGTACTAAAGCCTATGGTTTATGCTATAAACTTGGAGGCAATTTGGACTTAAAGGTATTCACTGATGTTGATTGGGTAGGAAGTCTTGATGATAGAAAAAACACTAGTGGTGGAGCATTCTTTCTTGGTAAAAGGCTAGTGTCTTGGACAAGCAAGAAATAAAATTACATCTCTTAATCCACATCAAATGCATAACATGTGGTAGGAATAGTTAATTGTTCTAACATTGTTTGGTTCAAACAATTGTTGGAAAGAATGAAGATAGAGATCAAAGATCTAGTAGTCATATACTATGATAACACTAGTGAAATCAATATATCAAATAATCTAGTGATGCATACCAAAACAAAGTGCATTGCTATAAAATATCACTTCTTAAGAGAATTGGTGCAAAATAAAGAAGTTAGATTGGAATATGTAAATACAAAACAACAGATTGCAAACATATTCACCAACCTAAAGATGCATTTCTATATCTAAGAGGTAAGCTAGGGGTCATTACCCTATCTAAAGCTCACTAAATAAATTTTAGTGATGCATCAAAGAGAGCAAGTTGAAGATCAGTTAGTTGGTGCAAAATTGACAAAGGCATATTGCAAATTAATAAGTACTTAAGGTACATTGATATTAACAGAGTTATTGTCTTTGCCATGTGTTGTCAAAGAAGGAGAAGTTTATTGTCATATCTCATAGAAATTTTTTTCATTCCAAAGAAGGAGAAGTTTTTTGGAAGAGGGAGAAGTTTGCTATCAAAGAAACTTTATGAAGAGACATCAGTGAGGAAGAATAAACTTAGCAGAAGCTTTTTGAAAGAGGAAGAAACTAAAGATAGAAATAGCTCACACTAACAGAGGGAGTTCTCATGGATAAAACTAAGGATATGCTCCTTACTTTATTCTTGTTCCAAAATTTTATTATGTTATGACATGTTGTGTTGCCATCAATGCCAAAGAGGGAGATTGTTGGATATAATTGATTAATTGTGTATTATCTTTGATGTTACACAAATGTCACATCACTATTAGTCAATAGGTACCAAGCTCACTCAGGAAGTAAAGATAGTTTTCTGTGTCTACTGAGTGTTACTAAGTTTTCCAAGCTAAGAAGATAGTGTCTACCAAGTTAACTTAGGAGTTGAAGGAAAATCTACAAAAGATGAGTGTTAATCGAGCTCACTTGGTTAATGAAAGAAAAGTTGGATCAAACCAGTGTTAATTGAGCTCACTTGATTTCCAAAGGATCTTTGTGAGTTAGTAATGTTAATCAAGATTCTTTTGGTTAACACTGGAAATCATTTATGAGTTACTGTCTACCAAGTTGGGTCAGCTAACAAAGGATTTTCTTATTTTGGCATAATAAGCTTAATTGATTTATCTATTGGTTCTAGCCAACTGAGGTGATGAATATTAATTATTCTAATATGTATATGAGCTAACTTGACAATATGAAAGATATAAGTATAAGGTCAAGTTGTGGGTTAAAGTGTGAGAAGTTATGAATGCATTGAAGATTTAATGATGAAAAGAGGAAGAAAATTTGAAAGATAAGCATAATATCCTTATGGAGCAAAAAATATATATTCAATCAGGAAGGATCAAGTACAAGTTTTTTAACCTTTAACTTGTACTTGGTTGCACTAAGGTCATCAATATGCAATCCATACAACCTTGTTCTTTGTTTGCTACTCTACTAGTCTTACCAGAAACAAGACTATATCAACATCAATGAAAAATAGAGTCATGAATTCAACATGTCAATCATACTATCCATCTATCCAATTCTTAGGATACCCCCGCAAATGAATTACATCAACATTCATGCTAACAATCTCCCCCTTTGGCATTAATAAAAACATAGATGAAAAACATATAATTTCTAAGAATACCAAATCAAACTCCATTGTTGTTTTTGCTCTCTTCTTTTCAAATCCTCTTCATCAATCAATATAAAGCTCATAGGAACACTATTCTATTTCAAATTTCTCACTCTTAGGATCAAAATCAGTTGTTCACACTATAGCTCATAGGAAAAACTCTCCATTCTTATCTAATTTACATAGAAATAAATTGTTCACAACTTCTCCCCTATTAATATCAATCTATCTATCTAGAAAAAATTCTCCCCAATACATACATGTTTCATGTACACAATCTCTCCCCATTATGTTTGAGAGCTTATTCTCCATCTAAAAAAATTCTCCCCCATACATAGGAGATATTTTCATATAATCTCTCTCCCATTGACATCAATTACAAAATATTCATTATGTCAATCATCTACTCCAAGTCTTCAACTACCTCAAGTGTCCAAACACACTATTCTATACCAACTACCAAGAGTCTTTGATGACTCTGCTCATCAGAAATAATCCCCTGTGTAGGAAGCATCAACATTCAGTCTAGATAAATAATAGTGCTCTATACCACTGGACTAATTTACTTTCTACATCATCTACTCAAAAGTAGGCAGGGGCATAACCCCAAGCATACCTTGAAAATACTCAAATTTATCCTTAGGAAAAGGCTTCATAAAGATATCTTCAAGATTCTATTTTGTATTCACATACTCTAATTTGACCTCTTTCTCTACAACTTTCTCTCTCAAAACATGATACTAAATAGATACATGCTTAGTCTTAGAATGAAACACATGATTCTTAGAAATACTTACTATACTTGTGTTATTACAATGTATGATAACATGTTCTAAAAACTCTATCCCAATGTCCTTATAAATCTACTTCATCCAAATGATTTCATTACAATTTTTTACCACTATTACATAATCTACTTCTCTTGTACTCTATGAGATATAGTCTTGTTTCTTGCTTAGCCAAGAAACTAATCTTCTTCCAAGGAAAAATGCTCCACTATTGGTGTTATTTATGTCATCTATTCTGCCTACCCAATTTACATTAGTATGAGAGCATAAAGTAAAATCACTTGCTCTATCATACCACAAACCAAAATCAAGTGTACCCTTCAAATATCTTAATATTATCTTTACTGCTACATAATGTCCTTCTTTGAGATCTTCTTGGAGTATTGCTACTATTCCAACTACATTTTCAATATATAGTTTGGTTTGAGTCAAATATTGAAAAACTCCAATCATAGATTTGTACTTCTTCTACTCAAGTGTAGGTGTCCCATCTTTGCTAGATAACTTTTGACAAGTTATCATAGGTGTACCAATAGGCTTGCAACTTTCCAAGCCAAATATTTTCAACAAGTCTTTTAGATACTTATTATGTGATAGGAAAATACCATCATTATTCTATATAATATGTATATCTAAGAAATATTTCATCTCATCAATCATACACATCTCAAATTCATTATTTATTTCATTAGCAAATTTTCCACTTGCTTCATCATTTCCTCTAAAGATTATGTCATCCAAAAATATCACAATAATCAACAATCCATTCTCAGTTTCTTTCAAATACAAATTTCTATATATTGTACCTTTAAAAAATCTCAACTTTGCCAAATATTTGTCCAATCTTGCATACCAGGATCTAGGTGCTTCCTTTAGACCATACAATGCTTTCTTTAATCTTTATACCATGTCCTTTTCTTTTGTCAAAGGAAATCCTTCAAGTTGTTCAATTTAGACTTCTTATTCAAGCTCTCCATTCAAAAATGTTGACTTTATGTCCATCTAATACACTTTGAACTTCTAACTTGTTGTATAAACCAAACCAGTTCTTATTGCTTCAAGTCTAGCAACATGGGCAAATGTCTCTTCATAATCAATGCCTTCTTCTTGTGAATAACCTTTGCATACCAATATTTCTTTATTTCTTACAATCTCACCTTTTTTATTCATCTTGTTTCTGAAAACCCATTTAGTTCATATAACATTCTTGTCTTTAGGTTTAGGAATGAATTCCCATCTTTCATTCTTTACAATCTGATCTAGTTCTTCCTTCATTGCTTGGATCTAATGGTCATCCTTGCATGTCTCATTTGTAATCTTTGGTTCAACTTGAGAAATTAAACATAGTTCTTCATGTACTTTATTTATAGTCATAAGTCATTTTTCTTTGCTTCTAATGATCTAATTAGCAGATTGATTCTTTGCTAATTTCTTGTTCAGTGTAGGTGTTATTGTTTCAACTCTTACTTCTTATCTAGGTTTACATCTTGTTTCTTCTCCGTGTTCAACAATTTAAACATCATTCTTCAAATCATTGTTAGTATCAATGAAATCTTCAACATTTCATATAATAGGCTTAGAATTATCTTCTTCTTCATTAGAATTATAATCCAACATTCTATCTTTAACTCAAAAAATTTCATCCAATTTTTACATAATTTGATCACTCAACAACAGTCTTAGTTCTTTGATTAAAACATCTATGAGATTATTCTTTTCAATGAATAACCAAGAAACATACCTTCTAACTTTCTTTTAATAAGTAGAGAAATTCCTTCTTCAATCTTTGTGTCTTCTTCAGATGTAGATCCATCTTTACTTGTGCTTGCATTAGTAGGTTTACTCTTTTGTATGCAACAAAAAGATTTTGGATCTAGAAGCTCAATGTTTTGTTTTATACATAATTCTGATATCTCACCAAGGAACTCCATCTTCTAAATATCAAAATTATCTCTATCACATTTAGGAATTTCTTTTTTGAAGTAATCCACCATTGATCTCCTTGAGCTATTAAGTTTTTTATTCAAGGACTAGATGCTCTAATACCAATTGTTAGAAAGTAAAGTCCACCAAGATAACTGAGGGGGTGGGGGGAATCAACTATCCAATCATTTAAATATATATCAACCTTATTATTCCTTAAACATTTGCATAATATAATCAACAACTATAAGAAGATATACATACACAATACCACCAGATATGTTAACTAGGGAAACCCTTGATCAAAGGGAAAACCTCAGTGGGGATGATACCCAACAAATGATGTACTAATATAAAAGTCCTTGTAAAAGCATTGATTCTATTAGGAGCCAATGAAATACATTCAATACATATTAGTCTCTATTAGGAGACTTTGAATCCTTGTTAGGAGATTCCAAATTTGTTAGGAGTTGTTGAAGGTAGAAGGACCCACTATCGAAATAACTTCAGGGGGAAGATCACTAAACTCATTATCCAACTAGTCTTTGTATTATTCCTTTTAGAATAATAGAAATGAATAACTTGAACTCCTCTGACCCCTTGACTAGACCAAACCTCTTCTAGATCTCAATATCATATTTTCAACTTTGCAATCCAATAATCCCTTGGATCACTTACTCCCATTTAGCAAATACTTCACATATCACACTTTGATACACACTTTCTTACATATCACACTTCATCATAAGGAAAATAACATTCCTTTATACCATATCCTCAAAATAAGTCTTTGAGTCAGCCTTGAGGCTTTCCTATTGAGAATGGATTGAATTAGCTAATAAAAGAAGGAGATTGTTGAGATCATTATTGAGAGAGATTGATGAACAATCCTATGTGTTTCAATCATTATTTATTCACTGATGTCAAACCTGCTATTTGCTAGAAAGACAATTATTTATAAGATTTAAGTACTATCACATAGTTGATTGATGAATAGGATTTGATTAAAAGATGTAATAATAGCATCTAGAGGAAAATTTGAGTTATGATCATGTAATGAAGTGTAAGAATTAGTTAAGACAATGATAAAATGATGCATTGATAATCTACTTAAGGTTACAAATGTTGGCTACACTAAGAAAGGTTAGAAGAAAAAGTTATACAAAGTTTGTCTAGTAAGCTTGATTGAGTGGATAGTAGGTGTTGAGAAAAGTCAGTACAAGCCAAGTAGAAAATCAGTTGGAGCCAATAAAAGCAAATTCTAGCGGATTCCAAGCAAGACAATTGATGCTGAGTAAAGTTTAGTTGATGCCAAGGGCTAGTAAACTTTAGTTGATGCCGAGTGATTTTATAGAGGATGTTGAGTAACATCGTGTGTTTCAAGCATTAGAATGTTGATAATGCAAAGCTATTGCATTATTTCAAAGATCATAGATTTGATGAATCTGAGTTGAGAAGTTTATTTTCTTGGATTGTGTGAACTAGGTGGAAGATAAGGATGATGAGCTAGTGGCACAAAATTCAAGGTAAACCATTTTGAGGGAAATTCAAAGTGAATTCTAGGAGAAGTTTCTAGAAGAGATATGGAATATAGGGTAGATATATTGTATCGTACCTAATCTATATGTACCCTAAATTGGATGATGGAGAATGAGGGGGAAAAGATCTTAATTTCCTATTTATAAGAATGGTTGGTCATGAAGCAAGGTTGTCATATGTGAGAACCTAAGGGAGACAAAGAGTCAAAGGGTTTTGCTTCATCAAGTGACTGAAGAGAAGAGCCTTCAATGACATGTTAAGGAAGAAGGCTTAAGGAGATGTATACTTGAAGGGTGAGCAAGCTATCAGAGCTACAATGAGTGAAAGCCAAGCAAAATGGAGGACTAAACAAAGATATGTAATCTACAAATGAATTTTTAAGTTGTATCAAATCAACCCTTATTGTTACCCTCTAAAAATTGTATCAGTGTAGGGTAAATCCTTTGAATTAAGGTTGACCTAACAATCATTTGTAAATCCTTTACCTAGGTGAAATTCCAAGTGAATGGTCTAAAATCCTCTAATAAGGCTCACTCCTAATAGGAAAATTGAAATCCTTTAACATGGTCACATTTAATAGTGTGTATTGTAACCTTTAATAGGGTTCGCCTTTCACAGGGCTTCACTTCAAAAGAGTGAAAAGAGTAGCATGTTACTGGTAGTTTTTTCCAAATTAGGTTTCCACATAACTCATTTTGTTATGTGTGTTGATGAATCTATTATGCTTCATGCTTTACATTTCTGCAAGTTGATTTGACAATAACCTAGAAGTTTTAAGTGATTGCATAATCCTATGGATGTATACATGAGTATAAATATATTATGGGTTCACTTAGCTATGAAAAGTTTTATTTATACATATGGACCTTGGATAACTTATTTCCCCCCCCCCCCCCCCCTCCTCTTAGTTATTCTAAAGAATTCCAAAATTTCCCAATTAATTATAATAGGACCTTATTAAGATATTACAAAATATTACATATTTTCACAATTAAAAATCACTATCAACTCATAGTCTATACAAATTTTTACACGTGTGACCTTTAACCTTGCACATTTATTGACGTCATCATCAAGATATCTACTATCACCATCTAATGATTCTCATCATGATTTTATTCCAATTAAGAGATGCAATCCAAACATTAAAACCCATTTATCAGGTACTATGTATACACACTGTCCTCAATAATTTTTAAATAGCTCTCGAGCATGTCTTCAGCTCTCTTTACATGCACTTTTCCACTTCATCAAGACATGGTGTAGAATATGTTCTCAACTACACATGACTTGATCATCAATATGCAATCTGTACGACCTCATTTTCTATTTGCTACTCTAAATGTCTTCACAAAAATAATACTATGTTGACATCAATGACAAACACATTCATGAATGCAACATGTCAATCATGCTATCCACCTATCCAATTCTTAGGATACTCCACCAAAGGAATACCATCAACATTCATGCTAACAACATCATCATTATTGGTGTTTATCAAAATTTGGGGAGGTGGGGTTTCCATGTTCCCTTCCAACATCCCCACAACCTACCTCATGCTTGGCCTCACATTCTCATCCTCTTCAATAAAGAGAAATCTTACAAAAATATCTCTCCCCACCTCCTCCATCTTTTGCTCCTCCATAACCTTCACACTTTCATCCAATATATTCACCACCTTCTCCTCATGAATTTGTGTTGCAACCCACTGGGAATGTATCGCCTCTTTGATTAAATTGACATGACGGTAAAAGCTCTACCAATCTTATATGTAATCTTCTAAATTTTTTTAATCTATTAACTAAAGTAAATTTTACCATTCATAGACCATCCATTCTTGAATCCATTAATAGAAGCTACCACTTCCTTTTCTTTTTGTAACTAAAGGGTGTGATATATTAAGAGATAAATAATTGTTGACTACTCTAAGCTTCTTAAGAGAGAGAAAAAAAATTTGTCTCCAATGTATGAGATGATGAAGACCATAATTTCCTTCTTTATAAAAGAGAAGAGTTAAGATCAACTCGAGTCATTCACAAAATCTCATAATTTATAAATAATTTTTTTTCTCATACCACTAATTCAAATTTTATTTTATATATAATTTATAATCTTATTTTCTCAGTAGTTTTGGATCATAGCCTACAATTTGTAATAAAAAATCATCAATTTGAAAGCTAAAAGCATTGAATTTAAAAATAGTGCACAATGTAAGGAGATTGTTAAATTTAAATTTTGAAATTTATAATAAATTTGATATAATTTCTTAAGTAGAGATTGAATGACAATGAATGAATAGGAAAATAAATATAACACTATAAGTTGTCATCTTTTAGATTAATTAAAAAGAGTAACTATTTACTATTATAAAAATAAGGATCTAATGTTGTGTAATTTTCAATCTTATAATATATCTGCAAAATAAAGAGAATAGAATTATCTATAAGATTCCCAGTATTGTCAAATACATAACATGATGTAGATTTATATGCTCCTAAATCCCTAGTAACCATATTCTAGTTCACATCTCCCTAAATCTCATAACATTTTGAAATTTTAAGAATTATTCTTTATTGAAATGGTTTGATTAAGTTAATAAATGATAAATAGTTTAATGATATTTCTTAACCTTTTTTTACTAAAATATAGCTTGTGCTAGTTATGTTTATATTTAGAAAACTATTTATTTGTGTTATTTATTTTATAAATATTATGTATTTATTAATAAAATATTAATATTAAATATATAATTGATTACACACACATGATTAATATTCTTTTGAAAATCTTATATAAAAAATTAAAATCACTTATAATTTTTTCCATTAATTTATTTGGCGAGTCCTAAGCTTATAACTAAAATTCTAGAATCAAACCATCAAATATGATGCCACAACACCATATTTTTTGTCAAAATATCTAAGAAGAGATCAATGTAATATAAAAATTTGTATTTGTTATTATGTTATATTTTACTAGCATTTGCACCTAAAGAAAGTGCAATGGTTAATTCGATAGGAATATTTGTTAGAAAATACTTTCTATTCATAAGTAATGTGTGAGATGTCCTCTTCTAAATTTCATGTTCAATTTGACATCAACAAATTCTACACTAACATTCTTCATCAATTAATATTTAGAGACTTTCTTTAAATAACATTCTAGACTACATAATATAAAATATAAATTAATTTAGCTACTTAATTAATTTTTTTCTCCCTTTTTCACAAAGATCCTTAAAACTTTGAATGATCTTTTTGTTCTTCTCACTTTTACTAAGATATTGTGAAATATTAATTTCTTCTAATTGATCTTAATAAATGATTTCTAATTATACAATATAAAATACTAAATATTTGATAATAGATGTTACAAGAATTATTTTTTAATATTCATAATTTAAAATGCTGAACATTTCTTTACTATTTTGAGTTTCAATGCTTTCATTTCTTATTTTGACCTAACTTTCTTTATAAAATCTGCAAAATTCTTCAAGACTTCATGCACAAAACACCCATTTTTGGATCTTTCTTCTTCATGGGTTCTTCAAAATGCTTCCTCTCTTCTTGTTAAGAATTTCCCTAAAATCCTTCTATTGACTCCTTCATTTTGTACAATTTCCAAGTAAAAATAAAATCAATCTTCAAATAAAGGTGAGATTAAAAAATTTGCTCATAACTTTTAAGAATGTTTAAATGACAAATCATGTATTACAACTATTTTTTCAAATTTTTATAGGTAATTATAAATATTCTAATAAAATTATTGCAATATATTTCTAATTACCATAAAATTGTAAAACACAACAATAATATGACTCCCAAATTCAATAACTCTAGAAGTGCATGTTGACAATAAAGAACTCTGAGTGCATGTTGAAAGTAAAATAAAACCTTCCTTGACAACCCATAAAAATAAATTTTATAATTTATACATGTTGAAGCTATATGATGTCAAATGCTCATTTGGAGCTTACATGTTTCTAACATTTATATCTCTATGAATGTTTATTTTAAATTTAAAAAATTACTTAACACAACAGGAAGCATAAACCAAAATGAAATAGATGCATGGCTAGAAACATGTAGCTATTTTTCTTTAAAATTTTATAAGTAATTATAAATGTTCTAATAATGTTTTGCACTATATTTCTAATTTAAAATATATTATAATTATAATATTTCATAAATTAAATAAAACTTTAATTCAAAATCTAAAATTGTATTTTATAATTTGAATTGCAATCTTTCATTTAATAGACAAATTAAATAATATGTGATTAGACTCAAGAGAGTTGTGCTTTTATTGATGCATGTTAGCTAAAAGTAAGTTATAGGGGTTATAAAATTGAGGATAGTGTTGAAATCTAATTGAAAAAGAGGGAGATTTTTGAAGAAGACTATGTGTTTCAATCATTGTTTTGTGATTGATGTCAAACCTACTATTTGCTAGTGAGACAATTGCTTATAAGATTCAAGTATTATCACTTAGTTGATTGATGAGGAGGATTTGATGAACAAGATGTAACAAAAGTACCTAGAGGAAAGGTTGAGTTATGATTATGAAATGAAGTGCAAGAATCAATTAAGACAGTGATGACATGATGAATTAATGACCTACTTAAGGTTACAAAATTGTTAGCTACACTTAGAAAGTTTAGAAGAATAAGTTAAACAAAGTTTGTCTACCAAACTTGACTGAGTAGATAGTAGGTGTTGAGTAAAGTTAGTGCAAGCTGAGCAAAAATTTAGTTGGAGCTAAGTGAAAGCAAATTCTAGTGGATGTTGAGTAAGATGGTTGATGCTGAATGATTTTATAGTTGATGTCAACAATGCAGTATGTACTGAGCATCAAAAGGTTGATAATGTCAAGTTGCTCAATTATGATAAAGATGAAAGATTCACCAAATCTAAGCTAACAAGTTGGTTTTCTTGGAACTTGTGAACTAGGACGAAGATAAGATTGATGAGCTGGTGACATAGAATTTGGTGTAAGTCATTTTTAGGCAAATTTAAATGGATTCTAGGAGAAGTTTCTAGAATAGACAAGATATGGGGTAGATACATTATATCCTACCTAATCCATCCAAACCCTAATTTGAATGATAGATAATTAAGAAAGAAAAATATTCTAATTTTCTTTATATAGGAATGTATGGTCATGAAGCAAAGAGGTTAGAGAGGTTGGTGTCATGTGCGAGAACCTAAGGAGGAGAAGGAATTAAGGGTTTTGCTTCATCAAGTGACCCAAGAGAAGAATCTACAATGGCATGTTAAGCAAGAAGGCTGAAGGAGATGAATGCTTGAAGGATGAACAAGCTATCAAAGTTGCAAAGTATGAAAGCCAAGAAAAATTGAGGACTAAACAGAGATCTGTAATCTACAAGTGAAGCTGTAAGTTGTATCAGATCAAAGCTCTACTGTTACTCTCTAGCAATTGTATCAGTCAAGGGTAAATTCTTTAGATTAAGGTTGACCTAATAATCATTGGAAAATTCTTTAACAGGGTGGCATTCCAAGTGAATGGCCAAAAGTCCTCTAACAAGGCTCACTTTTAACAAGGTGATTGAAATCCCCTAACCGGGTCACATTTAATAGTGTGCATTGTAACCTTTAATAGGGTTGGCCTTTCACAGGACATCACTTTAGAAGAGTGAAAAAGGACTAGCATGTTACTATGGTTTTTATCAAATTGGGTTTCCATGTAAATCATTGTGTCAAGTGTGCTAATGAATGTGTTGTGTTCCATCATTTACATTTTTGCAAATTAATTTGACAGTAACATACAAGTTTCAGTAAATACATAATGAATGCATGCATGGGTATGAATGTTTTATGGGTTCACTAAATTGTGAAAAAGTTTTATTTCTACATTTGGACCTTGAATAACTAATTCAACCTCCATCTTCATTATTCTAAAGTAATTCTAACAATTGTTATCCGACCCATCTGTTTAAGAGGACTAGTTTTTAGGTACTAGAAGCACAAAGATCAAGATGTCTAAAAGAGAAGTATCCAAGCTCAATAGAGATAAATTTCCTACATGGAAAAGTTTGATAAATCTACACCTTGGAGGACTTGGAGACCATGCACAATCTACTATCACAATGGAACATGTTGATACAATAGGAGCCCTAACTACTGAAGATATGAAGAAGAAAAAAGAACACAATTAGACAATGTTGGGGATTGCCTCTACCCTAAGCTATGCCAAATTTGATGATATCAAAGGTTATGACATTGCAAATAAAATCTAGTATGCCAAAAACACCATCTATGGAGAAGACAAAAATGTTCAAAGAATCAAATCTAAGAGTCTTAGAGGTAAGTTTGATAATATGAGAATGAAAGAAGGTGAAAATATTGCTTAGTATGTTGCTAGGATAAAAGAAGTTGTTAGTACAATAGGAGGAGCTACTGATCATATAGATGATGATAATGTGTTGAGTAAAGTCTTGAGAACATTACTGCCTATTTATGCTATTAGAGTTTCTGCAATCCAAGAGTTGAGATGTATTCCAAGAAATGATCTAACCCTTGAAGGTCTATAGGTAGACTCACTACTTTTGAGCTATCTAAATTTGACAATTACAAACCAGAGAGTCTTGAATCTCCTTTCATAGCTAAGTTGTTGTTGAAAGATTTTGATGAGATGTAGAAGAAGAAGAAGAAAAGAAAGATAAAATATGCATCTAGTGATAGTGATACAGATGATGAAGATATTGAATAATTGGAAGCAATACTAGCAAGGAGATTCCACAGAGGTAAAGGAATGTTCAAAGGTAAGTTACCCATCATTTATTTCAATTGCAATGAAGTTGGTCATATTCTTGCAAGATGTATACAGAAGAAAAACTACAGAGAAGGAAACAAGTACAAAAACAAAAGAGAAGATGACAATAGAGATTACAAAGACAAAGGCAAGAAGTCATGCTACATTGCCGATGAACATGACTTTGATGAACATGATGATGAAGTGGTATATGTTGCAATGAAGGATGAATCTGATGAAGATGATGCAACTGCACTTGTAACTTGTATGAACAAGAATGATAGATGGATCATTGATAGTGGATGCTCACATTACATGACTGGAGACAAAAGTAAGTTCATTACCTTATCTTGTTATGATGGAAATAATGTAAGATGTGGTAATGATGCACCATGTTTGATAAAAGGAAAAGACTCTATCAAACTCACAGATAAGATTCCATATGAAAATGCTTACTATGTTGAAGGACTGAATTATAACTTGTTAAGTGTGTCATGATTGAATAATCTAGGATACAATGTTGAATTTGAAAACAAAATTGCCAAGATATATGATACAAATGGGAAACTGACTGGAAAAGGTGATCAAACTAGAAGTAATCTATTTTATCTAGATATAGAGGATGCTACTTGTCTTGTTGCAAAATTTGATGATGTATGGCTTTGGCGCAAGAGATTATGTCATGTTAATTTTGATAACTTGGTTAGTATCAGTAACACAAAAAAAGTTAGAGGACTACCTAAGTTGAAGAAACTAGATAATATAGTTTGCATACAATGTCAGCTAGGAAAAATATCAAAATAAAGCTTTAAGACTAAAGTTTATACCTCTAAAAAGATACTAGAAATCATTTATAATGAATTATGTGGACCAATTAAAATGAAAAGCTATAGAGGAGATAAGAACATAATGCAATTTGTTGATGATTACTCTAGGATGATGAAAACCATATTTTTGAAACAAAAATTGGATTTTTTCAAATGTTTAAGTGGTATTTGGCAAGAGTCAAGAAAGAAATAGGTAAGAGTCTAAAATGTTTGAGATCAGACAGAGGAGGATAATTCACTTCAAATGAGTTTGAGATGTTCTGTAATGACAGAGGAATCAAAAGACATGCATCTGCCCCTAGGACCCCTCCACAAAATGGAATTGCTGAAAGGAGAAATAGGTCTATAATGGACTATGCCAAAACACTTATGATGGAGAAGAATGTTGCTCTAAAATATTGGAGAGAAGTTGTAAGTACTATTGTGTATACCTTGAACCATGTGCAAGTTAAGAAAGGTACTCATTCAACACCTTTTGAACTATGGTATGGATATCTACCTAATTTAAAATACTTTAAGGTATTTGGAAGTAAGTGTTATATTCTTAAAAATGTTAGGAATGGAAAATTTGATGCAAAAAGTGAAGAAGGTATATTCCTTAGATACTCCACAAGAAGCTAAGCTTATAAGTGTTTAAATACTAACATTAACAAAATTGTGGAAAGTAGAAATGTGAATTTTGATGAATTTATAGAAGTACATGAGGCTGAGCCAATGAAAGAACCAAAATAATATAAATAATTTGTATACTTTAATGAAGGAATTCATGCTAAAGAAGAGAAAATCAAGTAACAAATCAACAACAAGTTCAGTAACTACCGAGTCACATCTTGTGAATGTTGAGTTGCACTTAGAAATCGAGCTACATTCAGATGTCAAGTTGCAGAATGAAGAAAATGCACATTTTGATTCTAGGATTAGTACACATGAAAGAAATGTTGAGATACCTAACAGAGATGTACACAGTGACTCTGAAGTTGAAAGACAAAATGTAGAAACAAGAGATGAGCCAAGATTGTCTAAATATGTCAAAAGACATCATCTTGCTGATCAAATCATTAGAAATAAAGATGCTAGGCCAATGACCAATGACAAGAAATAGGTTGAGAAGTGAATCATGTTTTTTAAGCATGAAAGAGCCCAAAATAGTGAAAGATGCATTAGAAGATGATGACTGGTACAAGGCCATGGAAGAAGAGATTCAACAGATAGAAAAGAACAAAACATGGAGTCTAGTTCCTAGACTAGAAGACAAGAATGTGATTGGCACCAAGTGGGTATTTAGAAACAAGCTAGATGAGAATGGTGAAGTGACAAGAAACAAAGCAAGATTAGTTTGTAAGGGATATGCACAAGAAGAAGGAATTGACTATGGGGAGACATTTGATCCTATTGCAAAAATGGAAGGAGTAAGAACTTTACTTGCTTATGCTGCTTAAAAAGGTTTCAATGTTTATTAGATGGATGTTAAATTTGCATTTTTGAATGGCATACTAGAAGAGGTAGTCTACATAGAATAGCCAAAAGGATTTGTTGAAGATAACAATAAAAACATGGTATGTAGATGGGAAAAAGCCCTATATGGATTGAAGTAAGCACTAAGAGCATGATATGAGAGACTTCATACTTATCTTATGAAGATTGAATTTGAAAGGAGTGATGATAACAACAATCTATACATAAAGATAGAAAAAGACAAAGGTATTTTGCTATCAAAAATATTTGTTGATGATATCATATTTGGAGGACAAGATGCCCTATGTAAGGACTTTGCAAATTAGATGAAGCAAGAATTTGAAATGTCTATGTTTGTAGAAATAATTTTTTTTGTGGGATTGCAAGTATATCAGATGAAGTATGGTATATACATCACTCAGTGAAAGTATGTCAAGGAGATATTGATGACATATTTACAATAGGATTCTAAACTAGTAACTACACCTATGGTGATAGGACACAAGTTGTCAAAGAATGATGATTTAACTGAGGTGAATCAAACATTATACATGTTTATGATTGAAAAATTGCAATGTGTAGTACATAGCAAACCTGATATTACATTATCTATAGGGATAGTTATAAGATTCTTTGCTAATCCCAAGGAAAATCACTTAATGGCTATAAAAAGGATAATAAGATGCTTGAAAGGAAAAAAAGAGTTTGGTCTATACTATAAGAAGAATGAAAGTTTTGACTTGAGAGCCTACACTGATCCTGACAAGGCTAGAAACATTGATGATAGAAAGAGAACCAGTGGAGGAGCATTTTTCTTAGGCAAGAGACTAGTTACACGGACAAGTAAGAAATAGAGTTGTACTTCACAATCTTCTATTGAAGTAGAATATGTTGTTGCTGATGTAAACTACACAAAAATTGTATGGATCAAATAACTACTCAAAGGAATGAAGGAATAAATCATAGAACTAGTGATACTTTATTGTGATAATACAGTGATATCAATATATCAAAGAACCCAGTGATGCACACAAAGACAAAGCACATTGCAATCAAGTATCATTATGTAAGAGAATTAGTTCAAGACAAGGAGGTGAAGATGGAATATGTTAACTCAAAGGAGAAGATTTCTTATATCTTCACAAAACCTAAGGATGCTTATGAGTATCTAAGAGGTAAACTAGGGGTGATACCCCTATCAAAAGCTATGTAAGAAACAAAAAGAATGCCCCACATCAAACAAGATAATGCTCATGTAATACAAATTGATGCAATGGATCTTACTTTTGGAACTACCTAAAGTAATCAAAGATTTGAAACTTCAAATCAATCACAAGCAAGGTGACAGAGGGAGAAAATGAGAAATCTACAAAGCTTAGATTTTCATATTTTATGAATGACAAGTTTTTTGCATAGGTCTTTGGAATTTTTGTCAAAGAGGAAGAAAGTACATTAAACTAATCAAGTGCTAGAGATAAATTGGATAAAGTCCTAAACTAATTTGCTAATTAGAGAGGGAGAAAGATATCAAGAATCAAGTCAGAACGAAGAGGGAGACATTAATCAGAGAGCCAGAAAGAAAGAGGGAGAAATCTTGACCCACCTAGTAAGAGGGAGATACAAAAAGAAACTCAGAGGGAGTTTTAAGAAAGAGAAGTTTTTGTAACCTAATCAGAAGATGGAAGTTGTTGATAGGGAGGAATACAAGTTCTTTCTTTGGTATTGCCTTACTGTCTTAACCTTGTCAGATTGGTTGAACAAGATGTTCATTATTTGATTAACTTGGTTGATTAGTTTGGTTTTCCATCAATGCCAAAGAGGGAGATTGTTGAAATCTAATTGAAAAAGAGGGAGATTGTTGAAGACTACGTGTTTCAATCATTTTTTTATCACTAATGTCAAACCTACTATTTGCTGGTGAGACAATTGCTTATAGTGCTAGAGATAAATGGGAGAAAGTCCTAAACTAATTTACTAATTAGAGAGGGAGAAAGATATCAAGAATCAAGTTAGAATTAAAAGGGAGACATTAATCAAAGAGCCAAAAAGAAAGAGGGAGAAATCCTGATCCACCTAGCAAGAGGGAGATACAAGAAACTCAAAGGGAGTTTTAAGAAAGAGAATTTTTTGTAACCTAATAAGAAGATGGAAGTTTTTGATAGGGAGGAATACAAATTCTTTCTTTGGTATTGCCTTACTATCTTAACCTAGTCAAATTGGTTGAACAAGATGTTCATCATTTGATTAACTTGGTTGATCCGTTTGGTTTTCCATCAATGCCAAAGAGGGAGATTGTTGAAGAATACTATGTGTTTCAATAATTGTTTTGTCACTAATGTCAAACCTGCTATTTACTAGTGAGAAAATTACTTATAAGATTCAAGTACTATCACTTAGTTGATTGATGAGGAGGATTTGATCAACAAGATGTAACAAGAGCACCTAGAGGAAAGGTTGAGTTATGATTATAAAATGAAGTGCAGGGATAAGTTAAGACAGTGATGACATGATGAATTAATGATCTACTTAAGGTTACAAAATGGTTGGCTACACTTAGAAAGTTTAGAAGAATAAGTTAAATAGAGTTCATCTACCAAGCTTGACCGAGTGGACAGTAGGTGTCGAGAAAAGTTAGTGCAAGGTGAGAAAAAAGTCTATTAGAGCCGAGTGAAAGAAAATCATAGTGGATGCCGAGTAAATTTTAGTTGATGTTGAGCACTAGTAAATTTTAGTTGATGGGCCAAATGATTTTACAGTTGATGCTGAGCAACGTAGTATGTGTCAAGCATCAGAAGGTTGATAATGCTAAGTTGTTGCATTATGATAAAGATTGAAGATTCTTTGAATCTAAGCCAACAAGTTTGTTTTCTTTGAACTTGTGAACTAGGAGGAAGATAAGATTGATGAGTTGGTGGCACAAAATTTGATGTAAGCTATTTTTAGGCGAATTCAAATGGATTCTAGGAGAAGTTTCTAGAATAGACAAGATATGGGGTAGATACATTGTATCCTACCTAATCCATCCAAAACTCTAATTTGAATAATGGATAATTAAGGGGAAAAAATTCTAATTTCCTTTATATAGGAATGTCTGGTCATAAAGCAAAGAGGTTAGAGAGGATAGTTTCATGTGTGAGAACCTAAGGAGGAGAAGGAATTAAGGATTTTCCTCCATCAAGTGACCCAAGAGATGAATCTACAATGACATGTTAAGCAAGAAGGCTTAAGGAGATGAATGCTTGAAGGGTGAAAAGGTTGTTAGAGTAGCAAAGTATGAAAGCCGAGAAAAATTGAGGACTGAACATAGATCTATAATCTGCAAATGAAGTTGAGGTAAGTTGTATCAGATCAAAGTTCTACTATTACTCTCTAACAATTGTATCAGTCTAGAGTAAATTCTTTGGATTAAGCTTGACCTAATAGTCATTGGAAAATCCTTTAATAGGGTGGCATTCCAAGTGAATGGCCTAAAGTTCTCTAACAAGGCTCACTTTTAACAAGGTGATTGAAATTCCTTAACAGGGTCACATTTAATAGTGTGTATTGTAACTTTTAACATGATTGGCCTTTGATAGAGCATCACTTCAGAAGAGTGAAAAAAGGAGTAGCATGTTACTAGTAGTTTTTCTCAAATTGGGTTTCCATGTAAATCATGTGTTGTGTTTCATACTTTATATTTCTACAAATTGATTTGACAGTAACATACAAGTTTTAGTAAATACATAATGAATGCATGCATGGGTATGAATGTTTTATGGGGTCACTAAATTGTGAAAAAGTTTTATTTATACATCTAGACCCTAAATAATTGATTCACCCACACCCCCCCCCCCCCCCCCCCCTCAATTATTCTAAAGTAATTCCAATAGATAGATTATATATCTAAAATTTATTCAAAAGTACAAAATAATAGTAGTTGCAATTCTATTGTAAATTTTATAAAATTTAAATAGAAGATTCTGAACAAATTCTTACATTTTACTATATAGGAATGAAAATGAAAATAATTTAAACATATGTATAAAATGTTTTATAGAAATAATTATTGCAATAGATAAAATACCATCTTTTATTTATATAAATTACAATATTTAATCTTTTTATTAAATAAAGATTGACTAAAATTAAATAATAAATATATATTAGCATTTGATATTGTATTAGGATTCAATTAGAATGAAACTTAATATTAGAGTTAGCTTATATAGTTAATGTGTATTAGTTATAGAGGTCAGATGGCTATTGCTAGGTTTTGTTGTTCATGAATCAAATATGAAAATGATGATATGGTATGGAGTTCTCTCACTACTTTATAAAATCTCTCCTTTCATAAAACTACCAATTATAATTTTGAGAACATAAATATTTTATGGATAGCTATAATTGGCAGACCATCATAACAAACACCCAAGTCAACGTAACTTTAATATGCCTTCTATACTATCATGTGAACTTTTAGTTTGGTCAAAGTTTTTAAATTTTTTTTGTTTCTTTAAAAAAAATACATTGTTCAAAGCTTTACTGATTTGGTCAATTTTCTATTGACCTTACAAGTGGACATTTGTAGTATGAAAATTATAAAAAATAAATAATTTAGGTAATATTACTGAAATAAAGATGTATGTTTTGCAGAGTTGTTCTTCACTATGAAATTTGATCAACTTCCATCCTCATTATTAAAATCATTTGAAGTAAAATACAAAAGTTGAAAAGTAAATTTTTAAAATATACATAAACATTCACAGTTGGAATAGTTAAAACCCAAAAAAGAAAACAAATTTCACAACAGTGGAGATGAGCTAGGCTAATGACTTAGAGTTGGATGTTGTAGTTTGGATGAGAAAAGTGATCCCTTCATATCAAAAATTAAGCCTCAATGTCATATATCCATAGTTTTTCCTATATTTTTAGAAGACTATAATGGAAACTAATGTAGTCCATGGTACTCTCGATCACCAAGTAATGCAAGCCCAAAGTCTTATTTCCAGGTTGCATGTGTTAGGAAAGTTACATGAAGAAATGCTTTCCAAATGCCAATTTATAGGGGAAATATAACAGATTGTAAATCTACTTTAGAACATTAAGATGCATAGGAAAAAAAGAACATTGAAAAACAATATGCACACAAGATAAACACAGGAGACTAGATTTAACATGGGAAACCTTTTAGGAAAAACTCACCACCCAAAAACCCCTGAGAAACTTTGTATTACAGTAAACAATTTACATACAACAAACTCTAGTTTTTGGACAAGCTCATAGGCTCAGATTGTATTACAATAAACCTAACTTTCACACTTTTTTTCCTCATGAATCCCATAGAAATTTATACATTCTATAATTCATTATGGAATTTAGTGCATTAACTATCAAGAATAAAAAAATTACTAGAGGCCTTGAACTCATCCATCCAATGATCAATCATCCATTTGATGATCACTCCTTCAAGTATTAAATGCATCTAGTGACTCAGATCCTCCAATCACTTGGACATCATTAGTCACACTGATGCCTTTGGTGATGGTCACTCAGATGCCTCTAGCCAGTTGGACACCTTCGGTCACTTGGACACCTTTAGTAGTAAAGATGCCTTCAGTCACATGGATGATGCCTTCAATCACATGGATCCCTTCGACGACATGATGGCTTTGATGACAGGGAAACCTTTGGCAACATAGATGGCTCTAACCTAGCTTCAGCAATATAGACACCTTCGATGACAAGGATGCCTTTGGTCACTCTGTATGCCTTAGAGACATTTCCTTCACCTCAGGAACCTTTATTCTCCATGAGAATCTTTCATTGCTTCGAGTCCATCCCCTTTTCCTTAGTGTACTGACTTCACTATATTGATTCAACCTCGTATTCTATCTTCACCATCAAGTGATCACTGTGGTGTCTTAGTGTAAAGTGGACACACCATATGGTGATCTCTCTCCATATGGTGAGTATCGCACGTGCTTAAGCAAACCAACAATCTCCCACTTGAGAAAGTACATACTCATATCCATAGAGTTACTTAATAGGGCCATGCACCATTCAAACTCAGTTGTTCTCACTTTGATACCTCCAATGTATACAACATGAATTCAAAATCAACAATATATTCTATGTGTTGTTACAATCTCAAGCCTCAAAGCTAATCTACCACATATACACTAAGAAGCTCCCATTGCATAGGTAATTTCAATCTGATATGAATCCATTAAACATCACCATAATCTCTAAGTATTCATGAGTACATGGGTATGCATAGGATCATGGTCAACCAAACTATGCCCTTAAGTGGCAATGAAAAATCAACAAATTAGGGTTATGTCAACTTGACATGCAATTTTCAACTTGTTATGAACTTTCAATCAAAAAGTTGCAAGAAAAGAATCTATAGGAAATTTAATTTAGTTTCTAAACTACTAGGCCTTCTCTGAAGAAAGAAAAAATTAATTGGTCAAAATTTTGAATTTTAATGCAATAGTACAAAAATTTCAAGACAAATATAAGAAGTAGGTGTATGTTTGACCACCTTAATCAAAATTAAATGATGATATTTTTTAATAAAATTATAGATATAAGAATTAGACTCATACCCAGAGGTAACACATATTTTTGGGTATTTTTATTCGAAACAAATAATTAATTATAAATTTTCTACTATAGCATTTTTGAAATATAAAAACTCCTGTGTTTGACCACCTTAACTAGTTCAGAACTTTACCAAATTAATTTTTTCTTTTATTTTCCTTATAGTAGAAGAAGTATATAATGTGACACATCTTTTGGATTTCAAAAATGTTATACCATTTGAAAGTTATATTTATTTTCTAACTAGTGTGTCAATCAACACTTTATGCATAACTCCATTAGAAAATGAATAATAATTTCTTAATGAACATGTAATTTGACATATATTATATTTATTGAAAGACAAGAACATCCATAAGAAAACCTTTTTATTTCATTTAATTTGGGTGAAAAAAAGTCATCAAACACATGATTGAAATAAAAAATACACAAGAATAGGCCAAAAATGTGTTTTCAGAACATTTTTGAAGTTGACCATGTAGGTTTGGTATCCTAAGAAATACTAGGCCTTATAAAGGTATTAATATTTTGGTTTAGTATCAAGATGGGTGGGAAAAAAGTCAGAATAGATTTTCAAATTCTTTGAGGTATTTCAAAGCTACATGTTTTTTAGATCACCACTTTTTGGCACACCATGATCTTGCACATACTCACTTGTAACTGATCAATCCATGTTAGCTCCAAATGCAATATTGAAATATCATGAAGTATCCAAAAAATGATCAATGTACTCAAAACAAAGAAACTAAAACAAGATCAGCACGTGTCAATGTTCCAACTCAAGAACATAATCATGACAACATGATCTAAAAAATCTCAACTAGAGAGATAACATAAACTACACCTTTATCAAAGACTCTGCTAAGCCCTCAAGATGTCAACAGCTTCAATTAGATGAAGATTAACATCTCCATATAGTACTTCAGAAAATGTCAAAAGATCATTTTTCTACATTAGAATATTCCACCTTCAACATCTATAATACTAATGAAGATCAATTACTACGTCATTGCCAACAACTCTTATTAAACTATGGTGTCGAGTTACACATGGCATTTACACAACTTTCAATAACTCCCATTGTATGATGGTATCAATCTTCACATGGCATCATGAAAAAAATCTTCCACACAAAGATTAAATTACTCTAACCAATCATTACTAGATGACTGATTAGCCAAAGTAGCACTACTTGCAACTTCATCATCACTCTGAGAAGACTCAAAATTAGAACAACTCTTTTCCTCCTCCTCCTGCTCCTCCTCCTCCTTCTCTTTACAATCCTTTTAGATATAACCAACCTGCCCATACTTCCAACACTTTTCTTTGGACTTCTTTCCATAATATTTAGGCTTCATTTCCTTATTGTTTTTTTTCTTTACAATGCCTTGAATGATAAGAGACTCCTTAGCCACATCATAATATTTCCTCCACATCTCCTTTGACAAAAGTTCAATGACCACTTCATCCATTTTGAATTGGGTGGTACTACTTCCAATGGCCATCACATGATGATCCCATGAGCATAGTAGTAGCATGCAACACTCTTCTTCACTAACATATTTACCAACAAATGTTAGTTGTGCAATCACCATATTGATTGTGTTTAAATGATCTATTGTAGTCATTCCTCTATTTATCTTCAAAGATTACAAGTTCTTTTGTAGGAATAACTTGTTTACCAAGGATTTTCCTTGATAAATATCTCTCAACTTCTTCCACAAAGAATGTGTAGATTTCTCCTCATGAACATTCAATAGAATAAAATCCACAAGACATATTCCTTATTAGTCCTTTGGCCTTTTGATTTTCCAAAAACCAATCTTCTTGCTTCATGCCTAATTCTTGTTACCAAACATAACAACCCATAAATCACGATCAACCAATATATCTTCAACTTTGAGTTTTCACAATTCAAAGTTTGTGCCATTAAAATTTACAATCTCTACTCTCACTATACCTGCCATATCAATTGCCAAATAAAAACTTTCCAAACCCCCACTAAAGCCAAATTGACATAGAAAAAATCCCTACCCAACAAAGATAACCTAGTCTCTAATACCACTTGTTAGGAGAGCTACATGAGAAAATGCCTTCCAAATGCCAATTTATAGGGGAAATATAAAATATTATAAATTTACTTTAGAACATTGAGATGCATAGGAAAAAAAAGAACATTGAAAAATAATATGCACACAAAATAAACATAGGAGACCATATTTAACGTGGGAAACCCTTTTGGAAAAATGTTAGAATTCTTTAGAATAATTGAGAGGGGGGGGTGAATCAGTTATTCAAGGTCCAAAATTCCCTATTAATACTTTTTTACTACTTTTAATGAATCCATATACTTTTCATCCATCCAATACTTAAATCAATCATATAAGCAAGTTACAGTAAATCAATATGCAATGACAAAACATCCAAAATCAACACATGACACAATGATTTACTTGGAAACCCAATTTGGGAAAAACCACCAATAACATGCTACTTGATTTTCACTCTTCTGAAGTGATGCCCTATTAAAAGCCTGCCCTGTTAAAGGCTTACAACACACTATTAAATGTGACCCTATTAAAGGATTTCACCAAACTATTAGGAATGGGCCTGGTAAAAGGTCTTTAGAACATTCACTTGGAATGTCACCCTGTTAAAGGATTTATCTTATGGCTATTAAACTAACCTAAGTCCATAGGATTTAGACTTACTGTTACAATTGCTAGAAAGTAACGATAATGGTCTTTTGATCTGATATAACTTACAACATACTTTGCAAATTTCAGATCACACTTTCAGTTCAATCCTTATGCTTGAATTTAATCACTTCAACTCTGACTACTTGTCTTCCTCTCAAGCTTTGTCTCCTTGAGTCTTCTTACTCATTCTTCCAATGCAATCATCCTTGTGGTCATCTATTCAAACTGAGTTCCAGTGCTTTCTTCTCCTTAGCACATTCTACAGCACTTCATGCTTTTATGCTTGACCACACTTTTCTCTTTCACTGTCCCCCATTCTTCATTAACTTATGTCTTCTTATATAGAAGTTTGATTTGTCTTTTCCGCTCAATTCTCCCTCTCCAATTTTAGGGTTTCAAAATGGGTTAGGTAGGATAGAATGTATCTACCCCATATCTTGTTCTCTTCTAGAAACTTCACCAGTTGTATCATTAAAATTGTTCTATATGGTGTTCTATGCCACCAACTCATTTATCTTCCTTATAATTCACAAATTTTTAGATAGCAACCTTATCGACTTAGATCTAACGAATCTTCAATTTTCAAAATAATGCAGTAACTTAGCATTATTGAGATACTGGTGCTCGGCACCTCTATGTGCCTGCTCGGCACTTGGTTCTACTCAGCACTTGGTTCTGCTCGGCACTTGATTCTACTCGGCATTTGATTCTACTTGGCACTTAGTTCCGCTCAGCACTTGATTCTGCTCGGCACTTGGTTAACTCTGTGTCACTCGTCATCTGAAGTTTACTCGACATTAACTAGGAATTTTCTCATCTCTTACTAGCTTGCTTGGTTCCTTCTCTCTAATGAACTTAGTTTGAGCTTTACAAAAGACTTAGCTAAAACTTTAAATCTTTGATATGTTTCAGTGTGCCCATTCTTTGTATCTTATAGTATTCCATCAAATACACTTTTTCATCAATGGCTTAGCTAATCCTTGTACTTCATTACAACATCATAACTTCAACCTTTCTCTAGGTGATCTAGTTACATTTTATTGATTGCCTCCTCCTTGACAATCAACTAATTGATAGTATTTGGATCACTAAAGCAATTGTCATTCTTGTAAGTAGCAAGGTTGACATCAATGACAAAACAATGATTGAGGACATTCTTTACCAGTTCCATATATTATTCCAACAACTTTTCTTATGATCATTTCAATCATTTCCAGCAATCTCCCTCTTTGGCATTGATGGCAAACCAAACTGATCAGTTAATCAACTCAGTTACCATCAAGATTGTATACGTTGTCTTGCTGCACTTTTACTACTTATCTCATATATCTCCCTCTTTCTTTGTATTGATCAATTTTCTGCATATTTCTCCCTCTTTGACATAAATGCCAAAGATATAGCATCTTTATCATGCAAAATATAAGCTTTGGCTTCTAGTTGATTTTCTCCCTTTGTCACCATGCTTGTGACTGATTTGGAGTTTCTGTCCCTGTTGTCATCCTTTGCATCAACCTGTTAATATTTCAATGATTTATTCCTATTGATGCAAGGCAGCTTTCTTGTTGCCTTAAACAGCTTGAGTTAGGGGTATGACCCCCAACTTTCCTCTAAGATAGTCATAGGCATCCTTGGGCAATGGTTTGGTGAAGATATCTACAGATTGTTCTTTTGTGTGAATGTATTCCGAATTCACTTGTTTGTATTCTACCAATTCTCTGACATAATGATACTTGATTGCAATATGCTTGGTTTTTGCATGCATCACAGGATTTTTGGATATGTTTATGGCACTTGTATTATCACAATACAATATCACAGGTTTTCTTACATCTTCTTTCATTCCATTCAATAGATGTGTGAGCCATACAATGTTTGTGCAATTGATAGCAGCTGCCACATATTTTGACTCTGCAATGGACTGGGATGTACATGTTTATTTCTTGCTAGTCTAGGTAACCAGCCTTTTTCCTAGAAATAATGCACCTCCACTTGTGCTTTTTCTGTCATCAATGCTTCCTCCATAGTCTGCATCTGTATATGCATTGAGCTCAAATTTCGCATTCTTTTTGTAGTATAGACCAAATTCATCAGTTCCTTTAAGATATCTCATTATTCTTTTTACTGCTATGACATGATTTTCTTTAGGATTAGCAAAGAACCTAGCCACTATTCCAACTGCTAATGCTATGTTTGGTCTACTATGTATAACATATTGTAGTTTTCCAATCATGGATCTGTACATTTTTTGATTGACTTCAGCTGAATCATCATTTTTTGATAGCTTATTTCCTATGGCCATTGGTGTGCTGACTAGTTTGGATTCCTTCAATCCAAACGTTTTAAGAATTTCTTTGATGTACTTTGATTGTGTAACAAATATTCCATGTTTGAGTTGATGTACTTGCAATCCAACAAAAAATTTGATTTCTCCAAACATAGAAATCTCAAATTCATGTTTCATTTTGTCAGCAAAGCCTTTGCAAAGTACTTCCTTACCACCAAACACTATGTCATCCACAAAGATTTTAGATACAATAATGTCTTTACCTTCTTCTGCTTTGATATACATGTTGTTGTTATCATCAGTTCTTTCAAATCCAATTTGCACTGGATACTTGTGAAGTCTCTCATACCATGCTCTAGGTGTTTGTTTCAAAACATAGAGTGCTTTATGTAGCTTACACACCATATCCCTGTTGTTTTCATCAAAAAATCCTTCTGGTTGTTCAATGTAGACATCTTCTTCTAGTATACCATTTAAGAAGGCAAATTTTACATCCATCTGATAGACTTTAAAATCTTTGTAGACAGCATATGCAAGTAAAGTTCTTGCTCCTTCCATTCTAGCAACAGGAGCGAATGTTTCTCCATAGTCTATTCCTTCTTCTTGAGCATAACCCTTACATACCAGTCTAGCTTTGTTTCTGGTAATCTCACCATTCTCATCTAGCTTGTTTCTGAATACCCATTTGGTGCCAATCACATTCTTGTCAGTTGGTCTGGGAACCAAACTCCGGGTTTTTTTTTTCTTATTTGATCAATTTCTTCTTCCATAGCTTTATACCAGTCATCATCTTGTAATGCACCATATACTATCTTGGGTTCAGATTTGCTGATCAGACATGATTCATGTCTTATTTTGTTCCTTGTCATTAGTCTTGCATCTTTGTCACCAATTATTTGTTCAGTAGGGTGATGTCTTTTTACATATTTAGATAACCTTGGCTTTGTCCTTTTTTCCATGTTTGATCTTTCAGATTCAGGATCACTATGCACTTCGTTGTTAGGTTGTTCTTCATTATGTGTACTATTTTTAGAATCAGATTGTAAATATTCTTCATTCTGCAACTCAGCTTCTGAATGCAACTCGACATTCACTGGTTGTGAATTGGCTGAAACTGATACCTGTTGTTGATTTCCAATTTGATTGACATCATTTTCATCAACAGTCATTCCTTCATAAGAATATACAAAGGTTCTATACTCTTTCATTTTCTTTGGTATTTCAGCTTGGACTTTTGTGTGCTCATCAAAATTTACATTTGCACTTTTCATAATTTTGTTAGTGTTAATATTCAAACACTTATATGCCTTACTTCTAGTGGAATAACCTAGAAATATACCTTCATCGCTTTTTGCATCAAATTTTCCTTTGTTAGCATCTTTAAGGATAAAACATTTGCAACCAAACACTTTGAAGTGTTTTACATTGGGTGAGTGACCATACCATAATTCAAAAGGTGTTGTATTTGTACCTTTCTTGACTTGTACCCGGTTTAGTGTATGAACAACTACACTTACAGGTTCTCTCCAATATTTTAGAGAAACATTCTTTTCCATCATTAATGTTCTGGCACAGTCAATCATAGATCTGTTTCTTCTCTCAGCAATTCCATTCCATGGGGGAGTTCTAGGAGCTGATGTTTGTCTTTTGATTCCATTGTCATTATAGAATATCTCAAATTCCTTTGATGTAAATTCACCACCTCTATCTGATCTTAGGCATTTCAAGCTTTTTCTAGTTTCCTTTTGAACTCTAGCCACATACCACTTAAACATTTGAAAAGCATTAGATTTTTGTTTTAAGAACATAACAATCATCATCCTAGAATAGTCATCAACAAATAGCATTAGGTATTTATCTCCTCTATAGCTTTGTATTTCCATTGGACCACATAAGTCAGTGTGAACTAACTCAAATATCTCTTTAGATGTATAGTTTTTGCTTTTGAAACTTGATTTTGTTATCTTTCCTAGCCGACATTGTTTGCACATGATATTATCAGGCTTCTTCAATTTTGGTAGACCTCTGACTTTCTTCATTTTACTGATGTTGACTAGATTATCAAAGTTGACATGACATAATCCTCTATGCCATAACCATTCATCATCAAATTTTGCAAATAAACAAGAAACATCATCCATATCAAGGTAAAACAAATTGCTCTTTGTTTGATCTCCTTTTCCTATCAGTTTACCATTAATATCACAGATTTTTGTAGTTTTGTTTCCAAATTCCACTTTGCACCCTATATTGCCTAACTGTGAGACACTTAGTAAATTGTAGTTTAATCCTTCAATATAGTATGCATTGTCACATGACATTTGTTCTGTGAGCTTAATGGAACCTTTTCCTTTGATTTGACATGGAGCATCATTACCAAATCTAACACTATTTCCAGCATACTAAGTAAAGTTAATAAACTTACTTTTGTCTCCTGTCATGTGATGTGAGCATCCACTGTCTATGATCCATCTGTCATTCTTGTTCATACATGTCACTAGTGCTATGGTCTCTTCTTCATCAGATTGGTCCTTCATGACTACATAAATAACTTCATCATCATTGTCATCAAAATTTTCTTCAACAATATAAAACTTCTTACCTTTTTCTTTGTAATCTCTCTTGTCATCATCTCTTTTGTTCTTGTATTTGTTACCTTCCTTGAAATCCTTTTTCTGTGGACAACTTGCAACAATATGACCTACTTCATTGCAATTGAAACAAATGATAGTCATTTTACCTTTGAATTTTACTTTGCCCCTGTGAAATCTTCTAGCAAGCAATGCTTCCAATTATTCCACATCTTCCTCATCAGTGCTACTGTCACTAGATACGTACTTCATTTTTCTTCCTTTCTTTGATTTCATCTGTTCGGCATCTTTCAGTGATAACTTGGCCTTAAAAGAAGATTCAACATTTTCAAGTTTGTAGTTGTCAAAGTTAGATAACTCAAATGCAGTGAGTCTACCTATTATACCTTCAAAGCATAGATTATTTCCTGGTATACATCTTAGCTCTTGTATTGTTGATACTCTAATAGCATAGATAGGGAGCAAGGTTCTTAAGAACTTACTATTAATAGTATCTTCATCCAGTTGACTACTCAAGCATCTTATTGCACTTACCACTTCTTTTATTCTTGCACCATATTGAGCAACATTCTCATTTTCTTCCATTTTCATGTCATCAAACTTTCCTCTGAGACTTTCTCTTTTTGCTCTTTATACATTCTGATCTCCTCCATAGATGTCTGACAGGGCTTTCCACATTTTGTATGCAGTGTCACATCCTTTGATATCATCAAATTCAACATAGCTAAGTGTAGAGGCAATTTCTAGCATTGTCTGGTTGTGTTCTTGCTTGTTTTTCATGTCTTCTGTAGTAGGAGCACCTGTTGGATCTACATGTTCAGTAACAATTGAATTTTGGACATAATCTCCTATGGATCCAAGATGTAGCTTCATCAAACTTTTCCATGCAACAAAGTTGTCTTTGTTGAGCTTGGGAACTTCTCTCTTTGCCATTTTGATCTTTTCTGCTTGTAGTCCCTTTAAACTGAATCAACAGTTAGCTCTGATACCAATTATTAGAATTCTTTAGAATAACTGAGAGGAGGGGGGTGAATTAGTTATTCAAGGTCCAAAATTCCCTATTAATACTTTTTTACTACTTTTGATGAATCCATATACTTTTCATCCATCCAATACTTAAATCAATCATATAAGCAAGTTATAGTAAATCAATATGCAATGACAAAACATCCAAAATCAACACATGACACAATGATTTACGTGGAAACCCAATTTGGGAAAAACCACCAGTAACATGCTACTTGATTTTCACTCTTCTGAAGTGATGCCCTGTTAAAAACCTGCCCTACTAAAAGCTTACAACACAAGTTGTTAAATGTGACCCTATTAAAGGATTTCGCCAAACTATTAGGAATGGGCCTAGTAAAAGGTCTTTAGAACATTCACTTGGAATGTCACCCTGTTAAAGGATTTATCTTATGGCTATTAAACCAACCTAAGTCCATAGGATTTAGACTTACTATTACAATTGCTAGAAAGTAACAATAATGGTCTTTTGATCTGATATAACTTACAACATACTTTGCAGATTTCAGATCACACTTTTAGTTCAATCCTTATGCTTGACTTTAATCACTTCAGCTCTAACTACTTGTCTTCCTCTCAAGCTTTGTCTCCTTGAGTCTTCTTACTCATTTTGCCAATGCAATCATCCTTGTGGTCGTCTATTCAAACTAAGTTCCAGTGCTTTCTTCTCCTTAGCACATTCTACAACACTTCATGCTTTTATGCTTGACCACACCTTTCTCTTTCATTTTCCTCCATTCTTCATTAACTTATGTCTTCTTATATAGAAGTCCAATTTGTCTTTACCGCTCAATTCTCCCTCTCCAATTTTAGGGTTTCAAAATGGGTTAGGTAGGATACAATGTATCTACCCCATATCTTGTTCTCTTCTAGAAACTTCACCAGTTGTATCATTAAAATCATTTTACATGGTGTTCTATGCCACTAGCTCATTTATCTTCATTTTAATTCACAAATTTCTAGATAACAACCTTGTCAGCTTAGATCTAGCGAATCTTTGATTTCCAAAATAATGCAGTAGCTCGTCATTATTGAGATACTAGTGCTCAGCACCTCTATGTTACTCGACACTTGGTTCTGCTCAACACTTGGTTCTGCTCGGCACTTGGTTCTGCTTGGCACTTGGTTCTGCTCGGCATTTGATTTTGCTCAGCACTTGGTTTCGCTCGGCACTTGATTCTGCTCGACACTTGGTTAACTCTGTGTCACTCGGCATTTGAAGTTTACTTGGCATTAACTAGGAATTTTCTCGGCTCTTACTAGCTTGCTCGGCTCCTTCTCTCTAATGAACTTAGTTTGAGCTTTACAAAAGACTTAGCTAAAACTTTAAATCTTTGATATGTTTCAGTGTGCCCATTCTTTGTATCTTATAGTATTCCATCAAATACACTTTTTCATCAATGGCTTAGCTGATCCTTGTACTTCATTACAACATCATAACTTCAACCTTTCTCTAGGTGATCTAGTTACATCTTATTGATTGCATCCTCCTTGACAATCAACTAATTGATAGTATTTGGATCACTAAGCAATTGTCATTCCTACAAGTAGCAAGTTTGACATCAATGACAAAACAATGATTGAGGACATTCTTTACCAGTTCCATATATTATTCCAACAACTTTTCTTAAGATCATTTCAATCATTTCCAACAGAGAAACCCACCACCCAAAAAACTCCAAGAAACTTTTTATTAGAGTAAACAATTTACATACAACAAACTTTTGTTTCTAGATAGGCATATAGGTTTAGATTGTATTACAGTCAACCTGACTTTCACACATTTTTCCCATTCCATTTCTACGAGTTTCACAAACATTTATACATTTTGGAATTCTTTATGGAATTTGGTGCATTACCTTCAGGAAAAAAAAATTATTAGCAGCCTTGAACTCATCCATTCAATAGTCAATCATCCATCTAACAGTTGCTCCTTTAGGTATATAATGTCTCTAGTGACTCGGACGCCTCCAGTCACACAAACCCTTTCCATCACATGGATGCCTTGGGTGATCATCACTTAGACACCTCTAGTCACTCAGGCACCTTCATTCGCTTGGACACCTTTAGTCATGCAGATGCCTTCAGCGACACAGATGACTCTGATGATACAAACACCTTTGATGATGCAGACAACTTTGGCATGACTTCGGCAATGCAAACACCTTCGAAGATAGGGATTCTTTCGGTCACTTCATATGCCTCAGAGACATTTTCTTAGCCTTGAGAACTTTTATTTGCTATGATAATCTTTCTTCGCCTTAGGACCATTCACTTTGCCTCGACGTACTGACTTCATTGTATCGCTTTAGCCTCATACTATCTTTACCATTGGGTGATCACCACAATGTCTTAGTATATGGTGGACACACCATACAATGATTTCTTCATACAATGAGCACCATACATGCTCCAACAAACCAACAACATGGATTTTTTGCCAAGGTACTAAAAACTCTAAAACCATCTCTTCAAATTTTACTTTATTTATTTTCATGTATTATGACAATGTGCAATGAACATTGGTTGTGATTCCTAAAATAGTTGTTGAATTGTTGTAATTTGGGAAATATGGTTTGTTGAATTGATATAGTCCATTGGATAGGTGTTTTTTAAAATGTTGAAGATTTTTACTATAGACTAGAGGCATTACCAATTGTATGCCACCACAAATTTTGGATTTGTAGGAGTTAGAAGGATCAGAATCACGATTGAAAAGCTAAGAAATACTGTGTGTAATGAGATCTTTCATATATATTGTGCATTTACATCCATTGAATATGCGGTGGTTAGTGTGAAGAAATAGTTACTTGTTTTGCACAAGTGATGGGCACAATCATTTGTATAGAACTATTTTATAGGGTTTTCTACATAACATAGACCATGTAACCTAAAATGTGTGACTCAATAGGACAAGGAAATAACAAGGATACTAAAACTCTCTTGGTGAACTATGGGACATGAGAGCTTTGAATTTAAAATACTATACATACCTAGTATTGGACATTCGATGTGACCTGCAGATGCGGCCTTGCCCTAGAGATCTATTCCATCCCTATTGTAATAGACCATGGGGGTTGTGCTTTAATTTATTTTGTGTTTGGGTAGTCGTGTCAGCATGAGTCTGAGCTCTATAAATTCTAAAAAATTCAAATTTGGACATTTGGGTGCACCAAATCAGTATTGAGAATAGGAATACATATTACAATTTTGGGCTAAAACACACATTTTTTATTCCACCTAAATAGGTGGAATTGGAATACGTATTTGTATTCCTATTCCATTTTTTACTTTTTCATACTTGATAAAATATTGAAGTCCATCAGAACTTGTGGATGAGCACAACCAGTGAGAGCCCAGAGAAGGGTGGGGTCAAAAATATGGCATCTCCAGTAGAAACTACAAACCCTAAGCTAGTCTATCAATAATAGGGCAAGAAAGATTCATCCATAGATGAGACATTCCTCGTACATTTTTTTTTTAGTGCACAGATACCATGCCCACACAACATCTCTGAAGTAACACAAATAGTCAAATTGTAGACATCATTTGGATCTAGACTTGATTAGTGACACCCAACATAAATCCTCAGGTAACAATGTTGGATCCAACTTGGATCCTTGGATTGCATCATCAAACCCGACCACAATGATCTCTTCATTGTGAGAAGACCTAACTTTCCTATGCACTCTCATAATTTTTCAAATATTGCCATTTTCAAATATATAAACACATTGGTGGGAGCCATTAGCTTTATTGAAATGAACCCATTTTGGGGGTCATTATTTATATTCAACTTTTCTCTTTTATTTGTATCCTTTTGCCATATTTTCTATGATGATGGATCTTCAGGTTTATTCTCAATGGCAACTACTGATAATGTGTATTATGAACTTGTAGGTTAAATCAATTTTGGGACTACAATATATGTTTGTACTTGATATGTTCAAAGTGGTATTTATTGCTAACTGTAATATATATTTCTACGTATGACCTACTAATGTGCAATGATTGGTATTACTTTGGATTAGAAATTGCCTACAATTTTTTGTGTCTCCTTCATCCTTTATGTCGTGTCCTCTCATTCTTCCTTCTACCCATAATATATGCCATGAGGGGATTTCTTAATCGAGTTTAGGGTTTGATGTGAAAAATATCAAATATTATAATCTTTTAATTGATGATCTTTCTCATCATTTTAATCTCCTAATTCAATGCTTCTTTGTATTATAAAATGATTTCTGTCCTATCCTATACCACACTCTATGAGAATCTTCAACAATATCTTCATGTGATCGTCATCTTCTGAATTTCTATTGTTAATCAATATTCTAGTTTATGCGCTGACTATATGAATGCTTCTTTTTTTCCCCAAAACTTGAATGAGGTGGAGTTTCTTCTTATATATTATTGCCAGATTGAGAAGCCATGTTGCCGTAAGGCATGTCTCATGTTCATATATTTTCCTTCTATTACTAATCGCACCACTACATTACCTAAGTTTGTGCACTAATGGAAATTGGTAATCATATATATTAATCCCTAATACAAATAATACTTATCAATTGTTAATTATAATCGCTGACCCTCATATATTAACCTTTATCTTTATCAATTCAATATATTAGTTCGATGGTATTGTGTGATGCACTTAGCATGGATGATTAAGCTATTGATATCAAAGTTTGTGATCTTCTAATTACATTGATCTTCTCTCTTACTCAATATTTTCTAGATTAACTTTGTCACTTTTCTTGCATTTCAGTTTCCGTATTAGCTCTTCATTGGTAAAGAGAACTTATACCATCAATGGTATCATTCATAATAATTATTATCATTAACTGATGTTGCTTAGATTACATTGGTATCTATCACATGTCTTAATTGATTTTATATTAACATTATAAGAATAATATAGCTAACCCTAAATTAATATTATGTTATTAGTATTAATAATTAATTGTATTTATTTATTATATTATTAATTCTATGCCATACTATTATATTAATGATATATTACATAATATTAACTATTTACTTTTATATTTTTATATTTATATTGTACTATCATTTTATATTAATGGTTGTACCATATTAGATATAATATTATATTGATTAATTAATCAATTCATTACCTTTAGTTATCAATAGTATTTATATCCAAATGTGATAATAGTTAGATATGTTATCATCTTATTGATTTATAATGTAATTATAACATATTATATATTATAATAATATTAGTAATATCATTATTCTTAATACTATTACGTAGTATATTTTCTTTATATATTATTTATAATTATGAATCATATTATAATATTATCCTTGAATATGTCCATTTTATAATATAACCCATGTAGGTACATTATAAAGTTATTATTAGTATTTGATATCATTTATAATCAAAGTATTTATTTCTTATTTAATTTATTTAACTCATTAATATTATAATTATAATATAATATTTTACATTACAATTATGCTATAATCTTATATATTGTTTTATTTTTATATTGTCAAATATATCACTATTATATAATAGATTCTGATATTGATATGTTATTTGAATATTCATATATCCTTTTAATTTGGGCTCATGAAAAGTTCGCCCTTCCTCAAATTGCTTGCCCTCAAGCAATCCCTAATTTCCAATCAACTTATAATCTTAAAATCAATAGCCTATTCCTTGATCTTTTTACTTTAGATTATTAAAATAATGATTATGCTAAAAAAATTATGAAATATAAATATATACAATATATAGACATTAATGCATGAAGACACAAAGTAGACACGAAGTATAGACATTAATGCAAGAAGACACGAAGCAAGCACGAAGTAGACACATAAATGCAGGAAAACACAAAGCATACACGATGTAGACACATCATACCTTCTTTGTTTATTCTCTATAATTTAATTTTCACAATGAAGTAGAGTAAAGGGAATGATTTATAAAATATCCTTCCCTAATATGCCTTTTGATCATGGACCTGCAACACAAATAATTATTAGCATATAATAGCTCCAAAGAAAAGATGACTTTTCTGGTGATCCCTTTTCTCCTTTACATAATCCTTTGGAAGGAATCTTTCTACCACTTGTGATGAACCCTTTTTATCTCCTTGACTTACAATTCAAATTTTAGGCATATGTTAGGGAATCATCCAATTTAAGCAATCTACGACCATCATTATTATTAAGGTGTTTGAGGAGATGACTGTTTAATTTAATTTACTTAATTCATTTGGAAGATTTCTTCTTATAGTACACAGACAACTTTCTCTCCCCTTATTATGATCATCTTGATATGGTAGATTTACAGTGCAAAGGGCATGTGAAACAAGCTACAGGCAGTTCCCTAGAGGATATCCATCATGTGCCCAAAATTACTCTGCCTCTCCCTCCACCAACTCCATACCTTAATATATCATAATGTGGATGAGAAGATGAGGGTTAATCTAATGAACATAATCATTTTGCACAGGAATCTTTTTCTCTCCTCATTACGATCATCTTGAGATGGTAGATTTATGATGCAAAGGGCATGTGAAACAAGCTACAAGTTGTTCCTTGCATGATATCCATCATGTGGCCAAAATTACTCTTCCTCTCCCTCCACCAACTCCCTACCTTGGAATATCATAATGTGGATGAGAAGATGAGGGTTAATCTAATGAACATAATCATTTTGCATAGGAATCTTTCTCTCTCCTCATTACGATCATCTTGATATGGTAGATTTACGGTGCAAAGGGCACATGAAATAGGCTACAAGCGGTTCCTTGGAGGATATCCGTCATGTGCTCAAAATTACTCCGCCTCTCCCTCCACCAACTCCCTAAGGATATCATAATGTGGATGAGAAGATGATAATTTCTAGCTTGAGATATGGCAGAATTAAGATATGCTAAATTTTATTTGTTTGCTAAAGTACTATGTTTTAATACACTTGTCATTTTATTGAACATGTTAAAAAAATTTGAGTGTTTATATTGGAGAATCAATCATAGGCATATCATTTAGCGAACCCCCTTCTAGTTTGATGTTGCTTGTACCTAGCTTATTCTTGGTGATTGGCAGAGAAGTGGGAGGAAGATATTTGAGCTTGTTGATTACCCTGTCAAGGGACTATTATTTGAAGTAGGCAAAAACTTGAGAGAAATGGCTAAAGTAGTTGCAACTTTGTGTTGTTCATTACAGAACAAAAACATGTCTTTCAATATTCTGATATCTTATTGTGGAACTCAGATATTTCTTTTTCCCCAGGTAACTACCTTTTGATAATTATTGCATCTCTAAACATTTAATATTGCATCCTGCAGATCAAATGAGTTCTAAGTGTTCTATTTATTTTCATGAGATATTGATTTGTGCAAATCACTACTCTTGAAATATGGGTCAATGAGTTTGATTCAAAAACTACATAGTTAAGTTAATGCATTTAGTGCTTGGTAGAGAAGCATACACATGGGATGATTGATGATAAATTCCTTTAGGTGAAGGTCAATCCTTTGGCCTGGGAAATTGGTGGACATATTTTATTTTATAGAAATATTGATTATAACCATGCTACAGAGCAGTTTGTAAGAGATTTTCTTGTCGTTGCATCTCCCAATCAAGAAGAGTTTGAGGGAATGAAATGCCTATGTGTTGGCATCGTAGAAGAAATTTGCTGCCAGTAATGATTTGATAAAGTCATTTGTTGCTAATGTTTATAATTTCGTTAGGGATAATTTTGTGGGGTTTATATAAATTTGAAGATTCTTTATCATATTTGCTTCATATTAAATGAGATTCATGTCCTTTAGTGCCATCTTATCAGAAGATAGAATGATGTGGCTTAGATTCATTCTAATCATGAAATTCAAAGAATAGATATAGTTCTTATTGTACAGTGAAATATATTAAAGGGTTGATCATATGGATTAAAAGCTTTTGCAGGCTTGATCATGATCTGTTGCCATTCTCAGTATTGTTCAAGATTCTACAATTTCTCATCTATGTTTAATGTTAAATAGCGAGATACTCATTAGATGGAGAAAGGGATTGTAGAGCGAGGAAATGAATGTGATTGGTATGAGTTTTCCCTAATTTTTAGTTGATCATAGTTTACAACTATTTAGTATAAATATGTAATCATTTTCTTGTAGTTGAAATATAAAGTTTGTATTAATACTTTGCATGCAATAGATCATCACCCAAAACCTATTGAACATGAAACAAGATGAGGTCCTAATGCTAAACATTGGTAGTACGATGATGGATTTATTATTGTATTATGCAAGATTATCAATTATCTCATGGTAACAAACATTTAACTATTGCACCACAAATTAAATTACATCGCTATAGAATAATCTTTAAACATTTATTGCACTAAACACAAATACGAGCTTCAAAGGATTTGGGCTCTATAGATATTGAATTTTAACCTCCCTTATTATTGATTGTAGTATTTCTAAGGTAAGAATTGTGATTCTCCTTTACTATGTATTATATCTCAATGTCTTTGCTTCATAGTATTTTTGAGTTTAGACTGGTCTATATAGATTTCCAAACTCTATATGAGCACCTTTCATTACTTTCTCACATTTAATAGTTAGATCATTGGTTAATGTATGATGTCACCCAATGTTTCTCACATTCCAATCAGGCTTGAATACAGGATAGATCAATGTCGCTAAACTTCACAACTTCTAATTCTTGTGTGCATGAGTAAAGTGGATGGGCTCACATCTATGCAAATTTGTAGGACACTTATTTCAATTATTACATAAGCATTTACATATCCATATCATTTTAAGAGTTGTATTTCATGAAACCAATGTTGATAATTTGGAGGATTAAAGTGTCCATAAATCATATCATATGGATAGTTCAATATTCTTAGTATATTTATTATGGTTTTATATAATATAGTTGTTTATTTGTCATGCACTTTCTTTTGGAAACATATCCATGACCTGACGTGCCGAAGTGATTAGATCATTGATTGACATTGGAAATCGATGGAGAATTTATATTTAGGTGGGAAATTGTATCAGCATTTGTTTGATCGATTTGAATTAAATTCTTTGTTGCAACTATGCCATTGATGCAAGTTTGACAGAATTCTATGGTTTTCTCTATCAACTCTTATTTTTAAACTACAATTTATTGTACACAAAATTCTATGATGTTCTATAAAAGAATTCAACAAACATAACCTATAGGAATGCTCTTGTAACAAATTATTCTGAGTGTCAATAGGGGTAGGTAGACCGTAGATCTCAAGTGTGTTTAAAGTCTCTAATGGATTGATTGTTGGACATGGCAAATAGGTGCTCCTTTAATATCTTCTCTAGAAACCCATCAATTATCTGGTGAAATTTCTTCTAATAAATGATTCACAGGCTAGCAGGATGCTAGCTCTGATACCAATTGTAATGAACCCATTTTTGGGGTCATTGTTTATATCTAACTTTTCTCTTTTATTTGTATCTTTTTGCAATATTTTCTATGATGATGGATCTTTAGGTTTATTCTTAATGGAAATTGCTAATAATGTGTATTCTGAACCTGTAGGTTAAATCGATTTTGAGATTGCAATATATGTTTGTACTTGATATGTTCAAAGTGCTATTTATTGCTGACTATAATATCTATTTCTGCTTATGACTTGCTAATGTGCAATGACTGGTATTGCTTTGGATTAGAAATTGCCTGTGAATTTTTTGTCTCCTTCATCCTTTATGTTGTGTCCTCTCGTTCTTCCTTCTACCCATAATATATGTTGTGAGAAGATTTCTTTATCGAGTTTAGGGTTTGATGTGAACAATATCAAATATTATAAGCTTATTTCCCATCACTATAATCTCCTGATTCAATGCTTATTTGTATTATAAAATGATTTCTGTCCTATCTTGTACCATAGTCTATGAGAATCTTCAACAATATCTTCATGTGATCATCATCTTCTGATTTTCTATTGTTTATTGATATTCTGGTTTGTTTGCTAACTGTATGACTGCTTCTTCTTTTTCCCCCAAACTTGAATGAGGTGGAGTGTCTTCTTATATCTTATTGCTAGATTGAGAAGTCACGTTACCGAAAGGCATCTCTCATGTTCATATATTATCCTTCTACTACTAATCGCACCACTACATTACCTGAGTTTGTGCACTAATGGAAATTGGTAATCATATATATTAATCCCTAATATAGATAATAATTATCAATTGTTAATTATAATCGCTGACCCTCATATATTAACCTTTATCTTTATCAATTCAATATATTAGTTTGATGGTATTATGTGATGCACTTAGCATGGATGATTAAGCTATTGATATCAAGGTTTGTGATCTTCTAATTACATTGTTCTTCTCTCTTACTTGATGTTCTCTAGATTAACTTTGTCACTTTTCTTGCATTTCAGTTTTCGTATTAGCTCTTCATTGATAAAGACAACTTATACCATCAATAGTATCGTTCATAATAATTATTATCATTAACTGATGTTGCTTAGATTACATTGGTATCTATCACATGTCTTAATTGATTTTATATTAACATTATAAGAATAATATAGCCTACCCTACATCAATATTATGTTATTAGTATTAATAATTTATTGTATTTATTGTATTATTAATTCTATGTCATACTATTATATTAATGATATATTACATAATATTAGACTATTTACTTTTATATTTGTATATGTATATTGTACTATCATTTTATATTAATGGTTGTAACATATTAGATGTAATATTATATTGATTAATTAATCAATTCATTACCTTTAGTTATCAATAGAATTTATATCCAAATGTGATAGTAGTTAGATATGTTATCATCTTATTGATTTATAATGTAATTATAACATATTATATATTATATTAATAATAATATTAGTAATATCATTATTCTTAATACTACTATGTATTATATTTTCTTTATATATTATTTATAATTCTCAATCATATTATAATATTATCCTTGAATATGTACATTTCATAATATAACCCATGTAGGTACATTATAAAGTTATTATTGGCATTTGATGTCATTTATAATCAAAGTATTTATTTTTTATTTAATTTATTTAACTCATTAATATTATAATTATAATATAATATTTTACATTACAATTATGCTATAATCTTATATATTGTTCTATTTTTATATTGTCAAATATATCACTATTATATAATAGATTATGATATTATCATTATATAATATGTTATTTGAATATTCATATATCCTTTTAATTTGGGCTCATGAAATTTATTCTATTGGACTTGTAGTGCCTACCCTTGTTTACATTTTTCTGGACACATTGTTGCTATTATTGTCAGACTCTGTTAGACTAGTTTTATGATGATGGTTAGTAGCATTTTTTTGAGACTATCAGATATTGTGCTATGGATTCAGTTGATACGTGATGAGATTACTTAGACTCTACATTTCATATATGCATCATGATTATTACATTATTTCCAATTATTGATGATGATTAGTTAGATGGTTATTATTACATGTGTTGTCTTATGGATACTTACCCCGTACTTGCATGTGTATGGTGTGCGTGTTTGTTTCTTATGTATGGTGTTTCTGATGTGGTTAAGGAAGGGATTTGTAGTCACCTGCTAGTCGGGATCTACACGATGCACAACTTCTTTCCATTTCCTATTTAGCTTAGCATATATATATATATATATAGTATGTACATGCATAGTTTTCATGCAGGTTGCAAGTACCAGGTATTGACTTCCCTGAATTGTTAGGATGAGAATACCTTATCGCACTATCTCAATGGTAAGAGAGGGGAGATAAATTCTCAAGTCGAAATCCTAAACCCTTAAACCATTTGTCCTAGAAAGGTAGGACAAGTATCTGAGATATTTTACCTTCCGAATGTGTCGGATGACATAATTCATGATTTTAACCCTTTAGACTGATTTTGTATGGATTGGTCTGTGATGGGTTTTCATATTTTATCTTGGAGGTCTATGGTGAATTTTTTATTAATTAAGTCTTAAATTAATAGATTTAATTAATAATTTAATATAATATCATGATCTTTTAATATTTTGATTTTGATTAATTAAATGGGAATTAATTAAGAAAATAATTAAATAAAAGAAATTAAAATTTATCATAATAATAATAAATAATAATAAAATAATAAATAAATAATAATAATAGAAATGATAAAAGAATCAAAATAAAAGTTATAAGTCTACCTAGGAGTAAACGCACCTCTTGATTACGCATATGTCAACAACACAAGAGTTGGCGCACAAATTAAGCACATGGTGTCTACAACCTTGTGACTCATCTAGAAGGTTGGAAAAAGCTCATGCTTAGTTGTCAACGCTTATCTCATCTTCTAGTTGTTTCTAGAGACATTCTAGGTGCTTCCTGAGAGTTCTTTATATTCATGCACTCCTAGAAGCTCAGGGAGCGTGTTTGGAGGACCCAAGAACGTTGGAGAAGGAAGGAGCTTGCTCTACAAAATTTTGAAGAGAAGTGATTTAGCATCAATGTCCAGGTAGACACTTGTGATTTTGACTTATGATATTTCGCTTCTTGCACTTTTATCTTCTTCGTGTCTTTTGAATGCTTTCTGAGGATTCTATGTGTAAATGTTCCAGTTGTTTTAATCTTGTCATGGATATTTAAGTCTTTATGTGAGAAAACCCCCACATGCGTAAATCTGAGAATTCTATGGGCTAGGGTTTATAAGTTTATAGTCAAACCTATTAGATGGATTAATTAGGTAAATCTGTAGAATGATCATTGTAGAAGAATTCCTATTTATTATGTATATATTGCATTAATATATATATATATATATCTTATTACATTTATTTAAAAACATTTATATATAAAAAGTTGTATATAAAAAAGCTACATATTATACAAAACAAGATAGTTGGAGAAAAAATGTTTTAAAGAAATTTATATAGTTTAATCACATGCTAAAAAAATGTTATTAAAAAAAAATTATTATATGTATGAGAGGCAGGGAGGGACGAATCCCGTACCCCCACCCCTCTTGTAGTGCTCGAGAGCCAGTAGCTCTGCTGCCGTAGGCACTGCGATAGCAGTGCTATCGCAAACTAGTGTTAGCAGACTACTACGACACCACCGTTCTGCATTTGGTTGACAGCTCGACTTCGGGTACAGTTTGTGATCAGGGTACATGAGCACAAGTTTAATATTGTTTTGACTAAAAGCTATGATATGATTTGAGATTCATTTTTTCATATGTGATTAATAATATTAAATATTAAAGGATGGTTATATGATATATATATATATATATATATATATATATTAATGAAATGTTTTAATATTTAAGTTAATTAGATTTTAAATAAATAATATAGTTTAAAATTAATCAATTTACATAATTAGAATTTACTCTAATTAAGGTTAATGAGAATGTTGTAAATGAAATATTTAAGTTAGTATTTTGGATTTTTCGAGAGAAGAATTGGTTATTTGAAAATGACAATTCATTACCAAAAATAACGTATAATGTATATTCTTAGAATATTTAGAAAATTGAATTCTAAGAGTTATAGGGAGAAACTTTTATCTATCAAACAAATACATGAGTTAGGTAAAATATATAAATTTCTCCACTCGATATCTAAATTTGAAAATGAAAACTGAGACCTCCACACTTAATTCAATTATAAGATTTTAAACAAACACAAACATGTGCTTGTATTGTGTTTTCTCTATGCTTCTTGTTTTGAGTTTTTAGGTTGACTAGATTGTTGACCAGTTATAGGACGTCTACCAGAGGCTCAAGGTTATGATTGTGATGTCATGATGATGTCTTTGATCTCGATCTTTATAAACTCAACCATGGTTATGTGATGGCATGCTGATTGATATTGTCTTCAATCTTCTTGCGTAAGCTGTGATCTATGTAACCTTTTATGAGATGTCGATCAGTTGTATTTGGATTACTTTTCAGTCACTTGATGGAATTGAATTGTTTATCTGATTTTGATGATGTCATGTTGTGACATGTTTTGACTCAACCATTTTGGATTCTTCGATTAATATTGCTTTGAGATACTTTTGGTTGCTTTTTGAGAACCAATGGATGTTGTGATTATCAGTGATACCTTCAGTTTTCAATAGAGAACTATTGTGGTCATGATTATCTATGGATGTTTTTCAGTTGCTCATGGAGATTTGATGCTCTTATTATGGATTATCTTTTGGTATTTTTCTAATCACTTGTATAGGACTGTGGTGATTTTGTGATTTATGATTCCATGAGCTTAGGGTAGGTTATCTACTTGTAGTGTTAAGAAGTGGCTTGCAATGGGGGTCAGGGCCCTAAGAGGCTGCCAAGGTAACTCATTGTAAGTTGTTTTAATAAGTGAAAACATCACATCTAATAATGACTTAAATGAACCTAATAAGATAATTGTTTGTTCTCGCCCATGCCTCGAGTGCTAGTACAAACTAGGATGGGAGTAGAGAGAACGCTTGGTTGCGACCTTGCATTCTGTAGTATGCCTCGTCTGTAATACAAGTGGCCGCATAGGGATCACTAGGGGGTCGGGGTCTATTGGGAGACTATCAGGGTAACTCTAGCGTGATCTGTGTGATGACACTTTCCCGCTTGCATAGTAGGTTTCCTACATGTCTTTGTGTGCCTTTAGGATTAGATGTCGATTTGTGATTGGAACCTTTGAGTTAGTATACTTTTAGGATTCTTGAACTTAGAGAGTATTTGTGCTATGTGTTTTGATAACTTGTTTGGGACTCGAGATTATCTCCTCAGCACGGTGGGAGTGGACCATTTAGGTTCCATGCGGTCAGGTGGTAGTGCTTTTTCACTCTTACCATATGAGATCTGTCTAAGACACCATGGCTAATGCATTCTTTGATTTTGATGGTGGACACGTATCCTTATATTGATGATTTGCATCTGTTAGGTGATGTTATCTTATGCTTTATCTTGCATGTTAGATTCCTTTTTGCATATGATGTAGTATAATTTAGGAGTGACATTCCTACTATGTTAATACCGATTATCTCTTTGGTGATTTGGAATGTTACGCACAGAGGGATGGCTAGGGCCCACGATGGTCTAATGATGCTATTTACGGTTGGGAGGAACCGTGCACTTAGTTAATTATGTTTGTGATAAATGGTTATCTGTTATGATGGATGTTAATATATTTTATGATGATGTATCATGTATGACATGTGGTATTATTTACTTTATTGCATCATGGACTAGAATAAGGATAATGATGTAATGTACTTTATTTCCACACACGTATATTCTTTTAAGCCTTTCATACCCTGTGGCATGTACAATGGATGATTGAGCATTTAGAAATGCAATTTATGAACATTGGACTTTTCATTATTATTTTATGTGGATGTAGTATTAGATGGAATCATTAATAGATAATTTAGATGTAAATCAACGTTAAGGGATCCTTGAAGAATGAAACTTGTTATGTGTGTTTATGCTTACTTTCAGTTGAATGATGTTATTGCTTTCGCTACTATGTTATGAATGGTTACTTTCATGTTTCAAAAAAAAAAATGCTACCAAACTTAGTGAAACTTTAGGTTAATTCTTTGGATCCCTTGGCGAGGCATTACAAAACTTCATTCTTCCCATGCTCACAATTCCTCAACTTATAGGGTAAACAATGCAATTATGATGATTTTCACGAGCACCACGATAATGGGTACCATCTCCTTAGTGCACCAAATAACCATTGACGCTAAATATTTTTCTCATTAATAGCAATAATGTACTCAACTGATTTGATTTTCCCTCCAACTGAATGACAGCTTCTCAAATATTGTGTTGGCACGAGCTTAGATCACAGATTTTAGAATAACAAAAAGAACAAATTCCTATTCTAAAAAAAGGAATCCTAGTATAACAATTCCACAAATTCCTATCGTTAAAAAGAAATTCTATTATAACGATTCCTATCCCTACAACCAAATGTACCCTTAAGACAACAAATCTATCAGATTTGACTTCTACAATCCGCCATCAATTCAAAAGTCCATTATTTTACGTGTAAAGTTCAGTGGAAGACTTCATAAACCCAACTAAAAGTCAAAAACATATATCCCAATGTGACATCACATAATTATATTTATTACTTTCTCACATAGAGATTATATCTCATTCAACTACCAATAATCAATCATTATCCCAGTCACAACTTTAAACCCCTAATTATTAGTGTCATTATATTAAATTATCAAGTACTTCCACAATTATTAAAATGTTCTCAACCACAATATCGTTCAAGATAGGAAGACTTCAGCAAATTCACGATTTAATCGTATAATGTTGTGACTTGAGCGCTAATAAAGATTATGCGGGAGCCGTGGTACGGGAATTGCATTCAACTGTTTGAAAGTAACTCCAAAATCGTCGGTCATTTCCTCCACACTTACCCCATCCGGAAGTTTCCACTCAAACGAATGAAGCAAAGATGCCAAAACAAATGCAACTACACGACTTGCCAATGGAAGCGCTGGGCAAATTCTTCTTCCCGCTCCGAACGGAATCAGCTCGAAGTCTTGTCCCCTGTAATCTATCTCCCTATTCTCACCCTCCAGAAATCTCTCCGGCACAAATTCCGACGGATTGCTCCAAATTTTACGGTTCCTCCCGATCGCCCAAACGTTCACCATCACCTGCGTGTCTTTGGGAATCACGAATCCCCCGATCACGCAGGAACTTTCTGCTCTGTGGGGAAGCAGCATGGGAGCCGGCGGGTGCAATCGGAATGTTTCTTTCAGAGCTGCCTGCAGATATGGCAGACGATCAACATCAAATTCTTCCACTCTTCTCTTGCAGCCAACGACTTCATCCATTTCTGCTCGGACTCGCCTCAATTTCTCCGGATTGCGAATGAATTCTACCATTGCCCATTCTATGGTGGTAGTGCTCGATTCAGTACCGGCAGCGAACAATTCCTGAAAGCACAAAACACGATTAGAGATTGGGGAAAACAAAAGAGATTTCTGAGGAAAAGAAAACAAAAAATCTCATCAGTGCTTCTCACAGCTATCAAGGCTCGAATGCCGACGTGATCGAAATCGTCACTTCGGGAATCGAGCAATGCATCCAGAAAATCCTTGTTGGAGTCGTTGAGCTTGAGCCTTTTCTGTATGAAGGTCTCCGATAAATCATACAACAACTTGAAATACCCGGCCATCCGACGTGACACGCCCTGCGGGTCGAGGAACCCGAGAAACGGGAAAAGGTCAGCCAGGTTGGGCATTACCAGGAGCTTCATTAATTCCCATATGCTCTCTTTGAGCTCCACAGAGTCTGGACCGCGCGGATCGCAGACGTCTGTGCTGAAGATCATGTTGCCCAACAAATTCATAGACGTGCAGAACGCCATACGCCCGATATCCACAACCCTCCCCTTGTCCTCGAATACGAGCCGAATGTTGCGAAATACTTGGTCTCTTCTCAGGTGTTGCAGAGCTTCCATTCTTTTGGGGCTGAAAAGCTCGACTGTTGAAATGCGTCGGAGATTGCGCCAGTAAGGGCCGTAGTCGCCCCAAACAAGCGAGGACTTGTCATGGGAAAGGGACCTGAATGTTTCCATCACCGGTCGTCCCGCGAAGATGTTGTCATGTGTTTTGAGGACCTCTTTTGCCATGGTAGGAGATGAAACCACCACTACGCTTTTCATGCCCAGACGGAGAGTCATGAGTTGGCCGTATTTAAGAGACATGACATGCAGAGTTTCGTGAGGCCTCTTTCCCAGCTGAAAGAGGTTTCCCACAATCGGCCAAGCAGGAGGTCCAGGGGGAAGACGAAGCTTTGTCCTGCTCTGTCTTCTCCATCGAGAGACGAAGAAGAAGAGTGAAGCAGTGGCAAGGAGAACATAATACCAAGGAAGAGGTGGAATCTCCATATTTGAGATCCTTATTTCGTTTGGTTTCTGATGAGAGGATAAACATTATGTAGCCAGAAGCTCGTCGGTGGATGGAGTGCCGATACACGTGAATTTTGGGTCATTGTGGACTTTGGGAAAGAGTAAAGGATGGCAGGCGGAATACACTAGAGCCTAATCAAAGTTGCGACGACATTTCAGCCTCTAACCAAGTCTTTTGATCCAACGTCCCACCTTAAACTGAAAAGAGCGAGGTCATTAACTAACTCACTAGTTGCATTATTTATTTGGTTGACTATGCCAGAGGTGTTTTCTTATCTGGAATGAACAACCTGATTTCGGCGATCGACGACTTGCAATGGTGGATAACGGTTGGCCGACTATGGAAGCATTTGTGGCTTTTGGATTTTGCTTTGCATTTGTTGCTCGCGGAATCCCCCAAAAAGCAGAAAAGTAAGACATTTGTGTTCCTACCCCAAAACCACCTTCTCCTGCAGCCACGTTAGACCTCCTCTTTCAATAGCACTGTTCTCGATGACAGCTTAATTGGAAAAATATCACCCACAATTGCACCTTGATTGATGTGGAACGGGCACGCGAATGATATCTAGGTCAATTAGGGAATTTTGGTTCTATGTCTTGGAAATATTTGTGCATTACATGATGTAGATAATGAAATATATATATATATATATATATATATATATATATATATATATATATATATATATATATATATGGTGAGATAAGGATATAAATAGGGATTGATAGAGAGATATAGATACTGAGATAAATTGATAGAGCAATAGAGATATAAGTAGAGGGGATAGGCAAAGAGAAATAAACAGAGAGGAGTAGAGATTAGAAAATGAGAGAGATAAAGATATACTATAAGACAAATAGGTGGATGGGGAGGGAGGGTGAGAACGATATGGAGAGTGCAGAGAAGGCAAGCAGAGATATAGGTGGAGAAAGAGAGAGGTTGGAGGAGGGTTAGACGGAGAGAAATAGATAGAATAGGGGGAGAGTAGGAAGAAAGAGAGAAAGGGAGATACGAGTAGAGAGAGAAGAATAGGAGGGAGATGTTAATTATTGTTAGTTGGACAGCTGTTATTTCTGACCCGGAAATAGCAACACTATTTATGGGTAGCTTGGACAGCTGTTCGTCCTTATCTATGAATAGCGGTTGTATTTATGGGTGGTTTGGACAGCTGTTTGTCCACTTGCCAAAAATTAGTAAATGGTTATTATTTACTAATTTTAGAGATTCCCTTTTGGACACCTTGCAACCAATTCTATTATTGGCTGTTGAGTTGTCTTAATCTTAGCCGTTGGTTTGATTTAATCTCGGTCGTTGGTTTACCAACGAGAGTAGTATAAAAAGGGGTCTAGGGGGCATTTGGAAAGTAAGGCAGGAAGCTTTTGGAGAAGCAGTTTGCAGTGTTAGCAAACAGTCTTGCAGTGTTAGCAAGGGAGAAGCTTTCGTGAAGCAGTTTGCAGTGTTAGAAAACAGTCTTGCAGTGTTAGCAAGGGCACAAGAGAGAAGCTTTTGTGAAGCAGTTTGTAGTGTTAGCAAACAGTCTTGCAGTGTTAGCAAGGGCGCAGTGTTAGCGCAGGGATAGCAGTGAGGAATATCAGCGGGAGAAATTAGGAGGTTGTCAGAGTTCTGCCAGTGTGAGGCAAGGAATTTTGTATCTCTTGATTTGCTGAAGTTTAATATAATTTCTCATCTGTAGAACTGGTTTTCCCTTAGGGGTTTTTCCAGGGACAATTTGTCCGGAAATATTGTGTTGATTCTGTTGCGCATTTCTTTTCGTATTTTAAGTGAAGTTGCAGTTGTGTTATTTTTCGATATTAGCTGGGAATTTATTTTCAGCAGTTTAATAATCATTTGTGATAGGAGATTAATAATCAGTGACTGCAATAGTTTGATTTTTCACATGGTATCAGAGCATTGTTAAGGGTAGAAGAGTTTTGCCCTAGGAAAGAAATTTTGATCTCTTTAGATTTATTATTGCTTTAAACCCTTGAGATGGCTTCAGCTGGTTTGAGAGATCAGGATAGATTGGATGGTGCCTCAAATTTTGGTGTCTGGAAGGCCAGAATTTCTTTATTGTTGGAAGAGAATGGTATCAAGGATTATGCTACCAGTGGTGTACCTGTACCAACGGATGCAACACAGCTTGCAGCATATAGGAAGGACGATGCCAAAGCGAGGAGGATTATCCTTGATGGTGTCAAGGATCATATTGTTCCACATATCTCGGAGCTAGATACAGCAAAGAAGATGTGGGACACCATTCTAAATCTGTACCAGAATGCTACCACTAACAAGAAGTTGATTCTCAGAGAGAAGCTAAAGAATACTCGGATGAATCAGGGAGAAGACGTCACAAGTTACCTCACCAGGCTCAGACTTGTCAAGGATGAGTTAGCAGCTGTTGGAGATAGCCCTAGTGATGATGAGCTAGTGAGAATAGCCCTAAATGGGTTTACTAAACAATGGAGTGTCTTTGTTCAAGTTGTCAGTGGACGAGATACTTTACCGAGTTGGGATCGACTATGGACTGATTTCACTCAGGAGGAGTTTAGACTAAGTCTTGTCAATGGGGCCAACAAGAGTCAGAAAAACGAGGTGGAACAAGAGAACGTTGCCCTAGCGGGTAAAGGGAAAGCAAAGAAGGGATCTAGCAAAGGATCAAATTCACAAAGTGAAAAGAAGAAGAAGGACCTTTCTAAGGTCAAGTTCTTTGGATGTCATGAGTTTGGCCACTATGTCAGTGATTGCCCAGAGAAGAAAAAGGGTAAGAAGCAGGTGGCAGCTTCAGCAAGTGCAGAAGAACTCTCCAGCAGAATGGAAGATGAGTTTGCACTCATAGCTTGTATGGTTAGCTCAACCTCACAGTGTGTTTGGTATATAGATAGTGGGGCGTCATTTCATATGACAGGAGTTAGAGAGTACTTCTCCAGTTACAAGGAGGAGGACACCAACATCCAGATTTCTATGGGAAACTTGTCCAAACTCAACCCTGTTGGGAAAGGGACTGTTCAGTTTCAGAGGGAGAATGGAAAGATAATTCCTCTTCATGATGTGTTATATGTGTCGGGCTTAGGTATGAATTTGATTTCTGTATCTGTCCTTCAGGATAGGGGGTATAATGTCCTCTTTAGAGGGACACATGTGTTGATTAAGCACAAGGATTGGAAATCACCCATAACTATTGGAGTTAGGAGTGGTCGCCTTTATAGATTGCAGTTTGATACTCCTAAGGCACTTATGAGCAACAATAATCCTAGAGATCTTGGAGAGCTATGGCATAGGAGGATGGGCCATATTCATCATGGAGCACTTAGATTGCTTCGTGAGACCGTGACAGGTGTTCTGGAGGTGAGCACAGAGCATGACGATACATCTAAGGAGAAAGATGTAGATCCCACTTTATATAGACAGTTGATTGGTACGCTTATGTATTTGGTCAACACTAGACCAGATATAGCATTTGCAGTAAACTCTCTTAGTCAGTTCATGGTTGAACCAAAGAGAATGCATTGGATAGTGGCTAAGCATGTGCTACGTTACTTGTGTGGTACAGTCGAGTATGGGATCAGATATGTTCGAGGTGAAGGTATCAGGTTGATAGGCTATACTGATGCAGATTGGGCAGGAAGTACAACAGACAAAAGGAGCACTTCAGGGTGTTGTTTCAGCTTGGGATCAGGAGTTGTATCTTGGTTCAGTAGGAAGCAGAAGTCTGTGGCTCTAAGTTCAGCAGAAGCAGAATACATAGCAGCTAGCATGGCGACATGTGAAGCTATATGGCTTCGGAAGTTGTTAGTAGACTTGTTTGGTCAGAAGGTTGAGACTACTATGATACATTGTGACAATCAGAGTTGCATCAAGTTGTCTGAAAATCCAGTGTTTCATGATAGGTCTAAACATATAGATATCAGATATCACTTCATCAGAGATTGTGTACAAAGGGGAGTTGTTCGACTACAATACATACCTACAGATGAGCAAGTAGCAGACATTCTGACGAAGGCTTTGGGAAAGGCCAAATTTATCTTCTTCAGAGATAAGATGGGTGTCATGTAGAACAGCTTCCTCGCTAAGAGGGAGTGTTAATTATTGTTAGTTGGACAGCTGTTATTTCTAACCCGAAAATAGGAGCACTATTTATGGGTAGCTTGGACAGCTGTTTGTCCTTATCTATGAATAGCGGTTGTATTTATGGGTGGTTTGGACAGCTGTTTGTCCACTTGCCAAAAATTAGTAAATGGTTATTATTTACTAATTTTAGAGATTCCCTTTTGGACACCTTGCAACCAATTCTATTATTGGCTGTTGAGTTGTCTTAATCTTAGCCGTTGGTTTGATTTAATCTCGGTCGTTGGTTTACCAACGAGAGTAGTATAAAAAGCGGTCTAGGGGGCATTTGGAAAGTAAGGCAGGAAGCTTTTGGAGAAGCAGTTTGCAGTGTTAGCAAACAGTCTTGCAGTGTTAGCAAGGGAGAAGCTTTCGTGAAGCAGTTTGCAGTGTTAGCAAGGGCACAAGAGAGAAGCTTTTGTGAAGCAGTTTGCAGTGTTAGCAAACAGTCTTGCAGTGTTAGCAAGGGCGCAGTGTTAGCGCAGGGATAGCAGTGAGGAATATCAGCGGGAGAAATTAGGAGGTTGTCAGAGTTCTGCCAGTGTGAGGCAAGGAATTTTGTATCTCTTGATTTGCTGAAGTTTAATATAATTTCTCATCTGTAGAACTGGTTTTCCCTTAGGGGTTTTTCCAGGGACAATTTGTCTGAAAATATTGTGTTGATTCTGTTGCGCATTTCTTTCCGTATTTTAAGTGAAGTTGCAGTTGTGTTATTTTTCGATATTAGCTGGGAATTTATTTTCAGCAGTTTAATAATCATTTGTGATAGGAGATTAATAATCAGTGACTGCAATAGTTTGATTTTTCACAGGAGAGGACAAGAAGCAAGAAAGAAATGGAGATACATGTAGAGAGAGAAGAATAAGTAGAAGAGGGGGAGATATAAAGAGATAGACAAAAATACAGAGAGGGGGGGCGATTGGGGGGGGGGGGGGGTTTAGGTGTATGAATATATTAAGCGAGATAGGGAATTAGGGAGAGAAGGAGAGGGAGAGAGAGAGAGAGGAGGGGGGGAGGGGTTGGATGATGTAGTCATAGAGGGGGAGGGAGAGATAGAGAAATAGAGTGGAAAAAGTGAGACAAAAACATAATAGATAAATTAATAAAATGAGGGGTGCAAAGGCCAAAATTCCTACCATATGTGTAATTGTTGAAATGTTATGAGTCAGAAAAATAAAGAATTAAAATGAAGGTGGAGAATACATAATTTGGAGATGTGAGAATGTCATTAGATAGCTATTGATCACGTATGTGAATGTATTGGAGGAATAGTTGAAATAAATAAGATTGACACTAACTACCATGGATATAAAACATGATGACTAATAGGATGTAAGACTTGCTCCCCTATCACTTTCCTTACATGGGGCTTACAAACAAGACAAACATTATTAAAATATTTACCAAGATATTTGTCTGAGATAAGCTATAATCAGTAGGTCAAAACCAACTAAAATTGGGAAGAAGACCGTAAAGTTAAAAGATATATTCCTTTATGCAATGCAAAGAGACTGAACATCCCTTACAAATAGGATAGCATTTCAAATGACAAATTAAGCTAAGGTTATGGAGCTCGTCTTATAAATAATGGTAATCAATTAAAAGACGACATCAACTGATGATTTCAATTATGTAGGAAAGAACAAGAACAATAATTAAATTGAGTGCTAGAAATTTAATCAATTTATCATGATCTTACATAAGGTTTCCCTGTAGTCACATTTTGAAAGTGATGTTAAAAAATCACGTGTCCCCACTTGAGAATTGTCTTTTTTAACATTTCCATTTTTAAAAAATCACAAATATGATCTTCTTCGTAACATCTATTTTGGAAAGTTTTTCTTAGAACGATTTCATTCTAGGAATATTAGTTCCAACCAACTAATGCCATGCCATTTCCCTATCCAAGTTGTCCTTATAATCTCTCCAATTTTCTCATGTTGCTGACCATTGTTACCCATATAATCAGGATTACAATTAGCACCAAAAAATTAATGTGGTATTCATTAATCTTTTAAAGTTGGATGTGTAAGTACTGACATCATACCATACCCTAATTTTACATAATCTTTATAAGAAAGTCTTTGGCCAAATGCATGTCTAATAACATATCATACACAGTTGGCATGGGTACATGCATACCAAGTTTGTCCTATTCTCTTAATATAATTATTTCAATTGTATACACTTGACATCCGTCCAACCAATTTGTTCCACCTAGCCCGCCATTTATCAAATTATCAATGTCCATCTATAATGTGATGTCAATATGAAAAAAATATCATTTCACTAACCATAATCTTTTGTCAATATCTCCATGTTATAATTAAACTATTGGCTCTCCATATTAGCAATTTTCTCTGTTATGAGTGTAAGTGTCGATCATCTAAACAAAATTGACAACTCTTATTTATTGTAATATGAGGGTACAATTAATTTTTCATCCAAATTGATTGCATGATTCACCAGGTTGATCTAATTAGGATCTAGGACTATTACAGAGGAATGTTTTAGATAATTACATAAAGTTAATTTAAAGCATTATTTAGTGAATTAACATAAATTAAATTTTTAAATGAACAAAGCATAATAAGGTAGTGATTGAAAGAAAGAAAGTTGAGAGATAGAAGACAAAACATAATATAACGAAGTTTGTCCGTAGGTCAGACTATGTCTCTGGGTCCTACTCCAATAGAGGGACTGATCTGATTAGCTCCAAAATCAATTACAAGTGTTTTGAAATAATTCCCTTCAAGCATAATTGTTGCATTAATCTCCAATGTGCAGGAATAATCACCAAGTCTCCAAAGTCATAATCTCCTTCTCATCACCTAGATTGTTTTTCAAAGGACTAAAGCCTATTTTTATACATGAAATTAGCCATAATTAGGCTAAAACCCCCAAAACTATAAAATCACTATTTAAAACACCTAATCCCATCCATATCCCTTTTACAAATTATAAATAATTTTCCACCATGCAATTTTGGTGTTTTTTTAAAACCCATATCCTTATTAACTAAGGATAGGCAAAATAACTGATAGTTTAATTAAAATATAATCCACATACTTCTTAAATTCCTTAAATAGCGAGTCACCACTTGTCACACTACATTTACTACGAGAGCTTTTAGGCTAGGATATAATGGCTCTGGCCAACGGTGAACCAATTGTTTTTGGTGTTCACGTTGCTACTTTGGATTGCCATGGTGCCACCACAAAACAAATGCCCTAACAAGTTTGTCCCAAAGGTTTTCACAAGGTAATCCTGACATTATCCTTCCTTTGTAATAATTTAATGTTGAATGTGACTAGTTAGAACAACATACCTTGATAGGATATTTTGTGGGTAGGACTCCTCCTAAAGCTATGCTTTGAGAATTGGTTAACAAGAGCTAGACTCCTCATGAAGTCTGCCTTGACACTATGCAAAACCTTATCAGACATTTTTTTTTATTTCACTTTGCTAACCTATTGTAAGCAGACGCGGTCTTTAACAACGGACCTTGGTTTGTGCATTCTTCTCTACTTGTTTTTCAAAAATGGTCATGAGACTTCATAGCCTTGGATGATAAAAAGCTTAGTGTTCCTGTATGTGTCAAGTTCCCAGATCTACCCCTACCATGCTGGCCTTTCATTGAGTCCATTGCCAAAGCCCTTGGAAAAGTTGTCACTAAGGAGCCTGAGAAATTTTTTAATGCTCTCCCATAGTGATGCATTTGCATCGAGGTTGATCTTTCCAAGGATCTTAAGGATTATGTGGAAATCCAGATTGGGGCTCAAACCTTCTCCCAAAAGGTGCTTTACTTGAACCTCCAAAACACCTATTATAGGTACCAGTCCGCAGAACACAAGATCAAGGATTGCCCTTTGGCTACGTCTACGGTCAAACCCATGCCTAAAGAAGTGCCTACTAAACAAGCTGAAGGGAAAAAAGAACAATGGGTTATTGTTGGGCACAAGGGCAAGGTTACCTTGAATCCCTTGCCCCACAAGCAATCTTATGCGGTCTTCTATCCCCACAGGAGCATCAATTCTAGCCAGCATAGGGATGCAAGTGGCTTTCACAACACCTACTGTGGGGATTTCACAGGTTCCAAATCCTACTAGTATGCAGGGGATAAAGGTGGCCACCAGGGCTTCTGCCCTGGTTGGGGTTCATACTCCTCTTGCTTCTTCTTCCATAGCGCCACCAGCAACATGGTATTCTCGTAGTCCTCCTGGACATGTGAAGATACCAAAGGTGAAACGATAGGCTGTAAGTTCAGAGGGTTTTCCATTTGACTTCAACCAAGTTTCTACCTTCTTATAGAATAGCTACTCCTCTCTTGAGGATGAGGATGATATGGAAGAGCTTTCATCAACTTCCTATCATGGAATGTTTGAGGTCTCACAAACCTCCTAAGAAAGTACTATGTCTGGGATGCCCATCATAGACTTGGTAATTTAGATTTTCTCTATTTGCAAGAAGTTAAGATTTCTAGTTTCATGCTTTCTTCGGCATGCCACATCATTTGGCAAGATGGCGTTATGTTTGACTCTTAGCACAAAGTTGGCCGAGGTGGTGTAGTTACTCTCTTGTCACCTTGCCTTCATTCTACTATTATTTCACATGGTTCTAACCCCATGTGTAGAATTATTTGGCTTTTTCTTTCCATTAACAATCATTCTTTTGGAGTCATCAATGTTTATGCTTCCAATGATGTTGTGGAAAGATCCCAGATGTGGGCCTGGCTAGCTGACAATTTGCTTCTAGCTACTTGAGTCATGTGTGGGGACTTCAATATAGTTGAAATGGCCTCTAACAAAGATGACATTCTACCTTTTTGTTGGACAACTAGGGAAAGAGAAGCCTGGTACTACATGCACAATAAATTAGGCCTTTTTTATCCCAATGCCAACTGCTGCCAGGATAGTGGGGTTTGGCACACTTGGTCCAACTTTCAAGCTAGCTCTAACCACATTTTAAAATGTCTCAATTGTGCTATGATCATTGCACAATATTTTTTCTCTTTTTCTAAGGATTGAGATATACCTATCATTCCGCTGCCAGATGTGACATTATCTGACCACCATCCCATTTATTTTTTCATTTCTTGGCAAACAACTATCTTGAAGGTGGCCAAGTCTTAGTTCTTCCTCAACATGTCTATGCTGATGCATGCTTCCACCATCTCACACATCCTATGTGTCTAAAATTTGGAGCCACATTCGCATTCTCAAAGGGGATGGATTCAATGGTGGAATGATGCCATTACCATAACTATTCGATTCTTGTGCATCTATGGGCATCAATTGGAAATGTTCAGAAAATGGTCATATTAAGCCAACACCCTTGCTCTCAAAAAATATTTTAAGGTTGTCACCCTCAATCCCTTCGATGTGGATTTACAAATTCAGCTTACCAAGCTTTTCCATGACAAACAAATTGCTAATAACTATGTTGCTCAAGGAGCCCAAATCAAAGCCCGTCTTTATTGGTTGGAGGTTGGTGATAAAGCTTCAAAAGAGTTTTTTCAAGCTCCTCGAGCCTATCATGCCAATGTTGGGATTAAAAAGATCGATGAGGAACTATTTTTCTATCCAGTCTCTTTGACATCCTACAAGCATTTGTTCATCACTATGAGAATGTGTTTGCTTCATAGCAAAATTCAATTGCTCAGGACAAAGCTCTCAGAAAGTGTATGTATGTTACTCCAAACTGCTTAGTAGTTGAGCAATGTGCTTTCTGTGAGCAACTTCTTTCCCTCTGAGACCTTAAAGAGGTGGTCTATTCCATGGCTGATGAAAAATCCCTTGGGTGTGATGGGTTTCCTTGTGAATTTTACAAACACCTCTAGGAGCATATAGGTCCTAATCTACAAAATTTTTATCTTGAAGCCTATCATTCTAAAAGCTTAGGAGCCATTATAAATAAAGGAAATATAAAATTTATGCCTAAATTTGGTGATCTAGAGGACATATGCAATTGCAACCCCATTGCTCTTCTGAATGCATCTTATAAGATTATTGCCAAGGCACTCTCTCTCAAAATCAGGCACATGTTGCCTTTAATTGTGTGTCCTAAGCAAACTAGCTTCATCAAGTCTAGATATATTCTTGAGAACATTATTGCTATCTGGAAAGGCATGGAATGGGCTCGCAAGTCCAATCAGAAGGCTATCTTTTTAAAGATGGATTTTGTTAAAACCTATGATCCCATTGAATGGCCCTTCATCTTGGCTATGCTCCAGGCTTTGGGTTTTGGTCCCAATTTCTTTCAGTTCATGGAGATGCTCTTTGGAGATGCTCATGCTTGAATTACCATCAGTAATTCACAATCTAAGGATTTTAGACTTTTTCTTTCAATCAAGAAAGGTTTCCCTTTAGCTCCAGTGCTTTATGTCCTTATTGTTGAAGGTTTTGGCTATTTGCTAGCTCATTCTATGTCTTCACGACTGGTTCATGGCATTTCCTTGCCTGAATCATCCTCCCAGTTAGTCAATGGACAATTTGCTAATAATTCCTTTCTTACTCTTTTAGAGGATGAAGAAAACATCAATAATGCTTTAGGTTTCCTAGACACCTTTTGTCAAGCCTTTGGATATTCCATTCAATGGCATAAAACACTCTGCTTCTACCAGTCATTTTTGCTAGCTCCACCTTGGCTTAGCTATTTTGAGTGGAAATGGATTATGCATGGGGATATCTTTCACTTTCTTAGAATTCCTTTTGCTTTCTAGGCTTCACTTGTGGAACTTTGGAATATTGTGCTGGCCAAGTTTAGCAAGAAGCTTGACTATTGGATCACAAAACCACTCTCCCTTGCTGGGAAATTTCAGATTTGCTCGAAGATTCTGGCGGCCGCTCATGTGTATTATTCCTCCTATTGGTCTCCCTCCAAATCTTTATATCTGAAGCTGGAAAGATTGCTTAGGGATTTTCTCTAGACCTCTGGCTCTAATCATTATGGCTTTCACAGAGTTTCCTAGGATTTTTGTTGTCTCCCAAAAGAATCTGATGGTCTTGGCCTACTTTCCACTCAGAAAAAAGGCCTTGCTCTCTGTGTAAAATGGATTATTCAAACTATTTCTAGAGATGAAACCTGGAAGATTTTGGTTTGGCACTACATTTCTTTTGGCTTTCCTATTAATAGGCCTACGTGGAAGGGGATTGATTTCCAAACCCTTCTCATCATGTGTGAGCCAATGGCCATACAAGGCTCATTTTTCATCAAGAGTATATGGAAAGCCTGGGAAGCTATTAAGCCTTGGCTTCATTAGGCTAGATAAGAGTTCCACAATGCCCTCTCCTTGAATTAGTAGAACATTTGGTGGTCTCCCCTATTTTCCATTCAAGGTACTCCCCTCGCCAAGACTCAAGGTGCTAGTGCTCTGCATTTTTTCAAACATGGCATCATAACTCCTAAGGACCTCTTCTCAAGGGTCACCATGAGTTTCAGGACCTAGGAAGTTATGCAAGTACAGTACTGCCTTATCCATTCAGATCGACAAACTTTTGACCTTTTGCTCTCTTCCATCCATGTGCACTTAGTTCATAAAGTGAGGATTCATTCTGTTCGACCTTTGTGGCATGATTGGAAGTGGTATCCTGCCACTCCATTTTCCAATTACAAGCTAAGTTTGGACTATAGATGGCTTTTGCCCCATCTTGTGATGGTGGACACACTCAACTAGAGATGGAGTTTGCAATCTTCTATTTCTCAATGGAGAAAACACTTTGATACCATTTGGAATGTTATAATTGAACCCAAGATTGCTCATTTTTCTTTGTGCCTAGCCTTCCAAGGTCTTCCCCTAGGGCCTCGGCTCAAACACATTGGGGTTCCTGATCCTAGGTGCCCCTTTTATGGGCAACCAAAGTCTTTCTTGCATATTTTCTAGTTTTGTAAGCATGCTCAAAATATTTGGCACTGGATTCATGATTTTTTCAAGCCATTTAGGCCTAAACTCTTTTCTTGGTACATGATCTTGCTGGGTGACTCCTCCAGAATTCCTCCAAAGTTCACCCAGACTTGGCATACCTTTAGGATGGAAATTTTTTTTCTCTGTGGAATGATAGGAATGTTGGTCTTTTCACACACAATTTTTTGGATGTTAACATTGCTATGTACACTAAGATGTATGCATTTTTAGTAATGTAATTATGTGGATTCAGGTGCAAGCTAACAAAGTTGCCATTGAGGTAGCTCACCTATAGGAGCTACTGAGCCACTAGGGCAATGCTCCTTGCACTATTTCTATAGTTCCTCTTGATGCCTCGATAGATACCTTGATGCCTCATGGCTGTCATCCTCGATGCCATTCCTCAGGTCACCACTCGTACACCCCATGCTCCTAGGGTTCTCGCCACCACTCTCCCAGTGGTGGTGATGGTAGATGGAGGTACTGCTTAGCTTCCCCACCCCATGGTGGCTCTAGTTGGTCCCTGGTTCCTCCTCTTGGTACTCATCGGACACATTTTGGGAAGTGGCCTTGCCTGGACTTAGCGATCACTCCTCCACAGCCAGAGGTGAAAGATGTAGAGGCTATCACTGATCCTCTAGTTACTGCTACTACTGATGATGGTTGGACTATTCCCAACTCACCCCCAAATCCTAGAGATGATTGGGGTTTTCATGATAAAGATGATCCACCACCCTCGGCTGGCACTACTTTGGTAGCCTGAGGTTGCTTTATATGTTTTTTTTATGAATAGTTTCTATTTCTAGTTATGGCCGTGTTTTTAGTTTGGCTTTGGCCATGTGAACTTATTCGTAGGGTGATCTTGTATCCCCTTGACCCTAACTTAGTATATTTTTTAATAAAAAATGACTATTCATCAAAAAAATTCTTTAAATAGCACATCAATTATATTACATTTTGGGAGGTCAGTGGTCAAAGGTTCCTTCCATTCTCCATTTGGCAATTTTTTAGTTAAAATCGAATTCCCTCAAAATAGTAAATGGCATGTATAGCATAGTAGTTAAGGAGGATGGTTTAGAATTGGAGGTTGGGGAGCTTGAGTCTCCTCAACATTTTTTTGCCACTTGATTCCCAATGTGCCATGTCACAATGTTGACTGTAATGGTGACATCATCATAATCCATATTTTTTCCTTGACTTCAAACTGCCATAGCTTCTAGATTTGGTCTTTGTTTTTTACGAAACGAATATCATTGGAAAGCTATTGACATTTGACCAAACTTTGATTGGCCATAACTTGGTCATTTGGATTCTAATTTTGATCATTCAAATTGTGTTGGAGTCATCATTTTGAACACTTCATAATGATGTTGATTCTTGGACCATTGGGGATCTTTCGATTTCCACTAATTTTTATCCCCCAAATCACCAGGTAGTCAGTAACCAAATTGTGTTTCCCATAGAAATGTGATATAGCATAGAATGTAAATTTATCCAAAATTTCTAGTTCCCACAAACTCACTTTTGAAGAAAATTAATTAATAGCTTGAAATCCCCTTCAATATGAATGCGGTAAATACTGAGATAGAGAAAAAATCAAACCATTATAAACCTCCATTTCTTTTGCATGGTTGTTTGATCCTTCATGTTATGGGACATCCTTAATAGAAACTAATTTTCTAAAACTATCTCTAATAAAAATTTCAGCACTCGAAACACTAGGGTTACCATGTTAAACCCCATCAAAATTAAGCTTGCATATATTTAATTCTGGCATTTTTTTCTTTTTCTTTTTTGCATTTGACCTCCTAATTGATTTTAAATTTTGTAAACTTCATATGCTTATTTGGAAGTTCAATATTTGACCATTCCTCCATCATTCCATTATCCCATGATGAAAACTAGGAATTAGATGCTATATGTTGTTTAAAATATGAGTTGACTCATTCACAAACTAAAGATGCAATATTATTTTTCACCACTTCCAATGATGATTCTTGTTTGCAAAAAATATCAATATTTCCTTCCCACCATATGGACCAAATAACTATAGTAGGCATCATTAATAGAATTGAGCTTGGATACAAAATTGGATATGATTGAAGAAGGTCTTAGAGAATGAGAGGTAAAGGGAAGCAACAATGCATTTTTGTTATTAAAAAATGATAGCAATTCGAAGAAAAAGGGTAGTGCACAAATAAATGATCCACTATTTGAGAATCATTAGTGCATAGAACACACATAAAAGAAAGATCTAAAATATTTATTTTAACTATCCTATTACTAGTTAAGATCCTCTATTTCAAGGCAAGCCAAGTGAAGAATCTTTCTCTTGGAGGAATACAGACACTCAACTAGAACTTATAAGCTCATTGTTATATGCTACCCAAATCACTTCTTTGGGAGACTTTATATTATCCCTTTATTGAATAGGACCTTGATTTCTATTGGAATCACTTCTTTGGGAGACTTTAAATATCCTTCCTTTATTGAATAGGACCTTGATGGAGATGGAAGCCAAATTATATTATTAGGTGTTTTTGATAGGAACACGATTCTCTCTGCCAACTATCTCCTAAATATATATTTTTATATTTTTATCTATAGGTAATATCATCAAATCCTTCTAAATTACTCTTTATAATAGTATATGAACAACATTTACTTATTGCACTAGTTTTGACCCCCAAATATATGTAAGAGTTTCATAAACATCAACAAAATCTTCCATAGATTATAATGGAAGGTTTCCATTCCATAAATCTAACTAGAATAAGACCAACTTCCCATTATGAACTCCCCATGAGATATACTTGGTAACAATATCCATTGTAGACACTAAAAAACTCCATATTGTAGATCCCTTTTGTGGGTTGGCAATTGAAAAGGTACAAATAAGGTCATATGAGTCTAAATAAATAGCACATATCAATTTAATCCAATGGAGGTTAAGTTTATTGTATAATATCCAAGCAATAGTAGCACCTTGAAACATTGTGTTACAATAAGGGAGATCATGAAGGCCACAATCCTCAAAGCATTTGTACATAGATAAACCTTGAATCAAAATAATAGGGATTTTCTTCTTACTATCCATGTTGTCACTACATAAAAGTCCTTAATTATATTATCCATCTATTGATAACTCATTTTGGAGCTTGAGGTACAACTAAGAAGTTATTCAGGACAATCACAATCATGATTTTAACAAGGGTTAGTCTACCCACAATTTATATCCACCTTTCTTTACAATAGGAGCTCCTAGATTTTAGCCTTTCAATTATCTTACCAGTATTGTTCTTGATTGGTTCCTTGATATAATAGTATCAAGGTAGGAACTTGGTATGTAAGCCTTAAGAAATTAAATGGTACTTAAGATTTGTTACTCAAGAATAGGTCTGGTATTAAAAACAAAGATTGATAAATTTTATGGATTAATCTTTTGATTACACACAACCCCATATGAAAGAAATACATCCTCAACATAAAATAATAGTGTATCATCTTTAAATAGAATATGCACATAGGAAAATCCTCCTTGCTAAATAAATATACCTCTCCGCTTTCCTACTTGATGAACACAAGTAATCTTATACATCAATGCCTTGGCCATGACAATAAATAGAAAGGGAGATAGGGAGATAGTGAATCTCATTTTCTCACTCCCTAGGTTGCATTAAAAGAACAACTTGAAGAGCTATTAATTAGTATTGAAAAGTGTGCACCTTTCAAGTTGCTCATTATCCATTTACACTAGTTATGGGAAAATCCAAATTTGATTAGTATTTTATTTAGAAAACTCCAAAAAAATCTATCATATGCCTTTAATATGTCCAACTTAATGAAGCATGCTAGTATATTATGCTCTTTAATGGAGTGTGCACCTCCATAGGGAAATCATATCAACTAATGACATTAATATTCCCCCCCCTTTTGTCAATCATGGCTTAGGGGTTGTTGGAGTTAAGTTTTACTTATCCAAAATTTCTTATGGTTCTGAAAAATCATATCATCACATGATCCCAAAGGGATTTGACAGATTCCAAAACTTGGATCTTGATTTCTAGCTGAGCAGCTAGATCCACTAAACTATCTGTTGTAGAGAGATGTAGATCTCTCTAAGATAAATCTTTGGTAGCTAAAAGCTCTTTCTACATCACCTCCAAATGAGATAGCAACATGGATTGAATAGATATCAATTTAGTTATGATGTTGCAATCCTTAGCCATCAACTTGACTAACCTTCCTTGAGTAAAACTTAATCTATTGAAATGAATAGAGTTTGAACTAGCATCCATATGCAAAGAATGTATGGATGACTTCAAATCTACTTTAATTTTATTAATATATTATTGATTCTCCAATGTGAAGAATTCAACATCAAAAATCTTTTTGTACAAAGAATAAACATTCTGCAAAACTCCATCTAAAGAATTTACAAGATATGAAAGTTCAACTTGTTTGATTACAATTTCTGTTGAAACTCTCTAAAAATTTGTGCTCAAAGTTCTTTTTAGACCACTTTGTCAACTTTTCATTGGACTCAATATCCTCATTGTTGACCTTCTGAAAAATATGAACTAATTAGTCAATTATTGGTGTTTTCTCATTTACTGTATATATATAAAATGCATCAACAAAAATGTCTTTTATTTCATGTAATACCTATTTTTGTTTCCTCTCTCTTATCACTTCCTCTTGTTTGGTCTTCCTCTATAAAAGTTCTTGCAAAATTTGTATTTTCTCAAAATTTATTGTGTCAAAGTCATACTTTAGAATAACAATGACCTCATCTAATGTCACTACCTTCCTAAGTGACTTAGCCTTTTTCTTCAACTTCTTTGACCTAGGAGTGTTGTCACTAGACAATGTACTCTACAATGGTTGCACTTTAACATTCAGTCCCTATATCTATTGGCCTATAGTAACACTCTCCCATTGAGTAGGTGTGACCTATTGGACATGTGTAGCAATTAATGTTACAATAGATATAGGCACAATACTCTACAATTGTATTAAGGTGTGTATTGCATCTTGCTCTTTCGCTTTTTAGACTCTCCATTATTTCATTGCTTGGCCTCCTTTACTCCTGAGGCATCTTGTATAGATTGATCTACATGTTTTTTCTTTTCTCCTTCTTCCTTGTCCATAACAATATTGGCCACATGTGGTGGATGTTGAATTATAATTATGGTTTTTCCATATTCCTTGACACTTAGATCTTTCTCACCTTTCTTCTCAACCATGCCTATTTTTGATGAATTAAGAAGAAGCTAGAAGGGGGGTTGGCCCCAAAGTACAGTTGGTTGGAGAACAATTGGTAGTCACACCCCTAACATTCAACCTATGTCTTTTCTAGACATCAAAAAAATCTTATCGACCAAGAAAAGATCCATTTTCTTCTTATTAACATTGTTAGCATAAAAAACCGTATTACTATAAAGGTTAAACCAAAAAATATAGTGGTATCATAGAATACAAGTGTTGATATGTAACCAATAGTGATCCAACTTAATCAAAATTTTCTCACAAGGCATGAAGTTCACCATATGACATAACATAAAAAAAAACTAAAATATAAAAGTGCACAAGGGATAGCTCCCCTCTTTCTCATCCAAGTCCTCCTTAGTCTGATTGTCCTCCTCCTCCTTGATAGGCTTGTCTAGCAAGGTCTTGAGCTAGTCATCTGCTAGATAGCTATAGAGAGAGTGGGAAGTTTCACTTCCTTTTCCCACTTCCATCTCCTCCTTGTTCACCTTTAGGAAATACACAGTAGTGATCGTCGAATGCATGACATTCATAGTAAACTCAACAAGAGTTCTAAATTTCTAGTACATGGCCTCTTGATTGTTGGTTAGATCATGCATAGACTTCTCCTACCTATCCAACCTAGTTTTACCCTTATCCTCTCCAAGGTGGTGACCCTCCATCTTCTCCCTACCCTTAGCAGCTTCCTTCCATAGGGAGGTAATATTCTCACCCAAGCTCTTGTCCAAAGATGGGTTTCCTTCTGTAGTATCAGAAATATGGGATGGGATGGGGATATCTTTTCTCCTAGAGCTAGGATGGATCACTTTTATCTTCCTCTTTCTAGCATTTTTTATTTCAGTTTTCATGAACTTTGATCTCACCTCTTTTTTTGTTTTTTTTTTTGCAGGGGGGGCTGCAATCAAAAATTTTTGTATTTTGAGTTTGTTGAGTATTAGTATCTATGTCAATAAGGCTAATATCATTTCCTATGGTAGTGGACTTTTTGACAGCTATTTTCAAAGCCGACCTAGGGCTCAGGTTAGTGGAGGCTTGGCAAGTCACAGTGGAAAAGGAATTAACTGCAAGAGGAGGGTAGAGGGAATGTTGAAATTTGTAGAGATTGAACATGAAGGCCTATTGAAGGATATAAAAGGATTCCCCTTCTTCCATCTTTTTTTGGACTTTAAAAATACTATCCTCCATCGAATGTAAAATAAGGTGCAGAAAATAGATTAATTCCAAGTTTCTAAAGTGGTTTAAGATAGGGAAATGGTAATAATATAGCACTTGGAATTGGTCCTCAAGAATAATGTAGCACATGATGGCATAGCACACAATGTCACATGGCTTAGGCAGGTCCTCATGAGAGAGGCCACTATGCATGTGCATAGGCTCCCCCTTAGGGAAGAAAATTTTATGCAAACTTATCTTGTTCAAAACTCTGGGTTGTTTATGCGAACTCTTTCCTTCAAGTGACAAGCCAACCACCTTAGCAATGAGGTCTTCTATCATCTCAAAGGCCACCCCATTAATGGTCATCTTTCTATTATAGTTGATTGAGCTGGTGTTGTTCCTTTCTAATAGGTCTACTATTGATGCATCACTTTCACTGGAATTGTCATATTCAAGTACCCCTTCAATGTCTTCTACATATTGAGTATAGTATGATATGGATGTCAAGTTTTTTATTCTCAATGATCTTTCCCAAATTGATCTTAACTCTCAAGCTATTAGAATTCTTCTAAGAAAACAAAGATCTAATACCAATTGTTGGAAGTCTTATTTGGAAACTAAGATACTGAGAGTGGGGGGTAGGGTGGGGGGGAGGCAGGGGGGTGAATTAGGATCTACAAATAATTTTACTTCTTGAAACTAATAACAACTCAAATGTATTCACCTCTAATCCATCTCATATCTAGATTATTAACCATATAACTATTAATGTTAATACTAAAATAGATCTAGGAGTGCATCCCATTCATAATCATGCAAGTAAATGAAAATACATATCACAAAAGATTTGGTTACCCAGAAACCCTCCAAGGTGAAGGTAAAACTAGGGTGGGGATGAGACCTGCAAATCTTCACTACTATAGCAATAAAGTGTGTCTGTTAAGGCTACAATGTTTGATCACTTCTAGTGAACTATCATGTGAGGCGTCTACCCTATTAGGAGCTTACAAGACTTATTCAGTCTACCTTGATTAAAGGATTTAAACTTACAACTAAGTAATCACTTTGTTAGGAGATTTGAATAGGCCTGTTAGAACCACTTCATTAAGAGATTTTCCCAATACACTAGTTAGAATGCCTTAGTACGTGATCCTTTAGTTAGCACTCTTATGCTAGATTACATATCTTCTCTTTCCTTGTCTAATTTGATCTCCTTATCTAATATACTCTATCTTGCTGTTCACTGCTAGGTTGCTTTGTCTAATCAATTCTTTTGATCATCAAACATAGCCTTCCTCCACTCTCTCCCAATCCTTCACAAACATAGCTGATAACACACTCATGCTACTTTTATTTAGGGCTTGAACCCTTCTTAAATAAACAACTAGAGAAGGTTCTAGATCATGATCAATGATCTAGAGCTCTTCACTTTTCTACTTAGTGCTTCTAATTTTCTAATTTGTTACTCTTCCTTCCTAGGGATTAATTTCCTCTAACAAGATGTAGAATTACCTCCTTAGCTATCTCCACAATCCACAAATTAAGTGTAGAAGTTAATCGAAATAGTTTACTTAAGTGCTTGTGCCATCACAATCACATATGTTAAAACTTGTTTACTCAACACTTGAATACCTTGTTGCTCAATCACAACTAATATTCATGCTACCCCTCAGCTTTTTCATGCTTGACATTAACTATCTCACTCAACATGAACTATCTTCACTTTGCTTGGCATTTGTTGTCTTTACTCGACATAAATTGTCACTCGGTCCAAAATGGAGTGCTTAGTAATCCTTGACTTTCTCAGCTTGTATTGGAATATAAACAAGTCCATAATCATTCAACCTTAATTGGGTAGCTTGGTCACAGTGATGACCGACCAACTTTGCCTAGGAAATGACTAAGTGTTTGTCATTGATAGTCAACACAACATGGAGATCAATATTTAGTAAGACTTAGAGTAATCAAACTTTTCCTTATCATTCCTATTACTTTACTCTTGATTGAAAACTTGATGAATTTATTTATCAATATATTTTTCATTCACATAGGTATCCCCCCCAACCCTCCACTAAGGAATCATCTTGCTCAAGGATATACTTTTCATGTAAATCCACCAACAGTTCTTTAACCCCTTTCATTTTCTCATTGTTTTCAATCAGATTAGATGTAGGGAGCTTTATGCAAATATTACTAGGTGATCAGTTTTTTTTTAATCAGTTGGCATTGGTTACCTAATTTATTTTATGTATAACCAAAATTATTTTGGCATAGAGGATTAATATACTGCCACTTCTTATTATTATTAAACATTGTAAAACTTCTATATGCACATTGGTAACTTCTTTATACAATTAATATTAATAGTGGATACTTTTTTTATCCCTTTTGTATAAGAAACTTGACTCTCTTTTTTTGATAAAAAATCATTTTGTAACTTATTATTATATTCTTTCTTTCATATTTTAAGAAAATAGTATTCTCTCACAAATTATAAACTAAAAATTTCAGGTTATAACCATAGACTTTTATTTATTCATAATTATTCCCATGTTGTCTACTATGACCTAAGTGACCTAAGTGCCTATATTTCCTTGAGGAATATAATTTTTTTATACACAATAATTCCACAACTAAGTTATAATTGTTTGTCTTAGAAGTGCAGTCCCTAACTTTATCAATATAAGTAGGGATTATTTTAATGGCATAGATAGAAATCATATATGTTCTATTTATTATGATTTTTTAACCAGGTTAGTGCAAGAAGTTGGGTCTCACTTTTGGCCAAAAAGTGGAAGTGTTTTTCCTATTTTTGAAATATATTGTCAATTGACTCCAAAATGTGAGGCATTTAGAGATTAAATATTAAAAAAAAACTTTAGAAATAAAAATTGTAGTGCCTTGAATCTACTTTTTGAATATGTAATTAATTTGTATACACGGGTAAAAGCACAAATCTATGTCACCTTTTATAAAGAAAATGAGATATCAAAATGTGATAGTTCAACATTAATGACAAAAAAATGGTATTTGTGTTTAAAATATGAAGATGATGTAAACTAATGAAATGTGTAGAATTGGATGAATTTTATGCCTATAATTTTTATAATTTTTTTGAGTAAGAATTTATTCATTTTATTTTATTTTGAAGTCCCTTTTTTAATTGTAAAAAATATAATTTGTAGTTCCTGTCAAACAAGTATATGCAAATCATCTTTTTTTTGTTCTGATTTGAAAATATCTTATAGATGACATGTATTGCTACTGAAATTTTTTTTTAATAATTATTTTTTATGTATATTTTCTTTGTTATAAGTACTCAAGTTTGACCTTATTAGAATCCAATAGTTTTTTCCTCCCGTCACAAATTCCCTATCAAATCTATACCTTCTTGAAAAAATATATATATTCATGAAGAGGATTCTCTCCTCTAGAGATAAATATAATTTGTTAATTTTTTTGATATGATTTACTATTTTTTTTCCCTTTGTTGAGGGAGTATCTTCTGAAATGTTGAAATATCAACTTATAATATTTTGACATTATAACATATTATAACTAATCAAAAAATAAAAAAATAATATAATGATGATATTCAATTTGAGATCTATAAAAGGGTATTTTTAGTTGTTAAAAAAAAAATAGTTTTGATAGAGAAATGAGATTTGACCAAAATAGGTTTTGGTATCATAAACAGTGACATAGATCCATGCTTTTACCCACACATATGATAGATTATTTTTTTGGTATGGATCTTTAAAACCATTTTTTCAAAATGCCTATTTCAGGACCATACCACTCGTGTATGAACACCATAATTTGACACAGCTAAATGAATTTTTGTGAATCCTTTTAAACAAATTTACGTGACGCACCAAAGACTAATGAGAATAATTTTTTTCAATTTTTTAATGAATATTTTTTATTATTAATTTTTAATTGATGATTAAGGTACTTTCTAAAACATCTCGTGTATGGACACCATAATTTAATCAATTTTTATTTTTTTTTGGATTTTTTTTAAAACTTCAAAAGAATTATGTGAAAATTGATGACATGTAAATTAATTTTAAAAATATTAAAAATTAAAAAAGTTATTAAAGTTTTACTGAATCTCACTATTTTACGTTTAAGAGATACTTTTGATTCACAAATAATGGAAAAATGGCAAAAAAACTCATAACACTATAAAATTTTCATTTTTGAAATCAGAACAGTAAGAACTATAATGGGTTTTTGTTTTGTCAAAAAATTTTATGGGGATGACCATATAAAAATTATGACAATCCTTGAAACTACCAATTAAATGCCTCAAACAAAATTTGGTTCATAAAGGCATAGGATTGGTCCCACCAAGCCTATGCCATGCCTTTCTGCAAGGCAAAATCCAATGCAAATTCGCACCCATGGAAAATTCGCTCTCATGCAACTAAAATTGGGAAACTAATTTGCAATTCAAAAATTGAGTACCTGATTCTAATGTACTTGTTGGACCCCAAAAGATGCCCCACAAAGCACGTTTCAATGATCACAATCATTGAATGATAGTTTCGATCTGCAACAACAAATTTTTGTCACAATTATTCTATTTTCTTGTCATCTTCTACAAGGAGATTTAGGTGCACATTCTAATCAAACATTCAATATAGGTGTATCTCATAACCCTAGAGTTTTTTCTCGTCATGAAATTGGTGACTTTTTAGAAGCAAGTTACGATTTAAACGATTTAGATTTTCTCATGAGAATAGATTGCCAAATATTGATGCACAACAAACTCCAATGGAAATGCATTCCCTAAAACAAATACACAGAAAAAATGAAAATGAGATTCAAATTCCAAATAACATTGAAAATCAAATGCCAAATTTTGAAAATAACAATGGTATGAAAATAGACATGGAAACACCAATTACTGAACAAACATGTCAGATATTGAAGTGCATGAACATAATTTTCATTTTCCTAATGATGTGCTAGATGATCTTGAGGGATTGGTTTTATGGAGACAAATTAGGACACATGCTAATAGATTATGTAGACATTCTTTTTATAATAATAAATTTGGGTTTCAATGTCAATTGATGTTACAACTAATTAAAATGTCTAAAATGCAAAAAGTATTGAAAAGGTTAGGAATGCATGCATAACCCAAGAATAAAAATGAGTCTTTAAAACAAGTTGTATTCACTATTACTAGTGCCTTTGATGTTATCGGAAAGAGAAGTCACTATAAAGATAAGAATGTAGCACGTGGAGCAATAACAATAGATTTGGTTAACAAAGATCAACTACTGACAAAATATTGATTAGTAACATAAGTGGATGTCTTAATGTGAATCATAAGACTTTAGAAAGAGCTATAAAGAGAAGGGTTAAATTTGAATGTGATCCAACAAATAGTTTGTTGACTTCTAGTGGTAGACTCCTGACATTTGATATGAAACTTACTAGTGAAGCAAAAAGTTTGGTTGAATTTTTTTGGCATGATAATACAAAAGTATCACCTAATTCAAGAGATGTTCTTAAATTGAGAGTTGGATCAAAACTACATGATCCACATCCTAAACACCTTTTGGACATGATTCAAACTGAATTGTTCAAAAAAAATTTAGATCATAAGGTGTTAACTGTTACAATTAGTCAAAGATCTTTTGAAAAGTGTAAACCATGGTATGTAAGGATTAACAAGGAAAGAATCACATGTTGCTGTAAAACTCATGTTCAATTTCATTACCATTATGATGTTTCTCAATCTATATGTGGTACTATGCATAGTAAAGAAATATTGCAAGAATGTAGTATAAAAATAACACCTCAAACTAGAAAGAATTTCATATCAGGTTTGTTTTGTAAACCACCTAATGAAAAATATTTTCTTTTCAATGCATGCATTTCTAGTACATGTGATATGTGTGGCAATCTATCTTTGTTAGATGAATGTTTGCATGAAAATTCTTTGACTACTTTGGGACAACAATTAGTTGATGTAAAAAGATTCAAAACTATTGAATATCCATTGAAGGATGGGAAGATTGGAAGAAGGTGTGATCTAGTTATAGATAATGTTAGTTTTCATACATTTATGGATGATTTTAAGAGTATGATCATACCAAAATATGTTGAAAACTCTCAATATGCTAGATGGCTTGATGGACAATTTCACATGTGTAAGAATATGTTTCCAATTGGTACTATACTTTTAGTTGTTGACTTTGTAGAGAATTACACACTTGCACCACAAGATGAGGTACAACTATAATATTACAATTCAGTGTAAGTAATAATTTATGTTCATATAGTTTATAGGCATGCACCTAATTGTACAGAGGAGGATCAAAAAATACTAAGAGAGTGTCATTTCTAAATAAGTGATAATAAACTTCATTCGTCTAAGTTTGTCCAATATTGTTTCAAGGTCTTTTATGATAATTTAAAAGAGAGACAAATTCAAATGACATAAGATTGGATATGGTCAAATATTTGTACAAGACAATTCAAGAATGCTAGAATGTTCTATTGGTTGAGTAGGACATATAGGAAAGCTAATATCCAACATGTGTGGAGTTTTTTTTAGGCTGGAAGTGGTAAAGGAGAACATGATGGTGTTGGTGTATGCGTGAAGAGAGTCCTTTGTAGAGAGAAATTAAAATTTGAGGATAAAGCCAAATTCAAAAATGTACATGAGATTGTGGAATGGTGTAACAAATATTTGTACATGGGATTAAGTCATAACTCTAGAATCAGATGTTTCTTCTACCTAGTTGAAGAGAAGAATATCCTTTCAAGATATGACTATGACACAATTAGTGAGTCAGCTAAATGGCATTCATTTAGAAGTTCAAATTCTAACACTTGAACTATATGGACTAGGGAGCTTGCTTATTTTTGTCAGTTTTGTCTTGCAGGTGAATGGGAAGAATGTGAGAATACAGAATTGGTTGAAGATTGGAAACATAAATCATTAGCACCTACTAACACACATTTTCAAGATGATATAGTAAATCAAGGTTGTAATGTTACTTTTGCATCATAAGACTATGGTCATATTTCAAACCTCATACAACCTAGTATACACAATTCAATTAATTTTTGTTGTTATCATGCTTCAATTCATATTATTTATTTATGTACACATGTGATTAAATTATTTATGTATTTTATCTTATATTATAGGACATGCTTATGTTGTTATTGCATCTAATGATAACGATGAATAGATTGAGTATTGCCTAGCTAGACGTGTGGGACCTAAAAAAAATGATATGTCAAAAAGTAGATGATGATGGTTTTGAGTATCCAATTGGGTATGCCATTGTAGCTAGCACCTACCTACATACATTGAACCTAATAAGAACAAATGGCTTACCAACATTTGAAGACTACCAATCATAAAAGAAGATTTTACACTATTCTCATTTTGTTGTGGCAAAAAATATCAAATTAGAAAGACACAAAGGGAAACCCACCAATAAGGTATTATGGAACATTTCAATGGATGAGCATGAGACAGTCATAGATGCATTGGAAAAGAGAGAGGATGTAGATGGTATAGTGGGATGACTACATTTAAATCAAACACATGTAATTTTTTTCATTGTTGTGCCTTTTTTATATATGTAGTTATATAACTTAAATGTATGTATGCATTATCAATAGAAAATTAGAGAACTTATATATACCTCTTATTCAAGTCTCAATTATAATTTATGAAAATTTAAATGTTTAAGGTGGATCGAACATCAACATCTTGTGCAATTATGCATAGTGAGTACATACATTACACATATTTACATAATACATATAGCTCTTATTAATCTGTGCTTTTATTAACATATGTTTTTGTTTTAAAACTTTATTTTGCAAGATCTCATTTGAAGAAATGTCTTGAATCAATTTTTAATTTTGAAATTGAAACATGTTCTAAACAATTTAAAATAGGAGTGCACTTCTATTTATGTCCTTCACATTGTGTTACATATATATGACTTCACTTGTTTTAAGTTTATATGATTTTAGTTGTGTAAAATGTAGGAGTACATATCTATTTGAAAGTTAAAGGAATGCATCTGATATTAGAAATTCTTTGTCAATTCAACTAATGACCTCCTATATTTTTCCATTATTTTTACATTCAAACATGTTTAAATTAATGTTCAATATTTAATTAAAATTATTAAAATTATTGTTCATGTAACATATACTAACAAGATGTGTCATAACATGAATAAAATATGTCACAATAAAGAAAACAGTTCATACTTACAACATGATAACATAATAATCTATACTACATATGCTACCATGATAAGAAGTCATAAAAAATATAGCATGGTATAACATGTCATAATATGATCTATGAAGTCAAAAAGTACATATAATACAATTAATACATATAAGCACACAATCAAAATGTGCCAAAAGACCTAATCTATCTAATATGTAGTCATCTTTAGTCCATGCAAAGAGGACATAGATGGATCATCATATGTAACATGATGTGTCTCATCATGTGGGTCATCGCGTGTCACATCCTAAGAAGAAAATATATATACATTTTCAATTGGAATGGGTTTCAAACTCTAGCTTACAAATAAACCAAACATTTAGTACTTATTAAAAATAATACCATGTGAGATAGGTGTCCACCCATAACAAGAGGAGGTGCATTGTCAAAGCTAACAAATGTGGCAGTGGTGAGGTCTTGAAATCTAGAATACATAAATTTTTAAAATTTGATAAATATCATAATGAACTATGTATGTATAAATTATGACAATATTGATCTAAAAGGATGATGTATGTACCTCCATCTGGCTTTGTCCTGTAGTCTCAGGAACACTCATTGCGACATAGTCCTAAAATCATGGATACATAAACCTTGGGTCAAAATTATATATACATGAATTAAAAAGTACATAAATTAAAAAATACATAAGTTAGACTACATTTATTTGAAATGAAAACATATATATCATACCTAAGTAGTAGCCAATGTCACATGTGTATCTAGAGATATGCTACTAGGATGATCATCAACATGTCTGAAAAGGTCAAAAGGTGAAGGCGTAAAAAATAGACTATACTATGGCTATTAGAAATGCTTTAGAATAACTGGGGGGGGTGAATCAGTTATTCAAGGTCCAAATGTCCTAATAAAACTTTTTCACCAAGTATAGTGAGCCCATTAAACTAATCATGTATCCAAGCTAAACTTTCTACTTAGCAAGTTACTGATAAATCAACATGCAAGAGCAACACATAAAAATCAACACATAACACAATGATTTACGTGGAAACCCAATTTGGGAAAAACCACCAGTAACATGCTACTCAATTCTCACTCTTCTAAAGTGATGCCCTATGAAAGGCTTTCCCTGTTAAAGGCTACAACACACTATTAAATGTGACCCAATTAAAGGATTTCAACCACCTTGTTAGAAATGGTTCTGGTTAAAGGATTTTAGAACATTCACTTGGAATGTTACCACATTAAAAAATTTACAGAATGGTTATTAAACCAACCTAAGTCCATAGGATTTTACCCTAGCTGACTTAATTGTTAGAGAGTAACAATAAGGGCTTTTGATCTAATACAACTCACAACATAATGAGAAAATTTTAGATTACAATTTAGCTCACAAATTTGCCTAGCCTTTAGTCTTTGTAGCTCTAACAGCTTGTCCTCCTTTCAACCTTCGTCTCCTTGAGTCTCCATGCTTGATGTGCCAATGCAATCACCTCTATGGTCACCTATCAAAGAAAAGTCTATGTACTCTATTCTTCCTTCTCGATGCCTTCACCTTGACATCCAATCAACCACTTCAATTCTTGCTTCTTGACCTATAATTGCTTAAATAGAAGTCTAGAATGCTTTTCTTGCTTTAATCTTTTCGCTCTTAATGTTGGTTCGAATGGATTAGGTAAGATTCAATGAATCTACCCTTAATCTTGTTTCTTCTAGAAACATCTTATAGAATCCTCCTGTACTTGCCCAAAAATGGTTAACCTAAAATTTTGTGCCACCAAATCGTCATCCTTATCTTCCATCTGGTTCAAAAAATTAAAGGTAACAAACTTGTTAGCTCAGATCCGGCGAATCATTGACTTTTCAAATAATGTAGTAACTTGGCACTATTGAATTTTTGATGCTCAACACATACTATGTTACTAGGCACTTATTGTGTTTTGATGATGCTCGACACTTGTTACTTGCTCGGCACTAGAACTTTCTAGACTCATTTTGTTTCACTCGGCACACACTAGATTTTACTTTTTCTTGACACTTACTAAAAATTTGCTCAACATGAACTAGATTTCTTGGCGCCCACTGATGAACTTAGTCAAGCTTTGCAGATAGCTTTGTTATAACCTATTCTTCTAGAGTTTCTAAGTGTAGCCAACCTTTATATCTTCAAGTATATTATCAATACATCATTTCACCATTGGCTTAACTAATCCTTGTACTTCATTACAAAACCATAACTCAACCTCTCCCTTAGGTGCTTTTGTTACATCTTATTGATTAAACCTCTTCATCAATCAACTAAGTGATAGTAGTTGGATCTTATAAGTAATTATCATCCCAACAAATAGCAGGTTTGACATTAGTGAAAAAACAATGATTGAAAACATTCTTTATCAATAATTTCCCTCTTTTGCAATAATCTCCCTTCTTCAATAATGATCTTTTCAATCAGATTTCAACAATCTCCTTTTTTGGTATTGATAGGAAACCAAACTAATCAACCAAGTTATAAAAATGCTAACTAGGTTAATAACAGTAAGTCAAATGCCAACAAAAAAATAATATCCAAAAGTGTTCATTCTATCAGCAATTTTGAGTCTCTTATAACTTCCTCTAAATTCTATAAGTAACTCCCTCTTTCAAAGTATTAGGAATATCACTTTTGCTGATACACTGTATTCTCCTCTTTTTTTTTTCTGCTTCCTCTCTAATCTTGTCATCTTGGCTGATTCTTGTCTATGTTTGTTTCCCCCTCTGAGCTAACTATTTCCTTTTCTTCTTATTTCTACTATTTCTTCCTCTTACACTTTTGAACTTGTACATTTGCTATTTCTCCCTCTACAAGTCTGATCAGTTTCTGCTATTTCTCCCTCTTTCACAACAATGCCAAAGACATACTAATTTAGCATCTTAGCATGCAAGTGTAGCAATTGTAGGAACTCCAATTTCTCCCTCTACCACCTTACTTGTGATTGATTTGGAGATTCAATATATTAATTGCTTTAGGCAAAACCTAAAGTAAGTATCCTCTACATCAATTTATAACATTTTAGCAATCAACTCATTTGATGCAAGGAAATCTTGCTATTACTCAAACAGCCTTGGATAGGGGTACCACCCCTAACTTACCTCTAAGATATTCAAATGGATCTCTAGGTAATGCTTTTGTAAAGATGTCAGCATTTTTTTCCTTTGAGTTGACATATTCCATCTTCACTTGTTTGTCTTCCACTACTTCTCTTAAATAGTGATACTTAATTGCTATGTGCTTTATTTTAGCATGCATCACAGGATTCTTTGATATGTCAATGACACTTGTATTATCACAATAGAGTATCACAAGTTTAGTTATCTCTTCCTTCAAATCTTTCAATAGATGCTTGATTCATACAATATTGGTGTAGTTGATAGTAGTAGCAACATACTTAGCTTTAGCTATGGATTGTGAGGTACAACTTTTCTTTTTGCTAGTCCAAGTGACTAATCTTTTATCTAAAAAAAGTGCTCCTCCACTTATGTTTTTTTTTTCATCTATATTACCTCCCCAATTTGCATTTCAACTTAAACTTTTCACTTCTCTTATAATATAAGCCAAAGTCATATGTTCCGTTTAGGTACCTCATTATTCTTTTTACTTCCATAAGATGGTTTTCTCTTGGGTTTGTAGAAAATCTTGCCACTATTCCAACATATAATACAATGTCTGGTCTACTATCTACAACATACTACAACATTCCAATCATTGATTTGTACATTGTTTGATTTACTTCAACTGATTCATCATTCTTGGATAATTTATGTCCTATTACCATTGGGTGTACTAACTAGTTTTGAATCCTCTAAGCCAAATGTTGTGAGTATCTCCTTATATATATTTTTTAGGTCACAAATATTCCATGTTTCAGTTGATGTACTTGCAATCCAACAAAGAATTTGATTTCTCCAAACATTGACATCTCAAACTCATGTTTCACCTGATTAGTAAAATCTTTGCATAGTGTATCTATTCCTCCAAATATTGTATCATCAACAAATATTTCAAATACTAGAATGTATTTACCTTTTTCTACCTTGATATATAGTTTGATGCTATCATCTATTCTCTCAAATCCTATCTTCACAAGATATTTTTGAAGTCTCTCATACCATGGTCTAGGTGCTTGTTTCAAACCATAGAGTTCTTTATGCAGTTTGCAAAGCATATCCTTGTTTTTGTCATCAACAAATCCTTCAGGTTGTTCTATAGATACTTCCTCTTCCAATATATCATTTAGAAAAGTAGACTTTACATTCATTTGGTAGACTTTAAAACCTTTGTAAGCAACATATGCAAGTAGTGTTCTTACTCCTTCCATCCTTGCAATAGGGTCAAATGTTTCTTCATAGTCCAATCCTTCCTCTTGTGTATGGCTTTATTTCTTGTGATCTCACCATTTTTATCTAGCTTGTTCCTAGCTAAATACCCACTTGGTACCAATCACATTCTTATCAGTTGGTCTTGGAACTAAAGTCCAAGTTTTGTTCTATCTTATTAATCTCCTCTTCCATAACTTTACACCAATCATCATCTTGTAGTGCATCTTTTACTATTTTAGGTTCAATCTTTCTTAGAAGACATGATTCATTTCTTAGTTTATTCCGTGTCATTGGTTTGGCTTCCTTGTCACCAATAATTTGTTCTACAGGGTGATGTCTTATCACATACTTGGATAGCCTTGGTTCTTTCCTTATTTCCATCTTTGGTTTTTTAGCTTCGGAGTCACTGTGCATATCTCTTTCTGGTATTTCAGCATCTCTTAAATGTCTATTAATTTCAAAATTAGAATGTGCATTATCTTCATTATGCAACTTGGCTTCTAAATGCAACTTAGCATTCACTAGTTTTGACTCAACTGATACTAAAACTTTTTGTTGATTCCCAACTTGATTGGCAGCTTCTTCTTCTATTGGCATTCCTTCATAGAAGTATACAAAGGATATGTACTCTTCTAGTTTTTTGATATCATCAACTTGTACTTCTGTATGCTCCTCAAAATTTGCATTTGTGCTCTCCATAATTTTGTTATGTTAGTATTCAAACACTTATATGCTTTACTTCTAGTGGAGTATCCAAGGGATATGACTTCATCACTCTTTGCATCAAACTTACCATTTCTAGAATCTTTAAGAATATAGCATTTACATCCAAACATTTTCAAATGTTTTACATTAGGTGAGTGACCATACCATAATGCAAAAGGTGTTGCATTTGTACCTTTCTTGATTTGTACTCTATTTAGGGTGTAGACAACTATACTTATAGCTTCTTTGCAATACCTTAGAGCAACATTCTTCTCCATCATTAATGTTCTAGAATAGTCTATCATTGATCTATTCCTTCTTTCTACAATGCCATTCTATGGGGGAGTTCTAGGTGCTAATGTTTATCTTTAATTCCTTTGTCATTGCAAAATATCTCAAATTCTTTTGATGTGAACTCTCCTCCTCTATCTAATCTTAGGCACTTTAGACTCTTTCTTGTTTCCTTCTCAACTCTAGCCAAATACCACTTAAACATTTGAAATGCATCATATTTTTTTCTTTAAGAACATGACAATCATCATCTTAGAGTACTCATCAACAAACAATATTATATATCTATCTCCTTTGTAGCTTTGCACATCTATTGGGCCACATAAATCTGTATGGACTAACTCTAATACTTCTTTGGAGGTATAGGTCTTGCTTTTGAAACTTGACTTAGTCATCTCTCCTAGTTGACACAATTTACACATTGTATTGTTAGGCTTCTTCAGTTTAGGTAATCCTCTAAATTTCTTCATTTTGTTGATGCTTATTAGATTATCAAAATTGACATGACATAGCATTTTATGCCATAGCTACACATCATCAAATCTAACAACAAGACAAGCTACATCTTCCATATCTAGGTAAAACATATTACTCCTAGTTTGATCTCCTTTTCCTATCAGATTTCCATTAGTGTCATAGATTTTGGCAGTCTTGTTTCCAGATTCTACTTTGCATCCTACATTGCCTAACTATGACACACTCAGCATATTATAGTTCAATCCTTCAATAGAATATGCATTATCACATGAAATTTTCTCTATAAGCTTGATAGAAACTTTTCCTTTGATTAGACATGGAGCATTATTTACAAATCTAACACTATTTCCATCATATTGAGTAAAGGTAAAAAACTTACTTTTCTCTCCTGTCATGTGATGTGAGCACCCACTGTCTATGATCCACCTGTCGTTCTTGTTTACACAGGTTACTAGTGTTGTTTCCTCATCTTCATCTAACTCATCCTTCATAGCCACATAGACTATCTCATCATCATTTTCATCAAAATCCTCTTCTTCAACAATGTAGCTCTTTTTGCCTTTTTCTTTGTAATTTCTACTATCATCTTCTCTTTTGTTCTTGTGCTTGTTGCCTTTTCTATAGTTCTTCTTCTATGTACATCTTGCAGCAATATGTCCTACTTCATTACAATTAAAACAAACAATAGGTAGCTTACCTTTGAATTTATGTTTGCCTCTATGAAATCTTTTGGCTAGCAATGCTTCCAATTGTTCCACATCTTCTTCATCTTTGCTGCTATCATTGAATGCATATTTTACCTTTCTCTTCTTCTTCTTTGGTTTCACCTCCTTAGTGTCTTTTAACAACAACTTGGCTTTGAAAGAAGATCCAAGATTCTCATGTCTATAGTTATCAAAGTTGGATAACTCAAATGTAGTAAGTCTTCCCACTATACCTTCAAGAGTTAGCTTGTTCCCTGGTACACATATTAACTCTTGGATGGCTGATACTCTAATAGCATATATGGGGAGCAAGGTTCTTAAGAAGTTTCTCTTGATAGTTTCATCATCTAAATGAACACCCAAACTTCTTATTGCACTTACTACTTTTATTCTAGAGGCATTTTGAGCAATGTTCTCACCTTCTTCCATTCTCATGTCATGAAACTTTCCTTTGAGGCTTTCTCTTTTTTCTCTTTGGACATTCTGTTCTCCTCCATAAATATCTATCAAGGCTTTCCACATCTTGAATGTAGAGTCACATCCCCTGATGTCATCAAATTTAGCACAGTTGAGGGTAGAGGCAATCTCCAACATTGTCTGATTATGTTCCTATTTTTTCTTAATATCTTCTATAGTAAGGAGACCAGTTGGATTAACATTTTCCACTTCAATTGAGGTTCGAGCATGATCACTTATTGATCCAAGGTGCAGCTTCATTAAAATTTTCCATATAGTGAAGTTATCTCTGTTGAGCTTGGGAACTTCTCTCTTTGACATCTTGATCTTTTTTTCTTCTAGTACCTTTAAACCAAATCAGCAGATGGCTCTGATCCCAATTGTTAGAAATGCTTTGGAATAACTAAAGGGTAGGAGGGGTGAATCAATTATTCAAGGTCCAAATGTCCTAATAAAACTTTTTCACCAAGTATAGTGAGCCCATTAAACTAATCATGCATCCAAGCTAAACTTTTTACTTAGTAAGTTACTAATAAATCAACATGCAAGAGCAACACATAAAAATCAACACATAACATAGTGATTTATGTGGAAACCCAATTTGGGAAAAACCACTAGTAACATGCTACTCAATTCTCACTCTTTTGACGTGATGCCCTATGAAAGGATTTCCTTGTTAAAGGCTACAACACATTGTTAAATGTGACCTGGTTAAATGATTTCACCCACCCTATTAGAAGTGGGTCTGGTTAAAGGACTTTAGAATATTCACTTGGAATGTCACCTTATTAAAGGATTTACAAAATGGCTCTTAAACCGACCTAAGTCCATAGGATTTTACCCTAGCTAATACAATTGTTAGAGAGTAACAATAAGGGATTTTGATCTTATACAACTCACAATGTAACTTGTAGATTTCAAATCACAATTCAGCTCATAAATTTTCCTAGCCTTCAGCCTCTGTAGCTCTGACAGCTTGTCCTCCTTCCAAGCTTCATCTCCTTGAGTCTCCATACTTGATGTGCCAATGCAATCACCTCTATGGTCAGCTATTAAAGCAGATTCTCTGCACTTTGTTCTTCCTTTTCAATGCCTTCATCTTGACATCCAATCAACCACTTCAACAACTCTTGCTTCTTGACCTATAACTCCATAAATAGAAGTCTAGAATACTTTTCCCACTCTAATATTTCCACTCTTAATTTTGGTTCGAATGGATTATATAAGATTCAATGAATCTACCCTTAATCTTGTTTCTTCTAGAATCATCTTGTAGAATCCTCCTATATTTTCCCAGAAATGGTTAACATAAAATTTTGTGCCACCAGCTCATCATCCTTATCTTCCATCTGGTTCACAAACTTCAAGGTAACAAACTTGTCAGCTCAGATCTGGAAAATCTTTGACTTTTCAAAAAATACAGTAGCTCAGCACTATTGAATTTTTCATGCTCGGCACATACTATGTTACTCGACACCTACTATGTTTTACTAATGCTCAACACCTACTGTGGATTCACTCGACATCAACTAAATTTTACTCATTCTTGGCACCCGTTACTTGCTCGACACCTGAATTTTCTCAACTCCTTCTATTTCACTCGGCACACACTAGATTTTACTTTTGCTCAACACTTATTGAAAATCTGCTCAACATGAACTAGCTTGCTCAGCACCCACTGATGAACTTAGTCAAGCTTTGCAGATGACTTTGTTACAACCTATTCTTCTAGATTTTCTAAATGTAGCCAACCTCTATATCTTCAAGTATATTATCAATACACCATTTCACCATTCTCTTAACTGATCCTTGGACTTCATTACAAAACCATAACTCAACCTCTCCCTTAGGTGCTTTTGTTACATCTTATTGATTAAATCCTCTTCATCAATCAACTAAGTGATAGTACTTGGATCTTATAAGCAATTCTCATCCTAGAAAATAGTAGGTTTGTCGTCAGTGACAAAAAAATGATTGAAAATATTCTTTATCCTCAATTTCCCTCTTTGCAACAATCTCCCTTCTTCAATAATGATCTTTTCAGTCAGATTTCAATAGTGGCCTATATGGATAATTATGATCCATCTGCTATTCATAAAACCAAAATACATTATGCATGAATCAAAGTTGAAGATAAGTTAATTATAACAATGTGTACATATAAATAGTACAAATTATTATTCTTCAAACTTAGTTCATACTGTAGGTATGTGAGGTTGTGCCTCACTGGTCGATGGATGAAGACCTATACAAGCATAAGACTATGTAACAGATGACAATCCCTACAAAATAAGATAAAAATAATATATGAGCACATGTTATTAAATTTGAGTTCCAATGTGCATTATTTATAGTGTAATTCAAAGTGCATACCATATGATGGATGCAAATATCTGAAGGTCTCAAAAAAAAACTATATTGCCTCCTAGGAGGAACAATATCATCCATCCTGTGTTAGTTGAAAATCAACATACATTAATATGGTTAATATAATTATGCATATATGTAGAAAGTAAATAATTATGTACTTTATAAATTTAAAAATTAAATTTTTACCTATTGCTCCTGTCTCTCTCCCTTTCCAGAAAGAAGGTCAACAAATGACTCAACATCAATCTCATCACTACCACCACCATGAGTAGTGTACACCCCATCATCAAAACCAACACCCTTGGCATCATGGTCATCCTGTGCTACATCGTCATTGCCCTAGGGGTCTTTGCATCTATCTCCCCAATTGGTAAAAATGTGTCCAATTGGATGAATATGTGTCACCTACATCCACTGCTCTACCAAATTTCCTAAAAGGGCAGTTAATGAAGTAAGAGCATATGACACTACTCAATGATGGATAGGTGCTAAGACAATTGGTGCTAGAAGTGGTACAAGAGGCATGGACATCTGTGATTCCTTGTAATATCACTGAGCTTTGCCCTAGGCCTATCTTGAGGCATCCCTTCACCAACCCCCTGAAATGCTCTAATATCAAAATAATTGGGTTTCAAACCCAATTCTAGTTCAGCCCATAGTTTCCTAAGAAAGTACATGGGCACCTCATAATTTGCATGTGGTGGATGGTCAAATACCATCCACCAATGTTGCTCCCAAAAGTGTTCTGATATACATGGATGAGTGCACCATCTAATGGATATGCAAGGATTCCTCTCATTTATATGTTCACCCATCTTATGGTTTACAAAATATTCTTTAAAATGCCCGTTATTTAATTTTAGTTAATGGATCTTTGTATAGGACATAAGAGTAGAATGCATCCATGTTTTGCCTCCATAATCTAAAGCTATTTAGGTCACTATCCAAATGCTCAATCCACTATACAATACCTTGCATACTATCTACAAGGTGAAGTAGGTGAGGGTTGGAGGGGGGGACCATGCCTAATGGTCTGGATGCCTCACATGAGGTTGCGAAGGTTGTGCCTCCTACTCTCCCTAACCTCCTATGTGGTAGGTGGTGGGGGAGGACTAGGTGGTTGTGGAGGTGGGGGTGGAGGTGGAGGTGGAGGTGGAGATGGAGGGGGCAGGGGTGGGGGTGTGGGAGGGAGAGGGGGAGGGGGTGTGGGTGGGTCCATCAAATATAATTTGCATATATGTAAAAAATTCATAGAAATTCAAAAAATTACTATTTAATAAAATAACTCTAAAATATCAATGATATAAATGTACATCTTTAAAACCATATCAATTACATTTGATACATGTCTTTTTAACTACTTCAATAAAAAAAAGAAAGTTCTACATCTTTTTAACCATATCACTCTAAAAATAAATTTAATTTTATCTTAATCTACACCAAATAGAGTTAAACACTTAAGTAAACTTTAATCTTAAGGCTAGCATTTAGGGCAATTATTGACAACTCAGTGTTTAGTAATTTATATTTTAGCATTTATGAAAATTATTGAGCAATTAGGGTCTAGCATAATTTATAATCATGGTTTGGCATTTAGAATTAGTGCAAGGGTAAAGATTATGGTATGGGTTTACATCATTATTAGAAATACGATTAGGATTATGGTATGTATTTTCTAGGATTTAATATGAATATTTAGCATTTATATTTATGTTTAGGATTATGGCTTAGCATTTACAATTAAGGTTCAATATTAACAATTAGGATTTAACATTTATGATTGTGGTTTGGATTAAGAATTAGGGTAGAATAATTAGCATTATGATTGGGGCACAAAATATAAGATTTAGAATTACGACTAGTATTTTTCCTTGTCATTTAAGATTAGGCATTGGAATTTAGAATTATTTAGTTTAGGTTAGGATTTAGGATTCATGGATGATAATTTTTAAGATTACAGTTTAGCAAGTTTAGAATTAGTGTTTATTTCAATTGGGATTAGAATTTTGGTTTACATCTTTTAGGATCACATGCTAGCTTTAAGAATTAAATTTTTTAATTATGGTTAAGATTGGGATAATTAAGTGTTTAGTAATTTAGATTTTAGCATTTAGGTTATTTATTGAGCAATTAGGGTCTAGCATAATTTATAATCACGGTTTGGCATTTAGAATTAGGGCTAGGGTAAAAATTATGGTATGAGTTTACATCATTATTAGAAATACATGAATTAGGATTAATCACATGTATTTTATAAGATTTAATATTAGTGTTTAGCATTTATATAAGTAATGTTTAGGATTATGTCTTAGCATTTACGATTAAGGTTCAATATTAACAATTAGGATTTAACATTTAAGATTGTGGTTTGTGTTAGGATTTAGGGTTATCCATTTATAATTAGGGTAGTGTACAAAATAAACATTATGATTGGGGCACAAAATATAATCTATTTACGATTATGGCTAGTATTTTGGCTTATCGTTAAGATTAGGCTTTAGAATTTAAAATTGCATAGGTTTAGGTTAAGATTTAGGATAAATATGGATGATAATTTAAGAAATTAAAGTTTAGCACTTAGAATTAGTGTTTAAAAATTAGGATTAGAATTCTGGTATAAATTTTAGGATTGTGTGCTTGCTTTAAGGATTACAATTTTTAATTATAGTTAGGATTGTGATTACTTTCCATTATGGTTACCGTTATGGATAGGGCTAGGGTTCAAGTGTTAGGTTTAAGATTTGAAGTTACAATTAGAATTAGGGTTTAACATTTAGGATTGTGTTTATCATTTAAGAAATGGATTAGGATACTTGTATTAGGGTTTCAAATTAATGATTAGAGTTAGATCTTTCTCATTTTTAATATAATGGTTCAAATTTTAATTAATGTTAGGCTTAGACTTAGAATTATGGTGAGAATGAGATTTTACATCAAGGTTAATACCATGTTTAGGGTTAGTGTGTAGTTTTATAAATTTAAAGATATGGCCATTAAATTATTAAAAATTTTATTGTAAAATTTATCTAACTAAATAATAAAATGATAAATGGATACATATGATGACACATAATTTGGAGTAGGGGATTTAAAATTTTACATTTGATTTGGAAGGGAAACATGACTTATTGAAAATCACAAATAGAATTTAAGAGAGTTTAGGTTTATATATCATAATTAGGGCTAAGGTTGTGTTATGTCCATTTGGTTATGATAATTATTTAGGATAAGGGTTTTAGTTAATGTTAGGATAAGAGTTGGGCTTAGGATTAGGGTTTAGAGTTAAAAATGTGGTTTTAAGGGAAGGGACCACATTAAATACTTAGTTTTTTGTTTAGGGTTTAGATTAAATTATTGTATGCTTATGGTTAGGTTGCTCGGTTAGACTTAGGAATATAGTTAGTTTTATGGTTGAAGTTATGATTTTCAGTAGGGTTAGGCTCAAGATAATGATTTAGGTCTATGTCACTATTAGTATTAAGATTTTGTACAGGTTGTTTCCCATTATGATTTAATAAATTTGTGATCACTTGAACATTTGATATATAGGTAAATTACTTAAATTATCTATTATTTGATATATTTAATTTAGAATTAATTTTAATACATAAAGATTGATTATTTATTATTTAAAAATTAAACTAAATTCTAACTTTATTTTTTCATATTTATCAAAATTCATACATGTCAACATATGTGAATAATTGAGAGACTACAAAACTCACAAATTTTTATAAATTTAATACATCTACATAAAATATTAAATTACATTCAATTCAAACATACATATACATCACCTTAAACTACAAGATTAGGGTTACATGGTTAAGTTTTAGAAATAACAAATTTTAGGGTATGAGTTCATTAAACATGGTTAGGTTTACTATTAGGGTATGTATATGGGTAGCTAACATTATGGTTTACATTTATGTTTACAATTTAGTTTTTAACTGAATGGTTTACATTTACATTTACTTTTTTTGTTATATGGTTTGCAAACTAATTTGCAATTAAATAAGTTATTTAATTGAAATAAATCTAAACCACCAATGTAATTACATGCTTAAATAGTTTAAACATCTATCTCATTCATCACTCTACCATTTATTAAATACATCGCACCATCTAAAATAATAATTTTTAAATGAATATCTAGAAAACAAAAATTTAAATGAATAAATATAAAATTACTTAAATGAATAGATACAATAATCAAACTATAAAACTATTAACAATGGAAATGTAAAATTTTACATATTCAAAACTATTAAACATGAAAAATAAAATTGACAGAATTATAAAGCATAAAATTGAAAGCAATGAAATAAAATAATAGAAAACAAAGTAAAATACTTGGCACATTGAAAAAGAAATAGCCGAGGGTTAGTAGAAAACCAAAAATGTGCTCCCATTTCCAAGTTAAAATCAAGCTCCCAGTTACAATGACATTAAAATGAGCAAAAATACACAAAAAATGGTTTATATGCATTTTACGAATTGGGTACTCGATTTTAGAAATCGGGCACCCAAGTTTTAAATCATGGTTTGGGTACCCAATCTTGATTAAAAAATTGTGTATCTAATTTTTATATACGGATTGGGTACATGAACTATAATGGATACCTAATTTGGTAAAATTGGGTACCTGTTTCGAGAGAGGTCTCATTTCATGGAATTGACTTCCATGGAATTGCGACCCAACTTTGTGCATTGACCCAAATCTCTTTTCCTTTTTATAATCACTCAACTAATGCGACCATTAGACCACATGTAGGAAAACTTAGAAATATCGAGCCCATGCATTATTTTGAAGGTACAAATAAAGATTGTAGTGTTGTAGAGGAGGAGAAAGGATGGGAAAATAAGTTAATACATAATTTTACATCTAGGTCTTTATTACTTTTCAATAAATTATGCACAATTCTATATATCTTATCATTGGTTTCTATCTAATTATTAAAAATATCAGTATAGAATAGGAAATTTCTTAAAGCATGTTGGAAATATATTTGAGAAAGCTAGAATTTATGTGATGTGGAGAGCCCTTTCCTTGTTTCAACTCCCATAAGATAATTTTAGAAACTCAAATATTATTTATGATGTAGAAAAAGCACAGTATGAAACACTTGATGCATGTTTCATCATTGCTCTCCTCAACAATTAGCTTGCACTCCAAAAAGTTATGAGTTTAATTCTTTAAGGTCCTTTAGTTCACATGTCTTTCTTTTTTCATGTTCAATTATGTGTTCTTATTATCATTGATCAATGAATTTTACTTTACTTGAATTTAGAAGTAGCTATCATTTAAGAAAAAAATGCATCTTTTCTTTGACTATTTTCTTTCATTTAAATACATTGAATTTTCACAATCTTTGGCATTATGTCTTCTATGATTTAGATTTGATTGCATAAATCATGTTTAAAAATTTTATAGACCATACTCCACAATACATTATACATGATAAATGATCTCTTCTACAAGTAAACTGAAAAAAATAAGAATACCAAATGCCTAATGAAAAAAATAGAACATGTCTATAGTTAATTTTATTATTATAAAGTGGATAATATTTATGCTCCTCTAAATCCATGTCTTCGATAATTATTATTATTATTTAAATATAACTATCTACTTTTGAAACTTAGTCCCAAATTATAAAAGATGAACAAATATTTGGATTTCTATATTGACCCAATACTACTTATTTTATAACAAAAACTAAACAAAATTGGAATTGACAGCCACTACACCTCTACGAAGAATTGCTAGTAAATATGATAGGCCATACGTGGTGTCGGGATTGCTTTAAATTCCTTGAAGGTAATTCCAAACTCATCTGTTATGTCCGCCATGTCCAGCTACTCGCATCCTTTCTCGTCTGGGAGTTTCTGTGAAAAATTAAACTATTGTAATCACTGATTATTAATCTCCTATCATAAACGATTATTAAACTACTGAAAATAAATTCCCAACTAATATTGAAAAATAACACAACTGCAACTTCACTTATAAAATACAGAAAGAAATGCACAACACAATGAACACAATATTTTCAGACAAATTGTCCCTGGAAAAACCCCTAAGGGAAAACCAGTTCTATAGGTGAGGAATTATATTAAACTTCAGCAAATCAAGAGATACAAAATTCCTTGTCTCTCACTGGCAGAACTCCGACAACCTCCTAATTTCTCCCGCTGATATTCCCCACTACTATCTCCACACTAACACTGCGCCCTTGCTAACACTGCAAACTGCTTCTTCAAAGCTTCATATCCAAATGACCCAATGACCTCTTTTTATACTACTCCTGTTGGTAAACCAACGGCCGAGATTAAATCAAACCAACGGCTAAGATTAAGACAACTTGACAGCCAATAATAGAATTGGTTGCAAGGTGTCCAAAAGGGAATCTCTAAAATTAGTAAATAATAACCATTTACTAATTCTTGGCAAGTGGACAAACAGCTATCCAAACCACCCATAAATACAACTGTTATTCATAGATAAGGATGAACAGCTGTCCAAGCTACCCATAAATACTACTGCTATTTCTGGGTCAGAAATAATAGCTGTCTAACTAACAATAATTAACACTCCCTCTTAGCGAGGAAGTTGTTCTGCATGACACCCATCTTATCTCTAAAGAAGATAAATTTGGCCTTTCCCAAAGCCTTCGTCAAAATGTCTACTACCTGCTCATCTGTAGGTATGTATTGTAGTCGAAGAACTCCCCTTTGTATACAATCTCTGATGAAGTGATATTGGATATCTATATGTTTAGACCTATCATGAAACACTGGATTCTCAGACAACTTGATGCAACTCTGATTGTCACAATGTATCACAGTAGTCTCAACCTTCTCACCAAACAAGGCTACTAACAACTTCCGAAGCCATATAGCTTCACATGTTGCCATGCTAGTTGCTATGTATTCTACTTCTGCTAAACTTAGAGCCACAGACTTTTGCTTCCTGCTGAACCAAGATACAACTCCTAATCCCAAGCTGAAAAAACACCCTGAAGTGCTCCTTTTGTCTGTTGTACTTCCTACCCAATCTGCATCAGTATAGCCTATCAACCTGATACCTTCACCTCGAACATATCTGATCCCATACTCGACTGTACCACGCAAGTAACATAGCACGTGCTTAGCCTCTATCGAATGCATTCTCTTTGGTCCAACCATGAATTGACTAAGAGAGTTAACTACAAATGCTATATCTGGTCTAGTGTTGACCAAATACATAAGCGAACCAATCAACTGTCTATATAAAGTGGGATCTACATCTTTCTCCTTAGATGTATCTACCTTCCTCCAATTCGTGATCATGGGTATAGACATGGCTTTGCAATCCTCCATCCTGAATTTCTTCAAGATTTCAATGCAATATTTCCCTTGACCAAGGAAAATCTCCCCATCTGTCTGCCACACTTCCATGCCTAGAAAGTAGTGCATAAGTCCTAAATCCTTGATCTCAAACTCTTCTACAAGTTTCCTCTTGCAATCCACTATGAACCCTAGTGAACATGTAAGAAATAGATCATCCACATAAAGAACAAGAATGAGAATTTCACCCCTAACCATCAAGTAGTAGAGGTTAGCATCTGCTTCACTCTTCACAAAGCCCATTTTCTACAAGTATGTATCAATGTGCTCATACCACGCTCTAGGAGCTTGCTTGAGTCCGTATAATGCTTTCTTCAATCTGCACATGTGGGTCTCTTTGTTGTGTGCTACAAAGCCTTCTGGTTGTTCTATGTATACCTCCTCCTTCAATTCACCATTAAGGAATGATGTCTTGACATCCATTTGATGGATTTGTTATCCCATCTATGCTGCAAGTGAGATTATAGCTTGTATAGAAGTATACCTGGCAACTGGAGCAAATGTCTCCTCATAGTCTATTCCCTCCTTCTAAGAGAACCCCTTTTCCATGAACCTAGCCTTGTATTTCTCGATGCTACCATTTGCATTGTGCTTTATCTTATAGATCTAGCGTGACCCAACTACAACCCTATATGTTGGTCTAGATACTACCTCCCACACATCATTCTACATTATTGAAGAATATTCCTCAACCATAGCATCTTGCCATACCTGATGTTCTGCAACTTCTTGATAGCTAGAAGGCTCACTATCTATCAACTGACTAACTAATGCCACATAGTCATTGAACTTGGTTGGTTGCCTTCGCTGTCTAGCACTCTTCCTAGGAGCTCCCACAAACTCCTGAGTATCCCTTTGTGTATCTGGAACCACATGATTCCTGCTACCAATTGTAGAAGATAAAATGTCAACCTCTAAGTCTTCTAGATGCATTTCTTGTTGCACCTGTTGCTCCATACTCTATGAATCTTCACTAACTGAGTCTACATTCATACTGGTAACTGTACTTGAGCTTTCCTGCCCTTGACTTGGTCTTGGAGCTTTTGTTGGCTGCTCACTTTGATCATCTACTGAAAAATCTCTAGATCTCCTGAATGCCTTGTCCTCCATGAACTTGACATCCCATCTGACAATAACTCTTTTAGTCCCTGGAATGAAAATCTTGTATGCCTTTGAGGTCTCACTGTACCCAACAAAGTACCCCCTCTCTACAGTCTGATCTAACTTTGTACATGTATCTCTAGGAATATGGCAATATACCAAACTCTCGAATATCCTAAAGTGACTAACATCTAGCTTCTTCCCTATGAAAGCCTCCTCTGGTGTCATCTTCCCTAGCACCTTGTGTGAAACTCTATTCTGAATGTAGACTGTTGTATTACACACCTCTGCCCATAAGTAATGGGGCATGTCCTGGTCATGTAGCATAGCTCTTGCTGCCTCTGATATAGAATGGTTCTTCCTCTCAGCAACTCCATTCTGTTGTGGATTGTAAGGAATAGTCCATTCTCTCTTGATTCCTTCTCTGGTACAGAACTCCTGGAAGACATTTCCTTTGTACTTGCCTCCATTGTTTGACCGAAGAACCTTTATCTTCTTTCCTGTCGAGTTCTCCACAAGAGCCTTGAACTCTTGGAATCAATAGAAAACCTCATCCTTAGTCTTCAAGAAGTATATCCAGGTCTTTCTAGAGAAATCATCAATAAAAGTAACATAGTACTCATATCCTCTAAGAGATTTCATCGACATTGGTCCACAAACATCTGAATGTACTAGATCAAGAACACCCTTAGATCTGGTATCACTCCTTGGAAAAGATGCTTTCACAAACTTCCCCAACACACATCCCTTACCTACATCGTCATGCTCTGTGCTCACCTCTGGAACACCTGTCACGGTCTCACGAAGCAATCTAAGTGCTCCATGATGAATATGACCCATCCTCCTATGCCATAGCTCTCCAAGATCTCTAGGATTACTGTTGCTCATAAGTGCCTTAGGAGCATCAAACTGCAATCTATAAAGGTGACCACTCCTAACTCCAATAGTTATGGGTGATTTCCAATCCTTGTGCTTAATCAAAACATGTGTCCCTCTAAAGAGTACATTATACCCCCTATCCTGAAGAACAGATACAGAAATCAAATTCATACCTAAGCCTGGCACATATAACACATCATGAAGTGGAATTATCGTTCCATTCTCCCTCTGAAATTGAACAGTCCCTTTCCCAACAGGGTTGAGTTTGGACAAGTTTCTCATAGAAATCTGGATGTTGGTGTCCTCCTCCTTGTAACTAGAGAAGTACTCTCTAACTCTTGTCATATGAAATTATGCCCCACTATCTATATACCAAACACACTGTGAAGTTGAGCTAACCATACAAGCTATGAGTGCAAACTCATTTTCCATTCTACTAGAGAGTTCTTCTGCACTTGCTGAAGCTGCCACCTGCTTCTTACCCTTCTTCCTCTCTGGGCAATCACTAACATAGTGGCCAAACTTGTGACATCCAAAGCACTTGACCTTAGAAAGATCCTTCTTCTTCTTTTCACTTTGTGAATTTGATCCTTTGCTAGATCCCTTCTTTGCTTTCCCTTTACCCGCTAGGGCAACGTTCTCTTGTTCCACCTCATTTTTCTGACTCTTGTTGGCCTCATTGACAAGACTTAGTCTAAACTCCTCCTGAGTGAAATCAGTCCATAGTCGATCCCAACTCAGTAAAGTATCTCATCCACTGACAACTTGAACAAAGACACTCCATTGTTTAGTAAACCCATTTAGGGCTATGCTCACTAGCTCATCATTGCTAGGGCTATCTCGAACAGCTGCTAACTCATCCTTGACAAGTCTGAGCCTGGTGAAGTAACTTGTGACATCTTCTCCCTGATTCATCTAGGTATTCTTTAGCTTCTCTCTGAGAATCAACTTTCTGTTGGTGGTAGCATTCTGGTACAGATTTAGAATGGCGTCCCACATCTTCTTCGCTATATCTAGCTCCGATATGTGGAACAATATGATCCTTGACACCATCAAAGATAATCCTCCTCACTTTGGCATCATCCTTCCTATATGCTGCAAGCTGTGTTGCATCCGTTGGTACAGGTACACCACTGGTAGCATAATCCTTGATACCATTCTCTTCCAACAATAAAGAAATTTTGGCTTTCTAGACACCAAAATTTGAGGCACCATCCAATCTATCTTGATCTCTCAAACCAACTGAAGCCATCTCAAGGGTTTAAAGCAATAATAAATCTAAAGAGATCAAAATTTCTTTCCTAGGGCAAAACTCTTCTACCCTTAACAATGCTCTGATACCATGTGAAAAATCAAACTATTGCAGTCACTGATTATTAATCTCCTATCATAAATGATTATTAAACTATTGAAAATAAATTTTCAGCTAATATCAAAAAATAACACAACTGCAACTTCACTTATAAAATACAAAAAAAAATGTGCAACACAATGAACACAATATTTTCAGACAAATTGTCCTTGAAAAAACCCCTAAGGGAAAACCAGTTCTACAAATGAAGAATTTTATTAAACTTCAACAAATCAAGAGATACAAAATTCCTTGCCTCTCATTGGTAGAACTCCGACAACCTTCTAATTTATCCTGCTGATATTCCCCACTGCTATCTCCACGCTAACACTGCACCCTTGCTAACACTGCAAGACTGTTTGCTAACACTGCAAACTGCTTCTCCAAAGCTTCTTATCCAAATGACCCAATGACCCCTTTTTATACTACTCCTGTTGGTAAACCAATGACCGAGATTAAATCAAACCAACGGCTGAGATTAAGACAACTCGACAGCCAATAATATAATTGATTGCAAGGTGTCCAAAAGGGAATCTCTAAAATTAATAAATAATAACCATTTACTAATTCTTGGCAAGTGGACAAACAGCTGTCCAAACCACCCATAAATACAACTGTTATTCATAGATAAAGACGAACAGCTGTCCAAGCTACCCATAAATACTACTGCTATTTCTGAGTTAGAAATAACAGTTGTCCAACTAACAATAATTAACAGTTTCCACTCAAACGAATGAAGTAAAGAAGCCAAAACAAAATGAATCATACGGCTCGCCAATGGAACCGCCGGACAAATTCTTCTTCCCACTCCGAATGGAATCAGCTCAAAATTTTGTCCGCTGTATTCTATCTTGCTATTCTTTTCCTCCAAAAATCTCTCGGGCATAAACCCCAAAGGATTATCCCACATTGAAGGGTCCCTCCCGATTCCCCACGCGTTCACTATCACTTGGCTGTGCTTCGGTATCACAAATTCCCCGATCTCACAAGACTTTTCGGCTTTGTGGGGAAGCAGCAATGGAATGGCCGGGTGTAGTCGGAATATTTCCTTCACTGATGCATGGAGATAAGGCCAATGATCGACATCATATTCTTCCACTCTTCTATTTTCACCAACAACTTGCACCAGCTCCTTTCGGACTCGGCTTAGTTTCTCCAGATTGCGAATGATTTCTGCCATGCCCCACTCTATCGTTGTATTGACCGTTTCAGTACCCGCAACAAACAATTCTTGAATTAATCAAAGATGCCTTGGCCATGATAATAAATAGAAAAGGGAGGTAGTGGATCTCATTTTCTCACTCCCTAGGTTGCATTAGAAGAATAACTTTAAGAACCATTAATTAGTATTAAAAAGTGTGCACATTTGAAGATGCTCATTACCCATTTACACTATTTATGGGGAAATCCAAATCTAATTAGTATTTTATTTAGAAAACTCCAAATAAGTCTATTATATGCCTTTAATATGTCCAACTTAATAAAGCATGCCAGTAATTTATGTTCATGTACACCTCTATAAGGAAAGCCTATCGATTAATGACATGAATATTATTTCCCCATTGTATATCTTTTCTCTATATTTTCCCCTTTATATATTTCGCTCTATTTTGCTCCCCACCCCTTTTTGTCACTCATGGCTTAAGGGTTGTTGGAGCAAAGTTGTACTTATCCGAAATGTCATATGGATCCAAGAAATCATATCTATCACATGATCCCAAATGAATCTAACAGATTCCAAAAATTGGACACTAATTTCTAGCTGAGAAGCTAGATCCACTAAACTATCTATTGTAGAGAGATGTGGATCTCTCTAAACTAAATCTTTGGTAGCTAAAAGTTCTTTCTACATCACCTTCAAATGATGTAGTAGCATGGATTGAATAGTGATCAATTTGGTTATGTTGTTGCAATCCTTAGCCATCAGCTCGGCTAACCTTCCTTGAGTAAATCTTAATGTATTGAAATAAATAGAGTTTGAACTTGCATCCATATGCAAAGAATGTCTAGATGACTTCAAATCTGCTTGAAGTTTATTGATAGATTGTTGATTCTCCAATGTGCAGAATTCAACATCACAAAGCTTTTTGTACAAAGAATAAACATTCTGCAAAACTCTATCCAAAGAATTTATAAGATTTGAAAGTTCAACTTGTTTTATTACAATTTCTATTGAAACTTTCTCTAAAACTTTGTGCTCAAATTTCTTTTCAGACCACTTCGTCAACTTTTTTCATTGGCCTCAATATCCTCATTGTTGACCTTCTCAACAATATGAACTAATTGGTTGATTATTGGTGTTTTCTCATTTATTGTATATATATAAAATGCATCTACAAAAATGCCTTTTATTTCATGTAATACCTATTTTTGCTACCTCTCTCTTATGAGTTCCTCTTGTTTGGTCTTCCTCTGTAAAATTTCTTGAAAATTTTACATTTGCTCAAAAGTTATTGTGTCAAGGTCATACTTTGGAATAACAATGACATCATCTAACGTCACTAGCTTCCTAAGTGACTTATCCTTTTTCTTCAACTTCTAGGAGGGTTGTGACTTGATAATGGAATCTGCAACAGTTGCACTTTAACACTGGGTCCTTGTATCTATTGGCCTATAGCAACACTCTCCCATTGAGTAGGTGTGACCTTTTGGACATATCTAGAAATTGATGTTGCCATAGATACAGGCATATTACTTGACAATTGTTCTTCTTACTAACAATGTTAACATAAACAAAAGAAAAGATCCCAATTCTTCTTACTAAAAATGTTAACATAAACAACCATATTACTATAAAGTCTAAATCAAAAAATATAGTGCTAACATAAAATACGGGTGTTGCTATGTAACCAATAGTGATCTAGCTTAATCAAAGTTTCCTTGTAGGGCACAAAGTTCACCATGTGCTATAACATTAAGAAACACACACACACAAAGAAACACACACACACACACACACACACACAAAAGAGCACAAGGCATAGTTCCCTTCTTTCTCATCTAGGTCCTCCTCATACAAATCATCCTCCTCCTCCTTAACAAGCTTGTCTAGTTGGGTCTTGAGCCAATCATTTGCTAGAAAGCTATAGAGGAAGCATACAATTTCACTTCATTTTCTTGCTTGCTTATCCTTCTTGTTCACCTTCAAGAAATACAAAGTAGTGGTCGTTGAATACATGACCTTCATAGTAAACTCAACAAGGGTTCTAAATTTTTGGTATAGGGCCTCCTAATTGTTGGTTAGATCATGCATAGAATTATCTTGCCTATCCAACCTAGTTTTACTCTTATCATCTCCACAGTGGTAACTCCTCATCTTCTCCCCACCCTTAGCAGCCTCCTTCATTAGGGAGGTGATATCCTCACCCAAGCTCTTGCTCAAAGATGGGTTACCTTCCATGGTATTAGAAACATGGGATGGGATGGGGATATCTTTTCTCCTAGAGCCAAAGTGGATCACTTTTATCTTCCTCTTCATAACATGTTTCATTTTAGGTTTTGTGGACTCTGAGCTCACCTATTTTTTTGTGGGGGTCCTAACTTTTTGTATTTGAGCCTCTTGTTGGATCTGCTAGCAAATTTATTCCTCTGCCTAGTATCAGTATTTGAGTCAATAAGGATAATATCCCTTCTTGTGGTAGGGCAATTTTTTATTGCTAAATTCAAAGCTGCCCTAGGGGCCAGGTCAGTGGAGGCTTGGGGAGTCATAGTGGCAAATGGATTAATCACAAGAGGAGGGTATAGGGAAAGCTAGAATTTGTAGAGCTTAAACATGAAGGCCTAGTAAAGGATATAAAAGTGTTTCCCTTCATCCCTCTTTTTTTGGACTTTAAAAACACTATCCTCCATCAAATGCAAAATAAGATGTAGAAAAGAGATTAATTTCAAGTTTCCAAAGTTTTTTAAGATGGGGAAATGGTAATAATATAGCACTTGGAATAGGTCCTCAAAATTATGTAGCATATAATGGCATAACATACAATGTCCCATTTCTTAGGAAGGTCCTCATGAGAGAAGCCACCAGGCATGTGTATAGGTTCCTCCTTAGGGCAAAATTTTTTTTGCAGAATCGTCTTGTCCAAAACTATAGGTTGTTTATGCCAACTCTTTCCTTCAGGAAACAAGCCACCTACCTTAGCAATGAGCACTATATTAAAGGCCACCTCATTAATGGTCACCTTTATGTTATAGTTGATTGATCTGGTGTTGTTCCTTTCCAATAGGTCTACTATTACTAGATGAATATCACTGGAATTTCCATCTTCAAGTACTCTTTCAATGTCTTCTACATATTGAGTATTATTTTGCTAGTCAACCAAGTCCTTTCTCTTCTTTAAGGATTTCTTTAACTCCTCTCTTGCTACTTCAAGTTATTGTAGTATGATATGGATGTTAAGTTATTGATTCTCAATGATCTTTAGGAGATTGTAAACTTCCATCTCCTAGGTTGAGGCAAAGCTATATTCCAAAAGCCTTCAAGCTACAATTCCCCAGCACCAACAATATAGCAGAATATGAAGCTCTTGTAGCAGGGTTAAAGATAGGTGCAAAATGGAATATCACTGAGTTAGAAATCTTTGGCGATTCCCAGCTCATCATCAAACAAGTCTTAAATGAATATCAAACCAAAGATGAAAAGCTATTACCCTACAAAGAGCTAGTTGATCAGCTGACGTAGCATTTTACAAAGCTTCAGTTTACACAAGTGCCACGAATGTAGAATAAGGTAGCAGATGCCATGGCCACTATCGGCTCGCTCTTGGAAATTCCCCAAGAAGCTATGCAGTATGAGTTTTTAGTTGAGCAGCTCCTCACACCTGCCTGTGCGAATGAGGATTCAAACCGTGTTTGTATCTTGGTTGGTCCCCAATCCCCTTGGTACCATGAAATTCGTGCTTACCTTAACGATGGTATCATATCCCCTCACCACACATGCACCCAACGCTAAACCTTATTTGAAAATCATCCCTCTATGTCATCATAGCCAATACCCTATATCGTCAGGGTTATCATGATACCCTCTCTTGATGTTTCGATGAAAATGAGGCTGCGATGGCATTAAAAGAAGTACATTCTAGACTTTGCGGTGCCCACACGAGTGGTATTGTCCTAGCACAACAAATCCTTAGAGCAGGCTACTATTGGCCTACCATTGAAGAAGACTCTTGTGACTTTGTTAGAAAGTGTCTCCCATGTCAGTAGCATGCAAATCTTGTGCACACTCCAACACAGGATCTACAGCCTATTGCACCACCTTGGCCTTTCGCTTGTTGGAGCCTTGATCTAGTTGGAACTATCACACCTCTCTCATCTGATGGACATAAATGGATAATAACAGCTATAGACTATTTCACTAAGTGGGTGGAAGCAGTCCCCCTAGTCTCAGCTATAGGAGTTCAAGTCTCCAAGTTCATCTTGTACCACATTGTTTGCCGCTTCGACATCCCATCCACCATCTTCACTGACCACAGAGGTAACTTTGAAAATCTCAACATGGAAGAATTATGCACTTCCCTCCGCATCCATCATCACTTTTCTAGCCCATATTTCCCACAAGGTAACGACCAGGTAGAGGCAACTAACAAAACACTCCTCAAAATCTTAAAGAAAGTTGTCAATGATTCCGGCCATGATTGGCACCTACAAATAAATTTGGCTCTATGAGCCTATCGAACTTCCTTCCGTACATCCATAGGCACAACTCCATACTCCCTAGTCTATGGTGCCAAAGCGGTATTACCTATAGAAGTTGAACTTCCCTCACTATGGATATCTTTGCGAGGACAAATCTCAAATGAAGAATATAGAGTAGCTCGGCTCACCCAGCTAGATCTCTTAGACAAGAAGAGACAACAAGCCTATGACCATCTCACAGTCTACCAAACTCATCTCAAAAGGAATTTCAACAAGAAGGTGCTCCCATGACACTTTCAGCCAGGTGACATGGTCCTCAAAGAAAATATGAAGGTCCAAGTAGATCGAGCAAAGAAAGGCAAGTTTGAACCTACATGGCTTGGTCCCTATGTGGTTACTGCCTCCTTTGGCTCTAGAGCCTATTAGTTATCTACACCAGAAGGAGAACTCTTGAATGATCCCACTAACATCAGTCATCTCAAGAAGTTCTATGCTTGAAGATCCTTGGTATACTGAGCTTTTGAAAAATACAAAAAAATAGTAAAGAGAAATAAGCATCCAATGGTGAAAACTTGGCAATTCAAGTGCCTTGGATAGGTACCTTGGTGAAAACCTGGTAATTCAGGTGCCTTGTGTACTAAAAACTAATCCATTATCTATCACTATCCTATCCCTCATCCATTCACCCACCATCCCATAAAACACCTACTTGTTCCCTTGGTGTTCCAATCAAATATCCAAAATCTGATGGAGCTTGTAAATACCTCTTGTACAGCTTGTAAATCTTGTATCAAAGCTTGTATTATACCTTGTAAATCTTGTACCATGCTCCAGCTTGTAGATAATCTTGTATCCTAGCTTGTATCCTATCACATGCACACAAAGAATCCCATTTTCCTTAAGCTTTTCACAAACCATCTACCTATCCACCTATCAACTATTATAGACATCCCATCCTTCAAAAAAAATTCCATCTCACAAAAAACCAAAACATGAACCAACTTGTACATTTGTAACATATCTTGGTCCGTCAGCTTGTGCATCCTCTTTAGCTTAGTACCATTGTATCTATCCAAATTTTGTGTCAGTTCCTCCTTGATCAACATCTTGCACACATCGCACAACCCTTGGTTAGCTATTCCAATGCATCCTTTAGCTAGATTTCCTGTTGCCAAAGTGTTATCCTTCTTAGTTCAGCTTGCCAGATGCATCACTCCTCCAAATCCACTAGCTTAGGTGCTCTCCAATAGGTCCTTGCTATATATAGCTTTCCTCATGTCTGATCTTGGTTTGTTAGTACCTCGTCCTACCCATCTTGTTGGCAAACGGTTCTCTTTTGGATTTTCACTTTTTTTTGATTTGGAATCTTTTGTTTTGGGTCTTGAAATATCTTTTCCAAGCAATCTCCTTATTCCCTCCTCAAGGTTGCCACGATCTTCCATATCATGGTATGCTGCGAATGGGGCAATTAGAGCGTAAGGTCTTGATCAGGTCTTTTGCTTGTTTTCTTTTTCTGCTTGTGGGTTACCTAGTGTCATTTCCACGCTGCTTCCTCTAGGATTCATGTGTGATACTGGGGCAATCCTTGCGTGTTTGTTTTGAGTCAGTTTGTTAGTCCTCTGGATGGTTGGTGAAAAGTCCTTGATGTTCTTGGTAACCTTGGAAATTAACCAACAGTCCTATAGCAAATGTAGTGCTCAACTACATGGTGGTACTTCTCTTTGAAGTATCCCCTCGCTCAAAAAGCTTCAATGGATTCCCTTCATCTCCATTATTCCCCATCCATATCCAACACCTATCCCAGCTTATGCATCAGTATCTCTTTGAATCACTCCTCACGCTTAGCTTTAGGGATCCACCAATCAAATCAATCCACCAAGCCTCATCTTTCGAGATCCACAATCCTAGTCCTAGGGATCTCTGAAACCCATCTTCCACCAATCTGACTCTTTGAAATCCTGTTGCATCAGCTTTATCATTCTATCATCCATCTCCCTACCACAGATTCCTTTTATAGCGCTCCGCTCCTCCACCCCCCCCCCCCCCCCCCCCCCCAATCCTGGAAAGTCTTAAGCTTGCTTTACTATTGTGTCTCTGATTTCCCTTTATCATTCTCCCGTAGTGAGAGTTTGAGCTAATTCAACCCCTTCTCTTCGCCAACCTGCATCTCAGCTCATCTCAATTTCTTGTACTTTTCAAGAAGTCGTCGAGCCTCATTTCTCTCCCTGTCACTTTCTTGAGGGGGCATCATCTAAGTCTAGTCTCTCCTCTTCTTATCCGAGACTGGGGCAACCTTGTTGCTAAAACATCTTCTTCGTGTCGTCTTCATTCGAACTTCTTTGAAATAGTGTTGTCTCAACACTATGTCAAAGAGGGGCAAAATGTAGACACCTAAATTTGATTACACTACTTCGATAATCTTAATTTAGCCATCTCTAAAAAGGCATCATTAATTAAATTTCTATTTAATTAATCATTTGTCATCCCCTAGTTGATTAATTTAATTAATCATCTATAGTCCTAACTGATAAATCAAATAACCTACCACTTATCAATTAAATCCTATTCTTCTATCTAATTCCAAAAATCCCATTTATTAAATAAGTCTATTTGATAAATAAAATCCTCAAATCCAAAAACCCCTAACCTATCCCTAATCCTCCATTTAGCTTAATCCACCCCATCCACCCATACTAACCAAGCTTAGCCACTAACTCACCCACCCTCATTAATGTCATCCACTTGCACATCTCTAACATTCTTAATCTAATCCTAAACCCAAGCCTAATCCACCCCCTAATGTTGTCACATTCCTTAAACAAGTTTAAGACTTTTCTAATCCAATCCAAAGTCTCCCCTCAAAAATCCAAACCACCAAGTCATGAGTGCTCTTACAAACCATAAAAGACTCTTACAAACCCACTCATGACTCTTACATCCATCTTCCACACTCTTCCCTCTTCCACACTCATTCCTCTTACATCCCTCTTACATACTCAACCCCACTCATCATGCCTTTAACCAACTCTTTACCCTACCCTCTCACACTCATCCTCCTTGTGACAAGTGTCACCTTCCCATTGGTGCTAAACAAGCACAATCCATGTGCTCCCCTTTGAGTGCATCTTAGCCCTCCTTAACCATCTCCCCATCCTTGCATCTAAGCCCTCCATCCCTCAAGCCCTTAGCCTGTAAATTGAATCCCATCCCAAGCCATTTCATCAACAATCTTTGAGCTAAAGTTACCATGCCCTTTTGAGAGCCAAAAGCCATACCCATACCCTTATAATGCCAAATTGAGAGCTCACAAAGCTACCAATTTGCTATTATCCATCTCCACCATTGAAGCAACTTTGAGCATTTGAGCATACATCCCCAATCTATGCATAGACACATCTAAAAAAAATAAGAGAACAAATCTCATTGAGAGAGCCTATCCATGGCTCACATTCTCATTTGAGTTTGTCTTCTCTTTGTCTCTCTTATATGTTATGTTAGTTTAATTTTTAAATGCTTTCATTAGATTAGTATTTCTAGCACATTATATTAGTGTATACACCAGCAACTAGGCCATTTTAGGTACTCATGTAAGATGCAACAAAATGCAACCTCTGTAAATAGGGAAAAAGAGAAAACCACGTGGGAAAGACCCTCCTCCCAAAAGAGGTAAGAACCTAGTGAAGAACTAAAGAAGTCTCCAACTAGGGAAATCTCCCCTAAAATAGGAACAAGGAGTGATCATGAAGAGCATCACTGAAGCATGAAGAAGCCACAAAATATGCCAAACTGCTGATCTAAAGAAACTCCATGGAATAAGAAGACACGAACCAAGCATGTCTATATGGTAGATGATCCATCTCATCGAAATGCATAGGTAGCCATCAACTGCAATCGCCTTGTATATAGGATCAACCACTGAATACATAGTTTACACTAACGAACCATCGAACCATGGATGCATTAGAACAATAGCATAAAACCCCCTTAATGAAGATGGGGTGTGATGAGAGGAAATTGAGAAGGTGGGCCAAAGTCTCCTACAGACGAACCAAGAACGATGAGAGAGGAAAAGAGGTACAAATACCTATAAAGACACGATCAAACTGACTCTACATGGGGCTAATTTCATGGAAGGGACACTAACTTGACAAAGGGAGAATGCCTAAAATAGAAAACAACTATCCCCCCCATGGTGCTTTATGAAAATAGTGCATGTACAACTAACTCAAAACAATGTTCATGATCCCTAGAATGCAAAAGTGGCACTTTATCTCAGTGTGATACATAAAAGTGCTTCAAAATGATAGCTAAAATGATCAAAATTGAAAGCAAGCTGCAACAAAACAAAGTACAACCTAAAACAAGAGAAACCATGCAAGGAAAATGATCCTCGGGTCTAAAACACTCAAAATATCCACCATATAGCTAAAATTCCAAAACTATGATAGAAAGAGCATGAGCCAAAAACTCAAGAAAAGGAACACATTTTTGAAAAGGAGATAGAACCAACTTTCCAAAAATATAAAGTTTTCAAAAAAAAGTCATGGGACGCAAAAGATATGCATGCTAGAGTAAAAAACAAAACTTTAGACTTCAACTGAAAAATGGGCAACAAAAATGCATCAAAATCTAAAAATACCTACACCAATGTCTCTATCTTGAAACTAGCTTTCTAACACTTCTTTCAGATCAGAAAAATATGTCTGTATACTCAAGTTATGGCCAAAAAACCAACAGTAGGTCTAAAATGACCCTAGGAGAGGTGCAAGAAGGTGCTGATGTGCTGACATCATGCTGATGTCAGAAAACAACTGTAAAAAAGTTGATGGCCACATGGTCATCACTACAAAAAAGAAGGCCACGTGTCTACCATGTGACAATGACACATGGACACCACGTGGCCAGTACGAATGACGTGGTAGATGTGACGTGGTATGGCCACGTGGCAATGTGCCATGTGGCACACGTGCCACGTGTCACACCTGCGGCTACCAACTATGCTGCAACTATGAAATGATAGAATTCCACATGAGTGTTGAGTCTGCAATGCCTGTGGAGTGGCAGGATTGGAGGTGGAGCGATGGAAGACCTGGTGGACGGTGGCGCTGTCAGGTGGAGACGCGGTGGGGAGGAGTGCAGAGGCGGAGGCGGGGAGGTGCCACTGGTGGCGTTCGAGCTAGGCTACTCGCCAGTGGCTCAGGCGGCTCTGGTGGTCGATAAGCAGTGTGCAGGTGGCCGCCCAGCAGACACTGGCGGTACTATTAAAAATATTTTTAAAAAAAAAACACCGAAAAAGTTCGTACAGTCTATATGGTAGCCTGTAGGGCTAAATTTTTTTCCTTCTGGAGCTCTGTCTCCATAATTGAAAAGCTTTATATGAATCTTGACTACAAACAACCTTCTGGATCCAATGGTGATGTCTGGTTAGGCTGAAAGTGCTCTAAAAATTTGTTGATCCCCTGATTTGAAGAAAAAATGCATAAACAAACTAGGGTTTGTGACTTCAAATCATGGCTTCAAAATTCTTCAACGAAGCAACAATAGAAAAGCTCTGATACCATGTTGGAGTTGATGAAAGCCAACTCCGAAGATGCTCAAGATTACCTACATGCAAAAACCTGTCAAAGAGAAGCCAAGGAGAGGAAGAGCATAGAGCAAGGGAAAAACCTTAAACAGACATTAGAGACCACAAAATATTGAAACATGAGAGAAAAATGTATTTACAATATGCAAGAAGTGATGTGATGTGAAAATACAAAGAGGGAGCCCACTTATAAAGAGCTCATGGAAGCTTGTAAAACAAGCTAGAAGGTGGTAGAAGATAAGGATGACAACTCAGAAGACATCCACAAAAGGTGGAACATGCTAGAAGGGAACAAACTTCTGTGTTGTCAACAACTAACCACTACATGCATTAAATATAAAATATTAAATAAATGCATTTACCTAAATAAGCTTAAGTAATAGAATAAATAATTAATAATTAATTAATTATTTACTCTAACATGAATTAGTTACTATTAAAATAAAATGTTATAGCTTAGTAAATACTGAATGTACTTTGTAACTAATTAACTTTGTAGATCTTAAGATATTGTTAGTGATAACTTAATCTTAATTGCAAGCATGAAAGAAATATCATGAACACGTATGACACCAAGATTTAACATGGAAACCCAAATTGGGAAAAACCACCAATTGTAGCTAGTTACTATTTTTCACTCTTCTAAAGTGAGCCCTATTAGGAGCCAACCCTATTAAAGTTTAGAAAACACACTGTTAGGTGTGACTCTGTTAAAAGATTTAATCACCTTATTAGGAGTGGCCATGTTAGATGTCTTGAAACAATTCAATAGATTTGCCACCTTGTTAGAGTATTTACAAATGACTGTTAAACCAACTCTGTTAGGAGGTATAGATCACTACTACAATGGCTAGATAGTAATAATTAAATGAACTGATTGGGATGCAACTGAATTTTTGATTGTAGATCTCTATTCTAGCTAGTACTTAATCTTGTCTGATCGAATATAGCTTTTTTTCTCCACAAGGATATTCTATTATCCTTCAAAATCACTTCCTCTCTTCATCTCTTGCAATTCATTCATCACAACTTGCACACTTGATACCACAACTTGACCTTTTACTTATACCTTTCATATTGTCAAATCAGCTCGAATATAATTTAGAATAATTAATATTCATCATCATAGTTAGCTAGAACCAATAGACAAATCAATTGAGCTTAATATACCAAAATAAGAAAAACCTTCATTAGCCCACCCAGCTCTATAGAAACTAACTCAGAAGTAATTTCCTATGTTAACCAATAGAAGCTCGGTTAACACTGCAAACTTGCAAAAATCCTTTAGTAATTGAGTGAGCTCAGTTAACACTCTTCTTCTGCATGATTTCGTTCGACACTTGAGTGGACTTGGTAGACACTATCTTTTTCATAGAAACGCTTGGTAGACATGAAAAACTGTCTTCACTACTCGATTGAGCTTGGCATGTACTGACTAAAAATGATATGACATTTGTGTAACATTAAAGCCAACACACAATTGATTAATTGTATCCAAAAATCCCCTTCTTTGGAATTGATGGCAACACAACATGTAATAACACAATGAAATTTTGAGAACAAGACTCCCTTAGTCAGTAAACTTTAGTTTGCAACAATCTTCTACCAAGTTCATTCTCTTTTGATGTTTCTTTATAGAACTTCTCCCTCTTTGTAGAATTCTCCCTCTTTGACTTTTCTTCATAGAACTTGTTACCAATTTTGCTGAAATCAGTAGACCCATCTCAAAGATGCTCAAGAAAGGATCTGTTATAGATTGGAATGGTGAACCTTCACAAGCATTCCAAGATATAAAAACTACAATAAAGAATGCTCTAGTATTGAGGACACCAGATTATGCAAAGCCCATGCATATTTTCTCTTTTGCATCATTCCATACTGTAGCTGCAGTCTTATTACAGAAAAATCAAGAAGGATATGAGCAGCCTATTGCCTTCTTCAACAAGTCACTACAACCTGTTGAATTGAAGTATGAAATAAATGAAAAGCAAGCATATGCTTTGGTAAAAGCTGTAAAAGCTTTCAGAAGTTACTTGGTAGGTGCTACTGTTATTGCTTTTGTACCTAGTGTTGCAGCCAAGGATATATTCTCTCAGCAGGAAGTTTCAGGTAGGAGGTGTAGGTGGATCAATAGAATCCAGGAATTTAACATTGATATACAAATAACAAAATTAGTAAGAGGTCAAGGTTTGGCCAAACTCATGGCTGAAACTAATCTAGAGGCTAATCAGATAAATTTGGTAAATGACGATCTCATAACTGACTTATGTGACATGGACCAATGTGATTGGTACACCAATGTCATATATTATTTACAACATATGGAAGCTCCTCCCCATCTGCCTGACAATGAAAAGAGGAATACTAAATTGCAAGCCATCAAGTATGTAATTGTCCAAAATAACCTATGGTGGAGAAATTTTGAGGGAATTTTGTTGAAGTGTGTTGATAAAGAAAAGGAAAAAGAGGTTTTGAAAGAAATGCATGCTGGAGTATGTGGGGGACACTACATGGCCAAAACTACTGCACATAAGATAATGAGAGCTGGATTTTGGTGGCCTTCTCTGTTCAAGGATGCTCAAGTTATGGTTAGGAAATGTGATCCTTGTCAGAGGTTTGTTGGAAAGCTGAAATTCTCAAGAAATACTCCATTGAAGCCAGTTGAGATTCAAGCACCTTTTCAACAATGGGGTCTGGACTTCATAAGAGAGATTTTCCCCAAGTCTAGCACTGGCTATTCTTGGATTCTAGTTGCCACTGACTACTTTACAAAATGGGTAGAGGCTATCCCCACAAGAAATGCAACAAGTAAAGTGGTAAATAATTTCCTGTTGAATAATATTATTTCTAGATTTGGATGTGCACAGAGAATTGTCACAGATAATGCTATGTGCTTCAGATCTGAGGAGTTCATCAAGTTTTGTGATAAATATGGAATGACAAGGTCATCATCTACTCCATATCATCCAAAAGGGAATGGACAAGCTGAGTCCACAAATAAGAGCCTGCTGAAGGTCATTAAGAGAACCTTGAATGATAATAAAAAGGCATGGGATTCCAGGTTACAGTTGGCAATATGGGTCAACAGAGTAACTATAAAGAAAGCAATTGGTGTAGCTCCATTTGATTTAGTGTATGGGATTCAAGCTAGAATGCCTCAAAATAACTTGATGGGACTATACAATTACATCTAGTTATATGATGAAGATACTACAGATGAAATGCAAGAAAGAATGGATGAATTGGTAGGACTGACAGAAACCAGAAGAGAAGCATCTTTAAGGAACCAAAAGTTGCAATTGCAAGTCAAGACACTCTATGATAAAAGAACTGTAAGTAGAAAATTTGAAAGTGGAGATTTAGTCTTAATGTGGAATGCCAGAATTGAAGATAAAGGAAAACATGGCAAATTTGATCCTATTTGGTTAGGCCCATATCTCATTGAAAATACTTGGGGTGAAGATTCTTATATACTTAAAGATATATTTGACAATATTATTGAATTGCCAGTTCATGGACAGTTCTTGAAGAGGTATTTTTCTTGAAAAATACTTATTTTCTTCCATGAACAGTAGTTTTAGGGTTTCCTATTATTTTGTGCATTTTGCGTTTTCTATAAATCCTTGTAAATATCCTTGTGCAGTCTGGTTCCTTATTTTTGTGTGTTGCTTTGTGCTCTCTGAAGAATTTGTCATCTTACCAAATAGGTGGTCTGCTCTCCCAGAGATTCTGAATTCTTGCATAGACTCAGGTAGTCTATCATCCCTAGACAGACCCACTGTTGGTGTGATTTTTCATAGTATAGGAAAATTTTCTGGTACTTGGGTGAAAATTTAGTTATGTCTTTCTTTTGTGATGCCCTTGTTTTCAAATTTTTAAAAAGAGGTATTTTCTTCAAATATTCTAGCGGGGTTTTTATCTTAAATATTTTATTTACGTCAGAATGCCTTTTGAAAACCTTTTGTGTACCTTTAATTGCGATATTCCGTTTGAAAGGACGCCAAGTTGAAGTGTTTTTCAATCATCATTGATCTATCAGAGATCAAGGGTCAGCGCATCCTCGCATTATAGAGTTGTAGGTTTTTAAATAATGCAGGGAGGCATGATGATGACACGTAGCCCCTGATGTTTTGTGAGATCCAGCATGTTGCAAAAGCTCCTATATGTCAGATTTGTCAATACTTTTGCACACGTTTTTTTTTTCGTGATATCATTGGTGGATTCATTGGCAAAGCTATGAAGATTACTTACCAAGCCGTATCACCATTGATCTTGTCTTGATCAACGGTTGACACATCCCCGCATAACAAAGATGCATGTTATTAAGTAATGCGGGGAAGTGCAGTGGTGACACGTGGCAACGTGGGGTTAGCTATTTGTATTTCAGTATGCTACACTGCAAATGACTGATGACGTGTAATGCTAGGTATGCACAGAAGGTTTTTGGTTGCTTAATGAATAAGAAGAAGTATCACTGTTGATCCTGTCTTGATCAACGGTTGACGCATCCTCGCATAATAAAGATGCAGGTTATTAAGTAATGTGGGGAAGCACAATGATGACATGTGTCCATGATGATGTCAAACACTTGCTTGCTCAAAAGAAGATATGGTATCTGCTGGCGTGAAGTGTTGTCAGACAGTATAAGCTAATATGGCAATTTCCTATTGGTCAGTATAGCTAGCTGGTCGTTAATACAAAATAGATTATTCTGATCATCGATCTTGTCTTGATCGACGGTTGACGCATCCCCGCATAATAAAGATGCAGGTTATTAAGTAATGCGGGGAAGCGTAATGATGACACGTAGCATTTTTCAAAAAAGACTATAAAGCCTTGTTATTTAAAATCAGGATCGTGCGATTTGATAAAATCTACAGATGAGATTCAAATTTGAGTGCAAATTGCAGGCAACGGTTACTGAGAGTAAATGTGATCCAGACCAGGTATGTGCAGTTTTAATTCATAAAAAGAGCCCACAATTTCACCATTAATGAATCACCAAAGTACACAAAGAAAAGGGCGTTCAAGATTTCAGAGCTAAGGCACGAAATTTCTCAGTTAATACTCCAATAAAATTGCAGAAGACATCATATAGTGCAAAAGTGCGATTTCTAGTGGGTAATTGCTCTGTGACTTTCTAAGTAAAGTTTGAAGCATCTGCTGTTATGAATTTTCCAAAGTTTCATTAGAAATGCCACCCTGAAAAGAGTTTACTGGAAAAAAAGATTATCTAAAACATTCAGTGCATGATGATTTTCTTGAACAATTCCCTTTATTAGTGCATGAAATAACAAAGGGAAGGGAGCTCATTCCAAAAAACCCTAGATTGGTTGTGGCAGAAGGATTTTATGACAAAGCTAATTGGATAAGGGATGCCCAGGTTTCCATGGGAGGTTTGGAGTTGTTTAAGAAATGGTTTTCAGAGCAAAAACTGGACACTCCTATGAGCAATGTATGGGAATTTGACATTGGAAAATTAGTAGTCCCCAGTGTTTTCTTTGATAGTGATTTATTGATGGACTTGGCAAAGAGGTATGATCCTATCACAGGGTGGGTAAAAAATCATTTAGGGGTCAACCTTTTTAGGGTTTTCCCTGAATTGTTCAGTGAGGTTTTCAACCTGAACCCTAACCACGCTGTGCATGAAATCATTGATCTGGATGATTTGCAAGCTAGATATGATGCACAACGAGTGTACTTGAGAACAGGGCCACTACAGGAGCATGTTGCTAGGGTTGGAAATTTGCCTATGATCACAGCCAGTACTCTAGAGCCATTGTTAAGAAGACATTTCAATCTGAGAGCTCAAGCACTATATTTTTCTCTTTGCAAGATCTTGGGGATAGATGAGGGTGATCAAATTCCAGGTTTTGTGGTCCTTATAATTTCTCAAACCCTTCAATTTGGAATGAGTACCATTCTAGATTTTTCCACTTTCCTAGCAAAAGAGATTCACAATGGGCTGGTCGGAATAGCAAAGGGGAAAGTAAACAAACCATTCTGTTGGTATTCATTGGTGATGCATGTATGTTTATACAAAGGTTATGCTTTCTTCTCCAAAGGCATGGAGTTAGAAACCACAAAGGATGGAGAAAGAAATCCAGTGCAATTATGGAGTGTGGATATGACTTCAGAGGCCACTGATGCTAGTTATGTAAGATTTGACAGGTATTTTGCATCAAAGCTTAGACTGCTTTTAAGAGGAGATAGCACTAGAATCCCACAAGCATTATTAGAATTAATCATACCTAAGGACCATGCTAAAGGGTTACTTGTTAGTCACAACTGGGGGGATATAATTCCCTACAATGTTTCAACAGTAATAAGAGTTTATGGTTTCTTAGGAAAACCTCATGTGTTACCTTTTCATGTACCTTTGAAGATAGGGATAGCCGAGCTCTTGTGGCAGATAGGTACTATAGATGAGAGGGAATTGGTCAAGAAGGGCACTTTCTTTCCAATGGTTACTGTAGTGCATGATTTTGTTTTTGTTAAAAAGGGGTGGAAGCATTTAAATTTGTTTTTGAATAAATATAACATGGCAGAATATCATGCCAGATTCATTGACCCTGAAGGATTCTATGGTCTATTAAGGGAAAGGGTGAGAGCTTCCCATATGGTACATCGGGTTTACTATCCAGAGGATATAATCAAAAATATTTTCACATTGCAGGAGCAAGAATTAAGGAAAGAGAAATGGATAGTTTTCAGTAAAAACCTAAAATTCATTAATGCTTTTGACCCCCAGTACGACCCATTGAAAGATAAGAAATACTCGGGAGATAAAATATAAGCATTAATGAATAATTTTGCTATAATAATTTAGACTATGAATGAAAAGAAAGATATATTTATTAAGGCACACCCAGACAAGGCAGCAAAAATACAAAGAAGAATGAGTGGTAGAAATGTAGTAACTCCTAGCCAATATACATTGTAGAAAAGGGCAGGTTATGTCATGGTTCAGAGTGTACAACAGGTACCCACTCATGAGAAGCCAAGGCCAAGAAGTCCATCTACAACCAACTCTCCAAAAAGACAAAAATTGGAGTAGGGGTCTTCTTCTTCTCAAAAAGAACAATACTCCCCAAGCCAGTCTCCAATCCAAATAGATGATGAAGCATCTCTAAAGGAACAACTTAGACAAATGGGAGGAGATGGGGATGTGATTGTCACTTCTATAGACCTGAATGTTGGAGAGCCACAAGAACCTCCTACACCTTCCTTGGACCTGACCATTGCTGATTACCAAGGTAAGGAAATTGACCCAATTGTTGCCCATGCTTCTGAAGGATTTATTAATGATGAAAATTTTGTAAGATCTAGGGCTTTTGCTCAGTTTTTATGGAGATTAAATATAAAGAATTTTGAGAAAGCTTGTGAGCAGATCAAGGCTGAGAAACTAAATAAATCTGACCTGATTATCAAGGAAGAGGTAAAATCAAAGTTTTTGAATGATTTTGCCCAGTTCACTCCTGAAGCTGGAAGGCAAATAGTTAGACAATCAGGAGTCCTCCTTCTGCCAGAATGGGATATAGCGAATGCTATTGTTTTTGATTTAGTAAGGAAGTAGAAGGATGTTCAACTGACAACTGTTGAAGAAGTCTTACAGGCTCATAGAGGGATCAAATTTAGTGATGACCACCAAGCCCTTGTTTTGTGGTCCATAGATAAGAGAGAAAGTACCAAGATGCATGAGTTTCACACTGTAGAACATACTAGTACATTGACAATATACAGGGTTGGTGAGGTAAGTAGTAAAAAAGTAATGGGAATGGCTTTAGAAATGCTAAAATTGGGTGGTGTTGTATCTGGACAAGAAGAAGATAAGTTTGCCCAACTCAATGCTAGGTTTGAAGAAGTTTTGAAGGCATATGAGGAAAGGGGTATACAGATACAATCATTGGAAAACAAAATGTCTCAAATGGAGAGGATACTAGGGAAAAGAAAAATGGGAGAATCTAGTGCACCTACAATTGCATACCCTTCACAGCCATTGGTTGGATCTGGATCAACCCCTATTATTGAAATACCTGACACCCCTGAAAGGCCCCAATTCTATACTATAGAGGAATTTGAAGAAGAAAAAACAAAATTGAATGAGTTGCAAATAGAATTGAGAAATCAATATGAAGAAAAATTAAAGTAGGGTGTAATATATCTGAGGGATAAAATTCAATGGTCAATTTTTTTTGATCAGTTCACAAGAATTGCAACCCTCATGGATGAGTTGAATAGGGATAAGGATAAAATGACTCTTCTTGCACAGAAATGGAGGGAGGGAAATTATGATATTACAATCATATGTATATCTGCAGTCCAAATGCCTTATCATCAAGTTGAGAAGATTTTTGATTTATTAAATAAGCTAGAGAATTTTGATGATGAAAGAGATTCTTTACAGAGGAGATTAACACTCTATTTTTCCCAATACATTGCTGAAAAATTCACCCTATTTCCTTGTTCTTTATAATCGGTTGATACAATAAAAGAAAAAGAAAAGTGGAAAAGGGAGATGGATGAGTTATTAAATGAAAGAATAATAAACATCATAAGTGAAACTAGCCATTGGTTCTGGGCAAAGACAAATGAAGAGCTAGTAAAAATACAGTTGTTTTATACTTCTATGAGGAAAGAATTTGATGTTTTAGAAGAAAATGCAAATTCTTTAATAATGATACAAAGAGAAGCTTTGAGCTTTGATTGGCCAGATGATGATGCTTTTAATAAATGGAAAAATCAGTTTCTAAAACAAATGTCAGAAGATGATGAGGATGAAAATGTAAAAGTAAAAGTCACCCCCGAAGTGAATAATGAGGACATGGAAAATCCCCAGGTTGAAGTAAATTTACAGGTAACTGAAGATGATACATCACTTTCAAACCTCATGGCTACTTACTCTGAGGATGAAAAATAATTGGAGAATCAGATTCTATCTTCTTGTTAAAACAAATGAGAAGTATAACAGAAAGGGACCCACCCAGGATGGTTTGATGTGTTAGCTTTTTTGTTATTTGTTTTTTGTCTTTAACTACAGACATTCGTCAATATCTTTTAGGGGACACATGTCACTCTCTTTAGCCCGAAGCTTGTTGCATCTCACATTATTTAAGTGATATTCCAAGGCTAAAGAAGGGTCCGAATTCTATTTCTTCTAAGTATTGTGCTTAGTCTGGTTTTTGGTCCAAATTTTGAAAGCAAGTGTTTAATGTATTTTTCTGCAAATTCTCTGAGAGTACATGAATATTGAATGAGTTGTGTTTCTTTCTGAAGGCCATTCTAAGTCTATTGTAAAGGATATACCATTTTCAAAGGAAATGAATACAACTTATGAACTGTCCCCATATCAGTTCTTTTTGAATTTTGTCTCCTTTTAAATACTTAGCAACCTTGATGTTGTATGAGTAAAAGCTTATACAATAGAATGCAATCTAGTTAGGTTGTATATCCATTTATCATTTCTATTAATTCAATGGATTAAATAAAGGCTTTGATGAATGTGATAAGATTCCTTAAGTATTGAAAAGGATTTTTGAATGATAAGTTCTAATAAGAATTGTTGATAGACTTTGTTGTAAGGCAACAAATTAGATCTAAAAATTTGCTATAGACTCTAAACCCCAATGGATTAGGCACTGATCAAGTCATTTTAGATGAAGGAGAAATATCTTACAAATGTTTTTTCAAATGCATCATCAAATCAAATTTTACTTTTATTTCCTGTAGATCTTCAAAGTTGGCCAGCAGTTGTCTGCATGGAATGTTTTAGCTTCATTTAGCCATTGTTGTTGAAAACATCTGCAGATCTATAGAAGACTTCTTGGCCATATCTGTTTATGGGATGTTTTTATCAAGTTAGTAAGAATTATGTATATGTTTGAGGATCTTGAAATGAGAATCAAAATGAAACTAAGAATAATCCTCATACATTTGTTTCAGTTTTGAACCATCCCTGGGTACACCCACCCTAGTTTTGCAGAGCCAAAAGAGTAGAAAACCATTTGTGGTTTTGTTGAAGTTGGGTCCAAATACCTTACATATGCCATTGTTAATAAGACTAGGCTGGTCTTTAGATTGTGTATGTACTGTCATTTTGGTATTAAGCATTTTTTCGCTTAGTAGTTTTGGAACTTTTTAAAACACCAACAAAACTTCTTCCTCTATGAAATAACAAAAATTTGAGAGAGATATGATAGTAAACTTCTTCCTGTTTGACAACAAATGCCAGAGACAACAATTTTGTTTAGTATCAATGTACCTTAATTACTAATTCATTTGCAATATGCCCTTGTCAATACTACATCAACTAACTTATCTTCAACTTAGTTCTTGTTGATGCATCACTAAACTTTATTTAGTGAGCTTAAGATAGGGGAATGATCCCTAGCTTACCTCTTATATAAAAAAATGCATCCTTAGGTAATGGCTTGGTAAATATGTCTACAATCTATTCTTTTGTATTCACATATTTTGATTTGACTTCTTTATCCTACCATAATTCTCTTAAAAAGTGATATTTAATAGCAATGTGCTTTGTTTTGAAATGCATCACTAGATTCTTTGATATGTTGATTGCACTAGTATTATCACAATATATGACTATTGGATCTTTGATTTCTACCTTCATTCCTTCCAACAATTGTATATGTGACACCTCATCCAATCCACCATAGTATAGATGACATAATTGCATTGTGGTACTTTTAGTTTGGTATTTTAATATCTACATTTTGATGATCCATATTTATGTTTGCACATTAAGGCTTAAATGATATAATTAATGATTGTGTTCATGAACTAGACCTTTCCTATTGCTTTGATAGAGGCTAAATCGTAGAAATGCTTGTGATTCATTATTTATATTTGGTATTTGGATATTTGACATTATTCAAGATCTAGTAGGACAATGGCTTACTTTATCAATTGATTTTGACACTTGCAATAGTGTTCTTCTTCTACGATATGCACAACAAAACTTATATTGTGAATAGAATGATTGAACACATATGGATGCAAGTTAATGACATGATGAAATTAGATTATAATATGATAATTATGATGATCTATGATATGTAGATAAGTGATAATTTGACTACAATGGCTTATGATGTAAATGCGAATAAATGTTAATTTGATAATGATGATTTAAGATTTAATGTGGTATGCAGATAAATGTTAATTTGATTATGATGAGTTATGATACATAGACATATGTTGACTTGGTTTTGATATGTAGATCCTAATATTTTAACATTTTGAATGATTTACTTGAAATGATTGGGAAAGGAAATTTATTGTAATTATGTTAATAAGATTATGTAACAATTGAAATTATAGGCATTTATGATATTTATTCATATAACCTCCTTGGACTACTAATGCTTGAGTTGGATGTGCAGGAAGTGGAACCATGGATACTTTGGGGCAGAAACAAGTTCCAAACCTATGTGAACACAGTCTAACCAAGGTGAATCTTTGGAAGATTCAACAAGCCTCATTGTGAAAATGTGTTGTTCATAATGTAACTTTGTTTGCATGAGGAAATGTTTAATCATAAGTTAGGTTCATTAGGAGTGTGTCATGGTAAGGTGAATGTGCTTTATTTGTCACTTGACACTTGTGAATTTTATATGTGATTGACGTGTCATTTTGGGTTGGACCATGGTGGAAATTTACCCTAAAACTAATTACCCTATTAATAAGTAATATAAACCCACTTGACAAGGGAAGGATGGGTCTAAATCATAATAAATTCGAATTTGGACTTGACTAGGGTTTTGAGGGGTCATTAGGTGATCCCAAAATGTCTTTTAGGTGCAAATAAGTTACCCATATGATAGTACATCATGTCAAGGACCTAATTTTGATCATGTGAGTGCCTAGATAGCCTAGGGAGCCCCTTTACCCGTGCATTCTTCCATCAATTCGAATTTGGAGTTGTCATATGTGTTTTCCCCATGTTCCCACTAAGTCAAAAATAGAAAAGTTAGAGGAGACAAGTTTGTAAGAGAAAATGGCTTAGTGTTTTTGCTAAAAATAGTTAGTGTGAAGGCCTTATTAAAGTGTCTTGGTCAAACTAGTGGGGTGTTCACCCACTCTCTAATTTTAGAGATAGTTAAGTTTTGGAAGGAGATGAAGAGAGCTCTACTACAACTATCCTAACCCTAGCTTGGACCAATGTTAGTGTTCCAAACCATGCTTGATTCTCATTCTTGAGTATTTCAAAGTAGATTTGAAAGTATGAGGAGTGTGTCAATGGAATATTAATTATAGTGGAATTCTTGCATCTTGGATGGATATTGTGTTGTTGTGAGAATATGTAGTGTTCTTGTTGCATTATGATCTTTGTCATTGTGTTGTGGAGAACTGAATGTGTCTTGTGCTCATGAAGATTGTGTTCTTGGTTTTTTTTTGTTGTTATTCATTTATTTTTTTGTTGTTTCTTGTTTGATTTTGAGTTTTGATTGTGATTATGGGTGTGAAGGCTTCACTCACCCTTGGGAGGGCAGAGAAGCCTTGGGTGAAGGGCACAAGTTGGGCGTGACATTGCAGGTAAGAAAAGAAGTCTTTTTCTTTTACCTCATGATGAGGTTTGTTATTATCATGGAGCATGGGCTCCATCATGGCCATGAATCTTGTTGTTTGGGAGGTATAAGGAGGTTTTGTGGATGAGGAGAAGATGGTTGTTTGAAGGCCTTGAGAGGAAATGCAGTGACAATATGTTGTTTATGTTGTTGTGGCCTTGAGAGGCAAAATGCATTGGCAATATGATATATATGTTGTTAGAATTTCTCCTCCTTAAAGATCCCACCTTCACCCAAAATTGTATGATTCCAATGGTGAATCATTTTGCAAGCCACGGGAGGGTGTTGATTGTGTTTGTGTTTTGTTTTCATGCAAAGTGTTGTGAAGTATGTGTATAACCTGTTTGGTTCTTGTTTCCCCTACTCGGTGGGTGGCTTCATGGAAGCCTAGGTTGGGAGGTGAGCCTCCATGGATCCAAGTTTTGTTTTGTATGTGTAGGTTTGGTAAAGATGCATTCTATGAAGTATTAGGTTTCACCCAGTCAAGTGGAGAAGATCCCAAAAGTGTAAAGAAGGCCCAGACTTCATGATTTCTCAATATTCAAATTTTTCCAATGTTCATGATCTTGAAGGTCTCTTGTTTTGTTTCATTGTGAGGAAAAGATATTGTGCCTTTGTTACCATGTGATTATGTAGAGAGAAGGATTTGAGGTTGTTGGTTATCTATGTCACTTTGTAAGAAATTACCATTGAAGTTTTATGCATTATGAAAGCATTAGAATGAGTTGTGACATGCATTGGTATCATTTGAAAGTTGTGGAAAGAAGTTTTGGAAGGTTGTACACTTATACTTTACTTGTAATGAAATCTTATGAGACTTGAAGTTAGATTGTTGTGACTTTTCTCTTTGATGCATTTGTAAATATGCATTTCATAAATGACATGTAGAATGAAATTATTGAGAAGTAGTATACACTTTCACTTGCAAGAAATATGAGTATCTTTCTACTCAATTTAGTATAATTAGAATTTATATGCCATAAATGAATTGTGGAAGAAAATGTGCATGGTTGGTGAATTCATGCCATAGTATTATTTTACAATTTATAGGTACTTAATGAGATTGAAGAAATTTGTTATGTTGAATAATTTTTTTTTGTATATGCATAAATACTATTTTCCTTAAAATCCAAGTTCAAATAACATCCTATTATCATCCATATTGATCACTAAAAATAATAAGGTGAAGTCAAGAGAAAATTTGTTAGAAAAAAAAAAGCTTGCTGTAGGTCCACATTTTCCTCTCTGGAAAATGTATGGAGAGAGGAATAAAAGCCTCTCCTAAAATACAGAGTAATATTTTAATCAAGGGAAGACTCCTAGAATCCTGAACTTGAAGAAATAATTTTCAATATATATATATATAACATATGGGTATTCTTGTAGACCCAAGTGTAAAAAAAAATCCTTGTAAAAAAAGCACAACTTAAATCTTGTGACCCCAAATCTGCATAAAGTACAATTATCTGCTAAGGAGCAAGGACATGTCACATTGATGGAACATTAGCATACACTCTTAACACTAAACTAGTAGTCACCTTGTCCTATGTCACTTTTTAATCCTTTAAAATATATATCTACTAGCTTATATATATATATATATATATATATATATATATATATATATATATATATATATATATATATATATATATATATATATATATATATATATAATGCCGAGAGTCATCCTTCTTGAGGCACCTATTTTAATTTAAATCGTAATGGTTTTTTTGTGTTGGATACGATTTGAATTAAAATAGGTGCCTCGAGAAGGATGACTCTCGGCATTTTATATATATATAAGTATATATAAGCTAGTAGCAGTCGCCGCGGATATGGAAGATATGATAATAATTTTAATATTATATATATATATATATATATATATATATATATATACATATATATATGAGTATATATAAGTATATATATCTAAGTTTAACCCTAACCCTAACTCTAACTCTAACTCTATCTCTAACTTTAATTCTCCCCCTAACCCTAACCTTAACCCTTTATAATCCTAAATCTAATGCTAATTCTAACCCTAACCCTAATTGTAGCCCTAACCCTAAGCCTTTCTATAACTCTAATCCTAACTCTACTTCTAACTCTAAATGTAACCCTAATTTAAACCAGTATTCTAACTCTAACCCTAACTCTAACTCCAACTCTATCTCTAACCCTAACGCTACCCCTACCCCTAATTCTAACCCTAACTCTAACTCTAACTCTAACCCTCACTATAATTATAAATCTAACTCTAATTGTAACCCTAATACTAACCCTAACTCTAACACTAACTCTAACCCTAATCGTACTCATAATCCTAATCCTAACACTATATATAATGCTAATATAAACCTTAACACTATATGTAGCTCTAACTCTAATCCTAACCCTAATTCTAATCATAAACCCAATCCTAATTCTAACCCTAACTCTAACTCTAAACCTAAATCTAACCCTAACTCCAGCCCTAACCCTAAATCTAACCCTAAACCCAACTCTATCTCCAACTTTAACTCTAACTTGATCCCTAACTCTAACTCTAATTCTAACCCTAACCCTAACCCTAACCCTAGCCTCAATTCTAGCCCCAATTATAACCCTAACACTAACACTAACACTAAAACTAACACTAGTTATAACCCTAACCCTAATGCTAACCCTAAGTCTAACCATAACCCTTATGCTAACCATAATCCTATCCCTAATTCTAACCCTACCTCTAACTCCAACTCTTGTTCTAATTCTAATTCTATCTCTAAATCTAGCCCAAATCCTACCTTTAAATCTAACCCTAACCCTAACCCTAAATTTATTTGTAACCCTAATTCTAGCCCTAACCCTAATTATTACCCTTACCCTAACTCTAGCTCTAACTCAATTTGTAACCCTAATTATATTTGTAACCCTAATTCTAATTCTAACTCTAATTATAACTCTAATTCTACCCCTAATCTTAAGCCAAACCTATATAACCCTAACTCTAACCCTAATTCTAACCCTAACCCCAACCCCAATTCTAGCTCTAGCCCTAACCTAATTCTAACCCTAACTATAACTCTGTTCCTAACTCTAACCCTAACTATAACTCTAACTCTAATTCTTACCCTAACCCTAACCCTTACCCTAATTCTAACCCTAGCTCTAACTCTAATGCTAATTCTAATCCTAACCCTAATTCTTACCCTAAATCTAACTCTAACTCTAACTCTAACCCTAACTCCAACTCTAACTTTATCCTTGATTCTAACCCTACCCCTAATTCTAACCCTAACTCTAACTTTGACTCTTTTTGTAACCCTAGCCCCAATATTAACCCTCACCCTAACTTTGACTATAAACCTACCCCTAATTGTAACTGTAACACTATATATAACTCTAACTCTAACACTAACCCTAATTCTAATCCTAATCCTAGCCCTAACTCTAACACTAACCCTAATTCTAATCCTAATCCTAGCCCTAACTCTTACCCTAACCCTAAATCTAATAAGGTAACTTTAACCCTAACCCTAATCTAACCTTGATCACAATTCGATCTCTAACTTTAACTCTAACTCTAACTTGAACCCCAACTCTAACTCTAATTCTAACTCTAACTCTTATAATAACTCCAACTCTAACTCCAACTTTAATTCTAACTTGATCCCTAACTCTAACTCTAATTCTAACCCTAACCCTAGCCTCAATTCTAGTCCCAATTATAACCCTAACACTAACACTAAAACTTGCACTAATTATAACCCTAACCCTAATGCTAACCCTAACTCATAGCCCTTATGCTAACCATAATCCTAGCCCTAATTCTAACCCTACCTCTAGCTCCAACTCTTTTTCTAATTCTAATTCTATCTCTAAATCTAGCTCAAATCCTACCTCTAAATCTAACCCTAACCATAACCCTAACTTTATTTGTATCCCTAATTCTAGCCCTAACCCTAATTATTACCCTTACCCTAACTCTAGCTCTAACTCAATTTGTAACCCTAATTCTAACTCTAACTCTAATTGTAACTCTAATTCTACCCCTAATCTTAACCCAAACCTATATAACCCTAACTCTAAACCTAATTCTAACCCTAACCCCAATTCTAGCTCTAACCCTAACCATAACCCTAACACTAACCATAGCCCTAACTCTAACACTAATTCTAATCCTAACCTTAATTCTAACCCTAAATATAACCCTAACTCTAACTCTAACTCTAACTCCAACCCTTATTCTAACTCTAATTCTAACTCTATCTCTAACCCTAACCCTAACTCTTATTCTAACCCTAACCCTAACCCTAACTATATTTGTAACCCTAATTCTAACCCTCGCCCTAATTCTTACCCTTACCCTAACCCTAACTCTATCTCTAATCCTAACTATATTTCTAACCCTAATTCTAACCCTAACCCTAATCCCAACTCTAACTCTAATTTTAAACCTAACCCTAACCCTAACTCTCTTTGTGCCTACTCTCTAGATACACCTCATAATCTCTTTTTCTCTCTCTACATAAAACATGCCTCTATAAGAAACATAATATGAGCTCCTTCTTGTCTACATATATGCTCTCTCTCTCTGGGTGTGTGTATATACATATTATCACTTATAAAAAAAAAAATATTTCTAGATACTTATACATATAGGGTTAGGCTAAGGTATATAATTTACTAAATGATTAGTACAATCATATATAGAGTAAGAGTTATAGTTAGGATCCAAGGTTTACAATTTCATTTATATGACACTCAGTGTTATTGTTAGGGTTAATAAGTGGTTAAATGTTACGCTAAAATAAGGGACAGGGTTAAGGGAAGTATGAGATTTAGGTGTAGTGTTGGAGTATTTGGAGTACAACTATGGTCAAATTTGGGATATATGTTATACAAATGACTCAAATAGTGGAAAAATGAATTCATGAAAGGGAAGTTATAAGTCCCAACACAACAATTTAGATGATGTTAAAAGTGTGAAAGAATATATAAGAGTCAATTTTATGAAAATTATTTCTCCATGATGATGTGAGAACATTATATATTGTTGAATTTTTAATAATGCTAATGCAATTTTTATTGCAATGATTAAGAATTGTAATCAATAAATCTCCCTATCAGTAAGGAATCTATTTAGACTGATGATTTTCTTTCTTAATTAATATATTTAGTAGCCACATATATAATCTAATTAAATAATGACAATATAAACTAAATATATGATTCGTTTATTTTAAATTAATCACTAACTTTAATAAAATACAAGTTTTATTGATAAGGTGACCTTCTTGTCCGCATGAACGATTAAATTTAATTATGAAACATTAAAAATATAAATATTTTGAAACATGCAAATATAAAACTATTATGAAACATACAAATCTAAACATGGAAACCAAAAGTATTTTGAAATATGCAAATCTAAAACTAATGTAAAACTAAATTGAAACATACACATTAAAAATCTAAAAAAGAAATGTATTATCAAATATCTAATTCAAAAAGTTTTTGAATCCTAAATTGTCATGCCCAGAAAGTAAGGGCAAACACACACAATTTTTTTTTAACTTACCAAGTTCACTAGGGTTTAAGAGTTGATTCGCAAAAATTAGATTTACTACACTCATCCTGAATTATACTCACATGAAGAAATGCATCGATAAAGTAAATTGTCGTTATTAAATTTGTAACAACGTTTAGTTCGTTGTCACATGAAGATCTCAATGATAATTTTAAATCATTTGAAGAACAATATAAATTTGTCTCTTCTGCCTCTTTTTCTATTCTTATTAATGGTCAACCTTCACAACTATTTGGTGCTTCTAGAGGCCTCCGCCAGGGTGACCCTCTCTCCCCATATCTATTCATCATCATGGTTGAAGGCTTGGGCAGATTCATTAAGCATCAGGTGTCCCAGAATTCTATTCAAGGCTGGCGGTGGGGTAATGGCTTACCTTCTCTTTCCCATCTTCAATTTGTTGATGATTCTGCTCTTGCCAGTCTTGCTAGGATCAAGGAAGCTGAAGCCTTTCGACATGCTTTGGACATTTATTTGGCAACTTTAGGCCAAAAAGTTAATGAGCACAAATCTTTCATTTACTTTTTTAACACTCCTGATTCTATTCAACACAGGATTGTTGGTATCCTACGATTTCAGATAGGTTCACTTCCTTTGTCTTATCTTGGCATTCCTATTGCTGTTTCCAGGAAGCCATGTCTCTTCTGGCAAAATTTGATTACCAAGCTTCAGGATAAGGTAAATCATTGGACTCATAGATGGCTTTCTACTGTTGCCCGGGTTACTCTTCTTCAAGCTATTATCCAAGCTCTTCCTGCTTATAGAAGCATGGTTCATGCTGCACCTATTTACTTTCTCAAGGATTTTGATGCTCTTTCTCGACAATTCCTTTGGAGTGGTAATTTGCATAGTACTAAATGGAGCTTGGTTAATTGGGCAACTGTTTGTATGCCTAAAAAGGAGGGTGGTCTTGGTCTTCATTATACTCTATTGAGTAGACAAGCTTTGGCTGCTAAAATTTATTGGCAATGGTGCTCTGGACAGCATCAACTTTGGGCTCGTATTATCACTCATAAATATTTTCATGGTGCTGATCCTTGCTCTGTTTCTGCACTTCCTCTTGAAGGTCGTGGCTCAATGGTTTGGCATACTTTGAAGACAGGTGCGATGTTGGTGTAGAGGGGTCTATTCTGGATATGTAAAGGAGGTTCTCAGGCTTTGTTTTGGTCTAATGCTTGGGATGGATTCCCTTCCATTTTATCCATATACCCTCATCTTCAGCCTCTTTGTGACTCTTTTCTGGCTGCTGGATGGGATAAAGTGGCCCATTACAAGACTCCTTATCAATTGGGACCTGTTGTTGGTTATAGATGGAAGCATTCCTCTGATTGGCCTCCTGGAGGTACAAACATGGATTGTCAGGAGCTTTCTCAAATTCTGGCCTCTAGAGAGTGTTCCTCTTTGCTTGGTCCAGATGTATTGGCTTGGGGCGGTACCTTGTCTGGTAAATATCATGTCTCTGCTGGATATCAGGAGATAACTAGACAATTATTTGGGGATGCTGAGGTCCCTTGGTGGAAGCAAGTCTAGAATAAAGTTTCTTGGTCCAAGTGCAATTTTTTCATGTGGCTAGTGGCTCACAACCATTGTCTTACCTGGGATAATCTTTGTAAACGTGGATTTCAGGGCCCCTCTTATTGTGTTTTGTGTGGTAATGGAGAGGAGTCTGTCTCCCATCTATTCTTCCATTGCTCCTATTCTACTCAGATATGGCACCTTTGGTGGAGCGCTTGGGGTTGCTCTTGTCGGCATGCTTCCTCTTTGCCTGAGTTCTGGGCTCGCTTGGGTAGTGCTCCCTCCAAGTCTTCTTCTCTCCATGCTTCTTGGATTGCTGGCCCATCTTTCATGCTTTGGCATATCTGGTTGGAGAGGAATTGTCACATATTCCAAGATGTTCGGCTTGGTGTTTTTCATCTTTGGTGGAAAATATCACATTCTCTCCAGGAAACTATTCTTGTGAAGTGTGAGCTTGATGGGGGTATGGATCCGGTTGATCTTGCTATCTGTAATCGCCTCAATTTTCATCTGCAGGATGGGGTTGCGGCTCATAGGTTTCCTTCTATGTCCAGGAAGCTTCACCATCAGAGGAAGGGTCGGGTTAACTGGGATGGGCACTGGACTCCTCCTCCCTGTGGAGTTCTGAAAATTAACATTGACGGTTCTTCTCGTGGGAATCCTGGTCTGGCTGGTATTGGCAGAGTGGCTCGTTGTAGTTCTGGAAATGTTAAATTTTTCTTCTCAATTCATAAGGGTGATTATACTAACAATCTCTTGGAAGCTCATGCTATTTTATATGCTGTGGAATAGTGTTTCTTGTGGGGATGGAGTAAGATTATTTGTGAGTCTGATTCCTAGGTGGTGGTGAACATGCTTTCTTCGCAGGAGCTTGAGGATGTTAGTTGGCAGCTGGCCACTGTTGTTAAGTAGATTCTTTTCTTCTCTTCCTCTTTTCAGTTCATTAGGTTCAGGTATGAGAATGGAATAGACTTGCTGATTGTTTAGCCAAATGGGCTTCTAGTCATGATCCGAGTTGGAATATTAGGGATAGGGGGCAACTGTCCTTTGAGATGGTGTAAGAATTTGATGATCTTGTTGCTCAGGATCGAGCTCCTCGTTGAGCTCTCCTTGTTGTATTCCTTTCTGTCTTAATAAATTTTTACCCCTCTTTTTGCAAAAATATAGATTTGTCTTAAATTTAACTACGTAGAACGAATCACATTAACTTGGTAGTCTAACATGACTTGTTATGTTTACAAACATAATGATTAACTTTTTTAACATCTAACTACCTTTTTACTAATCAAATCAAAACTAATTAATATTTACAAACTAAATCTAAACTAAGTGACTAATATCTACAATCAACTTTAATACAATTGAGATTCAACTTAGTAATTACTAGTTACTAGCACAATAATACTAAATTACTTCTTTTAACAAATTGAATCAAACAACATTACTTAAATGACATATTATACCAATAATGGAAACTAACTTTAATCCAAAATCTAATCCGCCATGGATATACACATAGAATTAGAGGTAAACATTATCATCCATTATACTGCATATTATAATCATCGTAATACTCACGTTAGGTAAGTTTTGCGATCATAATTTAAGTATAGGTTCTCTACATTACGTTTTAGGATTATAAACATGAAGATGATTACATCGTTAAGATTTTGAAACTTTCGTTATTAGATTTATATCGATAAAATTATGGTAAAAGTTATTTAAATAATGATACAGATGACTACAAATTTAGTTTAAAGAAACAACTAACCAAATAACATTGACATTAAAACTTATTTAAAATAGACAATAATCTTAACTCTAAAACTAATTAGTACTCAAAAATTCAGACTTACTTCAATACCAAAACTAAATACATTTTTAAAAAAAATTAATTCAAAGGAATCAAATCTAAATTAATGATTATATCCATAATATATAACAATTGAATGAATCGAAATCGAACTAACTCACATCTATAATTTTAAATTAAGACTAATTGATTTCTGATTATAACTATTACTAATTTAACATTATATTTACTATTGATTTTAAATTATTCAAAGAAACTTTCTAAATTTAATACTCTTTTTTTTTTTGGCAATCAAACTAATCTACTAACTAAGACTAACAAAATACGAGCAACTAAACTAACCTAAACAAATTGTAAACTAAACTCTTTATGAATTAACATATATCTTTAAAACAATTATCAAATAGCAAACATAATATAACTTCTAACCAATAACAATTAAGCAACAGAATTAAAACTTTAAAACTTAAATAAAATTAAAACTATCTCCTAACACTATAATCCAAACTAAATTTCACTTTATAACAACTTAAATTTATAACTACAAGTTAGATTTTAAAATAACTTATAATTTAAATAAATTAAACTAACTTACTAATACTATAATTCCAAAACTTAATTTATAAATCTACAAATTTTACTAGCAAATTAATTTACATTTAAAACATAACTAACAAAAAGTATAACAATTTACAAAGTAACTATCTATAAAACATATTCTAACTTACTTAAAAATTATGCAACACATACTAACCCCTATTACAACTAACACTAACCTAACACTAACTTAACTAACAACAACTAATAAAGTAAAATCTAAAACTACTAACCTACACTAACATCTTAACTTAAATCTAACACTAACTAATTTAATATAACCTAATCTACATAAAACATAAACTAACTATACTAACATAACATAAAAATCTACTAACCTACATATTAGACAAGCTAGCCTAGACCCACCCATGATCCAAGCACTCGGCTTCCCCTGCAATGATACTCACGCTACCCAAGGAAACTGTGCGCAGACCTGTTCCCTCTGCCCTTGCGTGACTAAAGTTCCATGTCTTAAGTCAAATGCATGGGGGAAAAATTAAGCAATGACACCATAAATTTTAAACAACCTTCTTCACTCCCATCGATGTGACATGGGTCTCCACGCAGGCCGAGTATGGTATGGCCAGTGGTAGATGGGAACATAGTTCCAGCGCCAAGGAAGATACATGCACAGGGTACAGTGGCCAAGAAGGTGGTTGCAAGTTTTGGAGTAACCAATAAGTCTCTTGCTTTAATACATGGTGGAGACCTGCGATAAGGGGGTGGTGGCATAGGATATAATCCTAGAAATTTCTATTTCCATTGCTCGATACCCTTTGCTAAGCCTACACTCCAACCCTCAATCAAATCAAACTGACGCCTAGGGAGAAGTAGTCACGAGGAGAGAAAAGTAGAGTGACTAGATAGGATATCCTAGGGTAGTTATTACTAAAGTTTTATAGTTGAGATAGGATATTTGCAATCTATTTAATTTTTTTTGTTTTTTGCAATTAAGTTATTTCATCTGTTTAAAAGAAACAATGATCATAAAGAGAAAGGCATCTAGCAGAATATGCTCTGTTGCTAATGGGTCAAGTTTTGCAATCCACGTACAAATTCTAGAGAGCAAATTTGCTCCTTGAGGTGTTCATTTTTTTTTTTTGACGTAATAATTTACTCATTAGCTAAAATGTGATGTTGCTATCAAATTAGTGGTATCTATACTTGTGATAACATTGATTTCTACTTAACAAACATATTAATACAAGGAAATGTGTAAGGTCATTATTATTATTATTTTTTTTTGGTTCCTCCTCTTATAATCTATGTTTAATCAATCATCATATGCAAGTGTATGTTCATTTTTATTTGAATTCAAAGAAATACACACTTCTCTTGATTAATTGATTTTTTTGATCTTAATGAACTTAACAAGGAATATGATCCTATATTCAGAATTTAAAAAGGGGATGGGTAATTCTTAATCAAATTTAATTGTGTTCCTAATGGAACTTAACAATGAAGAGATAACATGATGATCTCAAGAAGGATTATTATTTCATGACAATACTCCAAACATCGAATTGAAAACTCAACACATCAATTTCCTTTCATTACCATGATTGAAAAACTTGCAAATTTTATAATTCAAGACATCACCTATCATCCTATTTTCTCACTTACATAACCCAAACTTGAAATCATAGGAAGATATTGCAAGGTAGATTTCATAATCTCTGTTATTTTCTTTTCTATTATGCATCCTGGTTCAAGGCTCCATCGAGAAAGAACCAGTAAGAAAACCCGATGTCGTTGCCAATCATTCACAAATATCAATTTACATATGATCACATAAAATTTACAATTCAATGATAATCTCATCAAGCTTCTTCACAAGGCTTTCTTCTTTTAACTTCAAAACTTCATGGAAACACAAGGAGAACAAGGCTGACCCAAGGTAATTCAACACAACAAAAAGACACATTTCAACACACACCAATCCCAGTTTAACACAATAGATCTATCCATAGGACCCTATTTAGGGGGGGAGGTGGATTTTCCCAATGGGAGATGTCAATCACCATACCTTAACATAGCCCTTTCGGGGCTAAAATCTCAGGAACTTTCTTTGTTCCACAAATGCCCTTTCGGGGCCAATCCAACAAGGAATTTCTTTCCTTTCCATACTCAAGATTTCACAATATCAACAAGGTATGTGATGACCGGTAGGGGCCCATACACCCTCCCCATTTTTCCCTACTCTCACCATGAAAGGAGACTCTGCACCATTGAGGTCCAACTAAAGCCCTACCCCCAACATGGCCACTTCTTCCCTATCCAAGGGTGAGTAATGCCAAATACACCCCATGAAAACCCCTCAAAACAATACATCAAGACATACAAGGAAACATCAAGAACGACACAAAAAAAAACCCTCCAAATCAACCCAACATACAAGCAAGCAACATGTAACAACACAACACTATATGCAAGAACAAGCATGATCCAACATGGAGAAAGCAAAATACAAGAGCCAAGAATCCTACCTTCACCAAGGAGTTATAGTAACAATGGAGGTTGAGAAGAGCTTATCCTTTTCTTCCTTCCATCTCCAACTATCTTCCAAACTTTCTCTAAAACTAGAGATTGGGTGACAACCCCAAAACTTTCTCCACAGATCCACTAAATAGGGATCCCTTCACTCAACTAGACTTCATGAAACCTTATGATGGAGTTTGAGTTCCACTCAAGTGGATGACAATCCATTTTCGCAATCAACCATAAATGGGATTTTTGAGTGACCCTAAAAGTCAACTAGGGTGGCAAAAGTGGGTGGAAAGTACCCTCAACCCATACCCTTACCCATGGGTGCTTAAATTTAACATTTTTAAGCCTTAGAGACTTGGTAGGAATACATAAAAGTTAGGGGAAAAATAAAATCAAATAACAACCTTTAAAGATGGACAATACAAGGATAACAAAATTTAAAACAAGGGGTTCAGCTTGTTTCTCCATTGGATTTCCCGACTAGATTACCTGCACACTCATTGCACCCGTCAGTAGTTCAAGAAACATATGTTCATAAAATACGCATCAAGATTTTCATGTTAATAAAAGCATTCATTTCCACAATTCAATTATCCATCTTATTCTATTCATTAAACTTGGAAAAATTCAAAGTGTTAGTTCGCATTCATTCACTTCATCATACATGTTTATAAGCATTAAATTAGATTGAATTACTAGAATAATCATTGTTAGGTATGCATATCATAAGCATCATTAATAAGATAAAATGATTATCTAAAAGCATACCAATTAATCATTGAGGTACCAAAATTTGCAAACCTCATTATTAGGTGAAAGTACCTAGCATCATTGTTAGTAACAATTAATGTTTTAAATAGTCGAGGTGATGAAATAGTTCTTGAATCAATAAGCGTAACATGGTTGAGCCAATTGCTCTCAGTTTCATTAGGGCATTCACAATATAAAACATAACTTCGTATCCATCCAATTCTCATACAATAGATTTTTATAGAGGAATTCATAGTTAATAAGTATGTGTGAAGAGGAACCTTACATAAATCTAAATCAAACATATAAGGCTAAACTATATGAAACTTTAATCTACTCTTGTTAAAAAAATTTAATTGCTCCAATAATCTCCATCTCTTCCTCCCTACAAAAACACAAAATGAAAATGAAATGAGGAGCATTTGTTTTATAATTTATGAGAGAACCCTCATATCCCCCAATAGATGTCTTTTGACATTCCATGAATTTGTTTCAAATTCTCGCACTCCTCACAAAAAATAAGCATGAATGTGCATACAAAAATAAAATTAACAAAAAGAAAATGTTTTATATTTAAAATTTTAATTAAGTTATTTCAGCCCTATTTTCTTGTGTTCTACTTTTTTGGCCTTATTTTTTCAAGTTCTATTATTTCGGCATCCATTTGGCTTAAATATTATTTTGGCTAGCTATTATTTTAAATATTTTATTTTATTTTATAATTCAATAATGTTTTTGATTAGGAAAACAAGTTTTACAAGGATCCTGAAACCCAAAGTTTTACAGCAAAAAACAACTTAAAGTAGAAAAGACAGAAAAAAAGCTGCCTGAAAAGGCCAGAAATAAAAAGGCCCGAAGCCTGAGAAAAAAAGGCCAGGAACAAAGCCTGGTGAGTAGACTAGTGTCCCTTCTTTTCCATTGCTTGCAAGGTTTCTGCAGTGTCACTTTCCTTCTAGTTGGCCTCTTCCTCCTGGATCATGGGGAGGAAATGCATCTGGTCCCCCTGACTTTCCTGGATTCCAGTCTCTTTCTGAGGATCTTCTTGGCTGGTTCCGTATGCTGTACTCTGCTCCACGTTTCCCACAAGACCGGTATTGGTCAGATAGTCCCCTAGATTAACAATATTTTCATTCAAGGTATGGAGGGTATCCACAATCTGTTTAGTCACAATCTGGTGGACGGAATCCAGCCTTTGGACCTTCTGCTCGAGCCGGGTGATTCTGTCCTCCTGATTGTCTCTGGGGTCCAATAATCTACTTTAAATAAATCATTAACTTTAATAAACTATAAATTGTATTGATATGGTGGCATTCTCATCCAGATTAATGATAAAATTATGCTTTGAAACATGAAAATATAAATACTTAGAAACATGCAGATGTAAAACTATTGTGAAACATTCAAATCTAAAACATGCAAACCATAACTATTTTGAAATATGAAAATCTAAAACTAATATGAAACATGCACTTTTAAAATATGTAAATGAAAAGTAATATAAAATATATAAATCAAATAGATTTTGAATACAAATCTAAATCTAAATCAAACATGCAAGACTAAACTATTAAATGCAAGCCTAAATAGTTATGAACAAAATTCTAAATCTAAATGAAATTAATTAAAATTGAAATCTAAATCAAAGTAGAATATTATAACTATTTTTAAATTTCAATTTACATCTACATCTAAATCTAAATGAAAATGTAAATAAAAAATAGAAATCTCACCTGCAAAAATGTTACTCCAAAACTTCAATTTGCTCCTATTCAAAAACTCCAATCTAATCCTCCAATAACCTCCACTTCTTCCTTCCTGCAAAAGCATAAAATAAAAATGAAATGATGAGCCTTGGTTTTATAACTTCTAAGAGGCTCCTCATATCCCCCAACAGATGTCTCTTCACATTCCATGAATTAGTTTCAAATTCCCCCACTCCCCACAAAAAATAAGTATGAATGTGCATGCAAAATTATATTTAACAAAAAAAAAATCATATTGAAATTATTTCGCCCCTATTTTTTCGGGTCCTAGTTTTTCGGGCCCTATTTTTTCGAGTCCTACTTTTTTGGGCCTATTATTTTGGCCTCCATTTGGCATCCTATTATTTCGGCCAGCTATTATTTCATTTGTAACTCTCACCAAATCTTTTTTCCTTACACGGATTATTCTTTGGAATATTCTTTGTGCTGGGAATTGTTTCTCCCATTGTATATGCCTCTTGGCATAAAAACTATTCATGGTCACCTATAGACAAGCAACATTATATATATATATATACAAACTCAAAAATAATGACAAGGACTTACTTGGCGAGTTGACCCTACACTTAATGGGGGACAAGTATTAAATACCTCTGATATGATTAAGACCACCTCTTCTTACACTACACTGTAATGCCCCGCCAAGGGATCCAAAGAATTTCACTAAGTTTTCTAAACAATTTTTTTTTTTAAACATGAAAGTAAAACCATACAAAACATTTACAGAAGTAATAGTAACATCCAACTGAAAATAACATAATATAACAGATTACATTCTTTAAAGATCCCTTAACGTTGAATTACTTCTAATCATAACTTATTCATCTAACATTACATCCTTAACAATGAAATAACAATGATACATTCAGCATTCATAAATTACATTTTCAATTGCTCAATCATCCACTGTACATGACATATGGTATGAAAAGCTTAAAAGAATAAACATCCAAGTAAATAAAGAACATCATCATCCAACATTAATCCATGATGTAATAACATAATGAAACCATAACCATACATGATACGTCATCATCATAAAAATATAAACATCCATCATAAAAGATAACCATATATCACAAACATAAATAACTAAGTGCACGGTTCCTCCCAACCGTAAATAGCATCATTAGACCATCAAGGATCCTAGCCATCCCTTCGTGCATAACATTCCAAAGCACCGAAGAGATCATCGGTATTAACATAGTAGGAATGTCACTCCTAAAAAATCCTACTAACATGAAAAGTAAAGCATAAGATATCATCATCTAACATATGCAAACCATCAATATAAGAAACATACCAGCAAATACATCCATCATAAGGTATATCATCTACCATAATGATCCAAGAACAGAATGAAGATAAATACCAACCAATAATACTCCAGCCACGGTGTCTCAAATGAATCTCAAATGATAAGAGTGGAAAATACACTACCACCCGACCGCGTGGTACCTAAGTGGTCCACTCCCACCGTGCTGAGGAGATAATCTCAAGTCCCAAACAGGCTATCAAAATCACATAGCACAAGTCTTAAAAGTCTAAGAATCCTAAAAGTATACTAACTCAAAGGTTCCAACACACACAAAATTGACATCTAATTCCTAGAGGCACACAATGACATGTAGGAAACCTACTCTGCAAGCGAGAAAGTGTCATTGCATTTATCTCATACAAGTTACCCTGGCAGTTAACTAAACTCCACGGGTCCATACAGATCTCATGCGGCCACTAGTATCCTCTCATAATGATGAGGCATACTATGGAACACAAGGTCGCAACCATGCATCTCACAACTCCCATCCTAGCCTATACAAGCGCTCAAGGCATGGGTGAGAACATCAAAACAATTATCTTTTTAAGTTCATTTAATCTCCATTTAGTGTGTAATTGTTATCACTTATTAACCAAACTTACAATGAGTTACCTTGGAAACCACTTAGGGCCTCGACCCCCATTGCAAGCCACTTCTCGACACTACAAGTAGATTACCTACCCTAATGCTCATGGAATCATAATCACCACAGTCTTGTACAAGCGACTGTAAAGAAAATTCAAAAGATAATCCATGAAAAGAATCATCAAATATACATGATAAAAGCATCAAATATCCATAATAAGAATCATCAAATCCCAAAGATAAGAATCATCCAAATCTCCACGAGCATCTGAAAAACATCCATAGAAAATTATGACCACAACAGTTCTCTATTGGCAACTGAAGGCATCACTGATAATCATAAGTATCCATTGGTTCTCAATAACTAAAATATATTTCAAAATAATCACCATATCCATTGGTTCTTCAACAAGCAACCAAGAATATCTCAAAATCATACTGATCGAAGACTCCAAAATGGTTGAGTCAAACATGTCACAACATGACATCATCAGGAAATAAATCCACATTTTAGTCCCATCATGGCGACTAGAAAGTAATCCAAAGATAACTGATCGATGACTCAAAAATGGTTAGCTCAAGTGTCTCGTACACATACATCTCAGCTTCACATATGAAGACTGATGAACAATAACAATCAGTAAATACAAACATTTCATAGAGCATACGATCACATTACCATGGTTGGGCTTATAAAGATCGAGACCAAAAAGATCAACATGCCATCACATCTCATAACCCCTGAGCCTCTGCTAACAACCTAGGACTGGTCTTCACTAGTTAACCCAAAACTCAAAACAAGAAGGATATAGAATACACGATGCAAACACATGTTTTGATTTTGCTATTATCTCATAGTTGAATAATGTGTGGATTTTCAGTTTTCCATTTGCAAGTATACCTCAAGTGTCTAAGTTTCATCATTTGACCTACAAGTCAACCCATTTGATTCCCCGATAGCATTATCCTTCCATTATTAAGAATTACATTCTAAGAATAACTTAAAGATAACTATTTACTCATTAAACTGATCATCATTGATCTTTAATTAAATTGTCATTTATATTTAACCATGATCCATATTTTAATTAATTAACTCTTCTTTAATGTTACTTCAACATTTAACATAAATCAAAGATCATTATTCATTTATAAAAGAACCAATTATCAATCTTCAATTAAGAAGATTATAACTTAATTAAAATGGTCAATTTAATCAATCAATTAACATAGATATACCATCCATGACCTATCAACATTCTAATAGTATTCAATTAGAAACTTAATTGAGTGTTACTAAAATTTGAGTCTTTTAATTTAATCGTTATCATCGTTGACAACCATATAATATCTAAGGTCATAATTTAAGTCATAAAACTTATCAATTTTGATATTAATATTTTTTACAATCTCATTAAAAGAATTATATCAATTAAATCTCTACTACATAACTTAATTATTAATTAAATCCAATTAGCTCTAGTTAATTGATTTAATTAATAATTTCACAACCAAACTATCAACCCAATGAGTATTAGTTGATTAACAATAGTTTGTACGTAAAAAGTCATCTACAATTCAAATATTCATATTAATAGTTTAATAACTTGTTAATAACAAGCTATGTTGGAAATCTTATTAATAAATCTATAATGACCACCTTCGCCATTCTATCAATGAAAACTAACTTTTCCTTTACAAACTTGTATTATTGATAATCATTCAGTTAAACCCCATTTGATTTCAACTAATCATCAATCAACTATATTCCATTTCATTAACATTAGGATTAGTAATAGTTTAGTAACTAATAACAAGTTAAAATAAATCTACGATAATAGAATTTTTATTACTTTTGCTAACAAAGATGTTACTAGTAAATTAAATATAACTTCTTTAAGAATCATTCCCTGGATAAGATTTACCAATAACCAATAGGTAATCATGTGTCCAAAATAATCCTTGATGATTCTAAGTATAATGATCACCAACTTCATTAATCACAATTTCATTCATGATAACATGAATTCATTTCCATTGCATTTTCCCCCCCTTAATTTGATCTCAACTAAATTCTTAATACTATACTTTAATTATTAACTAATCTCATTAGATTGAACTTAATTGAATCAATTAATAATTATATAAACTTATCTATACTATCTTTCATTAATAATTTGTTAAACTTAACAATTATTAATAAATAATAACTCACTAATAATTTCAATATTCAATTATAATGATTGATATTCGAACCAATCAATGAATAACAACTAAATCATTAATATCTTTTTTTTTTTTTTTTTTCTCACTTAAAAATTCATTTATTTAAATTGACTAATAATTAATTGCACTTCTTCTACTATTAACTAATCTTAATTAAATTTGATTTAATTACATTAGATAATAAATCATATAAAACTAATGCATATTAATAAGATTCTACTAAGGGAAGATTGCAATAATATCTTTAATTCATTCCATGCTTTGATATATTATTTTTGTGAAGTTTAAGCATAAAGAACTCTTGGTTATGAGAAATGGAGAAATATCTGTCCTTGAATAAAATAGTCTCAGTACGATGGCCATATCTCCCTAATGAACCGTTGGATGGGACTGAAATTTAAATATGTTGTAGAGGTCCAAGTTGCGCCAATTCTGATCAGAGCGATCGAATAAATTCAATCCCAATAAAAAGTTATGAATGATTGAGTTCGGGTCTATCCAAAGGGCAGCGATGGAATAGTTTGTGATGAATTAAAAATTTCTTCTTAAAATAATTGTTCTCTAAATTTATCCAATAATTTCACTAATGGATTTGGCCATAAATCTTGAAACCATTTTCAAATCTATTTCAATTTGATTCTAATTCAAACCCAAACCCATTTAGATCTAATTTCTTCCTTAATTGGATCTAGGGTTTTCTAATGTTTTCTTCTCATCCAAATAGCATAACTAGATTTCAATTCAAATTGCAAATTCATTCATGAAATATAATCAGACATATATAACAAACATGATGAAGACAAGAAGAGAAATAGTGCAAAGAGAATATGTGAATATCACGAGTACACCTGGACACTGATGCTAATTTTGCCATGCCTCAGAAGTCCATAGAAAATCCTTTTCTTCTTCATCATTCGCAATCCTTCCAAGATCCAAGCCAACCGAATCCTCCAAGTGACTAGAAATGCTAGGACCATAGTAGCATGTAGGAACATATGAGCATATGAGCTTTTCCAATACATGTAAGCTTTGAAATTTCCATTTAAAGCTTGTAGCTTGTAACTTCCATTAAGCTTCCATTTAAGCTTTTATTTTTGCTTGTCCAAACACACTAGGAGAGCCTCTATTTAAAGGTCTCTAAGATGCATCTAGAGTGTCTCTAGAAACCACTAGAAGATAAGCATAACAACCAAGCATGAGTCTTCTTCAACCTTCTAGATAAGTCTTAAGGTTGCAGACACCATGTGCTCAAATAAAAATGCTAACTCTTAAGTGTAGACAACTTATGCATTCTTAGAGTGCAAACTCTAGTATTGTCTACATGACATCTCGTGAAAATTTGCCAACTCCTATGTGAGCAAATATTAAAATAATACATATTAATTAATATAATAATTAATTTACTCTTCCCAATTTAATTTATTTATTTATTAAATCTCATGCACAAATTTTAATAATTCCACTTTTCAATCTTAATATATTTATATTTTAATCACATGAGATCTAGAATCTTTTAATAATTTTAAATATATTTTCAACTTTTAAATTTCAATTTCCAAACTTAATTGCTAAAATATTTATTAGCTTTAATAATATTATTATTTAGTCATTTATTTAAAAATGAGCTCCAAATATATTATTATTAAAATAAATGTTGTCACATTCCAAATTTAAACTTTTAACTTTTATTTCACATTTAATTATTTTATTTAATTAATTTCCCAATTAATTAAATAAAATAAATATTAAATATCATATTAATTTTCTATTTAGTTAAACCATTAATTAAATCTTTTAATTAGGCTTAATTAATAGAAAATACATCAAAGACTCTCAAGGTAAAAATATGAAAATCCATCATAGCCAAAATACATACAAAATCAAACCAAGGGTTTATATCACGAATTATGTCATTTGACATATTCAAAGGGTACTCAACTCAGATACTTGTCCTAATTTTTCAATTAGAATAAATGGCTTAAAGGGTTGGGATTTGGACTTGAGAATTTATCTCCCCTCTCTTATCATTGAGATAGTGTGATAGGGTACGCTCATCCTGACAATTCAAGGAAGTCGATACTCGATATTTGCAACCTACATAAAAACTATGCATGTACAAGCACAATATATACTAAACTAAACAGGCAATGGCAAGAAGTGGTGCATCATGTAGATCTCGAATAACAGGTGACTATGACTCCCTTCCTTAACCATATCAGACACGCCATACAAAAGAAAACACGCAAAGCAACACACACACCATACACATGCAAGTATGGGCTAAGTATCCATAAGAAAACACATATGATAATAAATCATCTTACTAATCATTATTAATAATTGAAAGCAATGTAATAATCATCATCAACAATTGAGAAACACTAAAAATAACCATCATACATACATGAAATGTAGAGTTTAAGTAATCTCATCACATAATAAACTAAATCCATAGTAAAATATCTATTAATCTCATAAAAATGCTTCTAACCATCAACATAAAACTAGCTCTAAAAGAGTTCAACAACGATAACAAAATGCGAACTAGGGGCAGGCACTACATCCACCCCCCTAGGATTAGGCTTACTCTTAGAAGCCTACAAGAATGAAAAACTAAGATACTCACTATACGAGTCCCATTGAACCCTTTTCCTCTATAGGGAGACATGATTCCACTGAAGATATTACAACACCCTTAGAGCAATATGATTCTGGTTTAATGGTAAATCGAAAACCACATTGATCCAACATCCATTCTTTTAACAACTACTAAAATAGATCCCCTAATACATTCTAAACAAGAACAATTTAATGCTCACAAAGATAAACAAAGGTATACTACCTTGAAACTTAAATAAAAGATGCATGTTTTGCAACTAGAATAAGTTTTAATTTTCAGTTTTGCCCAAGTTTAGGTTTAAGTAGAATTTTTTATTTTTTGAAAGGTAAGTGTTGAAGTATGAAAAATATGCAAGTAACAGTTTCAAATTCTGTTTCAGTTCACCTATTTTCAATTTTTCAGTTTGAAAGAGATACACATGATAGTTCAAAGTTTTCATTTTGTTCAACTAGTTAATGACTAGTGGTATTCAAATATATCCAGAGCTCCCAATGTTGAAACTTGGGCTCTGATACCAAATGTAATGCCCCACTAAGGGATCTAAAGAATTTAACTTAAAACATGAAAGTAAAACCATACACAACATTTACGGAAGCAATAGTAACATCTAACTGAAAATAACATAACATAACAGATTACATTCTTTAAAGATCCCTTAACGTTGAATTACTTCTAATCATAACTTATTCATCTAACATTGCATCCTTAACAATGAAATAACAATGATACATTCAGCATTCATAAATTACATTTTCAATTGCTCAATCATCCACTGTACATGACATATGGTATGAAAAGCTTAAAAGAATAAACATCCACGTAAATAAAGAACATCATCATCCAAAAATAATCCATGATGTAATAACATAATGAAACCATAACCATACATGATACATCATCATCATAAAGATATAAACATCTATCATAAAAGATAACCATATATCACAAACATAAATAACTAAGTGCACGGTTCCTCCCAACCGTAAATAGCATCATTAGACCATCATGGATCCTAGCCATCCCTCCGTGTGTAACATTTCAAAGCACCAAAGAGATCATCGGTATTAACATAGTAGAAATGTCACTCCGAAAAGCATCCTACTAATATGAAAAGTAAAGCATAAGATATCATCATCTAACATATGCAAACCATCAATATAAGAAATATACCAGCAAATACATCCATCGTAAGGTATATCATCTACCATAATGATGCAAGAATAGAATGAAGATAAATACTAACCAATAATACTCCAGCCACAGTGTCTCAAATGAATCTCAAATGATAAGAGTGAAAAATACACTACCACCCGACCGCGTGGTACCTAAGTGGTCCACTCCAACCATGCTAAGAAGATAATCTCAAGTCCCAAACAGGTTATCAAAATCACATAGCACAAGTCTTAAAAGTCCAGGAATCCTAAAAGTATACTAACTCAAAGGTTCCAACACACACAAAACTGACATATAATTCTCAGACGCACATAATGACATGTAGGAAACCTCCTCTGCAAGCGAGAAAGTGTCATCGCATTTATCTCGTACAAGTTACCCTAGCAGTTAGCTAAACTCCACGGGTCCATACAGATCTCATGTGGCCACTAGTATCCTCTCATACTGACGAGGCATACTATGGAATGCAAGGTCGCAACCATGCGTCTCACTACTCCCATCCTAGCCTATACAAGCGCTCAAGGCATGGGCGAGAACATCAAAACAATTATCTTTTTAGGTTCATTTAATCCCCATTTAGTGTGTAATTGTTATCACTTATTAACCAAACTTACAATGAGTTACCTTGGCAGTCACTTAGGGCCCCAGCCCCCATTGCAAGCCACTTCCCGACACTACAAGTAGATTACCTACCCTAATGCTCATGGAATCATAATCACCACAGTCCTGTACAAGCGACTGTAAAGAAAATCCAAAAGATAATCCATAAAAAGAATCATCAAATATCCATGATAAAAGCATCAAATATCCATAATAAGACTCATCAAATCTCCAAGATAAGAATCATCAAAATCTCCATGAGCATCCGAAAAACATCCATAGAAAATCATGACCACAACAGTTCTCTATTGGAAACTGAAGGCATCACTGATAATCATAAGTATCCATTGGTTCTCAATAACCAAAATATATTTCAAAATAATCACCATATCCATTGGTTCTTCAACAAGCAACCAAGAATATCTCAAAATCATACTGATCGAAGACTCCAAAATGGTTGAGTCAAACATGTCACAACATGACATCATCAGGAAATAAATCCACATTTCAGTCTTATCATAGCGACTAGAAAGTAATCCAAGGATAACTGATCGATGACTCAAAAATGGTTAGCTCAAGTGTCTCATACACATACATCTCAGCTTCACACATGAAGACTGATGAACAATAACAATCAATAAATACAAACATTTCATAGAGCGTACGATCACATTACCATGGTTGGGCTTATAAAGATTGAGACCAAAAAGATCAACAAGCCATCACATCTCATAACCCTCGAGCCTCTGGTAACAACCTAGGACTGATCATCACTAGTTAACCCAAAACCCAAAACAAGAAGCATATAGAATACACGATGCAAACACATGTTTTGGTTTTGCTATTATCTCATAGTTGAATAATGTGTGGAGTTTCATTTTTCCATTTGCAAGTATACTTCAAGTGTCTAAGTTTCATCATTTGACCTACAAGTCAACCCATTTGATTCTCCGATAGCATTATCCTTCCATTATTAAGAATTACATTCTAAGAATAACTTAAAGATAACTATTTACTCATTAAACTGATCATCATTGATCTTTAATTAAATTGTCTTTTATATTTAACCATGATCCATATTTTAATTAATTAACTCTTCTTTAATGTTACTTCAACTTTTAACATAAATTAAAGATCATTATTCATTTATAAAAGAACCAATTATCAATCTTCAATTAAGAATATTATAACTTAATTAAAATGGTCAATTTAACCAATCAATTAACATAGATATACCATCCATGACCTATCAGCATTCTAATAGTCTTCAATTAGAAACTTAATTGAGTGTTACTAAAGTTTGAGTCTTTTAATTTGATCGTTATCATCGTTGACAACCATATAATATCTAAGGTCATAATTTAAGTCATAAAACTTATCAATTTTGATATCAATATTTTCTACAATCTCATTAAAAGAATTATATCAATTAAATCTCTACTACATAACTTAATTATAAATTAAATCCAATTAGCTCTAGTTAATTGATTTAATTAATAATTTCACAACCAAACTATCAACCCAATGAGTATTAGTTGATTAACAATAGTTTGTACGTAAAAAGTCATCTAAAATTCAAATATTCATATTAATAGTTCAATAACTTGTTAATAACAAGCTATGTTGGAAATCTTATTAATAAATATATAATGACCACCTTCACCATTCTATCAATGAAAACTAACTTTTCCTTGACAAACTCGTATTATTGATAATCATTCAGTTAAACCCCATTTGATTTCAACTAATCATCAATCAACTATATTCCATTTCATTAACATTAGGATTAATAATAGTTTAGTAACTAATAACAAGTTAAAATAAATCTACGATAATAGATTCTTTATTACTTTTGCTAACAAAGATGTCAGTAGTAAATTAAATATAACTTCTTTAAGAATCATTCTCCGGATAAGATTTACCAATAACCAATAGGTAATCATTTGTCCAAAATAATCCTTGATGATTCTAAGTATAATGATCACCAACTTCATTAATCACAATTTCATTCATGATAACATGAATTCATTTCCATTGCATTTTTTCCCCCTTAATTTGATCTCAACTAAATTTTTAATACTATACTTTAATTATTAACTAATCTCATTAGATTGAACTTAATTGAATCAATTAATAATTATATAAACTTATCTATACTATCTTTCATTAATAATTTGTTAAACTTAACAATTATTAATAAATAATAACTCACTAATAATTTCAATATTCAATTATAATGATCGATATTCGAACCAATCAATGAATAACAACTAAATCATTAATATCTTTTTTTTTTTGTTTTCTCACTTAAAAATTCATTTATTTAAATTGACTAATAATTAATTGCACTTCTTCTACTATTAACTAATCTTAATTAAATTTGATTTAATTACATTAGATAATAAATCATATAAAACTAATGTATATTAATAAGATTCTACTAAGGGAAGATTGCAATAATATCTTTAATTCATTCCATGCTTTGATATATTATTTTTGTGAAGTTTAAGCGTAAAGAACTCTTGGTTATGAGAAATGGAGAAATATCTGCCCTTGAATAAAATAGTCTCAGTACGATGGCCATATCTCCCTAATGAACCGTTGGATCGAGCTAAAATTTAAATATGTTGGAGAGGTCCAAGTTGCGTCAATTCTGATTGGAGCGATCAAATAAATTTGATCCCAATAAAAAGTTATGAATGACTAAGTTCGGGTCTATCCAAAGGGCAGCGACGGGACAGTCTGTGATGAATTAAAAATTTCTTGTTAAAATAATTGTTCTCTAAATTTATCCAATAATTTCACTAATGGATTTGGCCATAAATCTTGAAACCATTTTCAAATCTATTTCAATTTGATTGTAATTCAAACCCAAACTCGTTTAGATCTAATTTCTTCCTTAATTGGATCTAGGGTTTTCTAATGTTTTCTTCTCATCCAAATAGCATAATTAGATTCTGATTCAAATTGCAAATTCATTCATGGAATATAATCAGACATATATAACAAACATGATGAAGACAGGAAGAGAAATAGTGCAAAGAGAATGTGTAAATATCACGAGTGCACTTGGACACTGATGCTAATTTTGCCATGCCTCAGAAGTCCATAGAAAATCCTTTCCTTCTCCATCATTCGCAATCCTTCCAAGATCCAAGCCAACCAAATCCTCCAAGTGACTAGGAATGCTAGAAGGAGCATAGTAGCATGTAGGAACATATGAGCATATGAGCTTCTCCAATACATGTAAGCTTTGAAGCTTCTATTTAAAGCTTGTAACTTGTAGCTTCCATTAAGCTTCCATTTAAGCTTTTATTTTTTCTTGTCCAAACACACTAGGGGAGCCTCTATTTAAAGGTCTCTAAGATGCATCTAGAGTGTCTCTAGAAACCACTAGAAGATAAGCATGACAACCAAGCATGAGTCTTCTTCAACCTTCTAGATAAGTCTTAAGGTTGTAGACACCATGTGCTCAAATCAAAATGCTAACTCCTAAGTGTAGACAACTTATGCATTCTTAGAGTGCAAACTCCAGTATTGTCTACATGACATCTCCCGAGAATTTGCCAACTCCTATGTGAGCAAATATTAAAATAATACACATTGATTAATATAATAATTAATTTACACTTCCCAATTTAATTTATTTATTTATTAAATCTCATGCACAAACTTTAATAATTCCACTTTTCTATCTTAATATATTTATATTTTAATCACATGAGATCTAGAATCTTTTAATAATTTTAAATAGATTTTCCACTTTTAAATTTCATTTTCCAAACTTAATTGCTAAAATATTTATTAGCTTTAATAATAATATTATTTAGTCATTTATTTAAAAATGAGCTCCAAATATATTATTATTAAAATAAATGTTGTTGCATTCCAAATTTAAACTTTTATCTTTTATTTCACATTTAATTATTTAATTTAATTAATTTCCCAATTAAGTAAATAAAATAAATATTAAAATATCATATTAATTTTCTATTTAATTAAACCATTAATTAAATCTTTTAATTAGGCTTAATTAATAGAAAATACATCAAAGACTCTCAAAGTAAAAATATGAAAACCCATCATAGCCAAAATACATACAAAATCAAACCAAGGGTTTATATCATGAATTATGTCATCCGACATATTCAGAGGGTACTCAACTCAGATACTTGTCTTAATTTTTGAATTAGAACAAATGGCGTAAAGAGTTGGGATTTCGACTTGAGAATTTATCTCCCCTCTCTTATCATTGAGATAGTGTGATAGGGTACGCTCATCCTAGCAATTCAGGGAAGTTGATACCCGGTACCTACAACCTGCATAAAAACCATGCATGTACAAGCAAATATATACTAAACTAAACAAGCAATGGTAGGAAGTGGTGCATCGTGTAGATCCCGACTAGTATGTGACTACAACTCCCTTCCTAAACCACATCAGACACGCCATACAAAAGCAAACACGCAAAGCAACACGCACACCATACACATGCAAGTATGGGGTAAGTATCCATAAGAAAACACATATGATAATAAATCATCTTACTAATCATCATTAATAATTGAAAGCAATGTAATAATCATCATCAACAATTGCGAACACTAAAAATAACCATCATACATACATGAAATGTAGAGTTTAAGTAATCTCATCATATAATAAACTGAATCCATAGTAGAATATCTATTAATCTCATAACAATGATGCTAACCATCAACATAAAACTAGCCCTAAAAGAGTTCAACAATGATAACAAAATGCAAACTAGGGGCAGGCACTACATACACTAACGCCTAGCCAGGAAGTAGGTGAAGATTTTCTAAAGTAAAATACGCCCCAATCCCCACCATGCCTTGGTAAGAGATCCATATGTATGGGATGGCATGAGAGTTAGTGTTCTTGGGGACTTATATAATATTAAATAGACATGACAAAAAACTACCCCCCTTGCAGCAAGTCAACATCTTTAACACAAAGCAAAAAAGAGAGCAATGTTTGAGCACATGATCCCATGCCACTCAACTTTGGGGCTGTTGACACCAGGATGGGATATAGGAAGGTTAGGAGAATTAAGCATAAGCACATTAATGTTTCTACTAGATGAAAGTTTTGGGCTTAGATGTTATTATTATTATTATTATTTATAGGGTTATAGGGTTTAATAGCTAGTGGTAGGGTAAATGGAATAATAATAGTTATAAATATCAAATTATTTATAAGGAAATAATAATAATGTTCTTAATAGTAATAATAATGATTGGATGTTAAAATTTAATGAATGATGGAAGTTAATATGTTATGTTCATTTTGTGCTAGGATATTGATGAAATTGATAGGGGATAATTTAATAATGAAATTGTTTATAAATAAATAATATTTAGAATTAAATAAAATTTAGATTAGGTAGTAGACCACCAAGAGAAAGAAAAGGACACGGACTTATCTTTGATAATGTTGTAGTTAGTAAGTTAGCCTATACATGACATTTAGAAATTTCCTGTAATTAAGATATATGACAATTGTTGGATTATAGATTATGTACCTATGGATTGACACTTAATGCAATAGTTATTTATTGTATAGTTAATTTACAAGGGAAAGAAACCAAATTTAAAAAAAAAAGTTGTGCTTTTCCTCATAAATTTAGGGCATGACATTCTGGTATCAGAGCCCGGTTATGAGACACTGGGCATTGATGAGTCCATGAACGAATGTACAATTCAAATGTTACCTTCAGAAGAGCAAACATGTAATGATTAATTCTTTAAAAAAAAATGAGTTTATAATGACGATACAAAGATATAATAACACAGTAAAAATATATGTACTTTATTGCAAAGAGGTGATGCTCTCCTACAATAATTAGGCTATTGTCATAAAACTAATGTAAATAAGAACTTACATATTAATCTAAATATTTATATAGATAGCATCAATGACCTAGCATTTTTATCACAAAGGTGAACAATGATCTTTCATTAGTGCTATTAATGTAAATAAGAACTTACATATCAATCTAAATATTTATATAGATAGCATCAATCACCTAGCATTTTCATCACAAAGGTGAACAATGATCTTTCATTAGTGCTATTCTCAACTTCAGGATTAGACATAGATATTATTTTTACCTCTTAATTGTATCAACGCTTTAAAAATATATATATATTAATTACAGAATAAAGGTCATTCAATTTTTTAATAATTATTGATAAATATATCATATTTAGCAAGATATTAATAGTAATTTTTATTTATTTATTTATTTATTATTTAAAAATAAATTACCTCTAGCATTTCTAGATGAAGGATCTTTTCTAATGCGCTACTAATATAATAAAAAAATAAAGCAATAAAAAAATATTGAATTTCCATTTGAAAGATCAAATTTATTTTATAGATTTTACTCCATAATCTTTATTTTTATTTTTATTGATTTATTAATTAATTTTCATGATTAATTAAAGAAAATAAGAATAACCTATACATTTTTGCTTCTAATTAACATTAGCTAAACTTGTATTTCTTTATTCATTTGATTGATAAAGAAATACTAATAGTATGTGTCAAAATAGACATTTCACAATGCCACTGCATGTAAGAGACTTTAGTGACCATAGATTGAACTAGAATAAAGGATTTGTAAAGAAAATAAATGCAAGATTTATCTAAGATTTTCTATGCAAGTAAGTGAATCTAAATGAGATGAAATACAAATTTAATCTAAGAGTTTAATAAGAAAACATTTAAGCTAGAACATGTATGCAATTTAACAACTAAAATGAAAGTATTAAATGAGAATGCAACACAGCTTTTGAATGCACAAATGTGGAGTACTCAAACTGACAAAGTTTCTTTACTTACAAATTTCATCCTCTCAAATGAGAGACATAAATTCCCAATTTATAGAGAAACCCAAAATAAATAAATGGTGTATATCAATTAGATGAATGGTGGAGATTGAATGAGTGTTCATTTGGAAATAGAAGTTTCTGTTTGAGAGAGAGAGAGTTAAATGATTTGTTTCCTTGTTCTTTTCAAATTCACTCAATGTTTCCATTTTTCTTAACTCAAAAAGAGATTTTGGAGATTTTGTTAAAATTGTATATTTAAATTCAAATGATAAATATTTGTAGACATTTAATTCAAACAATAAATAAATTCATTTGCCATGTAATTTTAGAAAATGTAAAATTAATTTAATCAAAGTATTAGAAAATTTTAATTGATTTAGTGGGTTTAATAAACAAGATGTTGATATTCATGAATTTATCATTTTAAAAATAAAATAAAATAATTTATTTATTTATTTAAAATTATTTTAGTGACTATTGTAGATTAATGATTTTCTATAATTGGTACCTAAAATCAAGTAGAGTCAATTAGGAATTTGTTGATCAATTGAAAGATGAGGATCAAATTAGATTCTGAGACCCATTTTAGGGTATTACAAATATATGAGTACAAGGTATAATATCCATTATATTTAATAGAATATATATTTCATGATCCAATTAGCATTATTACTATAACTAAACAACATTAACTATTTATGGATTAATTATCTGTGACAATTATAATTGATTATCATTAATAATAATAATGTTGTAGGGTCAGGGTGTCATAAAAATATAGCATCTAAAATTAGTGTGGAAAATGATAATAGTTGAAGGGCATATAACAATATCAAAAAATGTTGAATTGAACTATAGAATGATATATTGGATGTGAAAACAAGTGTAATATTAATATTTGTTACAATGTAGATAGAAGTCGAAATTGACCTCAAAATGATTGATATTAGGGTGTTCATGGAGTACCTGATATATATAATAGAGTAGAGGAATTATTATCTCTGTATAGGGGTCTATGATACTGAAGAATAATCCATTCAAGACACCATTGATTTGTATAAGGTCTGATCTAATTCTTTGGAGTTATCATTTTTGGAAATCTTATGTCTAGTAGATATAGGGGTTGCAACTAGTCTTGAATATTCTATTCTAAACTTCTTTAGTATCTCCTTGATATACATAGATTGAGTGATGTAGATACCATTTTTGTTCTGCTAAATTTGTAATCCAATAAAGAATTTTATCTCACCAAACATGGACATCTCAAATTCTTTACTCATTTTCTCTAAAAATTCTTTTCATAAGTCATCATTTCCTATAAATATAGGGTATCATCAACAAATATTTCTGCTAATGCAATCTTCTTATCTAGTCCTTCCTTGATATATAGACTATTGTTATCATTTGTTCTTTGAAAACCAATCTATATCAAATAGTTATATAGTCTTTCATTATAGGCTCTAGGGGCTTGTTTGATACCATATAGTGCTTTATGTGATTTTCAAACCATGTCCTTTTTGTTAAGATCTACAAAACCTTCAAGCTATTCAATGTAGACTTCCTCATCAAGAATTTCGTTCAAGAATGCAGATTTAACATCCATCTGATATACTTTGAATCCTCTATGAGCCACATATGTAAGTAGAGTTCTAACATCTTCTAATCTTGCAACAAGGGAAAATTTTTCACTATAATCAATACCTCTTTCTTGAGAATAGCCTTTACATACCAGTCTTGCTTTGTTTCTAGATACTTTTCCATCTTCATTTAGCTTATTTCTAAATACCCATTTTGTGCCAATTACATTGTTATTCTTAGGCCTAGGAACAAGAGTCCAAGTATTGTTCTTCTCTATCTATTCTATCTCCTCATTCATAGCCTCAATCCAATTTTCATTCTCCAAAGCACCTCTAACATTTCTAGGTTCAAATTCAAAAAGTAAACATGTACCCTTTAATTTGTTTCTTGTCATTGTTCCATCTGATTTGTCTTTAATGATCTAATTAGGTGCATGATTCCTTCTGACATATCTTGCTAACATAGGCTCTTTGGGATTTGAATGAATTCCACTATCTTCATTTTGAACTTCAACTTCAAGCTTGGGTCCTTCTATTTGTGGCTTGGGTCCATTAGACTTGGTTTGAACTAGCTCAGTAGCTTTTGAATGTGACTCAATTTTCACTTCTTCCAACTTGGTAACCATTGGAGATTTAGGGAGCTCAAGAGATGAAGTCTCCTTTCTCTCAAATAGATTTGGTAGTGTATCAGATTCATAGTAGATGATTCTTTTGTAATCCTCTAGCTCCTTTTTGCTTTCTTCTTCACTCTTTTTTAAAAACTCATCAATTCTTATATGTGCACTTTCTATAATCTTGTGAGTGGAAAAATTCAAACATTTGTATGCTTTACTTCTGCAAGAGTATCCTAAAAATATGCCTTCATCACCTTTTACATCAAATTTTCCTTTCCTAAATTCTTTCAAGATATAACATTTGTTGCCGAATACTTTCAAGTAACTTACATTGGATTTGTAGTCATACCTGTAGTGCCTCTCCCATTTGAATTTTGTGAGTCATCCTAATGGATGCAACCTAGTTGATCTCTCCTCGAGATGGGATCATGATTGTGACCCTGAGTGGTCTACACTGTCGAGATGTTTGGATTTATGTTTCTACATTGATTGCTTTGATTGATTTATTAGATTATGTTATGATTTATGGTTCACTGAGGTTTGTGCCAGTGGTTACCAAGATTGATGTGGTATCATTAGGTTGTTTCATGATTACCCTGAGATGTGTGCAGAGATTACACTATGTACTATTACCATGCTACACTAGACTAGGTTTCTGTAGTAGTGGGTAGTCAGGCTTATGACTCTATTTTCTTATATGTTTTAAGTGTCTTTAAATGTTGTTTAAACAATCATTATTTAATTCTTAGCAATTAGAAATGGATTTTTCATGTTGGATTATTTGGTTATGTGCTACGGATATTTACCTTGTCATATTTTGATATGAGAGATATCTGTTACTTATGTTATGTTTGCATTTGAGATGACCCGAGGGTCAAATGTTATACTTTGATTTCAGTATCATAGATTTTAGATTACTATGTTGTTCAGTTGATCATATTGCATGACGATGCCATTTTGAGATGACAGTGTTTTTTTTTAATGATATCTGGTTATCTAGTATTTGGACATACCTCTGATCATGTTAGATGATGGATTTAATGCTATGGTTATTTACTTAATTCCTACATTGTTATGCTTTATGAAAATATGAGTGATGTAAATAGATTATTTTAATATAATTAAATAAATGGTTAAATTAGGTGATTTAATGCATTTATTGCTTTGGCTATGTTATCATATGTAATTGCACTTGATCATGTTGTTTAGCATGCAGGATTTATATCCATGGTAGTGGCACATGGAGTTAGTGATTCAACCATTCATATTTTACCAATGTTTTCCTTATATGGTCGACATATCTTTAATTAAATGTTTAATTTAAACCTTTTAGTGATTATTAAATCCAAACTCATTTACATTATGTGATTAGACTAGTGAGCATGTCTGTGCATTTAAAGTTTTGCATTGTCACAAAAGTTGTTAAGGAGATTTTTGTGTTTTTGAGTTTTTGGACTTTTTAATTGTTTTATTTTAATTTCTGGCAGCTTTTCCATAGATGAATTCCTATTTATAGGAATAGCCTAATTTCATTTGGGTCGATTCGAGGTTTAACTAGGTTGCCTGGTTATTTTCCCTAATCGATTATTCACTTGAAAAGTGAATAAATATCCAAAAAGGAATTTAATTCCTCACTTCTCACTTTTGAATTAAAAAGTTTGAGAGTAAAACCCAAAATCCTCTTCATTAGGATTTATTGTTTTGTTCGTTGTGGGAGCTATGGGCATGGGATTATCGCGAGGTTGGGCTTGTTGGATCCAGCTTAGGGAAACTTTGGATCGCCATGATTTTCAGCTACTTCTGCGAGATATTTATTTTATGGTTAAGATTCCCACTTTTCTCTTTTTGGCTATGAGGTAGGGCTTTCCTATTTTATTGTTTCTACTCTTTTTCTGCTTCTATTTTTGGTAGCTATTTGTTTGGAGGTTGAGAACTAGTGTTCCCCTTCGTTTTTGTATGTTATTTCTACCCGATTGGGCGGGTACAAATGTTTCTCTAATTTTTGAGATGAGGGTTTGGAGTTTTACGTTGTTATGCTAGCCATTTTTGCATATGGTTTCCAAACTTGTTTTTTTTTGGATTTTTTGGGAATTTTGTGCCCAAAGGCCAGCTGGGTTTTAATTTTGTAGTTTTTCAAAAACATTGAGGTTTTACCTCATTTTCTGTGCCACCCTATATTTTTTACTTTTCTTGGCACAATATGCATCGTGGACCTAATTGAGCCATTTGGATATCAGTTAGATCACTATTGCACTTTTATGTTGCATTGGGATGCATGTTGCAGTCGTACTCTCGACTTTCTATTCGATTGATTGATTTTTACTTGGTGTTATTGTTTCTTTTAGACCTTTTCTTTTATTTCATGAGCACTAGGATTTGTGTAGAATCCATACTCTTGGATTCAGGCTGGTTGAGTGAGTTCATGATGTTTGGTCTTGTTGCATCATTGGGATTCATGTAGAATCCATACTCTCAGATTGAGGCCGATTGAGTGATTTTATGATGTATTGTTTTATTGGCTTTGGGATTCATGTAGAATTCATCCTCTTGAGTTGCTTTTGGTTGGGTGTTTTGTTTTGCATTGTGTTCTCATCATGTCCTTGTGTTTTGATCTTTGTGATGGTGGTGTGCCACACACGAGTACGTGCACTTACATTTCTTGGGTGACTTGCGAGGTCCAATCTTCTGTGGTACTTCCGAAAGTTATGATCATTAGGATTGGGATGGGAGTATGCATGCCCATGGGAACTTGTTGTAGGATGAGTATGGGTAGGGTAGGGTAGCATATGGAGGGGGCTTCTATCGCATAGCTTGGTGACCACAATCCCATAAGGTTTGTGGAGGATAGGGAGTTTTAAATAAGTGATAACTGAATAAAATGTGTGTATGGGAATAAAACTTAAAGATAATAAAATGTTGTGTCAAGCCATTCCATTAAGAGATGCTAATTCTGCACGATCCAAGCTTGGGCTTTTCGATGCCAAGCGACTCTCCATGATGTCAGTCCCTACTTAGTAGCCTATTGAGTGTTTCACTAGGACCTGTACTCCTTGCATTGTCTTAGATTCTTGGTTGCAGCCATCATACTATCTGGCATAAGTATTAGCCTTAGATGTTGTTTTTTATGTGTGTTTTTGGTTGGATCATTATCTTCATCAGCACAATGGGTGTGGACCTACGGGTTCCATGTGGTTGGGAGGCGTAGCTACCTGCACCACTACTAGGGACTAGTGTACAGAGATGGTCTTGTCCTAGTGTGACTATTGTTGTATGTTTTCACTTGATGCTTCAGGTTCTGGAGTATGCTTTCTTGTGATTTATGCTTTCATTGAAATGCTTGGATATCATGTTTACATGATGTTAGTTTATTTGACGCATTCCCTTATTATGATGTTCAGCATGAAATAGGTGATCTTATCTACTTGTAGGATTATCTGGTGCTTTACTACTCGCATGTTGGATTTCTTTATGCTTATGTTGGTAAAATGTTTAGTTGTGACATCCCTATTACAACAGTACAGATGATCGAATCGGTGGATTGGGATGTTACATGCAGGGGATGGCTAGGATCCATGATGGTATTATGATGCTATTGACGATTGGGAGGAACTGCATACTTAGTTGGTTGTTCAGTTATTGCAATGTTATTTCTATACATTACAATGTTTCTTTTGTTCAATTTGATGTTTATTTTAGTATGTTCATTAATGCTATGGTTTAGATGGATAGATGTTCCTCTTTCCTTGTTGTTGATGCACTTGAGTGTTCATTCCTCAATTTATGTGCATTTGGTACTGACTGGTGTGGAGGTTTCCGTATTTTATGCTTTTTGTTTGCATTTTGTTGTTGTGCTGATTTTTTTTCTAGCATGGAAATGCATGTCCTCATGCGAGACCATGCAAGTCCTCCCGCGAGAATGCAAGTCCTTGCGTGGTGCATAGGGAAGCCTTGCATGAGAATGAAATCCCTCCTGCAATGCTCAAGAGTCCTTGTGCAAAGCCATCAACTTTCTTGTGTGCGATGGTGCAAGATCTCATCTAAAACTTGACACTAGTGTAGTTTCTCATGTGAGAAACAGGGGCTATCTAGGCTTGTTGGATGAAAGTTTGAAAGTTGGTTTTGGAAACCTTTTTGGGTTTTACACCTTCCTTATTTTAATTCCTTATACTTAAGATATATTTTAATATATGTGATGAATCTTATGATATAGGTTTCAAACCTCTCAGAAATGAGATAAAGATTCTAGGAAATTTCAGGGCTGCATAAATCTAGACTTAGCCAATTTTCAGGGCTTTAGGATTTTAGGCTGAGCTAAATTTTAGGATTTTTCTTTTTACCTTAGCTTGGTGTTTTGTTGATGAGTGGTCATTTCTTGAGCCCTCATCATGTGTGTGGTCATTGTTGGCTTTTGTTTGCTTGTGTTTGTTTGGTAGTGGCATTCGGAGATTCGTTGGTTGTCAAGATTGTGGTGAAGTCTTCCATTGCGATCTTTGTGATCCCTATATGATGTTTTCATGGGTATTCATACTCATAAAAAAATAATTTTTGCTTGTATCTCATCCTTTTTTTCAAGGATCTCTGGGTGGGGCATTACATCTTATGGTAATAAAACTTAAAGATAATAAAATGCTATGCCAAGCCATTTCGTTGAGGGATGCTGAATCCGCACGATCCAAGCTTGGGCTTTTTGATGCCAAGTGACTCTCCATGATGTCAATCCCTACTTAGTATCCTATTGAGTGTCTAACCAGGACTTGTACTCCTTGCATTGTCTTAGGTTCTTGGTTACAACCATCATACTATCTCACGTGAGTGTTAGCCTTGGATGTTTTTTTTTATGTGTGTTTGTGGTTGCATGATTATCTCCATCAGCATGGTGGGTGTGGACCTATAGGTTTCACATGGTTGGGAGGCATAGCTACCTTCACCACTACTAAGGATCAATGTATAGAGATGGTCTTGTCCTAGTGCGACCATTGCTGGATGTTTTCACTTGATGCTTCAGGTTCTAGAGTATGCTTTCTTGTGATTTATGCTTTCATTGGAATGATTGGATATCATGTTTAGATGATGTTAGTTTATTTGACATATTCCCTTATTATGATGTTCAGCATGTAATAGGTGATGTTATCTACTTGTAGATTATCTGATGCTTTACTACTAGCATGTTAGATTTTCTTATGCTTATGTTGGTAGCATGTTCAGTAGTGACATCTCTATTATGATAGTATCGATGATCAGATCGGTGTCTTGGGATGTTACACACGGGGGATGGATAGGATCCATGATGGTCTTATGATGCTATTGACAGTTGGGAGGAACCGCATACTTAGTTATTGTGATGTTATTTCTGTACATTGCGATGTTGCTTTTGTTCACTGTGATGTTTATTTTAGTATGTTCATTACTACTATGGTTTAGATGGATAGATGTTCTTCTTTCCTTGTTGTTGATACACTCGAGTGTTCATTCCTCAATTTACGTGGATTTGGTGCTCCCTGGTGTGGAGGTTTCCAAATTTTTATGCTTTTTGTTTGTTTGTTTTTTTGTCGCACTAATTTTTTTTCTCGTGTGGAAATGCATGTCCTTGCATAAGACCATGCAAGTCCTTGTGCAAGAATGCAATTCCTTGTGTAGTGTGTAGGGAATCCTCACATGAGAATGAAAGCCCTCGTGTGATGCTTAGGACTCCTCGTGCAAAGCCATGCACTTTCTTGTGCATGATGGTGCAAGATCTCGTGCAAAACTTGAGACTAGTGTACTTTCTTGTGCAAGAAACAAGGGCTGTCTAGGCTTGTTGGATGAAAGTTTGAAAGTTGGTTTGGATATCCTTTTGGGTTTTACACCTTCCTTGTTCAAAATAGATTTCCTAAGGGGTTTAAAATATATTGTTTAAGTATTTAATTCCTTATGCTTGAGATATATTTTAATATATGCGACGAATCTTTTGAGATAGGTTTCAGACCTCTCAAAGATGAGATAAAGATTCTAGAAAATTTTAGGGCTTCAAAAATCCAGACTTAGCCAATTTTTAGGGCTTCAGGATTTCAGACTTAGCCAAATTTTAGGATTCTACTTTTTACCCCAGCTTGGTGTTTTATTGATGAGTGGTCATTTTGTGAGCCGTCATCATGTCCGTGGTCATTGTTGGCTTTCGTTTGCTTTTGTTTGTTTGGTAGTGGTGTTTGAAGATTCATTGGTTATTGAGATTGTGGTTAAGTCTTCCATTGCAATCTTTGTGATCCCTGTATGATTTTTTCATGGGCATTCATACTGGTAAAAAATAAAATTTGGCTTGTATTTCATCCTTGCTTCCAAGAATCTCCGAGCAGGGCATTACATCTTATGGTAATAAAACTTAAAGATAATAAACTGTTGTGCCAAGCCATTCCATTTGAGGGATACTGAATCTGCATGATCCAAGCTTTGGCTTTTCAATGCCAAGTGACTCTCCATGATGTCAGTCTCTACTTAGTAGCCTATTGAGTGTCTGACCAGGACTTGTACTCTTTACATTGTCTTAGGTTCTTGGTTATAGCCATCATACTATCTGGCATGAGTGTTAGCCTTGGATGTTGTGTTTTATGTGTGTTGTGGTTAGATTATTATCTACATCAGCATGGTGGATGTGGACCTACAGGTTCCACATGGTTGGGAGGCATAACTACCTTCACCACTGCTAGGGACTGGTGTACAAAGATGGTCTTTTCCTAGTGCAACCATTGCTGGATGTTTTCACTTGATGCTTCAGGTTCTAGAGTATGCTTTCTTGTGATTTATGCTTTCATTGGAATGCTTGGATATCATGTTTAGATGATGTTATTTTATTTGATGCATTCCCTTATTATGATGTTCAACATGTAATAGATGATGTTATCTACTTTTATGATTATCTAATGCTTTACTACTAGCATGTTATATTTCCTCATGCTTATGTTGGTAGCATGTTTAGTAGTGACATCCCTATTACGATAGTATCGATGATTAGATCAGTGGCTTGGGATGTTACACATGGGGGATGGCTAGGATCCATGATGGTCTTATGATGCTATTGATGGTTGGGAGGAACTACGTAATTAGTTGGTTGTTCAGTTATTATGATGTTATTTCTGTACATTGTGATGTTGCTTTTGTTCACTACAATGTTTATTTCAGTATGTTCATTACTACTATGGTTTAGATGGATAGATGTTCCTCTTTCCTTGATGTTGATGCACTTGAGTGTCCATTCCTTGATTTACATGGATCTGGTACTCCCCAATGTGGAGGTTTCCATGTTTTTATGCTTTTTCTTTGCATTTTGTTGTCACGCTAATTTGTTTTCTCACATGAAAATGTGTGTCCTTGCGCAAGACCATGCAAGTCCTCGCGTGAGAATGCAAGTCTTCGCATGATGCATAGGGAATCCTTGCACGAGAATGAAAGCCCTCATGTGAATCCATGCACTTTCTCATACATGGTTGTGCAAGATCTCGCACAAAACTTGAGACCAGTGTACTTTCTCATGTGAGAAATAAGGGCTATCTAGGCTTGTTGGATGAAAGTTCAGAAGTTGGTTTTGGACACCGTTTTGGGTTTTACACCTTCCTTGTTCAAAACAAATTTTCTAAGGGGTTTAAAATATATCATTTAAGTATTTAATTCCTTATACTTAAGATATATTACAATATATGTGACGAATCTTTGGAGATAGGTTTCAGACCTCTCGGAGATGAGATAAAGATTCTAAGAAATTTTAGGGCTTCAAAAATCTAGACTTAGCCAATTTTCAGGGCTTCAAGATTTCAGGCTTAGCCAAATTTTAGGATTTTTATTTTTACCCTAGCTTGGTGTTTTGTTGATGAGTGGTCATTTCTTGAGCCCTCATCATGTGCGTGGTCATTATTGGCTTTTATTTTCTTGTGTTTGTTTGGTAGTGGCGTTCGGAGATTTGTTGGTTGTCAGGATTGTGGTGAAGTCTTTTGTTGTGATCTTTGTGATCCTTGTATGATGTTTTCATGGGCATTCATACTTGTAAAAAATAATTTTTGGCTTGTATTTCATCCTTGTTTCCAAAGATCTCTGGGCAGGGCATTACAATACCATAGTTCATACAGAGTGAGGTTTAAGTCTTTCTTCAAATTAACTTGGTTCAAGGTATGAACTGTAGTGTTGATTGCTTCCTTCCAGTATTTGATAGCAACATTCTTTTCAATCATCAGTGTTCTTGCATAATCCATGATGGATCTATTTCTTCTTTTAGCAATTCCATTATGCTGAGGTGTACTATGGGCTAATACTTGTCTTTTGATTCCTCTTTCAATGCAAAAGTTATTGAATTCATTAGAGATGAATTCACCACCTCTGTCTGATCTTAAACACTTCAATCTCTTTCTAGTTTATCTTTCCACTCTTGCTAGATAAAATTTGAATTTCTCAAAGGCTTCTAATTTTTCTTATAGACACAGCATAGTCATCATTCTAGAATAGTCATCAACAAAAAGAATGAAGAATTTTTCTCCATTATAAATTTCTATTCCAATGGGTCCACATAAGTTAGTATGCACAATTTCTAAGACTTCTTCTAACTGATAGTTTTTTCTCTTAAAACTAGTCTTTCCCATTTTACCAATTTGGAAATTTTTGCACAAACCAACATTAGGTTTCTTCAAACTAGGAATACCTCTTACTTTGTTATGTTTGCTTATCTTGACTAGATTATCAAAGTTTACATGGCATAGTCTTCTGTGCCATAGCCAACTTTCTTATACTTGAGCAATAAAATATGAGCATTCACCAAGATCAAGATAAAATAGATTACCTTTTATTTTCTTGGTTGATCCAAGTAGATTTCCTATATCATCTAACAATTTCTACTTTCCATTCATGAATTCTACCTTGAATGCAATGTTGTTCAATTGTGCCACACTTAGTAGGTTACGCTTTAGTCCTTCAACCCAATAGGCATTATCACATACAAATTCTTTGGCTAATGAGATATGACCTTTTCCTTTTATGCAAGAAGGTTCATTATTTCCAAACCTTACACTACCTCCATTATAGTATTCAAAATGTTCAAAATTTGTTTTATCTCTAGTCATATGGTGTGAACATCCACTATCAATAATCCATGTATCATTTTTGCTAACATGAGACATAAGTTTCATCTTATCTTCTTCATCATCAAATTCATCTTTTACAACAATATACACCATTTCATCTTCACTATTATTAGAATCTTTATCTTTAAAACAAGTTTTCTTACCTTTGTCCTTGTAGGTTTTGTGACTTTTTAATTCCTTCTTTCCTTTGTACTTGTGGGATTTCTTCTCATCCTTTTTTTCTCTTTTTGGACACTTGGCAGTAATATGACCAATTTCTTCACAAGAAAAATATATTAGAGGGATTTTACCTTTGTACTTTCCTCTACCCTTGGAGTATTTCTTTGCAATTAGGGCTTCAAAATTTTCAAGATCACTATCAAAACTTTATTTAGTTTCTTCCTCACTTCTTGACTGATTTACCTTTGATTTCTTACTCTTTTCTTTATGTGATAGTTTGGCTTCAAATGCAAACTCAATATTCTTGGAAATAGGAACATAGTTATCATAGTTATCTAGTTCAAAAGTTGTCAATCTTCCAACTAGAGCATCCAAGTTTAATGTGTTATTTGGAACACATCTCATTTCTTGAATAGTAGACACTCTGATTGCATAGATAGGAAGAAGAGTTCTAAGTACCTTACTCAAAAAAAATTCATCTTTAATGTCTCCTCCAGATGCTTTGATTGCACTTACACTAGCTTTGATTCTTTCTAAATATTTTGCAATGTTCTCATCTTCTCTCATCCTCATTTGGTTAAATTATCCTTTGAGACTTTCTACCTTGGCTCTTCTTACATTATCATCTCCTCCATAGATATCTTTTAGTTTGTTCCACATTTCATAAGAATTTTTATAGTCTTTTACCTCATTAAATTTAGCATAACTGAGAGCAGATGCAATATCAATGATCATGACATTATGATTCTTTTTCTTAGTAATATCTTCAACTAATAATGCTCTAGTGGGAGTTTTGTATTCAACATCAAGATACTTGCAACCTAAATCATTGATAGTAGCTAGATGTAACCTCATGAGCCCTTGCCATGCTTCAAAATTGTCTCTATTGAGCTTTGGAATCTCTCTTTTATAAGACATCTTGATCTTTAGCTTAGGTCCTTAAACCTTCTATACAAGCACCAAATGCTCTAATACCAATTTTTAGAAATATAGGAGGAGTAACTGAGAGGGGAGAGTTAAATCAATTACTACTAAAATAAATCTCAAATCCCTTAGATGTTGGTATAAAATTCAATTTGAAAACTAAATATTGTTGATGCTTGGTAAACACATATAAAATTTTGTAGCTCAGTAAATATTGAATGTACTTTGTGACTAATTAACTTTGTAGATCTTAAGATATTGTCAGTGATTACTTAATATTAATTGCAAGCATGAAAGAAATAACATGAACACATATGACACCAAGATTTAATGTAGAAACCCAATTTGGGAAAAACCACCAAGTGTAACTAGTTACTATTTTTCACTCTTCTCAAGTGAACCCTATTAGGAGCCAACTCTATTAAAGGTTACAAAAAACACTATTAGGTGTGAACCTATTAAAGGACTTAATCACCCTATTAGGAGTGGACTTCTTAGAGGTCTTCAAACAATTCAATAGAATTGCCACCTTGTTATAGGATTTACAAATGGTTGTTAAACCAACTCTACTAGGAGATTTAGATCATTGCTACAATTGTTAGAGAGTAACAATGAAATGACCTGATTGGGATGCAATTGAATTTCTGATTACAAATCTCTATTCTAACTTTTACTTAATCTTTCTTGGTCAAATATAGCCTTTCTTCTCCACAAGGATATTCTTCTTATTCTTCAAATTCGCTTCCACTCTTCATCTCTTGCAATTCATTCATCACAACTTGCACACTTGAAACCATAACTTGACCTTTTACTTATACCTTTCATATTGGCAAGTTGGCTCAAATACAATTTAGAATAATTAATATCCATCACCATAGTTAGCTATAATCAATAGACAAATCAATTGAGCTTAATATGCCAAAATAAGAAAATCCTTCATTAGCCAACTCAGCTTAGTAGAAACTAACTTAGAAAAGATTTCTTGTGTTAACCAACAAAAGATCAGTTAACACTGTGAACTTGCAAAAATCCTTTGATAACTAAGTGAGATTGGTTAACACTAGTTCCATCCAACTTTCCTTCATTAATTGAGTGTGCTTGGTTAACATTCTTATTCTAGATGATTTCCTTTGACGCTCGAGTGGACTCAGAACACTCGGTAGACATGGAAAGCTATCTTCACTACCTGAGTGAGCTCGGCATGTACTGACTAACAATGATATGGCATTTGTGTAACATCAAAGACAACTGCAACATTCATATCTCTTCTAGAAAATTCTCCTTGAATCCTCTTTGAATTCACCTCAAAATGGTTTACTTTGAATTTTGTGCCACTAGCTCATCAATCTTATCCTCCACCTAGTTCACACAATCAAACAAAACAAACTTGTTAGCTTAGATCCATCAAATTCAAAATCTTTCAAATAATTTAGTCACTTGGCATTAACTTTCTTTTGATGCTTGGCACACACTACATTGCTCGACATCCTCTATAGAATCACTCGGTACAAACTAAAGTTTACTGGTGCTCAACATCAACTAAAATTTATTCGCCATCCATTATTTTTCTTAACATACACTAGACTAGACTTTTACTTGGGTCCAATTTCTTTTCTTCTTAGCTTGTACTGACTTTGCTCAATACCTTCTATTCACTTGGTCAAGCTTGGCAAACAAACTTTGTTTAACTTGTTCTTCTAAACTTGCTTAGTGTAACTAGCCTTTGTAACATTAATTAGATTATCAATACATCATGTTATCATTGTCTTAGATAATTCATGTACTCCTTTACATAACATAACTCAACATCCACTCTATGTGCTATTGTTACATCTTTTGATCAAATCCTCTTTGTCAATCAAATGAGCAATAGTACTTAAATATTGTAAGCAATTGTCTTACTAGCAAATAGAAAGATTGACATTAGTGACAAAACAATGATTGAAACATATTGATCATACTTGTATAAATTTATTCTCAACAATCTTCTTTTTCAACAACCTTAAAATCATCTTCTCCAATAATATCTCAATATTTTAAAAAGACTAGGAGGAAACCCATCAAGACCCAAGGATTTGAAAGCTTTGAAGGAGAAGGAAACATATATAACTTCTTCTCTTTTAACCTAAGAAGTCAAAATATTATAATCTTCATCTATTAGAGATAGGGGGATACACCCAAGGAGGTCCTTAGGGTCATCTAATCCACAATGATTTAGCCCTTTCTAAATGAAGAAATTTATAACTTTAGTATTGATATATTACTCTTCCTTGAACTCCACCTTGTTGGAATAAACTAGGGGTTTGATACAATTTCTACTTCTATGTTTCAAAGTAGTTTCGTGAAAGAACCTAGTATTTTTGTCACCTTCCTTTAGCCATTGAGCACATTATTTCCATTTCCAAAAGGTTTCTTCCTAGATTAAGAGATAAACCCATTGGTTTCTAGGGGACCTTTCCTACATGCTCAAGACAAGATCTAAATGGTTCTTTTCTACTACCCCTTGAACCTAAACCAACTTTCCCTTTAAGATCCTTTTTGTGTCAAAGATGTTCCTGAATGAAACCTTGTTCCACTTTCTAAATTTATCCCTAACTTCCCTCAATTTCATCTCAATGTTAATCATTGGAGAGGACTTTGTGTGATTATCCCACAAAGAGCATATCAAGTCTCTTAGATTTTTGATAAAGAGCCACACATTTTCAAATCTAAATGGACCTTCTACCTTTTTTCCAACTTTCCACTCTAGGAGGAGAGCATTATGATATGACCCAGTACATGGTTTGGCTTCTAGAAAAAAGTTACCTGTATTTGTCCAATTTGAAGAGACAAAAACCCTAACAAGCCTAACTTAGATAAGGCTAGAACCTTGTCTTTTATTAATCCACATGGAATTTCCCCCCTGAAGATCTATCTTAATAAGAATTTAATCAAGGAAAAACTCCCCTATCTCCGGCATGCTCTCAGAGAAGTCTTTAGTAACCCAAAATTTTTCAGAAGGATGGAGAGGAGAATTGAAGTTACCAAGGACTATCCATTTAGAATTTATACTATTAATAAGATTCAAAAGGGAGTCTTGGAGAATTTTCCTATCACCTTAATTATTTGGGTTGTACACATTGACTAAATTCCATGAGCATCCAGAAGAAAAATCTTGGAAATTTGTAATAATAGTGTTACATGAGGAGTTTAGTAGAGTACTTAACAACTTACTCACATTCTAGATAACAACTAGACATCCCAAAGCACCTTCAGAATCCTAAGAGATCCAAGAAGCACTTGGCCACAAAAAATTCACTTTCATTTCCATAAAATCTCTATTCATTTTTATTTCTATATGAGAAGAATATCTACTTTGAGATCCTGAAGATAACTCTTCAAAATATGCTACTTTAGGTGACTGCTCAAACCCTCGAGATGTAGCCACCCTAATTCCCTATGAAAAAATTAGCATCTGACCAAAGAGCATTAGGTTGGCTACATGTCAAGGGAACAAGAATCAACAGTTTATTGTCATCCCAAGAAAGGGATTTAGGGCATGGTAGCACCATAGAGATACCCAAACTATTCTTCACAAGGGGTATCGTTTCAACTAGCTCTAAAGAGGAAAAGGAGGAGGGATCTAATAGATTTGTCCAATTTGTTTTGCTAAGAAGAGGTGAGAAGAGTGATAACATTAGGAAAAGAAGGAAAAATAGCTTTAGACTCCTCCTCAACCAAAGGAAGGGTTGGGGAAAAAAATTGGGGAAGAACCTCTAAAACCAAAGGGGTCTTCAAGGAACAACCTGAACCCCCAAAACTAGTTCCCCCCACCCTCATGTAAGGAAACTTAGGTGCAGAAAAAAAATCCCTACACTAATCCCTTAAGGAAAGTATTGTGCAAATTCCTATTAAATCCTTACAATTTCATATTCAATATTATGTAAACAATAATATTGCAGTCAACCATGAATACAAAAAATAGATACAAAAAGAAAATACATAACCACAAAGATAAGTTGGTGGGGAAAAACCTTTTGGTAAAACAAACCCACCCCTTCAAAACATCCATAATGTATTATCTTCAACACAAAGGTTACAACACACTTGCAATGTAAGTTCTTTCACGATACAGAAAATTGATTTAATAGCAACCAACAATACACTTTTCACACTCTCCTATCTACAACCCTAAAAATTCTTACATCATGAACTTTCCATTTTTAGGGAAACTTCCAAAGAACAATTTTATTAGGGTTTTACCATTGTCCATAAAAGTAGAAACCAAAAAAAAAATTGGTTGATGCCTTAAACCCCACACACTAGATGGAGACTTGAGTGTACAATACTTAATGATCAATTGCCACATGTCTTCACATATTCACCCATCATCAAATCTTCCAAAGATAGCTCTTATGTGTCATAGGAATTTCTCATAACCATTTCAGTCATGATCTCCTTACACACAATTGAAGATGCCGACAGATGCAAGTGGAGTGACACATCAACATGCCAACTAGCCATGTACACTCACACTTAATTACATTATTTGTAAAAAATACATTTACAAACAAATAATAAGAATAGGAATTATCCAAGGTTGAGAAACCTTATTCCTAAAATTCTCCCACTTATTGAACACCTTGTAAGAGCAATAGGAACATAACATGAACTAACCGATATAGGCCAAAAGGCCCATAGACTCTAAACACCATATGAACTTCTCTGTTCCCACTGGTATCATCAATGCATATACAACATTGTTTATAGTATATACCTTCTCTAAATTTACCTTTCCATCTTCCACCATATCTCTTACAAAGAGAAACTACACATTAATGTGCTTTGTTCTGGCATGGAAAGTTGAATTCTTTGCAAGGAAAATAACACTTTGATTGTTGCACCAATTAGTAATTTGTCCTGCATCAACACCAATATTAGAACATAATCTCCTAAGACAAATGGCTTCCTTACAAGCATGAATAGAAGCCATGTACTTAGATTTTGTAGTGGACAAAGCAACCAGAAGTTGTCACTTACTCATCCAACTGATGACACCACCAAACATACTAAACACATAAGCACTAGTGGAACTCCTACTATCAATATCACCTACCCAATCTAAATCCACAAATCCATGAATACAAATTGAATGTGAAGCTCCTAAAGAGTTACCATGATAAAAAAATGGAGTAATCTAATGTACCCCTCAAATATCTCAGTACTCACTTAACTACATCCCAATGTACCTATCCTAGATTAGCCATTAGCTGGCTCAAAACTCCCACTGCTTGGGCAATGTCTAGTCTAGTATAGACCATAACATACATAATATTGCCAACTACACTAGAATAAGGTACTCTACTCATGTCCTCCACCTCACTAGGATATTTTGGACAATCATCTATAGATAATTGTGTTCCCATAAAAATAAGAATGCATAATGGTCTACAATCTACTACGTTGAACCTATCCAACACAGACTTCACATACTTACTCTAACTCTACCAAAGTTTTCTACTAGACCTATCTCCACTGATTTTCATACCCAAGATGTACCTTTCTACCCCAAGATCTTTCATCTCAAATTGTGTTGACAACCAAGATTTAAAATCATAAATCATACCCTTACCCTTCCCAAGCAAAAACGTATCATCAACATATAATGCACATAATAGGAAGGAATCATTTTCAACTTTGAAATAAACATAATGATCTAATTTTGATCTTACAAATCCAATTGACAACACAAAGGCATCAAAATTAAGGTACCACATCCTAGGAGATTATCTCAAACCATACAAAGACTTCTTTAATTTGCAAACCAAATATTTTTTACCTTTAACAATGTATTGCTCAGGTTGAAAGATATAAATCTCTTCCTCCAAATCACCATGAAGGAAAGTTGTCTTCACATCCATCTATTCTATCTCTAAATCATATGATATAGGAAGAGATAACAAAAATCTAATGACTGTCAACTTTACAACATGAGAGAATATTTCACCATAATCTATTCCCTCTACCTATGAATACCCCTACACAACCAATCTAGCTTTTTACCTTTCAACACTACCATCTATATAGAATTTCTTCTTGAACACCCATTTGCTACCAAAAGGTTTCCATCCTTTAGGCAAAGGTACAAGGTAGCAAGTTTTTTTTTTATCCAATGAAGCTATCTCATCATCTATGGCCTCAATTCAGTAACTTGCATCTTCCATATCCAAAGCCTCTTTCATATATCTAGACTCATCGGTGTTAGTAATCAAGGAAAAGGAATAACTAGAATCTAATATAGAATAACCAAACCTTTATGGTTGCTTTCTCACTCTCATGGATCTCCTCAAGAGTTGAGGTTGAGATTGTTCTTCCTCTTCCTCTGAACTATAAGAGCTACTAGAGTTGTCCTCATCATTAGACCCAATGTGTTCTTTCTATTCAGTCTTTTGAGGGGTAGGAGGAAATTGAACAATATCTTCTTTCTTCTCTTTTTCATTTGGTTGTAGCACAATAGGAGAAGATGTTAGCTCTCTAAAAATAACATTTGTGCTATACAACACTTTACTAGTCATAAAGTCCCAAAGCTTGTATCCCTTCACACCAATACTGTATCTAATGAAAATACATTTGACAGATTTATTTTCCAACTTAAATCTTTTTTTCTTTGGAACATGTGCATAAGCTTCACAACCAAGAACATGTAGATGTCTAGCTAAAGGCTTCTTACTAGACCACACCTCCATGAGTGTCTTACCAACAAGAGCTAATGTAGGAGATCTATTAACTAGATAGCAAGCAGTGGATATAGCTTCAATCCAAAAAAATTCTTCAAGACTAGATCCACTAAGCATACTCCTAGCCTTCTCCATCAGTGTCATGTTCATTCTTTCTACAACTCCATTTTATTGTGGGGTATAAGGAGTTTTCGTATGCCTCTCAATACCTCATTCTTTACAAAACTATTCAAACTTTACTGAGTAAAATTCACCACCATTGTTAGTTCTCACACACTTAATCTTCTTACTAGTCTGATTATTTACAAGGGCTTTAAATTCCTTGAATCAATTGAAGACTTGTATCTTACTTTTAAGGAAATAAATCCATGTCCTTCTACTATAATCATTTATGAAAGATACAAAAAATATAGACTTGGAGATTGAAGGAACTTTTATGGGACTAAATACATCAGAATGAATAAGATCTAAAACATCAAAAGATTTGTGAGAACTAGAATAAAATTGAACAATTTTTTTTTTACCATAGACATAATGTTTGTAGAAGTCAAACTCGAGATTACAATCATTTAACCCCTCAATGAGGTTCTTATTTTTTAGGGTTCTGAGACCCTTCTCACCAATGTGGCCAAATCTCATATGCCACAATATTATCTTTTCTATAGGAAGCTTTCCTTCCAATGTGTTTGCACCCTTAGGTACACATGTTGCACTACCATTAGAACCAATAACCATAGTCTTCTCTATTGTTCGTTCAGATGGTGGGGATGAAGTGATAGCTTCTCTCTTCTTTGAAACAAAAGAACTATTACACTGAGAAATGCATGCATCAAGCTAAAATAGAGTACCTCTCCTAGTACCCTTAGCAAACACCATAGCTCCTCCCATTATATTGCATCCATCTTTAGAAAAAAAAAAAACTTGCACACATACATCATTTAGCATACTTACAGTGCCAAACCAGGGATGTGCATTACCTTGTTGATCCCCTTTACTTGTCCATCAAGGAATCTAATAGTTACCCATCCTTGTCCAACTATCTTTAGGTGAGAATCATCACCCAAGTACATCTTTCCAGCATTAAAAACTTCATACTTTGAGAACTAGCTTTGATGAGAGGTTATATGAAAAAAAGCACATGAGTCTATCAACCATACATCATTAGATACATGCACTACCAAGGATGCAATGAAAGCATCTCCATATTCTTGAGATTTTTTTGAACCTGAATCTAAGGCCTTCTTCTTCTTTGGATCTTTATAGTCTTTATAGAAGTGACCAGTCTTATAATAGTTCCATTATTTTGCCTTGGACTTTCTAGGATTCTTTGATTTTCCATGGGATTTGGATCTACCACTTCTAGACTTGTTGTTATTTTTCTTCCCTCTATTGTTGGATCTCTCGTGAATAGCGAGAGCTTCCTTAGCCAAATCTAAAAAATTTCTCCTTGTCTCCTTAGATAATAGTGAAGGCACCACATCATCCATTCTAAAAGTGACTAAATTACTTTTAAGAGCCATCACAAGATGGTCCCATGAATCTGGCAAGGAACATAACAAGGTCATGCATTGATCCTCCTCCTCTATCTTGATACCAAATGATGTCAACTGTGCAATAAATAAATTAAAAGCAATTAGATGATCTATAAAAAATCTTCCTTCCTCCATTCTTAGAGAATACAACTTCTTCCTTAGGAACAACTTGTTCACTAGAGATTTGGCCTAATACACAAACCTAAGCCATGTCCACAAACTATTTGTGATCTTCTCATCAGGAACATTTAGGAGAACTAAATTAGCTAGATAGAGTCTAATAAGACCCTTGGTTTTTTGATCCTTGAGATCCCAATCTACTTGAGATATTGCTACAGGTATCACATCAAGTGAAATCACCTCCCATAGATCAAAATCTTCAAGCAAGTCTTCCATCTTGAGTTCCATAACTCAAAACTACTACCATTAAATTTCTCCACCTCCATTTTTCCATATGATGAATAGCCATCTCAATCTACAAATAAGATTTAGAATTTTCTGCACAAAACTCCCACTCAACTTGAGATTAGCTCAAAAAACCCTACCCAATAACTAGGATCAAAAATTGATCAAGCTTTAATCTACCACTTGTAAGGAAACTTAGGTGCGGAAATAGCTTCCTACACAAATCCCTTAACGAAAGTATTGCACAAATTCCTATTAAATTCTTATAATTTTAGATTGAATATTATGTAAACAATAATATTATAGTCAACCATGAAGAAAGAAAATACATAAACATAAAGATATGCCGGTGGTGAAAAACCTTTTGGTAAAACAACCCCACCCCTCCAAAACCTACACAATGTATTATCTTCAATACAAAGGTTAATACACACTTGCAATGCAAGTTCTTTCATGACATAGAAGACTAATTTATTAGCAACCAACAATACACTTTTCACACTCTCCTATCTATAACGCTAAAAATGCTTGTATCATGTGCTTTCCATTTTTAGGGAAACTTCCAATGAACAACTGTATTAGGGTTTTTCCATTCTCCAAAAACCTAGGAACCCAAATTCTTTTTTGGGGTGATGCCTTAAACCTCGCATGCTAGATGGAGACTTGAGTGTATAGTACTCAATGATCAATTGCCACATGTCTTTACATCTTCACCCATCATCAAATCTTCCAAAGATAACACTTATGTGTCATAAGAATCTATCATAACCATTTGAGTCATGATCTCCTTACACACAATTCAAGATGCTAACACATGCAAGTGGAGTGATACATCAACATGCTAACTAGACATGTACACTCACACTTAATTACATTATTTTCAAAAAGTACATTTACAAAACAAATAATAAGAATAGGAATTATCCAAGGTTGAGACACCTTATTCCTAACACCTTAGACCTTGGGGAGCAGAAGGAATAGAAAGGTGAATGTGGCCAAAAAAAATTGCACTTCACACAAAACAAGTCTCTTTTCCCAAAAAAAAATAGTTGTACATAGGACACCAGATTTGATTCAAGAGTATTAAATGTAGGAAGAATCTTTCTCACTAAAATGATGACATAGATTCTACCCAACAAAAACTAAGATTTTGTCTCAATGAATTTATCTAGTGACAAAAGTGATTCAAAGGTTTCGACTATACCTTTGAAAACCTCATAATTCTAGAACTCTATTGGGAGCCTTGAAAACCTAACCCATGTTACAACAGAAGCTCCTAGATCAACAATTGGGTCTAGTTTAGGTTTCCACTAACAAACATTGAGAATGTTCCTTTTATTCAATCCTAGTTATTAGGGTCCATTTGTGAGAATAAAATTAAAAAAATCCTTAACCACAAAGGAGATGAAAAATAAACCATTAAGGAGGGCATTAATCTTAACAATTCCTTTTAGAGACCAAGAAGAGGCTACCTATTTTATGAGATAATCAATAGTTAGCCTAAAAAGTAGGAACCAACCTACTAGGGAAAATTACAATGCAACCACATAATCATTAATGATATCATTAGGTACTAGAATAGTGTAACCTTTGATGATACATGATTTATTTTCATTGCAAAGGGAAGACCCACCTTTTGATACATTTGAAACCTTGTCTACAAAAGAGCTACCACTAGGTTGAATAATCAAAGTAGAGCTATCATCTTTAGCCGAAGAGGAGGAGGGAGACTTAACTGAAACCTCAAGTAACTTTGTTTTTCCCACAAAGACCTATGGGGATCCAAGGAAAACCCCATACTCCACCAATAGAGGCATAAAGATGAGTCAAATAGAGCAAGATGAGAGGAAGAGAAGCCAAGGCCAGGGACAGGGGCTAAAGGGAGTGGAAGCCAATTCAATTTTTTCTTCACAAATCATTTCTTTGCCTCTGGTCTTTAAAATTTTTATTTTTTATTAAATTCTAATCACAATAATTAATCAATATCCAATACAAGTGGTAATTTTTTTCGTTTTATAGTGTCATACATGCACTATCTTTTAGTTTAAGATTTATATTTAAAACTAGGGCGTGACCATGATATTTTATGAGGTATAAATTTGGAAACATCTCAAGTTATTAAATTTTATAAATAGAAAATTTAAATATAATATTTCTATTTCATTATTATAAGTACTTGTTTTTATATATCGATGTCTTTCATTCTATTTCTATTGAACTATTTTTAATACTTTTAACACACACAATATACTTTATGCTTGTGCATTATAATCTTGTTTGATCCCAACCCTCCTTTCTTTTTCAATTTTTTTAATACAGTCTAAATTTTATCTTTCTCCACTTGTAACTTTGTAATTCCTCTATTCTTAAGTTGCTACCTTCTTTCCACTACCTACCTCTATACTTGCATGTCCTAGCCCACATTCTTTTTTCTATATTGTTATTTTTTTCCCTCTAACACCTTTGTATTGAATATTTTATTGGCCAATATATCCCATAATGTATGAATTACACACTTCTTGCATCTTCACCCTCCTTTCATTTTTCATATTTTCAATAGTCTAAATTTTACATTTCTCCACTTTTGATCTTAATTTTTGCATTGTCACCTTTTATCAAATTTGTAATAGTACACTTAGAAATCCTTGAAGCAAATAATTCATCTCTTTCTTTCAAATATCACCTATGCAAGTAGATTTCATGGGACTTTCTTTACAAGACATAAACCTTAAAATCATATCATATGCTATAATGTATTTATAAATTTCAACTCAAACTATTTAATTTTTAATACAATTTTTAAAAGAAATTTCTTAATGTATTAATCTACTAAGTTTTAAGGAATGTTTTAACTGATGAATTTTTCAATGGTAAATTTCCATCCTTTTGAAAATAATGCATATTTGAAAATTTGATGCATATAAAATGGTGTTACTAATATTTATACCTTCAAACTTGGATGCATATATAAATGTATCCATGTAGTCACTAATATCATTAAGATTTCACAATGTTCAAGGCTGTATTACATCAATTCTATTAGAAAATCATATGCAAAGCCATTTCACCAATATAATTATAACTCCATATCAATTATAAGTCAATAATCACCTTAGAAATTACAATATGTATGTTCCTTGTTGAGGTTCAAGTCAACCAATATTTACATGTACCCATTTATGATAATGTAGTATTTGTGCTTAATTACCATTAAACTATTTTAAAATACCATAGTTCACCAAATATGATTTGATGTAAAAATAACTAAAACTTCAATTTATGTTTACACATTTTATTTGGTTTCAAGCTCTTGATTTAAATTAAAGAAAAGTTATAATTATAAGCATTTAGCATTATTGAGCTAGTGAAAACCTCAAGATAATTGGTCATTTTTATAGTATTATAAGATTGTATATATCTTTATTATTTGTAATTTATTCCTATAAACCTCATTCTACAAGGAAACATATAACATCTATATTCTATCATTTATTCTTCAAAAATATTTTTTTGTAGTATTTTTTAATATGTGAAAAGAAACCATAGACTAGTATGTGCAATAACCTAGGCCAAACCTTATCCCATAGAAATTAGAGATATGAGTGAGAGTGCCTTAGTTTCCACATGAAATAAAAAATATATCCTATAACTACATGTTTTTTGAATGCATATAATGGTGATTGATTAAGTGTATATAAAAAACTAGGCTAAATTGAAATTTTTTTATAATGTAGAAAAAATATAGAACATAAGTGCATGAGAGGAAAGTATATTTGGAAATATAATATAGAGAGGAACTTATGAATGAAATATGGTCTTGATCAAGTTTTTGATAGATATATTTATTGCTAGGTCAATATGTCTATGGGAAACAACCATTTAAAACTAGTTCATATTTGATATTACACTAGTATTGAGTGCTATAATCCTTGGGTTTTGGAGAATCTAAAGTCTGAGATTATTTAGGTACACTTTTTTTTATTACAAGTCGAGTTCTTTTGATCTACATAAAAATTCATGACATCTATCTTTCATTTTTTTTTATTAAGGCTAAATTAGGTTTTTAATAGGGGACCTTAAACCCCAATAGTTTTATAGAAAGATATTAAACTAAAAGTCCCAAAATGAAATAGAATTCTTGTATACCAAAAATCAATACACTTCTCTAAGATATTCTATCCAATAGATATAATATATTAGGAACCTTTAAGGGAAACTTAGAACTCCCTATCTATAATGTGCAAGATGTATGAGAGTGGATCTCAAATGAATCTAATAAGCAACCCTTGCAAGGTACACCAAAGAATGGGAGACTCAAAGACAAAATAAAGTATGCTAGTCTCGAAGAATCAATATGCACTACAATGAAAATGCCAAATATAAGCTAAATGAAATGCAAGATTCAAGCTAACAAGAATGAAGAGTTATAAAGCCTCCTAACTAGACTATGTGAGCTAATCTAGAGCATAAAGGAAAAAAAACTAACAATTCCATAATACAAGTAGAATGAGAGCTAAGATAAAATCCAAGAGTACAAGAATGCTCCAAATTATTTGAAATCACCCAAAAAATCTACACTATAATATTAGCATGAGATTGTAAGCTTGAGAGAATGATTAGAAAGCCTCCTTTTAAAAAAAAATGGACAATAGAGATTAAGAAGAAAAATATCACATTGGAGAATGAGCCTTGAGTGATCATTATGCATGAGAATATCATCTATGAAAGATCAACTTTTGATTTTAAGAGAAAAAAGATTTGTGGGGGAGAATAAAGATTCCACCCATCTTGAAAAGTGTGCATACATGTGTGGACAAACATTTATTTTATTTTATTTTTAAAATAGGAATAATGAATTTTATGTGCACACTTAGGATAAGAGGAATTTTGGGGACTTTATGTAACTAAAAGGTAGAAAATTATTTTACTTAAATAAAAGACTTAGGATAAAGTGGTCAAACCATTAGGTTGTAATTCAATAAATAGAAAGGTGATGATTTGATCAAGGATAAGCAATAGATAAATTATAAAAACAATCTAGAAAGGGGGCACATAGTCTAGATGACCTTTTTTGGGTGATCAGATTTTCCCCTCTTTGACCAATCTGTGATCCATCTGTCAAAGAATGAAGAAGCCAAGAAAGTAGCAGATAGAGAGTGACTCCTAAGAATGAATCCTAAAAGTGTAGTCAATAATTAGTGGGACTAAATATTAGGAGAGACATAGTCCTCGAGTAAATAGAAAGGTCAAGAATATGCCCTAGAGAGATAGAAATGTCAAGAGTAAATAGAAAGGTCAAGCATATTTTCTTGAGAAATAGAAAGATCAAGTGCAAATGGAAAGGTCAAGCATATGCTCCTAAAAAGTAGATAGCCTTAGAAAAAATATTTTTTAGCAAATCAAAGAAAAGAAATGAGAGCACATTCCTACCCCCTTAGCATCAAAATCAAAATAGTTCATTCTTTTTAAAAAAAAATTTAGATAGGTCAAGATTTTTCAAGTGAGATTGTGCTCCTATTGAGATGACAAGTCATAATAAACTAAGACCAAATAAAGGTATGCACAAAGATGCTGAGAGGGTGATGGAAGGGATATAGTAGAAAAGATATATGAAAGATAAGGTTTGATGTTGTGGAGGGATAAGAGGAGTATGGATAGTGGGTAAGTGTAGGCTTGAAAATATCGTATAAGGGTAGGTGAAAAATGGGAAAGAACAACATTGAAACACACCTTGAAGGGTAATGTAATGACCAAGGAATCATAGATAAAATAGATTGAGGTTTAGATGTATGAGGTGGTAGAGTAATTTTGAAGGAAGATGTAGTTGAAGGCTTAGGAAGCTTTTGAGGAAGATGTCTAGAAGAAGATGGAGTGGAAGCCTTTGGAAGTTTGAATGTCAACTTTGATGTATTCTCAATATTCAAGTCTTTTAAAAGAGACTTGGGAATCCATATAGATTTTTATTTTCCTTTTCCTTTGGATATCATACAATGCATTTCTTCAACTATAGATTTAGGAATCCATATTTTGTTTTATTTCACTTTTTGGTTTGTGGAGCTTTATAGTATCTTGAATATTTTTTCTTTTCATGAATTCACATATATATTAGATGAGATATAGTGATCATTTGTAGATGGATTCTTATATTTTTTCTTATGTTGATCATCTAAATTACTTCCAAAAGACTCAAAACTTATGGATGAAGAAGGATGATATGACTGGTTTGGATGGTAAGGTGGATGAATATTTGTCAAGGATGAATATATTTGTTGATATTGAGGTATAATAGGAGAGCTAGGAGTATAAATAGGAGATGAAAGAACTTAATGTCGCAAAATGGATGCAAGGTTTGAAGGCTTTAGCTTAGACAGATAAAGACCAAGATTATACTTAAGACATGCAAATAGATAGTGGATAGCGATATCAACATCTTTAGAGTGAGAAACATGACCAAGGCCATCAATAGAATCATGAGTAGCTTTTATAGAAGAGATGTATTTAATATGATAAACATCCTTGATAGGAGCTTTCATATATTGAGAATATTATGGAGTAGTAGAACAAGAGGGGATACTTTGATCTTGAAAAGTTTCTTTGGATAACATAGGCATAGAGATTTTCTCACCATTCTTAGTAAGCTCAATGAAGATAGTGGAAGTGGTATCATCATCAAATTGAGGAGGTGGGTAAGATATAGGATATGGAAGAGTGAAATCTTGAAGGATATGAAAGGGTGCTTGATCTTAATATTTCTTGACAGTTATAGCCTTTTGAGAGTCCTCTTGACATGGATACTTTTCCATGGACAAGGGAGAATGTAGATTTTTCATGGTAGGATCTTAAAGAGGTAGTGAGGGACTAGGTGGAGTAGGCATAAAAGATATAACATTGCATGAAGTTTGAGAATATTTAGTATTAGTAGCATGGAAAAGGTTTGCAACAAAATGCAAATTAGATTGAGATTCTTTTAGAGGTAGCCCTTGAGAGTACACATAGCTAGTGCATAAACAATTAGGTTCTTTGTTTGATGGAGGTGTATTGGAAAGCTTTGAAGTTTTAGGAAGTTTGCATGTGTTTAAAATAGTAGAGGTATCAAGCAGACCATCACTAGACATAGGTTCATGAACATGATCTTGCTCAAGAGAAGTATCCTCATCACATGAGTCATTAGGGGTTCTAATATCATAAATTCCATCATCAATATGATATTGCACTTAATGTTTCATCTTAGTACCCTCTGAAGTACTATGTTCATTTTGTTGATGATAAGCACAATAGATTTCAAAGAATGGGTTTCCATATGAGCTAGACCTAGGTAATGTGATAAGCTTAGTACCAAGAAGTGTTTCCAAAATGGTATCATAATAATCTCACGAGGGAGTAAAAGTTCTCTCAAATTTATGTAAAGGCTCTTCAAGTGCATAGCATGCATCCATGTCTTCACCATAGTGGTCAAAGATAGGTTCATCATTAAATTTTAGCATAGGATCAAAGGAGGTATCACTTTCTTGTTCTCTAGAGTGGTCCTTAGATCTAATAATAGATGAAGATTGTAGATGTCTTAGAGCAGAATATGTAGACCTAGAAGAAGATGATGGCCTTGGAGATTATGATTCATATGCATATGGGAGATTTGAGAGAGAATAATGTGAGGATTTCATATTTTTCTCTACGTTTTTTTAAAAATTGAGAGTATTCATCTATTATGTTCTTACTAAAACTAAGATAAGTAAGGTCATTGGTCTCTTTGATTTTGTTATATCAAGTGTATAGGAATTGCAATTCCTTAGCAAGATCAAGTAACTTAGGATCATTTAGAGGTGGTTGAGGTTTTGAAGGAAAATATTTGGAGCCCATAGTGGTAGATAGAAAGCCAAGCATGAATGAGACTAGTGGAAGTTAATAAGGTGACAACAAGATAACTTGACATCCAAACTAGAGAGGTAGAGTGTTCAATTTCCAAGATAGGTAGAAATGAGATAATGACTTATCAATAAAAGTGTCGAAGAAGCTTATGACACCAATGACTCAAGTCAAGAGCTAAATAAGAAGCCCAAATAGCCAAGTAGCCAAATATATGGATCAAGAAGAATGATAAGTGAACAACTTTCCCAATAAAGTAGATTATCCAAGAGATCAAAGTAAACATTTCAAACAAAAGAGTCCCTAAAACATAAAATTTAGACCAAGGGACCATGAAATACCAAGTGTAGACACATTAGATTAGCTAAGAACAAGTTTGAAGAAAGATCAACAAAATTTAGAAACCAAGTGAGATAATATATTAAGATAGAATACAATAGGAAAACAAAAATCTTGTACTACACTTTACAAGATGTAGTATGATAATTTATAAAAACCAAAAGTGTTGTATGATATTTCTCTCTCAGTGATATGATAGTAGTCTAGTTTGATAGTAGCGACAAATTGTGATGTATTTTTTTCAAAAGACTTTGTTTGATAAAGTTTTCTTATCAATAAGACTATTGTCGCAATGTTTAATTCTAGTTTTGATGGTAAAAGAACAAGTTTGGGTAGAAATAATGATGTAAAAATATGTCTTTGAGAAATTGGAAAAGGGACAAATCAACCTTTGTACTACAAACACTTGGCAGATTTGAAAGCAAAAACCATATGAATACTACCACTTGTGTATGTTCTAGATATTTCCATAGTTTGATTAGATTTAAAGACAGATAAAAAAAATTCTACATAAATGACATAGTTCATTACTCAATACCTTGGCCTAGAACTTGATTCTCCCTTGCCTCACACAAAGTGGCTTCCCACAATAGATATTGGCTTTGTCATGTGGGTTACCCATATCTAAAGGAGCACATATAGTGAGTCAAATCTTGGGGCAATTTGGGTAGTCCACTAGGATCGGTCCTTGCACCAAGATATTGAGAGGCTAAAAAGGGTGGCCTCTAATCCTAAGGTGTATAGTAAGGGTTAAGTTTATAACACCCTTCTTACACTCAATACAATTCATAATAAAGAAACACATAGCCATAAGAGTAAATTAAGCATAACCACCTAGTGATTTTGTCATGGACATAATCCCACAAGTAATCTCACTAAGTGAAGTCAAGTGTTACACCCCCAAGGCTTTCACCTTTGTTAAGAGGTTTTGATTATAGTGAATTAGATTATTTGGGTTTATGTTGTTCCCACTTTGGGTCATTCCTATTTGTATCTTTTCAGCTATACCAAGGTCTCTAAAGGACAAATCTCACTAGTGAGATTAAAAAAATGGATCCACACCAAAGAGGTCAATGTTTCTAATTCACCAAGAGGTGAAGACCATACTTTCCTACTCCCCAATGCTTCCCCCAAACATGCCAAGAAAGGTTAATTAAGACCATTGAAGAGTGGAATATCCCACCCACTTCCTTGATTCAATGAAGGGTCAAGATATCCAATTCACCTAAAAGGTGAAGATAATAATCTCCAACTATGAACCCTTACTAATGAATTTTATGTGCTTGATGAAATGAACAACTAGTAGATGTCACACATGAAATGAAATAACATGTAAACACACCATTTTAAAAAAAAAAATTTAGCTTGGGAAGCCTTGAAAAAATGTTAGTAGCCTTTTGGATTTAGAAATTTCCTTTAGCAAGAAAGAAAGCAATACGATTATACAAAAAAAGGGCTAGGGAATCAAAAGATCAGTGAAAACTAAAAATAACCTTGCAAAAAAATTATTAGGACCTATTAAAAAACTAGCAAACTAAAATGAGAAAGTATAGAAAAAAAAATGCAATCTAAGAGCCATATTAAGAAATTGAAATAGTACGAATGGCGGTACTAGCTAAACCAACACAGTATGATACTTCCTAGTATGTCTAGGTGATATTTTTTCCTAGTATGATACTTTGTATAAAAAACTATGGAACTTTATCCAATATTAGTATGATAGAGAATAGAGATGTAGTATGATAGTTAAACTGGCCCTATATCATATCCCTTTATAGAAATTATCATAAGACCAAAGAGAAAGTATCATAACATATTTATGCCAATAAAAATAATATCAAAACCTACAAATGAAAAAATTGAAGAAATATGCAAAACTAGAGTTAGACAAGGTTGTCCAGCCCCACGGTGGGTGCCAAAAATGTATACCAAAAATTAGTAAACTTCTCAAAGATATTCTATTCAAGAGATCCAATAGATTAGGAACCTTAAATGGCAACTTAGGTCTCCCTATCTATGATGTGCAAGAGGTATGAAAGTAGCTCTCAAATGAACCTAATATGCAACCCTTGCATGGTGCACCATAAAATGGGAGATTCAAAGGAAAAAGAAACTATACTAGTATCCAAGAATCAATATGCAATGCAATAAAAATGTATAATCTAAGATAAATGAAATGCAAGATGCAAGCTGACAAGGATGAAGAGTTATAGAGCATCCTAATTAGACGATGTGAGCTAATCTATAGAATAAAGAAAGCTAAGCTAAGAATGCCATAATGAAAGTAGAATGAGAGATAAGCTAAAATTAAAGAGTGCAAGAATTCTCTAAGATCTTCAAAATCACCAAGAAAATATGTAGCATAACATTAGCATGAGATTGCAAGCTTGAAAAAATGAGGAAAAAGTCTCTGTTTAAATAAAAATGGAGGATAGAGATTAAGAGGCAAAACCCTATAGTGGAGAATGAGACTTGAGTGATCCATGCGCACAAGAATCTCACCTAAGAAAGATCAATAGTTGACTTTAAGAGGTAAAAGTTGTGTAGAGGAGAATTAAGATTCCACCCATCTTGGAAAGTGTGCATTCAATGCCTTTTTATCAATTTTTAAAATAGGAATAATGCCTTTTATGTGCACACTTAGGATAAGAGGAATTTTGGGGACTTTACTAAAAGGAAGAAACTTCTTTCAATCAAATAAAATACTTAGGATAAAGTGGTCAAACCATTAGGTTATAATTGAATAAATATAAAAGTGCTAATTTGATCAAGGATAAACAATAGATAAATTATAAGAAATTGCTAGAAAGGGGGCTCATAGTCTACATGATCATTTTTGGGTGATTACTATTCTGATTAGCAAACAAACCCACAACCATTTCCAACAAAACTAGACAAAATCTAGCACCAAAACTATCAACGCTAAGAAAATGAATAACCTAACTAGAGAAAAAGAAATCAAAAGATAGAACAAAAAGGTTGAAGAAGCTAAGCTAATTCTTCCACCATGTCTTTCATCTCTTGTTGGGTATGTTTTATCTTTGATGAGACTTTTGTGATGTATTTCTATTTTATGAGTCTCTTTCTTCTACTTCTTCTTAGTGCTGGGATGTGTACATTCTTCAAGTCCAAACTTAACATCATCCTTCTCAAGTTCCTCTAGTTTGAGCTCTAACTTCACCTCATTACCTTAGTCTAAGTGACTCAATACCCTATTCATACACTCAACTAAAGTTTCTATCCATTCTCAAGACTTTTTTTAGTACATCCTCAGTCACATTTTTCTTTTCTTTTTCAATATTCTTCTTCATTTCTTCTATTATCTCTATATTCTCATATTTCTTGACCACATTATCCTTCTTCCAATTTTCTTCATTTTTGTTTTGTATCTCCTCATTTTTCCCTTCTAAAGCTCTATATTTTAAGTTCAACATTTTGATAATAAAAAGTCCATTTGTCCAATCTTAGCAAGTAAAGGGAGACCTCTTTGGTTGTTTGTAAAACCCATGAGGAGAATCATTGGCTAGATCATTGATATCATCCTCAGTTAGCTTTACATTGAACTCATCCTCATCAACTACTTGCAGCATAGAAATTCCCTCCTTCCTTTTCTCTTCTTTGTCCCAAAAGGCTTTATCCCTTTTCTCAAACTATTTCATGCTAGGAACAAGCCTTTGGTCTCCTTCCTTTCCACATCTTTTAGAGAGATATACACATAATGATCAATTGACTCATAAAAATCAGCAAGCCTAATGGATTCTCTAGGTTCTTCACTGTCCACATTATTATGAGACAAATTATCTTTTATATTGGTAGCCATTGGCATGACCAACTCATCCTGAGTATCCTAAAAATATTAATATTTCACCACATTAGAAATAATTTCATTTTGAACCAAATATAAAGATGGAGGGGACCCTAGGATATTACCACCTCCAAACACTCTTTCCATAGATTCAAAATTTTCAACTTCTTCTCAATTATTTGTTTCCATCTCTACTTTCCCCTACCCTTTATTCTCTTCTTTCTCTTCTTCATATTCAATGTCTTCTTCATTATCAAAAAATAGATCACCATAATTGACCTTATCCTTCTTCCTTTCATTAGAACTAGGTGACTCCAACCATAATTCCCCTAAAATCCATTTACCTTTCCCCATTTTTTCTCTCAAACCTAGATTTTTACCACCATGTTCCACCATTTTCTTCAAAACTGGGCCAAGAACAATTTTTTTAACATAAATATTTATCATCCTCATCAAACCCTTATGCTTGATGGTTTTTTAAGGATTTGACCTCAAATCATTTATACTATGAGACAATGAACACAATAGATAGAAAGGATAATACACCCTTTTTTTAATATCAAAATTGATTTAACAATGCAAAGTGGTAAATATGAACCCTATCATATCTCCAATTAAGAGAAATATATTCCATGACCCCCTTCAACCAATTTCCCCTATAATTCCTTCTGCTTCCTCCATTTCTCATAGTTATTGGGTTCCCTTTTCTTTTTTTCTACCCATTCTAGTAAGTTGCAAAGCCAAATTCTCTATAAATATTGCAATGAATGTAACTTCACCAAGAATAAATAAAAATAAAACTATACATAAAATGTGTTATGCAATTATTCTCACACTATTTTAGCTCAAACACGTCCCAAAATTATTACATTTCCTTTTGTTTTGAATCAAAACAAATGGAAGGACTTCACTTTTTCTTGATGTCTTATCCTTAGTTTCATAATTAACCTCATCCTCATGACTCCAAAATGAGGTGATTCAATTAATAATTTCCATGTTAGCAAGTGAGTCAGCTACCACACCCACTTCTCTATATAAGTGGGATATATACACTTTATAAAATACCTTTTTCTTCCTTGATAATGTTATTAATAAACCATAAAGGGTTCGTGAGTTTAGAAAGACAATTTTGGATATTTAGAAAATCTCATTCTATCCATATTCCCTTAGCTTTGATAATGCTTACTAGTTTTTATCCCATAGAGAAGACCTAATGATTCTTCTATGTAATTAGTTTGAGCACTAAGCAGAATCTCCATTTCTTTGCACATATTTTCCCCATCATCCATGATAATTTCACTACAACCAGCAAGAATTGGATTTCCCCTAGTAGGTCCAACGACGTTCATCTCTATCTAGCCCATAGGAGGATGATCCCATCTTGTGTTTTCCCTTTTATTTTTGACCACATCATTGTGATCCTTCATTCTACTAAAATTTCCACTAGAGTCAAAATACACTTCCTCCTTACACATACTATTGTAATTTTCAATAATACTATGCTTAATATGGAGAGCTAATAAAGGGAAAATTGAACTATATCCTTGAAAACCCTGTTGTTCCTTTCCTTGCAAAGATTCTAGGTAACACGAGGAAAAAGAAAAATCCAGAGACTTATTTCAAAGTTGTTGTCCCATTATTTGTGAGTTAAGCTCCAAAAATTGAAAAATATTATACATGTCCAATTTTTCAAGTTGCAATTACTTATGTTAATAAAGTAGAAGATTTGTATACTATATTGTATTTAGATAATTTAGAGGATCTCAAAGAGAATAAAAAAATGATTGCTCTATGCTTCTATGTATTTTAATATCTTCTCTTGAAATTTAGGAGACTTGTTCATATTATTTTGATCATTCTCCTCTTCACATCTCAGGTGTTTAAATTCACATTGTATGTATGAATTTTATTATTATATCTCAAAACTAGTTGATTGGTTTGGATATGGCACTAGGATTTTGCTTATTAGTATTTTTGTGTCATCTTAATCATACATGAGACTATGAAATCCTAGTTCAGGGATGACATTGAAAGTTATAAATGATGTTTCCATGAAGTTCAAAAAATGTTCTTTTTGCTACTATTTATTGACTAGAGTGCATCTTTGGAAGGCTAAATATTTGTCAGGATAACCTGGAATATTTATGTCATTATCTTTGGGTTTATGCTAGCATTAGAAGATGTTATAAAGTGTTTTGGATCATTTAAATACTTCTTTCCTCAGTATGCATTGACTTTCATTCTACCATAAAAATGCTTAGGGTCGATCTATTTGGTCACTACATCTTTAGTGCTCACATATTTCTTCTTGGATAGCCTACTGAGTTTTTTTGGTACTTACAAATGATATAAATCAGATATCAAAGAATTTGAAAGTGTGAAGGAAGTTAAGTTGTCATTTTTATAGTTTTGTAGTGTGAAAACAAGTTTAATTTATACTAGAAGAAGTAAGATAATTGTATCTCTATATAGATATCCCAAAAGTATCCTACTTATAGTGAGCCAATTTTTTTTGATGGAGTAGTTGTATTATGGTCAAAGATCAAGGTATTTTCATAATAATATAATGTTATAAAATCCCTATCTAAGTTTTAGTACTCACAAAGAGTAGTGAACTTCCCTTGGGAACATAGCTATAGAACTATGGTTTTAAGGAGTTATCTCTTCCTTTGATTGAAGCCCTAGTAAAAAGTTATAAACACATTATATTATGTGAGATTTATCATCATGTTCTTTTCCTTGTTGGGGTTCTCATATCAATCTAGTGTTCTCTTGTACAATTGTATTGAATACTCTATCTTTACCACTTTTAGGTGACTATATATTATTTTTGAAGTGATTAAAATAAATAAAATATTTAAAGTTTTGATTGAATATCGATTTAATCCCCCTCCCAATAGGTTTGACATCTTTAACAATTGATATCAGGATAAGGTTCCTTAGAATAAATTCAAACATCTTGAGGAAGATTGATATTGTCTCAAGATGTTTGTCAGTTATATAAGGTGGCTATATTAATGGAACAAAGTAATTTTTTTGGAAATTGAGAATGGAATCCCATTCAAGATTTCATTATAGTTCAAATGGTTTGGAAATCAATAAAACATACTAATAGTCCTCCTATAGTTCTACCAACTAATTTGGCTAAATTTTATCAATACAAGGAGAATGGAAAGGAAAATAATATTATTTGGAGTGGATTAAAAGACTCAAAACGTGTGAATTTCATTTATTATTGTGCTAATAAGGATTCATGAAAAAGGTAAGAAGAATATTAAAAGGAAACTTAAGTGAGATGAGCCAAGCTAAAAAATTATATGGGAAATTTTATTCAAACTTAAAGACATGTCAAAGTGTTGGTGTTTGAAAATGTTACCCATTTCCAATTACCCTGATGAGAACAAGATGCATCTAGGGGCAGCTAACTCACATTATCAACACATCCATTCAGACACCAGGCCAACTATAAGGCTATAATCCTTCTGCACTTCAGGCTCTGTAAAACCTAGGCGAGTAAACCTATAGATTCCTTATATGGTACCAGTTATCAAAGCATACACTGAATCTAACACAAAGCAGATAGAAACCCTTATTTCTCCTAATAACTTATGAAATAAAATATATCTGCATTAGCTAGATGCAAAACAATGAAATTCATAGGCTGAGTGAGGGCATTCTGTTTATAGCTCTTCAACATGAAAGGGAAATTCATTTGATTAAAGATGGTGATTCAAGAAAACCTCAAAAATGCAACACTATAACCAGTGATCCTATAACTGATCAGTGCCTAATCCATTGGGCAATTCCATGAATTCAAAACATACATCTGTGACATCAAGGCGTATCTCATATACCCAGACATCAGATCTATCCAACCACCTTGTGATTCAGACATCAGTGTTCATTCAGGTCTCATTCTCACAAAATATCCTTCTCAAACAACCAGTAACCTTGTTTAAACATATTGAGCATTTACTTGGCCCTTTGGTCCAACAGCAGAATACATCAAACATACAACCTGAAAGGGATGCAAATGGGTCTCAAATCTTTGTTCCAAAACCACATAAGACTTATAGATTGCTGAGATAGGAGACAAGAACTAGAACAAAACTAGTGAAATTGTTGCTCATATGTATTCATTTCCTTGAAACTATACATTCAGATGCATAAAATTAAACCATGAAACAACCTAATATCTCAGAACTATCTATATTATCTCTACAATGTTGTTCACATGAGAGTTTTGCTAAAGAAAAATGGTGTCACAGTCATGGAAACATGTCAAAAATACTGGAACCAATGGTCTCCCAATGCAAAAATTGGAATCCCTAATGGTATGATAGAAATGAACTTTTTCTTCCTAGAAACTGGAACCCCCTAAATGGAAGCAAGAAAGAAAGATATAGAAGAGAAAGAATTCTCGGATCTGTTCTGAAGACGACAAGTGTCCACTTGAAATTCAATCCTGTGTAACTAAGTGACCTCATTCTTCTTTCATCCCATCTGATTTGATTTTCTGTTTCATCATTACATTACAACTGCTTTGAAATATATCTTCCTAATGATTAAATCCTTTTGCATCTAAAAAATATCTGAAACCTTATGCAATTATGGTGAAATTATAAGTTTTTACTGATTTTAATGTAACCAATTCAACCCCAACTGCATTATTGCCATCTTTTATGCATATCCAGGTCATTATCTTGACAAAAAAAAATCAAAACTAAACTTCCTGGTCTGAATATAGTTGTGATTCTGGTATCTAATGGAAAACCTCGTGTAGCTCAAACTGACTGATACCTGTGTAAAAACTAATCTCAAAATCAAAAAATTCAGACTTTCACGATTTCGACGATATATGATAAGGCATACTTTGCCTTCCAGAAATGCCCAAAATCTCGATTTGAAAAACACTCCTCTGGCAGAGACATCAAGTCTGCACATCTTTGAATTTAAAATCAAAATTTTTTTATAATAATCTAATGTCTTAACATTAGAATTAAAGCCCTGTTTGATTTTAAAAAATTGACGTGCATTTTCAACAGAAATAATAATAAAATATTATTATTTTTAACTCTGCAAATTTTCTTGACCCTTCAAATCTGGGTCAACCTTCAGTTGACCGACTACCACGTGTCACTTTCTGATTCATTCTTTCAATGCATAGTCATTTTCCAGTCACTCACACCACATCATCATCGCTACCTCGCTATATTAACTTCCTTGCAACTTTTCCATAGTGAATTAACGACAACCATTGGATGGGCCACATGGCGCAATCTGGTGCACTCCTGACATTTGCATGCCACATGTCGCATGTTGATTCACTGATGGCACTGTAAACGGGATCAATGTAACATTTTGACTCTCCCCGGATTTCACAAATTATCCGGCTAGTCGCTACCTCGCTAGCCAGAATTTCTCACCACTTTTCATTGGCGAGATAGCAAGTAAACGGAAAATGGACTTCCCTGGCGCCTTCAACCTCTGTTGACATCATCAACACTAATGGGCGCATTCTTTCAAAATTAAGTCTTTAACTGCGTCAACTATCGAAAAAATAGTATTTTGACCCTGCGGGCCCCATACTCAAGGCCATGTGCTACCTTTAAAAGGCTTGTCTTTAAAGACACTTACGCATCGTAAAGATTTGCATTTAAAGAAATAAAATTCTTCTCCCGCAATGGATGTGGGATATTACTACTTTGTTGTTTCTCCATTACATGCAGGCTTCCTTGCCCTTGCCTTTGCTAAAAACTAGCTCTTTCCGTTTGGTGATGCCCTCTGTAGATCATTTTGTTGTAAGATTTTAATCTCGTCAATGGTTTCTTCTGTGTAATGTTGTGCACTCTTTTGTACCTTCAATGCTACGTATCTATTGTCTTTAGTGTCTCGGGCTAACCAGACGGTAGAAAAGTGACCCCAACCTAGCTTGGACTGCACAATATATCGGCCTCCATTGAAAGGATCCCCGATTCTGATAGGATGATATCCCCCCCTATCTGTAATCATCGATACCCTCGTCCTCTGAAAAACTATAGTCACTACTCTCGCTTTGACTCCAAAGTTGTGCGGTTTTGATTTGTTTGTTTTAATGTTTCTACCATATACGTGACTCCTCTTAGTGTTGCCCTCTGCCACAAACGCTGGATACTTTGTTATGGAGTGATCCTTTATTACCGCTCACGATTCTTCTTGTCTAATGCCGGTAGGATTTAATGTTGTGTCTTCCACAAATTAGAAATAGTTGCTCTTCTTTTCTTCCTTAACAGTTCAGATTGCTTCACACATTATTTGCTGGCTCCGTATTTGCGAAAGGAATCACATTATTATATCAGTGGGACTCCATATTCATTGGTGGCTCAGACTAGCACTTTTCTCCAAGGCATACATGGGCGGCTTTGAACCTAGATCGTGGTGCTTCCTGCAAGTGTGGATGCTCCTTTTATTCTCATGGTCTGTTGTTACCCTTGCGTTTAACGCTAATGGGTTTCCTTTCTTGTTGCGTGTGGAGTCCCTTTTAGACATGTCTGCCCTATTCCATGGCATTGAAACTCTCTCTTCCAGGTTGCGTGAAAAGCTTTGCCAAATGTGGGCTACTCCATTCGTTGTCTACCTTCAAACTCTAATGCCTTCCTTCAAATTGGCAACTTATGTGCTTGGACGTGAGTGCTTTCTATTTGTCACTATACTTTTCCTAGCTGCACCTTAATCTATTGTTGATTTTTTGGCATAAAACATGAGAGTTGCTCCAACAGTGCCATGCTTCAAACCTTTACCTTTCATGGCTGTGATGACTCTTTAAAAAATCAATTTGAAGAACAACTATTTCTTCTAGCCATCAATCTATCACAGAATTTATCTAAAAATTAAGAGAACTTGCATTCTCCTTTCTGACGTATTGTTTCTTATAACTGAAGCTAAAAGACAAGATTATTAAGCGTTGTTGGACATTCCTTCTTGATGTAAGGATGGCAATGGGATTCATCTGAGATGGTTGGAGCTGATAGAATGACATTGTCTGATAGAAGGGTCTGCACGATGCCAACAACCCACTCCTGATCTAGGTGACTACTATGTTTAGGGCTAGTGGCATGCAATAGTTGAGTCGTCATTGTTGCTTAGCAACTTTCTCTCTGATTCCTGCAGCCTGCGCTATATGCCTTCTTGGTCTTCAACCAAATTAGCATTAGCACTACCACCCAAAGGGAGACTCTAAGCATCAGAGGATTTCATGCTTGGTAAAAAGGAGTGCACTTGTGCAAAATTCTTGTGAGACATGGAACTCTTGATAGGGGCACCTTGTAGAATTGGCAAGCTAAGAAAATCATCACCATTATTTTTAGGACCCTCAATGATTTCAATGGAAGACATCTCCATTATAGCTGATTATCTAGCTCTTAGTAATATCAGTCTCCATTTGAAGCAGTGTCCTTCATATTCTACCAAACTGGAGAAAAACAGTTGGACCCGAGAGTGGGTCTGGCTACAAAAATTTTGTCTCTAGACAACCGATACTCCAAACTGACCAACTGAACATCTCAAATTGATTAAAAACACATTCGACCTTCTGAACAATCATTCAAAACTAATTTTACCACTTATCTGTAAACTGTAACTTTCAATTAATAGGGCCTGTCGGCTGGCTTTAAAAACTAATCCAAACACCTAATCGGGCTCTGAAAATTGGCACACTGAATCTTTGTTACACATACTTCTACTCTACCAAATCTCGTCTCATGATGAATTTTCAGTCAAAAGGCATTGGCTATCAAAGTTGACCACTTAAAACATCTGCAGAAAACATGTCAGAAATCAACAAACTAGGCTCGAAATTGGCCTTGGAAACTGGACAGACGGATACTTGGGAAGACGAGAACTGGGGTACTAATTTTTTGTCATGAGGATATTATGGATCTAGGGTTTGGGCTCATAAAGAATCACGAGGCGCGAATGGTGATCAGTCAAAGTGGGCTACTCAGAAATTTTGCAACTAGGAACACTGCCGAAAAACATTTTTTGTGAATAGAATTGGCCTAGAAAAGTGTGCAAATGGATTTTTCATGACTTGCAAACTGACACACTTTGATTATTTTTGGAGGAAAACATAGTGGTATAATCCATTCAATCTCACCAATCATTGATTAGGAGTTATAACACCATGAACAGGGGTTCCAATCAATCTGCAAATGCTGACACCAGTAAAAGTTAGAAATTCCATTTGGAATCACATTTGAAAACTGATCAAACAGATTCGTCATAAGCTGAAACTTGGATCATAACAAGTCTCTAACATCTAAAATATAATGCAAAAGGAATTTCCTCATTTGGGTCAACTGGTCAAAAGTTATTGCATGTCAAACAGGGCTTCCCAGAATTAGGTGCAAAGTGCAAAAGCATGAAAACAGTAACTGACCAATTTTGAGGGATTCAAAACCTATTCAAACGAACTTGAAACGACTCAAAATCTAAAACATAGATTTTTGGGTATGGACACTAGATAACCTCAAAGTGGCAAGTCATGAGACATTTCTGGGTGCGAGATATTCATTGGCAAACATAGCCTCCTGTCGCTGTTTGACACTAGGGCAGAATTGCAATTTTGACAAATGCTTGGAATAGAACTTTGCCAAACAGCTCAAAATCTCAATTTAACTTCACGAAATGCTTAGGCATGTTGAAAGAAAGGTGCTAGAAGCATTAAACACCTTAGGGGTCTCAACTAGATAGCCGGGTACAACCAGGCACATACGCATTTTAAAAGCGTTTAAGGGCTTGATTTTTTTAGTGCTCAAAATTGGGAAGGCAATTTTGAGCGCCAACACAAATGATGAAGATATTTCTAATTATCTTCTCCAGGTAGATGAGGTGGTCAATACTACTAGATTTATTGGAAAAGAATTGAAAAAATAAAATGTGATTTTAGACTTATTCCAAAATATTATGGTTTGAAAGTGAATTCTATTAAGAAAGATAAAGATTAAGAAAAAAATTCAATGAATGAATTGTATGGAGAACTTGTTCCTCTTGAAATGAGAGAATTTGAAAAATATGATCTAAAAAGGGAAGAATGTTGTAGAGTCATTAACAAGGAAAATGACAATGTACCTGACTAGAGAAATGAATCTAATGAGGAAAAAGAAAACTTTGTGAGGAGGCTAAAAAAGGACACTAAAATATACAAAGGTAAGTTACCCTTAACATATTTTTATAGTGGAAAAATTGATCATTATGCATTATATTCCTTAAGAGAATATAATAATGACTACTTAAATCCAAAATAAAATAATATTAAAATGACATTCATAACTAGAGTTTGTTAATCTTAGATTGGGTTTGACAAGTGAGTGTCTACACACTTAACTCATTTACTTAGTTCATGCCGAACAAGTAACATATGCTGAGTAGAAGATATAAGTTAGAGCATGTTGAGTAAACAATGAGTGCCAAGTCACTAATGTGCTGAGTTTATTCAAGTGCCAAAAAGATAGTATGTGTTGAGTGATTCAGGTGTTGAGCAAGTGATGCATTCTAAGTCATTCAAATGCCCAATGACAACATTGAAGCCACCATTATTGCCAAGCATCAAGGACTTCTATTATTGAGTAACAGAGTTTTGACATAGTTGTTTGTATTTGCAAAAACTACTATGTAAACCATTTTAAAACCAACTTAAGGATTGATTTATGATCTTTTGTTGATAAGGATGAATCTTGAGTACGAATTCCTATGTATTACATGCATAAAATCAAGAAAAGGGAAGGTTTAAGTGGCAATATGAATGAATCATAGCCATTGATGCATACATAATCCTAAGTCACCTAGGTCTTCTAAAGGAGGACAAACCACAAATATTCTATAGATAGAGAGTGAGTGAGAAGAGTAGAGAAGGAGAGTTTACATGTGTGAACAAGACATTCATGGTGACCAAGGTATTATGATTTGAGTTACATTGCAAAATTAGTTAAAGGAGAATAGAGGAAAGGAAACAATGGAAAATAGAGAGACATTTGATTAGAAAGGATCAAACACACATTAGTATAGAAGTGATCTAACATCAAGAAATAAAGTACTAATAGCAGGATCATTGTCGATACATTCTAACAAGTGAATTAGTTGAATCTCTTAATAGAGTAGTCATAATAGGATGTATTGAAATTCTCTAACAAGGTGCTTAATTAATTGTGAGTTAAAGTCCTTTAATTAGGCACACTTCTAATAAGGTGTTGAAATCCTTTAACAAGGTAAGACCTAATAGCCATTGTAAGCTTTTAACAGGGTAGACCTTTCACAAGGTAGATCGTGCTTCATGATCAAACATTGTAACCTTCATTGGATACTCTTTATTATTGCAATAGTGAAGATTTGTGAGTGTCATCCCCACCCCAATTTTACATTCTCATTGGAGGTTTTTTGGGTAATAATATCTTGTGTCATACATTTGTGAATGCTTACTTGTTTACATACTTTATATGTATATGATTTATATGGTATTTGAGTTTACTTGTTAAATTGTGAGATGGGTGTATGGTGAATGTTTTTATGAGTAAAATTTTGAAGAACTAATTCACCCCCCCTCAAAATTTACCTTTCCTATTGTATTTCAAACAATTCATATCAGAGACAAGTTCTTTGAAAGTGAAGCTTTATAGCTATGAGGAAAAATCTTGGAAATGGAAGTTTATAAGTTGGAAAAGATTGTTGAGAACTAGGAGATTGAAATACAACTCATTCTACATCATTTATATGAAGCAAGAGAAAATCTAAATAAATCATTGAGAAGAAGGAAGGAAATTTCTATTAAGGAGAATGATACACAATACCAAGAGATTGACACTACTGAAATATTTGCAAATGGAAACTCCAATGAATTTGATGCAGTAGTTGTAGATCTAATGGAAAAGAAAAGAACCCTAGCTAAAGGTATTGAAAATCCAAAGATAGAGCAAGAATCACAATCCATATTGCTATGTGAGGTGACCAAACACAAAAAGAAAACTATGAAAGACAAAGTCATGATTGAAGATGAGAAAAGAGTTTTGACCAAGAAACTAGAAGAAAAATCATCAGAGATAAATAGGATTGCTCACATGGAACTAGAAACAATGAATCAAGTAATTATTGCTAATCATGAAATAAACAATAAAGACATTAAGATCACAACACTAAAGTTGTAAAGTGAGTAATTGAGCAATGATCTAGAAAGGGAAAATGAGTTTGTTAAAAGTTTCAATAAACCTAGTGAAGCCATTAGGTACTTTGAACAATTGATGAGATCCCCTAGATCCAACAATGATGCATTTGGATTGGGATACACTAGTCATACTTGTTGTGATTGTGGTAAGATAGGTCATACTGCTAATGTTTGTAGGAGCAAGATTGTAAATCAGAATGTGAAGTAGAAGAACATGGGTCAATGCCACAAGTGCCACAAAGAAGGTCATCAAGCACATGAATGTAGAACTAAGACCTTGCACACTTAAATATTTGAAGGATACTACTATAACTATCAGAAGTATGGACATAGAGCTTTTGGGTGCAGATCCAAACCCAAGTAGTCATCAAAAAAGTAGATAGAGATAAAGAACAATTGCAACTCTTATAATTGGGATTATAATACAAGGTATAGTTTTCACCACTATCAAGAGTATGGACATATTCCTAAGAATTGTATTAGAACACATTTCAGAAGTGATTAAAAAAGGTGGTTAAGTCAAACCACATGTTTTAGCTATTTGAAGACTGGTCACATAAGTAGATATTGTCCAACAAGGTCAAAGGCACCAAGTTGTAAGTTCAACAAAGAAAAAGGAAAGGAATATGTTGAGAATGTCAGAGATGAGATGAAAAAAATATGGAGGAGAAAGGAATATTGCAGCACATCTAGATAGGATTACTTCACCTAATGGGTTAGGTGATCATAACTCATCAAATTAAGCAATCAAAAGGTATGTAGGACTGATATTTAAAAAGATATACTATACACTAGTTCCAAGGATTTGGTTTTGAAAAGATTACATATCCATGAATAAATATGCGAAGTGTTTTTAGGAATCAAGAATAAATTTTTAAGTTTTGTCAGTTTTAATGTTACTACTGAGCATGAAAAGCTTCACTATGGTTGCCAAGTGAAATGTTAGTGGATGTCGAGCTAGCAAAGGTTGTTAGTAATGAACAAACTCATAGTAGTTGATAAGAATATGAAAAAGCACATGGATGTCGAGTGAGCTAGAAATTCAATTGAAGTTGAGCTTATTGCTATGTAAGAACTTAGCATTAAATGCAGTATTTGAAGGGCTATTTGATCGATTTCTACTCATTTAACATCATTCCAATTTGAAGAAGAGCATGAAGAGCTAAAGGAGATCTAGAGAATTTGATCTGAATAATTATAAGATATTTGAAAGGCTATTTGACACCATTCCAGTAAGATTCACAAGGTGTTTATTGAGTATTGAGCTATGCAATTTTTAATTTTACAAACCCTAGTTTAATGTAATGGCATCTACTTCTTTAGTAACCAAAGGTGTAGAGGTAAAGAGGTTTTAAATGTACAATTTTTATGTAATGAAATCAAACAACCTACTTTTAGGGCTATCCCAGATATAGCTTACAAATAGGATCCCTCCAGTGCATTATCCATGATACCACAACAAGTTTTGATGATTCAAGATGTAAGAAATTGTTACGTGTGCAAAATTGGAAGTATATGTGATATGGAAATTAGGTAAATATATGGAAAATTATGTGAGAATAATGTGTTGAAGGAAGAGTTTAAAATTTTTGAGAAGAAAGGGTTAACTCGTGCCCTAAGCTTCCCCAATGTATTTAAGATACAGTGGATACAAATTGTTTTGAGTAGAATTCATGACAACTTTCTACAGCTAGAAAATGGGCTAGTAAAAATCACTAAGAATATTGTTCATAGAGTAATAGGGTATCCAACCCTAGATTAACCTAAGACAATGAGAAGTGAATCTACGGAAATAATTTAAAAAAACATTGGGGTTGTGTGGAATAAAAGAAGAATGACAATTGATACTATCACACATCCCCTGATAGCTTTTGTAGTGAGGGTTATAGCACACAAGTTTTATCAATCTAGAAAATTAAATAGTGTAACCTTGCAATGTAGTTGATATGGTTTATAAAATTGTGAAGAGGGATGATACTTATGATCTTTCCAAGTTATAGTTGCAATAATTGATTGAGAATTTGGGAGCTATAAGGAAAACCAAAAATGCACAATGTAAATTTGGATCTATTGTTGTATGTATTTTCTTTTATGTGTAGAATACATTTCCTACATTTGGTAAGGTTGCATGAATGGTAAAAAAACCTATTGCAATTCAAATAGGTGAATTTATTGAGCAACTAGGTGATAACTTTGAATCTATCATGTCAAGTTATTTTTAAGGTTTCAAATAATCTATGTGGAAAAGGCTAAGGATACCAGTCTCACTAGTGGAGAAACATTTTGATGATGTTTTCTTCCTAGTTGATATTGATTTCACATATGTACAGGCAACAACTCCTAGGGTGAAATGGCTAAGGAAATTAAGATATGAAATAAATGTTGATGAGGCCTCTACAAAAATCACAACATTACATGCATAAGAAGTGGATAAAGAAGCTACAACATTTGAAATTATGATTTGGAAAAATCAAAGATTACAATGGAATTGAAGACTATTTCAGTAATTAGGAAGAAGAAAAAATTGGTAAAGAAATTGAAAGAAAGATTTGAAGGAGTTAGGGAAGAAGAAGAGGAAGATGATGAAGAAGAAGAGGAAATACAAGCTCAAGTACTAATGCCATTGATGTAATTTTAGGGAGAAGACCAACAAGAAGATGAAGTAGAAATTGTAGAAGGCACCGAGGATGAAGAGGCCAATGAAGCACCTATAGCTCCTAAGAAGAAAAAGAGAAAAGAAAAGACACAAGTAGTGACAAAACCAAATAAGATTGCTAAACATAATCAGCCTAAACCTACAACACCTACCACAAGGGATATCACAAGAGTCACTATACAAAAGGCTAAAGAAGTAGCCAACCCTAACAAGAAGAAATCTAAAGTACAGAAGAGACCAAGGAGGAAGTATGTTGCTCAAGATGAATCTGATGAAGAGAAGACTAAATCAAATGAAAACAACCAATTTAAAGTGGTAAGTTATAGTCCCCTTTCAAATTTAGAAAATTTATATGAGAATATTAGGAACAATGGTGATTCAAACAATCTATGAAGAAAAGGCTAAGGATATCAGTATCACTAGTGGAGAATCATTTCGATGATATTTTTTTCATAGTTGATACTGATTTCACATATGTAGAGGCAACAATTTCTAGGGTGAGATGGCTAAGGACATTAGGATATGAAATAAATGTTGATGAAGCCTCTACAAAAATCACAATATTACTTGTAGAAGAAGTGGATAAAGAACCTACAACATTTGAAATTATGACTTGGCCAAATTAAAGATTACAATGGAATTGAATACCACTTCAGTAATCAGGAAGAAGAAAAATTGGTAAAGAAATTGAAAGAAAGATTTGGTGAAGGAGCCAAGGAAGAAGAAGAGGAAGATGATGAAGAAGAAGAGGAAACACAAATTTGGGTACCATTTTCATTAACAGAAAGGTCAGGGAGAAGACCAACAAGAAGATGAAGTAGAAACTATAGAAGGTGCAGAGGAAGAAGAAGCGAATGAAGCACCTATAACTACTGAGAAGAAAAAGAGAAAAGAAAAGACACAAGAAGTGAAAAAACCAAATAAGGTTGCTAAACCTAATCAGCCTATGCCTACAAAACCTACCACAAGGGTTATCACAAGAGCCACTACACAAAAGGCTAAAGAAGTATCCAAGCCTAAGGAGAAGAGAGCTGAAGCACAGAAGAGACCAAGTTGGAAGTATGTTGCTCAAGCTAAATTTGATGAAGAGAAGACTAAATCGGATGACAACAACCAATTTCAAGTGGTAAGTCATAGTCATGTTAGCATGAATGTTGATGCTATGGGGGGAGCATTGTAGATAATTGATATGATGTATTCATTAATGTGTTTTTCATTGATGACAACATATTAATAAGTTTGTAAAGAATGACAGAGAAACAAACTATAACTTTTGTATTAAGAATAATATATTACTTATTAGTTAATCTGTAGTTTCTAGTAGATACTACATTGTGTCTTTGTTACAATGGTAAGTGAACAGAACCTAAATTGATTTTGTATAAAAGATATTATTGATCTATAGAGAACTACATGAAAACAAAGTTTTAGGAAAGCAGTTCCTATTGTGTGATTGTTGCAGTTCATCACAAATGTAATGAAAGGTTGTGTAGTTAACTAGAGATAGTATACTAGTCATTGATGATGTTAGAGAATGTTCATGTAAAAAAGTTGCACTTGTAAAAGTCTATTTATAACTATGAGCCGACAACATTAATTAAAGTTGTATTCATTTAATTGACGTATTATAATTAAGTGGGAAGCCAGCTCAAGGATTTATTATTAAGCATGGTATAAAGGAAAGATGTTTTTCATGTTTAAGATATAGTAAGAAAATTAGACTTGTGAATTATTGAGTAGGAGAGTGCTATAAGAGAAGAGTGACTTACCTATGCATGTAATTGATCTTAAGGGTTATTATTACTAAGTACAGAGTTCTAGATCTGATTGCACATTTTGAAGGAGAAGAAGTCTAACGTACTAGATAGAGGAAGAAGTAAAAGCTTGTTTTACATCTATTATTCTGAAAGGAATAGTACTAAGGTCAATTTAATAGTGGGTTCATTGATCTAATCCTGAAGTTGTTTGGATAGTGGGTTTAGCTGCCTTCCACAACTCCTAATAGGGTTGGAATCTCCTAACAGGGATTCAAAGTCTCTTAACAAGGACTCATATGTATTGAATGTGATTAATTAGACTCCTGTTAGGGTGTAGTCTTTCACAAGGAACATTTATATTAGTACATCATCTTTTGGGTATCATTCCCACTAGGGTTTTCCCTCTTATCAAGGGTTTCGTTGGTCAACATATCTGGTGTCACTATGTATATTTGTCTTTCATGATTTCTTATTACATTTCTCACATGATTAAGTTGAAATAAAGTTTATATTGAGTTTAATAATTATATAATTGATTCAACCCCCTCTCCCTACTTATTTATATTGTGAACATTAATTACTAACAATTGGTATCAAAGCATCAAGTCCTTGAAGAAAGGGTTTAAAAACCTAAGGAGATCTATGGCAAATATGTTCAAAAAGAAAATTCAAAAATTTGATGGCACTAATTTTGATAGTTGGAAGGACAAGATGAAAATTGATCTTTTGTGCATGGGTCTAGGATATTGGCTTGTAACCACAGTATCTAAGGATATTGCAGAAGAAGATGATCTTGACAGTTGTATTGAGGAGCAAAGAGAAGTATTTATGTGCAACATAAGGGCAAGAGAAGCAATATTGTTAGTTCTACCTGAAAGTGAGTATAGTCAAGTAAAACTAATCAAAACATCCCAAGAAATTTGGAAAACTTTAGAAGCTAACTATGGGAGTGATACACATGCAAAAGGAGTTAGATTACAAAACTTGTGTTGTACATTTCAAGATGCTAGAATGATGGAAGATGAATTTGTAAGAAGCTATATTGGTAGAATATCTAAGATTGTTGCAAGAAATAGATTTTATGAAGGAACCAAATTGGATGATGAAGTACTATGGAAGATCTTGAAAAGTCTAACACCACCTTTCAAGACAATAACACAGATGATTCAGCTAATGATACCCTATACTAAAAAATTCACCAAAGACACATTACTTGGTAGATTGGAAGCTGAAAATTTTGATTTGAAACAATCTAGAGAATTAGCAAAAGTTGAGACAACATTCATTGCATTAAGTGTTAAACCTGGTCTAGGAAAGAATACAAGAGCACAAGAAGACATTGCTAGTAGTAGCAAAATTGTTGAGAAAAAATATCAAAGAAGGAGTAGCTCTTCTTGTGGAAAGAGAAAAAGATGGTAAGAATATCTTGAAGTATTGGACATGCAATGAATATGGTCATTATGCATCTAAGTTTCCTAAAAGAGAAAGGAAGTATAAGGGAAATTCAAACCTAGAAGACCTAGAAATTTCTTATATGCTAATGAAGAAGAAGAAGAAGAAGAAGAAGAATCTAATCAAAGAAAAAGTGAAGATGAATTGGGATTTGTAGCTACAAAGAAGGATGATATTGACAAAGAAATTAGAGAAGAATAGAGTGTAGTACCTGAAATAAGAGTTGAAGAAGAAAATCCCACCCCAAATAAAATATGATGAGAAATCATCTTGCTGATTAGATAATAGGAAGTAAAAAAAAATGGAGTAATGACAAGAAGAAGAATCAATGAAAAACTATGTCTAATATCTCAAGTAGAACTAAAGAGTGTAGATGAAGCAATCAAGGATGATCATTGGATAAAAGCAATGAAGGAAGAACTTGAATAGATAATAAAGAATGACACAAGGGAAGTAGTCCCTAGACCTAAGAACAAGAATGTGATTGGCACAAAGTGGGTATTCAAAAAAAAAAATGAATGAACAAAGTAGAAGTAATAAGAAACAAAGAAAGACTAGTATGAAAAGTTTATTCTCAGCAAGAAGGAATAGACTATGAGGAAACATATGCACCTATAGCAAGAATGGAAGTAGTCAAAATGTTCTTGGAATATGCAGAAAATAAAAACTTCAAAGTATATTAGATGAATGTTAAGTCAACATTCTTGAATGGAGAACTTGAAGAAGAAGTTAATATTGACTAGCTAGAAGGTTTTCCTTTGACTAAAGAAAATGATATAGTTTGTAAATTAAATAAAGCCTTGTATAGATTAAAGCAAGAACCTAGAGCTTGGTATGCAAGGTTAGATAAATACTTAGCAAAGCTTGGATTTTCTAAAGAAACAATAGACAACAACTTTTACTTGAAAGAAATAGAAAATGGTTTGTTGATAATCATTGTATTTGTTGATGATATCATTTTTGGAGGCAATGATGAAGCCAATAAAAAAATTTCAAAAGATATGAAGAATGAATTTGAGATGAGTATGATAGGAGAAATGAAATTTTTTGGTAGGATTACAAATTGTTCAAAATAAAGAAGGTATCTTTATTTCTCAGACTATGTACTTGAAATATTTGCTAAAAAGATTTGGACTAGAAAATTGTAAACCTGTTGGAACCCCTATGGTAACTAGTCATAAGTTATCTAGCAAGGATGAGACACCTACTATTAAACAAAAGTACAGATCTATGATTGGAGGATTTCAATATCTAACTCATAGTAGACTAGACATAGCTAATGCAGTTGGAATTGTGGCAAGATTTTAGGCTAATTCTAAAGAATATCGCTACACAACAGTAAAAAGGATATTCAGATATCTAAAAGGGAGATCTGATTATGGAATTTGATATAAAATATATAATGATTTTACTCTTTTTTACTCTTTGCACTTATCCTAATGTTGATTGGGTAGGAGATATAGATGATAGAAAAAGCACTAGTGGAGGAGCATTCTTTCTTGGTGGAAGACTAGTATCTTGGCTTAGCAAGAAACAAGATTGCACTTCACTGAGTACTGTAGAGGTAGAACATGTTATAGTAGAAAAAACTGTAATCAAGTTATATGGATGAGGTAGATGATGAAGGATATTGGAATTACATTCAAAGAACCTTTTATCATTTACTATGATAACACAAGTAAAATTAACATGTCTAGAAATTTTGTTTTACATTCTAAGACTAAGAACATCTCTATAAACTATGATGTGTTGAGAGAGAAAGTTGTAGAGAAAGAAATTAGACTAGAGTATGTTAACACTAATGAATAGATTGTAGACATTTTCACAAAGGCCTTACCAAAGGACACATTTGAGTACCTAGGAGGTATACTTGGGGTTATGCCTCTACCTACTTCAGAATAAAAGGTGCAAAAGTGCATAAGTCCAGGGAACAAAGCACCATTGTTAGACTAGACTAAATGTTGATGCTTCCTCAATAGGGGAGTATCTATGATGAATGGAGTTAGAAAAGTACTCTTGGTAATTAGTAATTGGCATGCAACAATGTCTCTAGACACTTGAGCTATTTATGGATTTATATGCAAAATTTGTAAAGCAACAAATTGGCTTGTGGTCATGTTGGTAAATTATTGTATCTTTGAGTAGTTGAACCATTTGTGTATTACCTTTGACATTGATGTCAATGGGGGAGAGAGTGACATGAAAAATATTCTATGTAGTTTAATGGGGAAGAAATGAGAACATGATTAGCAAGATTTAATCGATGAACAAGATGTATATTTGGTATTCTTGGAACTTAGATGTTTTTCATCTATGTTACCATCAACGCCAAAGGGGGAGATTGTTAGCATGAATGTTGATGCTATGGGGGAACATTGTAGAACATTGATATGATGTATTCATGATTGTGTTTGTCATTAATGACAACATAGTAATAAGTTTGCAAAGATTGATAGAGTAGCAGACTGTGATTTTTGCATTAAGAGCAATATATTACTCATCTGTTCACGTGTAGTTTCTAGTGCATAGTATAGTATATCTTTGTTACAATGGTAACTGCGCAAAACCTAAATTGATAGTGTACAAAAGATATTATTGATCTACAAAGAACCACATGAAAACAAAGTTTTAGGAAAGTAATTCCTATCAAGTGTGATTGTTGCAGTTCATCAAAAATGTAATGAAAGGTTGCATAGTTAACTAGAGGCAGTATACTAGCCATTGATGATGTCAAAGAGTACACATGTACAAAAGTAGCACGTGTAAAAGTCTATTTATAAATGTGAGCTAATAACATTAATTAAATGTGTATTCATTCAATTGACATATTATAATCAAGTGGTAAACTTACTCAAGGATTTATTATCAAGCATGGTATAAAGGAAAGATGTTTTTTGTATTTAAGATATAGTGAGTAGATGAGACTTGTGAATTATTGAGCAGTAGAGTGCTATGGAAGCAGAGTAACTTACCTATGCATGTAAGTGACCTTAAGGGTTATTATTATTGAGTACAGAGTTTCAAATTTGATTGCATAGTCTAAATGAGAAGAACTCTGATGCACTAGATAGAGGAAGAAGTAAAAGCTTGTTTGACATCTATTATTTTGAAAGGAATAGTACCAAGGTCAATTGGACAGTGGATTCATTGATATAATCCTGAAGCTATTTGGATAATGGGTTCAACTACCTTCCACAACTCCTAATAGGGTTGGAATCTCCTAATAGGGATTCAAAGTCTCCTAACAGGGACTCATATGTACTAAATTTGATTAATCAAACTCCTAATAGGGTCTAGCCTTTCACAAGGAATATTTATATTAGTACATCATCTTCTAAGTATCGTTCTCACCAGGGTTTTCCCTCTGATCAAGGGTTTCCCTAGTTAACATATCTGGTGTCACTATGTATATCTATCTTTCATGATTGCTCATTACATTGCTCACATGATTAAGTTGGATTAAATTTGATATTGGGTTTAATAATTATATAACTGATTCACACCCCCTATCTTAGTTATATTGTGAATATTAATTAATAACAAGTCCCTCTTCAGATTTAGACAATTGATGTGAGAATATTAGGAAGAATGCTAATTTATTAGGATTCTCTCACTTGAGTTTTAAAATATTGGGAAGATTGAAAAGAACTAAGTGGAAGAGGCAATATATGTCATGATGGCTATATTTAAAAAGGAACGTCTAGAAATTACCAACTCTGTACCTAAAAGTTTATATGATAGAGTTAAGAAAAAATGGCACTATTGTTTAGACACTGATAAAAAAATTAGGGGGACAACCCTTGCTCAAGTTATGCCAAAAATTATTAAGGTTGACATGTATAAATCAATTAAGAAGTATTTTGTAAGATTTCTGCCAAAATACAGGGCATTCAAAATATTGTAAAACAACATAGAGGATGTTGTACAAAAGTCCAAGAAAATGTAGAAGATAACATATGGACTATCAACATGTAGGGAAGTTGAGTAGACACCTATTGAGGTAGGTGAGGATGAAGAAGATGATACTAAATAAGGCATTGTTGGTGAGGAACATATATGCACATTGACACCCAAACACCAGCTAAGGATAAGCAACAAATAGAACAAAGTGTACAAGATACATAAATGTCAAGTGTCAGTCCTCTATAGGAGACAAGTGAAAATACTGAAATTGTCAAAGTTAAGGATGTTTCTAACCAATCCCCTTAGAGAGGATGATTTGAAAATGATACTTTTTAATACCACTCTCTAGGAAAAACTATATGACAACCCTATAGTGGTGAGTGTAGATGAAATTTAGAAGACAAATACAATAACTATAGGGGAGGAAGTGAAAACACTAGACACATCTATAATCACTCCTGAAGTCACAAGTGTACAACCTTCACAACCTATAGTGGTATATCAAAGGAAGGAGATAGAAAGTGTAACTCTCAGTACACTTATGCAAGAAACTCTTGTCTTAGTGAATGTGCAAGAAACAAAAAAATAAGTTGAGACAGTTGGAGAAGACAAGGTAGAGACACTAGAGAATGAAGGCACTTAAGGCCAAATAGGTCAGGCTGATACACCTGCACCCCCAACACAAGATGAAGGTGTAACTAGAACTACAAAGGAAGAAAAGGAAAATACTAAAGAGTCAAGTTTGACAACCAAGCCAAAGAAGCTACTAGCTATTCAAGCACTAGTGACATTACTAGAATCTAGTACTCCTTCCAATCAAGCTCTTTAGAGGCCAAGCATAGATGCTATTCTGTTGCACTTCTCAATGTTGAGTCCTAACTCGTCTAAGGTAGAAGAGGTAACTACTTATGATGATATTATTCTAGATGGAGAGATTGTGTTTCCTAAATTTGATTTGGCAACAATCATAATCAAGAAAATGGGTATATTACAAGAGGTCCTAGGAAGGAAGAGAAATAAAAAACTACTTAGAAGGGAGCATAGGCAAAAGAAAGCTTTGATTAACATCAAAGAGATTTTCTTAGATGCATTTAGTCTACTAACTCTAGATGAAAACAAGCCCATCATTGAACAATTAACCAATATAGGGGATAGGGTTACTTACATAGAACTAGACACAAATGTAAAACTACTTTAATGATCTAAAAGGAAGTTTCAAAACAAGGTGAATGAGAGGAGGTCAAGTGCAATTGCACTAACCTAGGTTGATCTAGAAACCAAGATAGAGAGTGTGGAAAAGGTACTAGCAAATATTTTCTCTTTATATACCAAACTATGTAATCCTACACTCTTCACATAAGAAGTAATGAATCAATTCCTAAGTTTGGAGAACCATATGTAGTCATCTACTGCTACTTTTCCCAAGTCTCTAGCTCAAAGTGAGAAAAATTTTAGGACCATCTTGAAATCCTAGAGTCAGTTAGCATCATTACAAGTAGATGAAACCAGCATTAGGGATAAAAAGATCAACATCTAGTCAACATTAACTTTTTACATGGAGATATTACACAAGGAACTAGGCTATGAAGAAACTCTTATGAAGATAGACTCTAATCTTTCTACATTGGATGACCTAGTCCACCTTGTTGTCAAGCTATCCATCTAAATCAGGTCTTTGGAGGTAGCTTGTGTTGAGATCTAATTGAAAAGATCATTCCTCAGAAAGATTATTAAAAGAGGGAGATTGTTGAAGAAGACTATGTGTTACAATCATTGTTTTATCATGATGCCAATCGTGTTATTTTCTAGTAAGAAAATTTCTTATAAGATTCAAGTACTATCACTTAGTTGATTGATGAAGAGGATTTCATCAATAAGATGTAACAATAGCACCTAGAGGAAAGGTTGATTTATGATTATGTAATGAAGTACAAGGATCAGTTAAGACAATGATGACATGATGTATTGATAATCTACTTAAGGTTACAAAGGTTGGTTACACTTGAAAATTGTAGAAGAACAAGTTACACAAAGTTTGTTTGCCAAGCTTGACCAAGTGGATAGTAGGTGCTAAGAAAAGTTAGTGCAAGCTAAGCAGAAAGTCAATTGGAGTTGAGTAAAAGAAAATTCTAGTGCATGTCAAGAAAAATAGTTGATGTCGAGTAAATTTTAGTTGATGTTGAGCATCAGTAAACTTTAGTTGATGCTAAGTGATATTACAGTTGACACCAAAAAATGCAGTATGTGCCAAGCATCAGAAGGTTGATAATGTCAAGCTATTGTATTATTTAAAAGGTAGAAGATTTGTTAAATCTGAGCCAACAAGTTTGATTTCTTGGAATTTTTGAACTAGATGGAAGATAAGGATGATGAGATGGTGGCACAGAATTCAAGGCAAACCATTTTTAGGAAAATTCAAAGAGGATTCTAGGAGAAGTTTTTAGAAGAAAGATGGAATATGGGGTAGATACATTATATCCTACCGAATCCATTTGAACCCTAAAATGGAGGATGGAAAATAAGTAGAAAATGATCTTAATTTCTTATTTATAGGAATGGTTGGTCATGAAGTAAGATAGGAGGGGGTTGGATGTGAGAATCAAAAGAAGATAGGAAGTCAAGGACTCTAAGCTTCATCTGGTGACCTAAAAGGTGACTACATTGGTGTGCTAAGCAAGAAGGCTTAAGAAGATGAATTCTTGAAGGGTGAACAAGATATCAAAATTGCAATATATGAAGGCTAAGAAGAATTGAGGACTAGACAATAATCCATAATCTACAAAAGAATTTGTAATTTGTATCAAATCAATTTTCTACTATTACTCTCTAACAATTGTATCATTCTAGGGTAAATTCTTTGGATTAAGTTTGACCTAACAGTCATTTGTAAATCCTTTAACTAGGTGGCATTTCAAGTGAATGGCCTAAAGTCCTCTAACAAGGCTCACTCCTAATAGGGTGATTGAAATCCTTTAACTAGGTCACATTTAATAGTGTGTATTATAACCTTTAATAGGGTTTGCCTTTCATAGGACATCACTTCAGAATAGTTAAAAGAGTAGCATGTTGCTAGTGGTGTTCCCAAATTGAGTTTCCATGTAAATCATTGTGTCAAGTGTGTTGATGAATCTATTATGTTTTATACTTTACATTTTTGCTAGTTTATTTGATAGTAACTTACAAGTTTTTAGTAACTACATTATCCTATGGATGCATGCATGAGTTGTATGGGTTTACTAAGCTAAGAGAAAAGTTTTATTTATACATCTGGACCTTGAATAACTAATTCAAACCCCCCCCCCCCCACTCTTAGTTATTCTAAATAATTATAATAGTTTTTGATAATTGGGATGTGGCTCTAAAGATTATACTTGAGGTCCATAAACCTTTTTTGGAAAAATAAATTATTAGTGTATAACCCATTGACATAAGTATCAAAAGGGGGAGTAAGAGTAATGGGAGAAAAAGAAGAGAAATCAAGTAGAGCAAAGAGATATCTAAATCAAAAGAGACAAAGAACAAAGGGGGAGTAAGAGAACAAAAGAACAAAATTCAAAAATCAGTTCAAATAGAACAAAAGAAAGAGTATCAATTTATGAAAATCTACTTAGTAGGAGAAAATTTTGAGTCAAATATAGAGTAAAGAATAGAATAATCAACTCAGGGGGAGTTATGAAATTTTGAAGTATAATTCACGTGTTGCAAAATTTTGATATTTTATATCTATGTTATGCTTGTAAGGATAGATCATTAATGCATGACCAAGTGTTTTTGAAACTCATTTCAAAGGGGGAGATTGTTAATATTAGATTGGTTTTGAAAAGTGAGTTTCTATACACGTAAGTCATTTACTTATTTCATGTTGAACGAGTAACATATGTCAAGCACAACATATAAGTTAGAGCATGTTGAGTAAAAAATGAGTGCTAAGTCACTTATGTGCTGAGTCATTCAAGTGCTCATTAGATAAGATTTGTCGAGTGATTTAGGTGTCAAGCAAGTAGTGCATTTTGAGCCATTGAAATGCCTAGTGATAGCATTGAAGTCATAGTTAGTGCTAAGCACTAGGGACTTTAGATGTTGAGTAACACAGTTTTGACATAGTTGTTTGTATTGGCACAAACTAGTATATAAACCATTTTTAAGCCAACTTAAGAATTGATTGATGATCTTAAGTATGAATCCCTATGTATTACATGCATCCAATCAAGAAAAGGGAAGGTTTAAGTGGTGATATGGATGAATCATAGCCATTGATTCATACCTAATCCTATGTTGCCTAGGTCTTCTTAAGGAGGACAAACCCTAAATGTTCTACAGATAGAGAGAGTGAGAAGTGTAGAGAAGGAGAGTTTGCATGCGCAAATAGGAAATTCATGGTGAACAAGGTATTATTATTTGAGTTACATTGAAAAATTAGTTAAAGGAGAATAGAGGAAAGGAAATAATGGACAACAAAGAGACATCTAATCAGAAAAGATCAAGCACACATCAGTATAGAGGTGATCTAACATCAAGCAATAGAGTGCTAATTGTAGGATCATTGCTAATACATTCTAATAGGTGAATCAGTTAAATCTCTTAACAAAGTAGTCCTAACAAAATATATTGAAATCCTCTAACAATTTTCTTACTTAATTGTGAATTAAAGTCCTTTAATCAAGAACACTTCTAATAGGGTGTTGAAATTCTTTAACAAGGTAAGACCTAACAGCTTTTGTAAGCTTTTAATAGGGAAAACCTTTCATAGGGTAGATCATGTTTCATGATCAAACATTGTAACCTTCATTGGATACACTTTATTACTTTAGTAGTGAATATTAGTGGGTGTCATCCCCACCCTATTTTTACCTTCTCATTGGAGGGTTTTTGGGTAATCATATCTTGTATCATACATGTGTGAATGCTTACTTGTTTACATACTTTAGATGTATATGATTTATATGGTATTTCAATTTACTTTTTAAATTTTGAGATGGATGTATGGTGAATATTTTTATGATTAAAAGTTTGAAGCATTGATTCACCACCGCCCCCCACCCCTTCTCATAATTTACCTTTCCTATTGTATTTCCAATAGAGTTTCCCTAGTGGATATATTCTAACTATACATCCCAAATCAACACAATAAAATTCTATAATAGAAATAACAATATTGAATCAAAAAAATTCCCATTAAAGCCTTTGCATTATCTTAGATTCAAGAAAATACATTATATTTTCCCAACATTATATTAGCTTACGTTTTAAGGCACACATGTCTAATTTCATATAGAAGTTAAGATCCATGTTGGATGATAACCAATAAAATCCTAACAATTGAAATTTATGTAAAAAAGGGAAAAATACAAGAATATATATATGAGTTTTCAAGGCACAAGTCAACCAAGGAAATCATATTCCCCAAAGATGAAGAAAACATATCATAACTATTAGGATAAACCAAAATTTATAAAAGGAACACCTCTATATTATTATGGAATGAAGTGTAATAACACAAAGAGGTCATACATGAACATAAGATTGTTAAATTAATTAAACAATAATATTTTCAAGCTAGAGGGAAGCTTTAAAAGATCAAACAACTTGAATAAGCCACTAATGTGAAGAAAACATAGATTTTAACCCTAAGGTTTAGAAATATTTACCAAGATAGAATGGACTAGGATGAAAACCCAAAAATAGATTCTATGTAATGTGCACAAAAAAGATAATAGGTTCACACAACAAAATGAGAAAAATCAAAAGACAACAACACAACAAAATCTAACTAAAAAACTATAAACAAGTAGAAAGGGAAATATTTTTAATTAATGCAAGATTTCCATGAAACACAAGATTCACATATATATAAGATTATTGAAAAGTGAGCCTCTCAGTTTAATGTTTGAATCACAATTCGACACCTAATTTCCAAACTTTATTTTAACTTTTGGTTTCACTAGTACATTTGGGCTAATTTTTTATGGTTATTCATTATAATTTTAACCACTATTATTGCAAAATTGTCATAGAAAACCATTGACAATTATATTCCCCATTAGAAATATGACTCTCTCCATGGTCATCATCATTTTGACACCTTTAATTGTCAGAATACAACCAAAAAAATAGAATTGGATTGGATAGAAGTTTGATGACGAGCTGTCAAAATTTTGATGCCTATGTCATCACTAAAATTTAGAGACACTGTCAGAATATTGATGCTAGTTCATTCAATAATTTGACATCATGTGGTGGTCATGCCATTAGAATATTAACATGATTATGTCTAGGAAACCAATGAGGATATCATCATAGGTACAACATCCTCATGAGTTCTATTTGGGAGAGCATTATAATTCTAATGGAAACAAACATGTTACTTTTGAGGAAGCAAGTTAGAGGAAACAAAACTTCAATCCATATGCATGGGTAGCAAGTAGAGCTAAAAAAGAAAACTTTTTAGTATAGGTTTCCATATCTATTAGAGATCTATATGTATTTTAGGTTATAGAACATAGAAGACTTCAAAGTTATGGCAACTACTCAAAAGGGAATTCCATTATAAAGCTAACAAATAAAAAATAATTAAAACATTAGAAGACTTCTAATCAAAATAGATAAGAAATCTCCTACTAGAAAACCACCAAGGAGTTCTAATCATTGATAATTTTCTAAATATCCTCAACATATACAACCTACAACTATGCCTATAAGATTTTATTAGAGAATTTATATACATAGCTAAAAAGTACACGAATTTTCCCAATGACCGATGGGAACTAAACCATACAATATATGTACTTGTGATTATTTTCATAATGATATAATTATTGTAGGGTAACCTGCTAGCAATCATTGGGAGAATTTCTGTTCTCATCACTTGTGCATATACCTTCTTTGATCAACTCATATATATAGGTGAAGAATATATATGTTAAGGATATTGAAAAAATAATTGGAAGATAGAATTCCTTGGTGGTTAAAACTCCTTGGTGGTTTTCTAATAGGAGATTTCTTAGCTATTTTGATTTGTTGCATTTCTAATGGAATTTCCTCACCTATAAAAATCATCATTATGATTTAATCTAAGGTCTATAACCTAAAAATCCTAAAAATCTCTAATAAATATGAAACCTATGTTAGAAATTGTATTTTTTTAGCTCTATCTATTACCCATGCTTATGGATTAAAATTTTATTGCCTCTAATTTGGTTACTCAAAAGTACCATGTTTATTCCCATTAGAATTATAATGCTCTCCCAAATAGAACTAATGAGGATTTGGTACCTATGATTACATCCTCATTGGTTTATTGGACATGGTGGTGTTAATATCTTGACAACATGGCCACCACGAGTTATCATATTACTTCACAAATTGGCATAGTAGTTTTGCCACATTTTTTTGGGACTTCTAGCCAATCTATTTAATGTTTTAGTTGCATATAGATTGAGGTTTTATTTTCTCTTTCTTTCTTTTTGATGGTGTTCCCTCACCTAAAGTGGCTTGAATATTGATGTTTGCCATGGTCTATAGTATAAAAAATCTATAGACATCTTTAGTAGACATGCATATCTATTAGTAAACAGATTTGTCCTTCCAAAATCAAATACAAAGAATGACTCAAAATGACCGAATAGAAGAAAAACTACCATAATAGCTAGATATACTATCATGAGATTGATAGCTTTCCTCTAAATTGAGAGGTACAACTCCCTCTTAGAAATATATTCAAAGAATTTAAATAGCTAGTTATGTCTTTTACCAGAAGACACAAAGGCTTTCTACCATTTTCCCATCACTATGGGAGAAATGTGATTATAAGATTTATAACTTGGATGATGAGGAAAGAAAAATGAACAAATAGCCATAAGACCATCTATCCATTCTTTCACATCACAAGGGAAGTGCAAAGAAAATTTGTTTTATTCTGTTGACTATGAATGATAATGCAGAACTAAACTTAAAACATGAAATAAATGACTATATAACCATTTACAATCTAAGAAAATCATATTTACATTTTACAATTTGATATATTAAACTCTTTTTTATTTCAGATGCATAACAAAACAATAACAATATCATTTTATCTCTGTCATTACAGTCAAGTTGCAGAAAAATAAAACTTTTATATCTCCTCTCTATTACAATCTGTGCCGATAAAAATGTATTCTCTCACTCCCTATAGTTGTAGAATCATTGGTGAAGAGAACCCCCATTGTGTAGAACTCTTCACAATAAATAATAACTTTCACTTGCATTTCAGTTCTGGTAACCGTTTCTTGAAAATCATTTTAATCATTCTCGGGAATAATATTCTTCTTATCACTTTAGAATATTTAATAGTTGATCCATTTTAAATTTTCATAGATTATAACAAATATATTTACCAAAATTAAAATGAATCCCATGTGCATTATTGGATAGGTGGCATATGCTAGCAACAAATTGTTGTCATGATCTTGTGACTGTCATTGATATACTATTGCACTTAAATAGTCATAACTTTTGATTCATGATGAATTTTACAAAAATCCTTGGAGATATTTGAGATAATTAGGTTTAATCAAATATATCCAAAATTCAGCTCAATCCAACATTCAGATTAAAGTTTTGGACCACACAACATGACTATTTTTCTGATTGCAACACATTTGTATTTGCTTGTATGTTAACAGACATGCACATAGTCCATTATAACTTTTTACCTTGGCCATATTTTGAAGATCACTCTAGTGAGATCTTAGGAAATTATGTTATTAAAAACATATCCAAAATAGAGCATGATCCAATAGTTGGATAAAAAGTTATGTCCCTCATAACATGACTATTTGTTCTGACTCCAACACATTTGTAAATACAACATCTTTTTAAACTTTTCCTCTACATAAACTTGATGATGAATTAATAAAGGAAAAATAACATCTCAATTTTTGGGTCCCTATGCCTATTGGTAATCTTTACATCATGACTTCATTTTCCCAAATTCCTGATCCAAGAATTTGTACTTGTTGTGAATAGCTTTGTATTTTCTTTACATGGTAGAAAGGTTTGGGAGTCATCTTTCACTAAGTATGATAGTCACATTGGCATATAAGTAAGGGATGCAAATATATGATTTCCATAGTCCTAATATTTTCATTCAATAAGCTCAAATTGATTTTAATATTCATGAGGGGTCTCTTATGGAAATAAATGCTTTGGTTTGACTATATTCTATATAATCCCAATCATTGGATAAGTGTATGCTCAAGATCAGATTTGAAAGAATATTGCAATATTAATATTGTATAATAATTATCTTTCTTTATAGATGCTATCTTGACTAATTGTATGCCTGACATCCCCCTCTTTCCACAAACATGAGTTTAAGAAATTCCAAGACATACAATCAAGTGATTCCCTGATTGTTGGTGAGTGACTACAATGGAATCCAAATGACAAAGTATGGGGTTTAGAACTTGCTCTATTATGCCACAAGATACCCATCATGCACCTTCTACTTGTGTTTGAAGTGAGACTCTTCTATCAAACAATTTACATATCACTCTTTATTGAATCTAAACATGCTCGAGCCTCAATGATATGATGACTTTTCCACTATGCCTTGCCAAGATGATCATGACATGTTTGGAACTGCAATTTGTTTGAGGGTCCACTAAAGTTGTATCTTGAAATTCCAAAGAACTAGTGTCCATTGATCTAATTCTAGAAATCTAAACTAAGCTTTGAATCCTGATCTTGAACCTTGAAGCTTGAATTTTGACTCTGTAGACTCAAACATGAACTTGAAGTTGAACTAACCTAAAGGTTCAAATTCAACTTCAACTTTCACATATACGAATAGAAAGGCTAATGACTAGGAGAATGGTTGGCCTTCTTTTAACATTTTGTGCTAGTGATAGAACTTGAAATTGAAGTTGAACTGGATAGAAGGTTCAACTCCAACTTCAACACTCGAAAGTGCATTATGAAACCACTGAAGTTGAATTTGAACTATCCCAAAGGTTCAACTTCAACTTCAACTTAGGCACTCCCATGATTTAAAAAATTGACTTCAAGGCTGAAGAAAAATATAAGTGTAACAATATCTATGTTGAAAATAATGTTATTTAGCTCCACTTATTATCCATGTGTATGGATTAAGCTTTTAATTGTCCCCACTTTCTTCCCCAAAAGTAACATGCATGTGTATGTGATATTGGAAGAAAACTCACTTGATAGGTCTTGTCTCCCACCTTCTACTAGTTGATAATTTATTTTAACATTTACTATAATATTATGGGATAAATTTCCTAGTTCTATTCTTGATATATTTTATGAGAGAGAGAGAGAGAGAGAGAGAGAGAGAGAGAGAGAGAGAGAGAGAGATACAAAATAATATGATTAAAGCTTGTGAACACTCAATTAATTAAACAACAATACTTCCTATATCATTTCCCAAAAAAGTATTTATAATAGATTTAATATTCCTAGTCATATACAATTTCATTAAGATAACTCATTAAAGGTGTTATTTCTATTAATAATTGGCCTGTAAAAAAATTATGCCCAGATGGAGTAGCGTCAAAGGGTTGTATTTTATAGAGACATGAGACTAAAAATATTGTTTTCATGCCCACACAAAGTGTCATCAAGGGGTGTCCTAGGGTTTATTTCAAAGATGAAAGAGGTTTCCCAAAATAGGCCAAGTATGAGACCAGGGAAAATAGAAAGATTTTGTTTCCTCTCCCTTTAAGAGTGGGGCAATGACAAGGAGAAGAGAGTACCAAGAAAGTGGTGGAATGACCACATTAGCTTAAACACAAAACTATAATTAAGACTATATTTAAACAAAAATCTCTACCTCATTTGGTTTTGCAATATACAGTAATTTAAAGGTAGAACCTTGAATTGGTGTATGCTTCTCTACCTTTGTGATGCATTGGTTAACATGGCATTTGAGGGAAATAATAAAGGATAATAGATTGAAATGCTATGGCCTAGTCTTTCCATGATATTGTTTTATTATTTCACATTATTGTATTTTATTTTACTTTTTCTTAGAACTTTTATGATGTTTTATTTGGATTAGTCTAATTCATTTTTAGATCTTGCTCTCTTCAAGGAAATTAGAAATTAAAATTTCAATGAGGTAAAGTATGTACACTTCATTTGTATCACAACTAGATTTTTGCTACAAGGAGTATGAGCTAGTCTTATATTACAATAAGCCATCTCTAGACCCATATTTAGCTTAACTACTATGAAAAATTATAAAATAATATTTCTATATATTTTATTATATTTTAAAATTATTATTAAGTGAGAATCACACTCACTAATCAATATACAATACAAGTGGTCACTTTTGTAGTTTTGTAGTGTCACATATGGACTATATTTTACTTAAAGCCTAATATTTAAAAGAAAGACATGACCCAGGCAATTTAATGAGGTATTTAGACACATCTCAAATTATTAAATTTTATAAATATAAATAAATTAATTCGTTATAATAAGTACTTGTTTCTTTGTATTAATGTACTTTGTTCTATTCATTTTCATCATTTTTAATACTTTTAATAAATACCATATACTTAATGCTTGTGCATTACATTGTTCTTTGGTATCCACCTTCCTCTCATTTACAATGTTTTTTAGTAGGGCTTGAATTTTATCTTTCCCCACTTGTAACTTCGTAATTTTCTTATTCTTAATTTTCCAACTTCTCTCCACTACCTACTCCTATAGGGTATGTGCAGGATCATGGTGTACCAAACTATGGCCTTAAGTGGCAGTGAAAAATTAGCAAATCAGGTTTATGTCAACTTGACACATAATTTTGAAGTGGTTATGGACTTTATATCAAAAAGTTGTAAGAAAATAATCTGTAAGAAATTGAATCTAGTTTCTAAACTACCAGGCCTTATCAGGAGGAAAAAATAATTAATTGGTCAAAAGTTTGAATTTTAATGCAATACTAAGAAAATTTCAAGGCAAAAATAAAAAGTAGGTGTATGTCTGACTACCTTAATCAAAATCAAATTATAATATTTTTTTAATATAATTATAGATATGAAAAGTAGACTCATGCCTAGATGTGACACATATTTTTTGGTATTTTTATTCCAAATAAATAATTAACTATGAATTTTCTACCAAATTTTTTTTGGAAAAATAAAGTCTCGTGTCTAACCACCCTAACTAATAGAAAATTTTACCAAATTTAAATTTATTTATTTTTCTCTTATACTAGCCGAAGTATAGAATGTGAGGCAACTTTTAGATTTAAAAAATGTTATACCGTTTGATAGTTATAGCTATTTTTCAATTAGTATGTCAATCAACACTTTACAATTATCTTCATTGATAATTAACTAATAAATACTTATCGAACTAAGAATTTGACAGAAATTATATTTATGAAATCTAGAGATCGATATTAAAAAACCCTTTCCGTTTTATTCAATTTCGATCAAAATAACATTGTCAGACGGCTACCTGAAGTCTAAGTATCACTAAAACCCTCTTCAAACACGTCTTTTGGGTTGACCAGGTAGGCTTGGTATTTACCAAGCCTAATCAGATATCCGATTATAAATCAAATATCTGATTTGAAATCAGATATTCGATATGTTGAGGTGGGCAAATTTAAAATCTCAACCCATTATGGAGGGAAAACTGGGTTTCAATGTCACAACTTATTATTTCTAAATTATTTCACTTATATTACTATGTAAAGATGTATTTATATATATATATATATATATATATATATATATAATAACGTAATGTAAAGATATAAGATATAATCTAACAACATATACTAATATATTATGTTAATCTTATTACAATCTATAAATATAATTTATATTATTATTATTTTTACTAAATATAATAACGTAATTTTTATATATATAAAATACGTATTATATATTTTTATATTAATATGTATGTTATTAATATATATATATATATAATAACATAATATTTTCATTAAATATAATAAAGTAATACATATATATGTTATTAAGCTATATATAATAACGTAATATTTTTATTAAATATAATAATGTAATATATATATATATATATAATTATATTAATATGTATGTTATTAATAGATATGTATATTATTAATATATATGAGTCAAAGGGGGTCATAGGTCAACCATTGACCCCCTTTGACGCATTAAATAACGACATGTGTCTTTAGGGGTCCTAAGAGCCGTAGGGACATATTACAATGGTTAATATGAGTCAAAGGGGGTCATAAGGTGACCTATGACCCCTTTTGATCGATTAAATGACGATATATGTCCCTACGGGTCCTAGGACCCCGAGGGGCATATTTGAATCGTTCATATGGGTCAAAGGGGTTCATAGGGTGACCTATGACCCCCTTTGACCCATTAAACGATAACATATGTCTCTAGGGGTCCTAGGACCCCTAGGGACATATTCGAATGGGTAATATGGGTCAAAGGGGGTCATATGTCCCTTTGACCCATTAAATGATGACATATGTCCCTAGGGGTTTTAGGACCCCTAGGGACATATTCGAGTGCGTAATATGGGTCAAAGGGGGTCATAGGGTGACCTATGATTCACTTTGACCAATTAAATGACAACATATGTCTCTAGGGGTCCCAGAACCCCTAGGGATGTATTCGAATGGGTAATATGGGTCAAAGGGGGTCAGAGGGTGACCTATGACCCTCTTTGACCCATTAAACGATAACATATGTCGGTAGGGGTCCTCAAACCCCTAAGAACATATTCGAATGGGTCATATGGGTCAAAGGGGGTGTGACCCATATGAACGATTCAAATATGTAGCTAGGGGTCTTGGGACCCTTAGGGACATATTCAAATCATTCATATGGGTCAGGGGGGTCATAGGTGACCTATGACCCCCTTTGACCCATTAAATGACGACATATGTCTCTAGGGGTCCTAGTACCCCTACGAACATATTCAAATTGTTCATATGGGTCAAAGGGGGTCATAGGGTGACCTATGACCCCATTTGACCTATTAAATGATGACATATGTCTCTAGGGGTCCTATAACCCTCAGGGACATATTCGAATTGTTCATGTGGGTCAAAGGGGGTCATAGGGTCACCTATGACACCCTTTGACCCATTAAACAATGACATATGTCCCTAGGGGTCCTAGGACCCCTAGGGACATATTCAAATCATTCATATGGGTCAAATGGGTCATAGGGTGACCTATGACCCCCTTTGACCAATTAAACGACAACATACCCCTTTGACCCATATGAACGATTTGAATATGTCCCTAGGGGTCCTAAGACCCCTAAGAAAATATTCGAATCGTTCATATGGGTCAAAGGGGGTCATAGGGTGACCTATGACACCCTTTGAACCATTAAATGATGACATATGTCCTTAGGGGTCCTGGAACCCTTAAGGACATATTCAAATCATTCATATGGGTCAAAGGGGGTCATAGGGTGCCCTATGACCCCCTTTGACCCATTAAACGATGACATATGTCCCAAAGGGTCCTAGGGACATATTCGAATGGGCCATATGGGTCATAGGTCACCCTATGACCCCCTTTGACCCATATGAACGATTCAAATATGTCCCTAGGGGTCCTAAGACTCCTAAGGACATATTTGAATCATTCATATGGGTCAAAGGGGGTCATAGGGTGCCTTATGACACAATTTGACACATTAAACAATGACATATGTCCCTAGTGGTCTTAGGACCCATAAAGACATATTTGAATTGTTTATATGGGTCAAACGGAGTCATAGGTATTTGAACTATTAAATGATGACATATGTCCCTACGGGTTCTAGGACCCCTAGGGACATATTCAAATGTGTAATATGGGTCAAAGGGATTCATAGGGTGACCTATGACTCTCTTTGACCCATTAAACAACATCATATGTCTCTAGCGGTCCTACAACCCCTAGGGACATATTTGAATGGGTAATATGAGTCAAAGGGGGTCATAGGGTGACCTATGACTCTATTTGACCTATTTAACGACAACATATCCCCTACTTTAAGAAAGAAAACTACTGAAACTACCTCGCTAGGGGTCTTCGGACCCCTAGAAACATATTCAAATGGGTCATATGGGTCAAAGGGGGTCATAGGCTGACCTATGACCCCCTTTGACCCATTAAATAATGACATATGTCTCTAGGGGTCCTAGAGCCCCTAGGGACATATTTGAATTGTCTTTATGGGTCAAAGGGGGTCATAGGGTGACTTATGACCCCCTTTGACACATTAAATGATGACATATGTTCCTAGGGGTCTTAGGACCCCTACGGACATATTTGAATTGTTTATATGAGTCAAAGGGGGTCATAGGGTGACCTATGACTCCCTTTGACCCATTAAATGATAACATATGTCTCTAGGGGTTCTAGGACCCCTAGGGACATATTCGAATGGGTAATATGAGTGAAAGGGGGTCATAGGGTGACCTATGACTCTCTTTGATCCATTAAACGACAGCATATGTCTCTAATGGTCCTATAACCCCTAGGGACATATTCAATGGGTAATATGGGTCAAAGGGGGTCATAGGGTGACCTATGACCCTCTTTGACCCATTAAACAATGATATATAGGGGTCCTCGGACCCCTAAAAATATATTCAAATGGGTCATATGCATCAAAGGGGGTCATAGGGTGACCTATGACCCCTTTTGATTTATTTAATGACAACATATGTCTCTAGGGGTCCTAGAACCTCTAAGGACATATTCTAATTGTTCATATGGGTCAAAGGGGGCCATAAGGTGACTTATGAGCCCTTTTGACCCATTAAACGATGACATATGTCTCTAGGGGTCCTATAACCCTTAGGGACATATTCAAATCATTCATATGGGTCAAAGGGGGTCATAGGGTGACCTATGACACCCTTTAACCCATTAAATTGTGACATATGTCCCTAGGGGTTGTAGGACCCCTAGGGATATATTTGAATCGTTCATTTGGGTCCAAAGAGGGTCATAGGGTGACCTATGACCCCTTTTGATCCATTAAACAACAACATATGTCGCTAGAGGTCCTCGAACCCCTAGGAACATATTCGAATGGGTCATATGAGTCAAAGGAGGTCATAGAGTGACCTATGACCCCCTTTGATCCATTAAACAATGACATATGTCTCTAGGGGTCCTATAACCCCTAAGGACATATTCCAATTGTTCATATGGGTCAAAGGGGGTCATAAGATGACCTATGACCCACTTTGACCCATTAAATGATGACATATGTCCCTAGGGGTCCTAGGACCCCTAGGGGTATATTTGAATCATTCATATAGGTCAAAGGGGCTCATAGGGTGACCTATGACCCCTTTTGACCCATTAAACAACCACATATATCGCTAGAGGTCTTTGGACCCTTAGGAACATATTCGAATGGGTCATATGGGTCAAAGGGAATCATAGGGTGACCTATGACCCCCTTTGACTCATTAAATGACGACATATGTCTGTAGGGGTCCTAGAACCCCTAGAGACATATTCAAATTGTTCATATAGGTCAAAGGGGATCATAGGGTGACTTATGACCCCCTTTGACTCATTAAATGATGATATATGTCTTTAGGGGTCCTATAACCCCTAGGGACATATTCAAATCATTCATATGGGTCGAAGGGGGTCATAGGGTGACCTATGACACCCTTTGACCCATTAAATGACGACATATGTCCCTAGGGGTCCTAGGACCCCTAGGAACATATTCGAATCATTCATATGGGTCAGAGGGGGTCATAGATCACTTTTGACTCATTAAATGATGACATATGTCTCTAGGGGTCCTATAACCCCTAGGGCCATATTTGAATCGTTCATATGGGTCAACGGGAGTCATAGGGTGACCTATGACACCCTTTGACCAATTAAACAATGACATATGTCCTTAGGGGTCCTGGGACCCCTAAAGACATATTTGAATTGTTCATATGGGTCAAAGGGGGTCATAGGTTGCCTGATGAGACCCTTTGACCCATTAAATGATGATATATGTCCCTAAGTGTCCTAGGGACATAGTCGAATGCGTCATATGGGTCAAAGATGGTCATAGGGTGATCTATGACCCCCTTTGACCCATTAAACGATGACATATGTCCCTAGGGGTCCTAAGACTCCTATGGGCATATTCGAATCATTCATATAGATCAAAAGGGGTGATAGAGTGCCTTATAACACCCTTTGACTCATTAACCGATGACATATGTCCTTAGGGGTCCTAGGTCCCAAAATGACATATTTGAATCGTTCATATGGGTCAAAGGGGTCATAGGGTGACCTATGACCCCCTTTGACCCATTAAACAATGACATATGTTCCTAGGGGTTCTAAGACCCCTAGACACATATTCAAATGGGTAATATGAGTCAAAGGGGGTCATAGGGTGACCTATGACTTTCTTTGACCCATTAAATGAAAACATATGTCTCTAGGGGTCCTAGAACCCCTAGGTACATATTCGAATGGTTAATATGGGTCAAATGGGGTCATAGGGTGACTTATGACCCTCTTTGACCCATTAAACGATAACACATGTCGCTAGGGGTCCTCGAACCCCCTAGGAACATATTCAAATGGGTCATATGGGTCAAAGGGGGTCATAGGGTGACCTATGACCCCTTTTGACCCATTAAACGATGACATATGTCTCTAGGGGTCCTAAAACGCCTAGGGACATATTCGAATTGTTCATATGTGTCAAAGGGGGTCATAGGGTGACATATGACCCCCTTTGACCAATTAAATGATGACATATGTCTATAGGGGTCCTATAACCCCTAGGAACATATTCGAATCGTTCATATGAGTCAAAAGGAGTCATAGGGTGCCTTGTGACACCCTTTGACCCATTAAATGACGACATATGTCGCTAGGGGTCCTCGAACCTCTAGGAACATATTCAAATGGGTCATATAGGTTAGAGGGGGTCATAGCGTGACCTATGACCCTCTTTGACCCATTAAATGATGACATATGTCGCTAGGGGTCGTCAGACCCCTAGGAACATATTCGAATGGGTCATATGGGTCGAAGGGGGTCATAGGGTGACCTATGACCCTATTTGACCCATTAAATGACAACATATGTCTTTATGGGTCCTAGAACCCCTAGGGACATATTCAAATTGTTCATATGAGTCAAAGGGGTTCATAGGTTGACCTATGACCCCCTTTGACCCATTAAATGATGACATATGTTCCTAGGGGTTCTAGGACTCCTAGGGACATATTCGAATTGTTTATATGGGTCAAAGGTGGCCATAGGGTGACTTGTGACTCCCTTTGACCCGTTAAATGATGACATATGTCCCTAGGGGTTCTAGGACCCCTAGAGACATATTCGAATGGGTAATATGGTTCTAAGGGGGTCATAGGGTGACCTATGACTCTCTTTGACCCATTAAACGACAACATATGTGTCTAGGGGTCCTAGAACCCCTAAAGACATATTCAATGGGTAATATGGGTCAAAGGGTGATAGGGTGACCTATGACCCTCTTTGACCCATTAAATGATGACATATATCGCTAGGGGTCCTCGAACCCTTAGGAACATATTCGAATGGGTCATATGGGTTAAAGGGGGTCATAGGGTGACCTATGACCCCCCTTGACCCATTAAACGATGACATATGTCTCTAGGGGTCCTAGAACCCCTAGAGACATATTCGAATCATTCATATGGGTTAAAGGGGGTCATAGGATGACTTATGACCCCCTTTGAGCCATTAAACGATGACATATCTCTCTAGGGGTCTTAGAACTTTTAGGGACATATTCAAATCGTTCATATGGATCAAAGGGGGTCATAGGGTGACTTATGACCCCCTTTGATGCATTAAACGATGACATATGTCTCTAAGGGTCCTATAACCTCTAGGGACATATTCGAATCATTCATATTGGTCAAAAGGTGTCATAGGGTGACCTATTACACCCTTTGACCCATTAAATGAGGACATATGTCCCTAGGGGTCCTAGGACCCATAGGGATATATTCGAATTGTTCATATGGGTCAAAGGGGGTCATAAGGTGACCTATGACCCCCTTTGGCCCATTAAACGATGACATATGTCACTAGAGGTCCTCGGACACCTAAGAACATATTTGAATGGGTCATATAGGTCAAAGGGGGTCATAGGGTGACCTATGACACCCTTTGACCCATTAAATGATGACATATGTCTCTAGGGGTCCTAGAACCCTGAGGGACATATTCGAATTGTTCATATGGGTCAAAGGGGCCCTTTGAACCATTAAACGATGACATATGTCACTAGGGGTCCTAGGACCCCTAGGGACATATTCGAATCGTTCATATGGGTCAAAGGGTGTGATAGGGTGAACTATGCCACCCTTTGATCCATTAAACGACGACATATGTTCCTAGGGGTCTAGGGACATATTTGAATCGTTCATATGGGTCAAAGGGGGTCATAGGGTGACCTATGACCCCCTTTGACCCATTAAACGACGACATATGTCTCTAGGGGTCCTGTAACCCCTAGGGACATATTCGAATCATTCATATGGGTCAAAGGGGGTCATAGGGTGACCTATGACACCCTTTGACCCATTAAACGATGACATATGACATATTCAAATCATTCATATGGGTCAAAGGGGGTCATAGGGTGGCCTATGACTCCCTTTGACCTATTAAATGATGACATATGTCCCTAAGGCTCCTAGGGACATATTCGAATGGGCCATATGGGTCAAAGGGGGTTATAGGGTGACCTACGACCCTCTTTGACACATTAAATGACGACAGATGTCCCTAGGGGTGCTAGGACCCCTACGGACAAATTCAAATCGTTCGTATGTATATGGGTTAAAAAATGAAAGGATATATATATATAGTATTTATACTATTTTATGATAATAATAATAATAATATAAATAAACATTAAATATTAATATTATCATATCTATAGTAATAATAATAATACTATTATAGCTATAATAATAATATATATATATATATATATATATTAATACTATATTGTAGCATAATAATAATAATAATATAAATAAGCACTAAATATTTACACTATTATATCTATAGTAATAATATTAATACTATTATGGGTATAATAATATTGATACTATAGCTATATTAATACTATATTTTAATATTACTATATATTAATACTATTATATATTAATACTACTATACTATTAGCTTAGTAATAAACCAAAGTTAGAAAATTATAGCAAGTTTTGATTTTGATAATATTAATATAATTATGGCAAAAGAGGGAAATTATAGAAAGTTTTCCCTCTAAAAATTCACTTTACAATATCGGATATCCGATTTAGGATCAGATATCCGATTTTACTGGCACCAATTCCCAATAATTCCCTGTCCCTGCAGACTCGACAACATCACTTTTCCACTTTTTTTTCATGGGTTTTGAAAAAAGTCGCATTTTGGGCCCCAACTGATAAAAAAAATTTTGAAAATATAACCTTAGGTGTTCGAATTTGTCATCTGAATGGGGAGCAGCAGTCGTCGAAAGGATAAATGCAAAAAGAAGATATCCAATGAAGACATTGCGACATATAGAGAAAGGGATGAAATGGAACACCAAAGAAAAAGATAAGGTATGCTAAATATCAGTCAAATTGACAATGAATTAATCGAAGGTGAAATCATAGAATTAGATAATGAATATGTACATATCACAATTGAGTTTTGGGGTTTGAACAAGCATGCCCTAGTTTTTAAGCGATTTTAAGGAGGGTTTTGAAGTTTGGGTGTTTAGGAGTGTGACCAAGACCTATAATCTTGAAAATCCTTAGTGTGATGGTCCCTTTGTTGAAACCTTGGCATGTCTAATTCCTCCTTGTGTGTCCCAGAGTTGAAAGGTACATAAGTGGTGTCCAGAGATTTCTTGGTGAGGAAAGAAAGAGAATCAGTGAGTTGGCCCTTGGGAAGGAAGAAAACTTGTTGTGAAAATGCCTCCTAAAAATCAAATGGCTAGAGAACTTGAAGAATTGAGAGAAGAGTTGGCAAAAGAGAAAAGAGAGAGGAGAGAACTTAAAGCATCTAAAGTGAGGGAAGAAAGACAGATGAGAAGAGAGAGGCTGAAGCTTATTGCACGGATAGAATCCTTAGAAAAGGAAAGGCAAGAACCTAGAGGAGAAGAGGTTAGAGGAAGAAATCATGGAGAGAACCATGAAGAAGAAGAGGTTGGTAATGCAAGGCAAGAGCATGAGACAATAGATGATCCTGAAGAAAGGAGATTTATGAGAATCATTAAGGCAGTACAAGGTAATGGTGGGAAGAACCATATTGATTTTCCAATATACCAGGGTAAAATGGATAGTGAAGAAGTGCTAGGGTGGATAGAGGCCTTTGAGAACTACTTTGATCTTGAAGACATAGAGGTAGATAAGAAGGTAAAAGTAGCAACAGCAAGGCTGAGAGGAACATCACTCACTTGGTGGACTAGTGTTCAGAATGAGAGAGAGGAAAGGTGGTGTAGGGCACCTAACCTATGTGGCAGGGGGGAACAAGTATGTATGTTGCCGGACACCTTGCCACTCCATGAAAGCGAGGATTCAAGTAGATTAGGAAGTTGGAATAAAGGTTTGGTCCATATTTTACAAGTTGGTCTATGTTTTGTAATAAAGGCACATGTAAGGCCCACAAGCATTTTGGTGTGGTTATAAACCAAGTGACTCCATGGGACCAAAAGGCCTTAGAATAGGGTATTTAGAGTCTAAATAGTATTAGCAAAAAGTGGTTATTTGTTTGTTTTATGGTTGGGAACACCTATATGGTTGTTCCAACAGTCATGTAGACCTTTATATATGTCATATGTGATCTCAGTTGAAAGGGGGAGATCAGACTGTACGGTGGTTTGGAGAAAAAAACAATAAAAACTTCAAATTTTTGGAAATTTACTAGTAATCACTCAGCTATTACATTGGTACAGATCCGTATGTAACTTTTATGATTGCTAAGTGTATGAAATAGTTGTAGGGGTGAGTTAGGAAACTTTTGGTTTTGGTTTGACTCAAAAAGGAGTTGGGGTTTAAAAGTTATCTGCATTTTAGTAGAAGGTGGTCTGAAAAGCCTTGTTTCCTACACCCTTCCACAAATGCATCCCTAACTTGCATTCCCACTAGTGGAACCCTATAAAACTGATGGATATGCAAGTTAGGAGACTAGGCAACATAATGCCAGAGGTTGGAGGCATGGAGAGAAGGGCAACTATTTTTCCAAGTTGGCTCTAGGTCAAGCAAGCCCATGTGCTTGACCGGTTTTTGCAGGGTAATTTGTGACAGTCATGGTTGCAAGAACTTTTGATCAGTTTGAGTGCTAGATTTGGATGCATTGAATGTGTTTGAGATTTCCTTAAGTGTTTTGGGTCTTGGGAACCCACCTTGCCCAGTATTCCTTGAAGCCCTAGCCTAACTTGATCAACTAGGCCTAGGTACCAAGAAGCAGTTTGGAGGGTGCTGGAGTAAGATCAGCCCAAAAGCTTTTGGATTCTTAGTAGGTTCCAAGAAAGGTGTTTGGACCTATGGAGAAGTCCCTATGCTATTAAGGGATACTGGGAGAAAAGTGCAAAGAAGCTAATTGGAAGGCTACAAGGTTTGTAGGCCTAGAAGTGCAAAGGTGTGTTGGGAGTTTGGTGGAACCAAACAAATTGATGAGTTTGGGTTGGAATAGTATGTCCATGATTGTCTCCATTTTTGGTGATAGTTGGTGAGGCTTTTGAAGCAGGATTTCCTTGTTTGGCTTGGAGGTTGAGTATACTCGGAGTGGGTAAGAGGACTTGTGAGAAGTCCTAGAATCCTAAGTTGGATTGTGACAGCCATTTATTGGCTTGTGGAAGGTACTTGTTGTAGATTCTACATCAAAAGGGGATTGAATAAGATTTCAAATTAGGAGAGAATGAAGACCATGGTGAGAAATCAATTCTTGCCATCTGATTTAGCAATCCAAATTTAAAGATAAGAAGGAACAATTTGAAACAGAGGGATATGGATGTCATGTCCTATACTAAGAAATTCCATACCTTGAGTATTAGGGGAGGACTGGAAGATGAATATGAGAAGGTGGCTAGATACATTAATGGCCTCAAGTAAAATATTCAAAATGAAATAGGATTGAATGTACCAAGGAGACTTGGAGAATGTTTTTAGTTGGTAATCTGGGCAGAGGAGAAGTTGAAAAGAAAGAATGAGAGGCGAGAAAATCAAAGAGGAGGTGGAACAATGAGAGAAAGAGGTGTAAGAAGTCAGTTTAACACTTCAAACAATCAAGAAAAAGATAAAGGAAAAGAGATTACATCTGAGACAAGAGGAAGTTTTAGGGGAGGAAGATTTGGAAGTGGAAGAGGTAATAGTGTTTTCACAGGTAAATGCTTCACATGTGGAGGAGTAGGCAATCAATCCTACAAGTTCCCTAAGAAAGGTGTGGATTTTAGGAAGGAGGAGAGGAGAGTCACCTTGACCCAAGGAGAAGAGGAAGAAAAGAAGTACAATAATGCAGACCCTGAACTTGAAGGAGAATCTTTGATGGTGAGAAGAGGACCACAAATGCAGCAGCAAAAGTAGACCAGACCATCCATTTTTAGGAAAACTTGCATGAGCCATGGTAGGACTTGTAAGATGATAATAGACTCTAGTTCCTTTGATGATTTAGTGTCTTATGAAATGGTAAATAAACTAGGATTGAAGAAGTATCCTATTGATAGACCATATAGGGCATTTTGGGTCAGTGATGCACAAAATATTGTTGTAAGGGAGCAAGCAATAGTGGATTTCTCCATAGGAGAATATAAAAGATCAAGCTATAGGAGAATATAAAAGATCAAGCTATATGTGATCACATTCTAATGACATGCAGCCATGTAATCCTTGGAAGGCCTTGGCAAGCCTCAAGGAACACTATTCATTTTGGCTCATCAAATGTTTATATAGTACACAAAGATGGTGTGAAGTTTAAGCATAATCCTTTGATTGGTCATGATGAGGAAAGAGTTATTTGTTTTGGCAAGAAAGAGTTTGTGGACTTGCAGGAGTAGAGGGAGAGTAAACATGATATGACAGATCTTCCACTGAACCCATCTCTTTTGGTTATGAAGGATGAGATTGTTCAAGACAAAACTCAGAATTCTGCTTACAAGCAGACAGTGATAGAAAAAGGAGTGATGATAGGAATAGTATGGTGTCCTTTGGTGATGAGAGTGAACAAAGAAGTGAACATATCCATGGAGGATAAGAGATAGGGTCAGCATGACCTCAGACAACAAGTTATTCAGCCTTTGTCAAGGATAAAACATGACTGTTCACAATTAGCAGGCAGTAAGGTTACAATGACTGGTAACAAGGATCCAATGCTTTTTGTTTCTAATGATTTGTATGCAGGTGTGCAGGGTAATACATTGCAGGTGCAAAGTTGCAAACATCCCTCTAGAAGGATGGGAGGAAAGAAGACAATACCCCTTAACTCTTGGGACAAGAGTTGCTTTGAAGGTGGGGTGTTTGGTGCAGGGACACCTATTAAATCATCTAAGAGAGCCTTGGTACCAAATGAAGATAGAGGATCAAAGACATCATTGATTGTTAATTTGGATATATTAAAACCAATAATAGAATTATCTAATAAACAATGTACTTTGAACGAAAAAAGTCATAAAAGTCCTAGTAAGGACCTAAGGGCAACATGATGTAAAATGGCCAAAAGAGCCATATGGGGTAGTCTTAGGATAGTTTCATACTTAGTTGCATTTAATAAATCCATATGACCAATTTTGAGTCAATGGAATAGTTTAGAAAGTTAGGGAATGCATAAAAACTATAGTTTGAAATTTGAATTTCAAATTCAAATGGTCATATTAGTTTTGGAGGGAAAGTAGTAATTTGGTATTTTTTTGATTAAATAAACCTTTGTAACCAACTTGGTCGGTTGGACAGGTGCATATAAGCCTATTCAAGTTGTAATGAACATATGCAAGACGTGAATCATTATTGGTACAGAAAAAATCATAGAAATTGTATAGAACAACAATCATACTTTCCTCTGCATCAATAAAAAAAATAAAAAAAAATGATACTTATACATACAATGGGGCTCTCTGTGTGAATGAAAATCCTTGATGATCTAGGACGCCGAATCTGTACAGGCTCATCGCCAGTAGCCACACCCTATATACAATAAAGAATGTAATTAAATGAGATTACCACAAACATTTTACAAGAATGCATCAATATTTAATCAATTAGAAAACATCTAATTACCTTTCCTTTGTCAATGCATGCTGGCTCACCCATCGCACTTTGTCCCCCCGAGGCAGGTGGTATTTGCAAGATAAAAGAAAGATTAGCAACCATCTATGCTAAAATATCAAATAGAAAAAAAAAATGCGAGCACAACATAATGTACCGTAGATGTCTCAAGGCCAAATGAAATGGCCAAGAGTGTAGCATCATCTATCTTTCTGAGCTCCTCCTTGGTCATCAACTAAACATGAATGAAGATCACATACATGTAAAAGTCAGTATGGCTTAAAAATTAAAATTACTCTATTATAAAAATTAACTTTAAATCACATATGTCATAACAAAAAAATGTATACACGTACCGACATCGAAAGAGTCCATGCCTCTGCATTCCCCTCCTCTCTCGCATCAGGGTCTGTAGCCTCTGCACGTGCGTCTAGTGTATCCTCATCTAATACAAAATGATACTCAAGAAGATCACCTATGGGACCCAAGAAAATATTCTTACATGTAATGCAAGTGTGAGGCACACAAACGTGTGATGAGCTAGCCGATGATGAACTGGAACCAACATCATCAACATGAGGAGACAGGACTGACCTAGCCTGAGATATCATTAGGCTACTCAACCTATGAATGGATCTGATGGTCTGAGAGCTATCCTCTACCATAATATCTTGATGCTGCACTCAAGGAGGGGGGGAGATATTAGGGGGGGACAAAAGTGTCAAGTTTCTTCCACTGGGAAGAGGGTCTATCCTGAGGAGCTCCTAGTCCTAAGACCACGTTGGGCTTCATGTTCCAATAGTTCACTTTAAGTTTCAACACAAATTCTGCATATAATTTTCTAAGGAAATAAAATGGTATGTCTAAATTTCCATGTGGAGGGATATCAAAGACTATCCACCAACGGTCCCAAAAATTTGCACGTATGGTGTCATTTGTGCACCATTTAATCGATAGTTTGTTTTTTTTTGGGTCAACTGGTATACCCATTTTTGGGTTAGCAAAAAGGCTAGCCAAATCGTCTTTGGTTATGTTGAGGGCCGCGACCTCATCATAATCCAAACCATCATCAAACATCTAGTGCATTTCATCACGCCAATGAAGAACGGCTTTTTGTTGGTTTGTAAGGGTTTCAATGTTATCCACTATGGTGTTTAACGTGGATAACATAGGAGCCAATGCAGGTACATTATTGTATGTTCTATGCAAACCTCTCAACTCAGTGAGATTTTCATTTATCAAATCCTCGATTCAAGGAGGGTTTTGAGGAGGTAGAGGATCATTTGGTGGAGAGTTTTGTGGGGATACTAGATCGTTTGGTGGTGGGTTACAAGGAATATTATTCCCTGCCTCAGTGTCATCATTTTGATCAGCCATTCCTATTGAATTGCAAAACGTAATATATATTTTAAAAAAATCTAAATTTTAACCATTTTTGTTAAAAAAACCCTAGATTCAACTAAAACAAACAAAATCAAGTTAAAATCTATTAAATTTAGGTTAAAAATGAGTTAGGGGGAAAACATACCCGATATTTGATATCTGATCTCATATCTGATATCCGATCCGCTATGGCAATACTGGCCCAAAATTCACGTAAAATGAGGGCCTGCGGGTCTATGACTTTATTTAATCCAATGTACAGGTATTGGATATCCGATATGGCACAATAACATAAAATAAGTATAAGATATATAATATAACACATATATATAATATATATTACATTTTATATATTTTTATATTATATTTTATATTTATTATATTAATTTACTATATATTATAATATAAAATATTATATTATATAATAATAATATTATTATATTATATTATTATAATTTATAATATATTATACTTTTTTATTATATATTATATTATAATATATTACTTTTTATTATTATATTATATCTTATATATATATTATATTACATTACTATATATTATAATATATGAAATATTATATTATATTATTATGATATAATATGTTATTTCAATATAATACATTATAATATTATTATTATAGTATAATATTATACTATTATAATATAATAATAATAATAATAATATATTATAGTATAATAATTATTATAATAATAATATTAAATAATAATAATATCATTAAGTAAATATTAATATTAAATAATAATAATAATATTAAATAATATATCATACTATTATATGATTATAATTATTAGTTGGATATTTGATTTAAAATCGGATATCCGATATCATATCGGATATCCGATAAGGCTCGGCTTAACCTTCTAGGTTTGGTTGCTAGATAGTTAAAAAGAAGTTAGAGCGGATTTTGAAGTGCTTTTAGGCGTCTTAAAACTCTTTTTTTTTCACATCGCCACTTTTTAGCACACCATGATCCTGCACATACCCTATACTTGCATGTCCTAGATAACATACATTTTTCTATCTATTTGTTTCTTAATTTTTCCCCTCTCACCTTTTTATTGAATATTTTTAACAGCCAACATATCCCATAAGCTTATGCACTACATGCTTTTAACATATTCACCCTCCTTTCATTTCAAATATTCTTTCAATTGTCAAAATTTTATATTTCTCCACTTTTGATATTAATTTTGTTTGAGAGTAAAGTCCACCAATATAACTGAGAAGGGGGTTGAAATAGTTATGTACTTTAAATATTCTTTATCAAATTCAACAAATCTGAAACATCTAACCAAAATATATAACAACCATAATATTATAACCATGCAAAGTGACACAAGATATGTTAACTAGGAAAACCCTTGATCAGAGAGAAAACCTATTAGAAATGTTTAGAATAACTAAGAGGGGGGTGAATCAGTTACTCAAGGTCCATAAGTACCATTTGAATAATTAAACATCAAAACATTCATTATTCTTCTTATCTTGATGTTGCTCGATCTCTATTGTACTAATAAAATTATTGTCCCAAATAAAATATACTTTGATGAATATAAAATTAATCAAATGTACACATATAAAGCATTCAACACAAGTTTTACCCTAGAATTTTTATGTGGAAACCTAATTTTGGAAAAACCACCAGCAACATGTCACCACTATTCACTCTTTTGAAGTGAGCTCTATTAGGAGCCAACCTCATTAAAGGTTTACAATACACACTATTAAATGTGACCTAGTTAGAGGATTTAATCACCCTATTAGGAGTGGCCTTGTTAGAGGACTTTACTCATTCCATTTAGAATGTCACCTTGTTAATACATATATTTTTAAGTCCTTCAAATATTTGTTAGGTCAATCTCTATTAAAAGGATCTTAATACAAACTATTTACAATGATTAGAAAGAAAACAATATAGTTTTTATCTGTATGATTACAATTCACTTTGTAGGTTGAGATCACTATTTGGTTCATGTTTTGATTGATTGATAAGCTCCCCATTGTCATCTATGTTCTCAATTCTCTTGAAAATCCTACAAGAAATCAACCTTCTCCTTTCAACAAAACTTAAGCCATCTACTTAGATTCACTTATCAATATTAGTAGCATCTACACAAGTAATATCCTTATGCTTCATGTTCACTCTTACACACTTGCATGTCTCTAATCCAGCTTTCTCTATGCACCTTCAAGTTCAACTATCTACCTATTTAAATAGGTAATTCTTTCTTTTCTATTTTTCATGATCTCCACAGATCTTAGGGTTTACAAACTAGTTCATCAATTTCATTGTATCTAATCATCTTCCTTCTTTTCTATAATCTTCTCATCCAAAAAATTACATCATGGGTATTATACATAATCCTCACCTCAAATTTAATGATCCAACTTATCATTCTTATCTTCAAGACAATTTACATCTCCCAAGAAATCAATTGAGTCGGCTAGAATTCACAATTTCCTTAAATTCATTCTCAATAGCATTACTTGGCAATCACTAAGTTCTAACACTTGGTCATCACTTAATCACTTGGTGACTATGAAACTTCTAGTTTGGCATCAATTATGTTGCTTACTTAATATAGATTTTGGGTCAACATTAGATTTTCTCGACACTTATAGTGGTTTGGTTGACACTAGCACCACTCAGTATTTCTTAACCTTTTACTCTATTTCTTGGCTTACCTTACTTTATTGATATAAATAATCACTTTTTTTTTTATCAAAGTCTAACTAATCAAATGTCTATTGTAGCTTCCTTTCCATAACTCAACCTTTTCTCTAAGTGCTATTGTTATGAGAAATTTCTCAAATCCTCTTCATCAATCAAATAGATATGACATTTAGACTAGGTAGCAATATATCTTATTAGTAGATTTGACATAAATGACAAAAAAAAATTTATTACAATTGTAGGTTTCCAGCAATCTCCCTCTTTGGCATTGATGGAAACATCTCAATATCTCACTCTCAATGTATCTAACTTCATTACCATACAATCCAAAATATTTCACTATCATGAGTGATCAATATGCTTAGTTTCATTCTAATTCTCTCTACTAATTTTCTCCCTCTAAAGTAATAGTTCTCCCTCTTAAATACATTTTTCCTTTAGTAATAAACCTCTCACTTTTGTACATCTCTCCCTCTTGTTCTTTTGTATATCTCTCCTTATTCTCTTTATATCTCTCCCTCTTTAACAACAATGCCAAAGACACATAAATTTATTAGCTTCAATCTCTTCATACATCTAAATTATGTAGATATTTTCATGTCTAATTGATTTTTGTCATCTATCTATGACTAATCATTATGTTGTACTTGACTGTCTACCTTAGGTATTTCCCAAAGTGGACTTTTTTTTCATCAATGTGTAAGATAGTCTAATTAGCACATTTGATACAATGCACCTTTTCTCCTTAAGTTTATTTGTTTAGAGGAACCACCTCTAATTTACCTCTAAGATATTCATGAGCTTCTTTAGGTAAGGATTTATTGAATATGTCAACAATTTTTTCTTTGGTGTGCACATATTCTAGCTTCACTTTTTTGTCTTGAACTAGTTCCCTCAAGTAGTAATACTTGATAATAATGTACTTTGTCTTAGTGTGCATCACTAGATTCTTTGAAATGTTAATAGCAATAGATAAATACTGGATTGGTAATTTCTTCTTTCATTCCTTTCAGTAATTGCTTTATTCAAATAATGTTTCAATAGTTCACTATAGTTACCACATACTTGGCTTGAACTATTGATTGGGAAATACAATTCTATTTCTTTCTTTTCCATGACACCAATCTCTTTCCTAGAAAGAATGCACCTCCACTAGTGCTTTTTCTATCATCAATATTTCCTTTCTAGTTAGAGTTAGCGAATAACTTTAGTTCAAATTTATCACTTCTCTTGTAATTCAATCCATTGTCTTCTATACCTTTAAGATATCTCATTATCCTTTTCACTTCCATCATGTGATTCTCCTTAAGATTTTCTAAAAATATAGAAACTAACCCAACTGCTAATGCAATATCTAGTCTACTATAAAGAACATATTGTAATTTTTGAATCATGGACCTATATAAAGTCTAGTTTACATTAGTAGATTCATCATTCTTAGATAGCTTATGTCTTGTAGACATAAGTATGGTCATTGGTCTTGAATATTTCATACCAAAATTATTTAGTATCTTCTTGATGTATTTGGATTGAGTAATGAAAATACCAAACTTCATTTCACATATGTGTAATCCAACAAAGAATTTGATCTCACCGAACATAGACATTTCAAATTCCTTCTTCATTTCATCAACAAATGATTTGCACAATTCTTTTATTCCTCCAAATATAATGTCATCAAAAAATATTTTAGATATAAGTACTTCGTTGTTCTTATCATTCTTCAAATATAGATTATTGTTATCATTTGTTCTTTCAAAATCAATCTTCACCAAATAATTATGTAGTTTTTCATACCATGGTCTTAGAGATTGTTTCAATCCATAAAGGGCTTTGTTTAGTTTACATACCATACTCTTCTTTTCTAGATCTACAAATCTTTTAAGTTGTTCAATGTATACTTCTTCCTCAAGTATACCATTAAAAAATGCATAGTTGAAATCCATTTGATATACCTTGAAATTCTTGTAGGCTGAATAAGCAAGTAGAGTTTTGACTCCTTCAAGTCTTGCCATAGGAGCAAAATTTTCTTGATTCAAATCCTTCTTCTTGAGAATATCCTTTGCATTCCAACCTTACCTTCTTTCTTGTTACTTCACCATTTTCATTGAGTTTGTTTCTATAAACCCATTTTGTTCCAATAACATTTTTGTCTTTAGGTATTGGCATTAGAGTCCAAATATTTTTTTTCTCAATCTATTTGAACATTTTTCATTTCTTAAATCTAATATTCATTGTCTAAAGCATATTTTAGTGATTTCAAATCAAATTTACAAAATAAGCATGTATCATCTTTGATTTTTTTCCCTGTCATAACACTTGATTCAATATCACCAATGATTTGTTCAAGTTTGAGTCTGATGAGGATGAGGCAACTGCACTGGTGTCTAGTGTGAACAAGAATGATATATGGATCATTGATAGTGGATGTTCACATCACACGACTAGAGATAAAATTAAGTTCATTACCCTAAATTATTATGATAAAAATAGTGTAAGATTTGGTAATGGTGCACCCTGTCTGATAAAAGGAAAAGGTTCTATCAAACTTACATAAAAGATTTTATGTGGAAATGCTTATTATGTTGAAGTACTTAACTATAATTTGTTGAGCATATCACAACTGAATATTTCAGGTTGCAAGGTTGAGTTTGAGAACAAGATAGCTAAGATATATGAAATTGAAGGGAAACTAATTGAGAAAGGTGATCAAACTAGAGGTAATCTATTTTATCTTGATATCAATGATCCCACTTGTATTGTTGTAGAATTTGATGATGTGTGGTTATGGAAAAAGAGGTTATGTCATATTAATTTTGATAACTTTTTTGGTATTAGTAACATGAGAAGACTTAGAGGTTTTCCTAAATTGAAGATGTATGAAAATATAATTTGCAAGCAATGTCAATTAGGAAAAATGACAAAATCTAGTTTTAATAGTAAGACTCACACCTCTAAAGGAATTTTGGAGATTGTTCATACTAACTTGTGTGGAGAAATTGGTGTGAAAAGCTACAAAGGTGACAAGTACATTATGCTATTTGTAGATGATTATTCTAGGATGATGATAGTTATGTTTTTGAAATAGAAATCTAATGCTTTCCAAATGTGTAAGTAGCACTTAGCAAGAGTTGACAAGGAAACAAATCAAATCATAAAATATTTGAGATCTAATAGAGGGGGGGAATTTACATCAAATGAGTTTGAGATTTTTTATAATGATAGAGGAATCAAAAGATAGACATCTACACCTAAGACCCCTCCACAAAATGGAATTGTTGAAAGGAGAAATAGATCTATAATGGATTGTTCTAGGACACTCATGATGGAGAATAATGTTCCTTTGAAATATTGAAGAGAGGCTATAGGTATAGTTGTATATACCTTGAACCATCTGCAAGTCAATAAAGGTACTCATTCAACATTTTTCAAATTATGGCATGGATACTCACTCAATGTAAAAACAATTTAAGGTATTTGGAAGCAAGTGCTATATTCTTTAAGATTTTAGGAATGGTAAATTAAATTTTAAAAGTGAATAAGATATATTCCTTGGCTATCCCATAAGATGTAAAGCTTATAAGTGTTTAAGTACTAACACTAACAAAGTTGTGAAAAGTGAAAATCTGAAATTTGATGAATATACAAGGGTACATGAGGTAGAACCTATGAAGGAACTAGAGAAATAAAAATCTTTTGCATGATTTTATGAAGGTATGCTTGCTAATGAAAATATTATAAATCAAGTTGCAAATCAACAAGTTTTATTAACTATCAAGTTACATACAATGAATACCAAGTTGCATTTAGAAACTAAGTTGCAATCAAGTGACTAGTTACAAAATGAAGCTGAGGCATATTCTGATTCTAAGATTAGTGTACATGAAAGAAATATTGAATTACCTAATAGAGATGTATATAGTGATTCAGAAGTTGATAGGCCTAATGAGGAAAATAAAGCATAACCAAGATTGTCAAATTATGTCAAGGGACATCATCCTGTTGCACAAATTATTGTAGATAAAGATGTTAGACCAATGAGAATGAATAGGCTAAGAAGTGATACATGTTTGTTGAGAATGCATTAGCCTAAAATAGTTAAAGATTCCTTAGACAATGAGAACTAAATTAAAGCCATGAAAGAAGAGATTGAATAATTGAGAAGAACAAATAATGGAATCTAGTTCCCAAGCCAGAAGATAAGAATGTGACTAGAACCAAGTGGGTGTTCAGAAACAAGTTAGATGAAAATGGTGAAGTCACAAGAAATTAGAAAATATTAGTTTGCAAGGGATATGCATAGGAAGAAGGGATAGACTATGGAGAAACATTTTTCCCTATTGCAAGATTGGAAGGAGTAAGAACTTTTCTTTCTTACTCTGCATATAAAGGTTCCAGAGTTTATTAAATAGATATGAAATCTACATTTCTGAATGGCATATTAGAAGAGGTTTACATTGAATAGCTAGAAGGATTTGTTGATGCTAACAAAAAGAATATGGTATGTAGACTACACAAAGTTTTATATGGTTTGAAGAAAGCACCAAGAGAATGGTATGAAGGGATTCACAATTATCTTGTAAAAATTGGATTTGAGAGGACTGATGATAACAATAATTTGTACTTGAAGACAAAAGTAGGTAAAGGTATTTTACTAGCTGATTTTTTTTTTGATGATATCATATTTGGAGGTCAAGATGGATTATGTAAAGCATTTGAAAATGAAATGAAGAAGGAATTTTAGATGTATATATTTGGAGAGACCAAGTTCTTTGTTTGTTTGCAAGTATATCAGATGAAATATGGTATATACATCACTCAGTCTAAATATGTGAAGGAGATATTGAACTTTTTTGTACTGAAAAATTCAAAACTAGTTAGCACACCTATAGTGATGGGACAAAAGTTTTCAAAGAATGATGATTTAGCTAATGTGAATCAAACATTATCCAAGTCTATGATTGGTAAATAACAATATGTAGTGCATAACAAACCTGCCATTGCATTATCTATTGGGATAGTTGCAAGATTCTTTGCTAATCCTAAGGAGAATCATTTGATGTTTGTAAAGAGAATGATGAGATATCTGAAAGGAATAGAACACTATGGTCTATACTATAAGAAAAAATAAATATTTGAGTTAAGAGCCTACATTGATACTGATTAGGCTAGAAACATTGATGACAAAAAGAGCACTAGTGGAGGATAATTTTCCTTGGGAAGGAGACTAGTTACATGGACTAGTAAGAAACATAATTGCATATCTCAATCTATTGCTAAAGCTGAATGTGTTGTTGCTATAGCAAATTGTAAAAATATTGTATGGATCAAACAACTACTCAAAGGTATGAAGGAAGAAATCACTGAACTTGTGGTATTTTATTATGATAATGCAAGTGCTATAATTATATCAAAGAACCCTATGATGCACACAAAGACTAATAACATTGTAATCAAGTATAATTACTTGAGAAAGTTAGTTCAAGACAAAGAGGTAAAGATGGAATATGTGAATACAAAAGAGTAGATAGCTAATATCTTCACAAAAGAATTACCTAAGGATGCTCATGAGTATCTAAGAGGTAAATTAGGGGTGATGCCCCTATCCAAAGCTTCTTGGGAAGCACAAATAGTGCCCTAAATCAAATAGAGATGAATGTTGTATCTTACACATTGATATACTGGATATTACTTTAGGAGCTGCCTAAAGTAATTAGAGAGTTGGAATAGTAGATCATGCACATCAAAGGTGTCAAAGGGAGTAACTAAAATTGTTAACATCTACATGTTGAGATGACAAGTCTTTGGCATTATTGTCAAAGAGGGAGAAATAAAGGATACCAAACAGTGAAAGGGATAGTATAGTAAAGGGAGAAATAAAGAATATCTACTTAGAGGAAGTTAGTGTACCTGATGTTTACTAGAGAAGGAGAAATGACTAAAAGAAATACATATGCCTAGTAAGAGGGAGATAGTGTTGAGGATATATAAGAAAAAAATAGAGATACTTAAAGATGAGAACTATTGATAGAGGGAGAGATTTCAATATAAGAAATTATTTTATTTTTGGTATTGTTGTTGGTACTAGTTTTCCATCAATGCCAAATAGGGATATTATTGAAAATATTTTGATATAAGTATGAGATTTCAATGTTTCAATAATTATTTTTCATTGATGTGAAACTTGCTACTTGCTGGTAAGAAAATTTCCTAGTTGATTTGAGTACTATCGTGTGTTTGATTATTGAGGAGCTTTTGATCAAATAAGATAAAAAGAATACCTAGAGGAAAGGTTGAGTTATGATATATAAAAGAAGTAGAAAGATCAGTTAAGATATTGATGACATAGTGTATTGATTATCTACTTAAGGCTATAAAGGATGGATACAATGATTAAGTCCAAAAGAAAAAGCAAGAAGAATTGAGTCTACCAAGCTTGACTGAGTGGACAGTACATGTCAAGAAAAGTTAGTGCAAGCCAACCAAAAAACTAGTTGGCGCCAAGTAAAGTGAAGTTCTAGTGTATGCTGAGTTAACTTAGTGTAAGTTGAGTAAATTTCAGTTGATGCTAAGCACTAGTAAATTTTAGTGTTTGTCAAGTTATCTAGTAGATGATGAGTGGAAGAATAGTATGGAAGCCAAGTGACAACTTATTGATGTTGAGTACCAATATTCATGTAAATCATATATTTGACAAATCTAAACCAACTATTTTGCTTTCTTGAATTACATGAAGCATGTGGAAGATAACTATGATGATCTAGTGGCACAAAATTCAAGGTAACCTATTTTGAGCTAAATACAAAGAGGATTGAGGGAGAAGTTTCTAGAGGAACCAAATGGAAAAGTGGGTAGATTCATTGTATCCTACCTAATCTTACCTAAACCCTAAAATGGATGATTGAGGTTGAACAAAAATAAATCTAAAATCTCTATTTATAGAGAAAGCTGGTTAAAAGCAAAGGTTGTCATGTGCAAGAACTTAAGGAAAACAAGGAGTCTAGGATATTGCTTCATTAAGTGGTTGAATAGAAGAGACAACTATTAGAAAGAAAAATAAGAAGGCTTAAGAGTATGGATTCTTTAAGTATGAACAAGCTATCAAAGCTAAAGTGTGGGTAAGCCAGGAAGAATGGATGACTGAAACAAAGATCTATAATCTATAAGTGAGTTGTAATTTGTTATCAAATCAAGCCTTACTATTACTTTCTAATCATTATCAGTTTAGGGTAAATCCTTTAACCAAGTGACATTCTAATTGAATTATCTGAAGTCCTCTAAAAAGGTTCACTTCTAATAGGTTGATTCAAATCCTCTAACCAACTCACATTTAACAGTGTGTATTGTAATCTTTAATAGGGTTGGCCTTTCACAGGGCATCACTTCATAAGAGTGAGAATTAGTAGCATGTTACTAGTGTTTTTTCCTAGATTGGGTTTCCACATAAAATCATTGTGTCAAATGTTTTATTGAATCTGTTATGTTTCATGTTTATATTTCTTCAAACTTGATTTGGTAGTAACCTACAAGTTTAAGTATTGTATGATCTAATGGATCCATGCATGAAATTTTTTTATGGATATGGGTTCTCTAAGCTATGAAAACTTCTATTTGTACATTTGGACCTTGGATAACTAAATCATCCCCCTCCTATTAGTTATTCTAAAGAATTCCAACATCTCTTTCTTATTCAAGTTTTGGTCCCATTTCTACATGCTCGACATTCTCTATTTGATGGTTGACATTTCCTACATCTGACTCGACATCTTCAATTTTTTGCTCCACACCCTCTATCTAATACTTGACAATTTTTTTATTGCACTACATCATTTCTTGTTTGCTAGAAAACTGCACCTTGATTTTCTTATTCATTTAGAGTGTTGGGAGCACCATCATCAATATAGATAAATGAACTATAATCTTTAGGTTATTTATTGCATGAAATGCCACTTCTCTCTACAAACTCGTCAACTTTCACATTAGAGCTTTCCACAAATTTTTTAGTGTTAGATTTCAAATACTTGTAAGCTTTACTGTTGGTGGAATATCCTAGGAATATACCTTCATCTCTCTTTGCATCAAGTTTTCCATTCATATTATGTTTAAGTATATAGCATTTTCTTCCAAATATTTTGAAATATTTCACTTTAGGAGTAGCATTTCCATACCATAGTTTAAAAGGTGTAGCATTTCTACCTTTCTTGACTTATACTCTATTTAAGGTATAGACAACAATACTAATAGCTTCTCTCTAATACTTCTTTGATACACTCTTCTCCATCATCAATGTTCTTGTACAGTCCATTATTGATCTATTTCTCCTTTTAGCTTTCCCATTATGAGGAGGGGATCCTCAGTGTTGACATCTATCTTTTGATTCCTATGTCATTGTAGAATGTATTAAACTCATTTAAAATGAATTCATCACCTCTATTAGATCTCAAACACTTTAGATTCTTCCCTATTTCTTTTTCAACTCTAGCTAAATACCACTTGACTAACTAAAAGGCATAAGATTAAGCTTTAAGGAACATCACAGTCACCATCCTAGAGTAGTCATCAACAAATAGAATGAAATACTTGTCTCCACAATACCTTTGAACATCAATAGTTCCACATAGGTTAGTATGAACCAATCCAAAATATCACTAGAAGTGCATGTTTTTCTCTTAAAACTAGACTTGGTCATTTTTCCAATTGACATTGTTTACACATAGCAATTTTAGGATTCTTAAATTTAGACAAGCCTCTTACTTTCTTCATTTTACTAATATTCACAAAACTATCAAAAATTACATAACATAACCTCTTTTTGTTGGAAATAGAATAGGTAAAGTAAACTTTGAGGGGGCGGGGTAGTGGTGGGGGTGTTGAATCAGTAATTAAAAACTTCAACCTTAAAATTATTCACCACACATCCATCTCACAGCCTATGGATGTAAATTGAAATACCAAATTAAGTACATACATTCATAACTTGAAAGTAACTAACATTCAACACATGTATGACACAAGATATTTGGTTAGCTAGAACCCCTCCAATGAGAAGGTACAACTAGAGTGGGGCTGACACCCACAAATTTCCACTATGACAATAACAAAGCGTATCCAATGAAGGTTACAATATTTGATCATGAAACATGATCTACGCTATGAAAGGTTTTCCCTATTAAAGGCTTACAAGATTGTTAGATCTTACCCTGTTAAAGGATTTCAGCACCATGTTAGAAGTGTGCCTGGTAAAAGTACTTTAACTTACAATGAAGTAAGCACCTTGTTAAAAGATTTACAACAAATTGTTAAGACTACTCTATTAAGAGATTTAACTAATTCGTCATTTATAATGTCTCAACAATGATCCTTCAATTAGCGCTCAGTTGCTAGGTAACAAATCACCTCTTTCCTGATGTGTACTTGATCCTTAATGATTAGATTTCTCTCTTTTATCCTTTAACCTTCTTTCCTTTGTTCTCCTCTAATTGATTTTACAATGTATCTCAATTCACAATACCTTAGTCACCATGAATACTCTATTTATTTATGCAAAATTCTCTCTTTTTCTTGTTCAACATTCACAAAAAATTTAAGGTTTGTCCTGCTTAAGAAAACCTAGGTGACTTAGGGTTAGGTATGAATCAATGATTGTGATTCATCTATATTGCCACTTAATCCTTCCCTTTTTTGATTGGATGCATGAACTACATAGGGATACTCAATAAAGATTCATCCTTATCATCTAGGATCGTAAAATAATCCTTAAGTCAGCTCCAAAATAGTTTACATAGTAGTTTGTGCCATTACGAACAACTATGTCAAAACTATATTACTTGGCACTTGAAGTCCCTAATGATCGGCATCAACTACAACTTCAATGGTGTAATTCAACCTCTGAATGACTTGGCATCCATTGATCACTTAGCATCTGAATGACTTGGTACTTACTATCTATTGGACACTTGAGTGAATTGACACTTACTAGTTACTCGACACATACTGAATATCCCTCACTTGACATATATTTTTTGGCAACTTATGCTCGATATGTATTACTTTTCCAATATGAACTAAGTAAATGAATTAATTATATTGTCACTCATATGTCAAAACTAATCTATGATTAACAATCTCCCCATTTGAAATGAGTGGAAAAATATTTGGTCATGCATGAATACTTTTATCCCTTCAAGCATAACTTAGATAATATCCATCTACATACAAAATTTAAAAACTTCAAAATCTTGCAAAACTTATGACTCATTAGTCATACCTCAAAATTCAATAACTCCCCCAAGTTGATTGTTCCATTCAATTGAAAAACTAAATACTCCTTCTAAGTAGATTCTACATATGCTAACTTGCTGAATTTGTCTCTATTTGATTTACAAACTTATCTCTCCTTATCATGCATTCTCCTATTGGAGTTACAATAGGAAACATAAACTCTGGGTAGGGGGGTGGTGAATCAGTGCTACAAAAATTTACCTATAAAAACATCCACCATGCATCCATCTCATACTTCAACAAGTAAATTGAAATACCATATAAAGCATATACATCTAAAGTATGTTAAACAAGTAAGCATTCACACATGTATGACACAAGATATGATTATGCAAAAGCCCTCCAATGAGAAGGTAAAATTGGGGTGGGGACAACACCCACAAATATTCACTACTATAGTAATGAAGTGTATCCAATGAAGGTTACAATATTTGATCATGAAACATGATTCACCCTGTGAAAGGTTTGCCCTATTAAAAGCTTACAAAGACTATTAGGTCTTATCCTGTTAAAGGATTTCAACACCCTATTAGAAGTGTGCCTAACTAAAGGACTTTAACTCATAATTAAGTAAGCACCTTGTTAGAGGATATCAATATAGCCTATTAGGACTACTCTATTAAAAAATTTAACTCATTTACCTTCTAGAATGTCTCAGCAATGATCCTATGATTAGCACTATGTTTCTTGATGTCAAATCACCTCTATACTAATTTATACTTGATTCTTTTTTATTAGATGTCCCTCTATTGTCCACTATTTCCTTTCCTCTATTCTCCTTTAATTGATTTTGCAATGAAACTCAAATCATAATACCTTGGTCACCATGAATGTCCTATTTGTGCACATAAACTCTCCTTCTCTAATATTCTCTCTTTAGGAACATTTAGGGTTTGTCCTCCTTAAGAAGACCTAGGTGACTTAGGATAGGTATGAATCAATGACTATGATTCACCCACATTATCACTTAAACATTCCCTTTTTTGCTTGGATGCATGCAATACATAGGGATTCACACTTAATATTCATCCTTATCAACAAAATATCAAAAATAAATATTTAAGTTGAATTAAAAATGGTTTACATAGTAGTTTGTATCCATACAAACAACTATGTCAAAACTATGTTACTCGACATCTGATGTCCCTGGTGCTTGGCACAACCTATAATTTCAATGTTGTCACTTGACATTTAAATGACTTGGCATGCATTGCTTTCTTAGCACTTGAATCACTAGACACATACTATTTTCTTGGCACTTGAATGACTCAGCACATGAGTGACTCTGTTGGGACTGAAAATTGCATGGTCTATTTTCAGTCACATTTTGTGAATCTTGAAGAATCATGCCCTAAAGTGCCTTTTTATGCATATGTAGTTGATTGTCGGTTTGAGGACCAGATAGTTTTTGAGTGGCTTAACACCTTTCATTTGACATATACATTTGATCCACAATGTTATTTTTCCATCTCGAATTATTCAGTGAGGTCACATTTTGAGCTAGTGTCAAAATTTGCAATTCTGCCCAAGTGTCAAATAACAACTAGAGGCCCAGTTTGCATTTCAATATCTTTTACCCAGGAATGTTTCATGACTAGAAACTTTGGGAGTTTTTAGTGTCAATAACAAAGAACCTATGTTTTAGTTTTCAAATAATTTCGAATCTGTTTGACTAGGTTTTGAACCTCTCAAAGTTGGTCATTTACTGTTTTATGCATTCGACTAGTTCACAATTCTGGGAAGCCTTGTTTGACCAATCATATCTTTGACCCAATTGATCCAAATGAAAAAAATCTTTTTGCATTGTGTTCCAGGGGTCAGACACTTCATATGTTCCAATTTTGAGATCATGTTGAATCTGTTTGATCAGTTTGCTAACATGATCAAAAATGCAGTTTATATTATCTTGTTATGGCTAAGGTATCCTGATTGATCTGTACCCTTGTTCGGCACATTATAACTTTGATCTTGTTATTGGTGAGCCTAAATCGATTATATAATTGTGTTATCTCCTAAAAATCCTTGAAGTATGCCAGTTCCCAAGTCATGAAAAATCCATTTACATACTTTCTTATGTCCATACATTTGCCAAAAATTACTTTTTGACACATTTCTCAGTTAAAATTTCCAAGTACCTATTTTCAGAAATTCACCAAATGTGCCTTGTGATTCTTCATGAGCCCAAAACATGGAATTATATTCTCTTCATGGCAAAGAGCTTATATCCTAGTTTTTAGAACCCCAAGTGATCAATAACTCAATTTATAATGCCGAACTTGAGCCTAATTTATGTTTATTAACATTGTTTGCCTGCAGAGTAATTGAAGTATGGATGTTCGGCAATTAAAATCTCTTGATTGGGAATCCATCATGGGTTGAAAATTTGCAGTGTGATAGGATTGAACACTCATGCCAATTTTTGTGGCTTGGTAACTTGATTGGATTAGTTTTTAGAGCCAGGTAATAGGCCCCCTGATAGAGATTTCACAGTGGAGCCGACTATGTGCAAAGGTGAATCTAGTTTGATTTTATAAGTCAAAAGTGTGCACTACAGCATTTTAGCTATAAAGGATAAGTGGATGTTTTGAAAATAACATGTGGGAACAAATGGAGTGCATTAATGTTTCCTATTCTAAAGGCAACATTTTAATATGCAACACCAGAAGCATGAAAGTACAAACCATATGGATACATGTTTTAGAATCAAGTTTGGATGATAAAGCATAAATATTCATTCTAAAATGTGGAGAACGCTGATCTTGGGAATTCTTCCAAATCAAAGGCACGATGATTTTTTAATTTTGTTTTGCCTAAAGTTGCCCTCTTCATCACAACTTTAAAAACTCTTTGAAGTTTTTAATAAAATCAATATATATATATATACAAGAAGCCATCCATGTGAGAAGGCTGGACATGGTAACTTGCATAATGAAGTCCACAAAAAATAAAATTTATTATCTCATACCATTGCACACAGGTAAAGCCCACACTCATGATAGTCTGAGCTTGGCTGGATGCCAAACAAAATGAAAAATTATTGCAATGGCACGAGACTTCTACGTGAGTGGAAGAGAAGAGCTTCAATGCTAAATGAAGAAAGAGAATCATTACATACAGGCAGAGCAACCCACGTTTTGGGGAATCCACATGTTGCAAGGTGTCCAAAGAGAAGAACAAAGTTTATAAGGGGAAATGTCACTTTCCAAGGTAGTAAAAAATGTAGCAATCCACGTTTTAGTAAAATGAACAAATTTGCTGCTGAAACAAAGCTCAAGGAAGCATGTATCCACATTTTTGAAGCCCATGGCTTCCTCCAGCAACAGTATCACATTTTTTAGAAGGGGGGAGCTTATTTTAAATGACCATGTGCATAAGAAATGACCATTACAATGAAAAGTCTGTAGATTCATAGCAAAAAATGACCAACAAGATGGAGCTTCACGTTTAGAATAAGAAACTCATGCCAAAGGAGCTGGAACAACTCACACATATGCAGCAAAAGAAAACCCATGCATTTAGCAATCACAGCAAACATAAAGAGGAAAAATCATTGAGGAACATTATCCCACATTGAGCAGGTGGGGAGCATTTTTAGTCTTTATATACTTTTGCACTCAAACATATAGTGTCAACAAGACAAAGCATTTTGAAAAGGCAAGGTAGGTGCATGTGGTTCTTAGTCAGCCAGAAGGAGTAAAATAAATTTTGAAAGAAAATGCATGCCCAAATGATGATGTCAGTAGATTACAGGTCACCGAAAAGTCAAAAATCTGGCCAGTCGCTGTGGTACTTGCTAGAAAATCTCAAAAAATTTGGCTAGCGACTTGATGACTTGCCAAAAAATTTCAAATCTGGCTAAAAGGTAAAATGAGCATGTGGGTCCCACTTGGATATGGAGTAGTGAACTAGAAGGTGACATGTGGCAAACACTTCTTGATGTGGCACACTTCCCAAGGTGCTGATGTGGTAGAGCGTGACACGTGTCGCGAGGTCGCTATGTCGCTAATGATGTGGCAAATGCTGACATGTTACAATGACATAGCGACTATGATGTGGCAATGATGACATGGTGACTGGTGACATGGCCATGAGATTGACAAATCTAGTGATGACACATGGCATCCAGTCGAAGGTGTCTGACAGTTGTGCGTGGAAGGAGCGAATCAGAATATGCCACGTGTCAAGGTCAGTCAACCAAGTTTGACCCAAATAGAAAATGGTGGAGAATTTGAGAAATTTCAAATTTAAATATTTTATTATTTCTCCCATTTAAGTAATGTTTGAAACTTTAATATATTTTAAACTATATAAAAGGTTTTAATTTTTGCAAAATAATGTGCAAACCTGTGACTGGAAGCTTGATTTTCAGAGGGACGTAACTGGGGCTATTTTAATCCAGAATAGGCACTCCAATATATCGTCGAAATCAGGAAGAGCTGAATTTTTCATTTCTAGAGTCAAATTATGCACATGTGTTCATCGGTTCACATTGTAGGCCAGTTTGTGAAATCTAGGGTATTGTTGACAGAATAGGCTGAGTTCTTCATTGATGATCAGAATTGGTTAGAGGACATTTTTAAAGGTCTGTTGCAATCTGAAAGTGAAGAAAATCAACTTGGGATTGTTTTCTTGTTTTCTCAAGACCATTTCAACTAATTTGTTACTTTTCCCCGAGTTCATTTTTACACCAAAATTAGTTACTTTTCTCATCATCAGATTTTGAGATATTTTAATGCCTTTGAGAGGTGGAATGAAAAGGATTTGATATGCAGTTATAAAGAGAAGTTAGAAAGAAGCTTTTGTTCTTCTAGGGAATGATTTCCAAAGTGACAAGTGTCAATTGCAAATTGAATCCACGAATTACCTTCTCCATATTTATTCTTTCTTCTCCTCTGAAAAAAGGTTGTTGGTGGGTTTTCTATTTCCAGTTCTTGGAGCTCTGCTCAGGCTATGAAAGCCACACACCCAACATTTCTCTCTTGTATTAAGAAACATCCATGTTTTATGCATATAGTTCTATTCTAGTTAGGTGATTTCATGATTCATTTCTATATATCTTTCATGTATTTGGTTTCAAGGAAAACAAATAAAAAGCAGCAAAAGTTTTAAGTTCAGTCTGAATCTTGTCTCCTGATTATGGATCTATTATTTCTTCTAATTTGTGATCAAATCGCATAGATTAGGTTGCATTTCATTTAGGAATGTATGTGATTAAAATATCTTTCTGGTGGAGCAAAGAACCATGTAATTTCTTGATGTTTGTCACAGGGTTTGCAGATTTCATGATAGGATGTTTTGAGTATGAGATTCATTCTGTAGCAGATGTTAGTTCACAAAGTGAAGGATAGATTAGGGATCTTGATGTAGAGATATGTCTGAGATTTCCAGGAGATGTATGGTTATAATTCATTTAATTTCCCAATGGATAAGGCACTGGTCATAGATAGGATCATTAAGTTATGTTGCTCATACTTGGGTCTTGCTGTTATCAACATATTAAATCAATTTTCCCTTTTATGTTGAAAGCTATTCAATGTTAACCCGCACTTAGCTTGCTAGTTTCATAAGTTATGTTCTTAGCTATTTCATGCTTTTGACTCTTGGTTAAGTATAGAATATTTAGGGGTTTTTATCTGCTTTACATTAGATTCAGTGTATGCTTTGACAACTGGTACCATATAAAGAATCTATAGGTATACCCACCTAGGTTTTGCAGAGCCTAAAGTGCAGAAGGAGTATAGCCTTATAGTTGGCCCAAGTTCTTGGAGATAGCTTCCCATAGATGCATTCTTGCCTTGCATACTTGGTTGTTCAAACACTATTAAATCAGGAGCCAACAGACTCAACACTCCCTATTTACTCAACATGCTTTAACTTATATGTCATGCTTAGCATATGTTACTTATTTAGCATGAACTAAGTAAATGACTTAAGTGTATAAACATTCACTTGTCAAAACCAACCTAAGATTAACAATCTCCCCCTTTGAAATGAGATTCAAAAACACTTGGTCATTAATTAATGATCTTATCCTTATGAGAAGAACATATATATCTATTTGGCTTTTATACAAAATTTCAAAATATCAAAATTTTGCAACACATGACTTATAAATCATACCTCAAAATCTCATAACTCCCCTGAGTTGATTGCTCAGTTTTATTCTGTACTTTCTATTAAAATATTTCTCCTACTGAGTAGATTTGCATAAACTAATACTCTGTCTCTATTTTTGTCTGAGCTGATATTTTTCATTTTGTTACTCTGTTTACTTATTCCTCCTTGGGTTTTTCTCCCTCTTTTCTTTGATTGCACTACTTGCTCCCCCATTACTCTTATTCTTCCTTTTTGACACTTATGTCAATGGGTTATACACTAATATTGTATTTTTCAAAAAAATCTTTATGGAGCTCAATTATAATCTTTAGATTTGCATCACAATTATCACAAGCCACCTCCAAAGACTTGATTTGGATGGCCAGCTCAGCAGCAAGGTGGACTAAGCCTTCTAGTGTAGAAAGATGATGATCTTTCTTCATAAGAGTTTTAACATAGCCTAGTTCCTTGTGCAATAGCTCCATGTGTGGAGTAAATATTGACTGGATGCTAATTCATTTAGCCCTAATGGTGGCTTCATATGCTTGTAATGATGCTAACTAACTCTAGGATTGCAAGAGCTACCTAAAGTGTTTCTCACTTTCAGCTGGAGACTTGGGAAAACTAGCACTAGATAACTACATATGGCTTTCTAAACTTAGGATGTGATTCCTTTGTTCTTGTGTGAAGAGAGTAGGATTACACACTTTGGTTTACAAAGAGAAATGTTCTCTAGTACCTTCTTCAAACTCTCTATCTTAGTTGCTAGCTCAACCTATGTTAGTGCAACAGCACTTGATATCTTCTCATTCACCTTATTTTGAAAATTTCTTTCAAACCATTCAAGTAGTTTTACATTTGTATCTAGGTCTATGTCAGTAACCCTTTCCACTACATTGGTTAATTGTTCAATATGGGCTTGTTTTCATCTAGAGTTGGTAGATTGAATGCATCTAGGAAAATCTCTTTGATGTTGATCAAAGCTTTATTCTACCTATGCTCCCTTCTAAGTAGCTCTTCTTTGCTAGGGCCTCTTGTAATACACCAATCTACTCAATTGTGATTGTTGCCAAATCAATTTTAGGAAATAAAATCTCTTCATCTAGGCTAATGACACCATATGTAGTTACCTCTTCTACCTTAGATGAGTTAAGATTCAGCCTTGGAAATTTCAATGGGGTAGCATATTTTCTTGGCCTCTAGAGATCTTGACTAGGAGGAGTAGCAAATTCTGGTAATGTTACGAGTGCTTGAATTGCTAGTTGCTCCTTTGGCTTGGATGTCAATATTAACTCTTTAGTCATGTCCTTTTCCTCTTCTATAGTTACAATTGCACCTTGATCTTGTACTAGAGGTGGAGGTATCTACCTGAATTTTTTGGCTTCAAGTACCTTCATTCTCTGGTGTCTCTACCTTGCTTTCTCCAACAATCTCATCCTTATCCTTTTCAGATTTTTGCACATTCATTGAGACTAGATTATCTTCTATAAGTGGACTAACAGTGAAACTTTTTGTCTCCTTCCTTTGATATACCACTATAGGTTGTGAAGGTTGTACACGTGTGACTTGAGGAGTCACTAAAGGTGTGTCTAATGTTAGCACTTCCTCCCCTACAGGTATTGTATCAATTTTTTAGAATTTTATCTACACTCACCAATACAAGGTTGTCACATAGTTTGGCCTGGAGAGTGGTTTTAGCAAGTATCCTTTTCAAATCATCCTTTGTGAGGGGATTGATGTTATGAGAAATAGTCTCAAATACATCCTTAACTTTGAAAATTTCAATATTTGCACTTATCTCCTATGGAAGGCTGACACTCAGCACTTGTGTATCTTGTACACTCTATTCTATTTGCTACTCTTCTTTAGCTTGCCTCTGGGTGTCAATGTTTATATCTATACCTCCCTCAATTATGCCTTGTTTAGTATCATCTTCTTCATCCTCACCTACCTCAATAGGTGTTTGTTCAACTTCCCTAGATGTTGATAGTCCATATGTTATTTTCCACATTTTCTTGGACTTGTATACACCATCTTCTATTTTTTTTTGTAGTATTTTGAATGCCCTATATTTTGGCACAAAACATACAAAATAATTCTTAATGGATTTAGACATGTTAGCCTTACTAATTTTTGGCATTACTCGAGTAAGAATTGTCTCCATAATTTTTTTTTTAGTGTGTAAACAATAGCGCCACTTTTGCTCAACTCTATCATACAAACTTTGGTGAATAGAGTTGGAAAGTTCTAGAGGAGTCTTTTTGAATATTTATATCATGGCATATACTACCACTTCAACTTGCATCTTTTCAATCTTCTCGATATTTTCAAACTCAATATGAGAGAATCATGATAAATCAACATTGTTCCTAATATTTTCATATAGATTTCTCTAAATCTAAAGAGGTAATATGACTTACCACTTGAAATTGGTTGTTGTCATCTGATTCAATCTTGTCTTCATTAGATTCAGCTTGAGCAACATACTTCCTCCTTGGTCTCTTCTGAGCTTCATCTTTCTTCTCCTTAGTCTTGGCTACTTCTTTAGCCTTTTGTGTAGTTACTCTAGTGCTAGTCCTTGTGGTAGGTGTTGTAGGCTTCAGCTGATTAGGTTTAGCAACCTTCTTTGATTTGTTCACTACTTGTGCCTTTTTTTTCTCTTTTTCTTAGTAGTTGTTGGTGCTTCATTGGCTTCTTATTCCTCAACATGTTCACCAAATCTTTCTTTCAATTTATTAACTAGTTTATTCTTCTTCCTGATCACTAAAGTAGTCTTCAATTACATTGTAATCTTTGATTTTGTCAAGTCATAATTTCTAAATTATGTGGCTTCTTTATCCACTTCATCTACAAGTAACATTTTGATTGTTGCAGAGGCCTCATCAACATTTATTTCACATCCTAATGGCCTTAGCCATCCCACTCTAGGAATTTCTACTTGAACAATTGTGAAATCGGTGTAAACTAGGAAGCAAAAATCATCAAAATGTTTCTCCACTAGTGAGACTGGTATCCTCTATCTTTTCTTCATTGATTGTTTGAAATCTTCAAAATAACTTGTCATGAAAAATTCAAATTTATCACCTAGTTGATTAATAAATTCACCTATTTGAGCTACAATAGGTCTATTAACTTTCAATGCAAATTTTACCAAATGTAGGAAATATATTCTATCATAAAATAAAATACATACAAGAATATATTTGAATTTGCATTGTGCACTTTTGGTTTTCCTTACAGCTCCCAAATTTTCAATCAATTGTTACAACTATAACTCGAAAAGATCATAAGTATGATCGTTCTTCACTATTTTGTAACCCATGTCAACTACAATGCAAGGTACACTATTTAATCTACTAGATTGATAGAACTTGTGTGTTGTAACGCTCACTGCAAAAGCTATTAGGGGATCTATGATTGTGTCAATTAGTATTCCTCTTTCATTCCACACAACCCCTATGTTTCTTTCAATTATTTCCTTATCTTCACTTCTCATTATCTTGGGCCAATCTAGGGTTGGATACCCTGTGACACTATGTACAATCTTTTTTGTAATTTTGACTAGTCCCTAGACATATAGAGTTATCATGAATTCTACTCAAAACATTTTTTATCCACTCTATCTTGAATATGTTGGGGAAATCTAGGGATAATCAAAACTTGTGGTCGTATAATGGATAATGCACCAGAGGGATCCTTTTTGTAAGCTATATCTAGGATGGTCCTAAAAGTAGGTTGTTTTATTTCATTACTTATCAATTGCACATTTAAAACCTCTTTTCCCTCTACAACCTTGGTTTCTAAAGAACTAGATGCCATTACATGAAACTAGGGTTTGAAAAATTTAAAATTGCATAGCTTGATAGACAATAAATACCTTGCAAATCCTACTGGAATGGTGTAAACAACCTTTTAAATCTCTTGCAAATGCTTAGATCAATTTCTCCATATTGCCTTTAGTTCTTCATGCTCTATTTCAAATTTGAATGATGTCAAGTGAATATAAATTGATCAAATAACCCTTATAACATTATATTTAATGCTAAATTCTTACACAACTATAAGCTTAGCTTCAATTGAATTTACTGGCTCACTTGGCATCCACTAACATTTCACTTGGAAACCATATGAAACTTCTCATGCTTGGTACTAACATGAAAACTGAAAAGACTTAAAGATTTATTCTTGATTCCTAAATAATACTTAACATCTTTATTCATGCATATGTAATCTCTTCAAAATCTAAACCCTTGGAACTGATGTATAGTTTATTCCCTTAAGTATCAGTCCTACATACCTCTTGATTTCTTAATTTGAGGAGGTGTAATCACTTGACCTATTGGGTGAAGTTATATCATCTGCACTTGATGCGCTACAATCTTCCTTTCTCGTCCATGTTTTGTTCATCTCATCTTTGACATTCTCAATATCTAACTTTCCTTTACCTTCCTTGAACTCAAAATTTGGTGTCTTTGACCTTGTTGGACAATTTCTACTTATGTGACCACTCTTCAAACAAATAAAAGATGTGGTTTGACTCAACCACCTTTTCTAATCACTTTTGAAATTTGTTCTAATACAATTCTCAAGAATATTTCCATACTATTGAGATTAGTGACAATTGTATCTTGTATTATAATCCCAATTATAAGAGTTGCCATTATTCTTCACCTTTTGTTTCCTTGTTTGATGACCACTTGGGTTTGGATCTGCATTCAAAAGCTCTTTGTCTATACTTTTAATAGTTATATCAATATCCTTTAAATCTTTGAGGTTTCATGGTTTTGGTTTTGCATTCATGTTCTTGATGACCTTGTTTATTACACTTGTAACACTTACCCATGTTCTTATGCTTAACATTTAGATTTATAGTCTCACTCCTATAGACATTATTAGTATGACCTATCTTACCACAATTATGACAAGTAGGTTTGGAGTTCTTACCTTTGTTACTTCTCTCTTCAATTCTTCTTCTTCACTACTAGTGTATCCCAATCCAAAAGCATCATTTTTAGATCTAAGGGATCTAATCAAGTGTCCAAAGTACTTGATGGCTTCACAAGGTTTATTGAAACTTTCAGCAAACTCCTTTTCCATTTTTAGATCATTGCTCAACTATTCATTTTGCAACTTTAGTGTTGTGATCTCAATGTCTTTACTATTAATTTCATGATTAGCAATCATGACTTGATTCATTATTTTCAATTGCAAGTGAGTGATCATATTTATCTTTAATGATTTCTCTTCTATTCTGCTAGTCAAAACTCTTTTGTCATCTTCAATCATGACATTATCTTCCATATCTTTGTTTTTCTATTTGATCACCTCACATAGAAATATGGCTTGTGATTCTTGCTCTATCTTTAGTTTTCTGATCTTTTTAGCTAGGGTTCTATTGTTTTCCATTAGATCTACAACTGCTACATCAAATTCATTAGAGTTTTCATTTGCAAATAGTTCAGTAGTGTCCATCTCTTGGTATTGTGTGTCATTCTCCTCAATAACAATATCCTTCCTTATTCTCAATGATTTATTTAGATCATCTCTTGCTTCCTTTAGCTGATGTAGAATGAGTTGTATTTCAATCTCTTGGTTCTAAATAATCTTTCCCTGCTTTAAGACTTCCATTTCTAAGATCTTTCCTCAAAGCTACAAAGATTTACTTTTAGAGAATTATCTTTGATACCAAATTTTTGAATTATAATAGGAAAGTTAAACTCTGAGAGGGAGAGGGGGTGAATTAGTGCTTCAAACTTTTACCCATAAAAAAATTCATTATACATCCATCTCATAATTCAACAAGTAAACTGAAATACCATATAAAGCATATACATCTAAAGTAAGTTTAAAAAGTAAGCATTCACAAATGTATGACACAAGATATGATTACCTAGAATCCCTCCAATGAGTAGGTAAAATAGAGGTGGGGATGACACCCACAAATCTTCACTAGTGTAGTAATAAAGTGTATCCAATAAAGGTCACAATGTTCAATCATGAAACATGATCTACCCTATGAAAGGTTTTCCCTATTAAAAGCTTACAAAGAATGTTAGGTCTTACCTTGTTAAAGGATTTCAACACTTTTTTAGAAGTGTGTCTAATTAAAGGACTTTAACTCACAATTAAGTAAGCACCTTATTAGAGGATTTCAATACAGCTTGTTAGGACTACTCTATTAAGAGATTTAATTGATTCACCTATTAGAATGTCATAGCAATGATCCTGTGATTAGAACTCTATTGCTTGATGTTAGATCACCTCTACACCAATGTATACTTTATCATTTTTGATTAGAGATCTCTCTGCTATCCACTATTTCCTTTACTTTTTTCTCCTTTAATAGGTTTTGCAATGAAACTCAAATCACAATGCCTAGGTCACCATGAATGTCCTATTTGTACATAAAAATTCCCCTTCTCTACTATTCTCTCTTCAAGAGCATTCAGTGTTTTTTCTCCTTAAGAAGACCTAGGTGACATAGGATTAAGTATGAATCAATGGTTGTGATTTAGACATATTGTTGTTTAAACATTCTCTTTTTCTAATTGGATGCATGTAATACATAGGGATTCACATTTAAGATTCATCCTTATCAACAAAAGATCAAAAATCAATCCTTAAGTCAGCTTTAAAATGATTTACATAGTAGTTTGTGCCCATACAAACAACTATGTTTCTTAGTATCTGAAGTCCTTAGTGCTTGGCACTAACTGTGACTTTAATGTTGTCTCTTGGTATGTGAATGACTTGGCATGCACTACTTGCTTGATACCTAAATCACTTGGCACATACTATCTGCTTGGCACTTGAATGACTTGGCACATGAATGACTTGGAACTCACTATTTACTTGGCATGCTCTAACTTATATGTTATGCTCGACATATGTTACTTTTTTGACATGAACTAAGTAAATGACTTAAGTGTATAGACACTCACTTGTCAAAACCAATCTAAGATTAACATCTCTCCCTTTATTTATCCTACCTCTTTTGAAACTTACTCCATGGGTTGTACACTTATAGTGTGTTTTTCCAAGAAAGTTTTATGGACCTCAAGTATTATCTTCAAAGTTGCATCCTAGTTGTCACAAGCTACCTCCAATGATTTGATTTGGATGGCTAACTCAGAAGAAAGATGAACTAAGCCTTCAAGTGTAGAAATAGGAGGATGTTTTTGCATTAATGTCTCTACAAAGGCTTGCTCCTTATGAAGTATTTCCATGTGTGGAGTCAACATGGACTGGATGTTGATTAGTGTAGCTCAAGTATTTTCTTCTTTAGCATGTAGAGCTACCAACTAACCTTGGGAATTCATGAAATTCCTAAAGTGCTTCTGACTCTAAGCTAGAGAATTAGGTAGATTTGTACCTATTTTCTTTATATCTCCCTTGAAATTGTCAATATGATGTTGCAGTTCTTGTATGAATAGAGTTGTATCACACAACTTGGTGTAAAGTGATAAAATATTCTCTAATATTTTCTTTACACCTTAAATCCTAGTTGCTAACTCAACCTGACTAAGTGCAATAGCACTTGATATCTTCTCATTAACTTTTCCTTGAAATTTTCTTTAAGAAAAAACACTACCACCCAACCTCATAGAACCTAAATGGCCCACTCCCATCGTGCTGAGGAGATAGTCTTAAGTCCCAAATGTATATCAATTCACAAGTCATAACAAACATCTAGGTCAAGGTAATAGAAATGGGAGTGCGTGTTCAAAATTCAAATCTAGAGATGGGCAAGAAGTCATAGAGAAGTGGATCTCAGACACCAGGCACGCAAGAGGGTATCCAGGCAGGCAGTGGAGAGGAGTTAGGGGATGGGGACCCACATGAGGACATACCAAGGAATCTTCTAACAAAATGGGCCTCACTCTTTGGTGTCAAGCCATCTGGTAAGTCCTCTTTCCCTCCGGTTAAGGTTGTGTCAGGTCTAGAAAAGGGTTCTTACATGATTGCTATTCCAGATGAGATTGTTGACCATAATATTGCCTCTATGGCCTCAACACTTGTCAAGAAGTTTATTGGCTTGAGACCAAATATTGATGTGGTTCGGGCCTACACTTTGAAAAAAAGGAGCTTGAAAGCTCAGGTTAGTGTCACTGCAATGGCTAAGGGTTTTCTCTCTTTTGAGTTCACCTATCAAGAGGACATGGATGACATTCTATGTGAATGCCCCTGGAGCTTTGGGAGGGCCACCCTAGTGCTTCAAAAATGGTCTTCTAAATTGGACTTAAACAAATCCTTCTTTCAGCAAGATCCAATATGGGTTAGACTCCTTGAGCTGCCATTGGAGTTCTAGAATGAGGATGTATTTAAGGGAGTGGCCAGCTCTTTTGAAGAGCTTCTCTCCATCAACCCTATTACAGCTTCTAAGAGTAGGCTAACCTATGTGAGGATCTGAGTAGGTGTAAGGGAAGGGGATGATATTCTTGAAGTGGTATGTTTTCAATCCAAACTTGGCACTCATATCTAGTAGATGGACTATGAGAGTGTCCCTTTTGGGTGTTTTCATTGTCTTAAAATAGGTCATAAGGCTTTTTAGTACCCAAAAGCTATGACTGCTAAGAAGAAGAATCCTCCTTCTTCTCAAATGAGGGTGAAGAAAGTTTGGAAAAAGAAGCCCTCTAAATAGGGCCATAAGGGCCTTTCTCTAGCGACCCAAAAAGTAGCAGATGCTCCAAAGATGACTAACCAAGAGCCTTAGGGCATGGCAAGAAAAGAAGGGGAGTTAGTCAAGTCAGGACCAAGTTCCTCTTTACCTTTAGATGCCTTTCAATTTATTGAGGATGACTAGGTTGAGGAAAGGATCCTCATGCCTGGAGAAGCAGAGGGTAAGGCTACCTCGCAAAAAGGTTTTTAGGAGTCTGGGATGTACAATTTCCCTAGCGAGGAAGAGCCTGAACTGGGTTTCATAGAGGAGGAAAAGGAAAGAGAAAATAAGGAAATTATCATCTTTCAGGACCCAAAGGAAAACTTGGTTTCTGCTAGAGAAGGAGCGACTAGAATAGTAAAAAAGGAGGACTTGGTGAAAGATCTAGACGAAAGGGTAGATCTTCTTAGCACCCCAAATAATGGTCACAAGGCTTCTAGATCCTTGAAGTTTGAAAAGAAGGGAGAGACACCCAGGAAGAAATAAATTAGAGATCCATCTACGGCTTCTCCTATGGAAACTAGGAGTAGTTGCAAAGCAGATGTGGGCTCTACTACCAAAGTAGGTAGAAAATTAGAGAGGGAGTCTAGAGAGGAGGAGACTAGAAGATGCTTGGAAAATGGGTGCCAAAGCACTCTAAAGGATTTTCCTAAGAATAAAAAATGAAGATCATCTCATGGAACATTAGGGGCCTAAATGGTGCCCATAAATAGGAAATAATTAGGAATCTAATTAGAGACCAAAGACCTAACATTTTGACCAAAGACCTAACATTTTGATGATCCAAGAAAAAAAAATGAAAAAGGATTCATTGAGAAATATTAAGTTCTATTAGAAAGGTTAATCTTTCCTTGGATATATTTTAATTGGGATATTCCAAGGGTCCCTACATGTAGTTTGTCCACTTGTACACATGTGGAGGACATGTCATTGTTTGTCCTTTATTCCACATGTAAGGACAACTCTTGTTTATTTCTTTATTTAGTTTATCCTCCTTAAGAGGATTGTGACACTTTGCACACACCTATTATGAATGTGGCATTCATAGAAATGGGAGTTACAAATGCAACTCCTCTCTCATCTCTATATAAGAGATGCTCCTCCTTCTTTCTTCACAACTACAACACCACTCTAAGCACTTGATGTTATTGTATTGAGCTACTTTTGCTCCAACACACTCTCTCTCTCTTCTCTAGGCATTTGCCTTCATTCATAATACTCACAAGGGGTTTTCTTTTCTTTCCCCTTATAAATCCGTGTCTCCATTGTTGAACCATCTTGGTGTATGCTCTTGGAGTTGCTTATCTTATGGTAACATTGTTTCACACTTAACTTACTTGGATTGTTTCTCATTCCTTGCTCAACATTATCATTTCTTACAAGTTCAGTAACCTAATGAGTAGGGAGGCATCAGACTCTAATGAAGCCTCTAGGGGTCTGCTAACATTATTCAAGACCAAACTTTTTAGGGTGGAATCAGTCTTTAATGTAGGTAAGATTCTTTTTTGTAAAGTGTTCCATATCCATTCCAATGAATTTTTGTTTTTGCTCAATATATATGCTTCCAATAATAAGAGAGATAGAAAGTCCTACTGGTCTAGAGCAGAAGGGCTAGTATAGAATAGCAACATGAAGAAAGGAATCATTATGGTAGACTTCAATACCCCTCTTCTAGACAAGGAGAAGAAGGGTGGTCTACCTCAGGACTGGGATAGCAAGCATGACCTTTCTAACTTCATCAATGGGTTGGTTTTTCTGAATCTGGACCTAATGGGAGGTGACTTCACTTGGTCCAATAAATGCATAGGCAAGGATTCTATTTAGGTTATATTGGATAGAGCTCTCATTTCTCTTGATTAGGTGTAGTCTTCCTCTTGCAAGTTAACTCTTTTTCCTAGAGTTGGGTCTGACCACTCCCCTATCTCCCTCTAAATTGTTCCTTCTAATCCCTTTAGACCTCCTTCCTTGCATTTTGAGAAAATGTGGACTTCCCACCCTCAACTTTTAGAAAGAATTAAGGTCTGGTGGAGTATAGAAGTGGAAGGAACTACAATGTTCAAGGTTGCTAGAAAACTCAACAATGTTAAAAGGATGGTAAAAGCTTGGAATAAGTCAAATTTCAGTCACATATTCTCTCTTAAAGAGGATCTCTTTGAAAATCTCTCTTCTATCTAAGCCTCCATTCAGGAAAATGGGTATGATGCCTTGAATAGGGAAGAAGAGTTGTCCATCCTGTTTGATTTACATGACATCATTAGCAAAGAGGAAAAGTTTTGGAGGCAAAGATCTAGAATCAATTGGCTCAAGGAAGGAGACCAAAACACAAAGTTTTTAGATTTAACTACTCTTAAACATAGAGCAAACAACAAGATTTTTGGCTTGAAGAAAGACCAACATGTGCTGACAAAGGAAGTAGATATATCAAATGAAGTTGTTTCTTTTTTCTCCTCCCTGCTGTCTTGGGATCCTTTGCTCTCTAAAGTGGACCAGGATGATATTGTTTCTTGTATTCCTCAAATTGTCTAATTGCACCATAATAATTTGCTCTGGGCTATTCCTTATGATTTCTAAGTAAGAGAAGCTCTTTTTTCTCTTCTGGTGGATAAATTGCATGACCCTGATGGTTCTCCCACCTTCTTTTTCCAAATGTATTGGCCTGTCATTACGAAGGATGTTGTGAAGGTGGTTCAAAAATTCTTTGGAGCCAAAAGTATTCTGAAGGAAATAAACTCTACATTCTTAGTTATTATTCCTAAAGTGCCAGGAGCAGACACTTTGGATAAGTTCAGACCCATCAATTTATGCAACTCCTTTTATAAAATCATCTCAAAGGTGCTCACTTCGAGGTTGCTTAAGCTTCTCCCCATGATTATTTCTCAGCAACAATTAGGTTTTGTTCTGGACAGACAGATTTTAGATTTGATTATTATGGTGCATGAAGTGATTCACTCTATGGAAGCTAGAAAGAGAGAAGGGATGTTACTCAAACTAGACATGTCCAAAGCTTATGATTGGGTTGATTGGTCTTTTTTAGATTTGGTGTTGAAGGCTTTTGGATTTGATGTCAAATCGTGTAAGCTAATCTCTTAGTTGGTCACCACTCCCTCTCTAGCTATTTTAGTTAATGGATCCCCCTCTAATTTCTTCAAACCTACCAGAGGCCTACATTAGGGGGATCCTCTATTGCTTGTTCTCTTTATTATCCTAGCAGAATGCATTGGCAAACTCATGGAGAAGAAAAAGAAAGAAGGGAGGATCAAAGCTTTTAAACCTTCTTCCAAATGTACCCCCTTTATGCATCAATAATTTTTTGCTGACACTATTATGGGTGGAGAGGCCTCGGTCAAGGAGGCAAAGGCTATGAAAGACACTTTGGACACCTATTATAGAGGGTTGAGGCAGCTCATTAATTGGGGCAAAAGTTTTGTTCTCTTTATCAATACTCGAAAGGAAAGACAGAAGAGAATCTCCAAAATCCTGGGATGTCAAGTTGGGAAGCTTCCTTCTACCTACCTTGGTCTCCCTTTGGGAATGACCCCTTCAGATTCCTTTTGGAATGGCATCATGGAAAGGTTCAGTAAGAAACTAGCAGGCTGGAAAGGAACCATTCTTAGCCAAGCTGGAAAATGTCAACTAGTTAAATCCATCCTTCAAAACTTGCCGATATATGCTCTTAGTCTTTTTACCATACTAGAAAAATACGTTGAGAAGATGGAGAAAATCTAGAGGCATTTTTGTGGATGGGAGCTGAAAGGAATAAAAGGTACCCCCTTGTTGCATGGTACAAATTTTGCCTCCCCAAGAAGAATGGAGGTCTAGGAATTAGGAAGCTCATTCACCTCAATAAGGCCCTCTTGGCAAAGAAAATCTGGCACATCTTTAGTAGCATAGGGGAATGGAGAGACACTGTAGTAAATAAGTATATAAAGAGGCCCTATATTCAGTTCACCCTCTTCAGTGAGGATATCCCAAGAGGTTGTTTTGTTTGGAATGGTTTCTTAAAAGCCAAGAACTTGACTAACTCAAAAGTCTCCTAGAAGCTGGGTAATGGGGAGGACATTCTATTCTAGTCTGGTAGTTGGCTTTCTCAGGGCCCCCTTATGAACAACCCTAGCTAAGGGTTTTGGGCTAGTGATTGCATTAAATGTTATGGGCACAAAGTCAGCAATTACAGGACCGAACAGGGTTGGAGGGACCTTTCCATTATCTTAGATGACCTCAAACCAATCATGATCATGCTTAATTCCTTGTCCCTTAGCAATAATAAGGATGTACTAGTTTGGAGGGATAATGCCAGTGGGCTCTATTCGGTTGCCTCTGGGTACTCTACTTTATGGAGGTTAAAAGAGTCTCCCCCTTGGTTGAGGGATTCTATCCCTAGCCTCACACCAAAAGTCAACATGTTTTTTTGGTTGACTCTTTAGGACAAAAATCTAACCCAGGAAAATCTCATCAAAAGAGGTCACATCATGCCCAGCAGATGTGTTTTGTGTAAAGAAGAGTCAGAGATAGGCAACCATATGTTCATTCACTATTCTTTCTCCAGACTATTTAGGACATCCTCACCCAAGACTTAGGCCACAACTGGTGCTTTCCTTCTAAACTTCTAGACTTTTTCTGTCAATGGCATGGCTTGTTCAATGGGTCTATCTTGTAGGAAATTAGCTCCTAGATCCTGCCCCATTTTTGTTGGAGCATATGGAAGAAGAGAAACAATTAGATTTTTAGAGATAGGGAGGAGCCTACTTTAGTTTTTGGGAGAAAGATTTTCAATAACATAAAGGAAAACTTTTTTGTAAGGAAGGGGGGAGAATTTGAGATAGGAGGTAGGAAAAAGGAGAAGGTAAAAGATAGATTAAGGAAAAGATAGGAAGCCAAGTGGCTCCTCCCCCCTAAAGGCTGGCATAAAGAAAACTTTGATGGAGCCTCCAAGGGCAACCCTGGCTCCTTGAGTAGTGGAGGTGTGATAAGGAATGAAAATGGAGATAGTATTGTAGCTTTTTCTCTCCTACTGGGATTCCAAACCAATCATTTTGTGGAAGCGAATGTCACATCCAATGTTGTAAAACTGGCTTTTGAAATTGGTGTTACCAATTTATGGCTTGAAGGGATTCAAATAACATTATAAAGTGCATCATTGGTATCTCACAACCATCATGAATGATTGTAAATATAATTGATGATACACGTGAGACCCTCGCCAAATTTAATAGAATCCATGTCACTCATATTTTTCGAGAAGTAAATCTGATTGCCAATAGGTTTGCGAACATTGGGGTCGATGCAAACCAAAAAATGACTTGGCATCTTGAAATTTGTTTGTCGATAGATGTTAAAAGTTTGATCGACTTGGACAAGATCCAAGGAAGTACAGAGAAAATCAAGCTGTAATTATGATTATGAAGGTTTTAAGAAATAAGGGTACTTTTCAAAATGGAAGCATGGGAAATTGTAATTGGAATGATACATTATTGATTAATCTACATGCTTTGTGGGTTATTTTTTGCACTCACTTCTGGAGCAATAGCAGGGTTATTTTTCTCTATTTATTGCTTACTCTTAGAGGTCCCTGTCAACCACAGAGTGAGGAGCACATGAGTAAAGAGGGTGTGCAGTGTGCAAAAATGGTAGGAAAAAGGTGCAAAAAGGATCCAGTGGGAGATTTTGAGAAATGGAGTAGGGAGAAAGTGTGGGAAAAGCTAGAAGAGGGTGGGGTTACCAATTATATCATAAGCTACATGGATTCAATCAGGAGGTGACCAAATGTATGGTGGGGTCTTGGAAAGATGGCAGGGTGAAGGTGAATGGGGTCTACTTTTGGATAAAAGAGGAGGTGATTGTGACTAGCATCAAAATCCCTATCGAGGTTTTTTAATTCTTCAGGGATAAGAAGCTCTTGGCCAATGCGGTTAGGGACTTTGTGGAGAGTGAGAAGGAACTGAAGGCACTGAGAAAGATTAACACCTACTATGTCCTCGACTCCATGAAGAAGTGGTGGAGGAATTTTCTAAGAGCTGTTATCGAGTACATCATGTTGGACCCTAGGTTTGATAGAGCTCATACCCACCACTTTGTTATATTGAATCATTTTTGGAATAATGCTAATATTTCCTTTCCATATTATCTATTAACCTCTATGAGCAAGGTGGTGGATAGCTTCAAAAAGAAGCCCATCGCAAACCCGACTCTGCACGAGGGGCTACTACTACTTATCCATGAGAACTTCAAGGCTCAGACTATAAGCATCACTCCACCTCAGGTAGAGAATACGGATTCTGGTAGTTCTAGTTACTCCTTTGACTCGGATGAAATTCAAAGCCTTAGCTCCAAGGAAGGAGGGATCTCTTCTTCAAGGAAATTAGCAACTCACCAAGCTAAAAAAATGCCCTCCACCATAACCCCTAATAGAAAAAGCCCTAGGGATCTTGGGCAGAAGCCTCCTGAGAAGGATGAGGAGGGAGATGATGATGATGAGGAGGAACTAGAGTCTGAGGAGGTGGTTAAGGAGACATAGGAGGAAATTAAGGATGAAAGTGAAAGGAAGAAATGGAAGAAGGAGAGTTTGGAGGAAGTGCACTCTAAATTTGAGGAGGCATCTATGCTGCCCCTATCTCCTATTCGCCTCCAAGCCCAACCTGAGGATTAAAAAGAGGAGAATGTAGGGTATGCAGAAGGGGAAGTGCAGATCAATGATAGGAGGAAATCTTCGATAAATTTTAATGTCAAGACTTCGAAGATGGGTATCTTCAGGGAGGCCATGAATCCCCAAATCCTCATGGAAAATCAAGAGGAATAGAAGCTGGAAGAACTCATTGACTCGGTGATAGTGGCCATTTTGGATAGAGCTAGGGTGATAGGGATGAATCTTTTGAATAATACTTGTAATAGTATGATTGACAATTTTAGATCAATCAAATGGATTTTCCAAAAGATGGAGGAGGTCAAAGAATAGGTGAGACATATTGAGACAACAAGGAATCAGATGGATGCTAAGAGGATGGATTCAGCTGACAGGCTCAGTCTGGCAGAAAGAATGATACACAACCTGGAGAACTACAATCACAACCTTTCAAATCAGATTTTCTCTTTGTTAAGCTCTATTAACAACAACATCATCTCTCTTATGGGCTAGATCAAAGATAGAGAAATGTAGAATGATGAGGAAGGAAAAGACAAGGATGAAGCCAAAATGGAGGATGACTCTGCAAAGGACAACACCATTCTTGATCAGGACCAGGGGGACTAAAGGGCACAATAACTGGAAGTGAAGGAGAATCAACTGGCCTTTGAGGTTGCTCAAGTTATGCAAGAGCTAGAGTGAAAGATCGAGGAATAACTCTCGTCTGTTCTTTTGTTTTTCTTTATCTTTTAGCTTTTTATTTGGCTTTAGGCCATGGTATTACTTGTCTTTTTTCCTGGTCTTTTCTTAGAACTCTACTTTTTAGCTGGGTTTTATGCTTATTATTAGCCTCTAAACTTATACTTTTTTGGTTGGGCTTTCACACTTATTATCAGCCTTATATGTTTTAACTATTGGGTTTCAATATCCCTATACAACCTGTTTATCTAATCAAAAACATCTAGGTCAAGGAAATCCTGATAACAATCTATCTCAAAGGTACCAAGACACAAGTATCATCTAATCCCAGAGGCAACAAAGACATGTAGGAAATCTACTATGCAAGTGGGCAAGTGTCATCACATGAGCCAACTATAAGGTTACCTTGGCAGACTCTCTAGACTCTGGCCCCCTAGTGTCTATATACAACATCAGTATCCTTTTGTACAAATAAGGCATGTTAACAAAGCAAGGTCACAACCAAGCATCATCTCTACTCCCATCCTAGCATGTACTAGCACTCAAGGCATGGGTGAGGAAAATAACTGACTCTTATTAATTTATTTTACTCTCATTTAATGAAATGTTATTACTTATTAAAAAAACATACAATGGGTTACCTAGGTATCCTCTTTAGGGCTCTGGCCTCCATTGCAAGCCACTGCAATTTTTACCAACTACTCCATGATAGGATTATCTTCTTCAGGTATTGGTAGGTTGAATAAAATAAGAAAGATATCCTTGATGTCTTTCAATTCTTGCTTCTGCCTAAGCTCCCTTCTAAGCAATTGTTGTTTCTTTTTCCTTGTAAGTGCATCCTATAGTATGCCCATTTGTTCAATAGTAATTTTTGCAAGATCAAACTTTGGTAAAACAATCACTTCATCTAAGTTTACATCACCAAATGATGTAGCCTCATCTACTTTGGATCTAGTAGGACTAGGCCATGATGACTATAGTGGTGTAGCTTCTACACTTGTCATGTGAAGTTCTTGACTTGGAGGAGTAGCATTTGTTGGCAAAGAAACTAGTGTTTGTATTACTAGTTGCTCCTTAGGCTTTGTAGTCAAGTCTGACTCTTCAATCTTCTTCTCTTCTTGTCTTTTAATTTCAATTGCACCTTGAACTTAAGATATAGGTACAAGAGTATCTACCTAACCTATTTTAGCTTTTGTTCCATCATGTGCTTCTTTAGCAACTTTAGGTACAAATACATTGTGCACTAGTTTGTTGATGTTTGTCATGGATGTCTCTTTTCTTTGATACACTAAAATGGGTAATGTAGGTTGTATCATAGTGAATTGAGGGTTTTTTGATGTGTTTGGTGTTTCCACCTCTGTACATGTCTTCTCTACCTTATTAAGTTCATCTACACTCACCAATATAGGATGACTACATAGTTGTGCCTTGGTGGTGGTGTCTAGCAATATTTTCAGCATGTCCTTCTCTGTGAGGGGATTGATGTTTTGAGTCATATTGTTATAAAAATTCTTGATCTTTATAATTTTAGAGTCTTCTTTTGTCACATGTTGTGGATTGGCACTCAACATTTTTATATCTTGTGATATTGCTATCAAGATTTAACTGTGTGAATTAAATCCTGATAGCAATATCACAATTTGACTTGCTATGGAAATTATCTCCTACTTATCATTTGTATATCTAGTATACTATTTTTTTTTGCCACTCATCTTCAACTATTACCTATGTATCTACATTTTTCTTAGTACCTTCCACATGTGCATCTTTCCCAGTATTAACTATAGTAACCTTAGTTACTTCATGTTCATATTTTTCATCACCTACCTCAATAGGTTTCTACTCGATTTCCGTAGTTGTTATCATCCCATAAATTTCTTTCCAAATTTGGGTACTTTGCTAAACAACATTTTCAATTTTATTCTACAAAATATAGAATTCTCAGCACTTTGGAGCAAATTTTAGTACATACTTCTTAATGGCCTTCGTCATCTTAGATTTATCTAAATCTGGCATCACTCTTGCAAGTGTAGTTTCTTTTATATTTCTCTCTAGTGTGATACTATATTTTCATCATTGCTCAACTCTATCATGAAAAATCTTTGGTAGAAAATTGAAAACCTCAATTGGAGTCATCTTAAATGTTTCCATCATGGCATATATTGACTCTTCTACCTTATCCATATCTAACTTTCCAAGCTTATCAATTTCAACATGTGAAAATCCACTCAGATTTACATTAATTTTTTTATTTTCACATACATTATCCAAATTAGAAGGACAATGACTTACCACTTGGAATTGGCTATAATCATTAGATTTTGTCCTCTCCTCATTTGATTCAGTTGGAGAAATGTAATTTCTCCTTTGTCTCTACTTATACTCACTAGCTTGAATAGCTTTCTTGGCTTTTGTTTTTTTTGGCTTTGCCACTTCTTGAGCTTTCTTGGTAGTAGCTCTGGAGTTGGTTCTGGTAGGTGGAACTATGGGTTTAAGTTTTACAACCTTCTTTGGTTTGCTAAATGTTGGAGCTTTAGCTTTCCTCTTCTTCTACTCTATGGCTATAGGTGCTTCACTGGCTTCTTCTCTATTAGCACCTTCTTCAAGCTTGGCTTCCTCTTTATCTTGATCTTCCCCTTGACTTCGTGTTAGGGCTAGTGATGCTTGAGTAGGAACATCTTCTTCATGATCTTCATTGTCTTCCTCTTCTTCATTTTCCTCCACCCCTTCACCAAGTTTTTCTTTAAGATTCTTAACAATTTTTTTCTTCTTTCTTATCATTCATGTTGTCTTCAAGTCCATAGTTATTTTTTATTTTGCAACATCATAATCTCCAAAGGCAGTAACCCTATTATCTACTTCTTCTACAAGAAAAGTCGTAATTGTTTTAGATGCTTCATCCACATTAATCTCATATCCTAGAGGTCTTAACCATCTTACCCTTAGAACTGCAACCTATACATATCCTAAATCAGTATCAATGAGAAAGAAAACATAATTAAAGTGTTTCTCAAATAGTGACACTAGAATCCTATGTCTTTGTTTCATAGACTTCTTAAACTGCTCAAAGTAACTAGTCATAATAGACCCAAATTCTCTCCCATTTTCTCAATGAATTAACTTATTTTCACTGCAATAGATCTATTTTTCTTCCAAGATACTTTACCAAAGGAAGTAAATGTGTTCTACACATAGAAAAATATACATCTATTGATCCAAACTTTCATTATGTACTCTTGGTTTTCCTTATGGCTCCCAAGTTTTATAATAATTTTTGCAATTGCATCTCGACAAGGTCATAAGAATGATCCTTCTTCACTATCTTGTAGCCTACATCAACAACAATACAAGGTACATTGTTCAACCTACTTGATTGAAAGACTTTGTGTGAAATAATCCTTACTTCAAAAGCAATTAGGGGATCTATGATGGTATTAATTTCCATTCCTCTCTTGTTCATCACTACCCCTGTGTTTTTCCCAATGACCTCTTTTGCATCACTTCTCATAGTTTTGGGTCTATCTAGAGTTTTGTACCCTATTACCATCTACACAATATTCTTAGTAATCTTGATAGGTCCATTCTCTAACGATATAGAGTTTCATGAATTATGCTCAAAAAAATCTGTATCTACTCTATCTTAAAGACATTCAAAAAATCTAGGGCATAGGTTAACCCTTTTATTTTCTACAATTTTTTATTCCTCCTTCAGTATTCCATTTTCACATAATTTTCCATATAGGTCTTTGATTTCCATATCACCTCTTCTACCCACCTTGCATGTGTAACAATATCTCACATCTTAAATCATTAAGACTTGTAGTGGTATCATGGATAAGGCACCAGACAAGTCCTATTTATAAGAAATGTTAGGAATTTCCTTGAAATTTGGTTGTTTAATCTCATTTCTAATTAATTGAACATTTAAAACTTCCTTTCCCTCTTTGAACTTAGTAGCAGAAGAACTAGATGTCATATTTAATACCTAAGGTTTGTAAAAATTCAAACAATATAGTCAACACATGATAAATACATTCACAAATATGTTAAATGGTGTCAAATGGTGGACGAATTCACTCTACAAACACTTGGAATGATCTCGTTAATTCTCTTTTTTCTATTCATTCTCTCTCCAATTTCAAATGATGTCAAATGAGTAGAAAATTGATCATATAGATCTTAAAACTTTGCAATTAATGCTTGGTGCTTACACAACTATAAGCTTATCTTAAATAGAAATTCCAACTCACTCAGCTTCCATGTAGTTTCCTTTATGCTTAGCAACCACTACGAGCTTGGTCAACACTATCACTTTCAATAGCTCAACATTGACTATATTTCACTCAACAACCAAAGTGAAACTTTGCATGCTTGGTAGTAACATGAAAACTAACAAAACTTAAAGATTTCTTCTAGATTCTAAACAACACTTTACATCTAATTCTTGGAACTAATGTATAGTATATCTTTTAAATATCAGTCCCACACATATCTCTCGATTGCTTAATTGGAGATGGTATGGTCACTTGACCCATTGTGTGAAGGGATCCCATCTGAACTTGACATGCTACAATCATCCTTTCTCTTCCATTTTTTTCATCTCATTTATGACATTATCAACATCTACCTTTCCTTTTCCTTTGTAGAACTCACTACTATGTGTCTTTGACATTGTTGGACAATTCCTATTTATGTGACTAGTCTTCAAGTAGCTAAAACATGTAGTTTGACTCAACCATATTTTGTAATCACTTCTAAAATGTGTTCTTATGAAATTTTCAAAAACATGTCCATATTCTTGACCATAGTGACAACTATACCTAGTATTATAATCCCAATTGTAAGATTTTTCATTATGCTTTACCTTTGTCTGCCTGTTTGATGACTATTTGGGCTTAGATTTGCATTCATATGTTCTATGTCCATAGTTCTGATAGTTATAGTAGTATCCTTCAAATATTTGTGTTCTTATGGTCTTGTTTCTACATTCATGTGCCTAATGTACTTGCTTGCTACATTTGTGGTAGTGACCCATGAACTTCTACTTCAGATTCTAATTTGCAGTCTTGGTCCTACAAACATTAGCAATATGACCTATCTTACCACAATTATGATAATTAGGTTTGGAGTTCTTACCTTTGTTACTTCTTTCTTCACCACTTTTAGATGATTCTTCTTCTTTAGTATTGGTGTACCCTAATCCAATAGTATCACTATTGGTTCTAGGAGATCTCATTAGTTGCTCAAAATACTTGATAGCTTTACTAGGTCTATTGAAAATTTTAGCAAATTCATTTTCTCTTTTTAGATCATTTCTTAGTTGTTCATTTTACAACTTCAGTGTTGTGATCTCAATACCTTTTGCATTCAATTCATGGTTTATAATCATCATTTGATTCAATGTTTCCAATCACATGTGAGAAATCCTATTCACCTCTGATGTTTTCTCTTCCAAATTGTTGGTCAGTATCCTTTTGTCATCTTCAGTCATGACTTTTTCCCCTTCAGCTTTCCTTTTCTAATTGGTTACCTCATGTAGAGATACTAATTGGACTTCTTGTTCTATCTTGAGATTTTTGACCTCTTCAGTTAGGGCTCCATTCTTTTCCATTATTTCTACAACTACTACATCAAATTCATTTGTGTTTCCATATGCAAATAATCCACTAGTATCAATCTCTTGGTAATGTGTGTCATTATCATCAATAGCTATCTCTTTCCTTCTTTCCAATGATTTCTTCAACTCATCTCTTACTTCATTCAACTAATGTAGGACAAGTTATATTTCAATCTTGTGGTTCTCAATAGTCTTTCCCAACTTGTAAACTTCCATCTCCAATATCTTTCCTCAAAGTTGCAAAGCTTTACTTTCCAAAGAACTAAGCTATGATACCAATTTTTGGAAATATAATAGGGAAAGTAAACTCTAGGGGGGTGAGAAGGGGTGGGTGGTGAATCAATACTTATAAACTTCAATTTTAAAATTATTCACCACACATCCATCTCACAGTCTATGCATGTAAACTAAAATACCCAATTAAGTACATGCATTCATAACTTGAAAGTAAATAAAATTCAACACATGTATGACACAAGATATTTGGTTACCTTGAAACCCTCCAATGAGAAGGTAAAACTAAGGTGGGGATGACACCTACAAATCTCCACTACTATAGTAATAAAGTATATCTAATGAAGGTTACAATGTTTGATCATGAAACATGATCTACCCTGTGAAAGGTCTTCCCTATTAAATGCTTAAAAGATTGTTAGATCTTAGCCTATTAAAGGATTTCAACACCCTATTAGAAGTGTTCCTGGTAAAAGGACTTTAACTTTCAATGAAGTAAGCACCCTATTGAAGGATTTAAAATAGCCTATTAAGAATATTTGTTAAGAGATTTAACTGATTCACCTATTAGAATGTCTCAGCAATGATCTTTTAGATAGTAATCATCTGCTAGATAAAAAATCACCTCTTCCCTAATGTGTACTTGATCCTCACTAATCAAATTTCTCTCTTCTATTCTTTAACATTATTTCCTCTATTCTCCTCTAACTGATTCTGCAATGTATCTCAATTCACAATACATCAGTCACCATGAATGCTCTATTTGTGTATGCAAACTTCTCTCTTTTTCTCCTTTAACATTCATAAAATTATTAGTGAATGTCCTCCTTAAGAAGACCTAGGTGACTTAGGGTTAGGTATAAAGCAATGATTGTGATTCACCCATATTGTTACTTAATCCTTCACTTTTTATAATTGGTTGCATGAACTACATAGGGATTCTCAATAAAGATTCATCCTTATCATCTATGATTACAAAAAAATCATTAAGTCAGCTCCAAAATGGTTTACATAGTAGTTTGTGCTATTACAAACAACTATGTCAAAATTGTATTACTCAGCACTTGAAGTCCCTGATGCTCAATGTCAACGACAACTTCAATGTTGTAGCTGATCCTTTGAATGACTCAACACCCATTCATCACTTGGCATCTAAATGACTCAACACTTACTATCTACTTGAAACTTACTAGTTACTTGGCACATACTAAATATCTCTCACTTGGAATAGATTATCTGGCAACTTATGCTTGACATGTATTACTTCCTCAATATGAACTAAATAAATGACTTAAGTATATTGTCACTCATATATTAAAACCAATCTAAGATTAAAACTTGTTCCATGACCAAACATCTTCTTGTTGTGCAAACAAACATGTCTCATTAGATAAATCTAGATAGAAAAAGTTACCTCTTTCCTAATCACCACTTCCAATTAGCTTACCTTAGCATTATATATCTTGGCCTTCCTATTATGAAATTCAACTCTATAGCTTGATTTTTTTAGCTATGAATCACTCAATAGATTATTTTTAATTCCTTCCACCTAGTAAACATTGTTACATTTTATCTTGTTAGTCAGTTGAATAGTACTTTAACCTTTTACAACACATGGGATATCATTACTAAATTTAACACATCCACCTTTTTATGGACCAATATCCTCAAATTTATCTTTATCACCAGTCATACGATTGGAGCATTCGCTACCAATTATCCATTTGTCACTTTTTTAAAATATGAGATTAATGCACTTCTCTCATCTTCATCATAATCTTCTTTCATAGAAAAATATAAAACTTCATCATCATTAATTTTAGATGCATTGTAAGTTTCTTCTTCAATAATATAACAAGATTTTTTACCTTTGTAATCTTTTTTTCTCTTGTAGTCTCTATCATCTCTTCTTCTTTTGTACTTGCTTTCCTTCCTTTAATCCTTATCCCCTATGTTAGGACACCTAGCAACAATATCACCAACTTTGCTACATGAGAAAGAAATAATAGGTAGTAACAATTGTGTATTTATCAAAGTTAGACATCTCAAAAGAAATAAGTCTACCAATTACACCTTCCAAGGTCCAAGCGTTACTTGTTACACATCTCAATTCTTGAATTGCAAACACTCTAATGATATATATATATATATATATATATATATAGGGAGTAGATTTCTCAATACCTTTCTTATTACTATTTCATCTTTAATTTCTCTATTTTCGTCACAAATAACATTAACAACTTCTTTGACTCTTGTAAAATATTGCACTATATTCTCACCTTCCATCATTCTCATGTCATTAAATTTACCTATCAGGCTCTCTGATTTGGCTCTTAGGACATTTTCATCACCTCCATATATGGTTTTCAATTTATCCCAAATATTCTTTGTACTATCACATTTTTTTAAATCATTAAACATAGCATAACTTAGGGCTAAGGAAATCTCCAACATTGCTTGATTGTGTTCTTTCTTTTGCTTCAATTGTTTAGTTGTCAAAGTAGTAGTTGTTACCTTTACATACTCATTGTCCACAAATTTGATAGTAGCATCATTGATACTAGATATATGTAACCTCATCAAGGTTTTCCATGCAAGAAAGTTCTCCTTGTATAACTTTACCTCTCTTTTGTGAGTCATGATCTTTAGGTTTAATCACCTTCAAACTTTTCTCTATAAGCACTTAGCTCTGATACCAATTGTTTGAAATGTTTAGAATAAATAAGAGGGGGGAGGCATTGAATCATTTACTATAGGCCCATAAGTACCATTTGAATAATTACACATCAAAACATTCACTATTTTTTTTATTTTTCTATTGCTCGGTCTTTATCATACTGATAAAATTACTGTCCCAAACATAACATACTTTGTTGAATATAAACTTTATTAAATGTAAACATATAAATCATTCAACACAAGTTTGACACTAGAATTTTAACATGGAAAACCTAATTTGGGAAAAACTACCAGCAACATGTCACCAATTTTCACTCTTTCAAAGTGATCTCTGTTAGGAGCCAATCCTATTAAAGGCTTACAATACACACTGTTAAATGTGACATGTTAGAGGATTTAATCACCTTGTTAGGACTGGCCTTATTAGAGGAATTTGATCGCCATTTATAATGTTACCATGCTAAATGATTTACATAGACTCTTAAGTCCTTCAAATGAATGTTAGGTCAACCTCTGTTAAAAGGATTTCACTATAAACTGTTTACAATGATTATAAAGAAAATAATAGGGTTTTGATCTATATGATTACAACTCACTTTGCAAGTTCAGATCACTATTTGCTTCATGTGTTGATTCACTGATAAGATTCCCATTGTCATCTTTTTTCTTGATTTTCTTGGCAACCCTTCAAGAAATAAATATTCTCCTTTCAACAAAACCTAAGCCATCTTCTTAGATTCATTTATCAATATCATCAGCATCGACACAAGAAATCTCCTTATACTTTTCTTTCACTCTTACACACTTGTGCATTTTTGGTCCACCTTTCTTTGTGTGTCTTCAAGTTTGGCTCTCTACCTCTTTAAATAGGTAATTATTTCTTTTCTATTTTCCATGATTATTGTATATCTTAGGGTTTACAATCTGGTTCATCAAGTTCAATGTATCTATTCATCTTCCTTCTTTTCTAGAATCTTCTCATCTAATGAATTAGATCATAGGTATTATACCTATGAATTGGTTTAAAATGTGTTCACCAACATGAATAGAGGAAAATATGGATGATAGAATGAAACGTGTGTGAATGGGATATGAATATGATGTCAGGGGGAATATAGGACCTATCCTTAACCCAAATTCCCAAAATGAATGATCCAAATTGATTAACCACAAAGAAGTGACCAATGTATAGATGAATTGAAAGATGGAGAATATGATGAAAGGACAAAATCTTATAATATAATATAGAAAGTATGTACTTGAAACTTTGAATGAATAAAAGATAAATACTAACCTCGAAGTAGTGTGAATCTAGAAAATGTTGATTTCAAATGTTTGAGCACAGTTTTGGGGAATTCTGCAACCTGTTCTAGACTGCAAATGTCAACATGGAGGAAACCAAAAAAAAAAAATTCTTACGAGGATAGGTTGACCTTGACCCAAATAGTAGGGCACAATCTTACCCCAAGGCACAATTTTACCCCAAAAAATTAACCTTGACCTGCACTTCTCTGATGAAATTTTTGTTCATGGATCCTGCAAGTTTGGCAAAAAGGGTATCCAAATCTTTACTTTAATTTGTTGTCCTGTACCTATACCCACAGGAAAAATGGTTTCATTGTTTGGATGAGGGATTTTCCTTGGTCAAACCTTATTTTGGAATTGACCTTAATAATAGAATTTAAATAAGTAATGCTAGCAAGTAGTAGGAGTAAGTCTAACAACGAAGCTATGATATTCAATAGATATGAAATTATATTTGAAATGTAAACAAGTATGTTGATACGAAAGATTGAACATAATATTAGTAAATGTAAGTCAAAACCTCCATGATTGTATGCTTGGAATCCACCTTGAGAGAAGAATGGATATATCTAGAAGATGAGGAAAGGATCTTGAAGGAAGATCACAACACTATGGTGGCTAGATCTAGGGTTTGAATGATGAATCTTGAATACTTGAACAAAATCCCTTCAAAGGCTTGAATGCTTAAATATTTGATCTTCAATAGAAAATTTGAATGCTTGAATAGTCAAATGCAAATGCTTCCTTGAAAATCCTTGATGGAATGCTTACACAAGATTCACACATAAAAAGTAGATGTGCAAAATCATGGTTAGATAGAATGAGAGAAGGCTTCCTTATATAGAGATCTAGGGAACAAACTTATAGAGAAGGCTAACATTAGAGAATTAAATCCTAATTAACTTTAGTCTTGAGAAATGGACCTAGATTAAATGCAATTTAAGAGTTTACCATTTTGAAACCCCAAGCAGCCAACTCAGAAGAGGGAAAATGAAACTTTCCAAAGCCTGATATCCCAAAACTCCAAGAACTTAAAAATTGGACCTAGGGTTAGGGATGAGGTCAATCCTTCCTTGGGTTAGGGTAAAGGTCATCCTTGACCTAGGTCAACCTTGACCCTTTAGGTCATCCTTGACCTAGAAATTCAATGTCTTAAATTTCATAAAGAAATTTGTCAGAAAGAGATTGGAAATAGGGAGGAAACAACTAGATCCATGCAAAGACCCATTCAAGATGCTTGACATGACCCTAATCCAATTACTTAGAGGGATAAATGCTCTTAACATGGAAGTTCTTCCATTTTTGGACAATACAACCTAATCCTCACCTTGAATTTAATGATCCAACTCATAAATCTTATCTTCAACAATGTTTACATATCCCAAAAAATCAACTAAATTGTCTAGAAATCATGATTTCCTCAAATTTATTCTCAACACTATTACTTGGAAATCACTAAGTTTTGACACTTGGTCATCACTTAATCACTCAGTCACTGTAAAATTCTTGTCTTGACATCATCTATCTTTCTTAGTCAATACTGATGCTTGGTCAACACTAGATTTTCTTGACACATACTATGGCTTGGTTGACACTAGCATCACTCAAAATTCCTTGACCTTTTACTCTATTTATCAAATTAGATTTACTTTCTTGTTATAAACAATCCATTTTGTCTAATCAAAGTCTAACTCATCGAATGTTCATTGTAACTTCCATTCCATAACTCAACCTTTCCTCTTGGTGCTATTGTTGTGAGAAATTTCTCAAATCATTTCATGAATCAAATAAATATGATATTTATATTAGGTAGCAATATGTCTTATCAGTAGATTTGACATGAATGACAAAACAAAAATTATTCCAATTTAAGTATAGTGGGAATGATGCCTACAAGATGATGTACAAATATAAAGTTCTTTGTGAAAGGATGTGACCTATTAGGAGTAAAATAAATACAACTAGTACATATGAGTACCTATTAGGAGACTTTGAATCTCTATAAAAAAAATTCTAAACCTATTAGAATTTTTCCCAATCTTGTTAGGATTTGATAAGAAGTCAACTGAACCCACTATATCCAAATTGTTTTGGAACTCTTCTCACTAAACACTTTAAGATAACCTACCCAAGAAAATGAACTGATTAAAACAAAAAATTATCTTTCCAATAGAATTTAATTGAAGTCAACAACTTATCCCTAGCATCAAACACTACCCATACTTCACAAATTTGCATTCAAAGCTTGCATAACATTATATTACAATACATATGACTATATATGATACTTTTACAACCAAGGAAACATATTTCCTTTATAGAAAGTCCTAATAGCTAATTGTGTTTCAAATATAAGAGGAGTAACTGAGAGGGGAGGGGTGAATCAGTCACTAGAAAAATAAACCCTAAATCTCTTAGATGTTAGTACAAAATAATTCTGTCAAAACTTGATTTTGTTGATGCTTAGTAAACAAAGAAATGTTGTAACTCCATAAATACTATAATTTCTCTGTAATTATTTAGCATAAAAATCTTAACATGTTATCTGTGATTACCATTACTTTAAATTAGTTGCAAACATAGAAAAGAAAGACCATGAACACAATAGACACCAAGATCTAATGTGGAAACCCAATTTGGGAAAAACCACCAATTGTAACTAGTTATCATTTTCACTCTTTCGAAGTGAGCCCTGTTAGGAGCCAACCCTATTAAAGGTTTAAAAACACACTATTATGTGTGACCTTGTTAGAGGATTTAATTACCCTATTAGGAGTGGCCTTGTTAGAGGATTTACAAATAGTTGTTAAGCCAACTCTGTTAAGAGATTTAGATTACTACAACAATGGTTAGAGAGTAACAATAACATGACCTAATTTAGATGCAACTAAATTGCTGATTACAGATCTCAATTCTTGCTTGTATACTTGATCCTTCCTGATCAAATTTATCTTTTCAGCTCCACGAGGATATTCTTCTTATCCTTCTAATTCACTTCTTTCTTTCATCATCAAATCTTCAATACATTCCCATATCCATCTTCTTTCTTCTAATCCTCAACTTGATCTTTTATTTATATCTTCCATATTGTCAATTCATCCCAAATACAACTTACAATAGCTAATATTCATCTTCTTAGTTAGCTAGAACCATCAATCAAATCAATTGAACTCAACATGAAAAAAAAAGAAAATCCTTCATTAGCTGACCCTTCTCGATAAATACTAACTCAAAAATGATTTTCCTATGTTAACCAAGTTAACTCAGTTAACACTGCATATTTGTATAGATCCTTTGGTAATCGAGTGAGCTTGGTTAGCACTAGTTCCATCCAAAATTTTCTTCATTAACTAAGTGTGCTTGGTTAACACTCATCTTCCATAAACTTTCCTTAGACACCCAAGTGAACTCGGTAGACATTACCTTCTGAACTAGAAAAACTCTCAAATACTCAGTAGACACAAAAAATTGTCTTCACTATCTAAGTGAGCTCAGCATACACTAACTAATAATGATATGACATTTTTTGTAACATCAAAGACAATACACAATTAATTAGTTGAATTCAACAATCTCCCTCTTTGGCATTGATGGCAACACAACATGTCAGATTACAATAAAATTTTTGAAGCAAGAATAAAGTAAGGAACATATCCTTAGTTTTATTCTAATTCTCATCCTTGAGAACTCCCTCTATCAATGTGAACTCTTTCTACCTTTAGTTTCTCCCTCTTTTAGAAAAAATTTGTCTACATATAACTTCTCCCAAGTTCATTCTCCCTTTTTGAAAATTCTTCTCTTCCAATATTCTTCTATGAAATCTCTTTGTTATGACAACATACTTCTCCATCTTTTCAAAAAAAATTCTATGAGATATGATAGTATACTTCTCCCTCTTTGAAAACACATGCCAAAGAAAATACTCGGTGAAAATAAATGTACCTTAAGTATTGATTCATTTGCAATATGCCCTTGTCAATACTACACCAACTAATTGATCTTTAGCATTCTCTAGTTGATGCATCACTAGACTTTATTTAGTGAGCTTTAGATAGGGGAATTACCCATAGCTTACCTCTTAGATACAAAAATACATCCTTAGGTAATAGTTTGGTGAATATGTCTGCAATTTATTCTTTTGTGTTCACATATTCCAATCTAACTTCTTTATCTTGCACCAATTCTCTTAAGAAATGATATTTTATAGAAATGTTCTTTGTTTTGGTATGCATCACTAGATTTTTTGATATATTGATTACACTAGTATTATCATAGTATATGACTATTGGATCCTTGATATCTACCTTTATACCTATCATCAATTGTTTGAACCAAACAAATTTAGACTAATTAACTACTACTACAACATATTCTGCCTCTATTGTGGCTAAGAGATACAATTTTTTTCTTTCTTGTCCAAGACACTAGTCTTTTACCAAAAAGAATACTCCTCCACTAGTGTTTTTTCTATCATCAATACTTCATGCCTAATCAACATAAATAAATACCTTTAAGTCCAAATTTTCTCCTATTTTGTACCATAAGCCATAACCTTAGTACCTTTTAGATATCTCATGATTCTTTTGATTTCCATCATGTGATTTTCTTTGGAATTTGCCAAGAATCTTGCCACCATAACAACTAGTAATGCAATATCAGGCCTTGTGTGCACTACATACTACAACTTTCCAATCATTGATATATATGGTCTAATCTACTTCTTTGGAATCATCATTTTTAGAAAGATTATGTCTAGTAGACATAGGGGTTCCAACTAGTCTTGAATCTTCCATGCCAAATTTCTTTAGTGTTTCCTTGATATATTTTGATTGAGTAATGTAGATACCACATTTCTTTTGCTGAATCTTTAATCACCCAAAGAATTTTATTTCTCCAAACATAAACATCTCAAATTGTTTACTCATTTCTTCTAAAAATTCTTTGCACAAGTCATTATTTCCTATGAATAAGGTATCATCAAAAAATATTTTTGCAAACACAATCCTTTTATCTGGTCTTTCTTTAATATACATACTATTATTAACATTTGTTCTTTGAAATCCAATCTATATCAAGTAATTATGAAGTCTTTCATACCAAGCTATGGGATCCTACTTGAGTCCATAGAATGCCTTGTGTAAATTGTAGACCATGTCCCTTTTGCTAGCATCTACAAAACCTTCTAGTTGTTCAATGTAAACTTCCTCATCAAGAATTCCATTCAAGAATGTAGATTTTACATCCATTTGATCTACTTTAAATCCTCTATGAGCTACATATGCTAGTAGAGTTCTAACACTTTCTAATCTCGCATTAGGAGCAAAAGTTTTACCATGATCAATACCTTCTTCTTGAGAATAGCCTTTACACACCAACCTTGCTTTGTTTCTAGATAATTTTCCATCTTCATTCAGCTTGTTTTTGAACACCCACTTTGCGCCAATCACATTTTTATCCTTGGGTCTAGGAACAAGAGTCTAGGTTTTGTTCTTCTCTATTTTTTCTATTTCTTTATTCATTGCTTCAATCCAACTTTCATTTATGATTAGGTGCATGATGAATTTTTACATATCTTTCTAACATAGGATCTTTAGATTCAGAATGAGTTATACTAATTTCATCATGAACTTCAGTATCAAGCTTGGGTCCCATTGTTTGTGACTTGGGTCCTTTAGACTATGACTCAAGTTGCACTATCTACAACTTAGTAACTATTGGATATTTTGGAGACTCGGGAGGTGAAGCTTCGTTTCTTTTAGATAGATTTGGTACGGTATTAGGTTCATAGTAAACAAATCTTTTATAATATTTTGACTCTTTGTTTCTTTCTTCTTCACTCTTTTTTGCAAACTCATCAATTCTCAGATGTGCACTTTCTATGATTTTATGAGTAGACAAATTCAAACATTTATATGCTTTACTTCTATAGGAGTATCCTAGAATTATGTCTTCATCACCTTTGCTATAAAATTTTCCTTTTCTAGATTCTTTCAAGATATAACATTTTCTACCAAATACTTTCAAGTAACTTACATTGGGTTTGTAGCCATACCATATGATGGGGACACAACCCAAGAACAGAATGGAACCAACAAAAAAAGGAAAATTATATTAACTGAGAGAAAAAGCTAGTACAAATAGTGCAGAGAAAATAAACTTCAAAACATGCCCTAAGGGCTTACAATAGCATAAATCTAGAGATGATTTCTCCTTTTTATTACCTCCTCTCAAACTCCACTCCAAACTGCCTTTTACAATGCCAGAAATCTCCTTAATTATACCCTAGAGGAGTAAGGACTAGGAGTACATTCTAAAAAGTTATAGTAGGCATCCACCAACCAAATAGAAGGTTCTAGAAGCTGCGTTAGAAGTCAGTGCAATTCTAGAAGAATCTAGAAATGGTAACCGAACTTCTGGGAGGCATAACTTTTGAATCGTAGCTCCGATTGACGAACCGTTTACATTTTCAGAAAGCTCTCAAAGCACTCTATAGCCATATGGACCAGCTTTGCTCGTCCCCCATTTTTTGGCCCTTTTTGATGTCATTTAATGCCCCTAACCTAACTTTGAAGCATTCTTAGGGGGTCTCCAAAACTCAAAAAACTATAATAACTTTCAAACCGTGGGGCCTTTTGACCTGATTCTTTTTCTGGAACGCTCTAAATCACAATTACATTCATTTGGTCAATTCACACCTTCTAGGTCACCAAAATGATGGTCAAATTGCATGCTCCTATTTTTTCAAGATTTTCAAACGCATTGATAGTGGAACTGTGAGAGTTGGAACCTCTATTTGACCCAAATGGGTATCCAAAAATGAAAAGACATGAAACAGAAACTAAGTCTAGGTACATTTTTTGGGTGACACAGGATTGCCCTTATACCTCTGGATGCTCCTGCATCAGACACCTAGGGTAGATTGAAAAGTGACCCTATCACTTTATGGATGGTAGAGGAAATCCCAAATGGGAAACCTCAGCTGCTGAAATCCAAGTTGAGTCCTCGATCGGTCGTCCTTTCCATTTGACCAAATATTCTTCATACTACCTATTTCTGGTACTCCTACCCACACGATGATCTAGAATGTCTTCTATCTTCTCCTTCTTAGAAGCAGGAATTGGACATGGCTCTAACACCAACTCATCATCTGCACCATCATGATACTCTGTTAAATCTGCAATGTTGAAAATGGGAGAAATGTGAATACCATCTAGAAGCTCCACTTCATATGCATTTCTTGAGTCATGTTTCTTGAAAATTTTGCAGGGGCCAAATATCTTCATTTTCAGCTTGTTGTAAGTACCGGCTGGAAATCTTTCTTTTCGTAAGTGCACCATGACTAGATCCCCTACTTGGAATTCCTTATGTCTTCTCCTTTGATCAGCCCTAGCTTTATACTCTTGATTCATCTTGGTAATGTGTGCTTGAACCTCCTCATGTAGATGCTTGATATGTTCAAAAAATTCTTCCGCTTCAGCACTTGTCCTCTCCCCTTGCTCTATCTTCCTCAATTCTTGTGCAGTCCTTGGGCTATTCCCATATACAATTTGGAATGGTGATTTTCCAGTACTCCTATTTATAGAGTTATTGTAAGAAAACTCTACTTGTGGTAGAATCAAATCCCATCCCTTGGGCTTATCCCCAACTAAACATCTCAGCAAATTGCCCAAACTTCTATTTACCACTTCTGTTTGACCATTAGTCTACGGGTGATGCGTGGAACAGAATTTTAGGTCTATCCTCAAATTCTTCCACAATGTCCTCTAGAAATACCACACAAATTTAGTATCTCTGTCAGAAACTATACTCCTTGGAAGACCATGTAGTCTTACCACCTCTTTAAAAAATAAGTCTGCAATATGGACAGCATCATGAGTTTTGTGGCATGGAATAAAATGTGCCATTTTGGAGAACCTATCAACCACCACAAATACTGAGTCATTACCCCTTTATGTCCTTGGCAATCCAAGAACAAAATCCATACTTATGTCCTCCCATGGCCTTGATGGAATAGGCAATGATTGATAAAAACCCGTATTGTGACTAAACCCCTTGGCAACTTGACAAACTTGGCAACTTGGTATGAACTTCTTCACATCCTGTGAAATTCGAGGCCAAAAATAATGTTCTCTAAGAATGGAAATGGTCTTATCTCGACCAAAATGTCCTGCCATCCCTCCACTGTGTTTCTCCTTAATTAGATTTTCCCTCATGGAACTCCTTGGAATGCACAATTGACTACCTTTGAACAACATGCCATCCTGAATCAAATAATCTAACCACTTTGTTCTATCTACAGCAACAGGCTCTTTACAAGCTTTCCATGCTTCAGCAAAATCAGGATCCTTGGGGTACAAATTCTTGAGTTCATCAAACCCAACTACTTCAACCTGCATTACTGTAAGCAGTGACTGTCTCCTACTTAGTGCATCTGCAAACCTGTTAGATTTTCCACTTCTATGCTTCTGCAAGAATTCTACCCACTTCATATGCCTCTGATTCAATTTACCTTGGCTATTTAGGTATTGTAATGCCTGATGATCAGTGTACAAAACAAATTCCTTTGGCAATAAATAATGCCTCCATTTCTTTAAGGCCTGAACTATTGCATAGAATTCTTGATCATAAACAGAATACTTCCTCTTTGCATCATTCAATTTTTCACTAAAATATGCAATAGGCTTACCTTCTTGGCTTAATATAGCCCCAATAGCGCTACCATTAGCATCACAATCCACCTAGAACACTTTTCTAAAATTTGGAAGTGCCAACACAGGCTTTTCAGTCACCTTCTCCTTCAGCAATTCAAAACTTCTCGCAGCTGCTGCAGTCCATTTGAACTCTTTTCTATCCCCTCTTATTGTATCAGTTAGGGGTGCACATATGCCACTGAAATTCTTAATAAACTTCCTATAAAAACTAACCAGACCATGAAATGATCTTACCTCAGTAGTAGTCCTTGGAGTAGGCCATTCCAAGATGGCTTTTACCTTCTTTGGATCCATTTTGAGACCTTCAGGTGATATAACAAATCCCAAATAGACTAACTCCCTTTTTGCAAAGGCACACTTCTTTAGATTAATTAACAGTTTCTCTTCCCTTAGCCTTTCAAGGACACTATGAATATGCAGTAAGTGTTCTTCCAAAGTCTTTTTGAAAATTAAAATATCATCCAAATAGACAATAAAATTTTTTCCCAAGAACTTCTTAACTACTTCATTCATGAGCCGCATGAAGGTGCTTGGGGCGTTTGTCAATCCAAAGGGCATGACTAACCACTCATAAAGACCCTCCTTGGTCTTGAAGGCTATTTTCCACTCATCTCCTTCTTGAATCCATATATGATGATAGCCACTCTTCAGATCTATCTTTGTGAAGTACTGAGCTCCACTCAAGCAGTCCATAAGATCATCCATCCTTGGTAAAGGAAACTGGTACTTGATGGTTATCCTATTTATAGCTTGAGAATTTGTACACATCCTCCACTCTCCATCCTTCTTTGTTACAAGTACTATAGGTACTGCACATGGACTCAGGCTCTCTCAAATCAAGCCCTTCCTCAATAGCTCCTGAACCTATTTATTTAGCTCCTCTGTTTCAGTAGGAGTCATCCTGTGAGCAGCCTTGTTAGGAAAACTAGCTCCTGGAATCAGATCTATCTGATGACTGATTTGCCTTACTAGTGGCAATCCATCTGGAACATTACCAAAGATAATATCTCTGAATTCCCCTAGTAAATCTGAAACTTCAAATGGTATTTCACTACTACCTTCTTTACCTTTCCTAGGAATCAAATCATAGCACATATGCTGACGTTTCATGCCATCTAAAAACTTCCTTCCATCAACAAGACAAATCCTAGCACTGCTACATACCTTTTCACCTTCCTTTTTCATGGGCTTCAATTTTTGGCGAACTCCATCCTTTGTCAGAGAGTATGTGTTTGCATGTCCATCATGTATTGCATGTCTATCAAACTGCCATGGTCTACCCAACAATAGATGGCAAACATCCATCGAAATAACATCACAGAGAACTTCATCATGGTAACTCCCAATTTTGAATTTTACTAAACATTGTTCACTTACCAGGACCTTATGATCATCTTTTACCCAAGAAATCTGATAGGGCTGGGGATGTTTCTCCCTCTTGAGCTTCAGCTTAGAGACCATCTCTTCTGATACCAGGTTATCAGTGCTACCACCATCAATGATCATGTCACAACATTTATCCTCACACTTTCATCTCATACGAAACAAAATCCTTCGTTGTCCTAGTTCATTTTCACCACTTAGTAGGACTCTTTCATTTACCAAGGTCTCTCCTCTTTCCGCATCCTCTGAATGTGATGATTGTGCATCCTCATCCACATGAGCAACCCTAGCTTGGCCCTCAGCTCTCCTATCTGTCCTTCCTTCTCATTGAGGGCATTCAAAGACATGATGACCTTCTTCATTGCAATGGAAACAGGTTCCACGGAAGCCTCCTCTTCCTTGTCCACATCTTCTACCTCTTCCTCTTTGATTTCCAAAGTCTTGATCATGGGAGCGGTTGAAACCCTCATTTCTCTGGTTTCTGCTAGTACCTACATCTTCATTTTTCTTTTTGGTTTCATTGTGGCCTCCAGATGATCTACCACTTCCCCTTCCTCCTTGACCATGCCCTCTTTGTCTTCCTTCAAACCTTTTATTCAACTTCTCTTCAACTCGTTGGGCAAATTGGTATGCCTCTTCAACGCTGGTTATTCTTACTAGACTTAATTCCTCCAGGATGCTTGGTTGCAACCCACTGATATAATGAGAAACCTTCTCCTTATTTGCTTTTGCATGTCCCCCTCTAATCAAGAGTCGATAAAACTCCTCTGTATATTCTTGGACTGATCTTCTTGCTTGCTTTAATGCAATCATCTTCTTAAATAGATCCAGCTCGTAGTCTACAGGAATGAACTGCTTCTTTAATTTGTCCACCATGCGATCCCATCTTGTGATCTTCTCTTTTCCTCTTCTATTTCTTTCCAATTGAACCTCTTGCCACCAGATTTTGGCATGGCCTTTTAGTTTTGCCTTTGCAAACTTAACCCTATTTGGATCCTTGATATCCTCATACTCAAAGTATTCTTCCAGTTCATTGATCGAATCGATCAACTCATCTGATTTCAAATTTCTTGAAAATACACCCACTTCAATGTGGGTATTCTCCCAAACTTAGTAATGGCCCTAAAAAGCCTTTCCTCTGCATGATTCAGAACTTCTCCATCAAATTCCTCTTCTGGTCCCATTACTTCTTCTTCAATTTCATCCTCACTATTGTCACCAGCGGCAATATTTACTCCTCTACGAAGCTCCTCTTGCAATGCCTGCACCTGCCTTTTGAGGGCTCTAACCTCCTCAAGATTAATGGCTCTAGCTCTTCCACCACACTCTCTTCATGGAGGCATCTTCTAACTCGAACCCACAACCACACAGTCCTGGTGCAAACTGCCTCACAGTCGGTGCTCTATCTGCACACTCAGGAAAACCAGCTCTGATACCACTTGATGGGGACACAACCCAAGAACAGAATGGAACCAATAGAAAAAGGAAAATTATATTAACTGAGAGAAAAAGCTAGTACAAATAGTGCAGAGAAAATAAACTTCAAAACATGCCCTAAGGGCTTACAATAGCATAAATCTGGAGATGATTTCTCCTTTTTAGTACCTCCTCTCAAACTCCACTCCGAACTGCCTTTTACAATGCCAAAAATCTCCTTAAATAGACCCCAAAGGGTTAAGGACTAGGAGTAAATTCTAGAAAGTGCTAGTATGCATCCACAAAGCAAATAGAAGGTTTCAGAAGCTACGTTAGAAGTCGGTGCAATTCTAGAAGAATCCAGAAATGGTAACCGAACTTCCGGGAGGCATAACTTTTGAACCGTAGCTCTGATTGACGAACCATTTACATTTTTGAAAAGCTCTCGAAGCATTCTATAGCCCTATGGACCAGCTTTGCTCATCCCCCCAATTTTTGGCCCTTTTCGAGGTCATTTAATGCCCCTAACCTAACTTTGAAGCATTCTTAGGGGGTCTCCAAAACTCAAAAAATTGCAATAACTTTCAAACCGTGGGGCCTTTTGACTTGATTCTTTTTATGGAATGCTCTAAATCACAATTACATTCATTTGGTCAATTTACACCTTCTAGGTCACCAAAATGATGGCCAAATTGCATGCTCCTCTTTTTTTAGGATTTTCAAACGCACTGATAGTGGAACTGTGAGAGTTGGAACCTCTATTTGACCCAAATGGGTATCCAAAAATGAAAAGATGTGAAACATAAACTAAGTCTAGGTACATTTTTTGGGTGACACAGAAATGCCCTTATACCTCTTGATGCTCCTACATCACCATAGTTCATAAGGAGTTTCATTTGAGTCTTTTTTTAGTTGTACTCCATTCAAGTATGAACTATAGTGTTGATAGCTTGGTTCCAATATTTGATTGCAACATTATTTTCTACCATCAATGTTCTTGCACAATCCATGATGGATCTATTTCTTCTTTTAGCTATGCTATTCTGTTGAGGTGTACCAAGAGATGATACTTGTCTTTTAATTCTTTTTTCAATGCAAAATTCATTGAATTCATTGGAGATGAACTCACTACCTTTGTCTGACCTTAAACATTTCAATTTTTTTCCAATTTCTTTTTCTACTCTTGCCAAGTACCACTTATTTTTTTGAAAAGCTTCTAATTTTCTTTTAGATACATTACAATAATCATTCTAGAATAATCATCAAGAAAAAGAATGAAAAAATTTTCTCCACTATAACTCTCTATTCTAGTAGGTCCACATAAGTCTGTGTGCACTCTAAGACTTCTTCTGAATGATAGTTCTTGACAATTTGGAAATTTTTGCATAGACCCATATCAGGTTTCTTTAAACTAGTAATACCTCTTACTCATTTATGTTTGCTTATCTTAATCAAATTATCAAAGTTTACATGACATGATATTTTGTGCCATAACCAACTTTCTTCTACATGAGCAATAAAACATGAACTTTCACTAAGATCAAGATAAAATAAATTACCTTTTGTTTGCTTTCTAGATCCAACCAAATTTCCTTCTCCATCTAGTAGTTTGACCTTTCCATTCATGAATTCTACCTTAAATCCAATATTATTCAATTGTACCTCACTTAATAGATTATGATTTAATCCTTCAATCCAATAAGCACTATCACATACAAGCTATTTAGTCAAAGAAATATATCTTTTTCCTTTTATGTTACAAGGTTCATTGTTTCCAAATCTCACACTACCACCAACATAATATTCCATGTGCTCAAATTTTGGTTTATCTTTAGTCATATGATGTGAACAACCACTATCAATAATCCATGTATCATTTTTACTAACATGAGAGATAAGTACCATTAATATCTCCTTCATCATCATACTCATCTTTTATAGGAATATAAACTATTTCATCTTTACTATTATCAAAAATTTTAGCCATAAAACACAATTTCTTACCTTTGTCCTTGTAGTTCTCGAAATAATTCTTGCCTTTGTGCTGATTACTATCCTTTTCATCCTTGTTTTGTTTGTTTGAACACCTTGCAGCAATGTGACCAACTTCTTGACAAGAAAAATAGATTAGAGGAATCTTACCTTTGTACTTTCCTCTACCTTTGGACTACTTTCTTGCAAGTACACTTCAACAACTTCAAGATCACTATCTAAACTTTCTTCTATTTCTTCCTCTTCAATTCCTAATTGATTGGCCTTTGATTTCATACTCTTTTTCCTAAGTGAGAGTTTAGCTTCAAATGCAAACTCAATACCTTTCAAACTAAGAACATAGTTATCATAGTTATCTAACTCAAAAGCTATCAATATTCCAACTAGAGCATCCAAAGATATTGTTGGCTCCTAATTTAACAGTGTCTAAACAACCAAGTATGCCAAGAAAGAATGCATCTATCAAAAGCTATCTCCAATAATGGACACAAATAACCAAGTACCTAGGCCAACTATAAGGCTACACTCCTTCTACACTTTAGGCTCTGCAAAACCTAGGCAGGTGAACCTCTTAGGATCCAATTATGTGACTAGTGCAATGAGCATAATCAGAATCTAGAATAGTAGATAAAACCCCTAAATCTTCTATACTTGACTAAGAAATCACAAGCATGAAACAACTAATAACATGACTCATGAAATTGGCAAGCTAAGTGCAAGTTAAACATTGAATAACTTTCAAAATAAAAGGGAAAATGATTTAATATGTTGATATAAGAAAAATCTAGGTATGACCAGCAAAACCTAATGATCTTATCTCTGACCAGTGCCTTATCTATTGGGAAATTAAATGAATTATAACTGTACATCTCCTTGAAACCATTGATATAATTCCTATATCAAGATCACTGATCTATCTTTCACCTTGTGAACAGATATCTGCATCAAAATGAATCTCATACTTAGACAATCCTTTCATGAAATATGTAAACCCTGTGACAAACATTAAGCAATTACATGGCTCTTTGTCCCATCAGAAAGATGTTTCAATCACATACATTTCTAAATGAAATGCAACCTAATCTATGCTCTTTGATCATAAACTAGAAAAGATTACAGATCCATAAATAGGAGACAAGATTCAAACTAAATTTGGAAACCTTTGCTACTCTTTATTTGTTTTCCTTGAAACAAAATACATGAAAGATATACAGAAATGAGTCACTAATCACCTAACATACAAGAACTATCTGCATAAAACTTAAATTGTTGTTAAATACAAGAGAGAATGTTGGGTGTGCAGCTTTTACAACCTAAGCAGAGCTCCAAGAACTAGAAATTGAAAACAAACCAACAACCTTTTATAGAGGAAAAGAAAGAATATGTATGAAGAGGGAAAATCTCGGATTGAATTTGCAACTAACAAGTGTCCTTCTAGAATTCTCTCTCCAGAAGCTTAAAAGAATCTATCTACCTTCTCTCCTCAACTGCTAGAATCAAATCCTCATCATTTGATTTCCAAAAATAAGAAATATCTAAGATATCTGATTAAATTTTATAACTGATTTTGGTGCCAAATTTTAATCAAATTGAAGCCAAAACATCATACAATAGACATATACTGCATATAACACCTTCTAAACATGTTTTAAATGTTTTGTCACTAAATTTTGCAACTGGATAATCAAAACACCCCTCAGAACACACAATTAAATCTCTAAGATAAAACCTTCTATAGCATGAACTAGTGGCATTCTATGCAAAAACCAAATCCATATTTGGATAGCCCATCTCTTCCTGGTTCTGATGATATATAACATCACATATCTAGCCTCTCGAAAACCCCTAGAAAGTCAATTTGAAAATCACTCCTCTGGAAGGGCTCTGGTATGTCTGCAATTTCAAATATTTAAAATTTGAAAAAATTAAATTAATCCAAAGTCTTCACTTTAGATTAAATTACCTTTTGAAGTAAAACTTGCACGGGACCCCTTTTTGATTTAAAAAATCTACATGTACACCCAATTTTGAAAAAATATTTTAAAATGGCAATTAAAAAATGTTTTATTTTTGAGTCCCCCCTCGGCCCTGACGTGTGCCATGTGGTACCATATTATTGGTCACCCAAATTCTCCATCACCATCGGATGCACCTGATCAGCCCTGCCATATCATCATGCACCCCGAGCTCACTTCCACATGGCACCTGGGCGCATTCCTGCATTATTTATCCTGTGAGCAACTTCTTTTTGTGGGCAAGCACCCACCACAGGATGTGCCATGTTGTGAAATCTTGTGTGTCATGGCTACATCATCATATGGGCACCTTCATTTGAAAGGTTCCTTCTTTCACGTGCCAGCTGGGTGTCCGGGTGGGTCCCTACTCGATGAGAGCTTTACAAAATGCCACGATCTTTTGGACACATAACCTTTAAGTGCAAATGTATTTAAAAATTTTAAAATCCTTCCCTCTGGCAAATGTGGGATTAATGTTGTTCATGGTTTTTCCTTTTCTCACAGTGTACGATTACTTTGATTGGAAGCAACTTCTTCATTTCTTTTGCTTTTGCCCAGATGTTCTCAATCTGCGGTGCCTCCTGTTGATGCCTTTGAATCATGCCTTGGGTTCCTTTTATAGGTGTGGAGCTCTATTTTTTACTCCTTCCTTGCTATGGCTTTCTTTATTTTTTCATGTGGATCATCTCCATGAAGAGCATTTGGGTATGGTGATTGAAGTACCCCTACCCTTGAAAGTCGCGTTGGTGTTGGGAAGTTCACATATTAATCTTGAATCTCTCCACCGGTAGTGAAACAAAGGGTGGGCTAAATAGATGGGCCTCTACTGCGGATGTTCCTTGTCTTCAAATGGCATGAGATGTCCCTTTTATTTGGGTGTGACTACTCCTTTTGTTACACACGTGCATGCCTCTATAGACAGTCACGTCTCATTTTTGACCTATACGTCTAGCATGCTCCCTTGCTATGTGTAGTGCTAAATATTCCCTATTACTTGCATGTTTCACTCTTCCTTTGAGGTTTCCTACCTTGCTGTGGCCTTTGTGGCTTTGTCTACCTTTCAATGGAAATAACATCTTTTGGCACCCATTCTAAAGAAATTAATATAAACCTCCGCACAGCCTTCTTCTCCCTCAAGGCCTAACACTACTTACAAGCATAATAGGCTGAAACCCTCGAAATTGTACACTTACATCCACTGATTATGGATCTTTGTTTAATCCTATCTCACGCAAGCATGGGATTCCATGCTTTTCTTTGCATTGGCATCATCAGCTTTCCTTCAACATGTGTTGACTGGTGGATTCTCCTTGACATTGCATTGGTCCTATCTTTAACTGCCATAAGCTTCATTATTTTGGGCATGGGCATCTTCTTTTGAATGCATGGATCCTTTGTTATTGTTTAAGTCATGGAATCAATATATTTATAGTGTGGGTGCTCTCTAAGAGGTATGGGCTTCTTGGTTTAACATAAGCTCTCTTTATGCTTGGAGTTACCTCCCATTCGTTGGTTGCTCAAGTACGAGACTTGTTCCTCTACTCTTTCCATCTACAAAATCCACTTAACAATGTATGCTATGTAACTTCACTTGGCTCACATCCCTAATGCCTCATTGACTCCAGTAATTTGAATGCCTCTTGAATGCGATCAAGCAAACAAAGTGCTCTTATCAAGATACCAAAATTGTAAACATTTTCTTTTCACTTAAAGATCATCATTGGCTTCTAAAGAAATGTTTTGCAATATAAAATTCATGCTTAACTAAAACATTAACGATTGCATTATAAATTTTAATACTTGGCACAAATTGAAGCTCTTCCAGTACATCCACTACAAGTACTACTTCATTTGCCATTTTAGATTGTCTGAGAGGATGTATAAAGCTAGTTGTACTCCATTAGCAATCCAAAAAAATTCTACTCCACTCAGAATTGTGAAAACAAACATCCCTGCATTGACACTTGTTACATCCCCTATCATAATTTTGATGAATTTAGCCTGGCCCCAGAGTGGGTCTGGCTAAAAATATTTTTGTTTTTGAACATCTAGATTCTTAGATTGATCCAATGATCATCTTGAACTAATTAGAATCAAATTCAATCATTGAACCATCCATTAAAGCTTATTTTATCACTAATCTACAACTTGTTGACTTTGCACTAGGAGGTGCGTTGACTAGCCTTAAAAACTGACTAGAACACCTAATCAAGCTTTGAAATATGGCACATTGATTCTTTGTTCCATATACCTACACCCTGTCAAATCTTGTCTCATGAAAAATTTGAAGTCAAAAGATATTCGCTATCAAAGTTGACCTCTTACAACTACCTGCAAGAAAACATGTCAGAAAATACTAAATTGCATTCAGATTTGGCTTCAAAAACTGGGCAGATGGACACTTGGAAATATTAAAACTAGGATGTTGGTTCATTTTCACAAGGAGAGTATGGATCTGCAATTTGGGCTCATGATGAATAATTGGGCGCATTTGGCAAGCAGTCAAAGTGAGCTACTTGGATTTGCTGACTGGAAAGAATGACAAGAAATCGATTTTCGCAAATGGATTCACCATGACTTAAAAATTGACACACTTGGAGTATTTTTAGAGGACAACATAGGGGTAAATTCCATTTGATCTAACCAATCATGGATCTCAAGTTATGACGTCCTGAACAGGGGTACCAAACAATTTGCAAATACTGACACCAGTAAAAAGTTAGAAATTATGTTTGGAATCACATTTGAAAACTAATCAAATGGATTCTTCATAGGCTGAAACTTGAAACATAACAATTCTCTAAAATTTGTAATATAACACAAAAGGAATTTCATCATTTGGGTCAACTAGGTCAAATTTATAACACGTCAAACAGGGCTTCCTAGAATTCAGAATTACTTGAAAAGGCATGAAAATAGTAAATGATCAACTTTGAGGGATTCAAAACTTAGTCAAATGGACTCAAAATGACTTGAAATCTGAAACATAGGTTCTTTTTTATGGACATTAGATGTTCACAAAGTGGTAGGTTATGACACATTTTTGGGTGCAAGATATTCAAATGCAAACATGTTCTCTTGTTGCTATTTGACACTTAGGGTAAAAGGAAGATTTGACAAATGCTCAAAACAGGACTTCACGAAATGACTCAAAATATTAGTTTAACTTCATGGAATTCTTAGATAGGTTGAATGGAAGGTGTTAGAAGCATTTAACATGTCTTAGGGCTCAAAGGTATAGCTAGGTACAATCTCATTTAAAAGCATTTATAGGGCTCAATTTTCTCAATAGTGCTCAAAATTTAGGCTACAATTTTGAGCGCCAATGGTGGCTCTGTCTATAGATGCATGTCCCTTGTGGGCATGGCAAGATTTTGGATCTCTGGGAGAAGCAAACCACACACAAAACTTCAAAAACTCTCTCAAACAGCTTTATTGAAACAAAGATAACTACTCCTACTATGTACACATGATGGCCCCAGGCCACCGAACATCAACAAAAACCTTTACCTCTATCAAAAACCTAATTCTCATCTTAACTTGTATGAGGTAAAGTGGAAATACTTCTTCTATCAATTTCACCAATCATATTAGCATCATGAACCAACTCTCTTGGCAAAACTAAATCTACAACTTCACTTTCATAATGCATATAACAACTAGCTTCATTTTCTACAGCTTGTTCATTATGAAAGTACTGATCAACATGCTTAAATATATTAGACTAAAACTGAAAATCCTCTTCATTTAATGACTCATGCATGCTATCAACTTTGAATATGAAGGCTTCATACTCAACTTGGGGAAATGAATGACACATACCTTGAAAATGTGTATCCTCATGCATAATTGTATAATACTTAAATGAACACTTTGACTTGTACTCACATATATCATCAATGTCAGAATCTAAGACTAATTCGGAGTCCTTCAATGTTTCTTCACAATCAGAAAATGGATTAGTCATATTAAAACATTCATCATAAAAATCCTTGCAAGGTGCAGGCAGATTTTCAATAACCATCTCATCAAACACCTTGTTATCATAATCAGATGCAACATCATGATCATACTCATTGTCATATTTGGAAGAAGAACAATCTGATTTCTCATAGCAATAGGATAAAGTATCATCATTAAACTCATTCTCCACTAAATCTGAACCTTCCATGTCTTCTTCAAAAAATGGGTTGATAACTCCATGCAAAGCGCCTTTATAGATATTGTGACAAGTGATGTGCTAATCAACATCAAAATCCTCACCATATAATAGATTAGTGAAAACTTTAGAACCATTTCTAACATCACTATCATGGACACTTTTAGCATATGAAGAATAAAAATTAGAATCATCACAAGAGGACCCACCATCAACTCCATCAATGAAGCATGTAGAGCATAAATAAATATTACTTGCATTGTCTCCATTAAGGTGATTCAAATGTCTTGCAAACAAATTATCATTTATCTTACCAATAGGTGCTAATGCATTAACCTTAGAATTATTTGTTTTTTGATTATCACTACATGTATCCTCAAGACATTCATCTACACAACTAATCAGTTCATCTTTATAAATAATCTTTTTATCCTCATATTGTGTAGACAAATCTTCTTCACAACTTTCGACCTCAAACTGATTTGCACAATTCTGAACTAGAAATTCAATTTTAGATTAAGAAAAGAACTCATACCTCTACTAGCATAAGAGCACTCACTTCTATCATTGTTTTCTTCTTCCCAATTTGCATCTGATTCACATGAAGACAAACATATACTATCACTGTCCTCTTCTTGACTTGAGAAACAACTATCGTCATTATCTCCACATGACGCTTCTTCACAGTACATTGGATCAATAAATTCACTATTGTCACTTGACACATCAGTTCTAGCCTCTTCATCCTCATACTGAGATGAATACCTTTCCTCTTCCTGATTCCTTATGTTTTCAACATAATGAAAATCATCATTGGGAGAATGAATGACTGAATTTATATCTTGCATGCATAACTCATCAAGTGAATCAACTCTATCATCTGATGTTGTAATACCATAAACATGTGCATTCAATTCAGCAAGAATGGAATCATTTCTTCTTTACAAAAAAGAAACCTCATCTACACATGTGTTTAATTTTGAAAATTCAACAAGATTTTTTGCAATAGCTGGGGTATTTATTTTCTGATCTAAATTTGAACATTCTATATGGCATTGGTTTGTGCTTTGCACCTCATCTTGCCAGCAAACATTCCTAGAGAAATGACTTCGAGTTAAGCCATATCTTATGTTATTCTCAATTTCTATCTCGGTCAGGAATGCCTGATGCAAAGTCTTAGATTGCTTACCTCTTAATAGGTAACTGATCTTTTTATCAAATGCATCAAGATAAAAAACTAGACACACTTGATCATTTGACTTATAATTTTTAGGAATCTCATTCAAAACTTTTGCAAATCTGATATTAAATTCAAGAACTAACTCGTCATTCCTAATTTGGATTTTCAAGAACTTATCAAAATAATCAGAGATGGTTACTCTTTCCCCAAACTACTTCATGAAGGCTAAAAGTAGTTCATCCCAAGATGAAATTGAGCATGCCAGCAAAAAGGAAAACCAATCCCTAACATCCCCTTCCAAAGTCTAAACAAACAACTTTATATGAATGTCTTCATTAGCAATTTCAAAATCACCAACCAAGTCACTAAACAGCTGAACATGATGACTAGCTGAATTTTCATGGTTCCCACTAAACTTAGGTAAATACTTTTTGAGATCATAGGGCATACTATTTGGGAAACCATAAATTCCATTGAAATTTAATGGCATATATCTCTTGGCAGAAATAGATCTATAATTCTTATCCATGGACTGCATACTAGGTGAAGAAACATTTTTCATTCTTAACAAATTTAAAGCTCAATCACCAAGATTACTTTTATAATTCATTAATTGTAGTAGATTTGGAGTTCTTTCTACCAATTCAAAACTTTAAACATACTTCAAAATGTAAACACACGTTTTCTGAATCTACATTCCATGAAGTATGTCGGAAAGTACCAAACCAATTCTCTTATTTAATGCTATGACCATTTGATGGAGAAACTTTTGTGAATCTTATTTTCATGTAAATGAAAACACATGAAAGTGGAGAATACCTTTTGATAGAGATGATTGCAACCACTTCAATGCTGCAAATAACAGCAGATTCAAATCTTATCTGGATTTCGTAACATTTGCACTGCATCTCACCTAATTCTTTCACCCATTGTCAAGAACTCAAGATGAATTCTTCAAATCTTCTTTCCCACTATTGTTTCCTTTAGAATACCTTCACATTCATGAAGCACTGGTGTAGAGATATACTTTGGGTCACCACTCACTTAGTGAGAAAATATTTACCAAACTTCCAAGACATAACAAGCTAGTTCAAAAATTACAATAGGTATTTGAAAACTTTATGGAACAACATGGGAATTTCATACTCTTGAAAACGTGAAAGAACCTTGACAACAACTCTAAATTCTAACAGCAACATATAAAGATGCCAAATGACTTTGATCTTATAATTTCATTCAATTCAATCAAACTTTTGTTGTCAATGGATTAGGAAACTAGGGAACATGAAACTTCAATAGAGAAATGGAAAGCATCTCATAACCCTATTGTTGTAGCAAATTCTTTCTGCATAGATTCTTGTTCTTTTCTTATGTCCCCAGTAGAGTTTCCATTTTTTTGGCTCTTGATTTAATAGTGTTTAAACAACCAAGTATGCAAGGCAAGAATGCATCTATGGGTAGCTATCTCCAATAATGGACACAATTCACCAAGTACCTAGGCCAACTATAAGGCTACACTTTAGGCTTTGCAAAACCTAGGTGAGTGAACCTCTTAGGATCCAATTATGTGACCAGTGCAATAAGCATAATCAAAATCTAGAATAGCAGATAAAACCCCTAAATCTTCTATACTTAACCAAGAAATCACAAGCATGAAATTGCTAATAACATGACTCATAAAACTGGCAAGCTAAGTGCAAGTTAAACATTGAATAACTTTCAACATAAAAGGGAAAATGATTTAATATGTTGATATCAGCAAGATCTAGGTATGAGCAGCAAAACCTAAAGATCCTATCTTTGACTAGTGCCTTATCTATTGGGCGCAATTAAATGAATTATAACTGTACATCTCCTAGAAACCCTTGATATAATTCCTATATCAAGATCCCTGGTCTATCTTTCACCTTGTGAATAGATATTTGCATCAAAATGAATCTCATACTTAGACAATCCTTTCATGAAATATGTAAACCCTATGATGAACATCAAGCAATTACATGGTTCTTTGTTCCATCAGCAAGATGTTTCAATCACATACATTTCTAAATGAAATGCAACCTAATCTATGCTCTTTGATCATAAACTAGAAAAGATTACAAATCCATAAATAGGAGACAAGATTCGAACTGAATTTGGAAACCTTTGCTACTCTTTATTTTTTTTCCTTGAAACCAAATACATGAAAGATATACAAAAATGACTCACTAATCACCTAATAGACAAGAACTATTTGCATAAAACTTAAATTGTTGTTCAATACAAGAGAGAATGTTGGGTGTGCAACTTTCACAGCCTGAGCAAAGCTCCAAGAACTGGGAATTGAAAACCAACCAACAACCTTTTATAGATGAAAAGAAAGAATATGTATGAAGAGGGCAATTCCTGGATTGAATTTGTAACTAACAAGTGTCCCTCTAGAAGCTTAAAACAATCTCTCTACCTTCTCTCATCAACTACCAGAATCAAATCCTCATCATTTGATTTCCAAAAACAAGAAATATCTGAGATATCTAGTTCAACATTGTAACTGATTTTGGTGCCAAATTTTAATCAAATTGAATCCAAAACATCACAAAATTGAAATATACTACATATAAGAGCTTCTAAACATGTTTTAAATGTTTTGTCACTGAATTTTGCAACTGGATAATCAAAACACCCCTCAGAACACACAAATAAATCTATGAGTGAAAACCTTCTATAGCATGAACCAGTAGCATTATGTGCAAAAATCAACTCCATATTTGGATAGTTCATCTCTTCCTGGTTTTGGCAATATATAACATTGCATATCTAGCCTCTCAAAAACCCCTAGAAAGTCAATTTGAAAATCACTCCTCTGGCAGGGCTCTGGTATGTCTATAATTTCAAATATTTAAAATTTGAAAAATTTAAATTAATCCAAAGTCTTCACTTTAGATTAAATTCCCTATTGAATTAAAACTTTCACAGGACCCCTTTTTGATTTAAAAAATCTGCATGTGCACCCAATTTTGAAAAAACATTTTAAAATGGCAATTAAAAAATGTTTTATTTTAGAGTCCCCCCTTGGCTCTGATGTGTTCCATGTGGTACCATATTATTGGTTGCCCAAATTCTCTATCACCACCAGATGCACCTGATTAGCTCTGCCACATCATCATGTGCCCCGAGCCCACTGCCACATGGCGCCTAGTCACATTCTCACATTATTTATCCTTCAGGCAACTTCTTTTTGTGGGAAAGTGCCCACCATAGGATGCACCACGTGGTGCAATCCTGTGTGTCACGACCACATCATCATATGAGTTCCTTCATTTAAAAGTTTCCTTCTTTCACGCACTAGCTGGGCGTCTGGGTGGTTCCCTACTTGATGAGAGCTTTACAAAATGCCATGTTCTATTGGACACATAACCTTTAAGTGCAAATGTATTTAAACATTTTAAAGTCCCTCCCTTTGGAAAATGTGGGATTAATGTTGTTCATGGTTTTTCCTTTGCTCACAACATGTGATTGCTTTGATTGGAAGTGGCTTCTTCATTTCTTCTGCTTTTGCCCACATGTTCTCAATCTGCAGTGCCTCTTGTTGATGCCTTTGAATCATGTCTTGGGTTCCTTTTGCAAGTGTGGAGCTCTATTTTTTACTCCTTCCTTGCCACAACTTTCGCTATTTTTTCATGTGGATCATCTCCATGAAGAGCCTTTGGGTATGGTGATTGAACTACCCCTAACCCTAAAAGTCACATTGGTGTTGGAAAGTTCACATATTAATCTTGAATCTCTCCATCGGCAGTAAAAAAAGGTGTGGGTTGAACAAATGGGCCTCTGTTGAAAATGTTCCTTGTCTTCAAATGGCATGAGATGTCCCTTTTATTTGGGCATGACTACTCCTTTTGTTACATGCATGCATGGCTCTGTAGACAATCACATCGAGTGTCTGACCTATACATCAAGCATGCTCCCTTGCTATGTCTAGCATTGACTATTCCTTGTTACTTGCATGTTTCACTCTGCCTTTGAGGCTTCTTGCATTTCCATGGCCTTTGCGGCTTTGTCTACATTTCAATGGAAATAACATCTTTTAGTGCCCATTCTGAAGAAATTAATATAAACCTCCACATAGACTTCTTCTCCCTCAAGGCCTATCACAGCTTACAAGTGTAATAAGCTGAAACCCTGAGAATTATACCCTTGCAACCAGCGATCTTGGATCTTTGCTTCATCCTATCTCATGCAAGCATGAGATTCCATGCTTTTCTTTGCATTGGTGTGATCAGCTTTTCTTTAACATGCGTTGACTGGTTGATTCTCCTTGACATTGCATTGGTCCTTTCTTTAACTACCATAAGCTTCATTATTTTGGGTGTGGGCATCTTCTTTTGAATGCATGGATCCTTTGTTATTGTTTAAGTCATGGAATCAATATATTTATAGCGTGGGTGCTCTCTAAGAGGTATGGGCTTCTTGGTTTAACATAGGCTCTTTTTATGCTTGGAGTTACCTCCCATTTGCTGGTTGCTCAAGTAAGAGACATGTTCCTTTTCTCTTTCCATCTATAAAATCCACTTAACAATGTATGCTATGTAACTTCACTTGGCTCACATCCTTGATGCCTCATTGACTCCAATAATTTAAATGCCTCTCGAATGCGATCAAGCAGACAAAGTTATTTTACCAGGATACCAAAATTGTAAACATTTGGTTTGCACTTAAAGCTCATCATTGTGCTTCTAAAGAAATGTTTAGAAATATAAAATTCATGCTTAACTAAAACATTAAGGATTGCATTATAAATTTTAATAGTTGGCACACATCGAAGCTCTTCCAGTACATCCACTACAAGAGCTACTTCATTTGCCATTTTAGATTGTCGGAGAGGATGTATGAAGCTAGTTGCACTCCACTAGCAATCTAGAAAAATTCTACTCCACTCAGAATTGCGAAAAAGAACATCCCTACATTGACACCTATTACATCCCCTATCACAATTTTGATGAATTTAGCCAGGCCCCAAAGTGGGTCCAGGTGAAAAAAATTTCCTTTTTGAACAACTAGATTCTCAAATTGATCCACTAATCTTCTCAAACTAATTAGAATCAAATTCAATCATTGAACCATCCATTAAAGCTCATTTTATCACTAATCTAGAACTTGTCGACTTTGCACCAGGAGGTCTATTGACTAGCCTTAAAAATTGACCAGAACACCTGATCAAGCTTTGAAAACTGGCACATTAATTCTTCATTCCATATACTTGCACCCTATCAAATCTCATCTCATGAAGAATTTGAGGTCAAAAGATATTTTCTATCAAAGTTGACCTCTCAGAACTGCCTATAAGAAAACATGTCTAAAAACACTAAATTGCATTTGGATTTGGCTTTGAAAACTGGGCAGATGGACACTTGGGAAGATTAAAACTGGGACGTTGGTTCACTATCATGAGGAGAGTATGGATTTGCAATTTGGGCTCATGAAAAATAACTGGGCACATTTGGCAAGCGGTCAAAGTGAGCTACTTGGATTTGCTGACTGGAAAAAATGACAAGAAATCGTTTTTCACAAATGGAATTGACCTGAAAAAGTGTGCAAATGGATTCTTCATGACTTAAAAACTGACAAAATTGGAGTAGTTTCAGAGGACAACATAGGGGTACAATCCATTCAATCTAACCAATCACAGATCTCAAGTTATGATGTCCCAAATAGGGGTACCAAACAATCTACAAATACTAACACTAGTAAAACTTTAGAAATTATGTTTGGAATCATGTTTGAAAACTAATCAAATGGATTCATCATAAGCTGAAACTTGAAACATAACAAGTTTTTAATATAACACAAAAGGAATTTCATTGTTTGGGTCAACTGGATCAAATTTATAACATATCAAACAGGGCTTCCTAGAATTCAGAATTACTTGAAAAAGCATGAAAACAGTAAATGACCAACTTTGAGGGATTCAAGACCTAGTCAACTGGACTTGAAATGACTTGAAATCTGAAACATAGGTTCTTTGTTATGGAAATTACATATTCCCAAAGTGGCGTATCATGACACATTTCTGGGTGCAAGATATTCAAAATGAGACTTCACAAAATGACTCAAAATCTTAGTTTAACTTCATGGAATGCTTAGATATGCTAAATGGAAGGTGTTAGAAGCATTTAACACCTCTTAGGGCTCAAAGGTAAAGCAAGGTATAATCTCATTTAAAAGTATTTATATGGCTCAATTTTCTCAATAGTGCTCAAAATTCAGGCTATAATTTTGAGTGCCAACATATATTTTTTTATTTGGATCACATATCATTTCTTGAATAGATGATACTCTAATTTCATAAATAGGAAGAAGAGTTCTAAGTACCTTTCTTACAACTCTTTTTTCATCAATGTCTCCTCTAGATGCTTTGATTGCCCTCACACTTGCTTTGATTCTTTCCACATATTTTGAAATGGTTTCATCTTCTCTCATTTTCATTTGATCAAAATGACCTCTAAGAATTTATGCTTTAGCTCTTCTTACATTTCTATCTCCTCCATAGAGTTCTTTTAGTCTAGTCTACATTTCATGCACTATTTTAGTCTTTTACTTCATCAAATTTAGCATAACTAAGAGTGGATGCAATATAAATCATCATGATGTTATGTTTCTTCTTTTTAGAAATATCTTCTACTGATAATGTTCCAATGGGAATTTTATATTCAGAATCAAGATATTCAGAACCTAAATCACTGATAGTAGCCAAATTTAACTTCATAAATCCTTGCCATGTTGGAAAATCATCTCTATTCAACTTGGGAATCTCTCTTCTATAAGACATTCTGATCTTTAGCTTAGGTCCTTGAAACCTTCTCTACAAGCACCGAATTTTCTGATACCAATTTTTGGAAATATAAGAGGAGTAAATAAGAGGGGAGGGGTGAATTAGTTACTACAAAAATAAATCCCAGATCCCTTAGATGTCAATACAAAATAATTCTGTCAAAACTTGATTCTATTGATGCTTGAAAAATAAAGAAATGTTGTAACTTGGTAAACACTATAATTGCTCAGTAATTACTTACCATGAAAATCTTAAGATGTTATCTATGATTTCCATTACTTTAACTTAGTTGCAATCATAGAAAAGAAATATAATGAACACATTAGACACCAAGGTTTAACGTGGAAACCCAATTTGGGAAAAACCACCAATTGCAACTAGTTATTGTTTTCACTCTTCTGTAGTGAGCCCTATTAAGAGCCAACATAATTAAAGGTTACAAAACATAGTGTTAGCTATGCAGGGTACACTATTTAACATGTTGGATTGGTAGAACTTATGTGATATGATCCTTACAACAAAATCTAAAAGAGGATCAATACCAGTATCTATGGTCATTCCTCCATTGTTCCACTTTGCGCCTGTATTTTTCTCAATTGTTTCCTTCCTTTTGCTCCTCAATGTTTTTGGCTGATCTAGGGTTCAAAAACTAGTAACCTTGTGAACCATTTTCTTAGTAATCTTAAGTTTCCCTTGTTCTAGCCAGAATGATCCATCATGGATTCTGCTGAGTATAATGCATATCCACTCATTTTTTAATACGATTGGGAAAACTAGGGCTTTGGTTAAACCCTTCTTTTCTATGATAGAAAACTCATCTTTTCGAATACCATTTTCGTAGAGTTTGTCATAGGCATTGAAGACTTCCAAATCTCCTATGGCTCCTATTTTACAGTTGTAGCATTTTCGCACATCCTGAACCATAACGAATTTTTTAGGAATGGCGGATAGGGCACTAGCAGGATCATTTTTGTATGCAACCTCTTGTATTGGTCTAAACATAGGTTGCTTAACTTCATTGCTGAAAAGTTGAATTTCATGACTCATTTTCTCTTGGGTCATTTTTGAGCTTGTCGCCATTTGTATCCAAAGTAGGGTTTTAACAATTTTAAAGCGAAACTTTTCAAACTGTAAAACTTGGCACTTGTGGGAAATACTTGAATAGATACTTTGATTTCTTGGGTGGATGTTGATTTGCTGCAAATCACTGGTTGAAAGCTTGGAAATTGCTCAGACGTGCTCGAAATAATCACTCTTCGTTTGAATGACTCAGGAATGAATTGAATTTTACTTTTAAATGATAGAAGAAACTTTTTCATTTAATGCATTTTGGTACCTACACCTATCACTTGACTTCCAAATGCTCTTCAACTCGGCATTCACTCGGTAGCTATGCTTACTCAACATCTAATAACTTTGCTAATAACTCGACATCCAAAGTAGTTTCACCTGACATCCAAAGATGACTCAACATCATTGTTTGGGTTTAGTCTTAGCATCTTATCTTATGCTTAATTCTTCTTTTCAGTGCTTCTTTGTCTTGGGACTGATGTATGATATAACTTTGTATATCAGTCCCATACATCTCCCTTATGTTTAGTTTGATGAAGTGTGATCACTTAACCTGTTAGGTGAAGTGATCCCTTTGCTTGATGTACTACACTCTTCTTTCTTCTTCCAAGTCTTGTTCATTTGTCCTCCTATGACATCAATCTTTTCTTTTCCTTTGTTGGCATCAATATTTGGTGCTTTGGACCTTGTTGGACAATTTTTGTTGTTATGACCAGTTTTCAAGGAACTAAAACATGTAGTTTGACTCAACCATCTTTTATAGTTTCCCTTGAAATGTGTTCTTATGCAATTTTGGGGTGTATGTCCATATTCCTAGCAATAGTGACAACTGTGCCTGGTATTGTAATCCCAATAGTAGTGACTTTCATTCCCTTTTTCTGGTTGATATGATGTCCATATGAGCTTTGATCTGCATTCAAATGCCCTATGTCCATATTTTTTGCAGGTATGACAATGTCCATAAAATCTTTGTGTTCTTGGGATTTTGAATCTACAGTCTTGTGTCATATGTCCTTGCATTTTGCACTTGTGACAGTAACTCATTCTTTTATTTGGTTGATTGATTCTTCTACTCCTGCAAATATTAGTAGTATGTCTCTTTTTATTATAGTAATGACAAGTGGGTTTAGAATCCTTACCTTTGTCACTTATTTTCTCAACACTCTTTGATGATTCACCAACCTTAGTGCTATTGTATCCAAGTCCTGACATATCATGAGCTGATCTTGGGAATTTCAACAACTATTCAAAGTACTTTATGGCTTCGCTTGACTTGTTGAGATTTTTTGCTATCTCCTTTTCTCTGTTTAGTTCATTCTGTAATTGTTCATTCTATATCCTCAGAGTAGAGATCTCAATATCTTTCATATTAAGTTCATGATGAAGGTTCATCATTTGAGCAAGTGTATCCATTTGCATGTTTGAGATCCTTGTTAATTCAGTACTCTTTTCTTCCAGTCTGTTTGCAAGATTTCTTTTGTCATCTTCCATCATGAATTTGTCCTCAACTGCTCTTTTCTTTTGTTCAGTGATTTCACATATCATTATGGCCTGTGATTCATGTTCCATCTTGAGAGATCTTATCTCATTTTCTTGATCTTTGTTTTTCTCCATCAGTTCTACTATTGTTGCATCAAATTCTTTAGTGTCTCCATTGGCAAACACTTGTGTGGTATCAATCTCCTTGTAGTGTATGTCATTTTCAGCTATGGCTATCTCCTTTCTTCTTTTTAAAGATTTTCTTAATTCCACTCTAGCTTCCTCTACCTTTTCTAGAGTGAGATGCACATCTATCACTTGATTTTCAATGATCTTTCCAAGTTTGAAAACTTCCATCCTTAGATCTTTTCCTCCAAGCTGTTACACTTCTCTTTGAGAGAAACTGGGCTCTGATACCAATTGTTGGATTGTCTTATTGGAAAGAATGCTTCTGAGAAGGGGGGGGGGGGGTGTGAATCAAAAGTAATAGCCTTTTTAACTATTTCAAATCCTTAATAACATATTTTTGAAATGAGCATGCATGCATATAAACTTTAAGCAATCATAAGAAACAAATATGCAACACCACATAACGCATAAGATTTGGTAACCCAGAAACCCTCCAGGAATAAGAAGGTAAAACTGGGATGGGGATGATACCCACAAAATCACTACAGTAATAATGTTTAACCACTTCTGATGGTTTTCCCTATTAAACGCCTACCCTAACAAAGGCTTTACATTGTATCAATAGTGACCTAGTTAAAGGATTTCAAATACTTTACATGAAGTGTTACCCTATTAAGGGATTTAATCACCTATTGAAAGGATTTACAAAATAGCTACTAAGCTAACCTATCATCATAGGGTTTAATTTCTAATACAATGGTTAAAGAGTATTAGGTATGATAAACCTGATGGCTTACAATACTTCGATTGCTTAATATAGGCACTTGATCTACTCTTCTGTGATATTGATCCTCTATGATATGATTCTCTTCTCTCTGATATTAGACTTCCTTATACACTTTTTCATGCTCTCTCTTTTTTTTCAGTTTGATTTCATCTTCCTTATAAAGACACTCAAAGACTTATGGTTAGGTATGGATCTATGATCCATATTTAATCTCTAATGTTTGCTTATTCCTTGCACATCTCTTATTTGTTGCATGCCTTCTCCATTTTTCTTATTGGCTGCATGTATATTGCATAGAAAATATAAATGATTTGATCTTATGACTTAGATCCTTTGAGATTTGTCTTGTGTCGGCTATGAAAATGGTTTTCATCCGAGTTTGTGAAGTTTCAATCTCATATGTTGATTCTGAGTTACTCGACACTTATTGCTTCCTGATGCTCGGCACTTACTGCTTCCTAATGCTCAGTACCTTATGTAACTTGGCTTCTATATATGCTCATATCTTTCTTGGCATCCTTTAAGATTTGGCACCTGAATGATGCTTAGTACTTGGATCATGCTTGACACTTGTACTCACTGAGCACCTAAAGGCTGCTCGGTACCTGAAGATTACTCGACACCTGATGTCTTTTCTGACTCTGCTCATGTTGTGGCTCGGCATACATGATGTACTGGGCTCCAATGTAGAATTTAATTAAGTGTTTCGACACTCAATTGTCAAAAATCATTATGGGGTTAACACCTTCTTGATAGATACTAACTCAAAAATAATTTTCCCATGTTAGCCAAGTTAACTAGGTTAACACTACATACCTGCATAAATCCTTTGCTAACTAAGTGAGCTTGGTTAGCACTGATTCCATCTAATATTTTCTTCATTAACTGAGTGAGCTCGATTAACAATCATCTTCTATAAACTTTCCTTAGATGCTTGAGTGAACTCTATAGACACTTCCTTTTGAACTAAGCAAACTCTAGAATGCTCAATAGACATAGAAAATTATCTTCACTACCCAAGTGAGCTTGGCATACACTGACTAATAATGATATGACATTTTGTGTAACATCAAAGACAATACACAATTGATTAGTTATATTCAACAAATTGAGTTGTCCTTGAGGCTTTCCCAATGTACAATCAATACTATAAGACCATCATCATCTAATACATTTAAGTTCCACATACTAAAATACAAGTTACATCAATAATATAACAAAATCAGCCTCCAAAGAATAACTTATACGTTATCCTTCACAAGTCTTTACAAAGTAAATAAAATTCCTCCATATGAAACATAACATAGTGATCATGTTTTTGACTAAAATCCAAGCCTGTTGAATAATCTTTAACTCCATCAAAAAGATACAACATGAACAAAAACACATAATTTCCTATGTATTAGCTAGCAAATATTCCTCAATTAAACTTATATAACTCTAATAAAACTCCACAAGTCTTTCTGTGAATATAGATATAACATCCACAAATATATTGGCAACCCTATTAAAAGTAACTCTACAACCATAAACCTCACCAAAAAAAAGTTTCTATAGAAATCTACATAAACTATCCAGAAAGATGATATGTTGAAATCAATGACAAGCCATGTCATGAATGAAACATATTAATTAGAACTCAATCATCTCCCAAAGAATATTGACAATATCCATAATGCATTGATTCTAACAATCTCCCTCTTTTGCAATGATGGCAACATATGATGAAAAATATCACAAGTACAAAAATACCAATACATATCTCTTTCTCATCTACTTAACTCGACCAAAAATACCTATAAAAAAGATACTCTCCCCCATTCATGAAACTCCCCCATAAATCTATATCTCTCTAAATACAAAACTTTTTTTTCATGTATTACTCTCCCCGATTGACATCAATGAAAAAGGTTTAATTATGCCAACTCTCAAATTTCAATCATCTCCAATACAATTTGAAAAATCTTAGCAAGTGTCAAAAGACATTTTTAAACAATTCTCAAGAGTTCTCAATAACTCTATCCAAAAGTGTCTACTCCCCTAAGGAAGCATCACTAACACATAGTCTAGATGTAAGAATAAGCTTTGAATATATTGGGCTGATGCAATTATGCATCAACTTCTCTAAAGAAGCTTGAGGCATAACCCTAAGCATGCCTGTCAAGTACTCAAAGGTGTCCTTGGCCATAGGTTTCATGAAAATGCTTGCTATCTATTCCTTTCTGATAACATATTGTAATCTAATTTCTTTCTATGCAACATTCTCTTTGAAGAAATGATACTTTATTGTAATGTGCCTACTATTTTAACGTAACACTAGATATTTTGACATATTAATTGTGCTTGTGTTATCCCAGTGAACATCAATTATTATTTAAAATTCAATACTAATTTCTTGAAACATTTGATTCATCCAAATATTTTGATTACAATTATTTACTACTACTACTTAATTTTCTTCTATTGTAGATTGTGATATGTGATATGTGATTTTGTTTCTTAATTATCCATGAAAAAAATCATCCTCCCAAAAAGAAATTTCTACCATTGGTGATTTTGTTTTCATTAACATTTCTTTCTCAACTTGCATCTATATTTACACATAACTTAAATTCATTTGATCTAGCTTATCATAATCCACAGTTAGGTGTACCCTTAAAATATCTAAAAATCCACTTTACTACTACCAAATATATCTCCTTAAGATCTTCTTGGAATCTTTCCACAATTAGAACTGCATTGGCTATATCTAGTCTTGTATGAGTCAAATATTGTAATCCTACTATTCTAGATTTTTATCTTATTTTTTTTTGCACTAGAAGATTCATCATTACTTGATAATTTTCATCCTACAACCATATGTGTTCCAACTAGTTTACACTTTTTCCAAATAAACTTTGTCAAAAAGTTGTTAAGATATTTAGTTAATGATATGAAAATTCCATCCTCATTCTGAGTTATTTTCAATCCCAAGAAATACTTCATTACACCAATCACATTCCTCTTAAAATCATTCCTCATTTCTTTTGAAAATTTCTTGTTTGCTTCATCATTTCCTCCAAACTAAATTTCATAAAAAAATACAGCAATAATTAGTAAACCAAATTCATTCTTCTTCACGTACATGTTACTATATGTATTAGCTTTCTTAAATTCCAAATTTTGTAAATTCTTATCCAATCTTGCATGCGAAGATCTAGGTACTTGCTTCAATCCATAAAATGCTTTCTTCAATCTATAAACCATGTCTTTGTATTTTATAAGGAGAGATCCATTAGGTTGTTCAATTTAAACTTATCCCTAAAGCTCAACATTAGGGAAAAGGTGACTTAATATTCTTGTGATAAACATTAAAATTATTGTTAGCTACATACTCAAAAAAATATTCTTATTACTTCATGTCTATGAAATAGGGGCACAATTTTCCTCAAAATCAATTCCTTCTTGTTGTGAATAACCTTTGCATACTAACCTCACTTTGTTTCTTACTACTTCTCCTTGCTCATTCTTTTTTTTAAAATTCCCATTTTATTTCAATAACATTATTATCTTTAGGTCTAGGTACCAATTCTCATGTTTTGTTCTTCACCATCTACTCAAGTTACTCTTTCATAGTATTTATCCAAGACTCAGCTTTACATGCTTTATCTACAATCTTAGGTTCAACTTGAGATATTGAACATAGTTCTTTGACCATCTTATTTCTTGTCATCACTCATTTTTTTGCACTTCCAATGATCTAATTCATAGGGTGGTTCTTTGCAACATATCTATTAGGTGTTCTCTTCTCAATTCTTATTAATGCTCTTAGTTTTGATCTTTGTTCATCTCTTTATTATTCTCCTTGTATTTCAGTCTTAAAATTAGTGTTCATCTCATAAAATAATTTTTTCTCAATATTATGATTACTATTTTCATCAGAAACATAATCAAGTATTCTTTCTTGAATTTAGAACTTTTCATCGACTTTTACATTAGCACTTTTAACAATAGTTTTAAATCTCTAATTAAACATCTATATATTTCTTCAATGAATATCTAAGGAGAATTCCTTCATTACTTCTAGAGTCAAATTTCCCAATATCATCATATCTTTTAATTTACCACTTAAACTTCCAAAGATTTTGAAGTATTTCATAGTAGGTGTATGTCTAAATCATAGTTCATACAGTTCGTTACTAGTGTGTTTCCTTATCTACACTCTATTAATTCTTTCTATAGTGATTTTCACTACTTCTCTCCAAAATGTATGTGAAACATTATTCTCAAACATAATTTATCTAGTTGCCTCACTAACTGATATGCTCCTCCTTTTTGCTATCCCATTCTATTCTAATGTCTTAGGAGCTGAAATTTGTCTCTTAATTCCACTATTCTCAAAAAATATGTTAAACTTATTTGAAATCAATTATTCTCCTCTATTTTATTTCAAAAACTTAATCTTTAAACCATATTCATTCTCTACTCTACTCTTGAATAACTTGAACTTCTCAAAAGATTTATACTTTTCTTTAAGATATGCTAGTCACGTCATCCTTTTAAAATTATCAATAAAAAGCATAAAGTAATGTTTTCCTTAGAGTTCTCTTATTCTTGTAGGACCACTCAAATATGTGTGCATAATATCAAACTTCACTGTAGTAGTAAACATCTTGCTTGGAAATGAACTATTCTTGTACATTTCTTCCATACAATCCTTAAAAACCATGTTATAATTTTTCCAATCTTAGGCAAATCTCTAACTATGTGTGTAGTACTTATCTTCACAATTTTATCAAATTTAATGTGACAAAATCTCTTATACCATAGCCAATTTTCATTAACATTTGCAACCAAATATGTCATCTTACTAGGATTCGATTGAAAAATGTTACCTCTTGCCTTGTACTTTTACCAATCAAGTTACCATATTTATCCTTGATAATACAAGTCTTTTCTACCAGTTGTATTAGACATCCCTTATCCACAAGTTGTCTAGCACTCAAAAGATTATATTTCAAACCATCAACAAAGTAGACACGCTCAATGTTAGTTTTCCCATCAAGTGTAATAGACCATTTTCCCCTAATATGACAAGGTGCATTATTTCCAACACCAACTACTCCTCCATCATAACTCTTAAACTCAAAAAACTTATTCACATCTCATGTCATTTGGTGAAAGAAACCACTATATATAATCCAATCAGTCTTTTTGTGTTCAACATGTGATACTAAAGCTTTCTCTTCAATTAATCTTTTTTAATAGAAATAAATCCAAGTTCATCACTCTCTAAGAAATTTACCACCTTGAAATTTATTTTTTCATCCTTATCAACATAGAAGAACTCTTGTGTAAAATTTGACTTATAAGGCTTCCTATGTCTTATCTTCTTTTCTTTATTAGGGAAAATAGATGAAAAATGACCAAGCTATTTGCAAGTCCAACAAGAACAAAAATTTATACATTTAGGTTCTCCCTTCATTAGCAATGCAATTCCATCATCAATATTCTTATTTTATTCTTGTTGGGACCTATCCATTCTCTAGCATAAACTCCACTTGTGCTTGAACTTCTTGTAAGATTAGAATTGTCTTTCTCTACAATTATTTAATTCATTTCATCATTGCCTCTCCTTGATTCCACTTCAAGTTATATTCAAATTTTTGCAAACTCCCAAGTAAAGTTTCTCTCATAAAATTTGGTGTCATAAAAATAATTTCTTCAATGAACTCAATTTTGTCTACATACTTAGCCTAGCCAAAGACTTCAATATCATCCATAACACTTTCTCATGTTGCATAATTTCTTCATAATTATTGATTCCTACAAAACTCTTAGATATTCTACAAAAATATTCTCTAATGAGTTCATCTTCCATCATCTTAGAATTATCCAACATATTCCTCCAATTATGTAATGTAAATTTCTTATCAAACTTATCACCTTCAAATAAACTTTGTAACTTAATCTAAATTCCATTTTTAAGATATAAAACATCTACCTCAACATACTCTAAATATAGAAGAGATGAAAATAGTGCTTCTCTAGCATATATATTGTACATGGATATATATTTTTCCTTCTATGTGTAGTTCTCTAAATATTTCTCCTCAATTTCTACCTTACTTTCGCTTGTGACCAATCAGTAATATGCTCGCATGCATAGAAAGTAATTCTTCATCCCATTCTTCTAGTTGTCATAGTTAACTCCATCAAATTTTGAAATCCATTTTTTGAATATACTCATGGATCTCCATAAGTTGTTAAAATTTCTCTTCAAGAACCTAATGCTCTAATATCAATAGTTAGAAAGTAAATTCCACCAATATAATTTGCGAGGGGGGGCACTTTAATTAGTTATGCACTTTAAATATTATATATCAAATTTAGCAAATTTAAAACATGTAACCAAATGATACAACATCCACAAGATGGTAACTATGTAAAGTGACACCTAATATGCTAACTAGGAAAGCCATTGATCTCAGGGACAACTCTAGAAAGACTAATGCCAATAGAATGATTTACTAGTATAAAAGTTCCTTGTGAAAGGATATGGCACTGTCAAGAGTCAAATAAATGCAATCAATACATGTGAGTATTTTTTAGGATACTTTGAATATGTATTAGAAGATTTCAACCATGTTAGGAGTTATTCCAACCATATTAGGAGCTGATAAGAATTCAACCAAATCCACTATCCAAATTACTTTAGAATGATTCTCACTAAATATTTCAAGATAACTTATCCAAGAAAATGAATTGAAAAACATCTTATCTTGCCAATGTTAGAAATGCTTTATAATAATTAAGAGGGGGGTGAATTAGTTATTCAAGCTCCAAATGTCCTAATTAAACTTTTTCACTAAATAAAGTGAGCCCATTAGACTAATCATACATCCAAGCTATCAATTCATCCTAGCAAGTTACTGAAAAATCAACAAGAAAGAATAAAACATGAAAGATCAACACATAACATAGTGATTTACGTAGAAACTCAATTTGGGAAAAACTACCAGTAACATGCTACTCAATTCTCACTCTTCCAAAGTGATACCCCATTAAAGGCTACAACACACTATTAAATGTGACCTAGTTAAATGATTCCATCCACCCTTTTAGAAGTCAGCCTGGTTAAACGACTTTAGAACATTCACTTGGAATTTCACCCTGTTCAAGGATTTACAAATGGTTGTTAAACCAACCTAAGTCCATAGGATTTTACCCTAACTGATACAATTGTTAGAGAGTAACAACAAGGACTTTCGATTTGATAAAACTCACAACATAACTTGTAGATTTCATATCTCAATTCATCTTACAAATTTTTTTGGCTTTCAGTCTTTGCAGCTCTAACAACTTCTCCTCCTTTCAAGCTTCATCTCCTTGAGTCTCCATGCTCGATGTACTAGTGCAATCACCTCTGTGGTCACCTATCAAAGTAGAGTCTCTATACTCTATTCCTTCCTCTCGATGTGTTCACCTTGACATCCAACCAACCACTCAACTTGGTAACTCTTGCTTCTTGACCTATAACTCCTTAAATAGAAGTCTATAATACTTTTCCCACTTTAATCATGAAAAATCCACCTGTATTTTCCCAAAAATGGTTTATCTAAAATTTTGTACCACTAGCTCATCATCCTTATCCTCCATCTAGTTCACAAAATTCAAGGTAACAAACCTTTCGTCTCAAATCTAGAAAATTCTTTGACATTTCAAATAATGCAGCAGCTTGGCACTATTGAAATTCTGATGCTCGACACATACTATGTTACTGGAGACCTACTATGTTTTACTAATGCTTAGTACCTACTATGGATTCACTCGGCATCAACTAAATTTTATTGATGCTTGGTACCTATTATTTTCTCAACACCTGAACTTGCTCAACTCCTTCTGTTTCACTCAGCACACACTAGATTTTACATTTACTTAGCTCTTACTAATAATCTACTCAGCATGAACTAGCTTGCTCAACACCCACTAATGAACTTAGTCAAGCTTTGCAAACAACTTTATTATAACTTATTCTTCTAAGTATAGCCAACATTTGTATCTTCAAGTATATTATTAATACATCATTTTACCATTGTCTTAATTGATCCGTATACTTCATTGCAAAACCATAACTCAACCTTTCGCTTAGGTACTTTTGTTAGATCTTATTGATTAAATCCTCTTCATCAATAAACTAAGTGATAGTACTTGGATCTTATAAACAATTTTGATTTTAGCAAATAGTAGGTTTGACATTAGTGACAAAATAATGATTGAAAACATTCTTCATCAACAATATCCCTTCTTCAATAGTGATCTTTTCAATTAGATTTCAATAATCTCCCTTTTTGGCATTGATGGCAAACCAAACTGATCAACCAAGTTATCACAAATGCTAACTAGGTTAAAATAGTAAGTCAAATGTCAAAAAGAAAACTTTATCCAAAACTATTCATTCTATCAACAATTTTGAATTTCTTATGACTCCCTCTAAATTCTATAAGTAACCTTATGACTTAGTCTAAATTCTGTAAGTAACTCCCTCTCTAATTTGTTATCCTAATTGATTCCTTTGCTTTTGCTTCTCCCTTTTAACTATTGTTTCCTTTCTCTTTCTTTTCTGCTATTTTTCTGTTATTTCTCCCTCTACATGTTTGATCAATTTTTGTATGACTCCTTATTTTTTGTAGCTTACCACTTTGATCAATTTTTCTCTACATCTTAGCTACTATTTCTCCCTTTACACACTTGATTTTGTATATTTGATCAGTTTTTGCTATTTCTCCCTCTTTGAAAATAATGCCAAAGACATTATTTTAGCATCTTGTCATGCAAGTGTAGCATTTGTAGGAACTCCAATTTCTCCCTTTGTCACCTTGCTTGTGACTTGTTTGGAATTTTAGTACTTTAATTACTTTAGGTAAGACCTAAAGTAAGTACCCTTTGCATCAATTTAATATTTCAGCAATCAACTTATTTGATGCAGGGCAATATGACTACTACTCAAACAACCTTAGATAGGGGTATCACCATTAACTTACCTCTAAGATATTCAAATGCATCTTTAGGTAATGGTTTTGCAAAGATGTCAGAAATTTATTCCTTTGAATTGACATATTCTATCTTCACTTGCTTGTGTTCCACCAATTCTCTTACAAAGTGATACTTAATTGCAATGTGCTTTGTTTTGGCATGCATCATAGGATTCTTTGATATGTTGATGGCACTTGTGTTATCACAATAGAGTATCACAAGTTCAGTCATCTCTTCCTTCATACCTTGCAACAAATGTTTGATCAATACAATATTGGTGTAGTTGATAGTAGCAACAACATACTCAGCTTCTGTTGTGGACTGTGAGGTACAACTTTTCTTTTTGCTAGTTCAAGTGACCAATCTTTTACCTAAGAAAAGTGCTCCTCCACTAGTGTTTTTTCTGTCATCAATATTACCTCCCCAATCTACATCAGTGTAGACTTTTAATTCAAACTTTTCAATCCTCTTGTAGTATAATCCAAAGTCATCAGTTCCTTTTAGGTACCTCATTATCCTTTTTAATACCATAAGATGATTTTCTCTTGGGTTTGCAGAAAATCTTGCCACTATTCCAATAGATAATACAATGTTTTGTCTACTATGTACAACATACTACAACTTCTAATCATTGATATTTACATTGTCTAATTTACTTTAGCCGACTCATCATTCTTGGATAACTTATGTCTTGTTACCATTGGTGTACTAACTAGTTTTGAATCTTCTAAGCCAAATGTCTTAAGTATCTCCTTGATATATTTTGATTGAGTCACAAATATGCCATGTTTTAGTTGATGTACTTGCAATCCAACAAAGAATTTGATTTCCCCAAATATTGACATTTCAAACTCATGTTTCATTTGATCAGAAAAATCTTTACATAATGCATCTTTTCCTTCAAATATTATATCATCAACAAAGATTTCAGATATCAAAATGTCTTTACTTTTTTCTACCTTGATATACAAGTTGTTGTTATCATTTATTCTCTCAAATCCTATCCTTACAAGATATTTGTGAAGTCTCTCATACCATACTCTAGGCACTTATTTCAAACCATGGAGTGATTTATGTAGTTTGCAAACCATATCCTTGTATTTGTCATCAACAAATCCCTCTGGTTGTTCTATGTAGAGTTCTTCTTCCAGTACACCATTCAGAAAAGCATACTTTACATCCATTTGGTAGACTTTAAAACCTTTATAGGAAACATATGCAAGTAGTATTCTTACTCCTACCATCCTTGCAATAGGAGAAAATGTTTCCCCATAGTCCAGTCCTTCTTCTTGTGCATAACCTTTGTAGACTAGTCTGACCTTATTTTTTGTTATCTCAACATTCTCATCTAGCTTGTTCCTAAATACCCACTTGGTACCAATCACATTCTTATTAGTTGGTCTTGGAACTAAGGTCTAAGTCTTGTTTTTCTCTATTTTCTCAATCTCTTCTTCCATAGCTTTACACCAATTATCATCTTGCAGTGCATCCTTCACTATTTTAGGTTCAATCTAGCTTAGCAGAGATGATTCATTTCTTAGTCTATTCCTTGTCATTGGTTTGGCTTCCTTGTCACCAATAATTTTTTTTGCAGGGTGATGTCTTTTCACATACTTAGATAGCCTTGGTTCTTTCCTCATTTCCAAGTTTGGTCTTTCAGTTTCAGAGTCACTATACACATCTCTTTCAACTATTTTGTCATCTCTTTCATGTGTAATAATTTTAGAATCAGAATGTGCAATATTTTGCAACTCAGCTTCTGAATATAGCTCGGCATTCACTAGTTGTGACTCGGCTGATACTAAAACTTGTTGCTAATTCCCAACTTGATTGACAGATTCTTCTTCAGCAAGCATTCCTTCATAGGAGTATATAGAGGATCTATAGTTTTCTAGTTTCTTGATGGATTCATCATTTTGAACTTCTGCATGCTCATCAAAATTTACATTTGCACTCTCTACAATCTTATTAGTGTTAATATTTAAACACTTACATGCTTTACTTCTAGTGGAATATCTAAGGAATATTCCTTCATCACTCTTTGCATCAAACTTTCCATTTCTAGAATCTTTAAGAATGTAACATCTACAACCAAACACTTCGAAATGTTTTACATTGGATGAATGACCATACCATAATTCAAAAGGTGTTGCACTTGTACCTTTCTTGACTTGTACTCGATTAAAGGTTTAGATAGTAGTACTAACACCTTCTCTCTAGTACTTTAGAGAAACATTCTTCTCCATCATTAATGTTTTGGCATAGTCTATCATTGATCTTTGTTCTACAATTCCATTCTGTGGTGGAGTTCTAGGTGTTGATGTTTGTCTCTTGATTCCTTTATCATTGCAAAATGTCTCAAATTATTTTGATGTTAATTATCCTCCTCTATCTGATCTTGGGCACTTTAGACTCTTCCCTATTTTCTTCTCAACCCTAACCAAATACCACTTAAACATTTGAAATGCATCAGATTTTTTCTTTAAGAACATGGCAGTCATCATCCTAGAGTAGTCATCAACAAACAACATTATAGATTTGTCTCCTTTGTATCTTTGCACTTCTATTGGGCCACATAAATTAGTGTGCACTAACTCTAGTACTTCTTTGGAAGTTTAGGTTCTTCTTTTGAAACTTGACTTGGTCATCTTTCCTAGTTGACACTATTTGCACATTGTATTCTCAGGCTTCTTTAATTTAGGCAAACCTCTGACTTTCTTTAGTTTTCTGATGCTAATCAAATTATCAAAGTTGATATGACATAGCCTTTTATGCCATAGCCACACATCATCATATCTAACAATAAGACAAGTTGCATCTTCCATATCTAGGTAAAATAAATTACTCTTAGTTCGGTCTCCTTTTCCTATTAGATTTCCATCAGTATCATAGATTTTGGCAATTTTGTTTTCAAATTCTACTTTGCATCCTACATTGCCTAACTATGACACACTCAGTAGACTGTAGTTCAATCCTTCAACATAGCATGCATTATCACATGAAATTTTCTCTGTAAGCTTAATAGAACCTTTTCCTTTGATTAGACATGAAGCATCATTTCCAAATCTAACACTATTTCCATCATACTAATTAAGTAAAGGTAACAAACTTACTTTTTGTCTCCTATCATGTGATGTGAGCATCCACTATCTATGATCCACCTCTCATTCTTGTTCACATAGGTTACTAGTGTTGTTGCCTCATCTTCATCTAACTCATCCTTCATGGCTACATAGACTACCTCATCATCATTTTCATTAGAATCCCCTTCTTCAACAATGTAGCACTTTTTTCTTTTGTCTTTGTAATCTTTGCTATCATCTTCTCTTTTTTTCTTGTGTTTGTTGTCTTCTCTCTAGTTCTTCTTCTATGTACACCTTGCAGCAATATGTCCCACTCCATTGCAATTAAAACAAATGATAGGTAGCTTGCCTTTGAATTTACCTTTGCTTCTATGAAATCTTCTGGCTAGCAATGCTTTCAATTGTTCCACATCTTCTTCATCTATGCTACTCTCACTAGATGCATATTTTACCTTCTTCTTCTTCTTCTTTGGTTTCACCTCTTCAATGTCTTTCAACAAAAACTTTGCCTTAAAAGTAGATTCAAGATTCTCAGGTCTATAGTTATCAAAGTTGGATAACTCAAATGCAATAAGTCTTCCCACTATACCTTCAAGTGTAAGCTTGTTTCCTAGTATGCATCTTAACTCTTGGATGGCTAACACTCTAATAACATAGATGGTGAGAAATATTTGTAAGAATTTACTATTGATATTTTCATCGTCTAAATGAGCACCCAAACTTCTTATTGCACTTACTACTTCTTTCATTCTAGATGCATATTGAGCAATGTTCTCACCTTCCTCTATTCTCATGTCATCAAATTTTCCTTTGAGGGTTTCTCTTTTTTCTCTTTGGACATTCTAATCTCCTCCATAAATATCTGTCAAGGCTTTCCACATCTTGAATGTAGAGTCACATCCCTTGATGACATCAAATTCAACATAGTTGAGGGTAGAGGAAATCTCCAGCATCGCCTGATTGTAATCCTTCTTTTTCTTCATATCTTCTACAATAGGGATAGTTGGATCAACATGTTCCACTTCAATTGAGGTTTTTGCATGACCACTTATTGATCTAAGGTAGAACTTCATTAGACTTTGTTATGCAACAAAGTTATCTCTATTGAGCTTTGGAACTTCTCTCTTGGACATCTTGATCTTTTTTTCTTCTAGTACCTTTAAACCAAATCAACAGATGGCTCTGATACCAATTTTTAGAAATGCTTTAGAATAATGGAGAGGGGGGTGAATTAGTTATTCAAGGTCCAAATTTCCTAATAAAACTTTTTCACTATGTAAAGTGAGCCAATTAAACTAATGATACATCCAAGCTATCCATTCATCCTATCAAGTTGCTAAAAAATCAACATGCAAGAATAAAACATGAAAGATCAACACATAACACAATGATTTTCATGGAAACCCAATTTTGGAAAAATCATCAATAACATGCAACTCAATTCTCACTCTTTTGAAGTGATGCCCTATGAAATGCCTTCCCTGTTAAAGGCTACAACACACTATTAAATGTGACCTGGTTAAAGGATTTCATCCACCTTGTTAGAAGTGGCCCTGGTTAAAGGACTTTAGAAAATTCACTTAGAGTGTCACCCTATTAAAGGATTTACAAATGGCGATTAAACCAACCTAAGTCCATAGGATTTTTCCCCAAATAATACAATTGTTAGAGAGTAAGAACAAGGGCTTTCAATCTGATACAACTCACAACATAATGTACAGATTTCAAATCTCAATTCAACTCATAAATTTTCTTGGCTTTCAGTCTCTACAGCTCTAATTGCTTGTCCTCCTTTCAAGCTTTGTCTCCTTGAGTCTCCATGCTCAATGTACTAGTGCAATCACCTTTGTGGTCACCTATTGAAGTAAAGTCTTTGTACTAGGTTCCTTCCTCTTGATGCCTTCACCATGACATCCAACCAGCCACTCAACTTGGCAACTCTTGCTTCTTGACCTATAACTCCTTAAATAGAAGTCTGGAATCCTTTTCCTACTTTAATCTTCCCACTTTTAATTTTAGTGCAAATGGATTATGTAAGATTCAATGAATCTACCCTTAATCTTGTTTCTTCTAGAAATATCATGAAGAATCCACTTGCATTTGCCTAAAAATGGTTTATCTAAAATTCTATGCCACTAGCTCATCATCCTTATCCTCCATCCAGTTCACAAAATTCAAGGTAACAAACTTGTTGGCTCAGATTTAGCAAATTCTTTGACTTTTCAAATAATGTAACAACTCGACACTATTGAAATTCTGATGCTCGACACATACTATGTTACTTGGAACCTATTATGTTTTACTGATGCTCAAAACCTATTATGGATTCACTTGGCATCAACTAAATTTGACTGATGCTCAGCACCTATTACTTGCTCGGCACTTGAACTTGCTCGGCTCCTTCTGTTTCACTCGACACATCCTAGATTTTGGATTTGCTCAGCTCTTACTAATAATCTGCTCAGCATGAACTAGCTTGCTCAACACCTACTGATGAACTTAGTCAAGCTTTACAGAAAAATTTGTAAAACTTATTCATCTAAGTGTAGCCAACCTCTGTATCTTCAAGTATATTATCAATACATCATTTTACCATTTTCTTAACTAATCCTTATACTTCATTACAAAACCATAACTCAACCTTTCCCTTAGGTACTTTTGTTATATCTTATTGATTAAATCCTCTTCATCAATCAACTAAGTGATAGTACCTGGATCTTACAAGAAATTGTCATTCTAGGAAATAGTAGGTTTGACATCAATGACAAAAAAATGATTGAAAACATTCTTCATCAACAATCTCCCTCTTTGCAACAATCTCCCTTCTTCAATAGTGATCTTTTCAATCAGATTTCAATAGCTAATATATCTCCTTTGAAGTCCACATCTTACCCTCAACATCAAACATTGCTCTAAGCTTCACAAAATTTTATTGAAAGATTGTATAACATTACCTTATAATACATATGAGTGTATATGACACTTTTATAACTAAAAAAACATCTTTCCTTTATACTAGGTCCTAATAAATAATTGATTTGGCATTGAGGCTTCCCTAATGTACAATGAATAAACTAGGAACATCATAAAATAATACATTTAAGTTCCACATGATATAATATAAGTTACATAATAATATATCACAATTGGCCTCCAAGGAATAACCCACACCTTATCCTTCACAAGTCTTTACAAAATGAAAACCAAATTCTTCCATCACAAGCATAAAATCATGAACATGTCTTTGACCAAAATCCAAGCCTACTAAACAAGATTTAACTCCATCAAAAAGATACAACACAAATAACATCACATAGTTTCATGCACATTGGCATGCAACTATTTCTTGGAAAAACTTCTTTAACTCTTGCAAAATTCCATTTAACTATTTCTATGAACATATACATAGAATCTATAAATATCAACATATATACTCCTAACCCTACTAATAGTAACTCTATAATCACAAATCTTGCCAAAAAAAAAAATGTCTTTGCAACTCTGTCTAAATAGTCTAGAAATATGATATGTTCACATCAATGATAAACTAAGTCATGAATGCAATACATAAGAGCTTCATCATCTCCTAATGCATACTAAAAATATCTATAAGGCATTCATTCCATCAAATTCTTATACTTTTAACCTTATATCAACTTTCTAATAATACACATACAAGTTAATAAAGCACATACTCCATCATTTTCTCACAAATATCACTTATTCGAGAAGATTACATGTCACTTTAGTTACAAGACATAAACCTTTAAATCATGCAAGAATCTATCTATTAATTCAAGAATCTATACTATGTTTTATTCTATGTTTTAATTGATGGATTTTTTAATGGTGAATTTTTGACCATTTATGAAGAGCTCATATTTAAAATTTTCAATTTGGTAAGTATTTCATATTCACAAATTTGATGTGTATCTAATGGTATAACTAATATTTAATCCTTTTACTTTGGATGAATATATGAATTTTGCCATGTATTTTTTACAAATTGAGGAAATTATTGGCTCTTGGATAAGTTGCAAAAATGTTGTATTGATTGGAAGTGTTCTAATTGATGATAACATATGTTCTTTTATTCATGATAGACACTTATTTTGTATATTACAATTTATCTATCAATTCAACAAGGAAATTTGTTGATAGATTTATATATATATGATCTTACATGTGTTTAATATAATTAATATAGAGATCATGTCTATTTTTTCTATGGTGTATTGAGATACAAATTATTTACTAAAGATTAGTAGAAAACCAATGTACATGAAATAGTGATAGAGAGAGTTACAAGTATTTTTCTATATGTTATTGGTGAACATGAATTAATATTGAAGAGCATGGTAGAAAACTTGCTTTTGTGCATATGTATGGTAGTGAGAGGCATTTATATTAGTCTATAAAGGTCATTGATGTGTAACAAGCGGTATACCTTGTTGGAAGTTTATCATCATAAATTGTAATATTTGCATTGTAATGTATGGAAAATTTACTCTAATGATTTTATTGATGATTGTGAAGGTATGTATGCCTTATCATTATCCTACGTAATTAATTGTATATTGGGGAAACACTAATAGGATTCCTAAATTAATTATTTGTGAAGGGTGTAAAGGGAAGGCTTTTTCCTTGATTAGGATATATGTAATTTATGCACACGATGTATGGTATGAATATGATACAAGCCTTGATGAAAGATTATCATAGTAGATTAGTGATGATTATAGATAGCTAGGTGACTTAAAAAGAACTATTTTGGTAAGTATGTAACACATCAATCAATTCATTCTTACTAGATATGTTATCCCCAAAGTATTATCTTTCACTTTTTGGAGCACTTTGTTAGTGGGTCTACTTGTTCTTTTAATCCTTTAATAGGGTTAGAAACTTCTAATAAGGGTTCAAGGGACCTCCTAATAGGATCTATCCTTTCTATTGTACTAAATAAATTATATTTCACTCTTAACTAGGTCACATCCTTTCATAAGGAACTTATATATTCTAGTATATTTTTGTGTGGTTACCATACCCACTAAGGTTTTTCTTCTAATCAAGGATTTTCCTATTTGACGAATCATTGTATTATTGTGTATGTTTTCTTACTATAATGCATGATTACTTTAATCATTGGTGATCAAATTTTTATGTTTGGATATAATTATATTTTCTTACAAATGATTAACCCCCCTTCCCCCTCTCAGTTGTGTGTGGATTTTATTTATTAACATAGAATTGAGCAATCATTGAGAAGGAAGTTCACTATTTTAAGGAGATCTACTATGGCTTATAGGATGGAGATTCCCTAATTTGATGATGATAACTATGAAACTTGGAATAAAAGATGCAGAAACTTATAATTTATATGGTTATAATTATTGGTGTCAAAGATGAAAGTAATCTTCCTTCATGTGTTGATGAGGGAGATAAGATATTTTATTACAATATAATTGCAAGGGAAGAATTGGTAAGTTCCCTATCTAAATCTAAATTTAGTGATGTAAAGCAACTTGATCTAGCACATGATATTTGAGCTAAGTTAGAAAATTTATATGAAGGTGATGAATATATAAAGAAAGAAAAGTTTCAAAATTAAAAAACTAGATTAGAGAATGTAAAATGTAGGAAGATGAAACAATTTGAGCATATGTACAAAGGATTACTAAAATTTCAAAAGGGATAAAGAGCACATGAAGAGATATAATAGAACATGGGGATTTTAAGAAAATTATTAGATCCTTAACACCACCCTATTAAAACAAGGTCAATTGAATTGAAGAAGTCATTCCTCTTATTGAAAAATTCAACACAAAAATGTTAGTTATAAGTTACAAGCTTTTAAAATTGCAAGATTGAAGGACTCCTTACCTAGGGTTGAGACTACATTTACATATAGTGCACATTTAAACAAAAAAGTACACTAACAAAGAGTGCAAAAACTAGTAATAAATATATTGGATATTACACAAATAAATGCAAAGAAACTAAATAAGAAGAAAGAAATATAGATGAACTTGAAGCCTTGAACATTAAGAGAAAAAAAAAGTACAAGAGTATTTAAGGGTGAGCTAACTATAGATTGTTATATATGAAAATAAATTTGTAATTTTCTCATCAAGATATCCTAGAAGGGAATTTAATGTTAAATCATAGATCTTAGAAGTAAAAATCTTCCAAATAAAGTCTCTATATTAGTGATGATGAGATTGAGATTGAGAATATTAACTTTGAGAATATTAATAATGAGGATGAAATAGGATTTTATCCTATTAAAGATTAAATTTGTATTAAACATGAAATAGTGCCTATTTCATATGTTGAGAAGAAGAGAGCATATTGGATTGTAGATCATGGATTTATTTACATCATATGATAGGTGAAAAGGATGGGTTTGAGGAGTTAAGAATATATGATGGAGATGTTGTTAGATTTGGTAAAATTGTGTCCTACTTGATAAAATAAAAAAGTTCTATATCACTTGATCATAAGAGTAACACTAATGATGTTTTATTTGTTAATGGACTAGAACATAATTTTCTAAGTGTTGACAAACTTGTACAAAAGGTTTATCATTTACAATTTACTAATAAGAAAATCCAAATAAGCAAGGAAATATGATGCATGAGCATCCTAGGGCTGTTTACAATCCTACATGTTGGGGGTATTTGGTTTAGAAGTTGTGGACTTAGTCACCAAAGGAGTGGTGCTCAGTCACTATTGAGCATAGTTTATGACTTGGAGCTTGACATACTCTAGGAGCTTGGCATACTCTATGTTTCTCAACAATCCTTGGGAGCTTAACATGGTCTTTAGAGCTTGACATGGTCTTTGAAACTCGACATGGTCTTTGGAACTTGACATGTTATGTGGAGCTCAGTATGCACTGCGAGCTCAACAGTACTGTTGTGGTGCCTACTACATCTAGTTCAAGAAATTCACTTACCTAAGGGTAGCTATTACTATGGTGAATTTGAAGAAAATCCTAAGGTATCCATTGGATAGGCTCATCTTATTAGAAATTGCAAGACAACTCATATCTGCATATGACAAAATGAGGAAACAACATAAGAAGACATGAGCATGGCCCATTACTATAGGTTCATTTGAAGTAAAGAATAAGCAAGACATCATGACTTTTGATGTAGAATGGGATCAATATCTCTTCAAAGATTACAACTCCCCTCATCAATTTTTTTATAATATTGGTAGAGTTTAGCTTTTGGCAAGGAAGCAATTAGGTCAAGAAGATGTAGTAGAAGATCATTGGATTAATGCGATAAATGAATATGATATTCGAATAAGGGGTTATTGTAGGATGACTCTATATCTGGTAGGAAGCATCTTGAAGATAAATATCCCACTAAAGATTGTCCAACAAGACACTCAAGATGTCTTGGATCCCTTGTAAAATCGTGACAAGATATTTGATGGGCCAATCATGAATGGAAAGATTGATGGGGAAGAGAATAAAGATATCAATCATAGGGTGAGACATATAATCCAATTGACAATGGACTAGATCAAGAAGCCCCTTAAGCTAGACCCAATTCCTCAAACTATCACCTTCCAAGCCATAACACACCCAACAAATGGTAAAGGTGCAAAAGTTACAGTTCCAACATTCCCTGCCTAATCTCCAATTAGGCCAAAAATGGTATATAAACATGACAGGGATGTTGGGTAATTTAGAGTGGACAAAGGAAAGAATAAAAGGAAAGAGATTCTCCTCAGCAAGCTGAGCCCAAAGTTGAAGAAACTAAATCCCAATAGGTAGCTCAAGCACCTAAGAACCAAGAGGCTCAAAATGAAGAAGCAACTCAAACTCAGTATACTCCACAAGTACCTCTGCCAAAATAGGAAGAGGAACAAGAACATGAAATAGAGTAGGAAGAAAAGGAGGTGCAAGAGAATGAAGCCTCTCCCTTAGCTACTAAGAAAGCTAGGGTTAGATCTATGGTCAAAAGCACTAGAAGAAAGAAGATACAAAGAATGGTTATACCCATTCCTCTAGTCCTAGAAACCATCCCAAAAGTGGATGAAGAAAAAAAAGAAGATGAAGAAGGTAATCGCCCATTGAATTAATGGATGTTCTTGGAAAGCACTGCCTAGGAAGAGAAAAGGAGAAGTTCCACCATTACACCACCATATATTCCTACACAACCTATTGAGTTTACAACTTCAAAGGATGAGAAACAATAGTGGATGGATGAGAAAGAGGAGCAGGGAACAAATATTTTCAACATATCTAATTTAAATTTTATGTCAGTAGGAACTAAAATGGTGGGTGAAAAAATATGGGATACACCCACAAACCAACCTTTGTAGAGGATTTGAACTAAATGCCACCTCTACCACAAGGATCTCTTGGTACCTCACCACCATCATTTTAGAATTCATCATTTTTGGACAAAATACCAGCCACTCCTCTCCCTCCTATTACTAAAGAAGAATGAGTAGGTTATGAAGAAGAGTTGGAACAAAGGCCAATCGATGCAGTATCTAATGTAGAGAAAAATGCAACGAAAGAAAACACAACAGGAACCAACACCAGCAAGATAATAAAAATTCTTCTAATTAATTTATCAAATGAACTATACATACACTTTCTCTCCTATAGATTTCTTCTCCCTATGACTTCATATCTAAAAAAATTGTTCTTCAAAAACTTTCCTAAACCTAAACCTAAAAACTCTATTTATAATTTCTATGACAGTCTGTAGAAAATTATAGATTATTACAATATAGAAAATTCTAGATTAATATAGAATAGGGAAGAATGACCCCACAAGGATCTAAACAAATTCCAAGAAAAGATCTTATCCTAATGACAAATTTAGAATAAATTTCTTAGTCGGCTCGTGCATAAAACTTGACCTAAATACTTTATGTGGGTGCTCCTACACCATACTCCCCAGGAAATTTTATCTCAAGCCCACTTGAGATGAGCTCTTGTAGAGTGGTACCGTGCTTCTTGATATCTTGTTCAGTCATCCACACAACATCTACATCTAAATAACCTTTAAGTTTTACCAAATACTTCTTGGACTCCTTTCCTCTTCTCTACTTTATGACTTTGGTGTCAAGTATCCTTTCTAGTTGTGGTGTCTTCTTAAATGGTAGATTTTGAATGTCTTCTATATCAACAATCTATCCTATATCAATTTCTTTAGTGGGTTCTTCGAATGGTGTGAGGTCTATTATGTTGCAGATGGGACAAATGCCAATCTCAGGTGAAAATTGAATCTCATAAGCATTTGGTCCAAACTTCTTTAATATTTGACAAGGATGTAGTTTTTTCAACATAAGTTTGGTAGATTTACCTTTTGGTAGCCTCTCCTTCTTGAGATTTACCCATACTAAATCTCCGACTTCAAATTCTAAGTGTCTTCATTTCTGATCTGCATGCTTCTATTACTTGTCAAAGGGTTGTTTGAGTTGTGCTTTGACTTCATCATGGATTTCTTTAATGGTAGTAGCAAATTATTCTCCTTAGGCATTAACATGTGCTATGAACTCATATCTCTTAACTCAAAAATCCCTCTAGGATGAATTCTGTTTACCACTTGAAATGGTGACTTTCCTATACTTCTATTAATGGAGTCATTATATGCAAATTCAACTTGGGGTAGGATTACATCCCATTTTGTTGCATGTTGTCTTGTGAGTGTTCTTAACAAATTGACCAATATTCTATTAACTACCTTTGTTTGGCCATCAGTTTGAGGGTGGTAGGCTAATGAGAATGATAAATTGGTTCAAAGTTTCCTCCATAAAGTTCTCCAAAAGTGTCCTACAAACTTCACATCCCTATCTAAAACTATGTTGAGAGGTAGCCCATGAATCCTTATGTCTTCCTTGAAAAAGAGATCTGCTATATAAGAAGCATCATTGGTCGACTTACATGGTAAGAAGTGAGCCAATTTGTTGAACCTATCTACTACAACAAATACACTATCATGCCCTTTTTGTATTCATGGCAGTCCCATTACACAATCCATCATTATGCTTTCCCAGGGTCTAAATGGTATTGGCAAAGGTTGATAAAGCCCTACATTTTTAGTCCTTCCTTTGGCCCTTTGACAAATCATACATGTTTCCACAAAGTTTCTAACATTAGTCTGAAGTTTAGGCCAATAGTAGTACCTTCTAACAAATTCTAAGGTTTTATTCAAACCAAAATGTCCACCCATTGTTCCACTATGTTTCTCTTTGATAATGTTTGTTCTCATAGAGCACCTGGGTACACATGGTTGTCCTCCTTTGAAAAGAAGTCTACCTTGTATCAAAAAATCAGGAAAATCAACATGGTATCTTTCACCAAACTCCATTCATACCTTGTAGATGTCACAAAAATCTAGATCTACTACATACATGTCCTTGAGTGCTTCAATTCCAACACTTTCTAGCTATATCTAGCAGATAGTCAAATTCCTTCTACTAAGAGCATCAGCAACCTTGTTTGATATGCCCTTCTTATGCTTGATGGTGAAGGTATATGCCTATAAATACTCCATCCATTTCATGTGCCTATGACTTAATTTGTCTTGGCTATTCAAAAAACTAAGTGCTTGGTTATCAATATACACAACGAAATCCTTTGGCAACAAGTAGTGTCTCCACCTTTTGAGAGCTTGAACCAATGCATACATTTCTAGGTCATATGAAGAATATTTATGTTTGGCTTCATTGAGTTTTTCACTTGAGAAAGCCACTGGTTTTCCTTCTTGACTAAGAACTGCTCCTATAGCAACCTTGTTGGCATAACATTCTACTTGGAAAACTTTGTTAAAATTAGGTAAAGAAAGAATTGGCCGCTCACTAACCTTTTTCTTAAGCAATTCAAAAGCTTTATTTGCTGATTGACTCCATGCAAACTTACACTCCCTTCCTCCTTTAAGTTTCTAACATAGGAGCACATATATGACTGAAATTTCTTATGAATTTCCTATAAAATGTAGCAAGACCATGAAAGCTTCTAACATCTCCAACTATTCTTGGGGGTGGCCAGCATAGTATAGCACTTACCTTTTCTTTATCCATCTTCAAGCTACCTTGGGAGATCACAAAACCTAGATATGTCGGCTCCTCTTGCATAAACAAACACTTTTCCAAATTTATTACTAATTTTTCGTCATGAAGTCTTCTCAAAACCATGTCAATGTGCTCTAGGTGTTCTTCCTTCGTCTTGCTGAAAATTAATTTGTCATCTAAATATACTATGACAAACTTACCATGAAGTCTTTGAGTATTTCATTCATAAGTCTCAAGAAGGTACTAGGAACATTAGAGAGTCCAAATGACATTATCTTCCATTCATATAATCCATCATTGGTTTTGAATATTGTCTTCCACTCATCTCCAACTCTTATCCTTATTTGATGGTACCCACTTTTTAAGTCAATCTTGAAGAAATACTTTGCACCTCCCAAACAATCAAGAAAATCTTCAATTCTTGGCATTGGAAACCTATATCTGATTATAGTCTTATTAATGGCTCTAGAATTAATGCACATCCTCTAGGTTCCTTCTTTCTTGGGTGCCAAAATAGCAGGTACATCACATGGGCTTAAGCTTTTCATAATCAAGCCAAAATCAAGTAACTCCTTTACTTGTCTAGCAATCTCTTTATTTTGTTGTGGTGTCATCTTGCGTGCAGCCTTATTGGGTGAACTAGCTCCAAGAATGAAATCAATACAATGAGTAATGTCTTTTATAGGTGGCAAAGACTTTGGCATACCTTTCAAAATCAAACCTTCATATTTATCCAAAATTTCTTTCACTTCATTAGGAATTGCCTTCTTTGTTTCAACCTCATTTCTATCATTTCCAATAGGTTCTTGTGGTTGTGGGTTAGGCATCAAAAGAGAAAAAGGCTTAGGTTCATCCTTCATGTCCCATAAGAATTCCTTTTTATCAAACATCATAATTTTGTCTTCCCTCTCTTTATTTTCTTCCACTTCCTCATGATCAGTAAATGGAATCAATCTAATCACCTTTCCATCCTTCTTTATGGTGTATGTATTGAGTTTTCCATCATGTTATGCCTGCAAATCATATGACCAGGGCCTACCAAATAATAGGTGGCCTACATCCATGTCAACTTTATCACACAATATTATGTCCTTATACTTTCCAATCTGAAAATCAACCCATGCTTGCTCATTTACAAGAGTTTGTTGACCCTTTGTTAGCCATGAAACCTTATAAGGAAAAGGATGAGGTATTCTCCTAAGTTTCAACTTCTCAACCATCTCAAGAGAAACTAAATTATTAGTAGATCCTAAATCAATAATGAGTTTACATACCTTACCTCTAGATTTGCAAGTAGTCCTAAAGATAGTTTTCCTTTGTGGTGGTTCCATGGTAGTAGGCACTTTCAAAAGTATTATTCTCATCATTAAACTTTCTTCTCTTTTAGGTACACTATCTAATTCAGCCATCTCCTTATCTTGGTATTCATCATCTTGTACCAAATGTGCTCTTCTTTCACCTTGTGAACTTGAACTAGCTCGATCTGGACATCTAGATGCATAATGTCCCTCCTTATTGTAATTGAAAAAAACAATGGGGCTCACCCTTCTGCCACCAAACCCACCTCTTGAATTGCCTCTTCTACCTCTAAAGTTAACTCTAAAATTTCCTTCACTTTGATTGGTTTCTTGCTTTATCTCCTTATGATCTTCCTGGTTTTTTCCTCTTCCTTGGAAATTCCCTCTTCCCCTTTGATTTCTTCCTCTTCCTTTACTATTTTTTTCTTGCCTTCTTTTCAATTTGGTTTCCACCTTCAATGCTAGTTGATAACACTTCTGTACTGTATCCAGACATAATAAATTAAGTTCTTCTTGAATGTTCAACCTAAATCCATTGATATATCTAGCAACATTTACACTTTCACATTTACTCTGCTTTGCCCTCAGGCTTAGTTTTGGAATTCTTCAGTATAGGCAGTGACATCTAGCTCCTTTTGTCTTAAACTTTGTCTCCTTCAATGAAGTTGGATTTCATAATCCTCAGGTAAGTATGTTTCTCTCACCTTGCCATGCATCCTTTCCCATGAATTTATCATGTTCTTACCTTCTTTGACCCTTTCTCCCTGAATGAAATTCCACCAAGTGAGGGCTGGTCCCTTCAACTTTGACTTGGCAATTTTTACCTTATCCTTTTTGGCTATATTTTCACATTCAAAATGGTTGTTCAAGGCTTCTATCCAATCCGCAATAGCATCAACATCCATCTTTCCTGAGAAGATGGGTAGGTCACCTTTGGCATCCTTCTTACCAACTCTTTCAAGGGCTTCTATAAAGTATCTTTGGTCTGTAGGTAAGTTAACCACCTCCTACTCAAGGGTATCCTCTTCTTCCCCTTCTTCCTCTTGCTTTGAGGAAACCTTTTTTTTGTTTTCCATCTGGCCCTTCATCTTCTCAAATTCATCTAATAACCACTTATTGATTTTCTCCTGTTCTTGCACCTTATTTTCTAGTTCAACATTGGTGACATGTTTGATGTTTCAGCTTCTGACTCTAATCTAGACATAAAATCTAATTGCCTCAGGAGCTTTACCAAAGCTCTAATACCAAAAATGATGTAGAGAAAAATGCAATGAAAGAAAATCCAATAGGAATCAACACCAACAAGATAATAAAAATTCTTCTAATTAATTTATCAAATGAACAATACATACACTTGCTCTCCTACATATTTCTTCTCTCTATGACTTCGTATCCAAAAATTTTGTTCTTCAAAAACTTTCCCTAAACCTAAATATAAAAAATATAGTTATACTTTCTACAATAGCCTACAGAAAATTCTAGATTATTACAATATAGAAAATTCTAGATTAATATAGAATAGGGAAGAATGGCCCCACAAGGGTCTAAAAAAATTCCAAGAAAAGATCTTATCAAAGAACCTGTGATCCAAGTTTCAAGTTGTTTTGACATGTTTTGACTAGGTTTTGAATGTCTCAAAGTTGGTGAGTTGTCTCTATTGTAAATATGCATATTGTTCATATTTTCGGGTAGCCTTGTTTGACCAATTATAACTTTGACCCAATTGATCTGACTAAGAAAATTTATTTTGCATTGCATTCTAGAGGTCATATCTTTCCACATTCCTAATTTGAGCTTATGATGAATCCATTTGATTAGTTTTCAAACACAATTCTGAATGCAATTTATAACTTTTGACTAGTATCATGAAACACAAATTGGTCGGTACCCCTATTCATGATGTTATAACTTTAAATTAGTGATGGACTAGATCAAATGGATTGTACCCATTACTCCAAAAATACTTCAAGTGTGCCAATTTGTAAACCTTGATGAATCTATTAGCACACTTACCCAAGGCCATTCCATTTGCCAAAAACACTTTTTTACTGATGTTTCCAGTCCTACAAATCTACGTAGCCAACTTTAGACACTCGCCAAATGTGTCCCGTGATTCCTCATGAGCCCAAATCATAGAATTATATTCATCTCATGGCAATGAATGAACTCCCAAATTTTGAAGCCTTCAAACATCTGTTTTCCCACTTTTTGAAGCCAAAACCAAACATAATTTCCAATTTTCTAACAGGTTGATTTGTAGATAGTTTTAATTGCGTAATTTTGAAGGTTGATATCTTTTGATTCTAATGTCGTCATGTGATGAGATATGACATGGTGTAAGAATGTGGAACAACATATCAAGATATCAACTTTTAGAGCTCAGTTACCTATTTGGGTCAGCTTTTAAAGCCAGTCAATAGGCCTTGTTAGCAAAAAATCATAGTTCATAGAAGGGGGTGAAATGTTTTTAAAAGTTCTATTCAAGAGTTTGAATTTCATTCCAATCAATACTAAGGTATTAATGGAATAATTGGAAGGGTCGGCTATTTTAGTTCAAATTTTTTTTAGCTAGACCCACTTTGGGGCCTAACTGATTTCATCAATTGCTTAGAGTCATGATAGTACTAGCTTTGCTAATGTTTCCTTCAGAAGTGATTGAAACAATCTTTTATTATATGGTATTAAGGATGAATTCATTTTAAAATATGTTAGCATTTATGTAGAGTCCATGCCTCAATGGTGATGCAACAATAATAGATTTTTGAGATCCTCATAGGTAGAGCATTGGAATGATTACAAAGCCATGTTAAGAGCATTGCAAATAAGAGGCAAACAAATGAAAAGACTCATACAAGCTCAAGGAAAGAAACTAAAGTTCATAATGCAAGATGAATTTTAGAGTTTGAAATTGACACCCATGACCAAGTTTGTTGCTAGCATGTCTAACATTTTGCAAAGGAGCTACATTTAAGTGCAAATTTTCATTTTACAAAAGTCAGTAGATGTTTTAATGGATGATGCCTAGAGAGAGTACGTGTGACCCCTTCTTGCAAACAATTTTTCACTACCTCCACCTGCAAACAAAGGATTGATATATTTAGCATGGACTTAGCACTCCAGAGGAGCAATCACATAATGAACAAGAGAGGAATAGATCTTCAATTATGGAGATAGTAGTTGGAGATAGCACCCCACATTAGGGAAATAGTGTGAAAAGTTTTCAAAGAGAAATCCACATTTTGGTAGGAAGCCACAACATGGCATAGGGAAAACTATAGTAAACGTTGAGCACCTAGAGGAGGGAGCACAAGAGAAAGCCACAGAGAAGCATCCCACACTACCAGAATAGAGCATTCAATTGCAGCAAGGTAGAGATGAGCTCCATGCCAGAATGTGGTGCATCCACATCTATAGGAAGATCATGATCATGGCACTAACAGACGAAGTCATCCATAGAAGGGGAGGCAATTTGCATAAGGGAGGAGCTAAAGCTGCAACATGAATGGTGAGAGGCCCACATAAATTAGTAGCCTTAGCTCCCTCTCTAGAAAGGATACATCAATAAATAGCAAGCAGCCTATGGAAAGGTAGAAAAAACAACCTGCAATTGTGCCTGAACACTCATGGCTACAAGAAAAGCACAGGATAGGAGCAATTCCCATGGCAAGAAATTATACACCACTAGAAGGATATTTGAAAATAATGAATCATTTTTTCTTCTACATTGTGGATGTCTGGTCCTCAAATCAATTCACCCATCTTTCTAGCCTCATTTAGTAGTGGTGTATTGAGGATTCCCAAGGGCATGTATCTGCTATGGATGTCTGCATTTCAAAAGTGGGGTGGTCTTTTTCTTTTATCCCACATCGGAGGCATGGAGGTAATATTATATTTTTATAAATCCAAAGGCTCGATGTTATAGTGTCTTCAAAGACACATTGTGGCTCACGATCTTCCACCTCTAAGGGCCTCATCATGAGATCGAAGATAGGAACAAAATGCCCTATGATATTACAACTAGCATAATGTTAGGAATGTGGAGCATAAGTTTTATGATGCTACAACGGGCCTCTTGTTATGTGATCAAGAGATGCAACAAGAGTTACTACAATATTACGATTGGGTGCCCATCGTATTGTCAAAAAGGTCAAAAATATGATGGAAGATGCTATGAAAAGGGTAATATCTTAAGATATTATGATTTGAGATATAATTATGATTTAAGATTTAAGATTTAAAAGGTGAGTTTGTCATGAGATCAAAGATTGAATTTGAAGGCTTTTGTGATGCTATAACAAATGAAGTTGTTGTGGGAGGATTGAAGATTTACTAATTAATTAATGTATTTATTAATGTTCATAATATCGTAGAAGGGGGAGTTTTGCATGGATATCATGAAAATGTATAAATTTCAAAACATTCAAATGTTGTGTAAATGGATGCAGGGCCTATCTAAGTAGTTGACGAATGAGAAATTGACACTTGGCATTGGTCAATTGGGGGAAATAGAAAATTAATATAAAAATGAAAATATCAAAGCTTTTCAACGCATCAATTTCAAATGATGAAAGTCTTTAATAAATTAAATGTTTTATATAGTTTATACTATATAAACTTTAAAAAATTTCATTTTAAGTTCTGTTCATAGCCCAAGAGCCAAAATTTTGAATCGACCATAGGGGCACAATTTTTGTGCAAAATATATAGTGTATCATACCAACGAAACTGGGAAGAAATGAATTTTCCATTTTTGCAATCAATTTTTGCATAGGTGTTAACCAGAGGTACCTACAGGAGGTTTTGTGATTCTAGGAGCTTCTTGATGAAAATTGTAGATTTATATTTCCAGTTTGAAGTGAGATTAGAGATAGCCATGAGGGAATATCAATTTCAACAACATTAGAGAAGATTTTTTCAGAGGGACACGTGTCAATTTTAGATGGTAATTCTAGAAATATCTTCTCTTCTATATATTCTTCCTCTCAGCTCATTGTAAGGGTTCCAATTTTTTAAGATTTTTCTAATGATTGTGAAACTAGATTGGTTCCAAAGTTGGAGAATTTCCTAACTACTATGATACCATCCTCAATATTCCTCTATTATGTATTGTAGTAGTGTATTTCTTTTTGAAGCATTTTAAGATATATAGTCATCTTTTGGTTTTATTTTCAAAATTTTGACATATAGATGATGTATTGTTTTCAATGAAATTAAAACAAGAACTTCATTTTTTTAGTTTCATTCTGATTCTCATCCCCTTCCTTTATTATCTACAATCTTTTATGTTTGAGAACAAAAAGCTTAAACTCATTTGCAATCCTTTAAGGTTATATGTCTAGATAAATTTGCTAGTGGAACAAAGATCCATGTAAATGCTTGTTTACATTGATAGGAGTGTGGGTTACACCAGGAGGATATGACCATAAGTATGAGATATTTTATGAAGATTGATGTCTATTTGCAAGTCAGATAGATAGATCAAATGTCTAGATATACAAATATATTTTAGGTGTCAATGTGTATGTTAAGGTTTAGTTGATGCCCAATGGATAAGGGACTGGTCAACTTAGAGATTGTATGTTCTCTATTTTTGAATACATAGGGTATGCTGAGATCCAAATTATCAATCGAATATGTTTCCCTTTATGTTTAAGTGTTGAAAGAGTTTTCCCTCACTTGGTTTATTAGGTTCATGTGCTCTAGTATTAGCCATTTCATGACCACGAATGCTTGCATAAACATAGAAGATGAAGGATTTTTATCTGTTATTGAGATTCAATTATATGTCTTTGCACTGGTACCATATAAAGAATCTAAGGTCCACCTACCTAGGTCCTGCAGAGCCTGAAGAAGAAGAAGGAATTATCCTTATAGTTGACCCAAGATCAACAGTCAAGTGCATCCATTATAGGAAATTTCTAGCCTTAGATTTATTGGTCTAGTTTCTTGGTTATTTTCAAATTTGTTAAATCAGGAGCCAACAAAATGGTGACTTTGTTGGGGACACACAAGTTGTAAATGCTTGATAGGGAGCTAGAAATCTCTAATATATTGTGCATATTTAGTTTGGTATGCAAGGTTTTGTGTTTCCAAGTAATGTTTTATCCAATACAATAGTAGCTTTAAAGGTTGAACAAAAATTATATTATCACTAGTGATTCCATCATCAGTTAGTTTAGCTAGGAAGTGTTTTCAAAGTGTTGTAGTGTTCAGAGTCTAGAATGAATAAGCATGGTTTGTTCTCTGTTTTCAAGATTTTAAATCTATAAGAGTGGTTTGATGATTTGTATTTCTCCTACCATTGAAAGTTTGGTTTAGATTTTTCAAGTAATAAATCTTGTTTTATATTCTCATATTTATGTGTGGTGGCTTTGTCTCTATACCAGTATATCCTAGTTGATTTCAAGTTTTAAAAGTTGAAGGACTTTCAATTGTAAGGGCAAATTTGAAGCTCTTGATAGTTTCTTGGAAAAGAAGTGTTTCTTGATTAAGGTTCAGTGTTGTTGCATCTATTGTTAAAAGAAATTTGAATTTTCAAAGTAAATCACTACTATGATTTGATTTTTCTCTTCAAGGAGGTGGTGGTTGTACAAGGTTTTCATTAGTGTGTGAAGGAGTATCAGTTCACATTTGTGCCAGAATTGGCAAAGGAAAGTTTTCAGCATTAGCACTTGAGGTATTTTATTTTCATGATGTTGTTCTTTTTATGAGAGAAAATGGTATATGTATGTGTTCTCCATCAGGTGATTTTCAGCACTGGGAGGAGGAGAATAGTGTGATAAGTCTTATACACTTCATTATAATAAGTTTCAGTTTGTTGTCTAAATTTTTGTGAAATGTTTGAAGAGATTCATTTGGTAGAAGGTTATAGGCCTACTGCAAATTAAAAATTAGGATTATTATTATTGATGAGTGTTAAGGCTGTGAATAATGACAAGTTTCCTTTCATCAAGTATGTAGCTAGGTAATTATATTTGTAGATCTTTCTCTACCAAGAGATACATGTCATTATGCTTTGATGGTTTTTATGGTTTCCCAAATGTCATTCCTAATGATATTAGAATACATTTTCCTAAATTCATTGAAAACCATATTGTTTTAGCTATTGATCATGTTCAAGTTTTTAGTGATTTGATGGGTGACTATGAGATTGCTCATGAGAATGTGCACATGAAATTATTTGTTCAAACTTTAGAAGGTGATGCTAGAGACTAGTTTTCCTTTTTACCATCATGTTCTTTTTCATCTTGAAGTGAGTTGCATTCAGCCTTCATGGAGAAATTTGGAGAAAGGGTAAGCATATCTTATGCATATAGTAAATTCTTAAGGATTCATATTAAGAATGAACTTGTTCCTCAATTTAATATCAAATTTGCAAGAACCTTGAATTAGATCCCTGAGAAATGTAGACCGAATGATCAAGTATGTCTAATAGTTTATCTTGACACATTTGATAAGAAAATGAACTATCTACTAAGGGATAAAGAACCTCAAACATTATATCAGGCTTTTATGCTTGCTATGGATATTGAAAACAATCTGAAGTATGGATTGACTAGAGGTCATTTTTATATGAATGACTGTCGGTATAATGGTTATGAAAGAAAAGTTGAACATAGTGTTGACACTTTAATTCCAAATTAGAATATCAACACCCCTTTTGTAATGTATAATTAGATCGATATTACAAATCAAAATATGTGTGTAGAGAAGAATGAGTCTATAGAAAATTAAGACACATATGTTTGTGATGTTACAACAATAAGATGTATTTCAGACTTTGATAGAAATGAGAAATGTGATGATATTATAGATCAAGGATTAGCTACATCAGTGAGTTCTTGTAATGATAATTATGTACATGATGATGTTGCTAATGTTTTTAGACATGAAGTTTCTACATCTAGATATCAGTCTTGTACAAGTTAGGAGGCTGAGTGTTATGTCTCTAATGATGAGTTTGATCCTTCTGATCCAACATTTCATGGAGAGGTAACACAAGATGAAGAATGTGAATCACATTTATCTCAGTCACAGTTAGAAGAACAGAATGCTGAAAGTGATCATATAAGTGAGAATGATGAAGGAAGTGATGATGAGATGTCTTCATATAAGTCATATGTAATAGGAGAAAAAGAAAGCAATGATGGAAGTGAACATTCATATGAAAGTGAAGGTATGATTTTTTTTCCTGAATCTAAAAGTGAAAATGCATCTCAGTATTTGTATTATACAAATAAGTTACTCGACGAAGAATTTGAGAGTACTTTTTCCTCAAGCTATGAAGATAAAGAAGTGGTGAATCCAATTCATGCTAATGAATTTGAATATGAAGATCTCAAGTAAGGTTTGTCAAGTGTTTTTACATTAGACAATAAAGTTGCAGCGTGTAGTGAAGGGTTTAGGAATGAATCATGGTCTATCCATAATGATTATCCTAAACAAGATAATGAAGAGAATGTAATTATGGATAATATATGCATGGTCGAAGAAATAGAAAGTGAGTCTTCATCTAGTTCTATTTTTTCTTTATATGTTGAGAGTCTCCATGAAGATGAAATGGGTAGTGAGTTTAAGGTTTATACTAATTCTTTATATGATGAAGATTTTGATGATGATTAGCCCATCTTTTGTCAAAATGTTCAAAGAGGATCCTTAAATGGAGTTAGGAATCCATTGTTTGAAGAAGACACATAATTCTCAGATTTAGTTGAGTTAGGTGCAAATGGTGACACATTGTCATACTACTATAACAAATCAGATTTTCGTTTCTCCATTTATGATAGTGAATATTCTAATGAAGTTGATTTTGTGAGCTTGAAGATGAGGTGCTTGATGCAGTTGTCTTTGAAAATAAGCCAACACTTCATAATAAGTTTTATGATGATTTATATAAGGTGAAAACTAATCAACATTTCAATTGCGATAATGATGGTGAGGAAAATTAGCATATGCATGAAAATTATTTATTGAAAATATGCCTGCACCTTGCAAGGAATTTTATGATGAATGCTTTAATGTCACTGATCCATTTGCTAATTGTGAAGAATCAATGGAGATCCCTAGATCAATTTTAGTCATTAACATGAATAGTTTTGGTGACTATAAATCTGAATACTCATTTGAATGTGAACTGGCTATACATAGAGATACACATTTCCAAGGTGTGTCTAATCTTTATCCCAAATTTGATAGCATGCATAATTCATCTGTTGAAGACAATTATCAGTTTGATCTTGGTATATTTAAGCATGCTTAACCTTATTTTCATAGTGAGCATTATCTTTAAAAAGTCCCTAGTGTGTACTATGAAAGTTAGGAAAGTTATTTTGTTTTGCCAACTGAGCTAATTGAGAATTTTGTTGTGTTTGGTGAAACTGATGAAAAAAAAAATTTCTAGCTTACCTCAGAGAGAAATAAATGAGAATCAAGTGTTTGATAGAGGTAAGAAGTTTGGAGAAGTTTTTGTGGCCCGGGGTCACCATATTGTATAAATAAAATAGATTCCTTGTTTTTAGTTAGTTGTTCGGAGAAAATTTTTGTCAGAATGGTCTGCTTCTTCTAGAGATCTGATTTCTTGCCATGCCTGCAAGGGACATGCAACCCCAGATAGAGCCACTGATGGGATTCAAATTTGTATTTCCCATTTTGAGTGTCCATTCCAAATTTTGAGTTACTTTGAGCGTTATAAATGCTTTTCATGCATATGTAACTGGCTATCATTTCAAGGCCTAAGCGGTGTTTCAGTTGTCTAAAACCCTTCATTTGGCATATGCATCTATTTAATATTGTTATTTTGTCATCTTGATTCATTCTGCAAAGTTCTATTTTGAGCTAGTGTCATAATTCATAATTCTACCAAAGTATCAAAGAGTGATAAGAGGGCATGTTTGCATTTGAATATCTAATACTTGGTTAAGATTCACGACTCACCACTTTGAGGATATTTAATATGCATATAAAAGAACCTATGTTCCAATTTTTAAAGTCATTTCAACATGTTTTGACTAGGTTTTGAATGTCTCAAATTTGGTCAGTTGCCTCTATTGTAAATCTGCATATTGTTCATATTTCTGAGTAGCCCTGTTTGACCAATTATAACTTTGACCTAGGTGATCTTATTGAGAAAATTTCTTTTGCATTGCATTCTAAAGGTCACACACTTTATAAGTTACTAATTTTAGCTTATGATGAATCTGTTTGATCAATTTTCAAACGTGATTCCAAATGCAATTTATAACTTTTGACCGGTGTCATGAAACACAAATTGGTTCGTACCCCTATTCGTGATGTTATAACTTTAAATATGTGATTGCCTAGATCAAATGGATTGTACCCCTACATTCTACTCTAAAAATGCTTCAAGTGTGTCATTTTGTAAACATTGAAGAATCCATCAGCACACTTTCCCAGGTCCATTCCATTTGCAAAAAACACTTTTTTACTGATGTTTCCAGTCCTCCAAATCTAGGTAGCCAACTTTAAAAGCTTTCCAAATGTGTCGCATGATTCATCATGAGCCCAAATCATGAAATTATATTCCCATCATTGAAATGAACTAACTCCTCGATTTTCAAGCCTTCAAACATCCATTTGCCCAATTTTCAAAGCCAAAACCAAACGCAATTTCTAGTTTTCTAACAGGTTGATTTTTAGATAGTTTTAATTAGGTAACTTCAAAGGTCAATATTTTTTGACCCTAATGTCATCATGTGATGAGATATGACAGGGTGCAAGAATGCAAAATAGACTATTAGCATATCAGCTTTCAGAGCCCAATTACTTGTTTGGGTCAGTTTTTAAGGCCAGTCAACAGGCCTTGTTAGTAGAAAATCACAGTTTGCAGAAGGGGGTGAAATGTTTTTAAAAGTTTTATTCAGGGGTTTGAGTTTGATTCCATTCAATACTAAGGTCTTAGTGGAATAATTGGAAGGGTCAGTTGTTCTAGTTCAAATTTTTTTAGCCAAACCCACTTTTGGGCCTCACTAATTTCATTAGTTGCTCAGAGTCATGACAGTACTAGCTTTGCTAATGTTTCCTTTAGAAGTGATTGAAACAATCTTTTACTATATGGTTTTAAGGATGAAATCATTTTAAAATATGTTAGCATTTATGCAGAGTCCATGCCTCATTAGTGATGCCGCAACAATAGATTTTTGAGGTCCTCATAGGCAGAGCTTTGGAATGATTACAAAGCCATGTTGAGAGTATTGCAAATAAGAGGCAAACAAATGGAAAGACTCATACAAGCTCAAGGAAAGAAACTGAAGTTCATAGTGCAAGATGAATTTTAGAGTTTGAAATTGATGCCCATGACCGAGTTTGTTGTGAGCATGTCCAACATTTTGCAGGGGAGCTACATTTAAGTGTAGATTTTCATTTTATGAGAGTTAGTAGATGTTTTGATGGATGACACCTAGAGAGAGTACATGTGACCCCTTCTTGCAAACAATTCCACCTCCGAAAAATGGATTGATATATTTATCATGGACTTAGCACTCTAGAGGAGCAATCCCATGATGAACAACAGAGGGATAGATCTTTAATTATGGAGATAGCAGTTGGAGACAACACCCCACATCAAGGAAAAAGTGTGAAATGTTTTCAAAGAGTAGTCCACATTTTGGTAGGAAGCCACAACATGGCATAGGGTAGACTATAGTAAAAGCCAAGCACCCACAAGAGGCAATACAAGAGAAAGTTGCAGAGAAGCATCCAACGCCACTGGAATAGAGGGTTCAACCACAGGGAGGTAGAGATGAGCTCCATGCCAAAATGTGGAGCGTCCACATCTATAGGAAGACCATGACCATGGCACCGAAAGAGGAATTCATCCATGAAAAGGGAGGCAATTTGCATAAGGGAGGAGCTAAAGCATAGCATGAATCATAAGAGGCCCACATAAATCAAGAGCCTTACCTCCCTCTCTAGAAAGGAGACACCAATAAATAACAAGCAGCCCATGGAAGGGTAGAAAAAATAACCTGCAAGTGCCTGAACACTCATGACTACAAGAAAACCATAGGATAGGAGTAATGCCCATGGCAAGAAATTATACACCGCTAGAAGGATATTTGAAAATGATGAATAATTTTTTCTTCTACATTGTGGATGTCTGGTCCTCAAATCAACTCACCCGTCTTTCCAACCTCATTCAGTAGTGGTGTATCGAGGATGCCCAAGGTGATGTATCTACTATGAATGCCTGCATTTCAAAAGTGGGGGTGTTCTTTTTCTTTTATCCCACATCAAAGGTGTAGAAGTAATATTATATTTTTATAAGTTCAAAGGCTCCAGGTTATAGAGTTTTCAAAGACACATTGTTGCTCACTAGCTTCCATCTCTAATAGCCTCATTGTGAGATCAAAGATAGGAATGAAATGCCTTATGATATTATGATTAGTGTAATGTTAGGAATGTGGAGCATAAGTTTTATGATGCTACAACGGGCCTCTTTTCATGTGATTGGGAGATATTATGATTTAAGATTTAAATAGTGAGCTTGTTGTGAGATCAGAGATTGAATTCAAAGGCTTTGCGATGCTATGAGAAATGAAGTTCTTGTGGGAGGATTGAAGATCAATTAATTAATTAATATATTTATTAATGTTCGTAATATCGTAGAAGGGGGAGTCTAGCATGGATATTATGAAAATGCATAAATTTCAAAGCATTCAAATGTTGTGTAGATGGATGCAGGGCATGTCTGGGTAGTTGACGAATGAGAAATCAACATGGGCCTCTTGTCATGTGATCGGGAGAAATTATAATTTAAGATTTAAATGGTGAGTTTGTCATGAGACTGAAGATTGAATTTGAAGGCTTTGCAATGCTATGAAAAATGAAGTTGTTGTGGGAGGATTGAAGATTGATTAATTAATTAATGTATTTATTTATGTTCATAATATCATAGAAGGGGGAGTCTAGCATGGATATTACGAAAATACATAAATTTCAAAGCATTAAAATTTTGTGTAGATGGATGTGGGGCCCATTTGGGTAGTTGATGAATGAGAATCGACACTTGGCATTGGTCAATTGGGGGAAATGGAAAATTAATATAAAAATGAAAATATCAAAGCTTTTCAACACATCAATTTCAAATGATGAAAGTCTTTAATACATTAAATTTTTTATATAGTTTATACTATATAGACTTTTAAATTTTCATTTTAAGTTTTGTTCATAGCTTGGGAGCAAAAATTTTGAATCAACCATAGGGGTATGATTTTTGTGTGAAATATGTAGTGTAGCATACTGACGGAACTGTGAAGAAATGAATTTTCCATTTTTGCAATTAGTTTTTGCACAGGTGTTAACCAGAGGCAACTACAAGGGGTTTTGTGATTCTAGGAGCTTCTCAGTGAAAATTACAGATTTATGTTTCCAGTTTGAAGTGAGATCAGAGATAGCCATCATTTCATCAGTTTTGATTTCATTGACAAATTTAAGGGAGATTTGATGGTTTTAAATATAGTTTGTTGCAAAATGATGTTTTTGGAAATAGTACATTTAAATTTCATGGAAAAAGCAAAAGTGACAGGCCAAGGTTGGATTTGAAGCTTTAGCACATTTTATGATGAATTCTTGATATTTCTCCATAGGATATTTTGTTGATTACTTTAAAGTGAGATATATTAGATATTTTGTTGCATCATTTATGGATTTTGATGGCAAGCAGATGAAGCAAGATCAGTTTCACCAACATTAGAGTGAAGATTTTTTTAGAGGGACAATTGTCAATTTCAGATGGCAATTCTAGAAATATCTTCTCTTCTATATATTCTTCCTCTCGACTCATTGTAAGGGTTCCAATTTTTTGATATTTTTCTCATGATTGTGAGATCAGATTGGTTCCAACTTTAGAGAATTTCCTGACTACTATGATACCATCCTTAGTATTCCTTTGTTATGAAATGCAGTAGTGTATTTCTTTTTGAAGCATTTTAAGATATACAGTCATCTTTTGGTGTTATTTTCAAAATTTTGACATGCAGATGACATATTGTTTTCAATGAAATTAACACAAGAACTTCATTTTCTTTAGTTTCATTCTAATTTTCATCTCCTTCCTCTGTTATCAGCAATCTTTTGTGTTTTAGAACAAATAGATTAAACTCATTTGCAATCCTTTAAGGTTGTATGTCTGGATAAATTTGCTAGTGGAACAAAGATCCATGTAAATGCTTGTTTACATTGACAAGATTGTGGGTTACACCAGGAGGATATGACCATAAGTATGAGAGTTTTTATGAAGATTGATGTCTATTTGCAAGTCAGATAGATAGATTAGATGTTTTGCTATACAAGTATACTTTAGGTGTTCAAGTGTATGTTAAGGTTTAATTGATGCCAATGGATAAGGGACTAGTCAGCTTAGAGATTGCATGTTCTTTGCTATTGCATACTCGGGTTATGCTAAGATCCAAGTTATCAATCGAATATCTTTCCCTTTGTGTTTAAGAGTTGAAAGAGTTTTCCCTCACTTGGTTTATTATGTTCATGTGCTTTGTTATTAGCTATTTCATGACCATGAATGCTTGCATAAACATAGAAGATGAAGGGGTTTTATATGTTATTGAGATTTAGTTATATGCCTTTACACTGGTACCATATAAAGAATCTGAGGTCCACCCACCTAGGTCTTGCAGAGCCTAAAGAAGAAGAAGGAATTATCATTATAGTTGGTCCAAGATCAGTAGTCAAGTGCATCCATTTAGGAAATTGCTAGCCTTAGATGTATTGGTCTAGTTTCTTGGTTTTTTTCAAATCTATTAAATCTGGAGCCAACAAGTCAAATAAGAAGCTCAAGTCAGTACAAGAAGTGGTTGAACAATTTGAAAGAACTTTTGTGGATGCTTCATCTAATGAAGATATTAGGTAAGCATTCAAGACTGAAGAGGTATTGCTATAAGTTGATAGTAGAATTGAAGATTTTTTAGAAACTCAAATGGATAACAGTAGTTATCAAAAAATAGTTAGGCATTAGATTTTCTAGAGGCTTCCCAAGTGATGGATATTATAGAGAAATTCAAGAGGAACAACTAGACATCACTTTGGTATAAAGGGGAAGAAAACCTAGAATGTAGAAATTAAGATTTGACAATTGGCAAATTTTTGGATTTTTTGAACCTATCACTAAGGTGCACAAGGTGCACAATTTTTACTACTCTAAAGGTGCGCTACTCCAAAGGTACACCAAAAATTTGGAAGAAGTCAGAGGTGCACTAATAGTTAATTGTTAATTTCAAATTTAGAGCTTTCCATGCATCGAAAACACATTCTGATGATAGTTTAACTCCTAGAAACATTCAAAGATGGGCAAGATTCCATTTTTAGAGCTTCTAGTGACTCCTAGATCCCCTTACAACTTCCTTCTTCTTATCTACTACTTATTTCTTTGTTTGAAGACATGTAAAGGCTCATGTACCCATTAATTGATATAAACAACGGTGGATTCCTACTTAGCACTGTTTAGAGAGTCAATTTGTACATCAATAGATTTGTTTTATTAGTTTACAAGGATATGATTACATTTATAGATCTCTCACTCTCAAAAAAAATTGAGGAAATGATTTCTTATAAATTCAAGAATGTAACATGTATTCTAGGCCATTATTTTTTATGCAATAATATATGCTATTGGTGCTCTCATTTTGAGTGTAGTTATTCTTGTCAAAGCGTGTTATTTTTTGTGAATTCTTTTTCATGATAATAATGGAGCCAATGGTTTTTTTGTGTTGATTTGATTGTGTAATCTTTTAGTTCTGGTGTTTGTCATGTGTTGATGAATTCTATTGACGTATCGAGTTGGAGAAGAGATCACCCTATTGTTCCTACATATCTTCTCATCTCACATGAGTGCACTTTTTGTGGCCTTGTGATATGATAAGAAGTGAAACATCTTTTGGTTTTACTAAGTTCCCATTGACGATTGCATCAGTAGATTTGAGGGAGCACTACTCCTATTTTCATTGGTTTCCTACTCGATCCTTTTCAATGATTTAACTCACAGATGTGTTGTTATCATGGTTTATTTCCATTAGGAATTTCCCTTTCATGTTATTTTCTTTCATCTCTCATTACCTTATCTTCATTATTTTCTTTACTAATACTTGGTTTAATTAGGAATTCATATAGTTACATTTTTATATTACATTCATAAAAAAACATAAAATACCAAAAACATATCTCTTTTGTGGTTATTTTGAAACAACAAGAAGATTGAACATCTTATCTGAATTTGGTTCAAACTAGCAAAGGTCTCCCTATGAATAAATATATTTATCTTCAACTGAGCAGATTCTAGTAGGTCACAAGATCACCCAGAACCTTGGAGTTGATCCCAAATCATCTTTTCAAGAGAGGAGTTCAAAAGAATTCTTGTCATTAAACATTGCGCAAAATGACAACTCAATAGAAGTAGCACTAGAAGGAGGGCCTCTTACCATTTAGAATAGAAAAAAAACAACTAAAAAATTCAAAATTCTACATCTTTTACAAGTACAAAAAATTTTCCATCCGGGTCTATCGAAAGGTGCACAAGGTGTGCCATATTTTTGAGAAAGTGTGCTTCTACAAATGTGTGCTTTTCCAAAATTAATGCAAACTAGAAGATCCTAATCTAACATCCCCATTTCAGTGAGCTTTAAGATCTTCAGATAATGAGCCAGAGTTCTTAGAACTCAGTCATTTTTGTAAGCCTCGTAGAACCCATGACCGATAGTATTCCTCTCACATTACAACCAACTCCTCTAGATCCAAGAGAAAGTAACAATCTAGTACCTATCCAGCCCCTATATGGAGGACAACAAAATCAAAATCAAGGAAATGTGCCTTATAATCATGAAAAATCTCGCGTGGTCTACTAAAAAGTATAGTGCAATGGAAGATTTGAAACAAAAAAAGACCAAAATGTCCATGTTTGACATGCTACAAAACTGTCCTAATCACTGGGAAGCATTGATGAAAACTCTTGATCATACAAAGGCACCCCATAATACAAATATTATTCCTCAAAAGATAGTATTTCAATAGTTCAATGCTTCAAAGGCCATGTCAACTATGTTTAAAGATAAGGTTGAGGCACCTTCCTTTTTTCTTAGCATCAAAATATATGGAAAGAATCTTCACAATTTCTTAACTAATTCAAGAGCTTCTCGTAATTTTATGCCACTTTCAATAGCACAAAGGTTGGGAGTCATTCCTCGGCCATCTAATTGAATAGTGATACAACTCAACAATCTGACCCACTTGATAATATGTCCAAAAATATGATTGGATTTGAAGCCCTAACAGATGGGCTTAGATAGGGTATTGAATTAGGAGTAAAAACCATTATCATCGAAGGTGACTTCCAAATAATGATCAATGCATTAAGAGTGAGAGCTACTACAAACTAGATACTTGAAACTATTTGTTAAATTAAAAAAATTTAAAAACATTAAAATTGTTAAATTCGATCATATTTTTAGGGAGCTCAATCAAGAAGTTTATTCCTTAGCCATTTTAGGGGAAGATGGCATTTATATCAAAAAAAAATTAGTCTCTTAATTTTTCATAGTTGTATTCCGAGTCAATGTTTGTGACTCTAATTGCTCATAGAATTATGGTTCCTCTTAGATTATGTATTGTTATAGGTCACTATTTTGGGTGCATCTACTTGTCTTTTGGATCTTGATAACTCCTTCTAGGTAGCATTAGCTTCTAGGTAGTTAATGTGTGATATCATGTCTCAATGGAATTTTCCTTTGGGCTCACTTAATATCTTAAACCTTGACATTAGGTCTTGATCTTTCTTTTCTTTATAGATGTCTTATGCTGCTCCTATATATTTATTTTTCCATCATGATCTGGGTCATAACTATCACATCAAAGTGGGCTCTATGTTTGGAACATCATCTAATAACCAACATCTCCATAATCGATGACCCTAGTAAGGATGCTAATTAAATTAGATCTATAGTAGTTAAAGAGATAGGAATGTTAATATGTAAGGTTTTAGTAATCACCTATATTTGTCTCACCATAAATTAGGCATTTTTTGTCAATATTTTATATGTTATGGTGTATCTTGAAAGACATATTGTAGTATCTTAAAAGACATGGTATCAAGAGATAAATACTTAATCAAAGTAATTGTTATTATGAACTTCACTTTATTTGCTTCTTGCTTTGCAATGAAATTAGTTTACTATGTAATCTTAGATTTGGGTTATTTCAATTTTTTTCTGATTCAAACATTTCTTTAAAAATTATCATCTTAGCTTGACTATTATAGAAAATTGGAATTTATTATAGAAGTAGTACATAATTTTTTGTTAAGAAAGATTGAATCAAACTTCATGTTAAGTGATTAATCATCAATTTTACTAAAACCTTATTGGAGTAGGTTATGAGAAGAGATTTCCCTATTTTAAATTAGGGTCCTGTTGGCTTTGTTATAAAGGAGTCCCTTACCATGTGGCTAGTAAAAGATTCCTCTATTTTTATTTTCTTTCAGTCCTTGCCAAGTTTTAATCTCCCATACTCCTTTGGTTTTTTTTTCCCTTCTTTTCTTCTAGCCCTTTTGTATGTCTACCATATCCCTCTACCCTTTAGTCTTTTTGGTCCCTGGGTTTTTTCATTTTTGTAACAACTTGAGCCTTTTCTTAAGTTTATTTTTATCATGGTCTTTCTTTCCTAGGCATCTCTTATATTAATTTTTATTCTTTTTTTGTGACCCTTACATCTCCCAGAACCTTCTTCCTAATTCTAATCTATTGATGGCCCTTTGCTAATTTTTTGTATTTATCTTTCTTTGTGAATAGTTATGATTGAGAAATGCATGAATGTCAGTCTATGCTTTCTTCTTCCAAATTTACCTTTATCTCTCAAAGATAATTCTTTATCTGAGATCTCATGTGAGATCCAAAAATTACATATTAGTGTCTCGTTATTAGTCCTATATCTCTAGGGTCTTTCTTCAATGACCCTTGGTCTCCTTTTTTCATTTAATCTCAGTGGCTATTGAAATTTCATACCTTTCCTAATATATGGAGGGGCATTGATTGAAACTTGGTCCTATTTCAGAGGTAGTTTGCAACCCTTTATAATGGATGATCTAGATTTTTGAAATCTTATGTGGTCTTCACAATGAGTACCTTAATCAAACTTAGAGGACCAATATCTCAAATAATAGTTGATGAGCCTAGATCACTCAAGATAGAATGAAAGAGGTACTATTATCTATCCATTTGTTGGCATTTTTATTTAGAGACCTAGGGAATGAATTTATTCTAAATTTAGATAGGTATAGGGTTAATAGTGATATCCAAGCTATATTAATTGCAATGGTGAATCTTGCTAGGTAGATAAAGTTGACTTTGGAATCTTTTATAGCATCTATTCAAGTTAGACTACATAAGAGACTTGGAAAAAATCACATCTAATATCAGAGATGATCTAACAATCTTTAGATCATGCCACTATGATACTCCTCTAATTGGGCAACAATTAAGCTCCAAGTTGTATGATTCTTATGACTATGGGTCCTCACATGCTGATCAATTGAATTCCAACTATTAGAAGCAATCTATAATGTTTATTTTAGTTCATTCATATGAGAACCCCCCACTAGACTAGATTGATTTACAATTGATGATAGGGTTGGAGTGTGGGAGAATGAATCAAGAAATAGTTTAGAACTCGTGGAACCATCAATCATGTGTAGGGATAAGATGAAGGATTGCATTCCCCTCATAATATATCTTTGGACTAATGTTGTTTCAAGTTTTTTAGCATATTTTTATTTACAATATGTAATTCTATGTTCACAATTAAACAATGTATTGGATCAAGAAGCCTAAGTTTAAATGTAATGTGTAGTTCCTTGTAATTTGCATGCAATTTGCATTCTCTGGATAAAATTAACTTCTCATCTTTGTAGTGTATGCTTTTTGAAAAGTGAATCTTCATTTATTTAGGCCTATTTTTTAATTTGATGTTGCCATTTGGAGATATAAAATTAGCATAAGTTAAAAGAAGGTAACAATGATAGGAATACCACATAGAGTCTCCATTCAAATTTAAGTACTAAGATGCTTGTCTTAAGTTTTTTAGTAGTCTTCAAAAGTGTATTATTCACAAGTTAAATAATGTTTTGGATTAAAGGCAAAAATAGGTTTTGAAGGGACCCAAAATCTTTTATGTAACAAAATATTCTTATAGGTAGATACACATGAGAAAGACAATCATAAAGAAATTACCAGAAAAAAGAAAACTAACAACAAGAAACTACACATTTTCACAAACAGAAGTGGAGAGAGTGAAACAATCCAATAAAGACACAGAAATCAAAAAAGACCAGAATAATAAAAACTAGGAAACTAGACCAAGTCTAGGAGAAGAGACTCTGTTTGGTTTTCCAGATCTTCAGCTTTTGCAAAGTCTAAAGGATGGAATCCTCTTTAGGCTCTTTCATTTTGGTGTCCTTCATCATCTTTCTCATATTGGCCCTCATTCTCTTGCTAGGACATGTGATTTCATCAATTTCTTCCTCATCCTTGTCCAAATAATGACCACCTTATTTTGTAGCATTTCGTAAAGATTTTTATGGTTCATCCTGGACACCTTTAGTTGCTCATGATTATGGAGCAAAATGGTAACCAACATAGCTTCATTCTTCTCTATCCTTTTAGTCAAATTTTTAATATTGTTCTCCATTTCCTTAACCAAACTACTCAAATCAGTATTCTTCTCATCACCAATTGTTAATCTCATATTGGTTTTGACATATGAGTGACTAAAAACTTAGTCATATTCATAAAGTGCATGCCGAGTGTAATATATAGTATTTAATGAGCACTTATATGTGTCAAGTAGACAGTTAGTGCTAAGTCACTCCAGTGTTGAGCAAGTTAGTATAGGCTAAGTGATTCAAATGCCTAGTGAACAATAGATACTGAGTTACTCAGAGGTCGAGTTATAACATTGAAGATATAGTGGATGACAAGCATTAGAGGCATCAAGTGTCAAGTAAACAGTTTTGGACATAGTTGTTTGTAATGGCACAAACTCCTATGTAAATCATTTTTGGGCCAACTTGAGGATTGTTTTGAGATTCTAAAAGATATATGTGCAGGTATATTATGAATCCCTATACAATACATTCAACCAATCAAATTGAGGGATGTTCTAAGTGGCCAAATGGGTGAATCACAATCATTGATTCCTACATAATCTTAGGTCTCCTAAATATTTTTAAGAAGGGACAATCCTAAAGAGTTTATGATTGAAGAGGGAAGTTTGTATGCGTAGACAGTGCATTCATGGTGACTAAGGAGTTGTGACAAAGGATTGTATTGCAAAATCAGTTAGAGAAAATAGAGGAAAGAAGAGAAAGGATATAAGTAATACATCTGATCAAAAGAATCAAGTATACACTAGCAAAGAGAAGATTTGATATCTAGTAGACCGGTACTAACTGAAGGATCAAGGCTGAGAAATTCTAATGGGTGAATTAGTAAAAATCTCTTAACTAAGTAGTCTTAGCAGGCTAATGTAAATCCTTTAACAAGGTGCTTACATCATTGTAAGTTGAAGTCCTTTAACTAGGCATGCTTCTAACAGGACGTTGAAATCCTTTAGTAGGATAAGATCTAACAATCTTTGTAAGACTTTAACAAGGTAGACCTTTCACAGGGTGGATCATAGTTTATGATCAAACATGGTAGCCTTCATTAGATACACTTTACAACTACAATAGTGAATATTTGTGGGTGTCATCCCCACCCAGTTTTACCTTCTCATTGGAGGTTTTTTGGGTAACCAAATATCTTGTGTCATATGTGTTGAATATTTATTATTTTTATGCCATGGATGAATACGCTTAGTTTGGTATTTCAGTTTACATGCAAATTGTCAGATGGATGTGTAGTGAATTTTTTAATGGATAAAGTTTTGAAGCACTAATTCACCCCACCCCCACCCCCCGCCCCCTAGCCCTAGGGCTAGGGATATGCCCCATAGAATTGTAGGGAAACTTAAACTTAAACTTATTATAGAGGGGGAGGGGGAGGGGGAGGGGGAGGGGGCCTATAAAAAGGATGGGCAGATTATTGTAGTGGCCAGCAGGGCCCACTTTAGAGTTTACTTTTCCTATTTTATTTCCAACACCATTTGATTTCTAGCATCCTTTATTTCCATCTTATTTGACCAAATTTCATTGACAATCTAGTTGTCAAACTGAAGGGAATTAGAATACGTAGCTTGAACAATGTCATGAATCTTCAAGTTAACCATTTCCTTGTCCTTATTTAACAAGTTAAATAATGTTATTAACATGGGAATGTGATAATTTGATTAGCAAAAATACTATACAATATTGAGTTGGAATCTTAAAGCTCTTTATTTTCTATTGAATGTCATTATGTCATAGTGAAATAGAGTAAGGGAATAAATAATTGATACATAAATAAGAACTGCAACTAATCATGGAAATCTTTAAATGTATGGATCCTTCTAATTTTCTTATCAACACTACTATTGTATAATCTGATTTAGACAAGAATGAGTGGTTGGTTAGAATATAGATTAAAAGCATCAATGGGCATATCAAATAATCTAAGCTTGTAGACAATGAAAGGTGTATTCTTGTAGGGGAATATAAGATTTGAGAATAATTCCATCTGAGAATCAATAGAGTAATATCCTCCATAAAATTCAAATGAAAATTTTTGTGGAAAATGTTATACAAATTAGTATAAGAAAGCCCCATTCTTTTAAAATAATCTATGCATAAATTGCATCTAGAAATGTGATAGTGATAGCCTTTTTAATGATGATAAGTCTTATGATGTTTTTGATTAAGGAAAAAAAGTTTTGCAGGGTGCCTAAAACCCTTTACATCTCATAAAATTTTCAATGGAATCCAAAAAAGTATAGTACAATGGTGAAATAGGTCAACAACCAAGTGTGACCAGGGTGGGATCACATAAAAAATAGTACTCATCAGCCACCAAAATAGGTTTAATCCAGGCACCTAAAACCCCATGGTAACAAAGAGGGTAAGATAGTAAGCCCCATACCATGTCAGATTACAAAGATCAAATAGGCCATAAGAGCCAGGAGAACCAAAAATGGAACAGCCACAACAAGGACTCAAGCTTTCCCTTTCAGTCCTATTTTCTGAGAGCATAATGCCATATCAAAAGGAATTGAGGGCTTGCCCTTTTTACCTTTTACTATGGTCCAACCACCCTCCACTAAACTAGTAGCCTTCTGCCACGCAAAGTCAACAACCCCATCACCAGCCACCAAAACCCCCATCGCTAGGGAACAGACTACAACAAAGATAGAGGAAACAACAACTTGAAGTGGGGCAACAACATCTAGCATCAGAGCACCATGAGGGCCAACAGGTGAAACACCAGAGATAGTATCCGCTAAAGGGTGAATAGAGGATGGCACCAAAATAAGGTCAACAGTCAAGCCATCTAAAATAGCAGGTGAGGACGTCACCAAAATATCCTGAGAAGAGTTACCCTCCCTAACCAGGGGGATTTATGAATCATGTAGTGATAATCCAAAACCCCCTTCCACCATGAAGGGGGATTCTTTGATCTTGATTTTTTAGAGGAACATCAAGCAGCAAGGTGGCTAGTCTTGTGACATAGCCTACAATGGAAGGGTATACCTTCATAATCAAGATGTAGGGATCCAAGAACAAATCGAAGAGTCCAACTTGATATTTTCAGGGAGTCCCTTGGAGATGTCCATCTAAACCAGGATGCAAGAATACATCATCTAGAACACATTGGAAGAAGCAATGTCAACCAGTAAAAAGTCCCCAAGGGCATCCCCCACCACCTCTAGGATTGAGTCCTGCCATAGGTGAAGGGGGAGATTTGGTAGCCAGACCAACATAGGGACCTTGTTAAAGGATTTTGTTGATGGATCAAAATTTAGATACCAAGGTTTAGCCATCAAGGGGAACTTTTCCCCCCAAGACAAACCATAGATTACCCTGATGTTATCTTTTTAATGAGGTTACCCTTTTGATGATAAGGGATTGGTATGAATTGGTATTTTTCAAAATGAGTAGGAGTATCTTGGGAAGTTTAGCATTCTATATATATATATATATATATATTTTTTTTTTTCTTAATTAGTCTATGGGACTTAGATAGAAAGAGTAAGATATTCACATATCCTTATAGCTATCATTCTAGATATTTGGTTAGTATTTATTTTCCTCAAGTGCTACCTCATCAAACAAAGTTGTATCTATTTTTTTTCATTAATTGAAACTTATGAAGAGTTTGGTCATTTACTGATAAAATAATTACGGTAAAAAAAAAGCTAAATATCATCTTTAGTACCTTTAAGTGATCACCTTAATTTAATAGAAAAATGGCAAAGTGAAATAATGTATATTCCTCCTCTATTTATGAATCGATAATAGTTTAGCATTGATATGTTTATTAGATTTTCAAATATTTAAGTTCACAACAATGAGAACTCTAAATTAAATCACTTTTACTTTATATAGAATGAGTTGTAAAATAATAAAGTTGGGGTTTCTTCTCCATGGGTGTTATTTTATTATTTTGACTTTCAATCAATCTAGTTTTATTGAAAAGCATTTTGATGAAAGCAAATACTAGTAGATGTTGCATTGAGTATTGATCATTATAATTTTTGTAGAGATCATGTGTATAGATAGGGTTAGTGATCGATAGAAAGTGCAAGAAATATGTAGTTTTCATATGAAGGTTAATATGTAGAGTCCATGTGGGCTAAGTCATCTTATCTTAGTCTTTGAATTTTGTAAATTCAAGCTTTATTATTAAAAAATACACATTTATTGAAGAAAAATGAGCTATAAGAAAAAATCATCAATATAATAAAGATTCATCTAATTACTTTTAAAATTAACAAATATGTACTTCAAAGTAAAATTTAATGTTATAAGATAAATATTTAGATTAAAACATTAAACAAGAGTTATATTTTAAGTGGTATTTTGTATAAATTATTTAGCATAAAAATCTCAAATTGTGAATATACCTTATAGTTCAAAATATGCTACTCAATTCAGTAATAATTAAGTATTTAAAGTGTATCTTTACAATTATAACTTTCTTTATTTTTTCAATCTCACCATGTCAAATGATATAACTTAAGTGTTTATAAAATCTTGTCTATGATTAAGCAACATACATAATTACAAACAAGCTTCTCTTAACTTCAAGAATACATTTTCTCTACTAACAAGGCCAACCACATAAAGATGGAAGCCTGCCCTAATGCACGTAAGACATGACATGACGTCACACTCCCACCCAAGTGGGCACTCATTATTTTACATTATTTATATGTAAGTGTCAATATTTTATTATTTATATTAAATGAACTCACTTTATGAATGTGTTCATTTTATATTATTTACATTACATGTCAAGTGGTAATATTTTATAATTTCTTACAATGCTTTGATTGAAAATGAAAATTTATTATTAAAGTTCTGTTGCTTTATTATGTGAAAGAAAAATTGTCATTTGCAATATGGAAAAATGTGCATTTTATTATTAAAGTTGTGTTGGATTATTATGTGCAAAAAAAATGTCATTTGCAATATGAAAAATTTGCATTCAACAATTATGTATACATGTTGTGCGGTGAATTACATTCATAAAGTGAGTTCTTAATTATCTTTCAATATTATTTTCAAGAAGGCAATTTTATATTGATCATTATGAACAATGTTAGTATAGGTCAAAACATGCATACTATTATGGTGAAATACTTATTTTCTAGTGAAACATATTATTGAGTGACTTGTGATGTGATACATAAATGATGCATTTGTTTATGTGAAATTGTGATTGGCAACTTCAATGTTACTAACAAATTTATAAAATTATTATTAAAGATTAAGAAAAAATAAACCAAAAAATGCTAGGGACAGAAGACATGCCTTAAAGAATGGCCTTAAACTATTTTGACCATTCTTTAAGCTATCAAAAAAATAGACTTCAAGGAATTATATAATTACAACATAGCTTCTCTTAGCTTCAAGAATATATATTCTCTACTAACAAGGCCAACCACGTGAAGGTGGAAGCTTATATGGCCTCCCCTAAGACAAGACCTAAGACATGACATGACACAACACAACACAACACAACACGGCTAGCCATGCCACACCACAACACACTCATTATTTTACATTATTTATATTTAAGTGTTAATATTTCATTATTTATATTAAATGAACTCACTTTATGAATGTGTTTATTTTATATTATTTACATTACATGTCAAGTGAAAATATTTTATAATTTTATGATTTATTACAATCCTTTGATTGAAAATGAAAAATTATTATTGAAGTTGTGTTGCTTTATTATGTGCAAAAAAAATTGTCATTTGCAATATGAAAAAATGTGCTTATTATTATTAAAGTTGTGTTGCTTCATCATGTGGAAAAAATATTGTCATTTGCATTATGAAAAAAATTGTATTCAATAATTATCTAAACATGTTGTGTGGTGAATTACATTCATAAATTGAGTTCTTAATTATCTTTTAATGTTGTTTTAAGGAAAGTAGTTTTATATTGTTCATTACAAACAATGTTAATATGTGATGGGTCAAAACTTGCATCTTAATATGGTGATCTACTTATGTCGAGTGAAACATATTATTGAGTGACTTGTGTGATACATAAATGATGCATTTATTCATGTGAAATTCTGATCAGCAACTTTAATGTTAACATCAAAATTATAAAATTATTAGTAATAAAAATAAATGCTAACCAAAAAGATGTTAGGGACACAAGACATGCCTTAAAGAATGGGCTTTGCCTATTGACCATTCTTTAAGCTATCAAAAAAGACTTCAAGGAATGACCATGGCCAATGGGCATTCCTTTCAATCTTTGAAGGGGCTTTTAACCCCTTCCAATAATTTTCTTTTATTAAGCATTGTATTTTTACATGTTACAAGAAATATTAGATCAATGTTTGTTCAAAACAATATTGAACAAATAAAAAATAACCAATCACATGCTTTGCTGCTAAAATCCATATCAAAAACTTCAGTTGTATGCACAAACTTTCCATAATGGTAAAAAAAATAAGCTGAAAACATGCTTGGGACTCGGAGGGTCTTTGTTATGAAATACTTGACAACCCATCTCTTCCAAGAGAGCTGACAATCAATCATTGTAATGAAACAAATATCAATCCAGTATAATATAAATGTAGGCAAATCTAAAATTAATTTAGAAATTAATTTCATAAAATAATTAAAATATTAAGAATATGTGCATACCAACTCTCTTGTATCAGCATCAACTTCAATGATTTCAGCTTCTCTTCATTATATCAAGCCACAAGCAGTTCTGATAACCACAAATTCTCTAAGTTGTTATAGTTAGTATTTCATAACTTGACTAATACTTAGTCAAGAAATGCACTAAAACATAATGATCTGAACATGCTTGTGATCTAAATTAATTGTACCACTTAACAAATATATGAAACTTAAAAATGGAGAGAAATTTAAAAATTTAATAAATAATAAGAAACTAGTCTAAATTACCTTTAAGCGTCTTCCTGGAAACTTCACCTATGAGAAGATCACAAGATTTTTAAGATTAAGATAAAAAATGATTAATAGTCGACAAAATCATTGACATGACAAAGTAGAGTCAGAACTTAGATATAATTGTGACAATATACTAAACATAGATAAGAGGTCATTATTAATATCATACGGGTAATCCAAATGTAATAAATAATTCTAAACAAAACAAAAAGCACACAAATGCATGAACGGTATGGTTTGCTTCATTTCATGTAAGGCCCAGCAAAGGCTTTCACTGCTGGCAATACCCAAAGCGAAATGATGAATTTTAGTCAACTGATGAGATTTCTTCCCCTGCCACAGCGTACCACGTATTGACAGCACTTTCTTCAAGAAATAAATGACAATATGATACATCTGTTATTACCATTAAGAGTAATGAAAAGCTCAGTCTGGGCATGCTTTGTTGATAGTTGTCACATTTCATCTCAAATGATTCCTCGGTTCCTGCAGGCTGCATCATTTCAAATTGATGGCTAACTTTCCCAATTGTTTTTGCTTCAAAGGTTTGGTTGAAAACTACTTTCATTGCTCAAATCATTTTCAAACAAGCGAATAGAGATGTGCATAGGTCAAAGCTACAATGTTGGAAGAGGCCCAATGTTTGATGTAGATGCATTCTTAAAAGTTTACATTATAATGAAGATCACAAAAATTAAATTTCTTTTATAATATCTAATTTACCAACTAGACTCACTCTAAATTAGATCCAAAAGCTTGCAAAACCAAATACCTTGGCTACTTTGATTCACTTCTAAATCCAAATTCGCAAACTTATATAAATTGAGAAATTCTCAGGATGACCTCTCTCAACACAGTAATTTGGCCCTTTTCCCTATTCGCTAAAATTTTAACATCATGTGAACCATCCTATAATTAGTATTTCTTTGACCCAAATCACTTCAAAAACCTTTACAAGTTATAGGTATATTTGATATTGAATCCCATTTCGTAGTTTTAAACTCTAGACTAACAAATGTCTTGCTAGGCATGCATTTCATCCTTTGCAGACTCTTCAGGTATCTAAGATGTCTCGGTCAATGTTTTTGAGAAACATTTTCAGTTTCGCTCCTCTGGGTGAGTTCATAGGATGCAAGTCTATCTGTATGTTTCAACACCCTAAGAATACTTGTGCACATCTAAATAACTCCTTATTAGTCTTCTACCATAGCTAAAAAATTACTAAAAACTGAGATACCTTTGTGATCTAGCTTTCATGGTTTATAAACCAGATCAGCAGTCAAAGGTTGATATGAATTTCTCTGTCATATTTATGATGGTGTGATGCCGATGCTAGGGCTCTTGCAGTATCTTATGAATCTTCAAGTCTGATTGTAGAATCATGTCAAGTCCTTCAACTCATCTTTTCAATGAGTTATAATACACTTTTTGTTCCCAACATAATATACTTTTGATATGTCACATTCATCCCAGACCAATACTTAGCAATTCTTTGCTTCAATTAATCTACACACTTCAAATCAATTTTGTTAACTAAACAGTAACTCCCATACTTAAATGTTCAAAATTTCAAATATCTCTACTGCAATATCATGGGCTTGTAGTAATCCAATGAGAGTGTTATCCAGAGAGCCCAATTGTGGTTGGTTATCAAAAAGAACTTTTCGTGTAAGTATCATAGTGCAAAAACATTATTTGTCTATCTTTTGCAGCATGTTTTGAGGCATCTTGCTACCTATATATAGCCTTCTAGTGATGTTGTAGCACTCTGGTCCCACGTTGTGGATATAGTGTCCAATTTTCCTATATTGGGCACCCAAAGAATGCATATGAATGCATAACAATCAGTTGCTGATTGACACAAAAACAATATGTCATGGATATAGTGTCCAACCACCCAAAGAATACACATGAATGCATAACAATTAGTTGCTGATTGACACCAAAATAGTATGTTGTGGATACAATGTCCAATTTTCCTATATTGGGCACCCAAAGAATACACATGAATGCATAACAATCAGTTGTTGATTGACACCAAAACAATACGTTGTGGATATAGTGTCCAATTTCCTATATTAGACTCTGAAAGAATACACATGAATGCATAACAATCAGTTGCCGATTGACACCAAAATAATACATTATGGATATAGTGTCCAATTTTCCTATATTGCGCTCCCAAACAATACACATGAATGGATAACAATTAGTTGTTGATTGACACCAAAACAAAAGGTGAATTGTGATTGTGATCTTTTCTATCATAATCAAGTCTCATAGATCACAACCTTTCAATAGACAACTTTATCAATCAGCTTTTGTTTATGATTAAAATATCTATCAAGTCTTTTACTCAAATCATGGAGCTTTTTGTGGATTTCGATCATGTTTATGTTTCTTTTATCAATGGCAACATAATCTTGAAGTATAAATTTTGTTCATTGGATCTAGCTCTGTTTTCTTTGTGGCAATTGTTGTGCCCATTTTATTCCTAGTCTCTACAATTTCAGCTGGCAAAACTGTCTGCTGTGTACTCAAATAGAATCAATTCAAAAATTTCGTTCAACAAACCTCATCAGGATGAGGAGTGTTGGAAGAAATTAGATGATGATCTACTCAAAATCAGAAGCTCAGAAGCTACGGATATCTGCTTGGGTGATGTAATTGTTGATTGCTGATGGCCTTTGGCATTGATTAATCATAGTGCTAATTACAAAAGGAGGTGATCTTCATTTGGTCTAGATTCTCACTAGCCAACTTCCACATGCTGTTGATGATTTCCCTCCTATTTTCTTATAACTAAACATGTGGATGGTGTCCAAAGTCCTAGTGACAAAGTTTAGTTTAGCGAGTCTTCATCAAATCCCTATGCAAAATCTAATTCCTTCTGACCCTTAAGTTTTAAAACATCCTTTCCCAAATTTTTTTTTAAATTTTTTTTATTTCTAACTCTCCATTCATCATCAACCAGCCCTCATTTGATAGCTCATATAAGTCATAAACCACCTCTAGCTCCATAAAAATCTGCCCTCACCTAAAATGTTAATGCCCAGGTTAGACCCTTTAGTATTATCTACTTTCCATATCCCTTGAGCATTCATTCCTCTTGAAGATTTTCTTCAAGGCTGTTTTGTGACCATTCAATGAGAGCTGACTAACTTAGGCTTCACATTTACCTCTGATAGTTGTGAGTTTAAATTCCTAACTTTACCTCCTTTGATTTGTAAAGGTAAGGTTTTCCTTTTCACACTTGACAGTAATGATGAAATTGTCTCCTCTTCCTCCAAAAGCTTAATGATAGAGTTTTCAAGAGAGGATTGATGGTTTTCTATTAATCTTTTAAACTTCCTCTTCCTTGAGCCTAGATTTCCATCTCCTATTTTTTTTGACTAAAGAGTGATCTATAAGATAGAGCTATAGATTTCCTACAACTATTTTTTTTTACTAGACATCCATATTCTTCCTACAGGAAAACTTGACTAGACATCTTTTTCCTTCTTCTAGAAAGTCCCTCTTTTCTATGAATTTGTACAAAAACATTTTAAGACAACTCCTTATGTCTAGTAATAATCTTAATTTAAAAGACTAGAAATTCGTCCTCCATATTCATTAATAAGAAGATCCTCAGTGACAAAATAAAATCTTCAGATGCTGAACGATCTTATTTCATTCCCAATAATTTATGAAACCCTTTGTATTCAAGAGGAGCAAATTGTGCAACTAGTTCCAAAAGAATATAAATTTAATTCTGACTTTGAATAAACTAAAGTTAGAATCAAACTTCCATATCTGCCCTGACCTTAAATTTAATTCTTACTTGACCTTTTATAGAGCCAACCTTTGTTTTCAAAATCTTATTCCTCCATTCTTTTGCTTTCACCATTGAGATTGGTCTAATTAGATTATCTCTTTAAATTTTTTCTATTAAGGCTCTACCTTGATAACTCCACTACTCCTTCCATCTTCATTTGCTGTCTTGCTAATACTAGAGTACCACTTGCTAAGATTTTTTGAAGCTTCCTAGCTCGTCTGACATAAGATTTTTCATTCAAAAATAATTTCACTTTTTCCCCGTCCTCGTGTCTCTCTTTATACACATTAAATATTTGTGATTTCCTTAGTTTTTTCTACTATCCTTCTTGAAACGTCTATAATTTGGATGAACATCTCCTTGTTCCTACCATCCAATTACATAGGATTGTTTTGAATCTCTTCTCTTTTTCCCAAAAATTAAATTGTCTATTTTGATGTTCATTCCTAGTGTTCTTTCCTGAATCTCATGATCTACATCCTAAATGGCAAAGAGAATCTCCATTGTCATTTGTCATCCCTCCCATTACCTTGATTCTCCCTATACTTGATATCGACTATATGCAGAAAGAAAAAACTACAAGAACTTCAATACCATTGAAGAACATAAACCTAAAAATTTGTTCTGATACCAAGTATTGATGCAAATAAATGCCTGCAAGGCGGCTGTCACTAAAAACTAAAAGAGCCAATTTTAGGTATACAAAAACAAAAGTGAAGATAATAGTTCCATTTCACCTGAAAAAACATACAAATTAAATAAACAAACAAAACTATGCACACTGTATTTCAGTCAACATAAAATAAAAACTTATATAAAAATCACAGTTAAGTGTCGCATCTCCTTTCCAGACCAGCTTCTACCTAGCTAAAATACTGTTCTATCAATAGAATTTGAACACATGGTTTCTCTTTCATCTGCAGCTGCGCTGAATAACAACTCTATCCAGTCAGATTCTCTCAGTTTTAGAGCTCTCAATTCTCAGCAAGTCTGATATACGTTTGAACAGTTGAAGATTTCATTACTTCAAAAATGAAATGGAAAAGAAACTACATTTTTACTTTCAGATTGGTTGAAAATTGTTGAAATCGTATGAAGAGATATACAGAGAGCATTGTTGTTAAGATGGCCAAAATCGCCCATTGGGCTCCCCATGGTTAAATTGAAGGACCAATTCCACTAAGATGCCTATTTTGTTCTTGCCCCCAAACAACTGGTGGCAATGTTTAACAACATTGACTTAATCTAACATAGAAATATGCAATGCGACCAAATGCAAATAAACCCCAAAATCAAGGGCTTGGTTTCAGAATTTTGCAACGCAAATTACAAAAACTGCACTTCAAATAAGCCTAAATATAGATCAAGCCCAAAATTAGGAAGTTCTTTCCCTGTTCAACAGCACCCCACATCACAATTATGAACTAAGATTAGGCTCAAATGCAAAAAATTGTAAAGTACCTTTTAACTGTTTACATACGAACACAAGCAACGAGCAGTCCAAAAATGGCATCGGCACGAATAAAATATCTATAAAATAAAATACATCCAAAACAACTTTCCTGTACTGGAAACCAATACATCGGATTATTGTGTCAATGCAGAGAATCTAAATGATTAGGCTCTCTTGATTTTGAAACCCTTACCCACCATGGTCTCTAGTTTTGAAAAAATAATAAAATCCAGATATGGAAAAGTTTTTCAAAACTAGCGTTTGGCTTTGGCTTTTGCATGTGCTAAAACTACGTTGGGATCAACACATATAATTTCTATTACAAACATTAACCTGCAGCCACAAAAAGAAAGCTGATGGAATTTCTACTTAAAAGAAAAGAATGGGAAACAGATGACAAAGCTGTTAATCTTTCTTCTATTTCTGTTCATTTCTCTTTAGACTCCATCTAACCACACGTTGGATTCAAAAGCTTTTGGATTAAAACTGTGTAGAGATCACACTTTGACATCCTTCCTCAAGATAAGGAGAGAAAATAAAAAATTGAATTCAGGTAAAACTCCCAAAATTGAAAAGGTCTCCACCTGCATGGTTTTTATAGTATGCCACCAAAACAGATAGGCAATAATATTGAACTAAATCAGATCCATTATCGATTGAGACAGAAAAAGAAACTCCAATCTATAGATTTAGAAATTAAAACTTGGGGATGATAACAACAGACACTGAATCCAAAATATCAGAAATCTAAGAAATGCCCCACAGTAAAACTAGAATAATCTAATTTAAAAACCTGCTCCATCTACTAAAATGAATCCAAAGCCATACCTAAAGGTGTCTATTCGTAAAAATCCATCAATTACCTAAAAGAAAATATTGTGATATATATATTCTACAAAAGAGGAATGATAACAAACCTTTAAATTTGCTGAAATATACATAAACCTAAAATTATCTTGCATTCAAGGATGAATTGCAATTTCTTACTTCTACAAATAGGCATATTTTTCATGATTACAAAATGCACAGAGGTTGGATTACATACCAAGAAGAAGAATCTTGACTCCATCAGCTGCCACCGCTCCCCTGTTCTCCCTGCGTCTTCCTCTGTTACCCCAAGAAAGAAAGAAAATCCAAAAAGAAAGAGACAAATACAGATAAAAATAAATATCCAAAAATACAAAAATAAAATAAAATAAAATAAAAACAACAAATAAAATAAATATCAGATAAACAACAAATAAAATAACCAAAAATTTAACAGAAAAACACACAGAAACTAAACAAACAGACGAGACAGACCAGTGTGCACACTTTACAACAAATAAAACCCAAAAAATGCAAAGAAAAAAATCCAAAGGAAAAATTCAAACAAGAATGAAGCAATAAAAATGAAGCGATGTGTGTTTTCTGTTAGAGAAAAATTACTTATATTGCCCAAATTCTTCGCACTCCTTTCCTATTTTTTCGGGTTTTAGACAACGGTCGAAATTTACAATGCTTTTGAAATTTTAAAAGTCATTTGAAATTTGAAACTCTCTTTGGAATATTGGAAAACGTGTTTCTTGTGAGTATTCAAAATGATTCATTTGATAGGAAATATAAACATGTTTTATTATTTTTATTGATTCAAAGGTATTTTAATAAATAAAATAAATTATTATTTAAAATTTTAAAAATTAATACATAAAAGTGTAGTGGAAATTTATTTATCATTATTTAATAAAATATATAATTTCAAAAAGTTCAAATTTTTATTATTTTTATCATACAACAATTTTGATTTAATTAGTTATGAAATATATTTATGTTAAGATAATACATACAAATATTTAGAATTTAATAACTAATTATACATTTAAATTATTGTTTGTAATGGTAAAACTTGCAGAGTTATCATTTTTCATATAACATATTTGAATTCAAACTTATAAGATTGTTATATTTTTTGGAAAGTAGTTTATCATGAGGTTCATTCCTATGTCATTACCCAATTATAAATATTTCAAATTCTAAAGTATGTAATTTAAAAAAGTGAAATCTTTAGAGCATGCTTCAATTGTTTGAAGGAACAAAGAATCAAATATAATTTATCTACATTTAGGCCATGTGCATTCTTTTGTATGTTGTCTTTAAAAGCATTCATTTTCATTAACCTAAGTAAAAAAAGCATTGACAAAGGATAACATATTGCTTATTAAATCAATAGTCTTCTAGCAATGTTCATATATACCACCTTGACCACATTCAAGTATTGGCAAAGACGAAATAGCTCTATCAAATAGATAGTTTATCAAGCCTCTAACACACATGGTACATTTTAGTTTCATGCATCAAATCAAATATATCTACATCAAAGATTAAATCTAAGAGTAAAATTGAGTTCCATAAAAAGTAGAACATGACACATCAAATTAGTGAAAATCAATTTATTCAAGTTATTGTAAATAAATTTTGTATAACAAATTAGTGATATTCCATCATTTATCTACACTTAAGTATCTTACCCTCTTGTTAATTGTCTCATTTACTTATGTTCATTTGCTAGCCTAAAGTTATGTTTTAATCTAGGTTATTTTTTTGTAAACTAGTTATATTCATTCCATTTGCATATATATTTTATGTTTAAAGGTAATTTATTTCTTTTATTTATTGCCAACCAAAATTTTTTTTATACTTAATCTAAGGTTTGACCTTATAGTTATACCTCAAGTTCTCTTAGGATTATCCTTGTGGTCACCGTCAACTTTTCTTTGCATATTGGGTCAATCCTTCCTACATGATTCATAAGGAGTCTTCCCAATCCTTCCTTCACTAGGATTAAAAGATAAGGTATTCCCTTAACAAAGACCCCCTGAGCAACAAACTGTGATGGACGCTCACCATCAATTAACATAAACAATGAGGCAGAGTTGGCACATCTCATCACCCAAATAACCTAATGACAATATATCAATAGGAGAAAGACAATGCATGGTGTGGTAAGAAAATTGAAAAGGTGAGATAAACAAGATGGGGAAATCTAGAGTCAATCAAGAGAAACAAAAAAATACAAAGGAAGGAAATGAAGTAGAAGTAAGGAGTAGGAGAGGATTCAAAGGGATCAAGAATTTTTTTGAAAATAGTTGGAAGTGGCAGAAAGGTCTTTATGAATATAAATATGCTTAATAAATCTAGTTAGCCTCTTATAGGGAAATAGTGTATTGTTTTTACATATGGTGTGTACACCAAAGTGCCTTAGTATTCTACCACTTATGAACTATTGAGGTCTAACCTCCTCAAATATAAGTTGCGCTTCATTTTATCTCTAATACCTTCTCATATAACTACTACTCAAAATCCATCACCAAGGAACAAGAGCATGGTTGGGATAACATGCTCAAGCTTCTAAACAACAACAATATCTATCGCATCATATTAACAATCTTTTGGCATATTTATTTGAGTAATTTTGGGAGGAACCAATCATATAAATATCATTGAAGCATACACAGTTGTCCTTTTTTAGTGCATGTTGGGATCACATATATTATATTTGTAATATATGCTTACAATTCTTATTCATAATTTTTTTTTGGAATTGATTGCTAAGAAGTAATTTAATTTATTCATCCAATGAGGATGTAATTTGTCATGTGTATGTATTTGATTTATGAAACATACCAGTCAAGATTATCCTCAATTATTATGTGGCATGAGATAAGTATGTGCTCACCATGTTGTGTGGTAATCTAATAGGTCACCACCTATAACTCCCATGTCTTGATCACTTTTATGTAATATCATTTGGTCGATATCTTTTAGCTAGCCAAATCCACTATGAACCCCTTCCCAATTATTTTTTGTGAATAAAGCCAACTTTAAAAGCTTTTGACCATTGGATTAGATGTTCCTTACACATGAAATATGAGGGATAATTAAAACTAAATAACTTCTTAAGCCTAGAGGGTTTCAAATTTCAAACAAACTAAGAAAGAATAAAATTTCTAAAATAATTGCTAAGTGGGTTGTGTTTTCATATTCAATATGTTTTCACAAAAGGTAGCCACAACAATATTGAAGCATAAAATAGTGATACAAATTGTGTTACAATTAGCTAATTGGTGTAAGAGCACCTAAGTTCCAATAAGACTTCATTGGTAAATGTGACATGTTAGGTCAATATAAGTTGTAATAAGATCATTATGATTATTTTATGATGTAATAAAGCTACTTGAGGCTCGTTGATGTAATAGTTAGGATTATAAAGTCAAGTCACATAAGTATGGCACAAAGTTGCCCATATGTGCAAAAGTTGTCAGTATGGGTCAAATTGGTTGAATGTGTGAGATCATTTCATGTTTTTGAGTCATACTTGATGTAAGGATGCCAAACGTAACCATTTTTGGTTTATAGGATAGTTGGAAAGAAAATATGTCAAAAACTTACAATTTTGCAAGAAATGTTGTCAAGCAACTTTTAAAGTTGTTGACAACTTTTGGCCTTATGGGTAGTTTTAGTTTAACATTTGGTTAGGATTACTTGGGACAGATGAGATGTATTTAAAAACTCACATGACAATCTGAAAGGTTGTGTGGAATTATCTAATAAATGTAATCAAGGTTTGGTAATATAAGAAACAAAAAAATTCCTATAGTTTAAGAGGAAATCTTGATAGTGGAAATAGCTGATCAATCTAATCAAGGTTTGGTAATATAAAGAACAACAAAATTTTAAGAGGAAATATAAATTTTTTTTTCTCTTGAAATATCAATATTACTCATTTGTGGATTTAAATAGGCATTTAAGTGATATAAAAAGGTGTTAAATTCAATTTGAATTTATTATAAATCTAATTTCCATCCATTCTTGCCACTTTTGTAGTTTGACCATAATTTTGTCATAATTGATAGTTTTACAAGGATTTGAGAGTCATTATGTGGACCCAACATCCTACTTTATATAATATTTTTTTCTTGTAGAGTGGATGTGGAAAATTGTATTATAGATTATTCTAACACTAGAAATGTAAGGAAGATTGTAAAGATACAAAGTTGATACCCTAGGATCAATTATGAAAGAAAAACATTCAAGGTGTCATTTACTGATCTAACCTAGATCATTAAACAAGGGAGAGTTTTCTTTTATTGAATATGTTTAGGAAGATTGATTATATTATGTTATATCCTTATCCTTTGATTGGGTTTAAAACTAATCTAAGGGGTGATATTGAGAAAGCCCTACTTTGAAGCATTAAAAGTGAGGTTTTAGTGATTAATCTATAAGGAGGGCATGGCACCACTTGAAAACTTAAAATTATGAGGTTTATAAACATTAAAAAAAATACTAATTTTTTGGGTGTAAAGTTTGGGAATCAAGTATTTTAGACATTTTCTTTGTATAAGTCACCTAATTAGACCTAATTCAAGGGTGGTATGACAATACATGGTTTTGGGATATATTATATAACTCAAAAAATGGTATATATAAGTATAAATTATTTTAGGGGTCGGGGGGGGGGGGGCTTAGAATAATTCTAAGTTAAGTGGGAAACACCTGATCAAGATGCTTAGTAGGATTAAGGCCTAACCAAAGTAATTTGGATCTTAGGGTTAGAACCCTAGAAAATGAAATTGTAGATTTTTGTGGCAAGCTAAATATTGGAATGAGTTGCTCCTTCCTAAATTTTGCATATTGCATAAAGTTAGTCATTTTGAGTTCGAATGTTCACATTGCTAGGAAGGGGTTGCTTAGGTATTAACTCAAATAATGGAAATAAAGAGTGACAATGTTCCAAAAGAAATACCCATGGAAAGTTCAAGTTCCACATACATATCTAAAGCTATGGGGAAAGATGGAGAAGAGGTAGAAGATATAAATGCATCATATAGTGACACCTCTTCAGATGGTGGAGGTTTATCTTCTCCTCCACTAGGAATGATTAAGGTCCAAAGAAGGAGACGTTTCATAAAAGGTCAAGGTTAGATTTTGGTAGTCATTCATCCTAAGCCTAAAGTTGACCAAATTATAGAATTGATTGGGAAAATTCAAGATCAACAAGAGAAACATACATTCCCCATATCAAAGATAAAAAAAGAAAAATCATCAAGCCCACCACGAGAGAGACTACAATGGATGCCAAAGAAACAATCCTTTAAGGTTCAAGTCAAAGAAAAGCTATAGATGAACAAGCATAAGTCCAGGAAGTCAAAAGAAGATCCAATCTAGACACTATAGTTTGACGGCTCTAAGTGCAAATTAGGAGTCGATGCAGGTATTGAATTAATCAACCCAAAAGGTAGGTCTTTTTACATAGCATATTGATTACAGTTTAGATGTACTAACAATGTTGTAGAGTATGAAGCCTTGATTTGTGGACTTCTCTTTGCATTAGAGAAGGGAGTCAAAGCTCTCATAATCGAAGGAGACTCCCAGTTGGTGACTAGATAGGTGAAATTAATTTATTATTGCAATGATAGGAGATTAATTGCTTACCAAAAGAGAGTATGGGATCTAATGGATGTCTTTGAAGATTTCAACACAAGGTACATCCCCAGAAGGAGAAACATGGTAGAAGATGCCCTTGAAATTTTAGCTAGTGCATTACAACCCATTCAGATAAAAAAATTGAAAGGATTTTAAGTAGAATTGGTTGTTGCCCCATCTATCTTAGAAAAACATTATGAACTTCCAATTTTTCTAGGATGACCAACACATACTTGAGTTTATCATGTGCAACAACCATTTTAAGGGACAAGAGATTGATGACACTTTGGATGACAAACTTGAGGAGGAAGAACTTGAAGATGAAGATGCGATTCTCAATTTGAAAACCAACACTATTCCTAAGGGAATGGTTGAATTGGAGCACATTTTTTATTGTGATGAATTAGCACTCAACAGGAGAATAGTCAAAGAAAAGAGGATCTAAGAATGTGATTTATATAATTGTTGTCACAAAAGTTTACACCCACATCCAAATTTTTTACCTAAGGACAACCTTGTGAAACATGGAAACAACCTCCAAGCTGTGGGACTTGAACTATGAGGTTGAGTCTCTAGAGAAGGCCAACTTCCTTTACTATCCGGGTGTACCTAACTACTCTTGGAGGGGAAAAGGGAGAAGGAAGGCGTAGAAGAAAATCTACCTATTTTAATCTAAGGGGGTGATGCACCAAAATAGAGTGTTCAAACCAATCTCTACCCATACATGCACTATTGAACCATCATGACACAAAAAGATATACACATTCAGACTTGCTTTAATCTAACAATCACACGCAGATCAGAAAACCCAAAATGAATGACACAAGGAAAGAGAAGATTCACTTATATATCATTCACAGGCCAAAAGAGATACAATCATGCAGATTGCAGATCTCTACAAAACACCAATGAGAGGCAAATAGCTCTTGCACTTTCACATTAATGGTTGAAGGAGATAAGGCAGAATGTCATACAGTTCAGAGCCAAAGGGAATTTACACTGAAGTTGCAGAGCAATATCAAAGAATTCAGAGAAGAGTTGACCTTAATAAAATCTACAAAATTTTCCTTTTTAGCTCAGGCATAACTGAGATATTTTTTAACTGACATTACTCTACAACTATCACCATTAAGTCCTATCGAAAACAATCATGCAAATCTGAAGAAAATCCAATTTGAGTATAGATCTAGATGCAATGATATCTGATCTTTGTTGGAATAGGGCCCTAAGAAGACAGAAATAATGCCATTAAATTGTTTGACCAAGTAGATGGATTGGATTAGAGGCGATGGAGTGTTTTCCCATGTTCACTAAGTTCATAATTCATATAAGAGTGGTTGACATTGATCACAAGGATTAGATCACACAATAAAACTTGATTTCCCCTATTTCTAGCTCATGAATTAGTAGGGTTAGCAGGTCAACCTAACTCCATCACCAAGATGAGCCACGTGGACCAACGATCTTCCTTTGTTTTGCCACTCCGCAGAGTCTCTACGTGGTTGATCATGTCTCCATAACTAACTGTGCCACCACCTTAGAACCCTGATCATGACAGCCACATGACCGCCAACCCTAACCGCGCTACCTTCATTATTAATACCTTGGTCGGGCCCACAAGGACATGTGTCCTTCAAGTGCTTTCTCGCATTGCTTAAAGTCCTCACATCTTCATATTGCGGGGAAGCACTGATCATTGATCTCCAAAAGATCAACGACCATGGATATCCTTATAATACTACACTTGCTCTTCAAAATTTTGGGCCCACAAAACACTCAGCACCACCTGGCATCTAACTCAGCAACCTAGCACCACCTTGGTATCACCCTGCGGCATATGGAATAGACCTAACCCCACAAGGACATGCGTCAGTGAGGTGCTTGCCTACATTGTTTAATTTCCTTGCATCTTGTTAATGTGAGGAAGCGCTAGCCCTTGATCCTCTTTAAATCTATGATGATCATAAAATCATGCAGGGCTGCATACCTAGTCAGTTGGAAGGGCCAATGAGATACCTTCTTTGCATTCCAACTCACTTGACAACTACCATGGAAGATGAGGTGTCATCACCCTCTGAAAAAGGTGGGCCTAGGATGTCACATTAGCCATGTGTCGCAAGGGTGCATACCCACATTGCTTAAAGTCCTCGCATCTCCATATTGTGGGCATGTGCCAGCCATCGATCCTTGAAGATATGACAGTGGAAGGTACAACTAGGAACATGGGATGTTGTGGGATAGGTGTCACAAAGGGGCATGCCCACATTGTTAGAAAGCCTGACAAAAGATAGAATGCGAGAATGCGAGCACCAATCAAACTGCCAACTCATTGTGCCATGCAGTTGAAAAGCACTTCCCCGCATTGTCAGGAAGTCTAACAGAACTCAGAATGCAAGAAAGTGGGTGCCAATAGAATTTCCAGCTAGACTAACCTTCTTCCTCTCTATAGCCCACACAAAATGAAAGGACTCACCAATACACGTGTCACTAAGGGGCTTCCTCACAATGTTTAAAGATTGCTTGTTTTGATAATGCGAGAAAATGCCCACCGTAGATCTAAACCAGATCTGATGGTGCAAAAAGTTGCAAGTCGACGGAAACAAATTTAGGGAATATAGGAAATACCATAAGGTTTTATCATTTTATTTTTTTGATATTTCTAGGCCATTTAAATAATATAAAAGATGGGAAGTAGCCGTTGGGTGGGTTTGCATTCAAAGTTCAAATTTTGGTGGGAGGCAAAAATAGGTAACAATAATCTAGGTACTGATGAAGATCCTAGAATGGTAAGGGTTGGGAAAGTTTGAAGCACTTAGGAAAGGGAAGATATGATGAAGAATTGAAAATATATGATCCTAATATCATCATACATGACATTCTGTTGAAACCAAATGTTAAACCTTTTCAACAAAGGAAAAGACATGTTAATCCCATTATTGAACCATTGATAATGATATTGGTTTCTTAGCTCTCTTTATCATCCTGATGATGGATTGTAGAGTATGATCCAAAATGTTGATGTTAAAAAACATACACAATCACACCCATAAGTGAATACAAAATTTTATCGATGGTGGAAATCTATTACAATTAATTGATAATGAAGTTAAGAAGTTGCTCGATGCTAAGATTATCTTTCTCATTCACCATTCTACATGGGTGGCTAACTTAGTTCTAGTGACGAAAAAGACTGGAGAGATTTTCCTTTGTGTGGATTTTCACAATTTGAACCTAGCATCTCAAAAGGATAACTACCCTTTGCCTTCACTAGATGAAGTATTATAAATTGTCAATGGATCCAAAAATGATGTCTTTCTTAGATGGATATTTTGAATATAATCAAGTGATGGTTAATGAAGAAGATAGGTTGAAGACTGCTTTCAAAAAAAAATGGGGGACTTTTTCCTACAGAAGAATGCCCTTTGGGTTGATGAACACAAGGGCTACATTCCAATGAGACATGGACAAAGATTTCAAGGGACTACTAAAAAAATGTATAGCTATCTACATGAATGACTTAATTTTGTTTTCAAAGAATCAAAGCACTCACATTATTGACTTAAGACAAGTGTTCAATAGATGTCATAAATATGGCATATCACTTAATCCGAAGAAGTGTTTGTATGGGGTCACTAAAGGAAAGATCCTAGGTCATATTATCTCTGAAGCTAGAATCTCTATCAAGCTTGAGAGAATTGAAGCCATTCTAAATTTGTTACCTCCACACAGTCATAAAGAACTCAAATCTTTCTTCAAGAATATAAATTTTGTGTGAAATTTTATAAGTGGATTTGCTGAGATAGTGTGCCCTCTTAATGATTTGCTCTAGAAAGGAGCAAAAATAGAATGGGTTCTAAAAATCAAGAAATCATTTGAGGACATCAAAGTGGCTATTTTTATAGCTCCAGTACTTTTCAGTCTAGATTATGAGCTACCATTTAAAATATAATCTTTTGCTTTAGAACATTCATGTGTTGGAATTCTTATGCAGAAGAAAGATAAAGAAGATGAAAGACCCATTTTTTTCATGAGTTGTCCTCTAAAGAACACTAAGTTGAACTATTCTAATCTTGATAAATAGTTTTTTTCTTTGATAAAGGCATTTGAGAAATTCTATTGTTATATACTAAGGAGTAAGGTCTATGCAATTGTGCTTGATCCTGTAGTTAAGACATTACTAATGCAAAATGAATTGGGTGAAAGATGAGGAAAATGGATGGTGCTAATGCAAGAATTTAATTTACAGATTCAACCAATGAAGTTAGTGAGAGGATAGGGATTGACAAAGATGATAGCTAATAATGAGATGGGAAATAAGAATAAATTTAGGTTTGATGATGAAGTCAACATAGAAGATCAGCAAAAGAGGATTAAGGTATAGTAACAGATATTTGGTATCAAGATATTGTTTACTATCTTTTACAAAATCAATACCCAAATTGGATGAATAGTTCCCAACGTAGGGGTCTCAAGATGTAGTGTGAACCTTACATACTACAAAAATAGGAAACTATGTAAAAGGAACTATGAAGGAATTTACCTAAAGTGTTTGGGATGAGAAGAAGTAAAAGATATTTTGGAGCAATTTCATGATAAGTATGGTTAGGACATGGATCATGAGAAGCTAAGACCCATATGATTTAAAGATTAGGCTATTTTGGCCTACAATCTTCAAGGATAGTTTTCAACATGTGTGTACTTGCCACATTTGTTAGACTAGTGCTAATAAAGAAAGACATCCAGTGATGCCATTACAAACAACATTCGAGGTACACCCTTTTGCAAAGTGGGGGCTGGATTTTATTGGTCCAGTAAACCCACCATCATTGATAGGACATGCATTCATTCTCATAGCTATAGATTATTGCATGTGTTGGATAGAAGATGAGACATTCAAAAATTGCATAACAAAGGTGGTTATAGACTTCTTGGAAGAACACATTGTTACCAAATTTGGAATGTCATTCTTTCTAGCTTATGATAATGGATCATCCTTTGCATCAATATTTCATACCTAGTGGTACTGGATAATCAGGTTATAATTAAGTTATGTTCAAATTACTACCTGCAAGGAAATCACATGGTTGAATCTACAAATAAGAACTTGATCACGGTAATAAGATGTTTGTTGAAGGAAAATCCTAAAGATTGGTATACTTAACTCAAATATTCGTTATGGAAAGACCAAGTCAGGGTCAAGAATGCTTTGGGAACATCCCCATATTTTCTCATGTACAAACAAGAGCCAGTGTTCCCACTTAACCTCGAGATTCCTATTTTGAAATTCATGAGTGGTTACACTGAAGAGACTAACAGGGTTGAGATTAGATTAATGAATCTCTTGGAGATGGATGAGAAATGAACAACTACTTTAGAGCATATGGAAAAATATTAGGTTTTCATTAAAAGGTGGTTTAACAAGAGGGCCACAATAAAATCTTCCATAATATTCGACCTTGTTCTTCTATGGGATAAGGTGAAAGAAAAGTTGGGCAGCCACACTAAGTTTCAACACTTGTGGATTGGCCCTGATAAAATTGTAGAAAATCTGGGAGAAAATACTTTTAGGTTGAGTTCCTTCCAAGGGGAATTGGTGTCATTGCCTATCAATGCCCAGTTCTTGAAAGATTACTTTGAGGCCTAAAACCATAAAACATTTTGAAAAGAAAAAAAATCACTTCTGCAAGTGTTTTTACTTTCTAAGTGTGTTTATTTTTTGCAAGTGTGTTTTATTTCAGTAGTGTGTTTACTTTCAATATTGTGTTTAATTTCAATTGTGTGTTTTCTTTCAAACTTGCATCAATTTGGGGGTTAGGCGCAATCAATATTTTATCTTGATGCATTTTATAAACTATTTTTTATTTTTTATTTTTGGGAAGAAGTATTTCTTTGTCAAAGCATTCAAATGATTTTGTTTCTTGTACCAACTGAAGAATGGATGTTACTTGTTGTAATAGAAAACTTCCGACTTCAAATCAGAATTGTAGATCAATAGTTCTCAACACCTTGCAAATTTAAAAGATTGACTATCTTGGTATTTTGAAATCAAGGTTGATAGGAGCAAGGGATAGTCCAAACCCTACTGGTTCAAACAAAGTTTTTTTCAAAGGAATTTCTAAGGCCATTGTTTGGTGTGAGAGTTTCCATAAAGTTCTTAAAAGTGGAGTGCAAGGGATGTCAACTAAGGAATGAATATGAGAAATGACACCAATTCCTTGGCCACATAGTCTAAGCATGGTCAAGGTATAGAAAGCAAAAAAAAGAAAAAGAAAAGGTGGTGTTAAGAATGAAAGATTCCAAAAATTCTAAAAATGGTAATCTAACATTAGGGATATGCCCTTTAAAATGGCTATCTAGTACCTATACAAATTTCTTTGAAATGGAAAAATCAAATGGTGACTTGTGAGCTACGTTCAGAAAATTACCCAAGACCTCAAATGAAGAGTGATAACTTGTTAAGAGCCCTTAGAATAGATTCTCTCATTTGGTTAGATAAGTGATTGATAAACAAGTTTTGCAAGAATTCTTGACAAATGGACTGGCAAGGTGAAAGATTGTCTCCAAGTTGTTAGAAGCTCATGATAGACTACATTTTGAGATGTCAAAAGGAAATGAAAACATTGAGCACACATTGAAATTGGATTTGAGATTTTGAAGTTTTGACTATGAAACAACTCAAAATATGCTTGAAGTATGCAAGATTTAGTTGGTATTTAACACATGTTAGAAGAATGCTTGTTGATGAAGTAATGCCTTTGTCATTTCTTCCCTTCTATTAGGGATATTTGTTGTTGTTTCACAATGCACACCCCATTTCTCTTAGAAATGAAGACCCTATAGTAATGTTTTTTCTTTCCTAGACCCCTATTCTAGGGTCTAAGTCATTTTTGGGACTCTACCTAGAGTTTGGGTCAAGCCTTAGCCCTTCAGTTAAAATACCCAAATCTCAGAAATTGAGAGTTTTGGAGGAAATGTGAATTTTCTATGCTAAGGTGTGCATTAATGCACCTAGTGCACATGGAAATGATTGAAATGATCATAAGAAAAGATGTTGGAATGATATATGGAAATGGTAAAGAATGTTCTCAATCATAATTTTGTCATTGATGTCGAACTTGCTACTTGCAAGAATGACAATTGCTTTAGTGATCCAAATACTATCAATTAGTTGATTGTCAAGGAGGAGACAATCAATAAGATGTAACTAGAACACCTAGAGAAAGGTTGAAGTTATAATGTTATAATGAAGTACAAGGATCAGCTAAGCCATTGATGAAAAAGTGTGTTGGTGACATACTACAAGACACAAAGAATTGGCATACTGAAACATATCAAAGATGTAAGGTTTTAGCTAAGACATTTGTAAAGCTCAACTAAGTTCATTAGAGAGAAGGAGTCGAGAAAGCTTGTAAGTGCCGAGTAAATTTCAAATGCCAAGCAAGTTCAAGTGCTGAGTAAACTTCAAATGTCGAGCAAGTTCAAGTGCCAACTAAACTTCAAATGTCGAGCAAGTTCAAGTGCCGAGTAAACTTCAATGTCGAGCAAGTTCAAGTGCCGAGTGATATCGAGTGTCGAGCAGAGATAGGTGCCAAGTAACACAAAGATGTCGAGCACCAATAAAACCAATAGTGCCGAGTAACACAGACATGTCAAACACCAGTAAATCAATAATGTTGAGTTGCTGCATTATTTTGAAAATTGAAGATTCGCCATATCTAAGCCGACAAGGTTGTTATCTAGAAGTTTGTGAATTAAAATGGAAGATAAGAATGATGAGATGGTGGCACAGAACACCATGTAAAACATTTTTAAGAATACAACTAATGAAGCTTAAAGATAAGAACAAGGTATGAGGTAGATACATTGTATCCTACCTAATCCATTCGGAACCCTTAAATTGGAAAGGGAGAAATGAATAGCAAAGGGAAATCAGATTTCTATTTAAGGAGTCATAAGTTAATAAAAAAGAGAGAAAGAGGCAGTAAAGCATGAAAACATGAAATGCTGAAGGAGGTGCTAAGGAGATAAGAGAGCATAGAGACTATGTTTCAGTAAGAAGACCCCTGATATGGATGCATTGGTAAAATGAGTTAGAAGACTCAAGAAGACAAAGCTTGAGAAGAAGTCAACCAGTCAGAGCTAAAGTGTTTAAAGCCAAGCATTAGGATTGAATTGAAAGCGTGATCTAAAATCTACAAAGTATGTTGTAAGTTATATTAGATCAAAAGATCATTATCATTACTTTCTAGCAATTGTAATAGTAAAGTTTAAATCCTATGGACTTGGGTTGGTTTAATAGCCATGAGATAAATCCTTTAACAGGGTGACATTCCAAGTGAATGTTCTAAAGTCCTTTAACCAGGCCCATTCCGAATAGTTTGGTGAAATCCTCTAACAAGGTCACATTTAATAGTGTGTTGTAAGCCTTTAATAGGGCAGGCTTTTAACAGGGCATCACTTTAGAAGAGTGAGAATCAAGTAGCATGTTACTGGTGGTTTTTTCCAAATTGGGTTTCCATGTAAATCATTGTGTCATGTGTTGATCTTGCATATTTTATCTTTGCATGTTGATTTACTATAACTTGCTAATATGGTTGATTTAAAAGTTTGGATGGATGAAAAGTGTATGGATTCATAAAAAGTAGTGAAAAAGTATTAATAGGGCATTTGGACCTTGAATAATAGATTCACCCCCCCTCTCAGTTATTCTAAAGAATTCTAACAATTGGTATCAGAGCCTTACTGTTGACTCAGTTTAAAGGAACTATAAGCAGAAAAGATCAAAATGCCTAAGAGAGAAGCTCCCAAGCTCAATAAAGACAACTTTGTTGCATTGAAAAGCTTGATGAAGCTACATCTTGGATCCATAGGAGATTATGCCCAAAATTCAATTGTCACTGAACATGTAGATCCAACAGGTGCTGCCAATGCAGAAGATATGAAAAATAAGCAAGAACACAATCAGACAATGCTCGAAATTGCCTCTCCACTTAGCTATGCTGAATTTGATGATATCAAAGGATGTGATACTACATTCAAAATGTGGAAATCCCTATCAGACATCTATGGAGGAGATCGGAATGTACAAAGAGCAAAAAGAGAAAGTCTCAGAGGATAGTTTGATGACATAAAAATGGAGGAAAATGAGAACGTTGCTTAGTATGGTGCAAGAATAAAGGAAGTGGTAAGTGCAATAAGATTCTTGAATGGTCAATTGGATGAAGATACTGTTAATAGTAAGTTCTTAAGAACCTTGCTTCCTATCTATGCTATTAGAGTATTAGCAATACAAGAGCTAAGATGTATACTAGGAAACAATCTAAGTTTTGAAGGAATAATAAGTAGACTCACTGCATTTGAGTTATCTAATTTTGACAACTATAGACCAAAGAATGTTTAATCTACCTTTAAGGCCAAGTTATCACTGAAATATGTTGAACAAGTGAAATCAAAGAAAGGAAGAAAAATGAAGTATGTATCCAGTGACAGTAGCACTGATGAGGAAGATGTAGAACAATTGGAAGCATTGCTTGCTAGAAGATTTCACAGAGGTAAAGGAAAATTCAAAGGTAAAATTCCTATCATTTGTTTCAATTGCAATGAAGTAGGTCATATTGCTGCCAGGTGTCCACAAAAAAAGGATCACAAGGAAGGCAACAAAAAAAAATTCCGAAGAGATGATGACAAGAGAGATTACAAAGAAAAAGGTAAGAAGTGTTACATTGTTGAAGAAAATTCTAATGATAATGATGATGAAGTTGTTTATGTAGCCATGAAGGATCAATCTAATAAAGAAGAGCCCACAACATTGGTAACATGTATGAACAATAATGACAGGTGGATCATAGACAGTGGATGCTCACATCACATGACAGGAGACAAAAGTAAGTTTTTTAACTTTACTCAGTATGATGGAAATAGTTTTAGATTTGGTAATGATGCTCCATGTCAAATAAAAGGAAAAGGTTCCATTAAGCTCACAGAAAAAATTTCAGGTGATAATGCATACTATCTTGAAGGATTAAACTACAATTTGTTGAGTGTCTCACAGTTAGGCAATATAGGATGCAAAGTGGAATTTGGAAACAAAACTACAAAAATCTATGATATTGATGGTAAACTGATAGGAAAAAGAGATCAAACAAGGAGTAATCTATTTTACCTTGATATGGATGATGTTTCTTGTTTTATTGCAAAATTTGATGATGAATGGTTGTGGCATAGAAGATTATGTCATGTCAACTTTGACAATCTGGTCAACATTAGTAAAATGAAGAAATTTAGAGGTTTACCAAAATTGAAGAAGCCTGATAATATCATGTGCAAACAATGTCAGCTAGGAAAGATGACTAAGTCAAGTTTCAAAAGCAAAAACTATACATCTAAAGAAGTACTTGAATTAGTTCATACTAACTTATGTGGTTCAATGGAAGTATAAAGCTATAGAGGAGATAAATACACAATGTTGTTTGTTGATGACTATTCCAAGATGATGACTGTTATGTTTTTAAAACAAAAATTTAATGTTTTTCAAATGTTTAAGTGGTATGTGGCTAGAGTTGAAAAGGAAATAGGAAAAAGGTTGAAATTCCTAAGATCAAACAGAGGTGGTGAATTCACATCAAATGAATTTGAGATATTCTGTAATGATAAAGGAATCAAAAGACAAATGTCATCTCCTAGAACTCCCCCATAGAATGGAATTGTTGAAAGAAGAAATAGATCTGTGATTGACTATCCTAGAACACTAATGATGGAAAAGACTGTTGCTCTAAAATACTGGAGACAAGCTGTAAGTGTAGCTATACATACACTAAACCGAGTACAAGTCAAGAAAGGTACAAATACTACACCTTTTGAATTATGGTATGGTCACTCACCCAATGTAAAACATTTCAAAGTGTTTGGTTGTAAATGTTTTATCCTTAAAGATGCTAGAAATCGAAAATTTGATGCAAAAAGTGATGAAGGCATATTCCTTGGTTATTCCACTAGAAGTAAGGCATACAAGTGTTTGAATATTAACACTAATAAAATTGTGTAAAGTGCAAATGTAAATTTTGATGAGCACATAGAAGTCCAAGTTGAAGTACCAAAGAAAATGGAAAAGCACAGAACCTTTGTGTATTCTTATGAAGGAATGACTGTTGATGAGGATGATGTCAATCAAATTGAAAATAAAAAATAAGTATCAGTTTCAGCCGAGTCACAACCAATGAATGCCGAGTTGCATTCAAAAGATGAGTTGCAAAATGAAGAAAATGCACAATCTGATTCTAAAGATAGTACACATGATGAAGAACAATCTGACAATGAAGTGCATAGTGATCCTGAATCTGAAAGATCAAACATGGAAACAAGGACATAGCCAAGATTATCCAAATATGTAAAAAGACATCACCCTGCTAAACAAATAATTGGTGACAAAGATGCAAGACCAATGACAAGGAACAGACTAAGACATGAATCATGTTTGATCAGCAAATCTAAACCCAAGATAGTATAAGGTGCATTACAAGATGATAATTGGTGCAAAGGTATGGAAGAAGAAATTGATCAAATAAAGAAAAACAAAACCTAGAGTTTGGTTCCCAGACCAACTGACAAGAATGTGATTGGCACCAAGTGGGTATTCACAAACAAGCTAGATGAGAATGGTGAGATTAAAAAAAACAAAGCTAGACTAGTATGCAAGGGTTATGCTCAAGAAGAAGGAATAGACTATGGGGAAACATTTTCCCTTGTTGCTAGAATGTAAGGAGTAAGAACTTTACTTGCATATGCTACATATAAAGATTTTAAAGTCTATCAGATGGATGTAAAATCTGCTTTCTTAAATGGTCTACTAGAAGAAGAAGTCTACATTGAACAACCAGAAGGATTTGTTGATGAAAACAATAAGGATATGGTGTGTAAGCTACATAAATAACTCTATGGTTTGAAACAAGAACCTAGAGCATGGTATGAGACTCTTCACAAGTATCTAGTACAAATTGGATTTGAAAGAACTGATGATAACAACAACATGTAAATCAAAGAAGAAGAAGGTAAAGACATTATTGTATCTGAAATCTTTTTGGATGACATTGTGTTTGGTGGAAAGGAAGTGCTTTGCAAAGGCTTTGCTGACAAAATGAAACATGAATTTGAAATGTCTACGTTTGGAGAAATCAAATTCTTTGTTGGATTGCAAGTACATCAACTCAAACATGGTATATTTGTGACACAATCAAAATACATCAAAGAGGTTCTTAAAAAATTTAGATTAGAGGAGTCCAAATGGTCAACACACCAATGGAAACATGAAATAAGCTGTCCAAAAATGATATATCAACTAAAGTCAATCAAACAATGTACAGATCCATGATTGGAAAACTACAATATGTTGTACATAGTAGACTAGATATAGCATTAGCAATTGGAATAGTGGCCAGATTCTCTGCTAATCCTAAAGAAAATCATCTCATAGAAGTAAAAAGGATAATGAGATATCTTAAAGGAACTGATAACTTTGGTCTATACTACAAAAAGAATAGAAAATTTGAGATCAATGCATATACAGATGCAGACTAGGGAGGGAACATTGATGATAGAAAAAGCACAAGTGGAGGTGCATTATTTCTAGGCAAAAGGCTAGTTACCTAGACTAGCAAGAAACAAACATGCACATCTCAGTCCACTACAAAGTCAAAATGTGTGGCAACAGCAGTCAATTTCACAAACATTGTGTGGCTCACACATCTATTAGAACGAATGAAAGAAGAGGTAACAAAACCTGTGATATTGTATCGTGATAACACAAGTGCTATAAACATATCTAAAAATCCAGTAATGCATGCAAAAACTAAGCACATCGCAATCAAGTATCATTATGTTAGAGAACTAGTAGAAGAAAAACAAGCGAAGTTGGAATACATTCACACAACGGAACAAACTGCAGATATCTTCACAAAACCGTTGCCAAAGGATGCTTATGAATATCTTTGAGGCAAGTTGGGGGTAATACCCCTAACTCAAGCAATTTAAAGCAACAAGGAAACTGCCCTGCATCACTAGCAATGAATCATTGAAATATCAGAAGAGTGATGTAGAGGATGACAGCAGGAGCAAAAACTCGAAATCAGTCACAAACATGGTGACAGAGGGAGAAAAAAACAAGAAGCCAAAGCTCATATTTTGCATAATAAAGATGTTACATCTTTGGCATTTATGTCAAAGAGGAAGAAATGTGCAGAAACCTTATCAATATATATGAAAGAGGGAGATATATGAGATCTGTAGTAAAAGATGCAGTAGTAAAGAAATATAGCAGACAACGTATACAATCTTGGTGGTAACTAAGTTGATCAATTGATCAGTTTGGTTTGCCATCAATGCCAAAGAGGGAGATTGTTGGAAATGATTGAAATGATCATAAGAAAAGTTGTTGGAATGATATATGGAAATGGTAAAGAATGTTCTCAATCATTGTTTTCTCATTGATGTTAAACTTTCTACTTCCAGGAATGACAATTGCTTTAATGATCCAAATACTATCAATTAGTTGATTGTCAAGGAGGAGGCAATCAATAAGATGTAACTAGAACACCTAGAGAAAGGTTGAAGTTATAATATTGTAATGAAGTACAAGGATCAGCTAAGCCATATATGAAAAAGTGTGTTGATGACATACTACAAGACACAGAGAATTGGCACACTAAAACATATCAAAGATGTAAGGTTTTAGCTAAGACATTTGTAAAGCTCAACTAAGTTCATTAGAGAGAAGGAGCCGAGCAAGCTAGTAAGTGCTGAGTAAACTTCAAATGTTGAGCAAGTTGAAGTGATGAGTAAACTTCAAATGCCGAGCAAGTTCAAGTGCCGAGTAAACTTCAAATGCCGAGCAAGTTCAAGTGCCGAGTAAACTTCAAGTGTCGAGCAAGTTCAAGTGTCGAGTGATATCGAGTGCTGAGTAGAGATAGGTGCCGAGTAACACAGAGATGCCGAGCACTAGTAAAACCAATAGTGCCGAGTAACACAGACATGTTGAACACCAGTAAATCAATAATGCCAAGTTGCTACATTATTTTGAAAATTGAAGATTCACCAGATCTAAGCCGACAAAGTTGTTATCTAGAAGTTTGTGAATTAAAATGGAAGATAAGAATGATGAGCTGGTGGCACAAAACACCATGTAAAATGTTTTTAAGAATACAACTGATGAAGCTTAAAGATAAAAACAAGATATGAGGTAGATACATTGTATCCTATCTAATCCATTCGAAACCCTAAAATTGGAAAGGGAGAAATGAGCGGAAAAGGAAAATCAAATTTCTATTTAAGGAGTCATAAGTTAATAAAAGAGAGAGAGAGAGGCATTAAAGCATGAAAGCATGAAATGCTGAAGGAGGTGCTAAGGAGATAAGAGAGCATAGAGACTCTGTTTCAGTAAGAAGACCCCTGATATAGATGCATTGGTACAATGAGTTAGAAGATTCAAGGAGACAAAGCTTGAGAAGAAGTGAACCAGTCAAAGATGAAGTGTTTGAAGCCAAGCATTAGGATTGAACTGAAAGTGTGATCTGAAATCTGCAAAGTATGTTGTAAGTTATATCAGATCAAACGATCATTATCATTACTTTCTAGCAATTGTAATAGTAAAGTTTAAATCCTATGGACTTAGGTTGGTTTAATAGCCATAAGATAAATCCTTTAACAGGGTGACATTCCAAGTGAATGTTCTAAAGTCCTTTAACCAGGCCCATTCCTAATAGTTTGGTGAAATCCTCTAACAAGGTCACATTTAATAGTGTGTTGTAAGCCTTTAACATGGTAGGCTTTTAATAGGGCATCACTTCAAAAGAGTGAGAATCAAGTAGCATGTTACTGCTGGTTTTTGCCAAATTGGGTTTCCACGTAAATCATTGTGTCATGTGTTGATCTTGCATGTTGATTTACTATAACTTGCTAATATGGTTGATTTAAAAGTTTGGATGGATGAAAAGTGTATGGATTAATAAAAAGTAGTGAAAAAGTATTAATAGGGAATTTGGACCTTGAATAATTGATTCACCCCCCCTCTCAGTTATTCTAAAGAATTCTAGCACATGCACACCTATTCAAGGTGCACATGTGCACTAGATGCACTAACGTGCTCCTATCTCCCTTTGTGTATAATTACACACATGTGCATGTGCGCAGCTCTAGTAGGTACACGTCATCTTGGGCCTGTAAAAGCCAAGTACCACCCTTCCCTCTTCCCCATTATCTTCTTTAAGCATTAGATGAGTGCACCTCAACACCTTATGAGGTGTGCTAATCTATGCCAACTTCCACATAAAGCACAAGTTAACAACATAAAGGTGCACACATATGCACCTATCCAAGGTGTGTAGTTGTGCACCTTTATTCACATTAAAACTTAAACAAACACTTTAAATACCTTCAAATATCAGAAAATGGAAAGTGCACACATGTGAACCTTGTCCAAGGTGTGCATGTGCACACCATTTTTTGACTCTTAAATAGAACAATAAGGGTGTGCACATGCACACCCAATCAAGGTGTGCATGTGTGCACCCTTATCCTTGTAAGTCCACTTAGGTCCCCTCTTTGCAGATGAAAGATGCATGTGTACATTAGTTCACATGTGCATGTGCACACTCCACAAGGGTGTTCACCTATGCAAGTGTGCAGCTGCACACTAAACAACCTTTTAAAGATTATTTAGCAAACCAATCAAGGTGCACAATGTGCACTAAACTACATATCAGGGCCAAAAAGGGGGCTTTTAAGTGGTTTTGCTAGGTTTTGGTGTTTTGGGCCTAGTTTTTTAATAATTAAGGTTTATTTAGGATTTGACTTTCAACTTTCTAGAATAATGTTTTTAATGTTTTTATGCAAATAAAATAGCTTCCTCATCATCCTCACTTGCAAAAAATATTTCTCCAAAATCAATTGTCTTCGAGTTTCAAGGTGCACCAAAAACAATCACACTTTCAAAATGCACAATCAGAGATTAGAGATATTGAGTTGGTACACATAGACTATAACATGTTCCTAGTACTCTACAATAAACCTAAAGAGAGTTCCTTAATGGTCTTGACAGTTATTAGATTAGGGTTGGTCAATGTGGCATTACATCCAACATTAGTACAATCTCTAGAGCTTATAATGGCATTGGCAAAAAACTATGTGTTAGAAGAAAGAGTTTTCAAGAGTATTACAAGAGAGATCATCTTAGACCTAAGATTGAGGAACATTGAGAAATTTTTCCATATCCTAAGAGTCGATCAATATTTGAAAATCAATTATCATCAAGTAGAAAGATGGTATAGGGATAATGAAAAGAAGGCTACAGAGATCATACAATCATCATTTTTGATTGATAGGACACCCTTGGAATGAAGAGTAGCAAAGGTAGATATGACTAGAGTATATATGAAGGATGACATTGGATAATCCATTGTACTTTTGATTAGAGTCATGGGTCTACTGATGGCTTGGTATCTTAGCAATTGGATGGTACATTTTATAGAGATTGTCATAACAACCAAAATGCCTATTGATTGGGCCACAATACTAAGTGAAAATTTAGATGAGCAACTAGTAGGAATCAAAGACAACCCCAAGTTTTACATGACATCATACTTGGTGTATTTACTGGCAGTAAGGATAATTGACTATCCAAGGCTATACAAGAAGGCAAGCATGCAAGATTCCAATACTTGGCCCTATGTGGTATACCCTTAATTGGTGAAGAAGAAGCTCTCAGATCAAAGAAAAGAATTTTAGATACTGAATGATACTTTTATACTTACAATCATCTATTTCATAGAGGGTGATTATCTAATAGGATGTCAGTAGAGGTAGCAACAAGGATTACAAAAAATGGTGCCTACTACATCTAGTTAAAGAGATTCACTTACCTAAGGGTAACCGGTACAATGTTGAATCCAAAGAAATTCTTGAGGTATCCATTGGATAGGCTCATCTTATTGGAGATTACAAGACAACTCACATCTGCATATTGCAGAGTGAGGAAATAGAATAAGAAGACATGGGTATGGCACATTACTATAGGTCTATTTGAAGTAAAGTAGAAGTAGGATATCATGACCTTTGATGTAGAATGGGATCAATATCCCTTGGAAGATTACAATTGCCCTCGTCAATTTTTTGATAATATTGGTAGAGTTCATCTTTTGGAAAGGAAGCAATTTGTTCATGAAGATGTAGTAGAAGATCATTGGATGAATGCAATAGATGACTATGATATCTGAATAAGGGATTATTGTGGGATGATTGTATATCTCATACGAAGTGCCTTGAAGATAAAAATCCTACTAAAAACTATCAAAAAAGACACTCAAGATGACTTCGATCCCTTATACAATTATGATAAGATATTTGATAGGCCAATCATGAATGCAGAGATTGATAGGGAAGAGAATATAGATATCAATCATGAGGTGACATATAATCCAATTGAAAAGGGACTGGATAAAGAAGCCCTTTAAACTGGACTTGGTTCCTCATATTGTCACCTTCCAAGCCACAACACACCCTGTAAAGGGTAAAGGTATAAAATTTATAGTTCCAACATTCCTTGCCCAATATCTAATTAGGCTAGAAATGATATATAAACATGACAAGGATGTTGGGTACTTTAGAGTAGACAAAGGAAAGAATCAAAGGATAAGATATTGTTCTAAGAAAGCTAAGCCCAAAGATGAAGAAACTCAAGCACAAGAGGTAGCTCAAGCACCTAAGAACCAAGAGCCTCAAAATGAAGAAGCAACTCAAACTTAGTATACTCCACAATTGCCTCTACCAGAAAAAGAATAGGAACATGAACACAAACTAGAGAAAGAAGAATAGGAGGTGTCACCACCTATACAAGATGAAGAAGCCTCTACCTTGGCTACTAAGAAAGCTAGGGTTAGACCAATGGTCAGAAGGACTAGAAGGTAGAAGATACAAAGAAAGGTTATATCTATTCCTCTAGTCCTAGAAACCATCCCTAAAGAAGATGAAGAAAATGAAGAAGATAAAGAAGATAATCTCCCATTGAATCAAAGGACACATTTGGCAAGGGATGTATAGGAGGAGAAAAGGAGAAGTTCCACCATTATGCCACCATCTATTCCTAGGAAACGTATTGAGGTTACAAATTTAGAGGATGAGAAGCAGTAGTGGATGGATGAGCAAGAGGGGCAGAGAATAAATATTTTTAACATATCTAATTTCAAATTTATGCTAGTAGGAACTAAAATGGTGGGTAATAAAATATGCGATACAACCATGAACCAACCTTTGGGAGAGGATTAGAAGCAAATACCACCTCTACCACAAGGATCTCTGGGTACCTCACCATCATCATTTCAAGATTTTTCATTTTTGGACAAAGGATTAGCCACTTCTCTCCCTCTTGTTAGAAAATAAGAATGGCAAGGTATAAAGAAGACCTAGAACAAAGACTAGCCAATGAAGCATTAGAGGAAGGATAGATATCTGAAGAACCACAACAAACTTCTTAGGATACAAAGGTGAGAACTTTGGATACTACAAATATAGGGACACCAAATCTAGATCTCTCTCTAAAGAGGAAGACTCTGGAAAGGAGGGATGAGGGAAAAGGGCTTGCAGGGAAAACCTCCTCCTCAACAAAATGCATGTCTCCTATGGGCCCTGCATTGGCTTGGCTGAAGTGGGAGGTTATGGTTCACCAAAAGAGGCATCTGAACCTAAATAAAGAGGAGAGTATGGATACGCTAGTAGAAGCCATCAAGAGGCCTAAGCCACCTATGGGTGATGCACAACAATTGAACTTCATAATGAAGAATAAAGAGCAGGACTTACTTACTCATATTGTCATTCATCCTCCACATGTTGAGACTAAATATTTGATTCCTAAGGACTATCAGATTAAAGAAGTCCTATTAGGAAAGCCCACTATAGATATGGCTAAAGTAATGATCACTACGGGAATTAAGGAGGTGTTTAGGCATTTAGATGTAAATAAGAATGAATTGTTAAAGCTACACAAAGAGAAAGAGGTACTGAGAGGCTCTTTGCATGGAGTTTTAGGTCCATTGGATCAAGATCACCCATAGGTTACTCTTTCTATTTCAATAGAAAGGAGAGATAAGGGGAGTGTCCAAGTTGATTCATTTTTGGAAGCATGTTAGAAATGGCATGACAATGTTGAGCAAAAAGGTGTAGAGATAATACAGGCTAATTTGAACCTATTGCATAATGTTTGCTCTAGCATGGAGAAACTAGTATCTATAGTAGATCAAGATTTTGGGCTTAAAGATGAGGTACATACCTTGGGAAAAGGCCTTCAAGCACTCCAAACAAAAAAAGGTCAAAGGTATCGTATACTTATAGAAGTGTATACAATAGATGAGAGTGATAAACTTGAGGATTGGATTGAAAATATAGATGCTAGAAATAAGGTCATGGAAGAAATTCATGAAGAAATTCAAAAGCAAAAAGGTTAGTCTCAAGATCAAATTTTTGATGCAAAGAGGTATTATGATGCTATTTCCCTTGATATTATTGAAGATGAGTCAAAGATGAAGCTCAAGTCAATACAAGTAGTGGTTGAACAATTTCAAAAAACTTTTGAGGATGCTTCATCTGATGGAGATATTAGGCAAGCATTCAAAACTGAGAGGTTTTGCTAAAACATGATAGTAGAATTGAAGATTTTTCAGAAACTCGAATGGATATCAGCAATTATTGTCATAAATTTAGGCATAAATATGAGGCTTTAGATTTTCTAGAAGCTTCCCAAGTGAATGATATTATAAAAAAATTGAACAGAAAACATCCAGACATCACTCTGGTATAAAGGGGAAGAAAACCCAAAAGCTATAAATTCAATTTTCACAGTTGGGAAAATTTTGGATTTTTTGAACCTTCCACTAAGGTGCGCAAGGTGTACTGCTCCAAAGGTGTGCTAAAAATCTAGAAGAATTTAGAGGTGCACCGATAGTTAACTACTAGTTCCAAATTTAGAGCTTTCCATTCACTGGAAATACATTCTAATGTTCAAAGATGGCCAAGCTTCCATTTTTAGAGTTTGTAGTGACTCCTAGCTCCTCTTATAGCTTCCTTCTTCTTATCTACTACTTCTTTCTTTGTTCTATGACATGTAAAGGCTCATGCACCTATTAATTTGATAAAAAAAGAGTGGAGTCCTACTCAACACCATTTAGAGAGTCAGTTCGTACATAAATAGATTTGATTCATTAGTTTAGAAGCATATGATTGCATTTATAGATCTCTCACTCTCAATACAAATTGAGGAGATTTTTTCTTATAAATTAAGGTGTAACATGTATCACAAGCGATTATTTTGATGCAATAATATATTTTGTTAGTGCTCTCATTCTAAGTCTAGTTATTCTTGCCAGAGTGTGTTATTTTTTTGGAATTTTTTTTCATGATAATAATGGAGCTAATGGTTTTGTTGTGTTGATTTGATTGTGTTATCTTTTAGTTTTGGTGTTTTTTGCATATTGATGAATTCCACTAACATACCAAGTTAGAGAAAAGATTTCCCTATTGTTCCTACATAGCTTCGCATCTCACTTGAGCGCACTTTCCATGGCCTTGCAATTCATAAGAAGTGAAACATCTTTCAGTTTTACTATGTTCCCATCAATGATTGCACCAGTGGATTTGAGGGAGAATTGTTCCTATTTTCATTGGTTTCCTATGTGATATTTTTCAATGATTTAACTCATACATGTGTTCTTACCTTTTTTATGTCCATTAGGAATTTATCTCTTTGTTATTTTCTTTACTAACACTTGGTTAAATTAGGAATTCTTATATTTTCATCGTTAGATTGCCTTCATAAAAAGAACATAAAATGCCTAAAAAATATCTCTTTTATGGTCATTTTGAAACAACAAGAAGATTCAACATCTTATCTAAAATTGGTTCAAACCAACAAAGGCATCCCTATGAAAAATACATTAATCTTCAACTGAGTGGATTCTAGTAGGTTGCAAGATTGCCCAAAACCTTAGAGTTGATCCCAGATCAGCTTTTCAAGAGAGGAGTTCAAAGGAATTCCTATCATTAAGCATCGTCCAAAATGATAGCTCAACAAGTACTTGTGAATTTACTAGTGCTCACTTGATGTTGTTGATGCTCATCTTGGTCTTTGTTTTTGTTGGTTTTGAGTTGTTTGTGAGTTCACTTTTGGCATTTAATTGATGAATGGGTATATAATTTGTTTTATAGCTGACTTGTGGCCTAACATATATTTAATGTAAGGGATTTAATTTAGTGTGTGATGAATTGGGTTGACTTGTGGCTTAGTTGGCTATAAGTAAGGGGTTTTGTGGAGTCTTTAGGCAATATGAGTATTGTGATCATCCAGGTTGGGGAAGAGGATTAAGGGTAGATGCAAACTTTGAAGAGCCAGTAGATGTAGCTTGAGAAAAAAAGGATTACTTGGTGGACTTGAGGGTAGAAGTGTGGATTCTTCTTGGTTTTTTTATCCAATTGTGGATCTAGACTATTTGGGAATCTTCTTGGATCTTGTAGAACTAATTTTTTAATTGTTGTCTGTATTTGGCTCTAACCCGAAAGGCCTTACTATTGGGAATATTGCATGTAATTAATTATTATCTAAATAAAGAGTTGTGATTTGGTACCAGATCTTGCATTATTGTTGCTTATTGTTGTGTTTCCATAGTGTGGTGATTTTCTATGGGTTTAGACATCTCCTGTGGAGATTCTCCTATCTTCTTAATGTTGATTTGTTTCTAGCCTTTATTTTACTATTTAATTTTAGGTTCCAGGTCCTTGCAAAACCTGGTTTTGATCTTTGAATTATTTTATTATAGGTTATAGGTCCTTATAAAACCTAGTTTTTTGATATTTTTGTGAACTTTAGGTTCTAGGTCCTTATAAAACATGGGGTACTTTATTTGCCTATCTTTTTGCTTTCTGTATGACATTTTGGGTCCCCTCAAAACCTATTTTTATCTTAATCTAAAACATTCTATTGTGAGAAGTCTTTTATATTTTTCATTGATGATTTTACTGGAATGATATGGTTTTATTTGTCAAGAGATGAGTCTAAGGCATTTGATATTTTTAAGCTCTTTAAAGAAAAAGTTAAGAATTAATCAAGCTTAAAGATAAAATGTTTAAAGTCTAATAGAGGTGGAAAATTTACAAATAATTAGTTCAAGGCATGTTGTAAGGATAATGCAGCTCGCAAAAAAACTTTATCTCCTAAAAAACCATAGTGGAATAGAGTAAAAGAGAGAAGAAATAGAATAATTTGTAAGGTAACAAGATAATGTTAGTTTATAGGTAAATTGGGACATATACACTAGATAGACGTAATAAGTACTATAGTATACAACATGAATAAATTCTAGATTAGATAAAGAATAGGTAAAATATGTTATAAAAGTTTATTGTAGTATACACAAACTATTAAGTATTTCAAAATCTTTGTAAGAAAATGCTATATCAAAAGAGATGATCAAATAGAGAAGTTTGATCCTAGAAGTGATGAAGGTATATTTCTTGAATATTCTACTAAAAGTATAGATTATAGATGTTATAAATTAAGTCAAAAGAATATTATTGAAATAAAAAATATAAGAATTGATGAAATATTTTCAATAAAAGAAAGAACTTTCGAGTGTAATTGATATGATGATACAAATGAAGCAAGTACAAGTCAAAGATCAACAAAAAATTAGAATACATAACATGAACTATTCTTTAAGCTTGATAACCTAATTCATATTCAACTTGATGAACATAGAGAAGAAAAAATAACACCAAGTTTCTTGAACTTATCTTGATGATCATATTATTGGTGATACAAGTAGTGGAGTAACAACAAAAGGAAGAATGATAAATTAAATTTATTTGATTTTACAATTTGAACTTAAGAATACTCATAAGTGTACAAGGATGAATTATGGATAAATATCATGAAGGATGAATATCTTAAACATATTGAAAAGATCAATATGTGAGAAGTAGTCTCTAGGCCCAATGATAAGAATGCTATAAGAACAAAGTGGGTATTCAAAAATAAAATGAATGAGCAAGGAGAAGTGGTAAGAAATAATGAAACAATAGAATGTAAGGATTATTAAAAAAAATAATGTATTCATTTTTAAGAAAAATTTTCCCTTGTAGCAAGATTAATAGTATAGATTATTTTTGGCATATGCATCTAACAAGAAATTCAAAGTGTACTAGATGGATGTCAAATTAAATTTTGTGAATGAAGAATTAGAAGAAGTATATATTGAGAAACCTGATTGATTTCTATTGATAGAGAAGGATGAAATGGTACACAAATTGACAAAATTCCTTTATGGATTGAAGATGACACCTAGATATTTCCATGCAAGACTAGATAAACATTTGACAAACTTGGGAATAAAAATGGGTGATCTAGACAATAATCTATACCTAAGAATTAATTTAGATGTATTATTGATTATAGAGGTTTTTGGGTATAATGTCATTTTTGGAGGAAACTATGAGGTAAGTAACAAATTTTAATGTGAAATGAAAGGTGAAATTGAGATGTCTATGATAGGTGAGTTGAAATACTATTTGGGATTTCAAATAACTCAAATCCGAGATGATATCTTTATATCTCAAATGAAGTATCTCAAGGATTCTAAGTAAGATTTGGTATGGAAAATTGCAAACTAGTTGGAACACCTATGCTTAGTGGCTTTAAGTTTATTTCTCATCTCAATGCAACCTCATTGATAAGATACAACCAATTTACTAGAAACTATCTCTGTCAATATTTACTACACACTTGTCTAGTACCACTAATCACCAAATGAATTTTAACTCATCAAATACTTAATACAAAAATAAGAGAACATAGATGTAGCATCTAAACTTATCCATGAACATATTTTCAAGCTCACATAACTTAACCTATTATGTGTTAACTTCACTCAACCAATAATCATCTGTAATGCATAGAATATTTGTCTATCATGCACTCAAACATATATATGTTTTCATCAGTAAAAAATATATCATAAAAAAAAACATCATCAACATATCCAAGAATCAACTAGACTTTTGTTTCTAATAATCCATAACTAGTTTTAATTCATTAAAATATTGAGAAGGATTAAGGTCACTTTTGATTCTTATCTCTTGGCCAATGTAGGGAAACTTCAAGCATTAGCTATAATTTAAAAAAATATCTTGCATCTCATGAATCCATGAACTATCCAGTAATATGTTATAGGTCAATTTGAGGCCTAACACTTCACATATTTTTGACAAAAATATTGGCCCACTTAGACAGATAGAATAACCATTTCCTTGGAGTATATGTCTTCATCATCATAAGATTTAATTGCTATCTTTATTTTTGGGCCCTTGGTATTTTCAAAATATCCAAAGACTTTGACTAGTTTTAAAGTACATATGATCAAGACTACCACTCCATATATCACGAGTATTTAACCTTATGATTATGGATGGGGACTTATATATGAAGTTGAAAATTTTGTAGATGGTTCATAAAAATTTTATTTTTCTCAAAAAGGAAACAATCTAGTGCATTAATGAGATGACCTACTAGAGCCTGGAATACTTATACATCCAATTTTTCATTACTACCACATTAAGAAAGGACTTTTTCAAAATTCATTTATGAGATGGTGAAATTTTCAACTATGCTAATATTTTTTGAAGTTGATCAAGTGGGTTGTATTTTCTTGATGGAGAAGATAAAAAATTAGACATAGATTTCTTGTTGGATATTCCTAGTAATGTTACTTTGGATATTTTTCCCCTAGTAACAACACTGGTAGGTTATTTTATTTGTTCTTATTTGACCACTTTGAGATTGATGCTATTGTGACAACTAGAGAAAGTATTTATGGTGTTGTCATAAGTGTGATAAAAAAATCACCTTTTTTCCCTTCCTTTTTTGTTTTGTTTTTTTATTTTTTCATTTGAAGATTCACCATTTTAATGATTTAAGGAAGGGGTTTTAAATAATGTGTGATGTTTTTTAGTCTTAGGTCCATCTATTTCAATAATTCCATAATAAATGAGATATTGGATAACATGTTTCAATCTCTTATAGTTAGTAGTCATGTCAAAGGGAACATGAAGGTGCTTTCTATTGTGTTTTTCTTTCAAGAAGTTTCTCTTTGACTATTATCCAATTGTTATTTAAGATTTTGGATATGTCTATTTAAAATTCCCAAGGGTTAACACCACCCTCATCCTATTTTAGTTATGATACATCATAGAACTATGAGGTGGTTTACTTCCTAGTTGAGAAAAAGTCATGAAGTACCTTTCCTTATCTTTTTTCTAGCATTTTTTCCATAATTTTAAAGAATATAGGTTTTGTTTTTTTTTCTTTTTCCTCCTTTACTTTTTACTTTATTATTTTTTATGTTCATCATTGTTAGTGTTACCATAATATTGTTATTTAAACATTTTCCTTCTTACTCTCCCTATTTGGTTATTTTTATGTGTTTAATATTGTTATTGGTTATGCCCAACTTGATGTCTTATATATGAGTTTGATTGGTGTTTATTTTTTGATTGAAGTGGCATTTATTTATGGCTTGATTTCAATTGTCTCGATATGTGTACTAAAATTCCATTATTTATATTGGACTAAAAATAACCATGTCATACATTTTGAGGGAAGGTCTTTTTGAATGAGTTGAGTAGATTTAAAATTGTGGTTAATTTTTTCCAAAAATTGATAGGTTAGAAATCCAATGATGGTTTAACCAAGGTAAAATGTGTCTTGGGTTAAAGGATAACAAAGACATATATACCTCTATGATGAAGACTTGGGATAATGACTTTGATATCCTTAGTTCTAGGAAAAGGACTGATAATGTATTGATGACAAACCTCTAGAAATCTAAATTCAATAGATTTGGCTACACCTAATAATGACTTAATGTTTGTGAAACTCTATTATAATTGATCAATTTATTTGAAAGTTCAAAAAATTGTGGGTCATAAATTTGTTTTGACTAAAATCTAGACCCTACTTTGAAAAGGGTATTGAAAAGTATTTGTCAATTTAGACCAAAGATATTTGTAAGTGCTCTTTGTTTAAAAGAACAATGTAAAAAGAAATACTACTCTATCTAAAAGTCATTTTCTAGTGAGAAAATAAATTATTTTAATTCTTAAAGGTGATGTTTCTTTGTTAAAATATGATAAAACATGGTGTAAAACTATCAAATTGTATGATATCTTTCCAAATATGTGGAATTTTAAGGTTTTTTTCTAGAATTTTTATTTCAAATGGATACTTTCTTCTAATTATTGGAATAATCAAACACAAAAAATACACCAACATTTTTTTTGACCCAAAAATCTACACATTGACTGTATGTTTTTTGTCAGTTATATAAATCATTTACATAGTATAAGACAATTCAAGTAAGATACCTATGGTTATTTTCTTCATTCATAGATAAAATTACTACTTAACTAGGCTATAATTTTAGACACCTAAATCAGATCACACAAATATGTAATCATATCTAGTCATCTCCTAAGGAATTTTTTTAATATTTAATATTTAATTTATTTATTTTATCTCCTAGTTAATTAATTTAATTAATTGACTATAGTCTAATTAGAAATCAAATGGCAATCAATAGTCTAATTTATTAATTAAATCCCTATTCCTCTTTTAAGTTAAATAAATGCGCAAGCTATTTAATTTAATTCTAAATCCTCCTTTTTAATTAATTATTTCAATTAATTAAATCTCTCAAACCTCAACTAACTTTTGATCCAATAGCTAGCCTAAATCCAACCCATGCATCAATATTTAGCCTTTTTTATTAAATAATTATTTTTATTTAATTAGTCCCTCCACTTGTATTCCTCTAATAAATCCACTCACCAACCATATTACTCTCTTATCAAAGACACATCTCCCTCTTACCTCAACAAAATCACCCCCTTATTTGAGTCTAATCACCTCTCTTAAATTACTTGCACAATTTAAGGTACGAGTTTAGACTTGCTAACTCAAGCCTAAATCCACTCTCCTACCACATCTCCCTCTCCCACCTAAAAGAACTAAAGCTCATCTCTGGCATTTTGGTATCTCTAATTCTTGTTGTCTATTAGTGTCAAACATTTAGTCATATATAATGTAGAGTTAGTTGGTCATCACTGCAACTAAGCTACTCTATATAGGCTAAGTCATGTAAAGACTAGTAAATTATTCATGTATATGCAAAGGTCTATAGGAGACGAGAAATACTTTGGTTGCCAAGTACTTTTAGTATAAGTGAAGTCTAGTGAATGTCCAATAGAGAGAGAACATAGATTCTGAGTTATACAAAAGGAGTTGAGTGTAGTTAAGGCTGAGAAATAGTAGAAAGAATAGTTATGACTGAGCATCATAAACAGTGAGTGTCGAGTAACAAAGAGACAACATACAAGTTTGGAATGATATAAAATTTGAGTTAAACCATTTCAAGACAACATGAACATGAAATTTAATGATCTCTGTTACAATGGTTTTTATGTGTTTATGTCATGGATCACCAATCCCTATGAGGAAAGAACAACTAATCAGATGAAGAGGCAAAAAGGGAAGCATCTAGAAGACTCTACAAAAGTCTTTAAATAGGAAGATCCAAACCTCATTTTTATACGAGTGGAATAAGCTATCACAGAAGAGATTGCAAAGTGTGTGAAGGAGTTAAGTTTTAGAGGTTGAATGTGAAAGTTGTGAAGAACATAGATAATGACCTAATGAAGAAGTGAAGGATTGAGCAAAGCTATATCAGATTCGAGATCAAATCAAAGATTAGAAGGAGGAGATCTATACTCAACAATTGTGAGTGTAGAACAAAGAATCGAGTATCTAGTTAGTTTTAATAGATTGAATCAATGAAAATCTCATAATAGAGTTGTTTTAATAGACCTTTGTAAATATCCTAATAGAGTCCTTACTTTATTGTAAGTGTAACCCTTTAATAAGGTAAGAGCTAATAATCTTCAATTCCTTTAGTAGAGCAGACCCATCATAAGGTAGATCACTAGAAGTGATCAAAATTGCAACCCTAGTAGGTTAAATTTGTTACTGCAGTAGTGAAGATTGTAGGAATCATCCCCACCCCAATTTTACCTTCACCTTGGAGGGTTTCTAGGTAACCAAAATATTTTATGTTATGTGTTTACATTTTATGGATGCAATGCATAGTTAGATCTATTTATTTCAACATTTGATTTATGTAATGCATAAATTAGACATGAGATGGTCAATATGGTGTATGCAATGAAGTTGTTTTGAAGATTAAAAGTTTTATAGATCATGATTTACCTCCCACCCCTCTCAGTATCTTAGTTTCCCTATTACACTTCTAGTAATTGGTATTAGAGAATTAGTTCTCTTGAAAGAAGTAGAACAAATTATGAGCTCAGATTTTGGAGATGAAGGCTTACAAATTGGGAAAGGTTATTGACAACTAAGTGATTGACATCTAGATCATACTACAACAACTTGAAGTAGAAAGAGAAAGGATATGGCCATTCAACAGAATGACACACTTTATAAATAAGTTGATACACAATAATTTTTTAACACTGGAAATTATATTGAGAGTGATGCAACCATTGCATATCTAAGGGAGAAGAACAATATCTCAAATGAAGAAGTCAAAGGATTAAAGAGAGAACATGAAATCTAGATAATAAGGTTCTATAAAGTGACTGAACATAAGAAGAAAGATGAAGAAGATAGAGTTATAGATATGGAAGAAAAAATATAAATGGCTATCAAACTTTAAGAAAGGTCACGTGATGTGCAAAAGCTTACAAACACTCAACTAGACATGATGAATCAAGTGTTGCTAATAAATTAGGAATTGAATAGGAAGGATATGGATATAGAAAATATTAGATTAAAGAGTGACCTACTAAGGAGTGAGTTAAGATCTATGAAACAACTTGTGGAAAGAATGAACAAGCCTAATGAAGCACTAAGGTACTTTGAAGAACTAATGAAATCACCTAGTTCACTTGGTAGTACTTCTAGACTAGGACATGCAAAGAAACATGCATCTAATGAAGATAGAGAATCATTCAAGAATGGAAAGCTAAGGAATGCAAAGTCAAAATGAAAACCTACATACTATCATTGTGGTACACTTGGACATACTGCAAACATTTGTAGAAGAAAGAATGTTATGTAAAACTCTATACCTAAGTTTACTAGTTATTTCTTTTACATATAAGAAGGAAGGATGCTAAATACATGAGTGTAGATCAAGAATGAACAATACTTCTACTACACCTAGATTTGAGGGTTATTGTTATAATTATCGAAAGTTTGGACATAGATATGAATGCAAATCATAGGCAAAACCCTAATGAAAAAATAGAAGGTAGAACAATGCACCTAAGAAAGTTTGTTCTAATTGTCACAAGATTGGACATGTAAGCAAGAATTGCAGGACTTGAGTGCCAACACCTAATAGTGAAAAAATCAAGGGTAAAGATAAAGTGGATTTTGAACAAACAAAGAAGGAGATGAATCAAACATTTAACAAAAAGGTGGAAACTAGAGGCAATGGAACAAATGAATTCAAGGTAACCCTATCCAGTGGAGAAGGTGATCACACCATCTCAAATTGATCAAGAAAAGTATGTAAGGAACTATATATTTTAATAATTTATCTTACATCAGTTCCTAACACAAAGTGTACAAAATTTCATATTTGCATGAGAAAAGATGCAATCAAATAGATGTATGGAAATAATAGTGCAAATGAATCATTTACACTATGGGTGTCAAGCATAAGTAAAATTGTCTATATTAGTCGAGCATTGCAATATAGACCAAGTATGCCAAATGTCAAATTGGTGTTAGACCAAATTAGATGGAAATAACTAAGTTGTATAGTGGAGTCTGAGTTCAAAAGGTTTAGTAATGATTGAGACAAGTGGATTCTACCTAATAGAGGATACAAAATTAATGGAGACCATAGCTTGAATGAATGGAGGTATATATTGAGAATTTGAAGGTATTTTACACACCTGACATTCAGATTTTGGGAGCACAAAGTGATTTTAGCAATTAGTGAAGTGATTTCAAAAGTGATTGGAAGTGAACTAGTAGTAAAGAGTGATCAGGTTTTGATTTTTAGTTGTGTCAAACAATTGAGAAAGAAAAGAGTTTTAGATCCCTAACACAAAAATGACATCTTGATCATCCACAAAAAAGAATCAAGGAGTAGAGGTAAGATATATTCAATTGATGAAGAGTGATAGTTTTCCTCCACCTATGTTTCATGCTATACCTTAGATTGCATTGAAAGTTGATTCAATGGGTGTGTTATCATCAATACCACCTAAATTTATCATGACTCATGATGTGATGAGTTGTTACATGTGACAAATTGGTGAAGTTGGAGATTAAAAAATCTGTGTGGCATATGAGAAATTGTGTGATGAAGGAATACTGAAGGATGAATTTAAAAATTTTGAGAGGAAAGGGTTAACACATGCCCTAGATTTTTTGAGGAATTTCAAAATTGAATGGATGAAGGCAGTTCTTAGTAGAACTCATGTCATCAAATTTTGGTTAGAGAATAGAACATTTGAGATTAAAAATAAGGCAATTCATGTTGTTACTAGTTACCCTACATTCGATAAGAAGAAGACGATGTGGTCCCAAACCAAGGAAGCAATCAAGGTAGATACCAAAGCCAAGTGGAATGGATGCAGGTTGTCTATTTCTACCATCACTAATCCATTGATAAAATTTTATATAAGAGCCATCTCTCATATTTTTTATCATCTATGATGACATAATAGTGTGTCATGTATGGTAGTTGATCAAGTGTGGAAGATCAGTTACAATAATTGCAACTAGTAGAGAACCTAACATCAATAAGGAAAGAAAATAATTCAATGTGTAAGTTTTGATCATTGATTATATATATTTTATTTTACACTTAGAATTATTTTCTTGCTATTAAAAATATCATATGGGAATAAGACAAACCTATTACAAGGTAGACTGGTAAGTTTATAATGCAATTGGGAGAAATTTTTGAAGATATTCTAGATGCATATTTTGAAGAGCTCAAAATAAAGATGAGAAAGTGATTGAGGATTCTTGCATCCCTAGTTGAGAAGCATTATAATGATGTATGTTTCTTAGTTGATATAGACAATATAGTTGTATAGGTAGTTAAGCTGAGGATAAATTGTCTTAAACCTTTTGGGTATGAAATTGATAGTGATAATGTAAGTGTACATATTTCTACACTACTATAAGAAGAAATTGATGTAGAGGTTGAGCCCTTTGGGAAGCATGAAGAAGCAAAGGCTAGAATCACAATTGACATCAAAATTGCTTCTAAAGATAAGAGAAGGAATAAAATGATTGAAGACATAGAAATCAAAGTAGGCATACTTGTCAAAGGAAAATAAGCTTTGATGTTGACTCAAGGTCTTGGAGAACATAAAGAAATAATAGTGGTGTTGAGGAAGAGGAAGAAAAAAAGGGTAAGACCTAGTACTGGTCACCCCACCAGTAAAGAAGGATAAAACTATGGAAACTTATACTAAGCTAAAGGTGAAAAAGGTTGAAAAGAAGGCAATGCCCAAGCCCCTCTCTCCTCATACATCATAAATACCAAGGACCAAATCAACAACACTAGTAAGTTTCAAGCCACCAGTCAAGATAGGAGTGGTTAAAATAAAAAAAACCAAGTGGCACTAGTGTAGAAAAGAGGAAAGTGCAAAACACTAAAGGTTAGACAAAGATAGGAAGGCTAGTAAAGAAGAAAGATATCAAAGAGGAAGATTCATAGAGGACCAATTTTGATGAATCTAAACATCACTGAGTCATTGTACCTACCAAGCCAAGAGATATTGATGAGGTATGTGTCAACATTAGAAGCTCTATAGGTCTATCAAGTTTCAGGTATGTGAAGTATGATACATTAAGAAATGTTAATAAAACAAAGGTAGAAGAGGCCATGATAGATATTATGGATAACAATAAATTTTCTCCTACTCAATTGAAAAAGAAGATTCCAAATGATTTGCACATTTGACTACATAGAAAATGGCAATAGGCAATAGAAGTAGAGAAGACAATTAGGGAAGGCACATTGTCTAAAATCATGTCTAACTTGCAAAATAATTAGAAGAATTTTTTTTGGAGAAGCATAAGAACTGATTCATTCCTAAATTTAGAATATTTATGATTCTATAGAATAAAATTGAGGCTATTGTACACCAAAATGAGTTGTTATGTAAGAATATTTTGGATTGACTACAAAAGGAGTTGAATAGGATCTAAAGAAGTGGAAACATTGACTATTGAAGATTATCAAAGTGATCAAGAAATTTTAGGGTTGCTAAGCCCACAAGGAAACATATCCCCTATTTATGCCACCACACTTGACACTCTTGTTCATGAGAAAAAGAAGACATTAGAATAAGAGGAACCATAGAAGGAAATAAATGTAGAATTTTCTACTAAAGGTCAAGAAGAACCACATGTCTTAGGACCTCAGGATGAGGGAGATGAGGAGGCTGGACAAGAACAAGAGAAAATGGAGACTATAGTGTTGAGTGCTATCATTGATGTTTCAAGAACTAGCAAGATAAAGTGGTGACACCCCATCACCTACTCTTACTCTAGCAGTGCTGAGCAACAACACTTCAAAGAAATGTAAAGGAAAGAAGATAAAGGAATGTTCTCTAGACAATATTGTTAGTCTAGATTAAGTAATTAATATGCCAAAATAAAACTTGGCCAATCTCACTTTTGAGAAAACTATCATCTGACAGGACATATTAGCAAGAAATAAAAAGACAAGAAGAAATGAAGTGAGAACAACAACAAAAATAGGTGTTACATGATATGAAACACATATTTGTTGATGCCTTTGATATTTAGACCATTTTTTACTAGGGCCCCATTATCTCTCAGTTGGTATAAATTGTTAACAAAGTTAATACTGAAGATATTGAGGCAAATAAAAAACTTTTGGCATGTCTGAGAAGAAATTTTAGAAGAGAGTTTTGGAGAACTTTTTTACTATCATTGCAGTTAGAAAAGTTGAGTTACAAGAACTTGTACAAAACATAGAAGAACTTGTAAATAAATTACAAGATCTTTATAGTATACTTTATGATGTACCAAGGTGTATAGATGAATTTCAAGAAAACATGTAGAGGATTCATGTTAACGTGAAGCAATCAGGAGGATCCATCTCTTAGTGAACTAAATCAAGCTTAATGCAATATAATAGATTGTTGTTTGCATAAGGGAGGTTGGCCAAGCTAAAAATAATAGATAGAAGAATGAGGGCCAAACTTATCTCCATACAGTCAATGTTGATACCTCATTTGGAGGTTATGCAACAAGAGCTACTTTTAGCGAAAGATCTAGTGCAAAGAAATCATAATCTTTCAATTGTTAATATCTTAATTGACTTAGCAGAAAATTTTGAGTTGAAAATTCACATTTTGGAATTAGAAAGAACCACATGGGATCATGCACTTTCCATGATCAATCAAATACATAAACCATTTATTGAAAAATATAGTTTGATTCCACTCCCACAACCCTAGTAGCAAAATCACCATATATAAGTGTCAAAAATAAGGGGGAAATAAAGTGAAATGATCAAGGGGAAATGATTGAGATGATTGATATATAAAAGGGGGAATTAAAGTGATGAGTTTTAGATATCATAATGATAGAAAGAAGACAAGGTATGACAAAGTCATAATTAGAATATTTTGAGTCACATGAAGTATGTATTGTATATTGTATTGCAAATAAAAAGTTTTGAAGTTCTATAAGAATCGAGTCTTAGGCTTAGGGGGGCTACTCTTATTCTTTTATTATAAAGTTTTAATCGTGAAAAAGTGTTTTTTCCACTAATATCAAAGGGGGAGATTGTTGGTATCTCTACGTCTTGTTGTCTATTAGTGTCAAGTAATTAGTCATATATAAGGTAGAGTTAGTTGGTCATCACTGGGATCGTGCTACTCTATATAGGTTGAGTCATGTAAATACTTGTAAATAATCTTGTAAATGCTAAGCTTTGTAGGATCCAAGAATTTTTTTTTTTCACTAAGTACTTTTAGTATAAGACAAGCCTAGTGAATGTCAAGAAGAAAGAGTACATAAATGATGAGTTATACAAAAGCATCCATTTACAATAAAGGCCAAGCAGCAAAAGAAAGAACAATTATGACTGAGCATCAAAAATAGTGACTATTGAGTAGCACAAAGAGAACATAAAAGTTTGGAATGATACAAACTTTGAGGTAAATGTGTTGGTGCACAAATTTTTTTGTTTACTTCCTACAAGATTTCCTACGTGATGCTAGGAAATTCAACACAATTTTAGCCAACAAAGAAGATTGAATCTTAACTTTATTCGATCTCCACAGTTTAGACTCTGTAAGACCTTGGTGGTTGTACCTTAACTTTTAGAAAAATAATGATTTTGATTAAAAACTTAAAAAATACTCTTGAGTTCTAGAAAAAGTTTTCAAGGATAAATTTATTGAAAAAATAAATGTTTGTAATAAAGGGGGAGAGTTTCATACAAAATATAGTAGTACATGAAAGCAAGCTAATACTAATTGTTTACCTTCCATAAATTTATCCTCAAGTTTCAAATGTTTATATGACCAGTGCCTTCCAAATTGTAGAAGAGAGTCAACTTAACAATTACTAAATAAATATTATGTCTTGGAGATGGGCATGTCACCATCAACTAATAGGAAACCAAACCGAGAGATTTTAACAAACCCTTAATAATTGAATTTAACTTCAATATGAAGACCAATTACACAAAACATACATAAGCATATTAGTTATGTTTCCAATAGTTTACCTTAATTTTGTTAATAGTATAAATCCAAGAGAGATTTAAATTCAGTAAAATCAACGACCAATTCCCTATCTTTTAGAAAAGAACACGATATATTTTATTAATTAAAAAAATGGGGTACAACTAGGAAGTAACAAGTTGTAGTATCTAGCTTTTTCTATGTGTGCATATATCCATAATGTCTTATTTTTTAATCTCTATCTCTCAATTTGTATCTACACAAGGCCCTGGTATCCTTTCTTATAGAACATGAAAGGATACAAAAAAGCTTTAGGCCTATTCATCTTAACTAACTAAAAACTAAGTGCAACTCATTGAGGATTAATTAAAATCAAGAAGATATTTATAATTCTCTCATCATATTGAAAATCTGATCCAATTGCTTGACCACCTTCTCATGTGGCACTCTAACAAGCATATTCAAAGCTTTTCCTTTTCATCTTCCATCAAGATCTCATGGAAGTCACTTTGGTAATGTGTATATGTTGTCCAAAAATTTTACACACTTACATACATGTTGATGATATCAAATTGGTCTTCTTAAATTGGTGCCAACCCAGGTTGAATGACCGAGCAAGGTATTGCATTCTCATCGCCTAATTGTACTAGTAAACTCATATCTTCTACCCTACAAAATAGACACACAAAATAACACAATAATGTTTTTTTCTATAAAATAATAAACTTACTAAACCCTTATATCTATGAACAAGGAAGAACGTATTTAATGTCAATATTTCCTTCGAATCCTTAGAACGAGCCACCCTCAATTAACATCATACTTGAGAAAAAAATGGATGAATGGAATAAATCCTCAACATAACCTCTTCTACCAAATAATTAATAGAATAAATTCTCCTTTGTAATTCTTAGATTTAAGGAATATTGGAGAACCATTGGCATCAATTTTGAAAAATTGGAGACCAAAGATATCTTGTCAAATTCACAAAATTATAGCATAATTGAAAGTCCAGTTCTTAAATTGTGAAATTGGAGAATCACAAGAGACTTAGTTTCTAAATCACAAAATTAGAGTCTAATAATTTCATATATGTTGAAATCACAAAATTGAAATGTTGTTTAGGGTTGGATCTTGATTTTGTGAAATTTGGCAAGAGCACTCAAATTTTGAGGTTCCATCAGTGGCTCTTTCTAGGGATGCTTATTCCTTTGAGATATGGTAAGAATCTAGTCATCTCTGGGATAAGAAAAAAACATAAAAAATTAGTCTTTCTTAATAAGGAACAATAAATGAATAATCAACTAAGAGAAAAAAGGATTTAGAATTGTCCATGAACATGAAACTCTAATATGCGCCCCTTTCTTTCTTGAAGAAGAAAGAAATGTTCTCTTGCTTTATTGAATATGATATAAGGTCCTAACCATAAGGGATCAAATTTTCTATGATTTCCCTTGTCTTGGTCTTTAACATTCCATTTTAACACCCATTCTCTTACATTAAATATCCTTTCGAAAGCTTTCTTTTCATGTAAGCATTTCGCATCCTTTTATCTTTCAAGGTTGTGTTGCAATGTTTCTCTTCTTATTTCATCTAATACTACTAGGGAAATAATTATTTCTTCCATAAAATCAATATCCTCAAACTTCTTAGCTATGATGAATCTATATACTAGTAACAAGTTGTTTTCAAAAATTATTGCTTCTTGACCATATACAAGTTCAAAAGGTGAGAATCTAGATGATTTCTTTCTTGTTATTCTATCTACCTAGATAGCCAAATGTAACTTTGAGTCACAAACTCTTTTATTATTATCCAACATCCCTTTTATAATTCTAAGGATACTCTTATTAGTTGATTATGCCTGACCATTTCCCTATGGATGGTAAGGGGATAGATATGACAATGTTATCCCATTTTTAGTGCAAAAGTTTCTAAATGCTTTTGATCTAAAAAAATCCAATTTCAACAATAATTTTTCTTGGAACACCAAATCTTGTTAATATATTATTCATCATAAAATCTATAACAATAGTACTAGTAGATCTTCTGGTCAGGATAGCTTCCACCCATTTAGTGAAATGGTCTTTACCAACTAAAATCCAACTGAATCTGTTGCTTGACTTATTACTGATCACACCTATGAAGTCTATTCCCCACATTTGAAATGGTTCTTGTGTGTTTGAATAATTTAATGGGAAACAAGATACTAAGAGAGGGTGAATAAAAATCTTAAACTTTTACTTGTAAAATAAATCACTAATTTCACACCTAATTCATCTCATATCTATCATCAAGACTATGATGCTGAAAATCAAAACATCACATACATGAATAGATTCAATACATTACAAAAATGATTTGGTTACCCAGAAATACTTCTATGTGAAGGTAAAACTTGGGTGGGGATGAAACCCACAAATCTTCACTATTGCAACAATAAAGTAACCTAATAGGGTTATAATATTTGATCATAATAAATGATCTACCCTATGAGGGGTCTACCCTATTAAAATCTTTAAGAATGATAGGTCTTACCATGTTAAAGAATTTTAAACCTACAATCATGTAAGGAATCTATTAGGAGATTTACAAAGATTTGTTAGGATCAATCAGTTAAGAGATTTACCCTAACTCAATCTATTAAAATGGATTCAACACTTGACCCTCAGTATTATCTAAAAGTTAATTTTGGATCTCCTCTATTCAATTTCTTAATATGATCTCTTAATCTGATATCTCCATTCTATGCTTCACTACTTCAATTGATCTGTTTGATCTCTTTTCGGACTTAGCCTTTCTTTCTTTGTTTTATTCTTGTTTGCTCCTTCACATACACATTCACCCATTCATTTACACACACATTTTCTTTTTGTACATGTATTCCTAGGGTTATAACCCTCTTTAAATAGACAATCTTCAAAAGTTATGAATCATAATCAATGATTCATAATTTATCTCTTTTGTTGTTTCCCTTTTGATTGGTTGATTTTGTTTCCTTAGGACACTACCATCTATAAAGATGCATAAAAGCCACCTTAATTATCTTTACAATCATTAAATTTTGAATAGAAGTTATTCAAAAATGATTTACATAGGTGTTTATGTAATTAGAAACTCATATGAAAAAACTAGTTTTCTCAACATCTAAATGTTCAAATGCTTGCTCATTACTAACATTCATGCTAGCACTTGACTTCTACAAAATTGATCCTTTGTATTCACTCTGAAAAAACTCTCTTCCAAATTGCTCATACTCAACTATATAAGCTTGGTCTCAATTGGGGTGCTCGACAATTATTGACTTTCTCATTTGGTAATACAAAATAAACAAGTCTGTATGTACTTGACCTTTACTAGATGACTTGGTCACAGTGACGATCATCCAAACTTTCCTAGTAAATGACTAAATTTTTGGATACTAATAGGAAACTTAGGCATAGAGATCAAAAATCTCTCCCTTTGACATTAGTGGCAAAAACACTCTATCATGAATTATCAATCCATACAATGACTCCCCCTGAGACTATAATTTGGGTTTGCAATGTGAATTTGTTGATGTTGTTCAATTTGATGAATCTATATTTGATTTATGATATTTTTTATTGTTATATTTCCCCTTATCTCTTGGTAATACTCTTATTTTCTCTTATTTCCCCTTTTTTATTTGACTAATTTCCCACTTGTTTTTTTCACTTATGGATTGGGGTGTGTTTGGGCTATCTTATATTTCTCAAATAATTTGTCATGATTTGTCAAAATTTCAGCAAAGCCTTTATTTCATTGTTCTTTTACTTTCTCTTAAACTTGAATTAAATTTCTAGCTCAGTAGCTAGATCAATAAGGATTTCAAAATTTTATAAATGTGTGTCTTTCTTGATGATATTTTGTAGTATAGACACTTCCTTCTAAATAATCTCCAAATCTCATAGAAAATGAAATTGAATTAATATCAATTTTCTCCTCATATAATTGACTTGAGCTGTTAACTTGGCTAACCTCTTCTATCCAAATGTTAACTTATTGTAGGAGGGTGAGCTTGAATTTGCAATCTTTCCCAATGAAATTGTATACGTCCTTATGTCAACGTGTATTATATCAATAGATCTTTGGTTCTCCAATATGAAGAACTCAACATCATAAAGCTTCATATACAACGAATGAATATTCTTCAAAATCTCTTCTTACTATTTGACTAAAATAGAAATCTTTTCTCATCTATGTACAATTTCTCTAGAGACTTTCTCCAAAAAAATTTGCTCAATTTTTTTCTTAGACCATTACATTAGTTTCTCATTGGTCTCAATATCTTCTGATTGAACCTTGCTAATTATATACACTAATTTATCCAAAATTTGATGCTAATTCTTCAAGTTAGTTATTCCAAATGCATCTACAAAAATATCTTTAATAGTATGTAATACCTGTTTCTTTTTGTGCTCTCTCCTTGGCTATTCTTTCTTTGCCTTATGGCTCAAAAAAGTTCACAATTCTTGAATTTTCTCCAATGTCAAATTGTTTAAGTCATACATGGGTAAAGTGATTACCTCATCTAGACTTATTGGCTCATCTATCAAATATTTTGATTGAGTCATAATTTGAGATCATGGAGTTGTATCACTAGGTAGTGATATCTACAATTGTTTACCATTCTCAATTGATATAGATATCTATTGATGTTGATGCTCCTCTTGAGTAGGTGTCACATTTTTTTCAAGTGTTCTATTCAATGGTTCTAATGCTTTTTCACTAAGAAACTATATAAGAGCTTGTGTATCTTCTTGTTCTTTTGATTTCACATTCTCTTTTGTTGACTCTATTTTCTTGACCTCTGCAATTTTCATCTTTGTCTGGTATATAGGCATACAAGTAAATTGTGGAAACACGATTATAGCCTTGAATTATTGCTTGACACTTGTAAGTTTAGAATTATTAGTCTTTTCACTTTCCAATCCTTGGATAATCTATGATTTGTAATATTACTAGATTGGTGATGGGTAGAGATGTATTAGGTTCAACATTTTTTCACATCTTCTACTAACACATTTTGATCATGCAATGATGAATCATGAATATTTTCAATGGTGACATCTTGCTGTTCACACCCTTCTACAAGTTGCATGATTTCTTTTGCAATATTTATAATTTCTTTTGCATCATCCTCTTCTTCTTTATTGATTTCTCCACTTTCTTCCTCTACTTCCTCATGTTCTTTAAGTTGTTACAATATGATCTGGATTTCAATAATTTGGTTCTTAATGAATTTTCCCATTAGGTATTCCTCCATCTCCAAGATTTGATCTTCTCAAGTTGTTAGACTTCTTCCAAGAGAACTTAGATTTGATACCAATTGTTTAGAGGATTTAATGGGAAACAAGATACTAAGAGGGGTGGGGGTGGTGAACCAAAATCTTAAACTTTTACTTGTAAAACAAATTAGTGATTTCACACCTAATTCATCTCATATCTATCATCAAGGCTATAATGGTGAAAACTAAAACATCACATCCATAAAAATATTTAACACATAACACAAATAATTTGGTTACCTATAAAAACTTTGATGTGAAGGTAAAATTGGGGTGGAGATTAAACCCACAAATATTCACTATTGCAACATTAACTTTAATCTATTAGGGTTATAATGTTTGATCATAATAGATGATCTATCCCATGAGGGATCTTCTCTCTTAAAAGCTTTAAGATTGTTAATTCTTACCATGTTAACTGGTTTTACACTTACAATCAAGTAAGGACTCTGTTAGGAGATTCACATAGATATGTCAAGATCACTTGGTTAAGAGATTTACTTTGATTCAATGTGTTAAAACTAATTTAGTACCTAGCTCTTAGTTTTCTCTAAAACCTAATTTTGGATCTCCTCTATTCAATGTCTCAATCTAATCCCTTTATCTTATATCAGTGTTATGTCCTTCATTGCTTGGATTATTATATTTGATCTCCTCTAAGACTTAGCCTTTCTTTCTCTATTATATCCTTGTTCACTCCTTTACTTGCACATTCACCCATTAGTTCACACACACATATGCACTTCTTCTATATGTATTCCTAGGGTTAGAACCTTCTTTGAATGGAAAATCTTTAAAAGTTATGGATCATAATCAATAGTTCATAATTTATCTCTTTTTTTGTTTCCCTTCTATTTTTATAATTGGTTGATTTCTCTCCTTGGGATCACTACCATATATAAAGATGTGTAAACTCCACCTTAACTATCTCTACAATCATTAAATATTGAATAGAAGCTGGCCAAAAAAATTTTACATGCGCATCTGTGCAATTACAAACTCATATTACAAAACTAGTTTTCTCAGCATCTGAATGTTTTGATGCTTAGTCATTACTAAAATTCATGTTGGCACTCAACTTCTACAAATTTTATCCTTTATGTTCACTTGGCAAAAATTGTCTTCCAATTTCCTTAGTCTTAATTGTAGAAGCTTGGTCTCAACTAGGGTGCTCATAAATCTTTGACTTGCTCAACATGTAATGCAAAATAAACAAGTCTTTATGTACTTGACCTTTACTAGATGATTCAGTCATAGTTATGACAATCCAATGTTTCCTAGTAAATGACTAGGTGTTTGGGCATTAATAGGAAACTTGGGCATAGAGATAAACACTTGTGCTTATAATATCCTAAGGGGAAAATCTCTATCATATTCTAATTTACCCAAAAACCTTCGACATGCTTCACATTTTTTCATATAGTTACAACAATCTCTAAAGAGATGAGGATAATAATATCCTACTCTCAAAATCTTGTTTGCAATAGTTTGGGAACAAAAATTCCCTCCACAGACTCCTCCATGGAATTATTTTAGAATAATAGGTGCTTCATGAGTATCAAGATAGAAATGTAATATGTCATCTTTATTTTTCTAGTATAGATCTCCTTCAAAAAGAACATATTTTGTTGCATGTAACTCCCATACAACTATATACATGTTGTTGATGACATCAAATTGGTCATCTTTAGTTTGTGCCAACCTAGGTTGTATGATTGGGAGAAGTACTGCGTTCTCATCATGTGACTATACTAGTAAACCTGTATCTTCTTTATTAGTCTAAAAATAGTTTTGACACTTGAGTGCCAACACACTTAACCACTTTCTACATTGAAGCCAAGTACATTGTGTATGCTGAGCCACAACGTGTGTCGAGTGATCTTCAAGTGTCGAGTAGTCTTCAGGTGCCAAGTGAAGATCAAGTGTCGAGTGACTGCAAGAATCGAGCATGATCTAAGTACCGAGCAATATACAAGAGCCATGTTACATAAAGGATGCCAGGCATATACATGAGCTGAGTTACAGAAGGTACTGAGCATCAGGAAGCAATAAGTGCCAAGTAACTCAGAATTAGCATATGAGTTTGAAACTTCACAAACTTAGATGAAAACCATTTTCATAGCCGACATATGACAAATCTCAGAGGATTTAAGTGATAAGATCAAATCATTTATATTTCCTATGCAATCTTCATGCAGCCAATAATAAAAATGGAGAAGGCATGCAACTAATGATAAAAGTGCAAGGAATAAGTAGGAAACCAAGATTCAATATGGATCGTAGATCCATAACTAACCCTAAGTCTTCAAGTGTTTTTATAAGGAATACAAAATCTCTTTGCATAGAAGTGGATGGACAAGGGTGTGTAAGGAAAACTAATTTTTAGAGAAAAGAGTATCAGATCATAAAGGATCAAGATCAAAGAAAGTAGATTAAGTGCCTATATTCAAAAATCAAATGATTGTAAGCTATCAGGTTTATTATACCTAATACTCTCCAGCAATTGTATTAGAAAGAAAACCCTATGGTGATAGGTTAGCTTAGCCGCTATTTTGTAGATCCTTTAACTAGGTGACTAAATCCTTTGGCAGGTTAACACTTCATGTAAAGTGTTTGTAAATCCTTTAACCAGGTCACTATTGATATAGTGTAAAGACTTTGACAAGGTAGGCCTTTAACAGGGCTGACCATCAAAAGTGGTGAAACATTATTACTGCAGTGATTTTGTGAGTACCATCCCCACCCTAGTTTTACCTTCTTATTTCTAGAGGGTTTCTGGGTTACCAAAATCTCAAATGTTATGTGGTGATGCATATTTGTTTCTCATGATTGCTCAATGTTTATATGCATGAATGTTCATTTTAAAGATATTTTATTAAGGACTTGAAACTATTAGAAAGCTAGTACTTCTAATTCACCCCCCCTCTCATAAGCATTCTTTCCAATAAGATATTCCAACAATTGGTATCAGATCCCAATTTCTCTCAAAAAGAAGCCTAACAGCTTGGAGGAAAAGATCTAAAGATGGAAGTTTTCAAACTTGGAAAGATAATTGAAAACCAGGTGATAGATGTGCATCTCACTCTACAAAAAGTAGAGGAAGCTAGAGTAGAATTAAGAAAATCTTTGAAAAGAAGAAAGGAGATAGCCATAGCTGAAAATGAAATACACTACAAGGAGATTGATACCACACAAGTATTTTCTAGTGGAGACACTAAAGAATTTGATGCAGCAATAATAGAACTGATGGAGAAAAACAAAGTTCAAGTAGAAGAAATAAGATCTCTCAAGATGGAAAATGAATCATAGGCCATAATGTTATGTGAAATCACTGAACAAAAGAAAAGAATAGCTGAGGATAGAATCATGATGGAAGATGACAAAAGAAATCTTGCGAACAGACTGGAAGAAAAATGTACTGAATTAACAAGGGTCTCAAACATGTAGATGGATACACTTGCTCAAATGATGAATCTTCATCATGAACTTAATGTGAAAGATATTGAGATCTCTACTTTGAGGATGCAGAATGAACAATTGTAGAATGAATTAAACAAAGAAAAAGAGACAAAAAAAAATCTCAACAAGTCAAGCGAAGCCATAAAATACTTTGAACAATTGCTAAAATTTCCAAGATCAGCCCATGATACATCAAGACTCGGATACAACAGCACTAAAGTTGGTGAATCATCAAAGAGTGTTGAGAAAAGAAGTGAAAAAGGTAAGAATTCTAAACCCACTTGTCATTACTATAATAAAAAGGGACATACTACTAATATTTGCAGGAGTAGAAGAATCAATTAGCCAAACACACACAAAAGCAAGAGTTACTGTCACAAGTGCAACATGCAAGGACATATGACCCAAGATTGCAGATACAAAATCCCAAGAACACAAAAATTTGATGGACATTGTCATAATTGCCAAAAATATGGACATAGGGCATTTGAATGCAGATCAAAGCCTATGTGGACATCAAATCAACAAGCAAAAGGGAATGAAAGTCACTACCATTGGGATTATAACACTAGGTACAATTGTCACTATTGTCAGAAATATGGACATATACCCCAAAATTGCATAAGAACACATTTCAAGAGGAACTATAAAAGATGGTTGAGTCAAACCATATGTTTTAGTTGCTTAAAAATTGGTCATACCAGCAAAAATTATCCTACAAGGTCCAAAGCACCAAATACTGAAGCCAACAAAGGAAAATAAAAGATTGATGTCATAAGAGGACAAGTGAATAAAACTTGGTAAAATAAAGATGAGTGCAATACATCAAGCAAAGGGATCACTTCACCTAACGGGTCAAGTGATCACACTTCATCAATCTAAGCATAAGAGAGATATATGGGACTGATATAAAAAGTTGTATCATACATCAATCCTGAGACAAAGAAGCACTGAAAAGAAGAAATAAGCATAAGATAAAATGCTAAGACTAAACTTGAACAATGATGTCGAGTTTTCTTTGGATGTCAAGTTATCAATAAAGTAAGGAGATGTTGAGTATAGCTGCTGAGTGGAAGCTGAGTTAAAAAACATTTAGAAGCCGAGTGATAGGTGTAGGTACTAAAATGCATTAAATGCAAAAGTTTCTTTTGCCTCTTAAAAGTAAAAATTGATTCATTCTTGAGCCATTAAAATGAAGAGCGATTTCCTTGAGCACGACTAATCAACTTTCAAGCTTTCAACAGTGATTTGCAGCAATTTAACATCTACCCAAGTGATTTAAGTATCTATCCAGGTATTTCCTTCAAGTGCTGAGTTTTACAGTTTGAAAAATTTACTTTAATCATTAAAACCCTGGTTCAGATATAAATGGCCTCTAGTTCAAAAATGACCCAAGAGAAAATGAGCCATGAGATTCAACTTGTCAGCAACGAAGTAAAGCAACTTGAGTTTAGACCTATACCAGAGTTTGCATACAAAAATGATCATGTTGGTGCTCTATCTTCCATCCCTAAAAAAGTTGTTATGGTTCAGGATGTGTGAAAATGCTATAATTGTAAAATAGGAGCCATAGGAAATTTGGAAATTTTTAATGCCTATGAAAAACTCTGTGAAAATGGTAATCTAAAAGATGAGTTTTCTGTCATAGAAAAGAAGGGTTTAACCAAAGCCCTAGTTTTTCCAATCGTATTCAAAAATGAGTGGATATGCATTATACTCAGAAAATTCCATGATGGATCATTCTTGTTAGAACAAGGACAAGTCAAGATTACTAAGAAGATGGTTCATAGGGTTACTAGTTTTCCAACCCTAGATCGGCCAAAGACTTTGAGAAGTGAAAAGAAGGAAACAATTGAGAAGAACATAGGTGCAAAGTGGAACAATAGAGGCATGACTATAGACACCATAACTGATCCCCTTCTAGACTTTTTTGTAAGGATCATATTACATAAGTTTTACCAATCTAGTAGGTTAAACAGTGTACCCTGCATAGCAGTACATGTGGCACATAAACTTGTAAAGAAAGACCACACTTATGACCTTGCGAAGCTATTGTTGCAACAGATCAATGAAAATCTTGGAGATATTAGAAAGTCCAAGGGAGCACAATGTAAATTTGGTTCAGTGTTGGTTTGTATGTTCTTCTATATAATGAAGGAATTCCCTTCATTTGGCAAAGTCAACTGGAGTTAGAACAAAACCATTGTTGATAAAATTAATGATTTCATTGCACAAATGGGAGATAGCTTTGATGATCAAATGTCTATCTATTTTGAGGATTTCAAAAATGCAATGAAGAACAGAATGAGAATACCAGTTTCACTGGTAGAAAAGCATATAAATGACATATGTTTTCTTGTTGATATTGATTTCACTTACATTCAAGCAGTCCTTCCAAGAATAAGATGGCTTAGACCATTGGGATATGAGCTTGATGTTGATTAAGATTTTGCAGCCATCACAACTTTACTTGCAGAGGAAATAGACAAATTTTCCAAGGCATTTGGAACATATGACACTGTAAAATCAAGAGTTATTACAAAACTTAAGACAGCCTTAGCAGTAAAGAAAAAGGACAAGCTGGTAAAGTAGATAAAGAAGAAATTTGGTGTTGAAGAATCAAGTGCAGCAGGTAAAGATGAAAAGATTAGTGAAGGAGAAGAAGAAGGTGAGCCAGTAGAAGAGCCACTTGAGAAAGATGAGAGTGCCAAGGAAGAACAAACCAAGGAAGCACCCATCAGAGGCAGAGTCATCAAAAGGAAAGCAAAGACACCTCCTACTTTTCAGCCTTCACCAAAGAAAGCTACCTTGCAAATGCCTAAGAAGCCAACAACCAGAGCTACAACAAGGGCCTCTACTCAAAAGGCTAAAGAGGAAGCCACAAAGAAGAAAAACATAAAGGCACAGGAAGAGCCAAAGAAAAGGAAAAGATATGTGGCCCAACCTGATACTGATGAAGAAGATTAGACTGAAAAGGTAAGTCCTCCTAAATCTTCAATTTATACATTATGTAAGAAGATTAGGAATGGAGACTTAAATGAAATGAAAAAGATTGATTTCAATAAGTTCAGTAAAGAAGAACACAATAGCATAGAAGAGTCAGTTTATGCATTAATGGCATAGTTCAAGTATACACCTCTTGAACTAGATGGACAATTGCCAAAGGAATTTTCTAAAACTATAGAAGATAGATGGCATTTTTGTCTAAAGATGGAGAAAGAGATGAGGAAATCAACCCTAGCAAACCTACTACCTGATTTAACAAAAGAACAGGTAACTCAAGCAGTCAAAAGGCATAGAAAAAGGTTTACACCTAAATATAGGGCATTCTCCATCCTACAAAACAAAATTGAAGAAGTTGTGTAGAGAACAACAAGAGTTTGGAAAAACTTGTACAAGACATTTGAAGATGTTCTTGAAGAGGTATACAAAGAGGAAGCTACTGCTAAACCTAAAGAAAGAAGGAAGAGGAGAGAAGAGAAAATAGAAGAAGAGAAAAAGGTTGAAGAAGAGGAAAATAAGAAAGAAAGAAAGGAGGAAGGAAAAGATGAAGAGAAAGCAACTGATGAACAAAAAAGTGTGCAAGACACACATCCTTCACCTCCTAGCCCGCCTCACTCACCTACCACACCTATAGAAATCATAAAGATTAAGGATGTTGTTGACACCACATGTCAAAACATTAATCCATTAACTGCAGCGGATCTTACTAAGATCCTTGACCAAACAACTTTGCAAGCAAAATCGTGTACAAATCCTATATTGGTCAATGTGGATAATCTTCAAAAGTCAGTAGATAAACTCAAAGAAGCCAAGGTGTTACCACAAGAACCACCTCAAATTATTCAAACTACTGGGCTTACATTTCTACCACCTTGGTCACCACCAAGATTAGCTACTCAAACTCATCATGAGCTGAGTTCAATAACAGAGGTAGTCACATGAACAACAGTTCAAACAACAAGTACTCCTCCAGTAGTAGTGACACAAGAAGAAGAAGACAAGTAAGAAGAAGAGGATAAGGAAGAAAATCAAAATAAAGAGGAGTCTGCAATACAAACTTTGGTTGAATTACTAAAATAAGAACTCCCACCAAACCCAGTAATAAGCAGAGTACTGAAATAATGACCTTACATGTCAGTACACCAAGTTCAAGTTCTACTAGAGTAGCCAAGACCATCTATTATGGTATTCCTGAGCTTGATGAAGAAATCAAAATGCCCTATTATGATTCAAGCACTCTAAATGAGGAAAAGATGAATGAAATACAGAGTGCATTGGATAAGAGAAGGAGACAAGAGGCAATGAGGAAAGACTACAAATACAAAAAAGCAATGAATGAAATAAAAGATATATTCATGGATGCGTTTAGTCTTCAACCTCCCGATGAAAACAGGCCAATACTTGAGAAATTATCCGATATAGTTGATCAAGTAAATAATGAAGACCATGATACTAATGTAAAACTAATGGAATGGTTAGAAAAGAAGTTTGTAGGAAAAGTCAATTAGAAAATAGCTAATAACATAATTTTGGGATAGGTTGACCTAGCCAAGAAATTGGAAAATGTAAAAAGTGTATCAGGGAACATATTTTCCCTTTATAGAAAATTGTGTGATTTTTCCAGGTTCACACAAGAAATAAATCAGAAAATTTTGAACCTTGAGATTAAATCTCCAGTACACAACTACCCTCAGACCCTGCACAGAGTGAAAAGCAATTTTCTCAAACATTACACACTCAGAGGGAATTAGCCGCATTATTAGTAGAAGAGGCCACTATAAAAGAAAAGCTTATACAAATTCAAGCCTCCATTACTCCTCACTTAGAAATATTTCACAAGAGAAAATGTATGCAAAAACAATCTTGAAGAAGGATCCAAATATTTCTACACATGAAGGACTTGTTGATCTCACAGCAGAGCTTGCAATTGAACAAAAGTCATTGGATATTTCCTTAAATAATTGGGATGCAACTCTCTAAATACTTCTTGAGGTAAACAAGACATTTTTGTCCAAGCATGGCATTACTATCTAGGACCCTTTGACGTCAGTATCAAAAAGGGGGAGATAATATTCTAAGAGGGAGATAATATTGTGAAGATATATTAAAGAGAACATTAGGCATAATGGCACAAGACATCGGCATGATCAACTCAGGGGGAGTTATAGGAGTTATAAGAGTTATAATAATCTTAAGGTATATATATTGTAAGCTACAAAGTTACAAAATTTTTGTTAAACCTCTATATATATACCAAGAAGATCAGTATAAACATACTCATAAGATCAGATAAATATTACTTAGTTAAGTTTTTTTGACACTCATGTCAAAGAGGGAGATTGTTAGTCTAAAAATGGTTTTGACACTTGAGTGCCAACACACTTAACCACTTTCTACATTGAAGTCAAGTACACTGTGTATCCTGAGCCACAGCATGTGCCGAGTCAGGAAATTCATAAGGTTCCAAGTGATCTTCAGGTGCTGAGTAGTCTTTAGGTGCCGAGTGACTACAGGAATCGAGCATGATCTAAGTACTGAGCAATATACAAGAGCCAAGTTACATAAAGGATGCCGAGCATATACAGGAGCTGAGTTACAGAAGGTACCGAGCATCAGGAAGCAATAAGTGCTGAGTAACTCAAAATCAGCATATGAGTTTGAAACTTTACAAACGCAGATGAAAACCATTTTCATAGCCAACATATGATGAATCTCAGAGGATTTAAGTAATAAGATCAAATCATTTATATTTCCTATGAAATCTTCGTGCAGCCAATAAGACAAATCGAGAAGGCATGCAACCAATGATAAAAGTGCAAGGAATAAGTGGGAAACAGAGATTCAATATTGATCGTAGATCCATAACTAACCCTAAGTTTTTGAGTGTCGTTATAAGGAAGACAAAATCTCATTGCATAGAAGTGAATGGACAAGGGTGTGTAAGGAAAACTAATTTTCAGAGAAAAGAGTATCAGATCATAAAGGATCAAGATTAGAGAAAGCAAATTAAGTGCCTATATTCAGCAATCAAAATATTGTAAGCTATCAGGTTTATTATACATAATACTCTCCAGCAATTGTATTAGAAAGAAAACACTATGGTGATAGGTTAGCTTAGCTGCTATTTTGTAGATCCTTTAACTAGGTGACTAAATTTTTTGACAGGGTAACACTTCATGTAAAGTGTTTGTAAATCCTTTAACCAGGTCACTATTGATACAATGTAAAGCCTTTGACAAGGAAGGCCTTTAACAAGGCAAACCATCAAAAGTGGTCAAATATTATTATTGCAGTGATTTTGTGGGTATCATCCCCACCCCAGTTTTACCTTCTTATTTCTAGAGGATTTTTGGGTTACCAAAATCTCAAATAATATGTGGTGATGCATATTTTTTTCTCATGATTGCTCAATGTTTATATGTATGCATGTTCATTTTAAAGATATGTTATTAAGGACTTGAAACTATGAGAAAGCTAGTACTTCTAATTCATCCCCCCTCTCAAAAGCATTCTTTCCAATAAGATATTACAATACTTCTTCCCTACAAAAAAAATATAGAAAATTGCATAAGAATTTTTTTCTATAAAATAATAAAATTTCCAAATTCCCTTATATCTATGAACAAGGAAGAACAAATTTAATGCCCATATTTCCTTCAAATCCCTAGCACACACCATCCTCAATTAACATCATACTTGAGAAAAAACCAAACAAATGAAATAAATCCTGAACATAACCTATTCTACCAATTAATTAATGAAATAAATGTTCCCTTGTAATTCTTAGAATTACAAAATATTAGAGAACCATTAGTGTTGATTTCACAAAATTGGAGACCAACGATATCTTCCTTGTCAAATTTGCCAAATCAAAGAATGTCTAAAAGTCCAGTTCCAAAATTACAAAATTGGAGGACCACAATATACTCAACTCCAAAATCACAAAATTGGAGTCTGAGAGTTTCATATATCTTGAAATTATAAATCAAAATTTTGGTCAGTGTTGGATCTCATTTTTGTAAAAATTTACAAGAGCCCTCAAATTTTAAGGTTCCATCAAAACCATTTTGAGCTGACATGAACACAACATTTAATGATTGAAAAGTTTGTCGTAAAGGTTGTTGCATATTTATGACATGGATCACCAATCTCTACGAGGAAAAAAGAACCAGTCAAATGAAGAGGCAAAAAGGGAAGCATCTAGAAGACTCTACATAAGTCTTTAAATAGGTATATCCAAAACTTATTTTTATACAAGTAGAATGAGCCATCCTAGAAGATATTGCAAAGTGTGCAAAGGAAGTGAAGTATTGTGTGAAGGAGTTGATCTTTGGATGTTGCATGCAAAAGTTGTGAAGAATAGAGATAGTGACCTAATGAAGAAGTGAAGGACTGAACATAGCTATATCATATTGGAAGGAGGAGATCCATAATCAACAATTGTGAGTGCAGTTTAAAAGATCTGGTAGTGAGTTAGTTTTAACAAATTGAATTAGGAAAATTTCTTAATAGAGTAGTTTTAACAGACCTTTGTAAATCTCCTAACAAAGTCCTTACTTTTTTGTAAGTGTGAAATTTGTTAACAAGGTAAGACCTAACAGTCTTAAATGTCTTTATCAAGAAAAACCCCTTAGAGGGAAAGTCATCATAAGTGATCAAAATTTTAATCCTAATAGGTTAACTTTCTTACAACAATAGTGAAGATTTGTAGGTGGCATCCCCACCATAGTTTTACCTTCAGCTTGGAGGGTTTCTAGGTAACAAAATATTTGTGTTATGTTTTTACATTTCATGGAATTAATTCATAGTTAGATCTATTTATTCCAACATTTGATTTAGGTTATGCATAAACTAGGTATGAGATGGTCTATATGGTAAACATAGTGAAGTTTTTTTGAAGATTCAAATTTTGATAGATCTTGATTCACCCCAACCCTCTTAGTAATTTTGCAAGGTTGTGGATTTGAGAAAGCACAATCTTTGTGCTCATCCTTCGTTGCATTCTAACACTCCCTTACAATCTTTCTTCTTTGTATCTTGGGCATCCATCTTCGTTACCATTGGCCTCTAATTTGAACCATGTATCCTTTAGAAATCATCCACATTTTGACTAAAGTTATTATGTTATGATGAGAACCAAAAATGATCAAAGCACCATTTCTATACTCAATTTTTTGTTTATTTCCCCATCATTGAATTCACATTTAAATCTTGAAGAAACACTATTAAGAGCACATCCATCTCGACAAAATAATCTACATGTTGGAAGTATTTTAGAGGATGAGGTTTCCATATTCTTCATTTTCATTGGGTTCTAGTTTGTAGGTCTTTTTGTATATGTTACTTTGACATTACTTATGTAAATGGCTTGTTTATTTTGTATTCTTTACATTACTATTTTTCATACCATATAGTAATAAGTATTTTATTAAAAAAAAAAATTCATTGTACCTCCCTTTATGGGAACCTTTGATCATAATTAAAATAAGGATTTATGCAATCCAAAAGGACTAGTATAGGAGGGTTAATGTTCAAATATTTGTTCACTTAGCACACTAAGGATGAAAGGATTTCATTTTAGATTGGATTGGATTATTATGGCTTAAATGGTTTTATCCCACTTAGACCATCCCTATAACGAAAAATTTTAAGGTTATTCTCAAGATAAAAGACTGCTATGGCCAAATAAAATGCACTACTTTGAAATAAAATTAGGTTAATATATTTTTAGCATTTTGTTCACCTTAAAAAGGTGGGAGCCTATCCTTATTATCTTTAGGCTCCAATCACAAAGAATGTGTGGCTCATCCTTAGACCATTTCTAACAAAGGTGACTTTGATAGGTTTGGCATTTTGATCACCTTAAAAAGGTGAGAGAATTGGCATACTATCTACTAACTCCATACATAAATAAGAAAGATATTCTACTTATTGTGTGTGCTTGAAATAAATTGCCACAAGTAGAAAGTAGAGGTAACACTTAAAATGCAAAGTTAAAAAGAATGCACCTTTTATCATTAGCATGGATTTTTTTAATATTTTAACCATTTACCTTGGCATAGCACCATATATTAACATCCTTTATTATACAAATATTAGTCCATGACAAGAAATGCAAAGGGAAGGAAATCCAAAATAATAATAAATTGATTAAAATTAAAAAATAATAAGCATTTAAATAAATATTTTAACTACAAAATTATCTTGATATAAATTGAAAAGCTTTTCATATCTATCAATTTTTTTAGCATCTTCATCAATATTTACCATTTCATTTTCCCAAAATACTAAGTTAGCATATAATTTTTCTCTCTTTACCTCACCATAGCCATCTACAAGTCATCATAAACAAAAATCATCCTTGCGCTTAATTTTTTTTATCTTGGGTATAAAAAGACATTACAAAGATTAAAGGCGAGAAAATTTAGATTAAAATTGACAAACTTAAAACCATAAGTGATAGACATTAGGTTAAAAATCACAAACATTAGGTTAAAAGTAGAAAAAAATGAGTTAAAGGTGATAGAATTTATATAAGAAGTGACAAAAGAATATGAAGAAACAAATCCCTTCTAATTAATAATGATGTGTTGACCCTAAAAAAATTGTCTATTAGTGAAAAATGCTTAGTCATTTACTAGGCAATGTTGGTTAGTCATCACTATGACCGAGCCACTATATAGGCCAAGCTACAAAATAAAGAAGTGAATAAGTTCAGTATGTGTTGTCGAAGTTAGAGTTGTCAAGTATACACAAGTATCTCTGAGCAATTCATAGTTGTAGAGAATTTTAGTGGTTGTCGAGTGATTCAATGGGAAACACATGCCAAGAATTCCAAAAGGTAGATTTAATTTTGGCCAAGTCAAGTTCATGCCGAGGAAAATCATGAGGAACAAGCATAGCCAAATGCCAGGAGCTATAAATGTTGAGTAAAAAAGTTTTTGTATTTGAGTTTGGAATGACACAAACTCATATGTAAACCATTTTTGTCATGCTAAAAATATTCTCCAAGATCGAGGTCCGAATCAAGGAGGTAATTACACTTGTAATTGTGGATCATTATTTCCTATGTTATGTGATTAACCAATTAGAAAAATATAATGTCTAAGTGGAAAAAAGGATGATTCCTAACTATTAGGATTAATAAGATAGAAATAACAACTACATGAAAATATATCCAATATCAAAAAATAATAAATTGCATAGAAGAGAACACAAGACACAAATATTTAACATGTTCACCCAATCCCTGGGCTATTTCTACCAAACAATGAATCTGACATTCTTATTATCCATGAATTACAGCTCAATAACAATCTATAAACCCTTAAAGTTCAATATCATTGTAAGAAGCTTCAATCTCATCAAACATTAAGAAATTAGTAACCCTAATCTACAAAACTAGATCTAGAATAAGTCATCCAATAGAAAAATAGCATCAGACACCTTTTACAATAATAAATTCAATCACTCTTTCCATAGCACTGCCCCCCAAACCCCTCGTGGGGCCATTTCCCCTTAACCCCGCCCTATAATATGATAGGGAGTGCACCTAGGGATTTTCCCTAAGACCCCACATGGGGTATTTCCCATTCACCTCATCTTGGGGGAACTTCCCCCAAACCTTTGTAGTAAAATCTAGGGGGAATTCATGTTAATTGAAGTAGGGAAAATTAACCATTAGGCCTGATTAGGCTCCACATCACAACAATCTTCCACTTGGAGACTAATAAAACTCCATAACAATAACCTCCCACTTGCAAAATGATCATAGCATCGCTAAACTTGTAGCTCCCACTAGAATGTAAAACCACCCAGAGTTTGTTGTTCATTTATCTTGTTCAATCGAGAAGACCAACCTAAGATAAAGATGAGTTCATCTTCTCCCTTATTACTAGCTTTATAAATATATAGGATGGATTATTACCTATATGTATCTTTGCAAACATTAATAGTCCATCATCCAAAACTTACAGAATGAAATGGTATCACAAATGTATGTGATTTGTCTTTGAATGGAGAGAAATTGTTTTGGCAAGATTAATGACACTCTGACTATCTATAAACAAATAACTATACCTTTATGTGTGTCCCAATTCTTCCATGAAGAAATGAAGCCACCCAATCTCCTTGGCTACCTCTGTAGCGGATAAGGCATTTAACTTCTACAATCGAGAAATCTAGCTAACTATCTCACCAATAGTAAAGACATATCCTATAGTATTATGCCTGGTATCAAGATCCTCTACCAAATATGAGTCAACATAGCCTTGTAAATTAGTAGTAGATCTCCCAAAATTTAAAATATTACTAGATATTCCTTTCAAATATCTGAGAATCCATTTGACTACATTCCAATGCCCAATCGTAGGATGACTCATATACTTGCTAACAATTCCCATTCCTTGTGCAATATCTGGCCTAGTACATACCATAGCATACATAAATATCCCTACACCTAAAGCATAAGGTACCTTGGACATCTTATCCTCCTATTCTTGTTTCTTTGGACACATCTCCTTAGTCAATTTTAAATGACTAGGCAAAGGTGTGCTGACAATTTTGGCATTTTGCATAGAGAAATGTTGCAACACTTGTTCAATATAATTAGCTTGAGATAATGTCAGTTTTTGTTCTTTCTATCTCTGCAAATTTTGATACCAAGGATTTTTTTTTTTGCCCCCAAATCCTTCATAAAATATTTCTAGAGTTCTACTTATCCTTGTTGATCATCTAACATTCACTGGGGTGTGTGGTATTTGTTGTTTTGATTGTTGTAGAGTATAAGGGACTGCTAGAACATCTTCCTTTTGAGTATCATCCAAAACTACATAATCATTTTCTTTCTTCGCATGTTGCTGAAAAAAAATCTTTGTAGACCACTTTCTCATTGAATATGACATCCCTTCTTCTTATAATTTTATAATTTTCAAAATCCCAAAGCCTATAATAAATTTCATCAATGCCATATCCAAAAATACACATTTCTTTGACTTAGCTTCTAGCTTGGTTCTATCTTCAAAATCTATATATGAAAAAGATTCACAACCAAAAGATTTGAGAAAATAATAACTCATCTTCTTACTAGTCCATGCTTCCTCTGAAATACCACATTCCAAAGGAGGAGAAGGACCCCTATCGATCAAATATGAAATAGTATTAATAGCATCCACCCACATGTTTAAGGGAAGCCTAGCATGCATTGCACACTCCATTATTGTCCTATTCATGCGCTCAGTCACTCCATTTTCCCATGCAGTCCTTAGAATAGTTTTCTATCTATGAATACCATTAGTGGAACAATAATCTTCAAATTCATTTCTGCAATGCTCACCACCATTATCAGATCTAAGAAATTTTAATATTTTACTAGTCTTATTATCAACCAAATATTTCCATTTCTTAAAAGTCTAAAATACATCAGATTTCTATCTAAGAAAATAAACCCATACTTTTCTAGTTGCATCATCAATAAGTATAATGTAATCATGAGACCCACCATGAGAAGATACCTAAGTCGGTCCCCATACATTGTATGCACAATCTCTAATTTCTCATTTTTATTTTTCTTCCCACCCTTCACAAAACTAACTCTCTTTTATTTCCCATACACACAATTTTCACAAAAATCCATATTAACACATTTCTAACTTGGTAAAAATTTCATTACATTAAGTAATTGCATACCTTTCTCACTCATGTGCCCAAGTTTGTTGTGTCATAGTGTTGTTTCAAATTCTACATCAATTATTTGTTCTCCATACTCAAATGTATCGATTATTCCCAAATATTGATTTTTCTTTGAAACAATTAAAGTAGAAGGAAAAGTATGACCTGTACAAAGATATAAGGTACCTACTTTCACACATTTTTACACTACTACAAAACCTTTTGAAATCTTCCATTTTCTATCATTAAAAGTAACTGTGCAACCCTCATCGCCTAGTTTCCCTATTGAAATTAAATTCCTACTTAGCCTTGGAATAAGTCTTACCTCTTGCAGTAGCCAATGATTCCTATTGTGCAATTTAATCTTATTTTTTCCCTTTCCAACAATCTTTAATATTATCATCTATAAAGACCCAAAGGAAAATCTTGTTTCCTCTATAGCTGGAGAAACCAATACAAGAAAGATGGATGTTTTGGTGAAGGATCTAGACTAGTGGGAGGATCTTCCAAGAAACCCAAAGTTTTCTCTCAAGGCTTCTAGGTCATTGAATTTTGGCATGGAGATTGAAGTTCTTCTATCCCCAAAGCCCAGGAAGAAAAATGTTAGAGAACCTTCTTTGGCCTCTCTGGTGGAGACTAGGAGCAGCTGCAAATTGGATGTGGGCTTAGTAGCCAAAAGAGGCAAAAAATCAGAGAAGGAAGCCAGAGAGGAGGAGACTAGAAGAAGCTTGGTGAATGGGCACCAGAGAACTCTTTAGGAGTATTCCAAGAATTAAATATGAAGATAATATCATGGAATATTAGGAGCCTTAATGGAGCCCATAAAAAAGAAATTATTAGGAATCTGATTAGAGATCAGAGACCAGAGATCTTGATGATCCAGGAAACTAAGATGAAAAGGGACTTTTTGGGGAAGATTAAGTTTAGCAACTTGATGAGTGGGGAGGCCTTAGACCTAGATGGTGCCTCTGGGGGCTTGCTGACCCTTTTTAACACCAAAATTTTTAGAATAGAATCTACTTAGAATGAAGGTAGTAATCTTTTGTGTAAAGTTTTTCATATCCCTTCCAATGATTGTTAGTTCTTGCTGAATTTATATGCTCCCAACAATAAGAGAGAAAGAAAGAATTACTAGACTAGAGCTCATAGTCTGGTGCAAAGTAGCAATTTAAAGAAAGGAATTATTATGGGTGACTTTAACACTCCTCTGTTGGATGAGGAGAATAAGGGAGGTCTGCCTTTGGATTGGGAAAGTAAACATGACCTATCAAACTTCATTAATGATCTGGCTTTTCTAGATATGGACCTCATGGGAGGTGCCTTTACTTGGTCAAATAAATGCATTGGTTAGGACTATATTCAAGTCAAACTGGATAGAGCTCTTATCGCTCCTAACTAGCTATAGTCTTCCTCTTGCAAATTAGCTCTTTTTCCTAGAGTGGGTTTTGACCACTCCCCTATTTCCCTTTTGGTTATTCCTATACACCCCAAAAGACCTACCCCTTTTCATTTTGAAAAAATGTGGACCTCCCACCCTAATATTTTAGACAAGGTAAAGCTTTGGTGGAATATTGATGTGGAAGGCAGAGCTATGTATAGGGTAGCTAGAAAAAAAGGATGGTTAAAGCTTGGAACAAGTCTAATTTTGGCCACATATTCTTTGAGAAGGAAGTCCTATCTAACAATATTTCTTCTATCCAAGCCTCTATTTAGGAGGATGGGTATGACAAGTCAAATAGGGAGGCTAAGTTGTCTATCCTTTCATAATTACACAATAGTATCAGTAAAGAGGAGAAGTTCTAGAGACAAAGATCAAGGGTTAACTAGCTCAAAGATGGAGTACAGAATATGAAGTTTTTTCATCTTACTACTCTAAAACATTGAGCTAATAATAGAATCACATGTTTAAAGAAAGGATAGGATATGCTAACCAATGATAATGAAATCTCAAATGAAGTTGTTTCTTTCTTCTCCTCCCTATTGTCTTGGGATCCTATGCTGTCCAAAGTGGATCAGGATGACATTTTTTCCTGCATCCCTCAGATCATCCATCCTCACCATAATAAACTACTTTGGTCCATTCTCTCTATTTTAGAAGTTAGAGAAGCTCTCTTCTCTCTACCGACTGATAAATCTCCTGGCCCTGATGGTTTCCCTACTTTCTTTTTCCAATTGTTTTGGCCAGTTTTGATGAAGGATGTAGTGAAGGCTATTTAGAAATTCTTTGGGGCCAGAAGAATTCTTAAGGAGATTAACTCTACTTTTTTAGTTCTCATTCCTAAAGTTCTTGGAGCCAATTCCTTGGAAAAGTTTAGACCAATTAGCCTATGCAATTCTTTTTACAAGATCATTTAGAAGGTACTTACTTTGAGGTTGCTCAAGCTCCTCCCTTTGATAATATCTCAGTAGAAAACTGGTTTTGTCCTAGGCAGACAAATTTTAGACTCAATAATGATGGTGCATGAAGTGATTCACTCTATGGAAGCTAGAAAAAGGGAAGGTATGTTACTTAAACTGGACCTATCAAAAGCCTATGATTGGGTTGACTAGTATTTCCTACATATGGTGCTTAAGGCTTTTGGGTTTGATGTCAAAACATGTAAGCTAATTTCTCAGCTGGTAACTACTTCCTCACTTGTTATTTTAGTTAATGGATCCCCCTCCAATTTTTTCAAACCTTCTCGTGGGCTTTGTTAGGGGGATCCTCTTTCACCTATTATTTTCATAATCTTGACAGAATGAATAGACCAACTTATTGAGAAGAATAAGAAGGAAGGGAGAATCAAAGGTATTAAACCTTCTTCTAAAAGTTCCCCTTTTATGCATCAGCAATTTTTTGATGATACTATAATGGGAGGGGAGGCTTCTATTAAGGAGGCAAAGGCTATGAAGGACATCTTGGATACCTACTCCAAAGGGTCGGGACAATTCATTAACTGGGATAAGAGTCTTATTTTCTTTATCAACACTCGTGAGGATAGACAGAAGAAAATCTCTAGAATTCTAGGATGTAGTGTGGAGAAACTTCCTTCTACCTATCTTGGGCTCCCTTTGGGCACAAATCCTCCTAATTTTTTTTGGAATGGCATTATGGACATATTTAGTAAGAAGCTGGTTGGGGTGAAAGGGGCCTCTCTAAGCCAAGCTAGAAAATGCCAACTAGTCAAATCCACCCTTCAAAACTTTCCTATTTATGCTTTGAGCCTTTTTGTGATCCCTGTGAAATTTTTTGAGAGGATGGGAAAATATTTAGAGAGACTTCTTATGGATGGGGTTGAAAGGAATAAAAGGTATCCCCTAGTTACTTAGGAAAAAGTCTGCCTCCCAAATAAAAATGGAGGTCTTGGCATCAGGAAGCTAACTCACCTCAACAAGGTTCTTTTGGCTAAGAAAATATGGTGTATCTTCAGTAGCACAGGGAAATGTAGAGACATTTTGGTAAACAAGTACATAGAGAGGCCCTATAAATAGTTTACCCTCTTTAGTGAGAATATCCCAAGAGGATCTGCTATTTGGAATGGGTTTTTAAAAGCCAGGGACTTGGAAAATTCTAGAGTCTCTTGGAAATTGGGAAGTGGGGAGGATATCCAGTTCTAGTCTAATAGCTAGCTTATTCATGGCCCTCTTATGAACAACCCCAACTATGAGGTCTAGGTGAATGAATGCATCAACCATTTTGGGCAGAAAGTTAGTAACTATAGGAATGACTAGGGATGGATAGACCTTTCCATCATCTTTGAAGATCTTAATCCTATTATGATATTGCTAAACTCTATGGCCCTAAATAACAATAGGGATGAATTGGTATGGGGAGATAATGCCAATGGGCTATATACTATTGCCTCTGGGTATTCAACCCTTTGGAGATTAAATGAGATTTCTCCTTGGTCAAGGGCTTGGCTCCTTGGCCTCATTCCTAAAATTAATATGTTCTATTGGCAAGCTCTATAAGATAAGATCCTCACCTAGGATAATGTCATTAAAATAGGTCATATTATGCCTAGAAGATGTGTGTTATGTAAAGGTTAGATGAAGACTAACAATCATTTGTTCATTCATTGCTCCTTCTCTAGGTAGGTTTGGGTCTTCCTCACCCAAGACTTGGGCTTCAGTTGGTGTGTGCCTTTTAACCTTCTAGATCTCTTCTATCAATGGAAATGCATGTTCAATAGGTTTGATCTATAGGAATTAAGTTCCTAGATCCTACCTCATTTCTGTTGGAGCATTTGAAAGGAGAGAAACAATAGAATCTTCAGAGATAAAGAGGAGCTGACTATAGTGATGGGGAAGAAAATATTTTCTAACATTAAGGAAAACTATTTAGTGAGGAAAGGGGGAGATATAGAATTAGGTAGTAGAAAAAAGGAGGAAGCAAAAGACAGAAAGATGAAAAGACAGCAAGTCAAATGGCTTCTCCCCTTGGAAGGATGGCATAAAGCCAACTTTGACAGAGCTTCCAAGGGAAATCATGGCTCCTTAAGAAGTGGAGACATAATAAGGAATGAAAATGGTGATGGTATTGTGGCTTTTCCCCTCCCATAAGGATTTCAAACCAACCACTTTGTGGAAGTGAATGTTGTATGTAATGATGTCAAACTGGCTTTTGAAATCAGAGTTACTAACCTTTGGCTTGAAGGGGATTCAAACAACATTATAAAATGTATTAAAGGAAACTCTTAGCCATCATGGTCGATTGCAAATCTTATTGATGAGATACATGAGACTCTTTCCAAATTTAATAGATTCCACATCACTCATATATTCTAAGAAGCTAACCTGGTAGCTGATAGGTTTGCTAATATAGGGGTCGGTGCAAACCAAAAAATGACATGGCATCCTGGAAATAGTTTGTCAGCAGATGTCAAAAGAATGATTGAATTGGACAAGATCCAAGGAAGTACAGAGAAGATCAATGTCTAATTATGAGTATGAATGGATTAAGGATAAAGGGTACTTCCCAAAAAGGTAGCATGGGAAATTTTTCAACACACTTTGTGGGTCATTTTTTGCATTTGCAATAGGAGCAACATAAAGGTTAATTCTTTTTGTATTCTACTCATACACAGAAGTTCCTATTAGTTATAGTGTGAGGTGCATGTGAGAATTGAGGGTGTGTAGAGTGTAGATATGGTAGGTGAAAGGTGTAGAAAGGAGCCAATGGGTGAAATAGAGAAATGGAGGAGCAGGGAAAAAGTTTGTGAGAAGCTAGATTAGGGTGGGATTACCAAATACATTACAAAATTACATGGATTTGATCAGGAGGTGACCAACAGTATGGTTGGATCATGGAAGGATGGCAGAGTTAAGGTGAATGAGGTTTCTTTCATGATCACTGAGGAGGTGATATCCATCATTTTTGAAATCCCAATTGAGGGTTTTAAGTTCTTTAGAGAAAAGAAGCTCTTGGCTAATGTTGTGTGGGATTTTGTGAAGGATGTGGAGGAACTGAAAGCCTTGAAGAAGATTGACATGTACTATGTTCCTAATACCATAAAGAAACTATGGAGGTATGTTCTTAGAGCTGTAATTGAGTACATTACTCTACACCCTAGGTTTGATCGAGCTCAAACCCACCACTTTGTTCTTTTGAATCATTTTCGGCACAGCTATAAAATCTCTTTTCCTTTTTACTTGTTAACTTCCATGAGCAAGGCGGTGGATAGCTTCAAAAAGAAGCCCACTGATAACCCCGCTCTGCATGATAGGTTATTGTTGCTTATTTATGAGCACTTTAAGGCTCAAATAGTAAGCAATGCCCCCCTTAGACTGAGAATGTGACCTCTGGAAGTTCCAGCTTCTCTTCAGACTTGGATGATATTCAGAGCTCAAGCTCTAAGCATGGCGGGATTTTTTCTATTGATACAAAAGTCACCCATTAGGTCAAGAATTTTCCTACTTCCATAACATCTAGTAGAAAAAGCCCTAGGGTTCATGGGCAGAAGCAACCTATGAAGGATGAGAAGGTTGACAGCGATGATGAGGAGGATATGGAGACAAAAGAGGAGGAAAAGGAGATGCAGGAGGAAAATAAGGAAGATTGTGGAGGGAAGAAACACAAGAGGGATTGTCTGGAGGATGAGAGAATGCAGCAAGAACTGGATATGTCTTCACTACATCTTTCTCCTATCCATCTTCAAGCCAACCCTAAGGAGCAAAAAATGGATTTTGAGATAAAGGGAAGGGAGGTGCAGGTTAAAGATAGGAGGAAAGCTTGGAAAAAATTTAATGTTAGGACCTCAAAAATGGGCATTTTTAGAGAGGCCATGAACCCGTAGGTCCTCATGGAAAACCAAGAAGGGCCGCAAGTTGAAGAACTCATAGACCCGACGATTGTGGCTATTTTAGATAAAGCAAGGAAAATTGGGATGAATCTCTCGAACAATGCTCGCAATAGTATGATTGATAACTTTAGATCAATCAAGTGGCTTTTCCATGAGCTGGAGGAGGTCAAAGAGTAGGTGGGTCATATGGAGGAATACAAGAATGGAGCAGATTCTGATAATAGAGATGGCAATAGTGAGAGGCTTAGTCTAGTGGAGAGAAGGATTAACAACCTCAAGATCTACAACCACAATATCTCAAACTAGATGATTTTGCTGGTAAGCTCCATTAACAACAACATCATATCTTTAACTGGTTGGATCAAAGACAGAGTTATAAGGAAGATGAGGAATGAAAAGATAGGGAAAAATCTAGACTGGTGGTTGACCCTGCAAAGGACAACATCAACAATGGTTAGGACCAAGAGGATCAAAGGGCACACTAGCAGGAGGTTAAGGAGAACTAGATGGCCTATGAGGCTACTCAGGTCATGCAAGAGCTGGAGAGAAAGAATGAGGACTAATCCACTGCCTGTTCTTTTGTTTCTATCTATGCCTTTTTTTGGGTTTTTGTTAGGGCTTTTGCCTTTGTCAGTTCTTGTTATTTCTGTTCTCGATCTTTTCTGTGTTCTTTATTTTTTGGCTGGGCCTTGTGCTTATTATCAGCCTTTGAACTTGAACTCTTTTGGTTGGGCTTTTCATGCTTGTTTTTAGCCTTGTTAATGTTTTAACTCTTGGGTTTTAGGGTCCCTATAAAACCTATTTATCTAATAAAAAACAATCTGAAAAAGTTCATTATCCCCCAAATAAACAATGCCAAAATCCCCTTGGACATAATCAAGAAAATAACCTCTATGGGGAGTAGCATGTAATGAAACCCTTGAATCTAAAACCCATGAATCATCAACACTTTCTAAAGAAAGAAGAAAAGTATCCTCTTTAGATTTATTACTTACCAAATTTGCATCTGTATTCCTTTCTTTTTTATTTCCTTCATTATTCTTTGAGGTCTAGAAATCTTTCATCTTATACCCTAGTTTTTCACTTTACCAACAATCTCTTAGTCCCCTAGATTCAGACCTCTTTCCCTTTATTTTCCTCTTGATTTTGAATAATTTCCAAAATTGTTTCCTCTCTCATTCATTCTACCTTTTCTTTGTGCATTCAAAGAACTTTCTAGTTTAGATCCAGCTAAGGTTTTCCTATAAGATTTCTCACTTAGAATAACTCCAATCACATCATAAATTTTTAGGGTATTAGATCTAGAAACAAAATTACTCACAACCATTACCAAGCCATTTAAGAATCAAGAGAGCCCTAATTTCTTCCTTAAAATTCATATTTATGGAAGAAAATTGACATAACTATATTAAACTCATTTAAATTATTTACAATAGATCCACCTTCTACCATATTCATATTAAATAAACACTTCATGAGAAATACATTGTTTGAAGCAGAGGGCTTTTCATACAACCTTGTTAGGGTTTGCATCAAACATTTAGCCATCTTTTATTTTGTAATATTAAACACCACAAATTGTGTTAGGCATAAATGAATACTTCCAAGTGTCTTTCTCTCCAAAATTTCCCAGTCCTCATCTGTCACAATTGTCAGTTTCTTTGATTTTCCTTGCTATTGCCACCATAAATCCTTTTGATAAAGATAGTCCTCCATTTGCATTTTCCATAACTAAAAGTTCTTCCTATTAATCTTCTCAAGCTTCATCTTACCTTCACCTTCTATTTCTCCCACTCAACCATGAGACATTCTTGTAGAGGATAATTGATAACAACCTTGCTCTAAAATCACTTGTTAGGATTAACAAGATAAAAATAAAAATTACTTGCAAATATAACCAATGTTCAGAAATAATAAATTTCATAGAATAGAACAAAAGACACAAAAATTTAATGTGGTTCAACTAATCTCTAAGCTACATCCACCAAACAATGAAACCAATATTATTATATCAAGTAATTATAACCTAATTACAATTTTTAGTTCCTTACAACTCGATACTACCACAAGAAGGTAGAATCACATCATACATTAAGAAATTCATAACACTAAGCCTTTTTATACTATATTTTTTCCACTTACAAAATTAGGACTAGAATAAGTCATCTAGTAGAAAAATAGTAACCAATGCCTTTTACAATAATAAAGTTAGCTGAGCTTTTAGCAGATTTGCCCTTGAAAACTCTTGCAAAGGGAACTTCCCCTTGAAACCTTCTTGGGGGAGCTAGACCCAAACCCCTATAGTAAAATATGGGGGGGAAAACATGCCAAACAAAGTAGTTAAAATTAACCTTTGAGTCTAATTAGGCTCTACATCACAACACTAATCATTGATCAAGATCTAGAAGTTTCTTTAAATGGCTATAGAATTAAGGTTTAAGAAAAAAAATTGTGTCATTGAATTTTTTTAGGGAGAGGATTGTGTTGTTTAAGGTGAATCAAAGGTCAAATGACTAGGGTGACTGAGAAGTGCAGAGAGGTGATACTGTATATCTTTCATAGTGAGGTAATTTCATATTGGAAAGAGAAGATATTTATTAACAATCAAGTGTAAACCAAAGGATCATGATATTGATCAAATTTTAACCACTATATTAGGTGAATCTCTTAATAGAGTGTTCCTAAAATATTTATTAGAAATCTCCTAATAGAGTGGTCACTCTATTGTGATGTATGAATATTCTAATCAAGGTAGACTAAAAAATCTTGTAATATTTTATTAGAGAAAACCCCTCACAGAGTAGAACATTAGAAGTGATAAAAATTGTAGCCCTAATAGACATACTTTATTTTTGCAATAGTAAATATTTTGTGAATGTTATCCCCACCCCAGTTTTACCTTCACCTTGGAGGGTTTCTATGTTACCACATCTTGTGTTATGTGATGATCTATTAATATGTATTATTCATGTTATTAGATGTTAGATATGATATTGGATGTTGTTATATTATGATGCATGGTTAAGGTTAAGGTTGAGATGTGCGGTGAACTAATTTTTATTTTTATTCATGTTTGAAGTGGAAAAAGTTTGAGAGATTTTGATTCACCCCCAAAAGCATCTCACTTTTCCATTAGATTTCCAATAGTCAGTATCATAGTAGTGTTCTCTAATAATTAAGTCTAACCACTTGAGAGTGAAATATATTTGAAATGGAAAATGGAAAAGGTGATTAAGAATCAAAATCTTGATTTGCAGCTTGCATTTGAACAAGTTAATGCTATAAAGGAGGAACTGAAGAAACCCTTGAAGAAATGGAAGGAGATGGAAATGCAACAAAATGACACAAAATACAAGGAAGAAAGCATGGAGGACTTATACAATGAAGGAAAATCCATTGAAACTAATGTAGCAATAGCAAATCTATTGGAGAAGAACAATGTCCTAAATGAAGAAGTAAGAGCACTAAAAATAGAATATGAAATATAATCTATGAGACTATATGAAGTTACTAAACAAAATAAAAAGGCTAAAGAAGACAATGTAATGGTTGATGAAGATAAATGAAAAATTGCTATAGGTCTTGATGAGAGGATCAATCTACTAAAAAAGGCTAACTTACAATCAATTTGATATAGTCAATCAATTATTAAGTACCAATCACGATATTTGTAGGAAGGTGGAAGAGATTGCAAATAGGAGATCTACGAAAAATCGATTGAAAAAATGAGTTAAGAGCTAAAAAGGAAATCATCGAAAGAATAAATAGATGTGGAGATTCCATGAGACAACTTGATGAACAACTAAAAGCACAAAGAATACATTATAACACTACTAGATTAGGATACACCAAGTTCATATCATCTACCAAGAAATTAGAGTCATAAAACCATGGGGAAAAATGGAATGGAAAACCAAAGAACAAGAAGCCTATCATACAAAAATGTTTGCAAGAGAAAAACTAGTAAGTCAAATCCTAAGCCTAAATTCAATGGTAATTGTCATAAGGCACAAGATTGAATATCTAATCCAAAATATAGTTGGGTACATAAAGGACAAGGTCATGCAACTAGATAAGGTAATAACATAAATTGGGATTACAATACTTAGGTCAATTTTAAATTATGTTAAAAATATGGATATATTTCAAAAAATTATACAAGGATACATCTCAAAGGAAGATCAAGAAACTAGAGAAATTTTGGTCCAATGTGTTTTAATTGTCAGAAGGTCAATCACCTAAGAAGAGACTATATATGTAACACCCTTCTAGGGAACCCAAAAGAAATTAAACTAAACTTTCACTAAATTTTCCAAACATATTTTTGAAAGATAATAACTTAACCACAAAAAATATAATATTATGGAAGCAATAACATACACATAAAAACATACCATAAAACAAGTTACAATTCTTAAGGGTCCCATGACATTGAATCACACTTAAGTTTTAATTAATACTAAATCCAATATATAATACATCCATATTAAATAATAAATACAATTACAAATCCATTTAAATGATATATAATTATATAAGATGCCACTTGACAATAAATAGAATGCACAATCATCCACTATACAGGTCCCAAGGTATGAAACGCTGAAAGAATATGCATCAAAAAATAATATACAACATCTCTTACAATTAATGATTTAAAATACAATACAATAGGTATAACCATCCATCATAGAAATATAAGATCAAATAGAAAGGAGCATCTAGAAATGACATCAAATGGTTAGATCTCAATGGTATAAGAAAATGCACTACTGCCCAACCTCGTGGAGCCTAAATGACCCACTCCCACCGCCCTAAGGAGATAGTCTCAAGTCCCAAACAAGATAACAAACTCAAAAGTCAAAAACCAAAATCTAGGTTCAAGGAATCACTTGAAAGAAAACTATTGCAATGGGTACCAAGACACAAGTATCAACTAATCACAGAGGCAACACAAACACGTAGGAAATCTACTATGCAAGTGTGTAAGTGTCATAGCATAAGCCAACTATAGGTTACCCTAAGGTTACATTGATAGCCACTATGGACTTCAGACCCCCTAGTGTCTCTATACAACATCAGTATCCTTTTATAAAGACAAGACATACTAACAAGTCAACTCTAAGGTTATCATGCCAGTCTCTTAATACTCTGGAACCCCTAGTGACTTTTTGTGGTACCAATATCTTATTAATTCATTTAAAATCCATTTAATGAAATGTTATCACTTCTTAAAATAACCTACAATGGGTCACCTATTAGCCTCTTTAGGGCCTCAGCCTCCATTGCAAGCCACTTCCCAACATAAGATACATTTAACCTACACTAGGTTCAACAAAACAAGGTATCATATGACCACAAATACTCTTCATTCCTTAAGAAAGCAACTAGAAAGTACTGAAAAGAAATCTTTGATCAAAATCATAGGTTTCACCAACATGATCATCCTAACAAGACTAGTCCAAAATCAAGTATACATAAACAAAACCCTGACATCACCTTAAAACCATAACTCATATTCACCTCAGTCCTATACAAGCAACTAGGGAGCAATCAAAAGATAACTAATTTGAACACTCAAAGGTTATATCAGAAAAGACACATCATCCACCTTAGTTCTATAGAAGAATTGGAAAGCACATCAAAATATCTGATCAAACTCATCATAGCACACACATGACACATCACCATGGTCAGGTATAAAAGATCATAATCAAAACATAATCATGACATCACAGAACAAAACTCCCAAGCCACTAATAAATAGCATGACTGTCCAAACCTAAGTCAACCCCAAAACCCATAGCAATAAACCACACATCATAAAGAGTACATACAAAAGCCATTTCCATAATTCATTAGTTTTGAAAACACAATAGTTCAATTTTCACTATAGGTTTCAAGTTTTCATTTTCATTTTTTAGGTGTTATAGATTTGCTAAAGTTTTTGAGTTCGCTAGAATCCTAGACGATTCAACAATTCATATAAAGTTGTTTAAACATTGTTTCATAATTGAATTCATTGTCAAAAACCAAGATTCAATAACAACTAGGGTTTCAGTTTTCTTTTCCAAGTATTACTTTATATAGAGTTTTCAATCTCAACCAGGGTTCATCTAAATCATTTTCTCAAAGTATTATAATTACTAAGGTTTTTGAATAATAAAATTTCCCTAGTATTACAAAACATTTTCATATATCTGAACCATATAAACACATCTAAGTTTATAAAACAAAACATTAATTCTCCCAATTAATTTCTTTGATTTTTAATTTACTTTAGAATTATATTTAAATAATAAAAAATAAATCAAATTTTTAAATAATTAAATTAAAATTTTTAAGAACACTTATTAAAATTATTATTAATAATAATTATCAACTATTACCATAATAATTTTAAATTTATTAAACTTTGGCAAAAGAATTTCTCAAAAATGGAAACTATCTTGAAATGGAAACATGCTAAAAATGGAAACTTTTCTGAAATAAAAACCTACTAAAAATGGAAACTTTCCTAAAATGAAAACCTGCTAAAACCTCAAACTTTCTCAAAATGGAAACTTGCTAAAAATGCAAACTTTCACAAAATGGAAACCTATTAAAAATTAAAACTTTCCCAAAATAGAAACTTGCTAAAAATGAAAACTTTCACTAAATGGAAACTTGCTAAAAATAGAAACTTTCACAAACCCTATCCTGAAAACACATATTTCTTAATTGATTCAAACTACAAATTACCAAATTAATCAAACGAGGGTATCAAATTAACAATCCATATATAGATGATTTCAAAATGAAGAACATTAATATCATGAACAAGGGTTTCAGATTCAATTCATATACAAAGGTTTCTAAATCAACGAACTATAAAATCACATATAAGGGTTTCAACCCAAAGGAGTTTTGAAAATAGATTTGCAAACACAAAGAAGATAGAAAACTCAAAGCGTGAGCAACTATTGCACAAAACCACAAGATTCTACTTGGATTTGATGCTTAACGATAGATGCACAAAACTCATGAGCAATTCCCTTTCCTTCTAAACTCTCTTTTTAGAAATTCCTCCTCCAAATCCCCCAGTTCCTGCAAAATGAGCTCTATATCTTTGATAAAGAGTCCTCCACAAATTTGGGGCTTTGATTGTGCAATCACGCAAGAAGACTTGTTGATCTTTAACTTTTATTATTTAATTATATTTTAATATTTATGCACAACCTTTTGCCATTAAAAAAAATATCTTTATCAAATTAGTTTTCTCTCTCTTTTTAATTAATTTATTATATTTTAATTTCATGCATAAGCTTTATGTAATTTAATTAAAATAAACTTTATTAAATTTATATTTTCTATCTCTTGTTAATTACGAGACATTTTAATAAAATATTTACTAATTCAATTAATAGTATTATTTGGAGTTTATTATTAAAAATAAAACTCCTATAATTATTATTATAAATATGCCTAAATTAGAATTTTGATAAAATATTTAAATTTAATTCCTTTATTTAATTAATTTCTTAATTAATTAAATATAATTAAATATTGAATTTTCTTTATAACATTTCTATTAAATTAAATCATTAAATTATCTTTTAATTTGATTTAATTATAACAAGAAATCACAACAAACCCACAAAACCAAATACAAAAACCCATCATAAAATATAGAATACCAAAACAAACTCTAGGGTCAAAATCACGAATTTACATCACTTGACAAATTTGGAAAGGTGAAACTAACTCAAATACTTGTTCTACTTTCTATGACAATTGGCTTAGGTTAGAATTTGGACTCAAGAGGTATCCCCCCCACTTATAACATTTAGATACTATGAAGGGTATGCTCATCCTGGCAATTTAGGGAAGTCGATACCCAATATGTACAATTTGCATAAAATCCCCACATGTACAAACACATATATTCTAAACCAAACAAATAATGGTGGGGACTGGTACATCATGTAGATCATGACTAGCAAGTGACTACAACTCCCTCCCTCAACCACATCAGGAATGTCAATCATAAAGTAAAACATACATGTACACCATACACATACAAATATGGGGCATGCATCCATAAAATTGCATATAAATTATTCATCTAACTAACATCATACAATAACTAAAATTGATGTATGAACATGCATATATCATCATAGAAATAATCCTGAACACATGAAATAACTAACTCAAAATATAATCAATTGAGTATGAAATAATATCTAAATCAAATCTGGTAACCAAAACTAATAATCATAAAATATAATCAGAAAATAGACCTAAAAAGAATCCTACAACACAATAGAAAAGTCAACTAGGGGTAGGCATTACATCAGCTCCCCCTAGACTTAGGCTTACTCTTAGAAGCCTGCAAGAAAGATAAAACTAAACTAGTGGTAGGCATTACAATATAAATCTGTAACCATCATCCAATAATGAAGAAAATAGTTGAAAAGAAAAGGTTAATGCTGAAGAAGTGAGAAGCTAGATGAATCAAATTTGGAGGAAGAAATCAAAGGAAGGAAATAATTTAAATGATGAAGTTATGTTCACCCAATTCAATAGATTAAGTGATTCCCCTATTACAAACTAAACAAAGAATACACGTTGGGGTTAAACTTATGTCTACTGTAATATGGAATTATATTACAAATCACTAAATCATAGTTCAATTTTTAATATTGAATTCATGAAAGTCCAAGTTAGCATAAGTTAAGATGCATTAGGAAAGATTTGATGTTTAAACCAAGTAATGTGTATGAATGTTGAGTTTCTAGGTTAGAGATGGACAAGTGCTAGTATTGGAGGAAGAAAGTGGTAAGCAGCTGAGTAAGATTGTTAGTATTAACCAAGTTGTGATACATGGCCAAGTTGAAAGGACGTTGAAGTATTACTACCAAGAGTTAAAGTAATGGTCAAGACAAGTGTTATGCACCCACTATGTGTATGGAACATTTATGAAGGACTCAAATTCATTTTTCAAACTATATAGTGAATTTCATCATTTATTTTGAGTAGTTTGCATTTGCATTTCCTAGAGCTAATAAAGTTTGAGAAATTTCAAGCCTATATGAGAAAATTTGTGGAGATCTAAGTTCATTTTGTTGGCATTAAGAGTGGTTAGGAGAAGTTGTGTAGATACCAAGAAAAGTAGTATTTTGAAGTTTAAATCCTGGTCAAAGAATATGGCATCAAGTTTGATTATTGAGAAGGGTGAACCATCAAAGGTCAACAACTATTTTGTAGTGAAATGTGTAACACCCTACCAAGGAACCCAAAAGAAATTAACCTAAAGTTTCACTAAGTTCTCCAAACATTTTATTTATAAAGATATTAACAAAAAGAAATAATATTGCAAAAGCAATAGCTAACATACATACAAACAATCCAGTAACATATTACATCTCTTAAGGGTTCAGTGATGTTGAATCACAGTCATAAGTTTTATTAATACTAAATTTGATACGTAACAATTCCAAATCATATAATAACTACAAGTAAAAATCCAATTAAATAATATATAATTACATAAGATGGCACTTGGAAAAATCAGAATGCATAATCATCCATTGTAAAATTTACAGGGTATGAAAAGCTCAAAGAATATACATCATGAATAAAATATGTCATCTCATTAGATCTCTAAAAATCATAAACAATACAATAGAATATAGCCATCCATTAGAAAAAAAAAAGATCAAAACAAAAGGAATAATTGTACAAGGACATCTAGCAACAAAACCCATCTATTGAATCTTAATGGTATAAGAAAATCACTACCACTCAACCTTGTGGAACTTAAATGGCCCACTCCCACTGCACTAAGGAGATAGACTCAAGTCCCAAATAGATAACAATCCCAAAATTCATGAACAACATCTAAATCAATGAAAAATTGATAGAAATCTATCTCAAAGGTACAAAGACACAAATGAAATCTAAACCTAGAGGCAACAAATACACGTAGGAAATCTACTATTTAAGTGTGAAAGTGTCACTGCATGAGTCAATTCTAAGGTTTCCCTAACATCATCTATAGACTTCAAACCCCTAGTGGATCTATATGACATCAATATCCCTTTGTATAGACATGGCATACAAACAAGGCAAGGTCAAAACCAAGAATCCTCTCCACTCTCATCCTAGCCTACAGTAGCACTCAAGGCATGAGTGAGGAAATTAAAAAAAAACTCTTTTTAATTCATTTCAAACCCATTAAATGAAATGTTATCAATTATTAAAACAACCTGCAATGGGCTACCCAAGAAACCTCTTTAGGGCTTTGGTCTCCATTGTAAACCACTTCCCAACAAACATAAATACAACCTACCCTAAGTTCAAAATAGCAGAATGTCTCATAAGATCACAATAACACACATCAATTCTTATTCAAGCAATTGGAAAGCACCAAAAGATAACTGATTGAAACTCACAAATTTCACAAGTAAAATCACCATATAGATATTGATCCATAACTCAAAGTTCACATCACAAAACCATGGCATCACATGACATCAATAAAAAATAACTCCTAGGCCTCTAGTAGACATCCAAGATTGCTCAACACTCTAGTTCAAACCCAAACCCCAACATGAAACATAATATACATCACATCAAAAGTAGTTTCATAAATTATTTATTTTGAAACCATATGTATCTAGTTCACAAAGAAAACATTTTTACTTAGTGTAGAGAACAATTTCCCATAAACTGAATCCATTTTTTAAAATAACACATAAATTTTAATTGGAAATTTTTTCCCTTAAATAAAATTATAAAAAATGTCTATTAAAAGAAACAATTTTAATTTTATTACAACCAACTCATAACTAAAAATTATTAAGTATTATTAAATTACTAATAAAATAATATATAATATATTATTTATTAATAAAAAAAAATTGCTAAATTAACTAATATAACAACCATTAATTAAATAGTAATAATAATATTAATAATATTATAAATATTATAAAAAAAAAAAATTATATATAAAAAAATGTCAAAAGTAAAAAGTGATTTCATATTGCTTATGCCACAATTGGGGAGTCCAAAACATGGCTTGGTTGCTTTGGCAACCCATAGTCTTGGCAGTGTTTGCTACCTCAACAGTGCTTACTACCTTGGGAGTGTCCACTGCTATGGTAATGTCCTTGCCATCATAGCTAGCGGGGGTGGGGGGGAGGTTAGAGCCCATCTTCTCATTAATATGTATTTAAAAAAAAAATTCTTTGTTTTTAATGAATAGACAATTAAAAAACAATAAAAGCCCCCCTTCCAAAATCATACACAACTACTCAATTTTCTTAGGTACAAATACAATCTCAAACCTATCATAAAAATTATCCTAGAAAATAGTTACTGTGGTTATATATATTTTTAAACAAATCTATCAGTAGACCCAAAAAGAAAAACAAATACAATTATCAATTTGTAAAATAAAGCATGGGTATTCCCTTCCAAACCCCATCTCAAATCCCAACAATCAAATTACTATTCCCCAAATTTAACAAATAAGGGTTTAAAATATTAAATTTATTCACAAGAATTTTCAAGAAAGGTAATTTCAACACAAGGGTTTCAACCTGAATTAAGTTTTGAAAAAAAATCCATTCAAATATGGAGAAGAGAAAGAGATTTCAAAGAGGAAATTATTGTGAAAAACTTAACAAGATCCTACCTTGATCTAATGCTAGTTGATCAAATGTTCAAAGCTCACAAGAAATTCATGTCCTTTCAAAAACCATCTTTCACAAAAATTGGCTCTCCAAAACCTGTGTATGAAGAAATGAGCTCTAATTTCTTAATAAAGAGATTTCTCTCTTTAGGGTTTTGATTTTGCAATCATGTGATACTTTTTTTATTTTTTTAAAAATTTATGTGCAAAATTTTTATGTTTTAATTAAAAGAAAATTTATTAAATATATTCTTCCTCTCTTTTATTAAATCACAAGACATCTATAATAAAATATTTATTAATTTAACTAATAATAATATTTAGAGTTTATTAAAAAAATGAAACTCCTAAATAAATTATTATTAATTTAAATAAATATAATTATGCCAAAAATTATAACTTTAATTAAATCTTTTAAATTTAATTATTTTATTTAATTAATTTTTTAATTATTTAAATATAATTAAATGTTGATTTTTCTTTATAAAATTTTCATTAAATTAAATCATTTAATAACTTTTTATTTGATTTAATTATAACTGAAGAACACCATAGACACACAAATCTAAATAAGAAAACCCATAATAAAGGATAGTACTAAATCAATCTCGAGGGTCAAAATCTCAAATTCACATCACTTGACAAATTTGGAAGGGTAAACAACTTAGATAATTGTTCTGCTTTCTAGGACAATTAGGATAGGGTCATGATTTGGATTCAAGAATTATCTCCCCTCTTTTACCATTGAGATACTGCAATAGGGCATGCTTATCTTGGTAATTCAGGAATGTTGATGCCTGGTGCCTGAACTCTGCATAAAAGTTGAGCATGTACATATAAATATAATCAAAACTAAACAGGCAATGGCAGGGAGTGGTGCATCATGTAGATCTCAACAAGGAGGTGACTACTGCTCCCTCCCTCAACCACATAAGAAAATCAATCATAAGATAAAACATACATGTACACCATAGATGCAAGTATGGGGTAAGTATGCATAAAAATTGCATATAGATCATCCATCTAACTATCATCATGAAATAAATAAAATCATTGTATACAAGCATCATCATCAAAAGAATAATCGTGTACACATAAGATAACTAAGTATCAAGTAGCTCATCACATAAATCAACTAAGTATAAAATAACAACCAAAAAAATCTGGTAATCAAGTACGACTAATCATCAAACATAACCATAAAGATGGCCTAAAAGAATTTGGCAAGATAATATGAAAAGTAAACTAGGGGTAGGCACTACATCTACCCCCCTAGACATAGGCTTACTCTTGGAAGCTTATAAAAAAATAGGGGTAAAATCTTGTAAACTAGATGCATCATCCCAAGTATCTGATGACTCATCAATAGGGTCCAATTGGACCCTTACTAGAATTATGGTTTGACCCCTGAGGGTCAAATCCCACCGTTGTAGAATGTGCACTGGCTCCAAATTTAGCTACCCATCCTCCACCTATAACACATTCAAATGAAGAACATGTATCACATCAGGAATATACTATCTAAGAATAGAAACACAAAAAGCATCATGAACATGAGCTAATCTGGGTGACAATGAAAGATGGCAAGCAACTTGACCTATCCTCTCAAGAATCTCAAATGGCCCCACAAAATGAGGTGCTATCTTTGAACCCTTTCCATAATGGATCAGACTCTTCCACAAATTTACTCTCAAGAAAACTTTCTCACCTACTACAAATTGCTTATCCATCTTATGAGCATCATCATACTTCTTATGTCTATCCTATACTATAGATATGTGCTCATAGATGTGCACTACTTGTTTCTCCATATCTCGAAGCATCTCAGGACCTAGTAGGATGTGATCCTCTAAACTATCCCAGCTCAATAGTATATGATAAGGATGACCATACAAAGCCTAGAAAGGTGTCATCCCAATAGAACTATGATACCCATTATTATATGAAAACTCTACTATGTATAGATAATCCTCCCAAAGAGTACATCTATCCATAACATACATCATTAACATATCCTCTAGAACTTGATTTACTCTCTCAGTCTGACCATCTATCTCTGGGTGATAAGTTGAGTTTAAGTTCAACTATGCTCCAAGATCATGCTGCAAGGATGTCTAAAATGTGGATATGAATACAAGATCCCTATCTAAAATGATTTTCCAAGGAATACAATGCAATCCCATGATATAATGCATGAACACATTAGCTATTAAAGTTATTTTGTAGGATAACCTCATCAGTGAAAAGTGTGTCACGTTAGTCAATCGGCCAATGATGGCCATGATAGCATCATGTCAACATGTATTCATAGGTAATCCTACAAATAAATTCATAGAAATAATATCCCACATCCATAAAGGAATGATATTAGGTCATAAAAGACCTCTTCGATGTTGGTGCTCTATCTTGAATCTTTGGAAATCAAGACACCTAGCCATGAAATCAAAAATATCATGCTTCATACTTGTCCAAAAGTATAGACATAAAAAATCTATGTGCATCTTCTTGACACCTCAATGTGATGAGTAAGGTGCATGATGGGCCTCTGATAGGATCAATGTACGAAACTCATCCAAAAGAAGTAGATAAATCCTTCCTGAAAAGTGCAAAAGGCCATTTGACTCTAAGACATAACCTAAAAACCTACCCTCCAATGGTCTACCTAAATCTATCTCCATGCTCACCTCTTGATACTAAGTATCTATAGGAAGTGCTTAAAGTATATAGCTCCTCAAATTCACACTAAGAGTCAAAGATAGTGACTCATGTCTTCTACAAATCAAAGTGTCATCTAACATTCTCATTTCCCTAAATATACCTTGAATTCATACTCTCATAGAAACTCCTTCCAACGCCTTTGCCTAGTATTCAAATTAGGCATTGTGAATATATACTACAAACTGTGATGATATCTATGAAGCTTAAAATGATTCCTCAACAAGAAGTGTCTATTGTGATGTGGAGCCTAATCACACTCATTGGTTTATTTGGAATGGTTTTCTCCCCATATTATTTCTATAGGTCTTTGGGGGTAGTTCCCCCAAGATGGGGTCCTAGGGTAGTGCTCCAGGTGTGCTCCCTATTATACTATAGGGTGGGATCGAGGGGCAACACCCTTGTGAGGGTTTTTGGAGGCAGTGCCCCTAAAGCCAAAAATACATTTAGATTGTAAAAGGTATTGGCTACTATTTTTCCTATTGGACAATTTATTCTAGCTCTAATTTTGTAAGTGGTAAAATTTTATATAAAAAAGGCTTTAGGTTAAGGATTTCATAATGTAATGGTGATATTTTAGCTTCTTGTGGTGATATTGAGCTATAAGGGATTGCAGATTGTAAAAATTTAATACTAATAATATTGGACTTGCTATTGGTGGATGTAGACTAGGGATTAGGTGAACCATGTTAAATCTTGGTATCTTTTGTTCTCTTTTAAGTGATCTAGTATTTTCTAGTATTAGTTATATTTGCATGTAACTATTATTTATGTCTAAGGTTAATCCTAACAAGTGGTATCAGAGCCTAGTTGGTTGTCATCTCTTTTTTATGCCACACTATCATCATTTTTTTTAGTGATCCTCTGTAGGAAGGTCTCATGGTTGAGTGGGAGTGATGGTAGATAAGAGTAAGCTAAAGGTTGACAAGTTTAATGGGTAGAAATTTTAATTATGGAAGAAGAAAATGAAAGACTATCTTTATCAGAAGGATTTATGGAAGCTATTGGAAGGAAAAACCAAGAATCAGGGAACTATGACAAATAAGGACTAGGAGATTTTAGATAGAAAGACACTTAGAAGCATTTAATTATGCATGGCACCATCGATGACATTTAACATTACAAAAGCAAAGACAAAGGAAGAGTTGATGCAAACCCTAGTGAAACTATATGAAAAGCCCTCCGCTTCAAACAAGGTATTTCTCATGAAGTATTTATTTAATATGAAGATGATAGAAGGTGGATCTATTGTAGATCATTTAAATGAGTTTAATATTGTTACTAATCAATTGTCTTCTATGGGTATTAATTTTGATGAAGAAATTGAGCTCTCTTGATTTTGTGTTCTTTTCTTGAAAGCTAGAATGACTTGGTAATGGTTGTGAGTAATTCTATTTTAGGATCTAATACCCTAAAATTTGATGATGTGATTGGTGTTATTTTGAGTGAGTAAACTCATAGGAAAACCTTAGGTGGATCTACATTAGGAAGTTCGTTGAATGCATGAAGCAGAGGTAAAACAACTAAGAGAGGAAATAATTTCGAAAATCATGAGAAATGAAGAGAAAAGTCAAAGGGGAAGAGCTCTCAATTTAGAGGACCGAGAGAATATTGGTACTCTGGTAAACCAGGGAATAAGAAGAAAGATTTTTGGATTCAAAAGAATAATGAAGGAGATAAGGTAGAAGGGAACAAGGAGGTAAATGTGGTAAGTAACATATCCAAAGAGGATGCTTCACTTCTTTCTTTAGATAGTATTGATGATTCATGGGTTTTAAATTTTGGTGCTTCACTCCATGCTACACCTTAGAGAAGTTATTTTATTGATTATGTCCAAGGGGATTTTGGGCTTGTTTAGTTGGGGGATAATGAACCCTATTATATTGTTGAAAAGGAAAAATTTAAGATCAAGTTGCAAAGTGGGAATCATTGGCTACTACATGAGGTAAGACATGTTCCAAAGCTGAGTGGAAATTTAATTTCAGCAGGGAAACTTGGTGATGAAGGTTGTGTAGTTACTTTTAATGATAAAAATTGGAAGGTTTCAAAAGGTTCCCTTGTAGTAGATAAAGGTGTGGAAGTGGGCACCTTATATCTTTGTATAGGTCATATTGTTCCTTCTACTTTGATTATTTCAGAGAAAAATGAATGTTCAAAAATAGTTGCTATAGTTGAGTAGGGAGAACAAACAAATGTTATAGATTTTGATATAGTGATATGACACAATAGACTTGGGCACATGAGTGAGAAAGGTGTGAAAGTACTTCATTTAAAGAAAGTTGTACAAAGTTTGAAATGTGTTAATATGGATTTCTATGAAAGTTGTGTGTATGGAAAAAAAAAGAGTGAATTTTGTGAAGATTGGGAAGGAAAAGAAAACTAAGAGATTAGAGCTCGTGCATACAAATGTATGGGGACCAGCTCAAGTATCTTCCCCTAGTGGCTCTCATTATTACGTTAAATTTATTGATGATGTAACTATAAAAGTATGGATTTATTTCCTTAGAGAGAAATCTAATGTATTTCAAACTTTTAAGAAATGGAAATGCTTGGTTGAAAATGAGACTAGTAAGAAATTAAAATGTCTCAGATTTGATAATGGTGGTGAGTATTGTGATCATGAATTGTAAGATTAATTCTCCACTAATGGTATTTGTAGACAAAAAACTATTCAAAGGACTCCATAGGAAAATGGAGTGGCTAAATGCATGAACATGACTATAATGGAGTGTGCAAGAAGCATGAGGTGGCATGCAGAATTTCCCTTAAACATGTGGGTGGAGGCTATCAATACTACTATATATTTGATTAATAAAAGTCCCTCTACTCCTTTGGGATATGGTATTCTAGAGGAAGCATAGACTAGTAAGAAGATGAGTTATTCCTTTCTCAAAACCTTTGGTTGTGAAGCATTTGCTCATATAGATTCTGACAATAGAACCAAGCTAGAAGCTAAGTCAAAGAAATTTGTATTTTTTGGATATGGCATTAATGAACTTTTCTATAAGTGTTGAGATTTTACAAATCATAAAATTGTAAGAGGAAGGGATGTCATATTCAATGAGAAAGTGTTTTACAAAGAGCTATTGCAACGACATGAGAAGAAAGAAAATGATTATGTAGTGTTGGATGATACTCTAAAAGATGATATTCTAGAAATTCCTCATGTTATGCAACAATCGCAACAACAAATACCACACACCCCAGTGAATGTTAAACGATCAACAAGGCAAAATACACCTCTAGAAAAAAATTTCCTTTTTTGTATTCTATTTTACATACTAATGTTGGTGAACCTAAATGTTATGATGAAGTTGTGTATATGGATACTAAGATTCAGTGGGAGTTTGCAATGAAAGAAGAAATGGACTCTTTTCTAAAAAATAAGATTTGGGATTTATGCAAGTTCCCTATAGGTAAAAGGGCTTTACAGAATAAGTGGATTTTGATGAGATATAAAATAACTTCTATTTGCACTATTTTAAGTATTGTGGCTCTTAAAGATTTTCATTTGGAGCAACTTGATGTTAAAACAACCTTTCTTCATAGTGATTTGGATGAAGAGATCTATATGGCACAGCCAAAGGGATTTAAGGTTAAAGGTAAGGAGAACTTAGTGTGTAGATTAAATAAAAGTTTATATAGCTTGAATCAAGCACCTCAGCAATGGTATTTGAAATTTGATAGTTTTATGCATAAGCATGGATATTGTAGGTGTTATTCAGATCATTGTACTTATTTTAAGAGGTTGGGTGATGATAGCTACATTATTTTATGTTTATATGGTAATGGTATGCTTGTAGATGGGTGTAACATAGATCACATTAAGGGGTTAAAAGAAAAATTAGCACATTCATTTTCTATGAAGGATTTGGGGTGGCAAAACAAATCCTTGGTATGAATATTTGTAGAGATAGGAAGAACAAGAAATTGACATTATATTGTGAAGGTGTTACAACATTTCTCTATGGAGAATGCTAAAGTTGTCAACACACCTTTACCTAGTCATTTAAAGTTGACTAAGGAGATGTGTCCCAAGACATAAGAAGAGGAGGATTAGATGTCTAAGGTACCTTTTGATTCAACTGAAGGAAGCTTGATGTATGCTATGGTATATACTAGGCTAGATATTGCACATGTAGTGTGAGTTGTTAGTAAGTATATGAGTTATCTAGGAATTGAGTATTGGAATGTAGTTAAATTGATTCTTAGATATTTGAGAGGAACATCCAATAAGTGTTTACATTTTGGAGGTTCTACTATTGGTTTATAGGGCTATGTTAACTTAGATTTGGTAGGGGATATTGGTTCCAGGAAAAGTACTATAGGTTATATATTTACTATTGGTGGGGCAGTAGTAAGCTAGGTTTCTCAATTATAGAAGGTTAATGCTTTATCCACTATAGAGGTTGAGTATGTTTTTGCTACAGAGGCATCCAAGGAGACAACATGGCTTTAGTTCTTCATGGAAGAATTGGGACACCCAAAGAGGGATAATTATTTGTTCACAGATAGCCAAAGTGTCATTCGTCTTGCAAAGAATTCAACTTTGTATTCAAAGACAAATCACATACAGTTATGGTACCATTTCATTTGGTCTATTTTGGATGATCTATAGTTAAAGTTGGAGAAGATATATATAGATGTAAATCTAGTCGATATGTTTACAAAGGTAGTGACAAGGGAGAAGATGAACTCCTCTTTAGCTTTGGTTAATCTTCTCAACTGAACAGAATAAAATAACAATAGAGTATAGGGTGGTTTGATATATTCCAGTGGGAGCTATAGGTTTATTAGTGTTATGATCAGTCTTGACATGTGAGGTTATTGTTGTGGAGTCTAATCAGTCTCTAAGTGGGATATTTTTGTGATGTTGAGCCTAATCAAACTTAGGGGTTTATTTGGTTTGGTTTTCTACCCATATTATTTCTATGGGGGTTTGGGGGTACCGTCCCCAAGATGGGATCAATGGGAAGTGCCCTAAGTGTGCTCTTTATCACACTATAGGGTGAAATCAAGGGGAAATGCTCCCATGGGGGTTTTGGGGGGTAGCATCCCCAAAGCCAAAAATGCCCTTATATTATAAAAGACACTAGTTGCTATTTTTCCTATTATACAACTTATTCTAGCCCTAATTTTGTAAGTGGTAAAATCTTGTATAAAAAAGGCTAGGGTTAAGGATTTCATAATGTAATGGTGATATTGTAGCTTCTTGTGGTAGTATTGAGTTGTAAGGAATTGTGGATTGCAATCACTAGATAATAATAATATTGGACTTGTTGTTAGTGGACATAGCCCAGGGATTGGGTGAACCACATTAAATATTGCTATCTTGTGTTCTCTTTTATGTGATCTACTATTTTCTGGTATTGGTTATATTTGTATGTAACTATTATTTCTATTTGAGGTTAATCATAATAGTGTCTCCATCTTACTAGGGAATGAACATATGCAACTAACTCAAGATCATGTGTAGGATAATTCAACTCATGATACTTGAGTTTGCGAGACTCATAGGCAATCATTCATCCATCCTGCATTAAGACTGCTCCAATCTCTTCTAGTAAAGCATCTATACACACCATAAACTGACCTTCTAGATTAGGTACTGCAAGAATTGGTGCACTATTCAAAAGATCCTTGAACTTTTGGAATTCTTCCTCATATTTCTCCATCCAAATAAACTTCTTTCTATTTCTCTGGGGGGAAGTGATAGGATATGCTACTCTAGAAAAGTTTTGGATGAACTATTGATAATAACCAACTAGACCCATGAAGCTATGAATCTTGGACATAGTATTGGTTGTAGGCTAATCTACCATAACCTAGATCTTCATTAGGTCCACTAAGATACCATCCCCTAATATGAGATTCCCTAAATAGTATATCACAAACTGAAAGAAATCACACTTTGTCAATTTGGCATAATGTTGATTGTCTCTCAAAAATTGAAGAACTCATTGTTGATGTTCCTCATGTTCTTCATGGGATCAAGAATATATCAAAATACCATCCAAGAACACAAGTAAAAATTGGTCAAGGTAAGAATATAATACTTCATTCATCAAGCACATGAAAATTGATGGAGCATTTGTCAATCCACTATTGGAATACTTTTAGAATAATTGAGAGAGGGAGGGGGGGGTGGGGGTGGGGGATGGTGAATCAGTTATCTAAGGTCTAAATGTATAAATAAAACATTTTCACAACTTAATGAACCCATAAAACATTCATACCCATGCATGAATCCATTAGGTAATTACTAAAACTTGTATGTTACTGTGAAATCAACTTGCATAAATGTAAAGCATGAAACACAACACATTCATCAACACACTTGACGCAATGATTTATGTGGAAACCCAATTTGAGAAAAACCACCAGTAACATGCTACTCCCTTTTCACTCTTCTGAAGTGATGCCCTATGAAAGGCCAACTCTATTAAAGGTTACAATACACACTGTTAAATGTGACCCTGTTAAGGGATTTCAATCATCCTATTAAAAAGTGATCCTTGTTAAAGGACTTAAGGTCATTCACTTGGAATGCCACCTAGTTAAAGGATTTTCAAATGAATTTTAGGTCAACCTTAATCCAAAGGATTTACCCTAGACTAATATAATTGTTAGAGAGTAATACTAGAGCTTTGATCTGATACAACTTACAACTTCTCTTGCAAATTACAAATCTCTATTCAATCCTCCATTCTACTTGGCTTTCATACTTTGCAATTGTAATAGCTTGTTCACCCTTGAAGAATTCATCTCCTTAAACCTTCTTCATTAACATGCCATTGCAAAATATTCTCTTGGGTCACTTGATGAAGAAAAACCCTTAATTCCTTCTCCTCCTTAGGTTCTTGCACATGACGACAACCACCTTTGCTTCATGACTAGACATTCCTATAAATAAAAAATTAGAATATTTTTTCGCTCATTTTCCATCATCCAAATTAGGGTTTTTGGATGGATTATGTAGGATACAATGTATTTACCCCTTATCTTATCTTTTCTAGAAACTTCTCCTAGAATCCATTAGAATTTGCCTAAAAATAGTTTACATCAAATTCTGCACCACTAGCTCATCAACCTTATCTTCCTTTTGGTTCACAAGTTTCAAGAAAATAAACTTGTTAGCTTAGATTCGGTGAATCTTTGATCTTTAACATAATTTAGTAGGTTAACATTATCAATCTTTTGATGCTTGGCACAGATTGCATTGCTTGACATCAACTGTAAAATCACTCGGCATCAACTAAAGTTTACTCCTACTTAGCATCAACTCAACTTTACTCAACATTAACTATTTTTCTCATCAACCACTAGAATTTTCTTTCACTTGGCTCCAACTAACTTTTTGTTTTTCTTGCACTGACTTTTCTTGGCACCTACTATCCACTCAATCAAGCTTTTTAAACAAAATTTGTTTAGCTTGTTCTTCTAAAATTTCTAAGTGTAGCGAGAATTTTGTAACCTTAAGTAGATCATCAATACATCATGTCATTCCTATCTTAACTAATCCTTGTACATCATTGCATAATCATAACTCAACCTTTCTTCTAGGTGCTATTGTTACCTTTTATTGATCAAATTCTCTTCATCAATCAACTAAGTGATAGTACTTGAATCGTATAAGTATTTGTCCTACTAGAAAATAGTAGGTTTGACATCAATGAAAAACAATGATTGAAAATATTCTTCTTCAACAAGTCTCCCTCTTAATAATCTTTCTTATCAATGATCTTTTCAATCAGATTTCAACAATCTCCCTCTTTGGCATTGATGGCAGACCAAATTGATCAACCAAGTCAATCAAATGATGAACATCACCTTGTTCAACCAAAAACCATTCTAACTGAGTTAAAATAGTAAGGCAATACCAAAAAGAAAACTTGTATTGAAATGTCTCCCTTTATCAGCAACTTCCATCTTCTGATTAGGTTACAAAACTCTTTCTTATAACTCCCTTTGAGTTCTTTCTTGTATCTCCCTCTTACTTGGTAGAAAATGATTTCATTCTATTTCTTACATCATTCATGTGTCCTATTCTAATCAGTAACATCAGTAATTATTTGATCTCACTTTGAGATCATACTTTCTCCTTGTGATGATGATTTTTTTCCCTCTGTAACCAATAGATCAATTTAGGACTTTCTCCCTCTTATCTCTTCCATTTGATCAGTAAAACTATCCCTCTTTAAGAACAATGCCATAGACATATATCAAAAATTTATCATCTTAAGGAATTCATATATAATCTTTTATAGTTTCTTTAGTTTCTCCCTCTGTCACCTTGCTTGTGATCAATTTGAAATTTTAGCTCTGTGATTACTTTAGACAGCTCCTAAAGTAAGATCCTCTGCATCAATGTGTATTATATGAACATTAGCTTGTTTGATGTAGGGCACTCCTTTTGTTACTTAAATAGTCTTTGATAGGGGTATCACCCCTAGTTTACATCTTAGATACTCATGAGAATCCTTAGGTAATGGTTTTGTGCAAATATCAACAATTTTTTCCTTTGAGTTAACATATTCCATCTTCACTTCTTTATCTTGAACTAACTCTCTCACATAATGATACTTGATTGCAATGTGCTTTGTCTTTGTGTGCATCACTAGATTCTTTAATATATTGATAACACTTGTATTATCACAATAAAGTATCACTAGTTCTATGATTTCTTCTTTCATTCCTTTAAGTAGCTATTTGATCCATACAATGTTTGTGTAGTTTATAGAAGTAGCAACATTATCTGCTTTGGGAATAGATTGTGAGGTACAACTCTATTTCTTGCTAGTCCATGTAACTAGTCTTTTGCCTAAGAAAAATGCTCCTCCACTAGTGCTCTTTCTATCATCAATGTTTCTAGCCCAATCAACATTAATGTAGGCTCTTAATTGAAACTTTTCATTCTTTTTATAGTATAGACCAAACTCTTTTGTTCGTTTTAGATATCTCATTATTCTCTTCACAACCATTAAGTGATTCTCCTTGGGATTGACAGAGAATCTTACAACTATCCCTATAGATAATGCAATATTAGGTATGCTATGTACAACATATTGCAATTTTCCAATCATAGACCTCTATAATGTCTGATTCACCTCAATAGAATCATCATTCTTTGACAACTTGTGTCCTATCACCATAGGTGTATTTATTAGTTTGGAATTCTCTCGTCCAAAATTCTTCAATATTTCTCTGACATACTTTGACTTAGTGATATATATACTATACTTCATCCTTACATAAAGCATCTTGTCCTCCAAATATGATATAATCAACAAATATTTTAGATAGCAAAATACCTTTTCCTTTTTCTGTCTTTATGTATAGATTGTTGTTATCATCAGTCCTTTTAAATCCAATCCTCACAAGATAAGTATGAAGTCTCTCATATCACGCTCTTGGTTTTTGCTTCAATTCATATAGGGCCTTGTATAGTCTACATACCATGTTTTTATTTTTATCATCAACAAATCCTTCTAGTTGTTCTATGTAGACTTCCTCTTCTAGTATATCATTTAGAAATGCAGATTTAACATCCATCTAATAAACTTTGAAACCTTTGTATGTAGCATAAGAAAGTAGAGTTATTCCATTCTTACAACAGGGGTGAATGTCTCCCCATAGTCAATTCCTTCTTCTTGTGCATATCCCTTATAAAATAATCTTTCTTTATTTCTTGTAACTTCACCATTCTCATCTAGCTTGTATCTAAATACCCACTTGGTGCCAATCACATTCTTGCCTTCTGGTCTAGGAACTAGACTCCATGTTTTATTCTTTTCTATTTATTCAATCTCATCTTCCATGGCTTTGTACTAGTCTACATCTTCTAATGCATCTTTCACTATTTTGGGTTCCTTCATGCTTAGCAAACATGATTCACTTCTCAATCTATTTCTTGTCATTGACCTAGCATTCTTATCTTTGATGATTTGATCAGCAAGATGATGTTTTTTGACATATTTAAACAATCATGGCTTAGCTCTTTTTTCTTCATTTTGTCTTTCACCTTCAGAATCACTCTATACATCTTTGTCAAGTATCTAAGCATCTCTTTGATGTGTACTAATCTTAGAGTCATAATGTGCATTTTCTTCATTCTATAGCTCAACATCTAAATGTAGTTCAGTTCCTGAATGCAACTGAGCATCTACATGATGTGACTCAATAGTTACTAATAGTTGCTATTGATTTGTATGTTGATTTGCAACATCTTCTTCAATAGGCATTCCTTCATAAAATTATAAAAATGATTTGTATTCTTCTAGTTCTTTCATAGGTTCAACCTCATGTACCTTTGTCAATTCATCAAAATTCACATTTGCACTTTCCACAATTTTGACAATGTTAGTATTTAAGAATGTACCTTCTTCACTTTTTAAGAATTTAATTTCCAAGGAATATACCTTCTTCACTTTTTGCATTAAGGTTTCCATTCTTAACATCTTTAAGAATGAAACACTTACTTCCAAATACCTTAAAGTATTTTACAATGGGTGGATATCCTTACCATAGTTTAAAAGGTGTTGAATGAGTACCTTTCTTTATTTACACATGGTTCAAGGTATATAAAACAATACTTACAACTTCTCTCTAGTATTTCAGAGCAACATTCTTCTCCATCATAAGTGTTCTAACATAGTCCATTATAGAACTATTTCTCCTTTCAGCAATCCCATTTTATGGAGGGGTCCTAGGAGCAGATGCTTGTCTTTTGATTCCTCTATAATTATTGAACATCTCAAAATATTTTGAAGTGAATTCTCCTCCTCTATCTGATCTTAAGCATTTTGGACTTTTACATGTTTCTTTCTCAACTCTTGCCAAGTACCACTTAAACATTTGAAAAGCATTATATTTCTATTTCAAAAACATAACTATCATCATCCTAGAATAATGATCAACAGATAGCATTATGTACTTATCTCCTCTATAGCTTTGCACTTCAATTGGTCCAGACAAGTTAGTATGAACAATCTCTAGTATTTCTTTAGAGGTATAACCTTTACTCCTAAAGCTTGACTTTGTCATTTTGCCTAGTTGACATTGTTTGCACACTCCATTATTAGGTTTCTTCAACATGGGAAAAACTCTAACTTTCTTCATGTTACTGATACTAATCAAGTTATCCAAATTAACATGACATAATCTCTTGTTCCAAAGCCAAACATTAGAAAATTTTGCAACAAAACAAGTAGCATCCTCTATATCAAGATAGAATAGAGTACTTCTAGTTTGATCACCTTTTCCAATAATTTTCCCATTTGTTTCATATATCTTGGTATTTTTGTTTCCAAATTCAACCTTACATGAAATCTTGTCTATGAGTTTGATAGATCCTTTTTCTTTTATCAAACATGGTGCACCATTAACAAAACTTACACTATTTCCATCATAACAAGTTAAGGTATTATCTTCCATTTTTTTGTGGTAGGTATTATTTTAAATTGATTTAACACTTTTGTATATAGATGAGGTGGTAGATATTTTTATTCATATTTGGTTTTGGTTTCAGTACATACATACATACATACATACATATATAGAATAATGTATATACACATTCTCTTATATTTTTACATTTCTATATGCTGCCCCCCTTTTTCATTTGTTTTTTCATTCTATCTTGCATTTTCTTCTCTATTTATAATTTCTAGTTTAGAGGCTTTTTTAATATTTCTTTTCATCTCTTTCTTTCTCTTCTTCATGGTACGTGCTCCTTCTCCCTTCTCTCCTTTTTATTCTACTTGGTTTGTCTAGTCTGCATACATCTTACATCCTTCTCTCATCTTGATGATGGATCATAGAGTATGATTTGAAATGGTGATGATAAAAAAATATGCAATAAAATCCATAAACAAAATCATCATTGGCAATGGATTGTGAAAATCTGATATTATTAAATGAACTTACTTCTATCTCTAGTCATGTGATGTGAGCATCCACTGTCAATGATCCATCTATCATTTTTGTTCACATAAGTCACAAGTGTAGTTTCCTCATCTTCATCACATTTTTCCTTTATTGCAATAGACACCACTTCATCATCATGTTCATCATAATCATCCCTACTTTCTTCTTCAACAATGTAGCATGACTTCTTGCATTTGTCTTTGCAATCTCTTCCATCATCTTCTCTTCTATTTTTGTACTTGTTTCCATCTCTATAGTTCTTCTTATGTGTACATCTTGCAACAATATGACCAACCTCATTGCAATTGAAACAAATGATGGGTAACTTACCTTTGAACTTGGCTTTACCTCTAGGAAATCTTCTAGTCAATAGTTCTTCCAATTGTTCAATATCTTCCTCATCTATGTCACTTTCACTAGATACACATTTTATCTTTCTTTTCTTCTTCTACTACTTCACCTCATCAAAGTCTTTCAATAACAACTTGGCTTTGCATATAGATTCAAGGCTCTTAGGTTTGTAATTATCAAATTTAGATAGCTCAAAATCAATGATTCTACCTACCAAACCTTCAAGGGTTAGATCATTTCTTGGAGTACATCTTAACTCTTGAATTGTAGAAACTCTAATAGCATAGATAGGTAGTAATGTTTTAAAGACTTTACTTAACATAGTATCATTATCTATATGACCAGTAGCTCCTCTTATTGCACTAACAACTTCTTTTATCGTAGCAACATATTGAGAAATATTTTTACCTTCTTCCATTCTCATGTCATCAAACTTACCTTTGAAGCTCTCAGATTTGGCTCTTTGTACACTTTTTTCTCCTCCATAGATGGTGTGTAGGGCATTCTTATTAAAAGTGAGCATTGTTAGAAGACTTTAGGCCATTCACTTGGAATGCCACCAGGTTAAAGGATTTTCAAATAACTGTTAGGTCAACCTTAATCCAATGGATTTACCCTAGACTAATACAATTATTAGAGAGTAACAATAGAGCTTTGATCTAATACAACTTACAACTTCTCTTGTAGATTATAGATCTTTGTTCAATCCTCCATTCTTCTTGGCTTTCCTACTTCTTAGATTTGATAGCTTGTTCACCCTTCAAGCATTCTTCTCCTTAAGCCTTCTTGCTTAACATGCATTGGAGACTCTTCTCTTAGGTCACTTGATGAAGAAAAGCACTTAATTCATTCTCCTCCTTAGGTTCTCACACATGAAAATAACCACCTTTTCTTCATGACCAAATATTCCTATAAATAGGAAATTAGAATATTTTCCCGCTCATTTTCCATCGTCCAAATTAGGGTTTTTAGATGGACCATATCTTGTATTTTCTAAAAACTTCTCCTAGAATCCATTACAATTTGCCTAAAAATTGTTTACATCAAATTCTATGCCACTAGCTCATCAACCCTATCTTCCTCCTAGTTCACAAGTTTCAAGAAAATAAACTTGTTGGCTTAGATTCGATGAATCTTCGATCTTTAACATAATGTAGCAACTCAACATTATCAATCTTCTAATGCTTGACACATACTACATTTCTCAACATCAACTGTAAAATCACTCAGCATCAGCTAAAGTTTATTGATGTTCGACATCAACTAAACTTTACTTGATATTACTTATTTTTCTCGGCATCCACTAGAATTTTCTTTCACTCGACTCCAAATAACTTTTTTCTTGGCTTATATTCACTTTTCTTGGCACCTACTATCCACTCGGTCAAGCTTGGAAAACAAACTTTGCTTAACTTTTTCTTCTAAACTTTCTAAGTGTACCTAACATTTTGTAACCTTAAATAAATAATCAATACACCATGTCATCGTTGTCTTAACTAATCCTTGTACTTCATTACATAATCATAACACAACCTTTCCTCTAGTTGCTGTTTTTACCTCTTATTGATCAAATCCTCTTCATCAATCAACTAAGTGATAGTGCTTAAATCTTATAAGCAATTTTCCTACCAAAAAATAGCAAGTTTGACATCAGTGAAAAAACAATGATTGAAACACATAGTCTTCTTCAAAAATTCTTCCTCTTAACAATCTCTCTTATCAATGATCTTTCCAATCATATTTCAACACCTAAATGGAACCAATACAAAATTGTAGTGTCCATAGCAGAAGGTGGTCTTATGAATGTCAACATCCTGAATGCAAATTTGATGGTATCCTGACTCTACATATGTCAGATAACATTGCGGCTCCCTTTCTTTGGTCAAATAAATCATTGATCCTTGGTAAAGGATACTTGTTCTTAATCATTACCTTGTTCAAATTTCTATAGTCAATGCAAAAGCATAATGAACCATCCTTCTTGTTCCCAAAGAGCACTAGTTTTCTCCATGGAGAAACACTGGGTCTAGTATAACTTTTGGCCAAAAGGTCCTCAAGTTGTAGGCACAAATCATTCTAATCCTAAGTGGTCATTTGATAAGGAGCTCTATAAATAGGCTCTGGTCTTGGAATTTGGTCATTACCAAAGTGAATTTCCCTCTTTAGAGGCATACCTAGACTCTCACTAGGAAAGCCATCTACATACTCATGTAAGATAGGATGATCTAGAATCTTCCTTGCAGGGTCTTCTTCCTCAATTTTACTCATAGTAATGGAAGAAACCTAACAATGCTCATGAAATATCTTCTTCTATTCATAACAAAGATCATTCAAAGGGATATAGATCTCTAGATACCCACCATCTTCAAGTCCCTACCTTGATTATCCTCACATTGAACGGTCTTCTTTCTGTAATCAATACTATCTCTATGAGAGCTAAGCTAGACCATATGCAAGACTACATCATAAGAACCAAGAGGAATAACCTGAAGGACTATTGATGTAACAAAAATCTCCTAGGTTTAATTAACACTATTACACTGAAGAATCTATGGAAATCTTAGCTCTTGAAGCTAGTTTCACTTGCCAACCCAAGCCTTACTTAATCACCTATAGCTTACATTTAACAACTATGGAAGGTGAAGTGAAAGAATAAGTAGCACTAGAATCAAAGAACATGTAAAGGGGTGTACATAGGATAGCTCTTGTAATCTCAACTACAGTACACTTGTGGTCTTCCTAGAGGTGGTCCACCACTTCAAAGACTTTGTATGATCTACTTGCATCACCAACTGTAGGATCAGATGCTACTGACCTAAGTCCTAAATAGTGAGATGTACACTGTGGGAAGTTAGCTATGATGTGCTCAAATTTTCCACAAGAGAAACATCCTATGCCTCTACTAGAACCTCTTCCTTTTGGAGGTGCACTCAAATCCTAGTGGCTATCTATACTAGAAAAAGATTGGTTTCTTTGTGTAGGTTGAGTATTCTAACTTTGCCTATTGTACTATGAGTTATGAAAGTTCTAAGAGTTGGAACTACTACCACCACTCTATGTTAGAGGCTAAGATCCCTTCTACTATTGTAATTGGTGTTGTTGTTGGCCCTAGTTTTCCTTGGGATAAGGAGGCTTCCTATTTCCACTATGCTTTGGCTACCTTTAGACCCTTATGCTACAAGTGCTCCCACAAAATCACCATGTCCTAGAGTAACATTCTTCTCTATAAATATTTCTTGATGCACCACATCCTTGAGGGTTTTAGGTTGGAATACCTTAACTCCCCTAATGAACCAGTTATTCATGCAAAGAATAAAATGTTGTACCATCAATGGTGAATATTTACTAATCCCTGTATATGTCATGAGCTCGTAGAATTTATTCTCATACTCTATGATGACCATAGTATACTATCTCAAATTGTGAAATTCATCTTCTCTTTTCTTTGTACGAATATTATTCCTCTTATAGAAAACACTCATGGAAGTTTTCAAGGAATAACTCCCATGTAATAGTGTTCATATTAACACTAAGCTTATTTTCTTCAATGTTCCACAATGTAGCCCCAACGAGTTCTAGGTAGGTGATGAAATACCATTTTTTGACATTAGAGTCAAAGTTCTATATAGAAAAATACATGTCTAAAGAAATTAACCACTACTTTCCCACATATCTTGAACCAATCCTAGTGAAAGGCTTGATTTTGGACCTCTTAAGGTCCTTCATCTAAGCAACCTTAACTAACCCCTATTTGTGACCATGTCGGTCTCCCCAAGGAATCTTAGAGCTATGCCTTTACTCATTCCCAACATGGTATAATTCTTCCTGATCTACACCCCAAGGAGGAGGTAGATGCCCTGAGATCATCCTCATCATTTGTCTCAAAACAACATCCTCTAAATCACCCTGATTCTCCCCATTGTGTTCCTCTTGATTCCCTTCCTAAACTTGATGGGGACACAACCCAAGAACATAATGGACACAACAGAAAAGGGAAATTGTAATAACTAAGAAAATAAGCTAGTACAAATAGTACAGAGAAAATAAACTTCAAAACATGCCCTAAGGGCTTACAATAGCATAAATCTGGAGATAATTTCTCCTTTTAGTACCTCCTCTCAAACTCCACTTCGAACTGCCTTTTACAATGCTAGAAATCTCCTTAAATAGACCCTGGAGGGTTAAGGACTAGGAGTACATTCTAAAAAATGCTACTAGGCATCCACCAACCAAATAGAAGGTTCTAGAAGCTGCATTAGAAGTTGGTGCAAATCTAGAAGAATCTAGAAATGGTAACCTAACTTTCGGGAGGCATAACTTTTGAACCGTAACTCCGATTGACGAACCGTTTACATTTTTGGAAAGATATCGAAGTGCTTTATAGCCCTATGAACAAGATTCACTTGTCTCACATTTTTTGTCCCTTTTTGAGGTCATTTAATTCCCCTAACCTGACTTTGAAGCATTCTTAGGAGGTCTCCAAAACTTGAAAAATTGCAATAACTTTCAAACCGTGGGGCCTTTTGACCTGATTCTTTTTTTGGAATGCTCTAAATCATAATTACATTCATCTGGCCAATTCACACCTTCTAGGTCACCAAAATTATGGTCAAATTACATGCTCCTATTTTTTTGGGATTTTCTAGCACACTGATAGTTGAACTGTGAGAGTTGGAGCCTTTATTTGACCCAAATGGGTATCCAAAAATGAAAAGACATGAAATAGAAACTAAGTCTAAGTACTTTTTTTGGGTGACATAGGATTGCCCTTATACCTCTAGATGCTCTTGCATCAGACACCCAGGGTAGATTGAAAAGTGACCCTGTCACTTTATGGATGGTAGAGGAAATCCCAAATGGGAAACCTCAGCTGCTGAAATCCAAGTTGAGTCCTCGATCGGTCGTCCTTTCCATTTGACCAAATACTCTTCATACTGCCTATTTCTGGTACTCCTACCCACACGATGATCTAGAATGTCTTCTATCTCCTCCTTCTTAGAAGCAGGAATCGAACATGGTTCTAACGCCAGCTCCTCATCTGCACCATCATCATGATACTTTGTTAAATCTGCAATGTTGAAAATGGGAGAAATGTGAATACCATCTGGTAGCTCCACTTTATATGCATTTCCTGAGTCATTTTTCTTCAAAATTTTGCCGAGGCCAAATTTCTTCATTTTTAGCTTGTTGTAAGTACCGACTGGAAATCTTTCTTTTTGTAAGTGCACCATGACTAGATCTCCTACTTGGAATTCCTTATGTCTTCTCCTTTCATCAGCCCTAGCTTTATACTCTTGATTCATCTTGGTAATGTGTTCTTGAACCTCCTTATGTAGATGCTTGATATGTTTAGCAAATTCCTCAGCTTCAGCACTTGTCCTCTCCCCTTGTTCTATCTTCCTCAGCTCTGGTGCAGTCCTTGGGCTACTCCCATATACAATTTGGAATGGTGATTTTCCAGTACTCATATTTATAGAGTTATTATAAGAAAAATCTACCTATGGTAGAATCAAATCCCATCCCTTGGGCTTATCCCCAACTAAACATCTCAGCAAATTGCCCAGACTTCTATTTACCACTTCTTTTTGGCCATCAGTTTGTGGATGATACGTGGAACTGAATTTCAAGTCAGTTCTTAACTTTTTCCACAATGTCCTCCAAAAATACCCAACAAATTTAGTATCTTTGTCAGAAACTATGCTCCTTGGAAGACCATGTAGTCTTACCACCTCTTTGAAAAACAAATCTGCAATATGGACAACATCATGAGTTTTGCGGCATGGAATGAAATGTGCCATTTTGGAGAACCTATCAACCACCACAAATACTGAGTCATTACCCCTTTGTGTCCTTGGCAATCCAAGAACAAAATCCATACTTATGTCCTCCCATGGCCTTGATGGTACAGGAAATGGTCGATATAGGCCAGTATTCTAAATAAACCCCTTGGCAACTTGAAAAACCTGGCAACTCTGTACAAACTTCTTCACATCCTATGAAATTTGAGGCCAAAAATAATGTTCTCTAAGAATGGCAATGGTCTTATCTCAACCAAAATGTCCTGCCATCCGTCCACTATGTTTCTCCTTAATTAGATTTTCCCTCATGGAACTCCTTGGAATGCACAATTGACTACCTTTGAACAACATACCATCCTAAATCAAATAGTCTAACCACTTGGTTCTATCTACAGCAATAGGTTCTTTACAAGCTTTCCATGCTTCAGCAAAATTAGGATCCTTAGGGTACAAATTCTTGAATTCATCAAACCCAACTGCTTCAACCTGCATTACTGTAAGCAACAATTGTCTCCTACTTAGTGCATCTGCAACCCTGTTAGATTTTCCACTTCTATGCTTCAACACAAATGTATAACTCTAAAAGAATTCTACCCACTTCATATGCCTCTAATTCAATTTACCTTAGCTATTTAGGTACTGTAATGCCTGATGATCAGTATACAAAACAAATTCCTTTGGCAATAAATAATGCCTCCATTTCTTTAAGGCCTGAACTATTGCATAGAACTCTTGATCATAAACAGAATACTTCTTCTTTGCATCATTCAATTTTTCATTAAAATATGCAATAGGCTTACCTTCTTGGCTTAATACAGCCCCAATAGCATTACCACTAGCATCACAATCCACCTGGAACACTTTTCTAAAATTTGGAAGTGCCAACATAGGTTGTTCTATTACCTTCTTCTTCAACAATTCAAAACTTCTCACAGCTGTTGCAGTCCATTTGAACTCTTTTCTATCCCCTCTTATTGTGTCAGTTAGGGGTGCACATATGCCATTGAAATTATTAATAAACTTTCTATAGAAACTAACCAGACCATGAAATGATCTTACCTCAGTAGAAGACCTTGGAGTAGGCTATTCCAAGATGGTTTTTACCTTCTTCGGATCCATTTTGAGACCTTCAGATGATATAACTAACCCCAAATAGACTAACTCCCTTTTTGTAAAGTTACACTTCTTCAGATTAATTAATAGTTTCTCTTCCCTTAGCCTTTCAAGGACACTACGAATATGCAGTAAATGTTCTTCCAAAGTCTTGCTGAAAATTAAAATATCATCCAAATAGACAATAACAAATTTTCCCAAGAACTTCTTAAGTACCTCATTCATGAGCCGCATGAAGGTGCTTGGGGCGTTCGTCAATCCAAAGGGCATGACTAACCACTCATAAAAACCCTCCTTGGTCTTGAAGGCTATTTTCCACTCATCTCCTTCTCGAATCCATATCTAGTGATAACCACTCTTCAGATCTATCTTTGTGAAGTACTGAGCTCCATTCAAGCAGTCCATAATATCATCCATCCTTGGAAAAAGAAATTGGTACTTGATGGTGATCCTATTTATAGCTCAAGAATTTGTACACATCCTCTACTCTCCATCCTTCTTTGGTGTGATTACTGCAGGTACTGCACATGGACTCAGGCTCTCTCAAATCAAGCCCTTCCTCAACAACTCCTAAACCTATCTATTTAGCTCCTCTGTTTAAGTAGGAGTCATCTTGTGAGCAGCCTTGTTAGGAAAACTAGCTCCTGGAATAAGATCTATCTGATGACTAATTTGCCTTACTGGTGACAATCCATCTGGAACATTATCAGAGATAATATCTCCAAATTCCCCTATTAAATCTGAAATTTCAACTGGTATTTCACTACTACCTTCTTTATCTTTCCTAGGAATCAAAGCATAGCACATATGCTGATGTTTCATGCCATCTAAAAACTTCCTTTCATTAACAAGACAAATCCTAGCACTGCTACATACCTTTTCACCTTCCTTTTTCATGGGCTTCAATTTGTGGCGAACTCCATCCTTTGTCAAAGAGTATGTGTTTGCATGTCCATCATGTACTGCATGTCTATCAAACTACCATGGTCTACCCAACAATAGATGGCAAACATCCATCGAAATAACATCACAGAGAACTTCATCATGGTAACTCCCAATTTTGAATTTCACTAAACATTGTTCACTTACCAGGACCTTATGATCATCTTTTACCCAAGCAATCCGATAGGGCTGGGGATGTTTCTCCCCCTTGAGCTTCAGCTTAGAGACCATCTCTTCTGATACCAAGTTATCAGTGCTACCACCATCAATGACCACGTCACAACATTTATCCTCACACTTGCATCTGGTACGGAATAGACTCCTCCATTGTCCTGGTTCAATCTCACCACTTAGTAGGACTCTTTCATTTACCAAGGTCTCTCCTCTTTCTGCATTCTCTGAATGTGATGATTGTGCATCATCATCCACATGAGCAACCCTAGCTTGGCCCTCAGCTCTCCTATCTATCCTTCCTTGTCATTGAGGGCATTCAAAGGCACGATGACCTTCTTCATTGCAATGGAAACAGGTACCACGGAAGCCTCCTCTTCCTTGTCCATGTCCTCTACCTCTTCCTCTCTGATTTCCAAAGTCTTGATCATGGGAACGGTTGAAACCCTCATTCCTCTGGTTCCTGCTAGTACCCACATCTTCATTTTTCTTTTGGGTTTCATTGTGGCCTCCAGATGATCTACTGCTTCCCCTTCCTGCTTGACTGTGCTCTCTTTGTCTTCCTTCAAACCTTTTATTCAGCTTCTCTTCAACTCATAGGGCAAACTGGTATGCCTCTTTAATGCTGGTCATTCTTACCAGACTTAATTCCTCCTGGATGCTAGTTTGCAACCCACTGATATAACGAGCAACCTTCTCCTTATTTGCTTCTGCATGTCCTACTCTAATCAAGAGTCGGTAAAATTCCTCTGTATATTCTTGGACTGATCTTCCTGCTTTCTTTAACCCATGCATCTTCTTAAAAAAATCAAGCTCATAGTCCACAGGAATGAACTGCTTCTTCAATTTGTCCACCATGCAATCCCATCTTGTGATCTTCTCCTTTCCTCTTCTATTCCTTTCCAATTGAACCTCTTGCCCCTAGATTTTGGCATGGCCTTTTAGTTTGGCCTTTGCAAACTTAACCCTATCTGGGTCCCTGATATCCTCATACTCAAAGTATTTTTCTAGTTCATTTATCCAATCAATCAACTCATCTGGTTTCAGATTTCCTGAAAATACGCCCACCTCAATTGTGGGTCTTTTCTCAAACTTAGTAATGGCCCTAAAAAGCCTTTCCTCTACATGATTCATAACTTCCCCGTCAAATTCCCCTTCTGGTCCCATTACTTCTTCTTCATTGTCATCCTCACTTTCGTCACCTACGACAACATTTGCTCCTCTATGGAGCTCCTCTTGCAATGCCTGTACCTGCCTTTGGAGGGCTCTAACCTCCCCAGGATTAATAGCTCTACCCCTTCTACCATGCTCTCTTCATGGAGGCATCTTCTAACTTGAACTCACAACCACACAGTCCTAGTGCAAACTGCCTCACAGTCGGCACTCTATCTACACACTCAGGAAAACCAGCTTTGATACCACTTGATGGGGACACAACCCAAGAACAGAATGAACACAACAGAAAAGGGAAATTGTATTAACTAAGAAAATAAGCTAGTACAAATAGTACATAGAAAATAAACTTCAAAACATTCCCTAAGGGCTTACAATAGCATAAATCTGGAGATAATTTCTCCTTTCAGTACCTCCTCTCAAACTCCACTCCAAACTGCCTTTTACAATGCCATAAATCTCCTTAAATATACCCCGAAGGGTTAAGGACTAGGAGTACATTCTAGAAAGTCCTAGTAGGCATCCACCGACCAAATAGAAGGTTCCAGAAGCTGCGTTAGAAGTCGGTGTAAATCTAGAAGAATCCAAAAATGGTAACTGAACTTTCGGGAGGCATAACTTTTGAATCGTAGCTCCAATTGACGAACCGTTTACATTTTTGGAAAGCTCTCGAAGTGCTCTATATCCCTATGGACAAGCTTCACTCATCCCCCATTTTTCAGCCCTTTTCAAGGTCATTTAATGCCCCTAACCTAACTTTGAAGCATTCTTAAGAGGTCTCCAAAACCCAAAAAATTGCAATAACTTTCAAACCGTGGGGCCTTTTGACCTGATTCTTTTTCTGGAATGCTCTAAATCACAATTACATTCATCTAGCCAATTCACACCTTCTAGGTCACCAAAATGATGGTCAAATTGCATGCTCCTATTTTTTCAAGATTTTCTAGCATACTGATAGTTCAACTGTGAGAGTTGGAAACTTTATTTGACCCGAATGGGTATCCAAAAATGAAAAGACATGAAACAAAAACTAATTCTAAGTACATTTTTTTGGGTGACACAGGATTGCCCTTATACCTTTGGATGCTCCTGCATCAAAACCAAGCTCTCATGTCTAGACTCATGCACACTGATATCCTTGCCTCATCCATACCCTCTACCATGACATGTGCTATGACCTCTCACTGTTGATCTAGTCCCAGAGACCATCCTATTGTAATATCCAAGAAAGAACAATGAGATGCTAAAATATCATTAATAACATACTATAGTGAGGTATATACATCAGAACTTGTTTTGAATACAATACAAGATCAATTCCTATGTTGTCTATTTATAGATTTCAGTACACTACAGTTTGAAGTTCAAGTGTTCAAGTTGAAGAAGATACATATTTTAGTTTGACTAGTTGTCATCTAGTAGCATTCCTATATACCTAGAGCTCCCAATGCATAAACTTGGTCTCTAATACTAAATCTAACACCCCACTAGGAAACCCAAAAGAAATTAACTTAAAGTTTCACTAAGTTTTCCAAACATGTTTTTTATAAAGATAATAACAACAAGAAATAATATAGTGAAAGAAATAACTAACATACATACAAACAATCCATAAAAATATTACATCTCTTCAGGGTTCCTTGATGTTGAATCACATTCATAAGTTTTATTAATACTAAATCCATTACATAAAAATTTAACCTCATAGAATAAATACAAGTATGAATCCAATTAAATAATATAAAATTACATAAGATGCCACTTGACAAAATCAGAATGTATAATCTTCTGTTGTATAAGTCACATGTTATGAAAAGATCAAAGAATATACATCATGAATAAAATACATATCTCATAAGGTCTCTACAAATCAAATATAGTACAATAAAATATAACCATCCATTAGAAATCACAAGATTAGAATGAAACCAATAACTATACAAGGAAATCCAACAACAACATCTAGCTATTGGATCTTAATGGTATAAGGAAAAAACTACCACCCAATGTCATGGAACCTAAATGACCCACTTCCATTAGGCTGTGGAGATAGTCTCAAGTCCCAAATGGATAACAATACCAAAAGTCATTACTAACATCTAGGTCAAGGAAAACCTAATAGCAATCTATCTCAAAGGTACCAAGACACAAATGACATCTAAACCTAGAGGGAAAAAAGACACATAGGAAATCTACTATATAAGTGGGCAACTGTCAGCACATGAATCAACTCTAAGGTTACCTTGGAAATCTCTCTAGATTTTGGCCCCCTAGTGAATCTATGCAACATTAGAATTCTTTTGTACAAACAAGGCATACTAACAAGGAAAGGTCACAACAAAGCATCCTATCTACTCCTATCCTAGCCTATACTATAACTCAAGGTATGGGTGAGGAAAATCCACTAATTATTTTTAATTCATTTAAACCCATTAAATGAAATGTTATCACTTATTAATAAAACCTACAATGGGTTACCCAGGAAACCTCTTTAAGGCTTCGACCTCCATTGTAACTCACTTGCCAACAAACATAAAGACAACCGACCCTAAACTCAAAATAGGAGAAAGTGTCATTAGATCATAATAACACACATTAGTTCTTATTCAAGCAAAAAAAAAAGCACCAAAAGATAACTGATTGAAACTCACAGATTTCATAAATGAAATCACAATGTAGATACTAATCCATAACTCAAAGTTCACACCACAAAACAATGAAATCACATGACATCACAAAATAATAACTCCCAAGCCTCTAGCAGACATCCAAAACTGGTCAACATTCTAAGTTAAACCTGAACCCCAACATAAAACATAGCATACATTACAACAAAAGTAGTTTCATAAATTATTTGCTTCAAAACCATATGTATCTAGTCTAAAAATAGGGTTCAAGTTTTCAAGTTCACAAAGAAAATATGATTACATAGTGTAGAAATTTTTTTCCTATAAAATGAATCCATTTTGTAAAATAACACTCATAAATTTTAATTGGAAAAAAATTCCCTTAATAAAATTATTAAAACATCTATTAAAAGAAACAATTTTTGTTTTGGTACAACCACCTTATAATCAAATATTATTATTAAAAAAAATTTAGTATTATTAAATTATTAATAGTAAAAATTATTAAATTACTAAAAAAATTATATAGAATATATTATTCATTATTAAAAACAACAATTATTAAATTAACTAATATAATAATCACTAATGAAATAGTAATAATAATAATATTAAAAATATTATACAAAAATGCCAAAAGTAAAAAGTGATTACATATCACTTACCGCACAATTGGGGATGCCAAAACAAAGCCTATCTACTTTGGTAGCCCATTGCCTTAGCAGTGTTTGTGGCCTTAACAACACTTGCTGCCTTGATAGTGTCTGTTGCTATGACAATGTGTCTATCATTGCAGGCAATGGGTGGGGGGGTGGTGGTGAGGTCATAGCCCCTCCTCTCATTAATATATATTTTTAATAAATAAATTCCCCTTTTTTATGAACAAACAATACAAAAACAATAGAAGCCCTCCCTTCAAAAATCATACACAACTACTCAATTTTCTTAGGTACAAATGCAATCTCATACCTGTCATAAAAATTATCATAGTAAATAATTACTGTGGTAATTTTTATTGATATATGTACATATATATAAATATATATAGATATATATAAACATATATACATACATACATACATACATACATACATACATACATACATACATACATACATACATACATACATACATACATACATACATATATATATATATATATATATATATATATATATATATATATATATATATATAAATGAAAATAATACAATTATCAATTTGTAAAATAAAGCACAGGTATTCCTTTCCAAACCCCATCTCGAATTTGAATAATCAAATTACGAATCCCTAAATTTAACAAACAAAGGTTTCAAATATTAAATTCGTTCCTAGACATTTTCAAGAAAAGGTAATTTCAATACAAGGGTTTCAACCCCAATTAAGTTTTGAAAACAAATCCATTCAAACACAAAGAAGATGGAGAGATTTCAAAGAGAAAATTACTACCCAAAACTCAACAAGATCCTACCTTGATTTGGTGCTAATCAATTGGATGCTCGAAGCTCACAAGAAATTCCTATCCTTTGAAAAACCTTCTTTCTCAAAAATTGACCCCTCCAAAGCCTTAATGGGAGTATTAAATTTAACGAAAGTGTACATGCATCCACAAAATAATTTTTCCACTATGAGATACCCCAAATAGGACAAACATATTTAGGTAAATAAGCAAAACAAAAAGATAGAGCATAAAAGGGATCTACTAACTAAGGGATCAATAACATCATATGACAATATGTAATAATATGTCAAGTATGATAATAGCAACATTCCCCAAAGGAAGTAGAAGCATGACACAATGGAGTAAAGGACACAAAAGAGAGATTATGAAGAATAGTATTTTTGGGCCAGTAACATGGAGACCAAAAAGAATTAGTGCTACCATATCATAAGTGACCAAGATTACTAAACAAGATCAATAGTATCAACAATAGCACATGTACAAAATAACATAGAATGACATATATAAGAAAGATATATAAACAGAAGAATATATAGGAGAAACACAACACAAGAACTATAAAACTACCATTATGGATGGATTTTAAATCAAGCTTTTGTGTGCCCCCCCCCCCCCCCCCCCCGCCCCCCCCCCCCCCCATCTTTTTTTGAAATGGTAGGGGAAGGATAATAACTCATGAGAATAACCATATCCATAATGTTAGGAATCACAATGAGGTCCAAGCAAGGACTCTGAGAGTCACTATGCTCATTACTAGGATTAATTGTAAGCTATGTAGAAAATATATTAGGTAAATAACCATCCACAATAATTAAATCATCATTACTAGTATCATCTAAAGTATCTTCCATCGCTAGATTAATAGAATCTAAAATATGAACAAAATCATCATGTTTATCCCAATGCATAGTATTACCTTGTCAAACCTCCTCCAAAGACACATGTTGGGTGTGATCAAAGGAAGGTAAAGGTTGAGATGGAGATGTAAGCTAAGAAGAAAGATAATGAACTTAAGCTTTACCTCTAGCTTGATGGTTCTTGAAACATTAGCAAACTTGTTAGTTATGAACAATTTTATGAGAGATAGAACAAGGATTAGGATCAAGAACCATAGGCTCCATAGAAGGAACATCAATGGGTTGAGATGCAATAGTAGAAGGAATAGATGTAGAAGAGAAACCATGTGTAGAAGTAGAAGGATTAGATGAAGTAGGAAAGACGGTGAGGTAAATAACCTTTAGCAAGAATAAGCTACTTTATTTTGTTGGTAGTTTCTATAAAGATGATCAAGACGAGTAGGTAGTTTTTTAGGATGAGATGGCCAATAAAAATCAATCTTAACACAATCTATATGATGTAATGGTTTATAAAGAGGATGATTAATAGTAATAATGTATCCATTGTGAAGAAATTTAAAATATTTAAGAATAGGGGAATAAATAGCTCACATGGTAGTGTATCACCTATGATTGTTAGTCATAATGGAATACCAAGGTTAGAAGAAGCATTAAAAAAAACAACAAGGTTAACACCCATGAGAAGACATTTAACATGAGACCAAGTACAAATAAAATAAATGAAAACCTCACTCCTCCAAGTAGCTCCAAGTTGAAGAGGTTTTTTCAAGTGGTGGATATGTGTTATCAAGTGTGCCTCAAGCCTTCAATGGATGGGAGATGGAAGTGCAATATAAGTATGAATTTGAGCATGGTAAGGGCGTATTAGACAACTTTTTTCTTCGAAGAGCATTATAACATTAGCATAAAGAGTGGATGATGGATTGTGAAGGGAGAGGGATTCTTTTATAGGCTAAGGGAGGTCAAGATGGAGGGTCAAGATGAAAAGTTGAGGGAGGGCTAGGATGTAAGGAGAGGGAAGTACATGGATTGTGCTTTCTCAATCCATAGCCTTGTGACAAGTGTCATAAGGAGAGAGGATGTAAGAGGATGAAAAAAATTGAGGGAAATCAGGGGGACAAAGGAGATATGAGAGTTTTGGAGTGTGTAAGAGGAATGTAAGGGAGTGTAAGGAGTCATTAAGCCTCTATAAGAGCATTTAATACATGCAGGTGGGAGTGTAAGAGGGGATTTGACTTTGGCTTGACTTAGAAATTATTAATCCATACTTAAATTTGTGCACCTAATTAGGACTTGGATTAGCCTTGGAGTAGAGGGTGTATTAGGAAGCAAGTGGCATGTTAGAGGAATGCAAATGGGTTGGGAAATTAAATGAGTTTAGTTAGTTAATAAAATCGGTTAGCATGGGTGAATGGATTGGGTTGAGTTAGAACTAAGGGTTTAGGATAATTTGATTAAAAATGTTTATCAAATGAAAGGGAATTTGGCATTAAATTAATTAAACATTGTGCATTTATTTATTTTAACAGAAAATATGAATTTAATTGATAATTAGACTTTTGGTTGTCATTTAATTTATCAATTGGACTATAGTCAATCAAATGAATTAATTAACTAGGGGATGGCATTAAATTAATAAAATATTAAATACTTAATCAATAATGCATTAGGAGATAAATAAATAGGATTAATTAAATTATGTAATTAGATTTAGGTGTCTACAATTTTCCCCTCCTTAACATAGTGTTGGGACAACACTATTTCAAAGAAGTTTGAAGATAGAAAATGCAAAGAAGATTTTTAAAGACATAAAGTTTCTCCTATCTCAAAAAAAAAGGAGAGACTGGACTACATGATTCCCCCTCTAGAAGATGGTAGTGTGAGAAGATGAGGCCCACTAGCTTCTTGAAAAGTATGAGAAAATGGGGCTAGTAGGATAACTTAGGAAGCTAAAAGATAGCTAAAAGGGAATCATACACTCATTGTGAAAGTATGAGACAAAGAGAAACCATTTGAAAAATTTTAACCATGGGTCAAGAAATTGGATTTCTTTGGGGGTTGGGGGGTGGGGGCATGTGGTAAGTGGGGGGGTTGGATTTTAAAATAAACCATTAGGATAGTGATTGTGGGATGCAGAGGGTTTTAAAAGTTCTTTGGATACTTTTGGGACTATAGGATCTGTAAGATCATGATTATAGGACTAAATTGATTTTCAATTTTTGATTGGATTACTTAGATCAACTAATTCTTTTGCATTTTTTAGGATTTGAAAGGTGTGTTGTGTCCTTGGAATGAGTGGGGTGGAGGTGAGTGGAATCCATTGAAGCTTGAGTGGGGGTACCCTGAGAAAGTGTACCACCATGTAGTTGGGAACTTAGTTTGATATAGGAATATTGGAGACTTTCCAAGGTTAAGAAGAAAGTCAAGGCCTTGTAACCAATATTACATAGGACTGATGCAAAATAAACATGCAAGGATTACCTCAGTATCACACATGAATCCCAAAGGAATCAGAGTGGAAACAACACTAGGTAACCCATAGGAAAATGATATTTCCCAAGTGCACCATGAAACCACAAGTGATCACATACATTTTGAATATGCAAGGGTCACATCTAACTAACTCATAAGTAGAAATGAAAAATATGAAAGGCTTGATCAAGACCTTGCTCTTGAATTTCCCCACTCATAGCACACCATGATATAAAAGATCATGGTAACTTTTAGGAGGGAACAACCAATTTGCTTCAAAAATATATTGTAAAAACCAAATTTGAAATCCCCTAAAGAAAATAAATTGAAAGAAAATGTAAATCCATGAAAAAGGTGACCTTTCAAAAGAGATTGGTAGGACTAGATACTGGTAGACCAAGATCAGATGAGAAGAAGGATGCATCCTTTAAGGACTTGTCAGTAGTATCTAGGACTATGATGAGATAGGAAATCATGATCTTTATGAAAAAAATTTGATGAAAAGGGATCTCATTTAAGGATTCCCTAAAGATTCTAACCAAGAGAACTAAAATTGTGACTAGGCATGAATTGACATGAAAAACTAAGATATATATAATGGGACTAAGCTATGGACTAGTTTTGGATGATTTATAACTGACTGACCAAGGTATTTACAAGGATTACTATACCAAAGATTAGTATGATAGAGAATTAGTTTGATATAGTGCAATAGGAAAAAGATAAGGATAAGGAGATAGTGAGCCTAATTTGAGTATAATTCAACTGGGATAAAGCTCAGGATGACGAGATATTGGTGATGAGATATATTACACTAATTATAACACTAGAACATGATACACATATATGAAACATGTGAGACATGATTATGATACAATGTGAAACTATTCTAATACAATTCACTACTCTAATTTTGTTTCCAACATCAAGAATTGGGATAGTGATACATATAGGGCTATGATGTGATGCTGGAACACCATGGGAACATGTGGATATGCATGATCAAATATGGTGAGACAGTGGGAGGGTGTGGATCACTAATTAATACACAATCTGAAAACCAAGTATAATGGTTCCTATTGCTAGGTTTTCACCATGGTACCTATCCAAAGTGATTGAATTGCCAAGTTTTCACCATTGGATGCCTATTTTTTTGTATTAATTTTTCATTTTTTCAAGATTAGCAAGATACATTGAGGGCTTAGGCAGAGAAATTTTTGAGATGAATGATCTTGTTGGGATCATTCATAGGTTCACTTTCTAGTGTTGATAGTTGATATGCTTCAGAGAAAAAAAATGTAGTAACCACATATGGGCCAAGCCATGTTTGCTTAAACTTTCCCTTCTTCTTATTGTCTACTTGGAATTTCATGTTTTCTTAGAGGACCATGTAACCTACCTAAAATTATCGTAGGTGAACCTTTTTTGTTGAAATTTTGCTTGAGTTAATTTTGATAGAATGTGAGGTGCTCATAGACTTATTGTCTTCTTTCATCTAGTACATCTAGCTATGTGAGTCTGGTGATTCTGTAGTCTTCATCTGGTACTTGTCCTCACAATGATATGGGCAAGGATGGGAGTTCACCCTTAATAGGTAGGACCTCTTTGGCATCATAGACTAGGGAGTATAGAGTTGTGCATGTGGATGTACAAAATGATGTATGGTAAGCCCAAAGAGCTAAATTGATTTGTAGATGCCAATCATGGCCAGAATCATTGACAACTTTCTTGAAAATTTTGAGTAGGATTTTTATAATTTTCTTAGCTTGGTCATTACCTTCTGGAAAAAATGGGTTATAGAAGTGGTGGCAAATATGGAGGGAGTTGCACAAATCTTCCATATTTAGGTTGTCAAAGTTACCTCCATGGTCTTTGAAAATGGTGGCGAGGATACCAAAGTAATAGACAATATGATAGATGATTAATTTGTACACTTGAACTCCCATGCATTGGTAAGTGGGACTACCTCAACTCCATATGGCTGTAATGATCCCTTGGCCTTCTGAAGATAAGGGTTCAATGACACCAACAAGGTCAAACCCCCAACATGTAAATGATCATGGTGGTGCAATGGGTTGGAGATCTTGAGTTGAGGCCTATATCAAGTTTACATGTTACTGACAAGGTAGACACCTTTTGACAAAGTCATAGGCATCATGTTCAATAGTAGGCCAATAATAGCCAAATCTTAGGATTTTTCATGCTACGACTATATTGTTTGTGTGAGCATTGCAAAGTCATGAATATACCTCTTTTAATGCCATAATGGCCTTACTTTGGTCTAGACACCTAGAGAGAGTATCATTATAGCCTTGAGGATATAGGGTATTGGTTATAATAGTGTGGTGGGTTTCTCTATGAATAAGGTTTTGTCATTAGGTTTGTGTGAGGTGGGAGGAGATGATACCATCTTTGAGGTAAGCATGGGTTTCATGCTACCATGGAGATTGGGGACTAGCCAAGATGCACACCAGTGTTGAGTCATCATTCCCATATGCTAGTTCATGTAGTTTCTCAACTAAGAACTCATATTATGTATCTTCTTGATGGATTTCCAAGAGTGAGCAAATAGTTTTCATTGCATCTACAACTTTGTTTTGCAACCTTGGTACTTGTGTGAACTGAATCTTGATGAAGTATTTCTTTAGTTGCTCAACCAGTTCTTTGTAAGGTAGAAAATTGTAATCTTTTATTTGGTATTCATCTAGGGCTTTCTTGAATATTACTTATGAGTCTCTAAAGACATGTAGCTTTTTGATGTTCCATTCAACCATTGTTTTCATCCCTATAATGAGAGATTCATATTTTGAGATGGTATTGGTGCATTGAAATTGTAGCTTGAAGGTTTTAGGGATGTAGTCACCATCATGGGTAACCAAAAATATCATTTCTCCTATTCCATGAGATCTATATGATTCATCAAAATATATTTTCCATAGGGGTTGTTCTTCTACCATGCATTGATGTTCATCCCAAAATTCCATAAGTAGTGGATAGGCATCAACCAAAGGTACATTTTCGAAGAGATTTATTATGGCTTGTCTCTTAAATTTCTTTGTGTAAAAAGATTCAATGTAAAATTTACTAAGGAGCATGACCCATTTTTCTAGGTGGTCATTGAGTGTTGTGCATAATAGAATATACTTCAAGGGGTCAATCATGGAGATGGGTTGAATTATGTGACTCATCATATAGTGGTGGAGTTTCTAAGTGGCAAAGACCACTGCCAAGTAGGTTTTCTCCATTGGGGTGTAATTAAGCTCATAGCTTACTAGACTTTGACTAATTTAGTATATGTCCCTTTATTTTTCACTATCATCAAGATGAGATAAGATTTCTCTCAATGTCATTGGAGTAGCTAATATGTATAGTATTAATGGTCACCTTGTGACTGGTGGAATCAAGATAGGTACATTGGTTAGGTATTGCTTGAACTTTTTGAAGATACATTTTTATATAGGGTCTCATTTGAAATTGTAATTCTTTTTCAACAAATGCATGAATGTTTGACATTTATCTGCTAATTGTGAGTTGAACCGTTTGACTAATTGTAATTTTCCTTAGAGAGTGCATAGTTGTCTCAATGTCTTTGGAGGAGGCATGCAAATGATGGCTTTGATCTTTTGAGGGTCAATCTCGATGCTACATTGTGATATAATGAACCCTAGGAGCTTTCTGGATGTGATGTCAAAGACACATTTCTTTGGGCTAAGCATGAGGTCAAATAGGCGGTCCATGACATTGATAGATTTTACCAATATGTCATCCATATTATCTGTGAGGGTCTTATGGATGAGGTCATGAACAATGACCATCATGGCTCTTTGATAGGTTTCTCTTGCATTCTTTATCCCAAATGGCATCATGTTGCAGAAGAAGGTCCCCCATGGGGCTGTGAATGATGTTTTATGTTGATCTTGTTTTGTTGTCTATATTTGATTGTACCTAAACAATCCATCCATGAGGGACAATAGTTTATGCCCATTTGTGAGATCTATAATCATATCAATATTTTTAAAGGGAATTCATCCTTGGGGAAAGCTTTGTTGAGGTCCCTAAAATGCACATAGATTTTGATATCCCCAATTAGTTTAGTGACTATTACCATGTTGTAAATCTAGTCTAAATAGTCAATTGGAAGAATCGCCTTTGAGTCTATATCATCTTTTCTAGTTCTTTGAGTAAGAAGGTGACCTTAGGATGCATCTTTTGGAGTTTTTTCTTAAGTAGCTTGACCTTTATATACATTTCTAGGTGGTGTATAACTAATTTAGGGTCTAGTCCCAACATGTCTTTGTATGACCATACAAACCAACCAATGTTTTCTTATAGGACCTCTATGAGAAGGTCTACTTGGTCTTTTGGCAAGGATGTTATGATTTACATAATCTTGGGAGTCTCTATTAGATTGATTTTGACTGGTTTTGTTTCTTCAACTAGGCTAGATGATACTTCTATACTGTGATCCTATGGGGGATAGAAGAAATCTCCATCCTCAGTTGTCACAAAGAGGTTTTCATCGTCAGATATTTACTTTATTTATTTTTCACTTTTTGATTGATATCATGGTGCTCTAGAGGATTTTTTACTAGGGAATGTCTTTTTTTCCCTTTTTGATTTTTATTTTATATTCTCGATATATATTTACAGCTGGAGATTTCATCCTCCCTAAAGTATCCTTTTAGGTTTAATTTGTAGACATATGGTGATGGTGGCTTCAAACTCCTATGTGATGTCTCCTCCCCCATGAATCTTAGGAGTACTTCCTTAGTAGGGAACTCATCAATGTGGAGTCCTAGTCAATGAGTTTAGGGTGGGTAAGGGGAAGGTCTATGAGATTGATAATATTTCATGGAGTACAAAGTCTCCTAGGGAGATGTTGTTATCATGGATATCATCATAGGATCTCTTTTCAAATTCCCTAGAAATGTCTTCAACCTCTATGAAATCTCCCTGGATGTTCAAGAAGGCATGACCTTCCTTACTATTTCCCATAGTTGTGGGACGTCCAAAGCCTAGACCTTTCTTCTTTTCCTCTTTGTATGCTTTATGGGTTGTCTAATGCCTGACTCCTCTTGTCCTAATTAGCCACCTCCTTGATAATCCTAATGTTCAGTAGAATGTCAATGTGAGTGGGGATATTTCTATTAGAGGTAGTTAAGGAGCCTTTTATCTTTTGGAGGTGGGTCCTAGTATAACCATGTACCAATTTCCAGGGCCATTTCTTACCCATTAAGGATCCCATTGGAAACAAATGTGGTGGGTCCAATCTATTTGAGCTAGAGAGTTGTGTATTTCTTCAGTCCCTAATGGGTGGGGCATCCCCATGTGTGTGGGTCAAGTGGTAATGCACCAACAACAAATGCATATGAGATACAATATTCAACAAAACCTTGGTAGTTGATCTTAGTAGTGGAAAGTGTGGAGGATAGGATAGTGTCAAGGTTGTGATAGGTATTGGAAGAGTTGGTAACAGTGGTGTCAATCTCAATTCTAGGGAAATGATTACTATAGGATACTTCTACTACATTGTAATGTGGAAAGGATTTTGGATTAGCACGGATGGTTATCTTAGAATTGTAATGCAAAAAATTGATGCACTAATGATAAGTAGATGGAACAACCTTAATGGCATGGATTGATGATTGGTTGAGGAGGATGTTGAAGGGTAGGTTAAGATTAATTGTGTGGCATACATCTCTTTAGTAGAAAATCCATCTTTGATGGTAAACAAGATAGTTCCTTTAGTGGCTCTTTCCAATTTATCATTGGCATTGATGGTGATGACCTCATCCATAATATCTGCCTCATTGTATCTTTCTTTTTTAATAATCCTCAAAGTGCATAGGTTCAAGGTCGACCCATTATCTATCATGATGCTCTTGACTGTGAAGTCAAAGACCATAATAGAAATATGAAGTCAAAAGATGTGGTTTGGCTCAATTTATGGGACATCATAGATTTTGAAGGATAATACATATGAGGCAAAGAGATGTCCCACTAGGTTTTTGAATTTTGTAGCATTGATATCAATGTTGACACATGATTCATGGAGTGCATTGTTAAGGATTTCCCTATGAATTTGATTTGGTCTAGAATGCTCCCAATATGTTCTCAAATATTGTATTGCATCCCTAAATGCCCTATAGTATTGAGATTGGTCCATCATGTTGTGGTTACACATTGATTATTTAGGCCATTGATATTTAGCACATTAATGAAGGGCTCATCTTGGGATATAGGTCTAATCAAATTACCATAGTCAATGTATACTAAAGTATACTCTTTTAATCTATCATGATTATCACCTTGCTTGGGTTGGTGTTGTTTTATCTATTCTTGTTGTTGGTATTTTTGTTCTACATTGGTGCCTTGCTTACATCTCTTTTTTCTTTTGTTGTTGCATTAGATCAATACTCCTACATTTGAAGAGGCTTTTGTTTCCACCATTATTTCCTTATAGGCTATGAGATCTTGTGCATAATATTTGAGTTACATACATTTGAGGGTGAGATGCCCTTTCATGTGATAGAATTTATGAAACTCGTTCTTTCTAAACCATGGTACTTTAGGTTGGCTCAGATCCATTGGTTGTGTTTGTGGGTAATGGATGATATTGTCCTAGGGAAATATTTCAAAAATTACATTGAGTGCTTCCCCTAAGGGGGTGCATGTCCAAAGTAGTTTTTGGACCTTTGGCTTTTGTCTAGCTAGGATGGTGATAGAATTAGTCTGGTTTGTTGGTGCTTTTTTATTGTTATGTTGATAATTTTGTTGTGAGGATTGTTGGTATGCTTATTGATAGTATACATTAAGCTAATATGATGGTTGTTGTTTGAATTTTTCTAGATAAGGGGTGTTTAATGTTCTAGGTATAGCACCAACCACTTGGACATGTTGAATATCCATGGTACCATCTATTACTATATTCTTATTCTTGTTCTAGTACAATGGTTTGCCGTTAATCTATCCTCACTCTTGGTTATTTACTTTGTAAAGCTTTATGATCCCATTGTTAATGAGCCCTCACTCAAGTCCCATGCCCTTCTCTTTGATGTCTTTGTATATTTTTAGGAAGTTTGTGACCATGTGGTGAGAGAGTTTGGGATGTGCATTTCAATAAATATTTTGACAAGGTGGCACTCTGGTAGATTGCAAGAGATTCATGTTGTGAGAGTTTACCACCTTTTTAGGTAATCAATGAGAATTTCACCTCCTTTCTATTTGGTGTGAACCAAATAAACCATATACAACTAAGTTTCAGCAAGATGGACATACTATGCCACAAAGGCCTCTGAAAGATCAAGAAATGTGTTTACTATGTCATAGGGTATCCAATAGAACCATTCCAAAGAAGGGACTCCTATACTTTTGGGGAAAAGGCACATGAGGAACACATCACTATAGGCCACTTCTTATCAATGCATGTAAAACTCTTTGACATTTGTAACTAGATCTCACTTCCCCCTAAATTTATCAAATTGGGGATCTCAAAGTGCTTGGGGGGTGTCATCATGATAGCTTTATCGAATGGGTATGGGAAGACAATTATAAATTTTAAGGTTTTGGATTTAGTCCCATCTTTGAGTTCCTTTAGAGCATTCTTCATCTCTTCCCACTCGTGGTTGACAAGTGTTATTGTTGGTGCCTCTAATCTCGGTGCCCCCAGTGGAGGGTATGTGTTAGATGGAGCAAGGTGAATATGAATATTTTTGATAGGTGTATTGTTGTGGGTGGAATGTGGATTTCCCTACTACTTGGACATGATTTATGGATTTTTGTGGTAGTGGTGGTGTGTATTGATGCACTTGTTTGGTGAATTATTATTGATATTGTACTTGTTGTTGTGGTGGGATTGTTGTTTGGATGGATGGTCTACGTGGTTCCTAGTACATGATTTTGTTGTAATGGTTTTTGTTGTAGTGGTGGTGGCGGATATGCTAGTGAGATGTTTTGGGATGCCACACTTTTCCCAATGTAATTTGGATGTGGTCATGCTTGAGAGGGTAACTAGGTGCTAAGGGGTGCCAAGTAGTTGATGCATGAGACTTCCCCCATTCCTGGTTGTTTTCATTGTGGTATCATTTGGTTGTTCCCTAATAATGGCATGGAAAAATAGTTGGTGATGAGTGGTAGCAAATTGGTTGGCAGCAGTGGTGGTTGTTGTGCTTGAAAGATTGTTATAAATGGAGAACTAGTTAGGAGGCTTATTTCATACCCATGTGATTGTGAAAAAGTCCAAGGGCTACGAAGTGGTGGTGTTTCAAGTCGAAGCAAATGGATGCATGTTAATATTAGTGGTGACAAGAGGTCAATTTCTAGGCCCTATTGGCATCATTCCCATAGTGAATTGACGTGTGGATTGAATGTTATCCCAGGATGGGTTAGATGCACTAATATTGGGTATGTATGAGGTGGGTGCACTAACTTGGGAGGTGGAGGGTTCTACAATGTTGAGAGAGAAGGACATGGTTTGAAAATTTGTAGAAGTAGTGAAAAAAATTGATGCAGATGTGGGTTGTGTGATGCTAGGTTGCTAAGTTATTTTTTTGAATAATGGTTGTGTAATGGTAGGTTGATTTCTTTGTAGGATGTGAGCATCAAGTTTGTTGGATGTTACATTTGGGTCCAAGGTTTTTTGTATTAGTGATTGATGTCTTTTTCTAGGTATGAAAATAGGGTCATTAGTATTACAGGGAGCAATGGGTGGTGGAAATTTTCCAAACAAAGGATGTGGAGGGTCTATTATGTCCAAAGGTAGTGGTCTCCCAAAGCCAAAGAAACCAATGTTATATCTCTAAAAAATTTCCATGATGGCTTCTCTATTTCTATCTTTGATAGCATTAACAAGGGTTGTGTACTTGAGTTGATTAATAAAGTCATCTATGTCTATCAATGAGGGACCTAAATCTTTTGGATTTTGAGGAGGTGGGTCATGTATGATCATAGAAGAAATTGGGTCAAGATTTGTACTAGCTGAACCACCACTAATACTAGGATCCATGTCTTTCTTATTCCTTTTTTTATTTTTGTGACGTGTTGTGAGTGACATGAAATGATGATGCTCTCTAAAGGTGATATGAAAGATGGAATGGTGATGAGTGCAATATGCAAGGAGATATTTTTCTAATCTTCCTAGAGATGTGACAACCTACAATGAAATAACTTTTTAGGATGTGGAGATGTATGATATATGCAAAAGAGGATGATGGAGGATCCTTCTTCTAAGGATATGATATCTAAGGGACCTAAAGGAATAGCGACATGATGTCAAGGTAAAAGAGATGTTTTCCTATGTGTAGTATTAAGATATGAAGAATATGTCAACTTTGGGATAGACTAATGGTCCTTTTTAAGATGTGTGATGATCAAATGTGGATCCCAACCTTTAGCTTTAGGTGATGATGGATACAAGTGATAATGATAGACTACCCTAGACAATTCTTAGTTAAAGGAATGATAGTGATAGTATGATGGATTAAGGATGTAGGATAGACAACTCAAATAAAATCATGCCAAATTCTTAAGGATGATGGGGAAGATGGAGGATTTTGATTTGGAAGGGGATGGATTTCTAAAGCATGGTCAAAGGATAATGAATCTACAAAATGCATAAGGAGGATAATGACCTATATGATAGTCCTAAAAGGAAAAAGCAATGATATGCTAAGTGCAAAGTGTGTGTTGGAAGAAGATGGACCTTATCAAAGTGGGTGTAGATAGTATAGTTGATGAGGCTCTGGTTGAGTCCACATCAGAGGGCCATGTTTTGAACTTTTTGATTCCTTTTAATTTGAAGGGCTACCTCAATACATTCTTACTCAATCTTGTCAAGTTTAGCAAGTCTTGGATTAGGTGTTTGTTTCTTGCATTCAACTTCTATTTCTCTCTCTCTCTCTCTCTCTCTCTCTCTCTCTATATATATATATATATATATATATATATATATATATATATATATATATATATATATATATATATATATATATCAATTCGACCTTTTTGAATCTAAACTTTTAGTTCGACATAGTGGTTAAAATAAGTATGCCTTTTACTTAGGTTGGAAAACATGAAGTTTTGGATAGAAAATTATTCTAAGTGGGAAAAAAATGATTTTTTAAAAGGATGAAGTAACAAATTTGGTTTGAAGTAAAGGGTAAAGTATAATGAACTAGACCAGGGTTATTGCGAATAGACTTGCTAACAACCTTTTGGGAAACAAGGATAAGAATTTCTAATAGTAGATAGGACTTTGTGAGAAAACAATCCCTCAAATGAAAAATCAAATTTGGGAGAGAAAAACACAAGTGATCTCTTTAGAAAAAGTATTTGATAGTAACTAAAGTTTATGCTTTTGACAAATGTTTTCACAAGGTCATTTCACAATAAAAATAATTTAAGAATTCTTTATCCCTATGGTCAATTTGTTTTCAATATGTTACTCATTGGGCTTGGAAAGAGGAGCCCATCTTGATGTTTTTTGGATCTAATGGGATATTTCCCTCTTGATCTAAGAGATAAGTCAATACAAGAGTCACTAAAAAAACTTACACATCAATGATCCTTCAAGATATAATGAATAGAAATTCCCCTTCTATGGGGACAAAAAATCTTGGTGATGATGTTCAAGTAGCCTTATTACTCTACTAGGGATAACACAAATATTAGGTAACTTTACAGAAGCTATTGGTCCTTAGATGGTCTTGAAGTTTGAGTGTCAACACACTTAACCACTTTGTATATTGAAGCCCAGTACACTATGTATGTCGAGCCACAGTATATGTTGAGCCAAAATTCTAATAGGTGCTAAGTGACTTCAAATGTCAAGCAATATATAAGTGTCGAGTGACATAGAGATGTCGAGCCATAGTTGATGTTGAGTAAGTTAGAATGCTTCATATGCCAAGTGAGTCAGAATCATATATGTGTCGAGTCACAGTTGATGCCAAGAAAGTTAGAATGCTTCATATGCCAAGTGAGTCAGAATCATATATGTGCCAAGTGAGACAAAGTATAATAGGTGTTGAGCAAGTCAGGATAGTATATGTGCTGAGCACCAGTAGTCCAGTATGTGTTGAGTAACACAAAATCAACATATGAGTTTGTGCTCTCAGAAACTCAAATGTAAACCATTTTTGGAGTCAACATAGAAATATTTTGAAAGAGAAAAAGGATAAGGATGAATCTTTTACATTCCCTATAAAATCTACATGTAACCATTAAAAAAAATGGAGAAGGCATGCAACCAATGATAAAAAATGAAAGAAATGAGCAGGAACTTAAAGATTCAATATGGATCATAGATCTGTACCTAACCCTAAGTCTTCACAATATTTAAAAGGAGGTCAAAAACTCAATTAGGTGTGTGGATGAGAACAGTGTATGGGGAGATTATAGCAAAATTTAGTATGAAGTGAGTAAGCCTTAGAGGAATAGAGCAATAATTATACATCCAGTTGATCAGAACAACACAAAGGTTAAGAATAGAGATTAGATCAAACAAAGATCACATCAAAGAGAGCAGATCAAGTGCCTAAATATAGCAATTAAATATTACATATTGTTAGGTTCATTGTTCTAATACTTTCTTACCATTGTGTTAGAAGTTGGAAATCCTATATTGATAGGTTAGCTTAATAGCTAGGTAGGAGAACCTTGGAGAAGGTGATTGAAAATCCTATTGTATTAGGTGGGTTTAACAGCCTATTGTAAATCCTTTAATAGGGTGACACTTCATGTAAAGTGTTTTCAAATCCTCTAATCAGGTCACTATTGACATAGTGTAAAGCCTTTAATAGGGTAGGCCTTTCACAGGGAAGACCATCAAAAGTGGTCAAACATTTATTGTTGCAGTAATTTTTGTGGGTATCATCTCCACCCTAGTTTTACATTCTTATTCCTAGAGGGTTTTTGGGTTACCAAATCTGGTGTTGTGTGTCATTGCATGTGTTTACTTTATGTTCATTTATATGTTTACATGCATGCAGTTTACTTTTCAGTTATATGTTGAAAGTATTGAAAAAGGTTAAAAAGTGTGGTACTTCTAATTCACACCCCCTCTCAAAAGTACTCTTCCCATTTTTAACATTCCAACAATTTGTATCAGAGCTAAGGTTCTCACAAGGAGAAGCCTAACAACTTAGAGAAAATATCTGAAGATGGAAGTCTTCAAACTTGGGAAGATCATAGAAAATCAGGTGATTGATGTGTACCTAGCTCTACACAAAGTGGAAGAAGCTAGAGAAGAATTGAGAAAGTCCTTAAAAAGAAGGAAGGAGATAGCCATAGCTAAAAATGACATACACTACAAGGATATTTTACCACACAAGTGTTTTCCAATGGATATTCTAAGGAATTTGATACAACAATAGTAGAACTAATGGAGAAAAATAGAGCACAAGTTGAAGAAATCAGATTACTCAAGCTTGAAGAGGAATCACAAGCTATAATGCTTTGTGAAGTGACTAAACAAAAGAAGAGAGCCATTGAAGATGAGGCCATGATAGAAGATGACAAAAGAAATCTTACCAATAGACTAGAAGAGAAGATAATTGAATTTGAAAAGATCTCAAACATGTAGCTAGACACCTTAAGCCAAATGATGAATGCTCATCATGAGCTAAACACGAAGGATATTGAGATTTCCACCTTGAAGATGTAGAATGAATTGAAAAGAGACAAGGAGATAGCAAAAAGTTTCAACAAACCCAATGAGGCTATCAAGTATTCTAAGAAACTACTGAAATCACCAAGGGCTAGTAATGATACTTCAAGACTTGGTTACACCAACACTGAACAAGGAGAATCATCCAAGATTGAAGAAGAAAGGAGTAACAAAGGTAAGAACACTAAACCTACTTGTAATTTCTATGGTAAAAAGGGACATACCTCTAATGATAAGCCTACCAACACAAGCTTTTGTCACAAGTCCAAAAAGCAAAGACATCAAACAAAGGAATGTAGAACCAAGACTACGAGGACACCAAGATTTGAAGGTCACTACTACAAATACAAAAAATAAGGACATAAAGCATTTGAATGTAGATCAAAGCCTATGTGGACACCTAATCATCCTGCAAGAGGAAACAACCATGGTCATCACTACAATTGGGATTACAATACCAAGTATAGCTGTCACTATTGTCAGGAGTATGGACACATTCTTGAAAATTGCATAAGGACACATTTTAGAGGTATTTATAGTAGATGGTTAAGCTAAACCACATGTTTTAGTTGCTTGAAGACTAGACATATCAGCAGGAATTGCCCAACAAAGTCAAAAGCACCCAAGATGGAAGTCAAAAAAGGAAAAAAGAAGATTGATGTTGAACAAATAAGAGGGAAAATGAATAAAACTTGGAAGAAGAAAGATGAGTGCAACACATTAAATGGAGAGATCACTTCACCCAAGATGTCAAGTGGTCACACTTCATCCAACTAAGCAAAAGAAAGTCATATGGAACTGATATACAAAGTTAAATCATACATTAGTTCCAAAGAACAAAGGAGTACTAGAAGGAAGAAATGTGCATGAACAAAGATGCCAGGTCACAATTTAAAGTTCTTGCAAATGCTTTTGAATTGTCCTCAGATGCCAAGTAAAGCTCCGATGGATGTTAAGTTTCTAATAGTGACTGAGCTAATAGTTGAAGCCAAGTGAAGTAGAAGTCTTGTGGAGGCAGAGTAAATAAAATACAATGTGAGCCAAGTCATGTTGAATCCTTCAAGTGTCAAGCTTACAACTATATGCATGAAGCATTTAATGCTAGGTCTTTGATAAGTATAAGGTCAATTTTTGTTCATTTTCAAGCCATTCAAATGCATAGAAAAGATGAGAAGAGTGAATAAGAAATCAAGTAGTAACCTAATAGCCATTTGCACTAATTCCAATAGCAATTCAACACAAGTTCATTGATTCAAACGTATTTATCAAGTGTTGAGCTACACAAAAGATAAAATTTTCAATATAACTTAAACCCAATATAGTAAAATGGCCTCTAGTTTAAGAAACCCTAAAGAAAAGAAAGATAATGAGATCGAGTTAGTTAGCAATGAAGTCAAGCAACCCAAATTTAGGCCAATCCCCGAAGTTGCCTATAGAAATGACCTAGTTGGTGCATTATCCATCATTTTGCCTAAGGTTTTCATGGTTCAAGATGTAAGAAAATGTTATAACTACAAAATTGGCACCATGGCTGATCTAAAAATCTTCCATACCTATGATAATTATGTGACAAGAGGATATTGAAAGACGAGTTCCAAATTGTTGAGAAGATGGGTCTGACAAAAACCCTAGTTTTTCCTATGGTGTTTAAGACATAATGGATTTGCATTATTTTGAGTCAAATTCATGATGGTTTTCCATGGCTGGAGACAAGACTTGTTATGATTACAAAGAGAATAGTTCATAGGGTTATAGGTCTCCCAAACCTAGATCGGCCAAAGACCTTGAGAAGTGATAGAAAGGAGGTTATTGAGAAGAATATAAGTACAAAATTGAATAATAGGGGAATGACCATAGACACTATAACTGAACCCCTACTTGAATTTTCTATTAGAATAATTTCACACAAATTCTATCAATCCAGTAGACTAAACAATGTACCCGACATAGTTGTTGATGTAGCTTACAAGTTATTAAAGAAAGATCATACCTATGATCTGGCAGAACTAATGCTTCAGAAAATTAATGAAAATTTGGGAGCTATAAGAAGATCCAAGGGAGCATAATGTAAATTTGGATCAGTATTAGTTTTCATACTCTTTTATGTGATGGAAGAATTCCCTTCAATTAGGAAGGTAAACTGGAATTCCAACAAGTCTACAATCACAAAAATTAATGAATTCATTGGTCAGATGGGAGATAATTTTGAGGCTCAGATGACTAGTTACTTTGAAGAATTTAAGAAGTCCATGAAGTAGAGAATGAGAATACTAGTCTCATTAGTAGAACAACATGTCAATGACATATGTTTCTTGGTTGACATTGACTACACCTACATCTAGGTAGCAATACCAAGAGTAATATGGCCAAGGCCATTGGGATATGAGCTTGATGTAGATGAAGCCTCAGCAATAATCACAATATTGCTAGCAGAAGAGATAGACAAGAAGTCTCCTCACTTTGGAACATATGACATTATCAAGTCTAAAGTTGAGACTAAATTGAAAACAACTTCTATTATTAAGAAGAAAGATAAAATGGTAAAGATGATAAAGAAGAAATTTGGAGCAAGCGTTGAAGGAGAAGCATGTGAAGAAGAAGAAGAAGAAGAAGGAGAAGGAGAAAGTGAAGAAGAAAGAGAGCAAGGGCAAGGCCTAGTAGAGCTGATACAAGGCTTAGGAGAAGATAAGGAGGAAGGTGTTGAGGGAAAAGAAGTTGAGGAAGCACCTACACCTATCGAGAAAAAGAAGAGAAAGGAAAAAACTTACCCTACAACTCAATGCAAGCCTAAAAAGGTTACCAAACTAGCTCAAACCAAATCATCTCCAGCAATAAGGGCCACTACAAGAGCATCCACTCAAAAGGCTAAAGAGGCATCAAAAGAGAAGAAGAAATCCACTATACAACCTATTGAAGAGCCAAAGAAGAGAAGAAGGTATGTGGCACAACTAGATACAGATGATGAAGAGAGAATAGAGTCATAGGACATCAACCAATTTAAAGTGGTAAGCGATCCTCCTAAATTTGCAATTGATAAACTTTGTGACAAGATTAAAAATGCAGATTTGAATGATTTAAAGTCTCTCAATTTCAATAAGCTCATTAGTGAAGAGAAAAATAAAGTAGAGGAATATGTGTATGCCATGATGGCAGAATTTAAAAACACACCTCTAGAACTTGACAATACTATGTCAAAGGAACTATATGAAATAATTGAGAATAAATGGCATTAGTGTCTAAAAATGGAAAGGGAGATCAGAGAATCTGCCCTAGCTCAAGTGAAGCCTAACATAGCAAAGGCTCAAATAACAAAGGCAAACAAGAAACATGGTGGAAAGTTTGCACCTAAGTACAGAGCCTTCAACATCCTTCAAAACAAGATTAATGATGTTGTGAATAAATCCACACAATTGCGGAAAAAAATTTATAAGATTAATAATGATAAGGTACAGGAAGAAAATAAGGCAAAAACTAGTGCCAAAGAAAAGGTAGAGGAAAAGAAAGTAGAAGAATAGAAAGGAGAGGTAGAGGTAAAGGAAATAGAGAAGAAAAGAAAGAGAAGGAAAAGAAAGGCAAGGAAGAAAGAGGAGAGGAAGAGAATAAGGAGAAAGAAGAAGAGGAATTAGCTAAGGGAGAAGAAATGGCAACAGCTAAACAACAACAACAAGAGGAACAAAGTGTGAAAGACACACAAATACCACCTCCTAATCCACCTCATGTAACCATTACACCTATAGAGATAATAATCATTAAGGATGTTCCTAACAAGTTAGCTTAGAACATCAATCCCCTTACTGTAGAGGATCTCTCCAAGATCCTTCACCAATCCACTCTGTAGACATAGTTATGCACATGCCTTGTATTGGTGAGTGCTGATGAGTTACAAAAGGCAGTAGCAACACCACAAAGAGAAAAGGTCAAACCAAAAGATCCACCTTTCACCTACATAGCTACTAGAAATAAATTTTTTATGCTTCCACCACCACCTGCACCAAGTGCAACAAGTGATATTGTTTAGATGCCAAGTGCAGAGGAAAGTAAGTCAGATGAAAAAGAGGATACTTCAAAAGAAAAGGAGCAGGCCACCATTGAAACATTGGTAGAACTACCAAAGACTAGCACTCCTACAATGACCATTCAGAAGCCAAGCACTGAAGCCATCCCCTTGCAATTCTCAACCCTAGGCTCGAGTTCAACTAGAGTGGCTAGGGTACTTCACTATGGAGATCTTGAATTAGATGAAGATATTGTGATTCCTTCCTATGATTCCAAGACTCATAATGGCACAAATGACTAAAATGAAAAATGCATTAGATAGAAGGATGAGGCAGGAAATACTAAGGAAAGAGTTCAAACATAAGCAAGCACTTCATAAGATCAAGGACATCTTTATAGATGCCTTCAGCTTGCAGTCACCAGATGAAGCAAAGCCAATAATAGAGCAAATAACAAACATAGTTGACTAGGTGACAAATGAAGACCAGGATACCAATGTTAAACTCATGGAATGGTTAGAGAGAAAGTTTCAAGGAAAAGTAAATGAGAAGACATCAAGTGGCATAGCACTTGAACGGGTAGGATTAGTCAAGAAAATAGATAAGATCAAAGTTGTCCTTGAAAATATTTTTCCATTGTATAGGAAGTTGTGTGATTTTTCCAATTTCACTCAAGAAACAAATCAGAAAATAATGAGCTTGGAAAGAAATTTGAAAATCTCTGGCATGCAATTACCTAGAGATCCAGCTCAAAGTGAGAAGGATTTTTTCCAATTTCTTCACACTCAAAAGAAATTAGCTATACTTATAGCAGAGGAGGCCAATATTAAGGCTAAATTGATGCAAATTCAGTCCTCCATAACCCCTCATTTATAAGTCCTCCACAAGGAGCAAGTGTATGCTAAATTTTTTTTAAAGAAATATCCAAATATTTTTACACTTGATGGACTTGTACACCTTGCTGCAGAGACTACCATCCAACACAAGTCACTTGACATTGCTTTGGAGAATTGGGATGCAACTCTGAAAACACTAATAGAGGTAAATAGTAATTTTTTGGCTAAGTATGGTATTACTCCTTTGAACCCTTTAATATAAGTGTCAAAAAGGGGGAGATATATGTTTTAGGGGAGATACAAGGAAGATATAGTATTTTGATGAAGATATAACAAAGGGGGAGAATACTATAAATTTTGATTACATTCTTTCATGAGGAGATATGAATAAAATAGATCACAGGTACGGAATAGATCAGGCACATTAGCATAGAATTTTGGTTTCAAGAATGTCAAGACACAATCAACTCAAGGGGAGTTAAGGTATTTTGAACAAATTTTGAAATTTTGTGGATAAGGTACTCATAAGGACAGATTAGTAATGATTAGTTAAGTGGTTATGACACTCATGTCAAAGGGGGAGATTGTTGGTCCTTAGATGGTTTTGAAATTTGAGTGTCAACACACTTAACCACTTTCTACATTGAAGCTTAGTACACTATGTATGTTGAGCCATAGTATATGCAGAGTTAGAATTCCAACAAGTCTTGAGTGACTTTAGCTGCCAAGTAGTATATAAGTGCCAAGTGACATATAGGTGCCAAGTCATAGTTGATGTCGAGCAAGTCAAAATGCTTCATATGCCAAGTGAGTTAGAATCATATATGTGCTGAGCAAGATAGAGTATAATAGGTGCCAAGCAAGCTAGGATGGTATATGTGCCGAGTAACACAGAATAAACATATGAGTTTGTGCCCTCACAAACTCATATGTAAACCATTTTTGGAGCTGACATAGAAAGATTTTGACCGAGAAAAATGATAAGGATGAAACTTTTACATTCCCTATACAATCTACATGCATCCAATTAGAAAGATGCAGAAGGCATGCAACCAATGATAAAAATGCAAGAAATGAGTGGGAACTTAAAGATTCAATATGGATAAGAGATCCATACCTAATCCTAAGTCTTCACAATCTTTAAAAGGAGTTTGAAAAATCCATTAGGTGTGTGGATGAGAATAGTGTATGGGGAGATTATAGTGAAATTTAGTATGAAGTGAGTAAGACTTAGAGGAACAAAGTAGCAATTATACATCTAGTTGATCAAAATAGCACAAGGGTTAAGAACAAAGATTAGATCAAGCATGGATCACATCAGAGAGAGCAGATTAAGTGCCTGAATCTAGCAATTAAAGATTGCATATTGTTAGGTTCATTGTTCTAATACTTTTTTGCCATTGTATTAGAAGTTAGAAATCCTATATTGATAAGTTAGCTTAACAGCTAGGTAGGAGAACCTTTGGAGAAGGTGATTGAAAATACTGTATTAGGTGGGTTTAATAGCCTATTGTAAATCCTTTAATAGGGTGACACTTCATGTAAAGTGTTTGTAAATGCTCTAATTAGGTCACTATTGACACAATGTAAAGCCTTTAATAGGGCAAGCCTTTCACAAGGCAAACCATCAGAAGTGGTCAAACATTTATTACTATAGTAATTTTTGTGGGTATCATCCCCACCCCAGTTTTGCCTTCTTATTCCTAGAGGGTTTTTGGGTTACCAAATCTGGTGTTGTGTGTCATTGCATGTGTTTACTTTATGTTCATTTATAGGTTAAAAAGTGTGGTACTTTTTATATGTTCATTTATAGGTTAAAAAGTGTGGTACATGCAATTTACTTTTCAGTTATATATTTAAAGGATTGATAAAGGTTAAAAAGTGTGGTACTTTTGATTCATCCCCCCTCTCAGAAGTACTCTTCCCATTTTGAACATTCCAATAGAAGCCTTATATTATCTTGCACCATGAGTAACACAGTAAGGATAAAAGGGTAACTACTAAGTGGTTCATAATAAGATCCATGGCATCCTCCCAAATGGTTTTTATACACGTGACCCACTTAGGAGTCTATTTTGACTATGCTAAAATCATAGGAATTCATTTCCCTACCTCAGACTACCATTAGAAATGCATCGCCTGGACTAGGTGGATTGATTTTTTTTTTACCTTACTTCTCATTTATATATCAGTTAGAGGGGTTTACCTATTTGAGATTATCTCCTAAGGGGACGCATATTTTCTAGAGGATAGAACTCTTTAGAAGCACTCCTAGGTTATTGTGGATAACCTTTCTAAAAACTTTAGTATCACACATTTAATGGTTCTAATTTTCAATGAATAAAAGATAGCTCAAAAGACATGTTAAAAATACCTATTGAAACACACAAAACACTTGGGTTTGTTTCAACCTTGAAGCTTTTAGATTTTTTTATCTATGATTGAAGACACTCATGATTAAGAATGTATTGTTATTTTGAAATTGACAACATACATAAACATAAGAAATTGAGTCAACTTAAAAAATTGTGTGTGAAATATTTTGAAAAGGATGGTAATAAGAGTGATTTACCTTATAGAATTCAAGATTTTTTGAAATTGTTTTAAGTCCAAATTAAACTATGATTCATAATATTTTTCTTTGATCTTTATTGAATTCAAGAGTGTGTTTTATTTATATGCATTCATTCCAATAAAAATATTGTCAATCATTTAAGCATTCAAGATGGAGTTTGCACTTGTTCAATTTTAGCATCCAAACTGAAATGTGATGAGTTTGTTTATTTTTATCCCTTTGCATTCAAGACTTGTTTGAAGAGTTAATAAGCCCAAATCAAAAGTGTGATTAAACCATGATTAAGCATGCAAGTTAATTCCAAATTGAAAGTTTTATTAAACCATGATTAAGCATGGAAGTTAATTCTAAAGAAAAATTATTTTGAATGACAAACCACAAGCAAAAGTTAGTGCAATAATAATTTCCTAAGCTCCTCCACCTACACACAAAATGTAATCCATAGTAAAATCCTTAAGATTTCACAATTTTAACAAATTCACTATAGAAAACAACAAAAGTGCTATAGAAGTATACAAAAGCACTAAAACAATTTGCAAAAGTACTATAGAACACTTTACCAGATGCTACACAAATATTTTCCTCATATACATTAAAGGATGATATAGATGAACATAAATTCTTAGGACAAGATCAAAATGTTTGTACAAATATGTTAAAAGAATGAGGATGCTCTATAACAAAATGCAAATGCACTATAATATGTTCAGGTCCTCTTGTGCAAGTAGAAAGTGAAAACTTGCAATGATCCCAAATGCACTACAAGATTCAATAGATGTGTTATAGGATTCAACAAATTCACTAAAAAATGATGTAAATGTGCTACAAGAATGCAAAAATGCACCATAGAATAGTACAAATGCACTAAAACAGTGTACAAATATGGTATATAATTAAATAGATGCACTAAAAGACAAAGTAAAAACATTGAAATTTTGTATAGATGTGCTAAAACAAGGCATAAATGCATTAAAACAATGTTCTAGTTCTTTGGTGTAGACATAAAATCAAATTTCCTATAATTTCAAATTCATTATATTTTTATTTGAATGAGCTAAAAGAGGTTTAGATGCACTATAATGGGTTACAAATGAACTAAAATAGGTCACAAATGTGTTAGAGAAAGTGGTATATGCATTGAAATGTCCCAAAAAATATCCACCTAGATTGTTAAGAGGTTTTTGTGAAATTTTTGAGGTCTCTGAAGTGCATTTTTTTCTTGCAAATGTGTTTCCTAAACTAAAAAAGAAACAAAACCACCTTGCAATACACTTTAAAAAAAAAAAACATTATATTTTTAGTTTGGAAGAAAAATATATTGAGATGGATGAATGAATGACCCATTTGCAAGGTCCCACCTGGTGTGCCCAAATGTATCACCTATGATTGTTATTGCCAATGGAATACCAAGGTTAGAAAAAGAACTCAACAAAAAAATAAGATTATAACCTATGAGAAGATCGTCAACATGAAACCAAGAACAAATAAAATGAATGCAAACCTCACTCCTCCAAGTAGCTCCAAGTTGATGAGGATTTTTCCAAGTGATGTAAATGTGTGCTCAAGTGTGCTTGAAGCCTTTAATGGATGGGAGATGGAAGTCTGATATGTGTATGAATTTGAGCATGGTAAGGGTGTATTGGATGACTTTATTCTTTATAGGAACATTGTTACATTAGCATAAAGAATGGATGATGGATTATAAAGGGAAAGAGAATCATTTATAGCCCAAGGGAGGTCAAGATGGAAGATCAAGATGAAAAGTTGAAGGAGGGTTAGGATGCAAGGAGAGGGAAGCACATGGATTGTGCTTTCTGAAATCCATAGCCTTCTGAAAAATTTCACAAGGAGAGAGGACATGAGAGGATGGAAAAAATTGAGGGAAAGTCAGGGGAGAAGAGTTATGAAGGGGTTGGAGTGTGTAAGAGGAATGTAAGGGAGTGTAAGGGATGTGTAAAGATTCATTAAGTCTCTATAAGTGCATTTAATGCATGTGAGTGAGAGTGTAAGAGGGGATTTGACTTTGGCTTGACATGGAATTCTTAATCCATACTTAAAGTTGTGTACATGATTAGGATGAGGATTAGGCTTGTATTAGAGGAGGGATAAGGAAGAAAGTGGCATGTTAGAGTAATGCAAGTGGGTTGGGTAATTAAATGGGTTTAATTAGTTAATGAAATAGGTTAGCATGGGTGAATGGATTGGGTTGAGTTAGAACTAAGGGTTTAGGATTGGGTTAAGGGTTAGTTGGGGGTTGAGGATTTAATTAAACATAATTATATAATCAAAGAGGAATTTGAGATTAAATAAAATAGATATTGTGCATTTATTTAATTTAATAGAAGAATAGGGATTTAAATTATAATTAGACTTTTGGTTGTCATTTAAGTTATCAATTGGACTATAGTCAATTAAATTAATTAATTAACTAAGGAATGACATAAAAATTAGTTAAATATTAAATACCTAATCAATAATCCCTTAGGATATGACTAAATAGGATTACTTAAATGATCTAATTAGATTTAGGTATCTACAAGAAGAAAGCAATGGAGTGCCAAGCTTAACTTGAAATTGATCAAAAGTAGGAATAACCCCAAAGGTAGTAAAAATAGTTTTCTTTAAAATAGTAACAAATAAAGTGATAGAACCTTGAGGTTAGTAAAGAAATTCATTAAAATTTTGAATCCATACTAGAGTTGAATCATAAGTATCTCTATGTAACCCTTTATTAAAAAGGTGTTCTTCGATGATAACATTCGTAACAGAGGAATGATCAACCAAAGTACCATGAGATGGAATATGAGCCACTCTAGTAGTAATGTAAAGAGGACCATTAGGTTCCTTAAACATATTATATTGACTAAAGCTAATAATAGGTGATGCTTGTTGAGGATCGGGTGGAGAAGTGATCAGAGGTTAAGAATCTAACTCAATATGATTAACCACATGATTCGCTTCTTCCATCTTCTCATCATAAGAAATATATCAATCAAAAGAAGAATTTTTATTATTAACATTTTTTGAGTGTGAAGGAAAAGGATAAGTATAAATTTTCAAATTCTAATTAGGTGGTGCAATAGATTTACTCATATGATTAACTTGAGCATCAACATATATAGCCTTAGAATTAATAAGGTCTTGAATAAAATTATTCAAGCCATAACAATTTTGAGTATCATGACTCAATTGATGATGATATTAATAGAAATCATGAGAATCAAAAGACTTAGGAAGAGGTTTACTAGGATTAATAGGATGGATAGGAGGAAGATTAATAATGTGAGCATGAATCAATTTAGTCATCACCTTGGACAAAGGCTCAAATAAGTTAGTATATTGACAATTAGGAAGAAATATAGAGGAAAAAGTAGTTATACCTCAAGATGTAGTAGCCACTTGATAACCATCTATATGTGGAGATTTGATTTTTATAAAATTGTTACATTTAGACGATTTGTTTGAATGTTCAAGAACATCACTTTTATCACTAGAAATTGTATGCACCCTAAAATGGTCACCCAGACTATGGGCCCCCATTATTCAATTTATCAATGTATCAAATTTCCTGAATCAATGGTTTGAAATATTTTATTAAATAAATTTTCTTAATCAAATTCAATTTTTTATTTTTCTATGGTTGATCATTTTATCCTGTCTTATTTAATTAAAAGAAAATCTGCCTTTTAATTAAATAAAATAAGTCCTTATTTAATTAAAAGAAAACCTCTCTTTTAATTAAATAATTCATCCACATTTAATTAATTAAGAGAAAAACCCCTCTTTTAATTTAATTAAATATTTCCTATTTAATTAAAAGAACTTGCTCTTGCCAATAGTGCCATGTTGTGATGGTTAAGTTGTTGAGTTGTTATCCTTGCCATCAAGGTTCAAATCTAATGGGGATGAGGTCCCTCATTTGTGACCTCACTGGTTCATAGCTCTAGGTCAAAGCGTTTACCCCTCTTTAAAAAAAAAAGAACTTGCTCCCTTTTAATTAAATAAAATTTCCACTTAAATATCTCTTTGTGATGAAAAATAAAATTGAATAAATAAAAATTAAACCCACTTGAAAAAGGAAATAAAATAAAATAAACCTTTTTAAATTTTCTCTACACTTAAATGCACATATCTATAAGTGGGAGTCCTCTTTTTCCTCTTCCACTTTCTTCTCAAACACTCCTCTTTTCTCATTGGTGGAATTTTGTCTCAGATGGATCAAACTCTATTATCCCATATTGGTTGTGAGAAGCCTCCCACCACCACTTTTTCCTTTATAAGGGAGAGACCTCTCCTCATTTTAGACATCCACAATTATACATCCATTATTATGCTATTTTTATGCTGTAGGTTTGGACATCCATTATTATGCTATTGTTATGCTACAAGTTTGAAGAGAGATTTTTGAAGAAGGATTTTGAATACTAAAGCTCTTTGTGGAGAAATTATATCTTATTGTCTTATTCTCTCTTGCATCCATGGCTTCCATCATGAGTTTTCATCCTTGCATTTACATATTAGCTTAGATCCATATTTGTTTTCATAGATTAGTATTGCATTGTTATTACATTTCCTTTCTTGCATTGTTATCATTTAGATTAGTTTTCATCTCCATTTGCATGCATATTGGATTCTTGAATCTCTTGATTCACGGTGTACTTGCATGGGCATAAAATAGGTCAAACTAAGGGCCTCCATTACAAACCCTTGCACTCCATGAATAGAGAGCTATGAGTTGCCATTTGAGACCTCATTTTTGAAAAATCTTAGATATAATGACTCATAGAAGTGTTCCCACATTTTAGGCATACATATTTGGTGCCCATTGTGGGGCAACCCACCTTTACTTGCTGGTTTTAGATATTTTTAGAGTTAACCCCCTTGTGCAGATCTGCTTGGAGATTAAAAAAACCCTAGATCTAAAAGATTTGATCATATCTCCCAAACAGCTAGTTATTTTGATCTAAAATTGTTTTTGCAAGGTGATGACATATCAAAAAATCTTCAATCCAATTTTCTAAATTTTCTAAGGTATTTTTTATTTTTTATATTTTTTTCTTTATTTTTAATGAAAAATCATTTTAAGGAGAAAATTAGCAAATTTTTTGGAAAATTTTTCATTTTTGGAAATATCTCTGAATTATAAATAGAGTTGGTTCTTTGTGTTTTGATTTTAGACATCATATTAGGGCCCAATAATTCAATTTGCAAAAACTAGTTTGTTTTGACAAAATGGCTCCCTAGGGCACAAATGAAAAGATATTTTTAAAATTCTGACATTTTTGGAAAGCTCCTTGATTTTTTATAGGGGCCACATTTCTGTATTTAGGGTTTTGGATACGAATTCATATCATTTAGGTTCAATCTTGTTGACTAGGTTAAAAATCATGATTAAATTGCACTTTATTTGTACAAATTCAAATGCATGATCTGAGTTGTCATTTTTCATGGAATCAAATAGTTAAATATATTTTTTTATGTAAATTTTCTATTTTTACATGATTTCATGGACTTGATTGAAGTTTGTGAAGGTAACTTGGAGGTCTAAAGAGCAAAAAATGGAAAAAATTGAAAAGCGTGAAATCAAGGTGCACTCATTTCAAACCTTCTCATTTGAATTATAAAAAGTGATCATTGTGTTCTTTTTCATTAGAATTTTTTTTTCTTTTTTGTCAAATTGTTTGGTGTGTCTTCCAACAATTTAAAAAAGGGCTTAAAATGAATCATTCACATTTGGATTTGGGCTTAAAATAAAACCCCTTTTTTCTTTTAATCCCTAAGATTTTCTTATTGATGTTTTCTTCTTGCATCCTTGCTAAGTAGTTTGAGGGGAACCTAAATAAGGGATCTTGATTTTTATATTTTAGGGGGCCTTCCTAGAGAAGTGATCACTCAAGGAGACAACCTCAACTCCCATGTTTTGGTAGAGTATAAACAATGTGACTTGAATCTAATGATAGGTCTCTTAGAAGTAGAAATATTTTCAATCTTGGCTAAACTCCAAAGAAATTTATACCTTTGGGAAGTGAAGGTGGAGATTGGGTTACCGTTTCCTCCCAGCTGTTTGGTAGTATTCTCTTTCATTTATGGATTTGGGCCTCACGTACTTTGCATACATCGAGCACATCCCCTAGTTGGACTTGTGCATCCTTATAGAAACTTGAATAGGTTGTTGGTGTGTTTGATGTAATTGAATTTTTAGAACCTTCCCCACTTTGAAAAAAACAAGGGTACACATCCATCAAATTGAGCCTTAAGGATTCTTTCCTTTTATATGCTTTCAAAACCACTATGTGATTTAAATCCTATGCTACCAAACCTCAGTTAAGTCTAGCTAGTTATGAGTTCTCTTGTGCCATTAAAAATTATCTAGACTTATCTACCAAACCTCAATCAAGTTTAGATGATTATGAGTTCTCCTCTACCTTTAAAAAGTATCTAGACTTACCTACTAGTTTCTCTTTTTCAAGGTCTACATCTTCTACTCCAATACATCAATTGTCTTCATATTATAGATCCAAAGACCTCTTGAGAGAGAAAGTAATTAATAACTCCTTTGATAATATACCAATATTTCATGATGGACCTATCTTTGATCAAGATGAGAATGATAAAAATGATCATAAATATACTTTTGAGAGAACTTTTACTCCTTTGGGATATTCATATGACATGGTGCTTGAGACCTTGGTTGCAAAAAAGATCATTACTTTACCATATGAATTTTCTACACCTTATGAACCTGAGGTAAAGCCTTATTGGTGGAGAGATGATCATTATTATGGCTATCATACATGCAAAGGTCATAAAATTGAAGATTGTATTACATTTAAACGTATAATTCAAGATCTTATTGATGAAAGAATCATTGATGTTGAAATTATTAAAGACCTATGTAATGAAGATGCTCCTCTTGAGAAATATCATGTTGATGAACCTATGTCTAGTGATGTTTTCCTTGATACCTCCATTTCTTCCAATACTTATGCATCTCCCAAAGCTTCAAAGCTATCCAACATTCTTCCATCAAAGAAAGGTCCTAATTCTTATCATGCAATTCCTTATAGTTATCATCAAGGGCTACCTCTTAAAGAAACCCAAGCTAATCTACACTTTGATGGAAACCCTTTTCATTCTTCTAAGACTAAACATCCTCAACCTTCATGTGATGCTATGTCTACTATGCCCAATTTAGCTAGTCCTTCATTACCCCGTCAAGATCCTATTATGCAAACCTCATATACTCCCTTGTCCTTATAAGTGGATCCATGTCAAGAGGACTCTCAAAAAGATAAAATTAAAAATGTCAAGAAAGATCAAGATGTCACTCATCCATATCCTATGTCTTATCCACCTCCTAAGTATAATGAAGACACTACTTCCACTATTTCCCTTGAACTTACTGAAAATTGTGAACAAAGTTCTATGCCTATTTCATCCAAAGAAACTTGTCAAGATCAAAGAATCCCTTCTTGTTCTATTTCTCCATATTCACTTCAAAACTATGCTCAATCTTCAAATGCTCCTATCAAAGGTGTTTCTCCTATTAAAGATACTCATGAGTCTATTGATGGCCATGATCACATTTCTCACTCTAAAGATGCTAATATCCTTATTCACTATCCCTTTGTATCTTCTAACTCTATCCTTGGTCCTTATATGTCAAAGCTAAAGCCTTAAAACCTTCCATCTATATTGGGACCTTATGTTCCTTCATTTCCTAGCTCTCCTATCATACCTTGAGATCAACAAAGATACTCATCCTTGATGAATTCTCATTCATCTATCCATATGAACCAGTCATATAATCCTTATTCATCCACAAATCCCAAGTCTTTTGGAAGCAATTTGGATGATCAATTTAAGAACAAACACAAGAATCCATTGAAAAATGAATATCACTATGTCTCATCTAATTGACATGTGAATGAAAAGAAAGAACAATTATTCAAGAGACCACAAAGGTCTACTACCCAAAGAGCTAAATCAAAGAAAATATGGGTTCCTAAATCCATCACTGAAGAAATGCATTTTAAAGCATCCAAAGGAAAAGAAAAATCTAAAGCTATATGGATTCCCAAGTCTCTTTTGAAAGACTTGAATATTGAAAATACTTCAAAGTTGACATTCAAGCTTCCAAAGGCTTCTACTTCATCTTCTTCCAAAAATCTTCGAAAGAAGCTTCCAAAGACTTCCACTCCATCTTCTTCCAAAAAGCTTCCTAAGAAGCTTCCAAATATTTCCACTCCATCTCCTTCCAAAAGTCTCTTACTTCCTCATACATCTAAACCTGAAGCTATTTCCTCCATGATTGCTGCATCATTTCACAACCCTTCAAGTTATGTGTCGATGTTGATCTTGCCTACTTTCTCACCTACCCTTACACAATATTTTCAAGCCTACACTTACCTACTATCTATATTCCTTCTATCTTTCCAAAGCATAAAAACTTGTCCTCCATATACATTATCTACCATCTCCTTTCCATCACCCTATTAGCATCTTTGAGCATACCTTTCTATGGTCTTGGCTTATCATGACTCATCTTTTCTATAGGAGCACTATTGAAATTGAAATAACTTGAGCTCTTTCTAAAAATTTGAAAAGAAAAAAATGAAAATTTTGAAAATGTGCCTTGGTGAAAACTTGGTAATCAGGCACCTTGGTAGCAAAAGTAAAGAGAAATAAATTTGTCCTATGGTGAAAACCATTCCCTTGTGGCACCTTGGATAAGTACCATGATGAAAACTTGACAATCGGGCATCATGCGTAGTTCTTCTACATCTTTCATCCATTCCATCTTCTCCCTTTGATCTTGACAATGTTGACCTATACATGAACATTTGGCTATCTTGTGAGCTATCTTATGATGATCTTGTTTTCATTCCTTTCATGTTTAGCCTTCATATCTATTTTACTCCATTCATTCTAGCCTTTCACTATCATTTTCCCATTTGTCCCTTTGGTATTGATCTAATAAAAAAGAGTAAAATATGATGCTATGAAGCCTCTTGACATGTCTACTTTTTTGGATTGCATCTTTCCCACTTTGACATTATGCTTTCATGAATTATCCTATTTTGGCCTTCATTTCTTGTCCAAATGTGCTTTACATGACAATTTTTCCCTAGCTTGGGTAATTTTGAGGGGTCAGTCCTTGAAGATCACTTTCACTTGCTTCATACACTCTATGCTGCTCCATCATGTCCTCAACCTTGCTTGACATTGGGGCCGCATGATGTGATCTTTCTTGAGAGTTTGGTCCTTGTTTTTGTCTTAGATTATTGTATATCTTTGTATATACTTATTGATCTTGAAAAAATACAAAAAAAATGATATATTTCAAAAATTCAAAAAAATGATATATTGTGAAAATTCTAAAAATTGGAAAATATCTTTAAAAATGATCATCTTAGTGAAAACCTAGCAATAGGCACTTTAATGTATCTCCAAAAATTATTATATATTCCAAAAAAATAAAAAAAATCCAAGTGGTGAAAACCTAGAAACAGGCACTACTTGAGGCCTTTCCACCCCTATTTCTTAGTGTATGTCCTCGACACTTGGCCTTTCTCCATCATGTCTTGTCCTTGTTGCCTTGGTTTGGAATTGGTCTTTGTCTAGGTGGCCTAATTGTGCTAGTTTTGGTCTCTTGGATGCATTAGTCTTTGGGACACCTCGCAAATAGTGTTTTTCAACACCACCCCAATTGTATTTTTCTCAATACAACCCCTAACATCAAGTTTTTTTCAACACTTATCGGTTTGGTCTTACCCAATTTCATCATGTGATCTTCTTTTCTTATAAACATTTGATCCTTATCCTTAGAACTTAGTATTAGTTAACACGCTTAAATATTTTTAACACAAACACTTAATGCTTAACTTATGTCATTACCATTTTCTTTGTGTGCCGACTATTATTGATTTTTGTTGAGTGTCCTTGTCTGATAAGTCTCTCTAGGGTGCATAACTAGAGGACTTGGGCATGGGGCATGTTTTTATTTGCTTTCTACTTGTGAGTGTGGTCTTGAAACTCTAGAGTGTCTCTTATTGTCCTCTTGAAACACTTAGGAGATTTTAGGCATCATCCTTGACTATTTTTGCATAATCGTTCTTACGGTCATCCTGGCATCTATGCCTTGATGTGAGCATGGTTTTGCTACATTAAATTGGGTAAGCTAACATTGAAGTCATCTTGACCTTTGTGTCTTTGATGCTTATGTTAGAATCTTTCCACACTCCAATCTGATATAAATCACATTCATATCTTCATAGTTGTGCTTGTGACTAGTGATGATTGTGTGATTTTGTGATGTCCATTAATAATGACCCAATGATAAAAATAAGTTCTTTTACATTCTCTAATGAGTGATGAACACAAAATCCTATGCTACAGTTTCTCTTTTGCAAGCACACCTTTGCATTTTCATGTAGCTTGCATTATTAGACTTCATATTAATTTGCATTTTAAGGCTACATTATGAGTTTGAGAGGGTTCTCTCTTCATCTTTATTGAGGACTTTTAATCAATTGTGGTCATGTTTTGATCTTTAGTTTCTTATTTTCTTTCATCATCTCAATCAAAATTTCTATCTTAAATAGTTGACTAATTTTGGGGCATTTTCTTTTCTTCTTTATGTTTCTTTTTATCTCTTCCAAACTTCTATCTTCCATTTTCTTTTACCCCAATTCTTTTCTTCTAATTCAACTTTGGGGCATAATATTTCATGCTTGATGATCTACCTTGGTTCTCTAATTCTTATATCTTTTATCTTACATCAAGAACTTTATCTTTTGTTTGATTTGATCAAATATATCAATTTGTTGTTTCTCCTCTATCTCATTTCAATTTCAATCATGAGGGGGATATACCTATCAACTTCAATCCTTGATTTAGTTTTATCAAATTTATCTTCAATTTTTTCAAGTCAAAATTTATTTGTAGTCTTTGTCCTGATGTGTTCCTAAATCGACCACACATCTGGGTTGTTTTGTGATCCCAAATTGATCTCACACTTCAATTTCTTTCTTTGACTACATTTTTTCCCAAATCAATCACACATTAGTCAAAGAGGGGAAAATTTATGCACCCTAAAATGGTCGTCTAGACTATGGACCCCCATTATTCAATTTATCAATTTATCAAATTTCTTGAATCAATGGTTTGCAATATTTTATTAAATCAATTATCTTGATCAAATTTGATTGTTTATTTTTCTAAGGTTGATCATTTTATCCTAAGTATTATTTAATTAAAAGAAAACCCCTCTTTTAATTAAATAATTTATCCACATATAATTAATTAAGAGAAAAACCCCTCTTTTAATTTAATTAAATATTTCTTATATAATTAAAACAAATTGCTCCCTTTTAATTGAATAAAATTCCCACTTAAATAACTCTTTGTGATGAAAAAGGAAATTGAATAAATAAAAATTAAACCCACTTGAAAAAGGAAATTAAATAAATCTTTTTTTACACTAGTAGAATTTTGACAAATAAATGACTATGCGACTAAGACATTTAGTCACAAGACTAAAATTCTTAGTCACATGACTAAAAATAATCAAATTTTAGTTATATAATAGTAATTTGTAAGTATAATTGACTAAATAAATGACTAATTTGGTCATCAAGTAAAATCATGAGCTTAGAAAAAGATCAGTGACTAAAATAAATGACTAAGTAACTGGTCACTAATAATTAGTCACCCAAATAAATTACTTGATGATTAATAATTTATTTATTTATTTGGTATTAATAATTTCTTTGAAGTTTTCTATAACTTTTATTATTCATTGATGTGGTTTTTGTCATATCATTACATAATTATCAATTAACTTTCTTGAATGTCCTCTCAACTAATATTGAACTAGAAATAAAGGTTTTTTTTCCCCCTAGAATAAGAAAAGAACTATTTTTTTCCTACATTACTTCATTTTCTAAAATATTTTTTTTTACATGAAGCACAATGCACTTATCAAAAAAAGTACTTGGGATGAATCTAAGTTAACATGAATATTGACTACATCAGTATACAACCTTCACATTTCCAATTTGATAGAATTCAGTAGTTTAAAATGTTTTGACAGATGGTGGTATCTATGTTTTGAAGACCCCAAATATAAATCAAATCATTTGTTTTATCTGTTGCTAGCCAAAAAAAAATGTTGAATTGACCAAGTGATTGAGACTATGAAATTTGACCAAATGCAACTACATCCCTGATAATAGTAGTATATAAGGTAATAAAAACATCTATGTGCAGATTTGGGAGCATTTTCAAAGATGTTCATTAGCATCCCATACTTCAATACTTGTCATTGTTTCTCTAATCATACATTAACAATCCTCTATTACACAATAGGGAGATGGTTTGTTGTAGCGTCTCCTTTCTAAAACTAGTTTGACTAATATTTTTTTTTTTAAATAACTAAATAAATTTATATATAACTATATATATTATATTTATAATTATTTATCAAATATAAATATAATACCAATAAGATATATCTTATTAAAATATAATATAAATATCTATCACATATTATATTTATAACATATTAAAATAAAATTATTAATTAGTGCGGAAGAGAGGCAACTCATGGAATCATTTTGTGCCAATATAAGTTTAAATGGATCAATGAGACTTTGAAATTTTTAGATCATGATACTTATATGAAATGTAAAAAGTATCTTTTAGGGACCGGGAGTCGCAACTTGGAGGAAAGCGGCCCTTCATTGACCAATATTAGCATCAGTATTGAATATGGGAAGGAAGGAGAACACAAAATAGGAATGAATAGAAAAGAGGAGGATACAAATACACTTTTTTAACAAATAGGGTAGATATGAGAGAGAGGATGATCACTAATTAGTGTTACGATTAATTGGGCACATCGGAGAAACAATGCATACTTACCATCTACAGTTCAGATATTTTGGCATCGAATCACAATACACATGTGTTAGGATCAATACCATGACTGACTTCAAAGAAATATATTGTGACATGCAAATGAAAAATCATGTGCATATATCAAATGTTAAGCATAATGATTATAGGGATCATCATCTTCATTTATCTAAGTGGAGGACATTAAGACACGAAGATCTCAGTAATTTAGTGAAGGAAATGAAGTACAATCAGCATTGAACAAGAGGGAGGAGTTATTAAAAATAATTATCGACGATGGTCACGAGGGGTATTCCTCACCTGTGTATCCAATCGACAAAAAAAGTCACATTTAATCGAAAACCAGCCTTCAAGCAGGTATTACAGAAGGTAAATTGTCATTGTTCATATGTTTTGTGTAAGATCTTGTTGTTAAGAAGTTTTCTTGCATATATTTTCTACGCAAACTCATATCTTACACATATATTCCTTCATTTTAGCAAAAAAATTGTATGTATGTGTAAATGCATATCTAATTATTGCAATTTACTAATATATTCATTGTTTATTTCATTGACTCAAAAGTTCTAGGATGTATCTTTTTCAATCAATCTTGGCATTCTATGAGATGATATCCCCTTTGGCATTATCAAACAGTTTACGTGCTTTGTCGATGATTCTAGAATTTTTATGATCACTAAGCTTTCAATGAGGTATTCTCTAAAACAACTCACCCTCTTCAAGATATTGTATTCTTTTGAGGTGTTTATAACTAAGCACGGGCATCCCTACTACAAAGCCTCCTCCTGCTATACGATTCCTTTAGGGCAAGAACTTCCTTAGGAGAGCTTAATCTTTATTTCTTCATTTTAAGAGGCACCCAAACATATTTGATGGCACTAAATGTAAAATGATCATTCTTTCTAAAGAGAAAATGACTAAGAAAACCTTGAAAAAAAACCAAGAATCATAGATGCATCACCCATGTTTCCATAATTCTGATGTAAATGATCTATATCATATCACAAGCATCATATTCTGTTCTATTATATATATTTTTGTTTCTCCCATCAATTTTTATTAAAAAATTGCTACTTGTTTTTGGTTGGCTTTTTGTATAGTCTACTAGTGAGCACAAAACTTTAGGTGATTCCCATTCACAATAACAAACAATAGGATGAGAAAATGATATGACAAAGCCCATTATAGAATCATGTTTCTTTAGACTCTAAATTTATTGGAACATCTTTTGTAAACAATACATGATAATGTTGGGGTACCAAAATATGAATATCACCTCCATGAATGTCTCAAGAGCTCAAAATTGTTTCACTAGACAACCTACCAATAATGATTCTATTATTTTCCTCTACTGGAACATCAAGCATATCTAGCCCTTTATGAAGAGGAAAGACTTCTTGTGGAGATGAAGCATATTCAGGTCCTTCTTCAATAGGAAACACTTGTTTTGAAGTTGAAGTTGGTACACTGAGCATATCAGCTCCTTCCTAAAGAGGAAACACTTGATGTAAAGATGAAGTTGTTACAAAGTCATGCATCTGCTGGAGTGTTATAATATGTGCAGTTGTATACAAAGGAACAACTTTACTAGCATAGAGAAGTGAAGCTCTACAAGGTGGGCATGTAGTGTTGTTTGCAAGAAAGCGATCAATGCACTCAAAGTGAAAGGCATGCCATCAGACATGTAACTTTTGCAATCTCTCATTCATCTCATAATCCCCTAAACAAACAAGAAATTTGTAACAGGAACATAGCAATGAGTTCTAATAAAGGATAAAAAAATTCTAGCAGCAAACATCACAATTCTCAACATTAATCATAAAAAAATCTTAATTCTACTTATGAAATCTAGTTGCTTGACATGTTCTTATGGCTCATTCTTTTAGATGATTGGCATACCTAGGCACAATTACTACAATGAGGCAGGTACATGCCAATTGTAGTAAGTGTCACTGTGGTTGACCTTTTCTTTGCAATACATTGTTCAAGGACATGAAAAAGCCTAGTTCCTTTAACATTCAGATAGGAGAGAATCCTCATGGATTAGTTTTGACCTTGTTTCTCTTTCTTTATTTGAATAGTAAACATTGGATTGTCTTTCAAAATGTTATAATCTTTCTCTATTTGAATTGTATAAATTGTTATATATTTGCATGCTTGTTAGATAAGACTATTTTTAGTTTTTAACTTAATGAAGCTAAGTTGATGCCCATTGTTTTATGTTTAGAAATGTTTTTCGAGCACATTTGGTAGATTTCATCATATTTGTGAATTTTAGAAGCACAATGTGTGAAATGGAATCTCCACGAAGATCAAGAATGTTTTTCCGACACATTTGGTAGATGTCATATATTTGTCTATTCTACATAATTTTTGAGGTAGTGGCTCCATGAAGTCCACCTACATTGTACCAATTGCTTGTATTGAGGTTGGTGATGAACATTCATTTCCAAAACTTCCTCTCCGGTGTGTATTTGCATTCATATTCACGATATTGTAGATATGAAAGTATTGATTGCTACTAATCATCACTAAAGGTTATAGATTCAATTGCCTCTTGCAATGGACCACATCTTGGTTCTCATTAAATTGTATCATCTACTCTGGTTCAACATTTACCATGTTGATGGGCTCTTTGTAAATTGAGTTGTTTCATAGTCTATAAGACACAAAGGTACTTATGTACAACAAGAACACTCTCCACTCTCTTAGAGGTGAACATGTCCATTTTAACAAATGTGTGAAGCTATAGGTCAATCAATTTCTCTTAGCAATAAAAAGAGCCATCATATAAGGAAAATGACATGTAGACATGGCTATTTTGGAGGCCCATATAGTAGCCAATAACTATTTGATATCCCATGCTAAAGTGGTCATGTCTATTTAGTATTTGTGATCAATAGTTACAGCCATTGTGCCTACGGTAATTTTGATCCACATTACTCCTATCTTTGATGCTTCATGTAGATGACACATTTTTGGTGAAGGTCATAATGAGTCCCTTCCTAGCCTCATCAACTTTGGTGGGAATAACTCTACTTGGTCTTTACACCTACCATTATGAGTTCACCATATATATGACCATCTTTAAAGGTTTATTTAGATTATCCCACCTTTGTTGAAAAATAGGTTGAAAATGCTTATAATTGAAAGCTCGAGTGGGATATCTCTTATAAATAATTAACTTCATTTAGCCAAACATATTATCAATACATTCATAGACCTCCCCAAGGCTAGTTTTGTTACAATATCCACATTTGGTGACAAAAAAACTTGGGGATATAAATAATGTGATATATCTCACATCCAACCAAAACAAACCATTGGACACAATATTGTTTACCCTCTTCCTATGCCCTATCTTAGACTTCCTCTACCCCAACCTCTTCACACTTGTATCACATTCAGGAGTTTTTGGGATTTCCTACTCTTAAGGATAATCTACAATAGAACAAAGTATGAAACAAATTAGGTCTTAAGTGGTTTGAGGAATTACTTTCCATAAAAGGATTGAAACATCATTGAGAAGGTCGGATCGTTGAATTGGGTCTCAACTAGATAGAGGAATTACTTTCCCAAAAAGGATTGAAACACCATTGAGAATGTTTAGTTGTTGTAAGTGAACATTTGCACTAACCTTGTGTTCGCCACAAAGTTTGTGATCCATTCGATGTCACATCACTAGGGCTGACTTGCAGCTCCTAAAACATTTTAATATTAATAGGTAATAGTAAATACATATTATTAATAATAAAATGAATTTTATTGATAATAAAATTGACAATAAATTAGTAGATGAATTCTCATCACTATGGATCTATTGATGTTGTCCAAGTATATGAAAATGACTAAATGATAGTGACAAGGTGTGAATTTATTGTTTCTCATACTTCTAAACCTCATCTTAATATAAACTCTTGTTCACATTTTTGAGAATTATTGGTGCACCCTAGCTAGGAGCAAAGACAAAATCCTATCTTGCTTTAGATTTGCATGTTGAGTTAGTATCCAAATGGCACACTAGAAGATATGTTATGAACTAGATTTAATGATTGCTTAATTTTTTCTTGAGGATAAGAAAAAATTGAGTGGGAGAACTGTCACATCCCTGAGGCTAAACTGCAGCTCCTAAAATGTTTAAATATTAACACGTAATAATAAATATATTTTAATAATAATATTACTAATAATTTAATGTATTTTTCTCGGTTGACCAAGCTAAGGGCAACAATGATATATGTTAAAGCTAGCCAATCAAATGTGCTATTAGCTGACCATACTTTGCCCTAGATAAGATGCCTATGCATACAATACAACAAATGAAATGGATTATCATTAGAAAATGTTAAATGGTAAGTATAAAAAGGTAGTGATAAGGATGCTTAAAAGAGCAACATTAAATTCTATATAAAAAGAAAAAATGGAAGATAAAGTGAACAATTATGGAGTGGTGAATCATCATTAAGACTACTGCAGCAATTATATTGTGAAGGGCTTCATTCAATTGTAGGAAAAGTTATTATTAATTTGAAAGGGCATCATTCTTTCAAGGGAGATCTCTTTTCATAAGAGACATATGACATAAATGGTGATTGTAAATTGTGAGGAGGGGTGATTTTAGAAGATACATAAATATTGTAATTCAACATTGGAGATTATGCAGTTATGAAAGAGGAATAAGTAGAATTATGCATCAAATAAATCATATCTATCTACAATGATCTCATTTAGGCATAGATAATGTGAATGTTGCCTATTAATTGACATGAAGTATCGAGTCTTATAATAAGTGGCATGGTGGGTTCTGATGTAGGAGCATCCTACTTTTTAGTGCCAACATAGGAATATTAAAATATGGTATGAGCATCCATGTGGAAAGGAAATTAGATTCTGAATGTTTATTCTTGTGGAAAGATAAGTGTATAAGATGTGGATGAGGGACTAGAATGGTAGGAATCTTCATAACATTGATAAGTACAGGGGAAATAAAGGGGAAATGGGTCATGTTAAAGTGTTTCAACATTTTGTGATACTACAGAGAGTGAAAAAAATATCTAAAGGAAAAGAGAGCAATGCTGAAGAAAAATAAATGAGAAGGAGAAAATAGGAAGAGTTCATGAGTGGCAATGAGAAGTAAAATAATTAGTCATAACTATACCATCATTTAAAATATTAATAATCAGAACCCTGAAAGGAGAGAGGTAAAATTTCCATATGAGAGAAATAAGCATGAATCCTAACACAATATGAGTAGTGACCTAGACTGCATATATCATACAATTCTTCATTCTTTGAAAGATGGTGCAATTTGTTCAAATAGCATTAGTAATGACATTAAAAATTGACTTAGTAAGAATAATATCAAATGCACTTCTAGCGGCATTAGTTGCATTGGCCACATCAATTGAAATGTTGGCCTTTTTCAATACTAGAGAATCAATTACACAATCTCTAGTCATGCCTGATATATGCTTCATCTCTTGAAGTCACTTTACTATATCATATTTATGTTCTGTAAATACCCCTGCAAACCCATCAACTTTCTTGATCAATTCATCAATAGGGAGAGTTGTAATAGTTTTGATCTTTAGGTCCACCAAGAAAAGTAGATTATGGGTACATATTTACACTCATTTTGACCCTTTTCCAAGTTTCTTTGGAAATACCTAACTGATCCCCTGTAATTATCTTCACATTGACACCTTGGTCAAGTGCTCAGATAATTTTTTTAGCACTATTATGGTGACTAGGGTCAAATAGAGATAGAAAACCAATGAATTGTCATAGATCTCTAGCACTCTTTCTTCTCTTTCCAAGTACTTTCTATCTAGCTACAACAAGAGATTGAAGTCCGCATTCAACAAATTTATCAAGTACTAAATGCATTGTATATTTATTATACTAAGTGGACTTTGTGGAAAGCTTTCTTATATCCCATATTATCTTGGGATATGAGAAGGCCTTGTACAAAAGAGGACCCTTCAATAGGAAAACTATTCCACCTGACTAGACAACAGGTTGTGCTTCCCCATTTGTCTTAAACATATAAGAACCACTTCCCTAGCTTAAGTAGATTCTAATATCTTCCTCTAAATCAATTGAGTCCCTATCATTATATTGTGTAACATTTTTTACCAAGATATGCTTGACATCAAACATAAGTGTTTGGGACTTTTTTCACATATGAAAAATAAATTGTAATGTCAATCTGAGAAAAAGTTTAAAATGTGAAGGTTATTTATAGATAAAAAAATAAAAAAATAACTAGAAAGAGTCATGAAAAATAAATTATTAAATCCCAGAAAGAGGCTCCAATTTCCAATAAGAGGATCTAATCTTAGATCTCACAAATTACAATGTGGCCTTCCCTAGATCCCCTTGAAGGTCTCCAACAAAATCTAGCTTGACCCTCTGAAAACTCCACTCATATCTGCAATGATCTTTTTCAATAGATGTGCTCAAATCTGGACTATACCTTTACAAAAAATTTACACCGAGTCTACTCAATCATTAAAACATACACTAACATAATTTGCAAGAATTTCCCTTGGAATTATATTGATTTAGCCCTATAAATCTACTCATCAGTATGCTAATTCTCCTTCATAAATCTACTTTTCTCCTACTCTATCTCTATTGCTAATCCTCTCTTGGAAGAGGAAGGATATGAAAATTGAATAAATGATCAAATGATCTCAAAATAGCCTTTGTTTATAATCCTTGTAGGTTTCATTTCACCATATTCTTGTAACCTTCAATCATGCTACCCTGCAACAAACAACTTGCTTTTTATTTATTTGATATATTTGGCCAAAGACGGGTGCACATCTTCCCTAAGACTACCAGATCAACTAAAGATTATTTTTATATCAGATTTAATCATTCTTCAATAGAACATGGTCATCTCTCTTGGGAATTTAAAAATTGATTTAGAAATAAGATAAAACCTTTTTGTTAGGGTCAGTTTGTGAAAAGGCAAAGCATATGAACTTGTAACTAGGTAATATTCAAGTTTGTCCCTAATTTTCTATCTTTAGATTATATGTCACTGATTATGCTAGAGGCAGTTACCTTTAGTGGAGAATATTCAATCTAGATTTAGAAAAAACACAATATTATATTGAAGGTGATGAAGCCAAGTTGTAGTAAAAGAAAATGAAGTTGTCCAATGTTTCTATTAAGCTTTGAAGCTTCCAAATATAAATCATATTTTTCTTTTAAAAGGGGGACATTTATTGATTGGGTTCTCATTACATTAACTGTGTCCTTATATCCTTTAGTCTACTATCTCTGTGTTTTATGCGACATTGGCTATAATAGATGTCCCCTATTGATTTCGTTTGAAGATATAAACTGACATACGATGAGAATATTTGAGGCACTATTTTAATATGTAATATATTTTATATTCATTTACTCTTACTTCAGCCTTGCAGTTTCTTGTTCAATCTGAATGATTTTTTTCATGCTGGACATCACATATTTTCCCCCCTAGATATTCTCCTTCCTATGTTTTATTTTCTATTGCTCTAACTGGATTCAACATTATCCTTACCGTTGGCTGAGATTTTTGAGATTTCTTGGAATGAGGTGTTTCGTAGTTTTTCTGATATACACGTGATTTGACATTTAAATATTTTTATGACATAGTAATTTCCCTATGTGAATTGGATGAGATTTGATTAGAAATCAATGGTTGAAAGATGTAGAAAATGGTGGATAACCATTGCGACAATTTTGACCATCTGATTTGTTAGTTTAATTTCTCTACATCATTGTTTGCGCCACTTGATGACACTTTGGGAGCACTATTCCCATTAGGTTGAGGACTTGGGAAGACTTTCCTATTGTCTTTTTTTCATTTACAAGAACCAATGGTGATTTAACTTGCCCCAACATGGGAATAATGTCCCTCTCTCTTGGCAGTGGAAAGAGAACTATGTAAATGCTCTACCAAAAGCTAAGATCCATTATGCATGCAATTTTCTTTTAGTGGGAGGTGACTGCACTATAACCAAATAAATTATTCAAAGGATCAAATATTTATTTTCCATCCAGTTGTTGCAGCTCTATTCTATATTACACTATTTATTGAGTTTTTCAAAATTGGCCCTCCCAATTGCCTTCACCTATTGAGGGCTAGCTGAAACCCCTGATCTGGTGTAGACATGAGAGATGCTTCTAAAGGTTGTGGAACTAGGCTTCAAAATTTCCCAATGTATTTTCTTGGAAATTACAAAAGCCTTTTCAAAAAATGTAATGCCCCACCAAGGGATCTAAAGAATTAATCTAAAATTTCACTAAGTTTGGTAGCATTTAAAAAAAAAAAAAAAAAAAAACATGAAAGCCAAACCATTTACAAAATTCACGCAATAGCAGAAGCAATAGCAAACATTCAACTAAAAATAAACATAAACATACATAACATGTTACATTCCTTAAGGATCCCAAGATGTTGAGTCACATTTAATTTAGTTAAAACTAAGACTAACAACTACCACATCCACATGAAAGAATAATGAAAAGTCCATTGTTCATAATTTACATTTTCGAATGCTCAATCATCCACTACACATGTCACATGGTATGAAAAGCTTAAAAGAATATACATATGTGAAATAAAGTATATCATCCTATTCTAATCCATGATGCAACAAAGTAAATGAAACCAAATACCATACATGATACATCATCATAGAAGATATAAACATCCATCGTAAAAGATAACCATATATCATAAAATACAATTAACTAAGTGCATGGTTCCTCCCAACCTTAAATAGCATCATTAGACCATCATGGGTCCTAGCCATCGCTCCATGCATAACATTCCAAATCACCAAAGAGATCATTGACATTATCATAGTAGGGATGTCACTCCCAGTCACTTGAGGGGGTGGTTGGAGGGACTACGAATTAGCACCTATGTTTAGCAATTTAGTGATAACCTTCGATGCATTGAATCAGGTGGTTGAGCTAATTAGAGCTTTCATTTCTTCATGACTGTAGCCATGTTTTCCCATGGATGGAGTCGATGGAGTCGATGGGATTCTTTCATAGCACTAATTTGAAGAGTGGTATTTAAGAGTCTAACTATGGTTGGGGAATAAGTTGATTGGAACACAACACTCCCTCTTTTACTTGGACTTCTTGTTGAGGAATACACAATATTAAGCTGCAAGAGAAGAGAATAGGGCAGCGGATGGATATTTGGAATCGAGTATCTTCTATTGAGGCTCAGAATAACCATCTGCATACATATATCAGGTATGCTTTTTCCTGCGTAGCACTGTATTATGTAATTTTCTCATAGATGAATGAGACTAAGTAGAGTTTTGGGGTTGGTATTCTTCCATTTTCCTTGAGTTATGCTACCATTAGTTCAACCCAGCATTGAGCTTTAGGAAATTGTAAATTTTGCTCATGATATTCGAAAAGGAATCTACTCTTTCAATCTCGTTCAATTCTGAAATTTCTTTATAGATTTAAAATATCTTTCCATTGTGATGTGCTTTCTTTATCTTGCCAAAATGTAATATCATCAGAGACTGAAAAGTGTAGTCAATCAAGATCGTCACTTGTTTCTCTCTCCTAAGAAGAGATCTGGATATATTTTTAAAGTATAACATAATCCAGTGATATGTTGATAATTTCTACACGTTTGTAGGAATGGAAAATAGTTTTTGAGCCTCTTTTCTGAGGATATTAAGAAAGTTTTGATAGAAAAAATAAACCCAATATAATATTTTTTTGCGTATTGAGACGAAGTAATTGGTCCTCATTTTTAGTTTGGTACCATGGTTAGCCAATCAGCTAGATGAAGCATTATAACCATTTTTAGGATAACAAGAAAAATGCAATAGGGTACGCTCATCCTGTCAATTTAGGGAAGTTAATACCTAGTACCTGCAACCTGCATAAAAACCATGCATGTACATACACATTATATACTAAGCTAAAAAAGAAATGGAAAGAAGTGGTGCATCGTGTAGATCCTGACTAGCAAGTGACTATGACTCCCTTCCTTAACCACATTAGAAATGCAATACAGAAAGGAAACAAACACACACACCATACATATGCAAGTATGGGGTAAGTATCCATAAGGGAACACATACAGAATAAACCATCTATCTAATCATCATCAATAACTAGAAATAATGTAATAATCATCATGCATACATGAAATATAAAGTACCACGTAATCTCATCATATAATAAACTGAATCTAAAACAATATCTGATAATCTCAAAAAAATGCCACTATTAATCATCAACACAAAACTAGTCTATTAGAGTTCAACAATGATAACAAAAATGTGACCTAGGGGCAGGCACTACATCCACCCCCCCTAGAATTAGTCTTACGCCTGGAAGCCTACATGAATGATAATACTGAAGAACTCACTGTGTGTGTCCCGTTGAACCCTTTTTCCTTGTAGGGAAATATAATTCCACTGGTGACACTACAACACACTTATAGCAATATGATTCTGGTTTAATGATAAACCTAAAACCATATTGATCCAACATTTATTTTTAACAACTACTGAAATAGATCCCTTAATACATTCTAAACAAGAGCAACATAATGCTCTCAAAGATAAACAAAAGCATACTACCTTGAAACATAGATAAAAGATAAATGTTTTGCAACTAGAATAAGTTTCAATTTTCAATTGTTGCCCATGTTTAGGTTTTTAGTATAATTTTAGGTTTGAAACCTAAGTGTTGAAGTATGAAAAATATGCAAGTAACAGTTTAAATTATGTTTTAGTTCACCTAGTTTCAAGTTTTCAGTTTGAAAGAGATACACATGATAGTTCAAAGTTTTCGTTTTGTTCAACTAGTTAACAACTAGTGGCATTCAAATATACCTAGTGCTCCCAATGTTGAAACTCAGGCTCTCATACCAAATGTAATGTCCCGCCAAGGGATCTAAAGAATTAACTTAAAATTTCACTAAGTTTGGTAGCATTTTTTTAATAAATAAAAAAATGAAAGCTAAACCATTTACAACATTCATGCAATAGTGGAAGCAATAGCAAACATTCAACTAAAAATAAACATAAACATACATAACAGGTTACATTCCTTAAGGATCCCAAGAAATTGAGTCACATTTAATTTAGTTAAATTTAAGACTAAGAACTACCACATCCACATGAAAGAATAATGAAAAGTCCATTGTTCATAATTTACATTTCTGAATGCTCAATCATCCACTGCACATGTCACATGGTATGAAAGGCTTAAAAGAATATACACATGTGAAATAAAGTATATCATCCTATTCTAATCCATGATGCAACAAAGTAAATGAAACCAAATACCATACATGATACATCATCATAGAAGATATAAACATCCATCATAAAAGATAACCATATATCATAAAATACAATTCACTAAGTGCAAGGCTCCTCCCAACCTTAAATAGCATCATTAGACCATCGCGGGTCCTAGCATAACATTCCAAATAATTAAAGAGATCATTGACATTATCATAGTAGGGTTGTCACTCCTAAAAAAATACTACATCATATGCAGAAAGTAATCTAACATGCAAAATAAAGCATAAGATAAGTAAACAACATCATCTATCACATGCTAATCATCAATATAATGATACATGTCCAACATCATAATCAAATAATAGAATGAAGATAGATGCCAACAAGGAATGCATCAGCCATGGTGTCTTAGATGGATCTCAAATGATAAGAGTGATAAAGCACTACCACCCAACTGCATGGAACCTAAATGGTCCACTCCCACTGCGCTGAGGAGATAATCTCAAGTCTCAAAAATAGGATATCAAATCACATAGCACAAACACTTTCTAAGTCTTGGAATCCTAAAAGTATACTAACTCAAAGGTTTCAATCACAAATCAAGAATCATGTAAATCATCTTAGTCTTAAACAAACAACTGAAAAGCATCAAAAGATAATCCACTATACTCACATCAATTTTCCACAAGTCACTGGAAAGCACCAAGAAGACCATAATAATATTCGCAATAGTTCTTTACGAGCAACTAAAAGACATTAAATGATAATTGGTAAGCATCTCATTGGATCTAGGTGATGCTCACAGGGGTGAAGCACTGAGACTTGCTGGGAGGTCACCCATCCCAGTACTACTCTAGCCTGAGTATGCTTAACTAAAAGGGTACGCTCATTAAATGGATCTCAAATGATAAGAGTGATAAATCACTAGCAACCGACTACGTGGAACCTAAATGGTCGACTCCCACCACGCTAAGGAGATAATCTCAAGTCCCAAAAATAGGATATCAAATCACATAGCACAAACACTTTCTAAGTCCAGGAATCCTAAAAGTATACTAACTCAAAGGTTCCAATCACAAACCAACATCTAATCCCAAAGGCACAACAATAATTACACCACTATAGGTACACAAAATCTATAGAGGAGACTCATGCTACATACTAGGGAGTGTCATCACATGGATGCTTGAGTTATGCTGGACTAGTCTCTCATTAGACCTCAGAACCTCAAGCATTGAGTTACCCTAGACTGGTTACTCTAAACCCCAGACCCTCAATGTGGCACATGTGGAAACCAAAAAGCCCTCTCAAGAAGAAGAGGCACTCATCCCATTCCCATCCTTAGTCTATACAAGCGCTCAAGGCATGGGTGGATCAAATATCTCTAACTTATCTTTTTAGTGTATTTCTCCCCATAAATTTTAATTACTAGATTATCACTTATTACATAACTTGCATTAGGTTACCTTGGTACTGACCACTTTGGGCCCCGGACCCCTATGCAAGCCACTCCCATAGTCATGTACCTAGACAACCTCTCCTAAGCACATAAATCCACAGTTGTGTCCCATACCACAACACTCATAAAGATCAAACTCGGTTCCTTAACATGCAACCTAATAATAAGATGGTTCTCCCATCCAAGAACACATAAAAGCTCCACAAAATAAATCTTATAAATATAATCTCCAATATGAATCACAATATCCATTGGTTCTTAACAAGCAACCAAAAGGTATCTCAAAGTAATACTAATCGAAGACTCCAAAAATGGTTATGTCAAGTATCTCATAATCATACACCTCAGCTTCACAGAAGAAGATTGGAAAGCAATAAAAATTAGTAAATACAAACATCTCATAGAGCATGCCATCACATTACCATGTTTGGGTTTTTAAAAGAATCAAGACCAAATAACATCAATATGCCATCACATTAGCATAACTCCCAAGCCTCTGGTAAACATCCTAACTAGTCAACACTCTAGGACCACCCAAACCCCAAACATGGATAGCATAAAGAACAAGATACAAATACATATTTTAGTTTACTTATTAATTGTAAGGAAACTTGGCAACAAAGAATATAACCATTTCCACATAACCCATAATAGATCTGAAATAAACACGGAATTAAAATCCACATGCAAGAGAATAGACAACATACCCATAAAATGTGACACAAGATATACCCTAGGAAACCCTCATTGAGGGAAAAAATCCAGCCTCCAAAAGCATCCATCATCATGTATTATTCAGCAAAAAAATACCATTGCCATACAACCATGGAAGCCTTCATGGCCATAGCCACAACCAAGCAAACTATGTGAACAAGCATGAATCCACACATCCCATGCCATGCTTTCAACCTTCACAAATGCTCCATTGGCTAACCTGTCAAGCCTTGTCTCACTCAACTCTTTCCTTTTTTCTTCTCCTTGTCACTCTCTCTCTCTCTCTATACAACAACTACCCTTGTGGCTGCTTATATAGTAGCAAGTCCCACAAAACCAGTAAATGGTATTACATAAACCATGTCCTAAAACCATGTGCTACCTAACCCACTGGCCCCACATTTAATATTGGGCATTTAATTCTTTTCCCCAATATTAAATAATTACATGAAATATTTTCACAATGTTACAATACAACTCATCAAGAATATTCCATGAGAATCTTTACATGTTGCATGTCCATCTAGGTACAACATTACATAATAAAATAAAATAATAAAATAACAATATTATGCAATGTGTGCAACACCCATTATCTCAACATTAATATCTCTTTTCTTTTAATTTTCCCTCATTTAAAAATTTATTTACTTAAATTGACTAATAATTAATTACACTTCTTCTACTATTAACTAATCTTAATTAAATTTGATTTAATTAGATTAGATAATAAATCATATAAAACTAATGCATATTAATAAGATTCTACTTTTATTCAAACCCAAACCCAAATCAATTTCCAAATTTTGATTATAAATGTCTTAGATCTATGTTGATTTAGTTTTTAATTCATTCCATGCTCTAATAGATTTTTTTTTGACGTTTAAGCACAAAGAACTCTTGGTTATGGAAAATGGTGGAATGATTGTCATTGAATAAAACAGTCCTAGTACGAGGGCCATATCTCCCTAATGAACTTTTGGATCAAGCCAAATTTGAAATATGTTGAAGAGGGCCAAGTTGCACCAAATTTTGCTGGAGCGATTGAATAAATTTGGTCTAGATAAAAAGTTATGTATGTCTGAGTTTGGGTCTATTTAAGGGGCAGCAACAGGGCAGTTTGTGATGAATTTCCTTTATAAATAAAACTAGGGTTTCCTAATGTTTCTTTGCAACCAAATAAAAATTTACATATCTAGATTCAAATTTCAAGATTGAAGATTCATTCATTGAGCATATTCAGACACATATAACAGACACGATGAAGATAGGAAGAGAAAGAGTGCAAATGGAATATGCGAAAATCACGAGTGCACCTGGATACTAATGCTAATTTGCTATGCCTCAGAAGTCCATAGAAAAATCCCTTCCTTCTCCAACATTTGCCATTCCTCCAAGAATCAACCAACTGAAACTGTCAAGTGACTAGAAGTGCTTGTAGAAGCATATGAGCATGTAGAAGCATATGAGCTTCTCAAATGCATGTAAGCTTCTTGTCCATACACACTAGGAGACCCTCTATTTAAAGCCCTCTAAGATGCATCTAGAATGTGTCTAGAAAGAACTAGGAGATAAGCATGACAACTAAGCCCGAGTCTTTTCCAACCTTCTAGATGAGTCACAAGGTTGTAGACACCATGTGCTTAATTTGTGCGCTAACTCCTGTGTTGTTGACAACACGTGCATAATTAGAGTGCAAACTCTTGTGTTGTCAACATGACAATACGCAAGAGCTCGCATACTCCTATGGGAATAAATATTAAAATAATGCACATTAATTTAATTGATTTTCACTTTATTTATTTATTTATTTAAATTAATTTATTAATTTTACATCTCATGCACTCACTTTAATAAATCCACTTGTTTAATCTTAATATATTTATATTTTAATCAGATGCACACATCATGCAATCTAGAATCTTTTAATAATTTTAATATCTTTTCCACTTTTAAATTCATTTTCGAAACTTAATTGCTAAAATATTTATTAACTTAAATAAATATTATCACATTCCAAGTTTTAAAATTATAAATTTTATCTTCAAATTCAATTATTTTATTTAATTAATTAAGAAATTAATTAAATTAAATAAATATTAAATATCATATTAATTTTCCATTTAATTAAACCATTAATTAAACCTTTTAACTAAACCATTAATTAAATCTTTTAATTAGGCTTAATTAATAGAAAATACACTAAAGACTCATAAAGTAAAATACAAAAACCCATCATAGCCAAAATACATACAAAATCAAACCAAGGGTTGATATCATGAATTACGTCATCCAACGTATTCGAAGGGTACCCGAATTAGATACTTGTCCTAATTTTCAATTAGGAAAAATGGCTTAAAGGGTTGGAATTTGGACTTGAGAATTTATCTCCCCTCTCTTACAATTGAGATAATGTGATAGGGTATGCTCATCCTGGCAATTCAGGGAAGTCGATACTGGGTACCTGCAACCTGCATAAAAACCATGCATGTACATACACAATATATACTAAGCTAAACAGGCAATGGCAAGAAGTGGTTCATCGTGTAGATCCTGACTAGTAGGTGACTACGAATCCCTTCCTTATCCACATTAGAAATGCAATACAGAAAGGAAACAAACACACACACCATACACATGCAAGTATGGGTAAGTATCCATAAGAGAACACATACAGAATAAACCATCTATCTAATCATCATCAATAACTGGAAATAATGTTATAACCATCATGCACACATGAAATATAAAGTACCAACTAATTTCATCATATAATAAACTGAATCTGAAACAATATCTAATAATCTCAAAATAATGCCACTATTAATCATCAACACAAAACTAGTCTAATAGAGTTCAACAATGATAACAAAAATGTGACCTAGGGGTAGGCACTACAAAAAATCCTACTATTATGGCATTCCATGAGACCACATTTCTTCGAAGCAACTCATTTGACAGATCACATTCTACGTCTAGGCTCTGAAGTTTACATACATGTCTACCAGGGTTGTTGTAGTGATAACATCTAATAAAATTCTTTTACCATTTATGGATTGATGGGAGTCAATAGCTTATTCTATATTTGTAAAAATGGATTCAATGATTCAAAAGAGGGAAAAAAAAGGACAACCATAAAATAAATCATGACATTTGATTTTTACAAATGAAAAGGTCGCACTACATATCACATATTTGTAGAGTCCACATCGTAGTACACAGGGCTTTCTCTATTGCAAATCTCACACTGCATCCTGATTTTCCTCTCCAGCATCATTGAAATAGAGCTTCTGTGCTCCCATATTTTCGCTATATAGAGTGTTGTGGAATGACTTCTAGGGTAAAAGAAGATGGATATAAGCCTCTTTTCTCATGGGTTTTTGGTTCAAAGGGGATCTATAGGACGAATGTAAGGCCTAAAGAAGAAGAGATTGGATCAGCCTGCTTAGAGATTATTGTAGGAAAGGGGGTTTACAGATGAATTTGAAGGTGTAAAGATGAAGAAATTGGGCATCCTTGTCAAGTGTCGATTTTTGAATACTATTAGCTGTAGGAGCTAAACTAACCTGAATGTCAATAAAAACAACCAATTTTTCCATACCAAGAGCATCAGCAACATCGAGAACAAAATCAACAAGAGCAAAATACATATCAGGATGAGCAGTAGCAACAACAACACTGATATGAATATAAGGAAGAAAAGCCAAAATCATGCCAATATCAACATGAACATGACTTAAATAAAGAAAATAAAGAGCATCAAGAGGCAAATTCAAACCTTCATCAGCCAAAGCAAGATCAAAGTTTGTACAATGACAGGCAAGGAGAACATCAACACCAACACCAAGATCAGCAAGGGAAACATCATAATTTAAGAGTAAGGGACATGTGATATTTAAGGTCCTCTCATTGGTGAATGATTAGAAAAATATGTTGTACTTTCTCCAAGAGCTGGGTTAGTCTCTTGTTACTTCCGATAGGGCCATTACTTGTATTTTTCACCAATGGTTGAGTCAATTTCTTTCGCACTTTCTATAATTTTATTCATGTCATCATTTAATAAGTAGTAGATATTTTTCATAGCATGTCAAATTATGATAATTCTATCGAGAGTCATCTATGTAGTTTTACTCATTGACTCATGTTTCACAAGTAGTGGATCACCAAAACCCATGTCTCATGAGAATGAATAGAACTCTTATTACCCATTACCTATAGGAAATTCTTAGAGGGGATGCACAAGGACTTCTAGCTAGGAGGTCACTCATATATCCAAGTGCTAGTACCCTAGCTCAAGCATGCTTACATACAAAGTTTCTTCCATAGTTAAGCTGGCTCTTCTTACAACCCCATTTGGAAAACATTTAGGAAGTGTATGAAAAAAGTATTGTTGGGCTATATTTGTGACTATAAGAGATTTTTTAACTTTTATTTGGCATGCATATTTTTTGGTGTTGAATCTATTGTGATTTTGAGTCAATAGATAAACATAAACCATAGATTAGAAAGGAAACAAAATTACATAACCTTCAAACTTTCTAAAATATCCTAAATAAGTGAAAATAGTCTTGTAGATAGAAGACAGTGAATTAGACTTTGAATTAGATAAACTTAATATGGCTTTGAAAAGCACCTTATGCTAATTTTGATTGAGTCACAAATACATACACAATTTGTTACCTAGCTTGAGAATTTGAAATAAATAATGACTGTCTTTGGTTGGATCTCCTCTTTGGTTAGACATTTAATCCCATTAACTTCTATCTCCAGCACTATGACTGACTTCACCTCTTTTAGACGTAGCTTTATCCTTTGGTAAGCTTGTTCCATTTAGAATCTTTGATCTCTCTTTTCTGAGATGAGATTCACCTCTTTTTAGAGTTGGCATCTTCATCCTTTCAACTTGGATGACTTAACTCTTTTGAGGTGGCATTTGCCTTGGCAACAAGTTTCACTTCATTGTTATTGAAAACACTTAGATAATTTGATTGGGACAACTTCATGGGTCCATGCTTTCCCTCCTAATGGTTGCTATCTTCAACTTCTGAATCTAAGCAGTTCTTTTTATCTGGTTTAGGTTGCTTTATTGAAGGCTTCATCTTTTAAAAAAAATTGAGATGATGGAGGAAATTATTTTATTCAATCAATTTTTTCTAAAACATTTGAGTGATTTGAATCTTGAGACACTTAAATAGGCATTATTTGAGTAATTGGAATCTTGAAACACTTAAAGTGGAATCTTGAAACACTTAAATGATTTACTATTATTTCACGCACTGACACTCATTTCTAGATAATATAGAAGCATCTAGCAGTAGTCCAACATGTCCTCCCCATTATGATTTATGTGGGGAGTTTGTATCTGATGTGGTGTGATGAAAATAAATTCAGATTTAGATTCATGTGCCTTATTTTTATCAAATTCCTATTTTTATGTTGTTTGTTGACTAAGGTTCAATAAATGTCAACATTAGGTGTAATGAACACTTTTAGCACCCACCTAAGCATAAGGAAGGGGAAATATTTGATCCTTTGGCAACTCCATATGGTAAAAAGTGAATATTTCAAATGATTTTGTTTCATAGTTTTCAATAGATGTGATTTTTTAATGGGGTTTCATGCTTTTATTTAATGCAAAGGTTTATTTTCTTTACATAAACTGCATAATCATTTGTATCTTTTTTATGAGAAGTTAGCACAAGAAACATTACTTGTTCATGGCCAAAGTGCTCCAAATTATATTTTATAAGAGACTATCACTACAATAATTTAGAGAAGTGTAATTGACATTAAATATAATTTCAAAATGCTTGAACAAAAGAATCTAAAATTGTTGAATTGTTATTGATAAAGATTTAGATTATTATTTTTCATAATAGCTAAAATTTGTGTTCTTTGAGAAGAGTATATCACATTACCATGACTATGATCATGGTAGATCTAATGTATAAGTAGGAGGATGGTGGTTCAATTCCATCGTGCCTTTAAATGACTAAATTAATGATTAAATAAACTACCAAATAAAATATCAAATATATTACCAAATATACTACCATATATACTATGAAATAAACTACCAAATATAGTATCATATATACTACCCAAAAAACTACCAAATATATTACCCAAAAAACTACCAAATATAATACCAAAATTACCAAATAAACTACCATTTAAACTGCCAAGTAAAAAAAAAAATGACTAAATCAATGACCTAATCAATGATTAAAATAGTTTAGTCATAAATTTAGTTGGGAGATAGATGTCTGGCAATAAACTACCATTGGTCACATGATCAAAATTAGTCACATATCTACAAATTTTAGTAGTTTATTTAGTAAAATATTGTTGTTTTTTTACTAGTGTTATTTTCTCTACACTTAAATGCACATATCTCTAAGTGAGAGTCCTCTTTTTCCTCTTTCCACTTTCTTCTTGGACACTCCTCTTTTCTCATTGGTGGAATTTTGTCTCACATGGATCAAACAATATTATCCCATATTGGTTGTGAGAAGCCTCCTACGACCACATTTTCCTTTATAAGGGAGAGCCCTCTCCTCATTTTAGACATCCACAGTTGATCAATGATTATACATCCATTATTATGCTATTGTTATGTTGCAGGTTTGGACATCCATTATTATGCTACTGTTATGCTATAGGTTTGAAGAGTGATTTTTGAAGAAGGAGTTTGAATACTAAATATTTTTGTGGAGAACTTATGTCTTCTTGTCTTATTCTCTCTTGCATTCATAGCTTCCATCATGAGTTTTCATCCTTGCATTTGCATATTAGCTTAGATCCATATTTGTTTTCATAGATTAGTATTGCATTGTTATTACATTTCCTTTCTTGCATTTTTTTGCATTGTTATCATTTAGATTAGTTTTAATCTCCATTTGCATGCATATTGGATCCTTGAATCTCTAGTTTCATGGTGAACTTGCATGGGTATAAACTAGGTTAAATTGAGGGCCTCCATTGCAAACCCTTGCACTCCATGAATAGAGAGCTATGAGCCACCATTCAAGACCTCATTTTTGAGAAATCTTGGATATAATGACTCATAGAAGTGTGGCCACATTTTAGGCATACAAAAAATAGGTAGATCTCTTGAGTTGACTCACTTGTAACTAGTAATGGTGAAGCCTTGCACATAGATATGAAAAGGAAATATAGTCAGCAAAGAAAATATTATCCCTAATGTCTTTTTGTAAATTAGAAACAAAAATGTGTTGAATATCATGATTAGGCACATTATAAGAAATCTAGACATAAAAATGTTTAAATCTACCATTAAATTTAGTAACTTTCTCTTTAACATTCTGCTTATAATGCATTAAATTAGTTAAAGAAACTTTTCGAGCAATATTATTCTAAAATTCTCGAATGAAAGCATTAGCAAGAATTTGAAAAGAATCAATAGAATAATAAGGTAGAGATAAATGCCATTGCAATAATATATCCCTAAAAGTGTGTAGAAATAACTTAGCCATAATCCTATAGTCATGAGAAAGATCACTAAATATAGCTTGGAAAACTTTAACATTAATAACAAGATCACCCATACCATTATAATTCTCAAGATGGGATACCTCAACATGTGCAATAATAACAACACGAAGAATATCTAAGGAAAGGCGGTTCGCCACATCACATGTAGGAATATTGTACATAGATTAGGTTAAATAAGAAAGTTGTTGTGGTAAAGAGAATATTGTTTGAACCAAGCTACTAATGGTAGGATCATAATCAACACTAGTAGCCTTATGTATACTAGATTGATTTGGAAAGGTGTTATAAGAAGAAGGAATATGTAAGGATGTTGGTGGAAAATTAGAAGAAACAGGTAAAGTGTTTGAATAAGTAAAAGGAAACATATTATACAAAGGTAATGAAGAAGGAATGTAAGTAGGAGGAACACTCATGGGAAGTGAAAGAAGAGGAAGACTAACATTTAAAGGAGTGAAAACATTTGTAGAATTATTCATAAGAGGTGGAGCATATGTAGCTATGTTGGGAAGAGTGATAGAAATCATGATAGAAGGTTCAACAATGGTGGAAGAAGGAGGGTATCCTAACTCTTAAGTCCATTCTATCAAAGACTTAACATGAGTTTAATAAGGTGAGATATATGATGCAAGATAGAAATTTTATTATCATCGTTATTAATTTGAGCTTCTTAAAAGCTTCAACAACAACAATGCTACTGGGATTTTAATTTTCTTGAGCAAAATAAATTTTCAATTTATCAAATTCACTAGAAATCTTATCAACTTATGAAGGAAGAACTCTTTAAGCATCATCCTCATCATGAGATGAGTGAGAAGAGTTATGCTTCATGATAGGATTAAGATCATGAGAAAAAATGTGAGAATAATACAATGAACCCATGAGTCTATGGCTTCACCTAGTGGGAATTATATAGGTAGGGCCACATGTGATTAGGTTCATAAAAGGGGAGATCACAAAAGGAAACTCTAATGAGATCTAACCAAAGTAAATAATACATAACATAAGAGGAAAGGATATGCAAAATAATCCAATGACAAAAAGATAAGGGGTTCACATTGGCTAAAATAATCTGACACCCAAAGAAGTGGGTTCATGTTGGCTAGAATAATCTAACACCAAAACAAGGGGGGTCACATTGAGTTCACCAAAATGTTTAGTGGTGAAATGGAAGTACAATAAGATTTAGGCCTCCACTTCATGGGGAACTAGGCAATTCAAATATGCGTATGTCAGGGAAAGAGGGAAACTTCCAAGTATGGTTCCACTTATGATCTAAATTAAATTAGCTAGGACCCAAAGGAAGAAGAGTGCTAATACTAAATCCAGATTGTAAAGAGGAGTACAATAAAAATAAATACACTCTCTTAGACCCTTGATAGGATAATGTGAATGTGAAATTGAACTAATTACTTAGGAAATGTAAATCTAGATGCTATGTGAAGATAATTAGCCCAATTAAGATGTAGATATAGGGTAAAGATATAAAATAAAATGAAATATAAAAATCTCACCTTGAAATGTGTATAGGAAGGTGTTTTTATCACTCAATAACTTTTAGATATTAATCTTTTCTAAAATTTCATCTACGAATCCTAGAATAGAACAACAAAAGAAAAAAAACCCATAAATCTCCTTGGAATCCAAGAATAAAGGACTAGGTCAACATGGAATGACATCCTACAACTAGGTTAATGTATTATGTTGCTCTAAAACTAACTATTCTAGAAAGCTCATGAACCGTAAGTTCAAAATTTTCAATTCTTTTTTCTCCCAATATGCAAATCAACATAGAAAACAAAGCTTTAGGGGTTGGGGTTTGATGAGGGCTTGCCTTGGTCAAGCTCCAGGTTAAGGAATTAACTATAAATGAGAAATGTAAATGTAAATCACTTTAAAGAACAAGATAAATTTTAGGATTTACCTTTCCCATAGGTAAGTAATGTGTATGTAATATAGATATGGAATTAGGAATGTAGGATACCTCCATACTTTGCAATGAATCTATAATAACTTTTTCATGGTGCCATGGATATGGAAGTATATCAATGAATAGTATAAATGCTTCAATGTAGATCTCCTCCCTTAATGGCCAACAATATGCTATACCTTGAAGAGGAAATTCTCACGAAGGATTCTCCAATGCTAGATAAAATCTCCTTGCTTGAATGCTTTAAAAATGTTTGAATTCTTGAACTCCTTCAATGCAAAAGGAAAAAAATATTCACTAGAGAGAAAAGCTTAAAAATGAATGATCTTGAATGTGCATGATATCACTTGATTATAAAAGGAAGCCTCCAAGTCACTTTATATATGAGTTTTCAAATAGGAAAACTATTAACAAAGAGTGCCCAACATTCATGAAGTCAAGTTAGTACACAACTAGATACTATGCATTCATTTCCTTTCATGATCGGCAAGACCTTCATTTTGTTACGCATTTGTCATGTCATCCTTCTCCAGCATAGGCCAGATGCTTGAGAAAAGCTCAAGTCAAGACATATTTATCAGTATCTGCTATAATTTTCTTTGTGCTCGCAATAAGATTAATTAGATCACCATCGTAGTTAGCTGCCTAGAAACACCTTAAGGATTCATTCCTTTTATATGCTTTCAAAACCACTATGTGATTTAAATCCTATGCTACCAGACCTCAGTTAAGTCTAGATAGTTATGAGTTCTCTTGTGCCATTAGAAATTATCTAGACTTATCTACCAAACCTCAATCAAGTTTAGATGATTATGAGTTCTCCTCTACCTTTAAAAAGTATCTAGACTTACCTGCTAGTTTCTCTTTTTCAAGGTCTACATCTTCTACTCCAATACATCAATTGTCTTCATCTTATAGATCCAAAGACCTCTTGAAAGAGAAAGTAATTAATAACTCCTTTAATAATATGCCAATATTTCATGATGGACCTATCTTTGATCAAGATGAGAATGATAAAAATGGTCCTAAATATACTTTTGAGAGAACTTTTACTCCTTTGGGATATTCATATGACATGGTGCTTGAGACCTTGGTTGCAAAAAAGATCATTACTTTACCATATGAATTTTCTACACCTTATGAACTTGAGGTAAAGCCTTATTGGTGGAGAGATGATCATTATTATGGCTATCATACATGCAAAGGTCATAAAATTGAAGATTGTATTACATTTAAACGTATAATTCAAGATCTTATTGATGAAAGAATCATTGATGTTGAAATTATTAAAGACCTATGTAATGAAGATGCTCCTCTTGAGAAATATCATGTTGATGAACCTATGTCTAGTGATGGTTTCCTTGATACCTCCATTTCTTCCAATACTTATGCATCTCCCAAAGCTTCAAAGCTATCCAACATTCTTCCATCAAAAAAAGGTCCTAATTCTTATCATGCAGTTCCTTATAGTTATTATCAAGGGCTACCTCTTAAAGAAACCCAAGCTAATCTCCACTTTGATGGAAACTCTTTTCATGCTTCTAAGACTAAACATCCTCAACCTTCATCTGATGCTATGTCTACTATGCCCAATTTAGCTAGTCCTTCATTACCCCTTCAAGATCCTATTATGCAAACCTCATATACTCCCTTTTCCTTAAAAGTGGATCCATGTCAAGAGGACTCTCAAAAAGATAAAATTAAAAATGTCAAGAAAGATCAAGATGTCACTCATCCATATCCTATGTCTTATCCACCTCCTAAGTATAATGAAGACACTACTTCCACTATTTCCCTTGAACTTACTGCAAATTGTGAACAAAGTTCTATGCCTATTTCATCCAAAGAAACTTGTCAAGATCTAAGAATCCCTTCTTGTTCTATTTCTCCATATTCACTTCAAAACTATGCTCAATCTTCAAATGCTCCTATCAAAGGTGTTTCTCCTATTAAAGATACTCATGAGTCTATTGATGGCCTTGATCACATTTCTCACTCTAAAGATGCTAATATCCCTATTCACTATCCCTTTGTATCTTCTAACTCTATCCTTGGTCCTTATCTGTCAAAGCTAAAGCCTTCAAACCTTCCATCTATATTGGGACCTTATGTTCCTTCATTTCCTAGCTCTCCTATCATACCTTGAGATCAACAAAGATACTCATCGTTGATGAATTCTCATTCATCTATCCATATGAACCAGTCATATAATCCTTATTCATCCACAAATCCCAAGTCTTTTGAAAGCAATTTGGATGATCAATTTAAGAACAAACACAAGAATCCATTGAAAAATGAATATCACTATGTCTCATCTAATTGACATGTGAATTAAAAGAAAGAACAATTATTCAAGAGACCACAAAGGTCTACTACCCAAAGAGCTAAATCAAAGAAAATATGGGTTCCTAAATCCATCATTGAAGAAATGCATTTTAAAGCATCCAAAGGAAAAGAAAAATCTAAAGCTATATGGATTCCCAAGTCTCTTTTGAAAGACTTGAATATTAAAAATACTTCAAAGTTGACATTCAAGCTTCCAAAGGCTTCTACTCCATCTTCTTCCAAAAATCTTCCAAAGAAGCTTCCAAAGACTTCCACTCCATCTTCTTCCAAAAAGCTTCCTAAGAAGCTTCCAAACATTTCCACTCCATCTCCTTCCAAAAGTCTCTGACTTTCTCATACATCTAAACCTGAAGCTATTTCCTCCATGATTGCTCCATCATTTTACAACCCTTCAAGTTGTGTGTCGATGTTGATCTTGCCTACTTTCTCACCTACCCTTACACAATATTTTCAAGCCTACACTTACCTACTATCTATATTCCTTCTATCTTTCCAAAGCATAAAAACTTGTCCTCCATATACATTATCTACCATCTCCTTTCCATCACCCTATTAGCATCTTTGAGCATACCTTTTTATGGTCTTGGCTTATCATGACTCATCTTTCCTATAGGATCACTATTTAAATTGAAATAACTTGAGCTCTTTCTAAAAATTTGAAAAGAAAAAAATGAAAATTTTGAAAATGTGCCTTGGTGAAAACTTGGTAATCAGGCACCTTGGTAGCAAAAGTAAAGAGAAATAAATTTGTCCTATTGTGAAAACCATTCCCTTGTGGCACCTTGGATAAGTACCATGATGAAAACTTGACAATTAGGCATCATGCATAGTTCTTCTACATCATTCATCCATTCCATCTTCTCTATTTGATCTTGACATTGTTGACCTATACATGAACATTTGGCTATCTTGTGAGCTATCTTATGATGATCTTGTTTTTATTCCTTTCATGTTTAGCCTTAATATCTATTGTCATCCATTCATTCTAGCCTTTCACTATCATTTTCCCATTTGTCCCTTTGGTATTGATCTAATAAAAAGAGTAAAATATGATGCTATGAAGCCTCTTGACATGTCTACTTTTTTGGATTGCATCTTTCCCACTTTGACATTATGCTTTCATGAATTATCTTATTTTGGCCTTTCATTTCTTGTCCAAATGTGCTTCACATGACAATTTTTCCCTAGCTTGGGTACTTTTGAGGGGTCAGTCCTTGAAGATCACTTTCACTTGCTTCATACACTCTATGTTGCTCCATCATGTCCTCAACCTTGGTTGACATTGGGACTGCATGATGTGATCTTGCTTGAGAGTTTGGTCCTTGTTTTTGTCTTAGGGTATTGTATATCTTTGTATATATTTATTGATCTTGAAAAAATACAAAAAAAATGATATATTTCAAAAATTCAAAAAAATGATATATTGTGAAAATTCTAAAAATTGGAAAATATCCTAAAAAATGATCATCTTAGTGAAAACCTAGCAATAGGCACTTTAATGTATCTCCAAAAAAAATTATATATTCCAAAAAAAATTAAAAAAATCCAAGTGGTGAAAACCTAGAAACAGGCACTACTTGAGGCCTTTGCACCCCTATTTCTTAGTGTATGTCCTCGACACTTGGCCTTTCTCCATCATGTCTTGTCCTTGTTGCCTTGGTTTGGAATTGGTCTTTGTCTAGGTGGCCTAATTGTGCTAGTTTTGGTCTCTTGGATGCATTAGTCTTTGGGACACCTCGCAAATAGTATTTTTCAACACCACCCCAATTGTATTTTTCTCAATACAACCCCTAACATCGAGTTTTTTTCAACACTTATCGGTTTGGTCTTACCCAATTTCATCATGTGATCTTCTTTGCTTATAAGCATTTGATCTTTATCCTTAGAACTCAGTATTAGTTAACACGCTTAAATATTTTTAACACAAACACTCAATGCTTAACTTATGTCATAACCATTTTCTTTGTGTGCTGACTATTATTGATTTTTGTTGAGTGTCCTTGTCTAATAAGTCTCTCTAGGGTGCATAACTAGAGGACTTGGGGCATGGGGCATGTTTTTATATGTTTTCTACTTGTGAGTGTGGTCTTGAAACTCTAGAGTGTCTCTTGCAGTCCTCTTGAAACACTTAGGAGATTTCAGGCATCATCCTTGACTATTTTTGCATAATCATTCTTACGGTCATTCTGGCATCTATGCCTTGATGCGAGAATGGTTTTGCTACATTAAATTGGGTAAGATAACATTGAAGTCATCCTTACCTTTGTGTCTTTGATGCTTGTGTTAGAATCTTTCCACACTCCAATCTGATATAAATCACATTCATATCTTCATAGTTGCGCTTGTGACTAGTGATGATTGTGTGATTTTGTGATGTCCATTAATAATGACCCAATGATAAAAATAAGTTCTTTTACATTCTCTAATGAGTGATGAACACAAAATCCTATGCTACAGTTTCTCTTTTGCAAGCACACCTTTGCATTTTCATGTAGCTTGCATTATTAGACTTCATATTAATTTGGATTTTAAGGCTACATTATGAGTTTGAGAGGGTTCTCTCTTCATCTTTATTGAAGACTTTTAATCAATTGTGGTCATTTTTTGATCTTCATTTTCTTATTTTCTTTCATCATCTCAATCAAAATTTCTATCTTAAATAGTTGACTAATTTTGGGGCATTTTCTTTTCTTCTTTCTGTTTCTTTTTATCTCTTCCAAACTTCTATCTTCCATTTGCTTTTACCCCACTTCTTTTCTTCTAATTCAACTTTGGGGCATAATATTTCATGCTTGATGATCTACCTTGGTTCTCTAATTCTTATATCTTTTATCTTACATCAAGAACTTTATCTTTTGTTTGATTTGATCAAATATATCAATTTGTTGTTTCTCCTCTATCTCATTTCAATTTCAATCATGAGGAGGCAATACCTATCAACTTCAATCCTTGATTTAGTTTTATCAAATTTATCTTCAATTTTTTCAAGTCAAAATTTATTTGTAGTCTTTGTCTTGATGTGTTCCTAAATCGACCACACATCTGGGTTGTTTTGTGATCCCAAATTGATCTCACACTTCAATTTCTTTCTTTGACTACATGTGTTCCCAAATCAATCACACATTAGTCAAAGAGGGGAAAATTTATGCACCCTAAAATGGTTGTCTAGACTATGGACCCCCATTATTCAATTTATCAATTTATCAAATTTCTTGAATCAATGGTTTGCAATATTTTATTAAATCAATTATCTTGATCAAATTTGATTGTTTATTTTTCTAAGGTTGATCATTTTATCCTAAGTATTATTTAATTAAAAGAAAACCCCTCTTTTAATTAAATAATTTATCCATATTTAATTAATTAAGAGAAAAACCCCTCTTTTAATTTAATTAAATATTTCCTATTTAATTAAAAGAAATTGCTCCCTTTTAATTAAATAAAATTCCCACTTAAATAACTCTTTGTGATGAAAAAGGAAATTGAATAAATAAAAATTAAACCCACTTGAAAAAGGAAATTAAATAAAATTAAAAATTAAATAAATCTTTTTTTTACACTAGTAGAATTTTGACAAATAAATGACTATGCGACTAAGACATTTAGTCACAAGACTAAAAATTTTAGTCACATGACTAAAAATAATCAAATTTTAGTTATATAATAGTAATTTGTAAGTATAATTGACTAAATAAATGACTAATTTGGTCATCGAGTAAAATCATGAGCTTAGAAAAAGATCAGTGACTAAAATAAATGACTAAGTAATTGGTCACTAATAATTAGTCACCGAAATAAATTACTTGATGATCAATAATTTTTTTTTTTTTTTGGTATTAATACATTTTTTGAAGTTTTCTATAACTTATATTATTCATTGATGTGGTTTTTGTCATATCATTACATAATTATCAATTAACTTTCTTGAATGTCCTCTCAACTGATATTGAACTAGAAATAAAGGTTTTTTTTCCCCCTAGAATAAGAAAAGAACTATTTGTTTCCTACATTACTTCATTTTCTAAAATATTTTTTTTTACATGAAGCACAATGCACTTATCAAAAAAAGTACTTGGGATGAATCTAAGTTAACATGAATATTGACTACATCAGTATACAACCTTCACTTTTCCAATTTGATAGAATTCAGTAGTTTAAAATGTTTTGATAGATGGTGGTATCTATGTTTTGAAGACCCCAAATATAAATCAAATCATTTGTTTTATCTGTTGCTAGCCAAAAAAAAAATGTTGAATTGACCAAGTAATTGAGACTATGAAATTTGACCAAATGCAACTACATCCCTGATAATAGTAGTATATAAGGTAATAAAAACATCTATGTGCAGATTTGGGAGCATTTTCGAAGATGTTCATTAGCATCCCATACTTCAATACTTGTCATTGTTTCTCTAATCATACATTAACAATCCTCTATTACACAATAGGGAGATGGTTTGTTCTAATGTCTCTTTTCTAAAACTAGTTTGACTAATAATTTTTTTTTAAAATAACTAAATAAATTTATATATAACTATATATATTATATTTATAATTATTTATTTTACACGTATAACTATATAACTCATATGTTACACATATGTTCCTTCATTTTAGCAAAAAAATTGTATGTATGTGTAAATGCATATCTAATTATTGCAAGTTATTAATATATTCATTGTGTATTTCATTGACTCAAAAGTTCTAGGATGTATATTTTTCAATCAATCTTTGCATTCTATGAGATGATATCCCCTTTGGCATTGTCAAACAGTTCACGTGCTTTGTTGATGATTCTAGAATTTTTATGATCACTAAGCTTTCAATGAGGTATTCTCTAAAACAACTCACCTTCTTCAAGATATTGTATTCTTTTGAGGTGTTTATAACTAAGCACGGGCATCCCTACTACAAAGCCTCCTCCTGCTATATGATTCCTTTAGGGCAAGAACTTCCTTAGGAGAGCTTAATCTTTATTTCTTCATTTTAAGAGGCACCCAAACATATTTGATGGCATTGAATGTAAAATGATCATTCTTTCTGAAGAGAAAATGACTAAGAAAACCTTGAAAAAAAACCAAGAATCATAGATGCATCATCCATGTTTCCGTAATTCTGATGTAAATGATCTATATCATATCACAAGCATCATATTCTGCTCTATTATATATATATTTGTGTCTCCCATCAATTTTTATTAAAAAATTGCTACTTGTTTTTGGTTGGCTTTTTTAATAGTCTACTAGTGAGCACAAAACTGTAGGTGATTCCCATTCACAATAACAAACAATAGGATGAGAAAATTATATGACAAAGCCCATTATAGAATCTTGTTTCTTTAGACTCTACATTTATTGGAACATCTTTTGTAAACAATACATGATAATGTTGGGGTACCAAAACATGAATTTCACCTCCATGAATGTCTGAAGAGCTCAAACTTGTTTCACAAGACAACCTACCAATAATGATTCTATTATTTTCCTCTACTGGAACATCAAGCATATCTAGCCCTTTATGAAGAGGAAAGACTTCTTGTGGAGATGAAGCATATTCAGGTCCTTCTTCAAGAGGAAACACTTGTTTTGAAGTTGAAGTTGGTACATTGATCATATCAGCTCCTTCCTAAAGAGGAAACACTTGATGTAAAGATGAAGTTGTTACAAAGTCATGCATCTGCTAGAGTGTTATAATATGTGCAGTTGTATCCAAAGGAACAACTTTACTAGCATAGAGAAGTGAAGCTCTACAAGGTGGGCATGTAGTGTTGTTTGCAAGAAAGTGATCAATGCACTCAAAGTGAAAGGCATGCCATTAGACATGTAACTTTTGCAATCTCTCATTCATCTCATAATCCCCTAAACAAACAAGACATCTGTAACAGGAACATAGCAATGAGTTCTAATAAAGGATTAAAAAATTCTAGCAGCAAACATCACAATTCTCAACATTAATCATAAAAAAATCTTAATTCTACTTATGAAATCTAGTTGCTTGACATGTTCTTATTTACTCTTACTTCAACCTTGCAGTTTCTTGTTCAATCTGAATGATTTTTTTCATTCTGGACATCACATCTTTTCTCCCCTAGATATTCTCCTTCCTATGTTTTATTTTCTATTGTTCTAACTGGATTCAACATTATCCTTACCATTGGCTGAGATTTTTGTGATTTATTGGAATGAGGTGTTTCGTAGTTTTTCTGATATACACGTGATTTGACATTTAAATATTTTTATGCCATAGTAATTTCCCTATGTGAATTGGATGAGATTTGATTAGAAATCAATGGTTGAAAGATGTAGAAAATGGTGAAAAACCATTACGACAATTTTGACCATCTGATTTGTTAGTTTAATTTCTCTACATCATTGTTTGATCCACATGATGACACTTTGGGAGCACTATTCCCATTAGATGGAGGACTTGGGAAGACTTTCCTATTATCTTTTTTTCATTTACAAGAACCAATGGTAATTTAACCTTCCCCAACATGGGAATAATGTCCCTCTCTCTTGGTAGTGGAAAGAGAACTATGTAAATGCTCTGCCAAAAGCTAAGATCCATTATGCATGCAATTTTCTTTTAGTGGGAGGTGACTGCACTATAACCAAATAAATTATTCAAAGGATCAAATATTTAATTTCCATCTGGTTGTTGCAGCTCTATTCTATATTACACTATTGTTGTCACTTAGGTTTGCACCCTTGTCCAAGGCCTAAGCGCGAGAACAACCTAGTGAAACATGGAAACAACCTCCAAGTTGTGGGACTTGAACTACGAGGTTGAGTCTCTAGAGAAGGCCGGCTTCCTCTTACTATCAGGGCACACCTATCTATTCTTAGAAGGGAAAGGGAGAAAGAGAGTGTTAAAACAAATCTACCTAGTCTAATCTAAGGCGGTGATGCACCAAAATAGAGTGTTCAGACTCATTCCTGCCCATATATGCACTACAGAACTAGGGTAATATACAAAATTCATACACATCCAGACTTATATCGATCAATAGTCACATACATATCAGAAAACCAACTGAATGACACCAGGAAAAGGAGATTTCACTTGTATATTATCCAATAGGCCAAAGATAGATACAGTATGCAGATCATTGATCTCAACAATGCACCAATGGGAGGCAAAGTGATGCACATGCACACTGATGGTTGAAAGAGATGATACAGGATATTAGTCTGCAAGCAATAGTAGAGAAAATCAAGAAGAGTCGACCCCAAGAATAGATCACAAAATTGCCTTTATAGCTCAGGCATAACTAAAGATTTCTGCATTACATTCACTTCTCACTACTGGCATTAACTCCATACTGAAAATCCAATCGGAGGTCTAATTGAATCTTGACTTGCATACCGAGAAATCTCATATCCTTCTAAGAAGGAGCCCAGAGGAGACGGAACAGTGCCACAACATTCCTTGAAAGGGTAGATGAGCCGACTGAATGGGTGGAGTGTCCTTATATCTTGCATTTATTCCTGGCAGGTCAAAAATGATCATGAAGATCAAATCGCAAGATAATGTCGATCATCTTTGCTTCTTGGTTCATGAATCGACCTAGCCTATCAGTTGACTAGGCTTCTTATATGTCGACTAGGCCACGCGGGCCAATCGTATCTCTTTGTTTTTCCACCTAGAGAGTCCTTTCGTGGTTGACCGCCTTCATCAAACTAACTGCGCCACCTTTACCATCTAACCACTGGCCATTAGCTAACCACCATGTCAAAAATTAGACCCGCGAGGACACGTGTCCTCCGAGCGCTAACTCGCCATTGTAAAATCCACGCAGTTCCTCCATGGCAAGATAGCGCCAACCCTAGATCTCTATAGATCTGATGGTGGAGAACCCACCCCTTAATACACTGGTCGTATCAAGAATTTTTGGCCCCTCGACATATCTTTGTTTTGACTCAACACATGTGGTTGTTTCTGATTCACCGTGGACCCTGTTTCCTGCGACTGGGCCCATCCGAATTGGTGCCACCTCAGTGATGCATTCGGCGAGACCTGACCCCACCGACACACATCAATTGGGCATGATGTCACCATGGTAAAAATATTGCAGCTTCACTAAGGTGACATGGCACCTACCATTGATCTTTTCTCATCTGACGGTCATAGATCTGACTTCTCGCGACCTTCCTTTTCTTGTGATTTGTCAGGCCTGTAGATACGTGGCATCTGTCCATTGGTTTGTCGGTCATCCAACCCTAACTGCTTCTGGCGGCATGAAATGTAGCCCCTCCAGCACACGTGGCACACAGGCACTATGTCGCTGATGCTAAAGTCTAAGCAGTTCCCGATGGCGAGATAGCGCCAGCTGTAGATCTTTGCAGATCTGATGATCGGAGCGACATCGTACTTCATTCACCATCCCTTCTAAAAACTACTGGGCCCACAGTACGCCGTGTTCTGACACATACACACGGCATCATCTGATTGGTTCGATGAACACCAACTGGCAAACCTGAGACTTGATCCACAGAATGGCCACGTGGCGGATGGGTGCTATGTCGCCATGATAAAATCTGTGGATCTCTACCATAGTGAGATGGTGCCATCCGTTGATGCAATCCAATCCGATGGTGGAGATCATAAACCTTGACTGTGCTAACCGTACTAACAAAGACTCCAGCCTGGTTACATGCAGCTACTTCTGATTTGTCACCGCGACGCTGGGCTGACAAACTATACATGTGGAGTACCGTTGGGACCCACTTGTCTGGTCATTCTTCACCGTGATGAAATTTTCCATTTGGGTGCTATGTCGCCATCAAAAAATGCATTGGTTTTTCTTTGGTACCATGGCGCCTTGCCGGTCTTGGGAACCTCTGGCCCGTGAAAACCCGTTGCCCACCGCCGTGAAACTTCTAATCTGCCGAATGTCGGACCCACCCTTGCAACGTGTCGCCAGGGCATCATCGCACTGTCGTAAAATATGTGCACTTTCTTTATAACACGATGACGCTTACCGTCAATCTGCTTAGATCTGACGGTAAGAAAACTCGCCGGTCAGGACATTAATATAATAATTTTTTAGGCTAACCGTTGAACAAGTCGCGGATTTGAATTTAAATCTTTGGCGGTAAAACTAGAGCTAACAACTATTTATTGAGTTTTTCAAAATTGGCCCTCCCAATTGCCTTCACCTATTGAGGGCTAGCTGAAACCCCTAATCTGGTGTAGACATGAGAGATGCTTCTAAAGGTTGTGGAACTAGGCTTCAAAATTGCCCAATGTATTTTCTCTCTCCTAAGAAGAGATCTGGATATATTTTTAAAGTATAACATAATCCAGTGATATGTTGATCATTTCTACAAGTTTGTAGGAATGGAAAATAGTTTTCGAGCCTCTTTTCTGAGGATATTAAGCAAGTTTTGATAGAAAAAAACAAACCCAATATAATATATTTTTTGCATATTGAGACGAAGTAATTGGTCCTCATTTTTAGTTTGGTACTATGGTTAACCAATCAGCTAGATGAAGCATTATAACAATTTTTAGGATAACAACAAAAATGCGATAGGGTACGCTCATCCTGGCAATTTAGGGAAGTCAATACCTAGTACCTGCAACCTGCATAAAAACTATGCATGTACATACACAATATATACTAAGCTAAAAAAGCAATGGCAAGAAGTGGTGCATCGTGTAGATCCTGACTAGCAAGTGACTATGACTCCCTTCCTTAACCACATTACAAATGCCATACAAAAAGGAAACAAACACACACACCATACACATGCAAGTATGGGGTAAGTATCCATAAGAGAACACGTATAGAATAAACCATCTATCTAATCATCATCAATAACTAGAAATAATGAAATAATTATCATGCATACATGAAATATAAAGTAGCAAGTAATCTCATCATATAATAAACTGAATCTGAAACAAAATCTAATAATCTCAAAAAAATGCCACTATTAATCATCAACACAAAACTAGTCTAATAGAGTTCAACAATGATAACAAAAATGTGACCTAGGGGCAGGCACTACATCCAACCCTCCTAGAATTAGGCTTACTCGTGGAAGCCTACATGAATGATAATACTGAAGAACTCACTGTGTGGGTCCCATTGAACCCTTTTTCCTTGTAGGGAAATATAATTCCACTGGTGACACTACAACACACTTCTAGCAATATGATTCTGTTTTAATGGTAAACCTAAAACCATATTGATCCAACATTTATTTTTAACAACTACTGAAATAGATCCCTTAATACATTCTAAACAAGAGCAACATAATGCTTACAAAGATAAACAAAAGCATACTACCTTGAAACATAGATAAAAGATACATGTTTTGCAACTAGAATAAGTTTCAATTTTCAATTTTTGCCCATGTTTAGGTTTTTAGTATAATTTTAGGTTTGAAACCTAAGTGTTGAAGTATGAAAAACATGCAAGTAACAGTTTAGATTCTGCTTCAGTTCACCTAGTTTCAAGTTTTCAGTTTGAAAGAGATACACATTGTAGTTCAAAGTTTTTGTTTTGTTCAACTAGTTAACAACTAGTGGCATTCAAATATACCTAGACCTCCCAATGTTGAAACTCATGCTCTGATACCAAATGTAATGCCCCGCCAAGGGATCTAAAGAATTAACTTAAAATTTCACTAAATTTGGTAGCATTTTTTTAATAAAAAAAAACATGAAAGCTAAACCATTTACAACATTCATGCAATAGCAGAAGCAATAGCAAACATTCAACTAAAAATAAACATAAACATACATAACAGGTTACATTCCTTAAGGATCCCAAGACATTGAGTCACATTTAATTTAGTTAAAACTAAGACTAAGAACTACCACATCCACATGAAAGAATAATGAAAAGTCCATTGTTCATAATTTACATTTCTGAATGCTCAATCATCCACTGCACATGTCACATGGTATGAAAGGTTTAAAAGAATATACATATGTGAAATAAAGTATATCATCCTATTCTAATCCATGATGCAACAAACTAAATGAAACCAAATACCATACATGATACATCATCATAGAAGATATAAACATCCATCATAAAAGATAACCATATATCATAGAATACAATTAACTAAGTGCACGGTTCCTTCCAACCTTAAATAGCATCATTAGACCATCGTGGGTCCTAGAATAACATTTCAAATCATTAAAGAGATCATTGACATTATCATAGTAGGGATTTCACTCCTAAAAAAATACTACATCATATGCAGAAAGTAATCTAACATGCAAAATAAAGCATAAGATAAGTAAACAACATCATCTATCACATGCTAATCATCAATATAATGATACATGTCCAACATCATAATCAAATAATAGAATGAAGATGGATGCCAACAAGGAATGCATCAGCTATGGTGTCTTAGATGGATCTCAAATGTTAAGAGTAATAAAGCACTACCACCCAACCACATGGAACCTAAATGGTCCACTCCCACTGCGCTGAGGAGATAATCTCAAGCCTCAAAAATAGGATATCAAATCACATAACACAAACAGTTTTTAAGTCTTGGAATCCTAAAAGTATACTAACTCAAAGGTTTCAATCACAAATCAAGAATCATGTAAATCACCTTAGTCTTAAACAAACAACTGGAAAGTATCAAAAGATAATCCACTATACTCACATCAATTTGCCACAAGTTGCTGGAGAGCACCAAGAAGACCATCATAATATTCATAATAGTTCTTTACGAGCAACTAAAAGACATTAAATGATAATTGGTAAGCATCTCATTGGATCTAGGTGATGCTCACAGGGGTGAAGCACTGAGACTTCCTGGGAGGTCACCCATCCCAGTACTACTCCAGCCTGAGCATGCTTAACTAAAATAGTATGCTCATTAAATGGATCTCAAATGATAAGAGTGATAAAGCACTAGCACCCGACTGTGGGGAACCTAAATGGTCGACTCCCACCACGCTAAGGAGATAATCTCAAGTCCAAAAAATAGGATATCAAATCACATAGCACAAACACTTTCTAAGTCCAGGAATCCTAAAAGTATACTAACTCAAAGGTTCCAATCACAAACCAACATCTAATCCCAGAGGCACAACAATAAGTACACCACTACAGGTACACAAAATCTATAGAGGAGACTCATGCTACATACTAGGGAGTGTCATCACATGGCTTCTTGAGTTATGCTGAACTAGTCTCTCATTAGACCTCGGACCCTCAAGCATTGGGTTACCCTAGACTGGTTACTCTAAACCCCAGACCCTCAATGTGGCACATGTGGAAACCAAAAAGCCCTCTCAAGAAGAAGAGCCACTCATCCCATTCCCATCCTTAGTCTATACAAGCGCTCAAGGCATGGGTGGATCAAATATCAGTAACTTATCTTTTTAGTGTGTTTCCCCCCATAAATTTTAATTACTAGATTATCACTTATTACATAACTTGCATTAGGTTACCTTGGTATTGACCACTTTGGGCCCCGGACCCCTATGCAAGCCACTCCCATAGTCATGTACCTAGACAACCTCTCCTAAGCACATAAATCCACAGTTGTGTCCCATACCACAACACTCATAAAGATCAAACTCGGTCCCTTAACATGCAACCTAATAATAAGATGGTTCTCCCATCCAAGAACACATTAAAGCTCCACAAAATAAATCTCATAAATATAATCTCCAATATGAATCACAATATCCATTGGTTCTTAACAAGCAACCAAAAGGTATCTCAAAGTAATACTAATCGAAGACTCCAAAAATGGTTATGTCAAGTATCTCATAATCATACACCTCAGCTTCACACAAGAAGATTGGAAAGCAATAAAAATTAGTAAATAAAAACATCTCATAGAGCATTCCATCACATTACCATGTTTGGTTTTTTAAAAGAATCGAGACCAAATAACATCAACATGCCATCACATTCGCATAACTCCCAAGCCTCTAGTAAACATCCTAACTAGTCAACACTTTAGGACCACCCAAACCCCAAACATGGATAGCATAAAGAACAAGATACAAACACATATTTTAGTTTACTTTTTCAATCACATGGTTAAGCCAAATATGAGGTTTCAGTTTTTGTTTCAAGTATACTTCAATTGTATAAGATTCTATGTTTAATTTCCAAGTCAACATAGAATTATCCCTTCATTGTTTTAAAACAATTTTCTAAAATAGTCAAAGATAATTACTAACTTATTTAAATCATTGAACTAGTTCCCATTGAATTTTAGATAAAATCATTCACATTATTCAAAACATAATACTTATCAACTTTCTAATAATTAGTTTACAATTTCTTTTAAACACTTCAAGGATAGTAATCCTCATTGATTTTAAGTAAATCAATCTCATTAATAATTCAATTATTTAATTTCACTTATTAATATCTCTTTTCTTTTAATTTTCCCTCATTAAAAAATTCATTTACTTAAATTGACTAATAATTAATTACACTTCTTCTACTATTAACTAATCTTAATTAAATTTGATTTAATTAGATTAGATAATAAATCATATAAAACTAATGCACATTAATAAGATTCTACTTTTATTCAAACCCAAACCCAAATCAATTTCCAAATTTTGATTATAAATGTCTTAGATCTATGTTGATTTAGTTTTTAATTCATTCGATGCTCTAATAGATTATTTTTGTGAAGTTTAAGCACAAACAACTCTTGGTTATGGAAAATGGTGGAATAAAAAAAGTCTCAGTACGAGGGCCATATCTCCCTAATGAACTGTTAGATTGAGCCAAATTTGAAATATGTTGAAGAGGGCCAAGTTGCACCAAATTTTGTTGGAGCGATCGAATAAATTTGGTCTAGATAAAAAGTTATGTATTTCTGAGTTCGGGTCTATGTAAGGGGCAGCAACAGGGCAGTTTGTGATGAATTTCCTTTATAAATAAAACTAGGGTTTCCTAATGTTTCTTTGCAACCAAATAAAAATTAACATACATATCTAGATTCCAATTTCAAGATTGAAGATTCATTCATATAGCATATTTAGAGACATATAACAGACACGATGAAGATAGGAAGAGAAAGAGTGCAAATGGAATATGCGAAAATCACGAGTGCACCTGGATACTGATGCTAATTTGCTATGCCTCAGAAGTCCATAGAAAAATCCCTTCCTTCTCCAACATTCGCCATTCCTCCAAGAATCAACCAACTGAAACCCTCAAGTGACTAGAAGTGCTTGTAGAAGCATATGAGCATGTAGAAGCATATGGGCTTCTCAAATGCATGTAAGCTTCTTGTCCATACACACTAGGAGAGCCTCTATTTAAAGCCCTCTAAGATGCATCTAGAATGTGTCTAGAAAGAACTAGGAGCTAAGCATGACAACTAAGCACGAGTCTTTTCCAACCTTCTAGATGAGTCACAAGGTTGTAGACACCATGTGCTTAATTTGTGCGCTAACTACTGTGTTGTTGAAAACACGTGCATAATTAGAGTGCAAACTCTTGTGTTGTCAACATGACAACTCGCAAGAGCTCACATACTCCTATGGGAATAAATATTAAAATAATGCACATTAATTTAATTGATTTTCACTTTATTTATTTAAATTAATTTATTAATTTTACATCTCATGCACTCACTTTAATAAATCCACTTGTTTAATCTTAATATATTTATATTTTAGTCAGATGCACACATCATGCAATCTAGAATCTTTTAATAATTTTAATATATTTTCCACTTTTAAATTCATTTTCAAAAGTTAATTGCTAAAATATTTATTAACTTAAATAAATATTATCACATTCCAAGTTTTAAAATTATAAATTTTATCTTCAAATTCAATTATTTTATTTAATTAATTGAGAAATTAATTAAATTAAATAAATATTAAAATATCATATTAATTTTCCATTTAATTAAACCATTAATTAAACCTTTTAACAAAACCATTAATTAAATCTTTTAATTAGGCTTAATTAATAGAAAATACACTAAAGACTCATAAAGTAAAATACAAAAACCCATCATAGCCAAAATACATACAAAATCAAACCAAGGGTTGATATCATGAATTACGTCATCCAACATATTCGAAGGGTACCCGAAATAGATACTTGTCCTAATTTTCAATTAGGAAAAATGGCTTAAAGGGTTGGAATTTGGACTTGATAATTTATCTCCCCTCTCTTAACATTGACATAATGTGATAGGGTACGCTCATCTTGGCAATTCAGGGAAGTTGATACTGGGTACCTGCAACCTGCATAAAAACCATGCATGTACATACACAATATATACTAAGCTAAATAGGCAATGGCAAGAAGTGGTTCATCATGTAGATCCTGACTAGTAGGTGACTACGAATCCCTTCCTTAACCACATTAGAAATGCCATACAGAAAGGAAAGAAACACATGCACCATACACATGCAAGTATGGGTAAGTATCCATAAGAGAACACATACAAAATAAACCATCTATCTAATCATCATCAATAACTGGAAATAATGTTATAACCATCATGCATACATGAAATATAAAGTACCAAGTAATTTCATCATATAATAAACTGAATCTGAAACAATATCTGATAATCTCAAAACAATGCCACTATTAATCATCAACACAAAACTAGTCTAATAGAGTTCAAAAATGATAACAAAAATGTGACCTAGGGGCAGGCACTACAAAAAATCCTACTATTATGGCATTCCAAGAGACCACATTTCTTTGAAGCATCTCGTTTGACAGTTCACATTCTTCGTCTATGCTCTGAAGTTTACATACATGTCTACCAGGGTCGTTGTAGTGATAACATCTAATAAAATTCTTTTAACATTTATGGATCGATGGAAGTCAATAGCTTATTCTATATTTGTACAAATGGATTCAATGATTCAAAAGAGGGGAAAAAAAGGACAACCATAAAATAAATCATGACATTTGATTTTTACAAATGAAAAGGTTGCACTACATATCACATATTTGTAGAGTCCACATCGTAGTACACAGGGCTTTCTCTATTGCAAATCTCACACCGCATCCTGATTTTCCTCTCCAGAATGATTGAAATAGAGCTTCTGTGCTCCCATATTTTTGCTATATAGAGTGTTGTGGAATGACTTGTAGGGTAAAAGAAGATGGATATAAGCCTCTTTTCTCATGGATTTTTGGTTCAAAGGGGATCTATAGGACGAATGTAAGGCCTAAAGAAGAAGAGATTGGATCAGTCTACTTAGAGATTATTGTAGGAAAGGGGGTTTACGGATGAATTTGAAGGTGTAAAGATGAAGAAATTGGGCATCCTTGTCAAGTGTCAATTTCTGAATACTATTAGTTGTAGGAGCTAAACTAACCTGAATGTCAATAAAAACAACCAGTTTTTCCATACCAAGAGCATCAGCAACATCGAGAACAAACTCGACAAGAGCAAAATACATATTAGGATGAGCAGTAGCAACAACAACACTGATATGAATATAAGGAAGAAAAGCGAAAATAATGCCAATATCAACATGAACATGACTTAAATAAAGAAAATAAAGAGCATCAAGAGGAAAATTCAAACCTTCATCAGCCAAAGCAAGATCAAAGCTTGTACAGTGACGAGCAAGGAGAACATCAACACCAACACCAAGATCAGCAAGGCAAACATCATAATTTAAGAGTAAGGGACATGTGATATTTAAGGTCCTCTCATTGGTGAATTATTAGAAAAATATGTTGTACTTTCTCCAAGAGCTGGGTTAGTCTCTTGTTACTTCCTATAGGGCCATTACTTGTATTTTTCACCAATGGTTGAGTCAATTTCTTTCGCACTTTCTATAATTTTATTCATGTCATCATTTAATAAGTAGTAGATATTTTTCATAGCATGTCAAATTATGATAATTCTATCGAGAGTCATCTATGTAGTTTTACTCATTGACTCATGTTTCACAAGTAGTGGATCACCAAAACCCATGTCTCATGAGAATGAATAGAACTCTTATTACCCATTACCTATAGGAAATTCTTAGAGGGAATGCACAAGGACTTCTAGCTGGGAGGTCACTCATATATCCAAGTGCTAGTACCCTAGCTCAAGCATGCTTACATACAAAGTTTCTTCCATAGTTAAGCTGGCTCTTCTTACAACCCCATTTGGAAAACATTTAGGAAGTGTATGAAAAAAGTATTGTTGGGCTATATTTGTGACTATAAGAGATTTTTTAACTTTTATTTGGCATCCATATTTGTTGGTGTTGAATCTATTGTGATTTTGAATCAATAGATAAACCTAAACCATAGATTAGAAAGGAAAAAAAATTACATAACCTTCAAACTTTCTAAAATATCCTAAATAAGTGAAAATAGTCTTGTAGATAGAAGACATTGAATTAGACATTGAATTAGATAAACTTAATATGGCTTTGAAAAGCACCTTATGCTAATTTTGATTGAGTCACAAATACATACACAATTTGTTACCTAGCTTGAGAATTTGAAATAAATAATAACTCTCTTTGGTTGGATCTCCTCTTTGGTTAGACATTTAATCCCATTGACTTCTATCTCCAGCTCTATGACTGACTTCACCTCTTTTAGACGTAGCTTTATCCTTTGGTAAGCTTGTTCCATTTCAAATCTTTGATCTGTCTTTTATGAGATGAGATTCACCTCTTTTTAGAGTTGGCATCTTCATCCTTTCAACTTGGATGACTTAACTCTTTTGAGGTGGCATTTTCCTTGGCAACAAGTTTCACTTCATTGTTATTGAAAACACTTAGATAATTTGATTGGGACAACTTCATGGGTCCATGCTTTCCCTCCTAATGGTTACTATCTTCAGCTTCTGAATCTAAGGAGTTCTTTTTATCTGGTTTAGGTTGCTTTATTGAAGGCTTCATCTTTAAAAAAAATTTAGATGATGGAGGAAATTATTTTATTCAATCAAGTTTTAGTACAACATTTGAGTGATTTGAATCTTGAGACACTTAAATAGGCATTATTTGAGTGATTTGAATCTTGAAACACTTAAAGTGGAATCTTGAAACACTTAAATGATTTACTGTTATTTCACGCACTGACACTCATTTCTAGATAATATAGAAGCATCTAGCAGTAGTCCAACATGTCCTCCGCATCAGGATTTATGTGGGGAGTTTGTATCTGATGTGGTGTGATGAAACTAAATTCAGATTTAGATTCATGTGCCTTATTTTTATCAAATTCCTATTTTTATGTTGTTTGTTGACTAAGGTTCAATAAATGTCAACATTAGGTGTAATGAACACTTTTAGCACCCACCTAAGCATAAGGAAGGGGAAATATTTGATCCTTTGGCAACTCCATATGGTAAAAAGTGAATATTTCAAATGATTTTATTTCATAGTTTTCAATAGATGTGATTTCTTAATAGGGTTTGATGCTTTTATTTAATGCAAAGGTTTATTTTCTTTACATAAACTGCATAATCATTTGTATCTTTTTTATGAGAAGTTAGCACAAGAAACCTTACTTGTCTATGGCCAAAGTGCTCCAAATTATATTTTATAAGAGACTATCACTACAATAATTTAGAGAAGTGTAATTGACATTAAATATAATTTCAAAATGCTTGAACAGAAGAATCTAAAATTGTTGAATTGTTATTGATAAAGATTTAGATTATTATTTTTCATAATAGCTAAAATTTGTGTTCTTTGAGAGGAGTATATCACATTACCATGACTATGATCATGGTAGATCTAATGTTGTGAAGACAAATTTGTCATTTTTTTGCATTATTCTTTAAAGAGTACTAGCTCAATGGAAGAGCACCTACTGTATAAGTACGAGGATGGTGGTTCAATTCCATCGTGCCCTAATATGATCAAAGTAATGATTAAATAAACTACCAAATAAAATATCAAATATAATACCAAAATATACTACCATATATACTATGAAATAAACTACCAAATATAGTATCATATATACTACCCAAAAAACTACCAAATATATTACCCAAAAACCTACCAAATATACTACCAATACCAAATAAACTACCATTTAAACTACCAAGTAACAAAAATCAATGACTAAATCAATGACCTAATCAATTATTAAAATAGTTTAGTCATAAATTTAGTTGGGAGATAGATGTCTGGCAATAAACTACCATTGGTCACATGATCAAAATTAGTCACATATCTACAAATTTTAGTAGTTTATTTAGTAAAATATTGTTATTTTTTTACTAGTGTTATTTTCTCTACACTTAAATGCACATATCTCCAAGTGATAGTCCTCTTTTTCCTCTTTCCAATTTCTTCTTGGACACTCCTCTTTTCTCATTGGTGGAATTTTGTCTCACATGGATCAAACTCTATTATCCCATATTGGTTGTGAGAAGCCTCCTACGACCACATTTTCCTTTATAAGGGAGAGCCCTCTCCTCATTTTAGACATCCACAATTGATCCATGATTATACATCCATTATTATGCTATTGTTATGTTGCAGGTTTGGACATCCATTATTATGCTACTATTATGCTATAGGTTTGAAGAGTGATTTTTGAAGGAGTTTGAATACTAAAGATTTTTGTGGAGAACTTCTGTCTTCTTGTCTTATTCTCTCTTGCATCCATAGCTTCCATCATGAGTTTTCATCCTTGCATTTGCATATTAGCTTAGATCCATATTTGTTTTCATAGATTAGTATTGCATTGTTATTACATTTCCTTTCTTGTATTTTTTTTCATTGTTATCATTTAGATTAGTTTTAATCTCCATTTGCATGCATATTGGATCCTTGAATCTCTAGTTTCATGGTGAACTTGCATGGGTATAAACTAGGTTAAATTGAGGGCCTCCATTGCAAATCCTTGCACTCCATGAATAGAGAGCTATGAGCCACCAGTCAAGACCTCATTTTTGAGAAATCTTGGATATAATGACTCATAGAAGTGTGCCCACATTTTAGGCATACAAAAATAGGTAGATCTCTTGAGTTGACTCACTTGTAACTAGTAATGGTGAAGCCTTGCACATAGATATGAAAAGGAAATATAGTCAGCAAAGAAAATCTTATCCCTAATGTCTTTTTGTAAATTAGAAACAAAAATGTGTTGAATATCATGATTAGGCACATTATAAGAAATCTAGACATAAAAATGTTTAAATCTACCATTAAATTTAGTAACTTTCTCTTTAACATTCTGCTTATAATGCATTAAATTAGTTAAAGAAACTTTTCGAGCAATATTATTCTAAAATTCTTGAATGAAAGCATTAGCAAGAATTTGAAAAGAAGCAATAGAATAATAAGGTAGAGATAAATACCATTGCAATAATATATCCCTAAAAGTGTGTAGAAATAACTTAGCCATAATCCTATAGTCATGAGAAAGATCATTAAATATAGTTTGGAAAACTTTAAAATTAATAAAAAGATCACCCATACCATTATAATTCTCAAGATGGGGTACCTCAACATGTGCAATAATAACAACATGAAGAATATCTAAGGAAAGGCGGTTCACCACATCACATGTATGAATATTGTACTTAGATTGGGTTAAATAAGAAAGTTGTTGTGGTAAAGAGAATATTGTTTGAACCAAGGTACTAATGGTAGGATCATAATCAACACTCTTAGCCTTATGTATACTAGATTGATTTGGAAAGGTATTATAAGAAGAAGGAATATGTAAGGATGTTGGTGGAAAATTAGAAGAAACAGGTAAAGTGTTTGAATAAGTAAAAGTAAACATATTATACAAAGGTAATGAAGAAGGAATGGAAGTAGGAGGAACACTCATGGGAAGTGAAAGAAGAGGAAGACTAACATTTAAAGGAGTGGAAACATTTTTAGAATTATTCATAAGAGGTGGAGCATATGTAGCTATGTTGGGAAGAGTGATAGAAATCATGATAGAAGGTTCAACAATGGTGGAAGAAGGAGGGTATCCTAACTCTTAAGTCCATTCTATCAAAGACTTAATGTGAGTTTAATAAGGTGAGATATATGATGCAAGATAGAAATTTTATTATCATCGTTATTAATTTGTCCTTCTTAAAAGCTTCAACAACAACAATGCTACTGGGATTTTAATTTTCTTGAGCAAAATAAATTTTCAATTTATCAAATTCACTATAAATCATATCAACTTATGAAGGAAGAACTCTTAAAGCATCATCCTCATCATGAGATTAGTGAGAAGAGTTATGCTTCATGATAGGATTAAGATCATGAGAAAAAATGTGAGAATAATAAAATGAACCCATGAGTCTATGGCTTCACCTAGTGGGAATTATATAGGTAGGGCCACATGTGATTAGGTTCATAAAAGGGGAGATCAGAAAAGGAAACTCTAATGAGATCTAACGAAAGTAAAGAATACATAACATAAGAGGAAAGGATATGCAAAATAATCCAATGACAAAAAGATAAGGGGTTCACAATGGCTAAAATAATCTAACACCCAAAGAAGTGGGTTCATGTTGGCTAGAATAACCTAACACCAAAAGAAGGGGGGTTACATTGAGTTCACCGAAATGTTTAGTGGTGAAATGGAAGTACAATAAGATTTATGCCTCCACTTCATGGGGAACTAGGCCATTCAAATATGCATATGTGAGGGAAAGAGGGAAACTTCCAAGTATGGTTCCACTTATGATCTGAATTAAATTAGCTAGGACCCAAAGGAAGAAGAGTGCTAATACTAAATCTAGATTGTAAAGAGGAGTAAAATACAAATAGATACACTCTCTTAGACCCTTGATAGGATAATGTGAATGTGAAATTGAACTTATTACTTAGAAAATGTAAATCTAGATGCTATGTGAAAATTTTTAGCCCAATTAAGATGTATATCTAGGGTAAAGATATAAAATAAAATGAAATATAAAAAGCTCACCTTGAAATGTTTATAGGAAGGTGTTTTTTTCACTCAATAACTTTTAGATATGAATCTTTTCTAAAATTTCATCTACGAATCCTAGAATAGAACAACAAAAGAAACAAAACCCATAAATCTCCTTGGAATCCAAGAATAAAGGACTAGGTCGACATGGAATGACATCCTACAACTAGGTTAATGTATTATGTTGCTCTAAAACTAACTATTCTAGAAAGCTCGTGAACCTTAAGTTCAAAATTTTCAATTCTTTTTTCTCCCAATCTGCAAATCAACATAGAAAACAAAGCTTTACGGGTTGGGGTTTGGAGAGGGCTTTCCTTGGTCAAGCTCCATGTTAAGGAATTAACTATAAATGAGAAATGTAAATGTAAATGACTTTAAAGAACAAGATAAATTTTAGGATTTACCTTTCCCATAGGTAAGTAATGTGTATGTAATGTAGATATGGAATTAGGAATGTAGGATACCTCCATACTTTGCAATGAATCTATCATAACCTTTTCATGGTGTCGTGGATATGGAAGTATATCAATGAATAGTATAAATGCTTCAATGTAGATCTCCTCCCTTAATGGCCAACAATATGCTATACCTTGAAGAGGAAATTCTCACAAAGGATTCTCCAATGCTAGATAAAATCTCCTTGCTTGAATGCTTTAAAAATGTTTGAATTCTTGAACTCCTTCAATGCAAAAGGAAAAAAATATTCACTAGAGAGAAAAGCTTAAAAATGAATGATCTTGAATGTGCATGATATCACTTGATTATAAAAGGAAGCCTCCAAGTCAATTTATATATGAGTTTTCAAATAGGAAAACAATTAACAAAGAGTGCCCAACTTTCATGAAGTCAAGTCAGTGCACAACTAGATACTATGCATTCATTTTCGCTCATGATCGGCAAGACCTTCGTTTTGTTACGCATTTGACGTGTCATCCTTCTCTAGCATAGGCGAGATGCTTGGGAAAAGCCTCAAGTCGAGTTATGGTCTCGATCAAAATGTCATGCATGTGTCATATCATGTCAGAACTGAGGAGCAATTTGTACAAGTTGGGGATGTGATTTGAAATGTCTTTGTTTGAACTCTAATTTTTTGACCACATTGTTATGACTCAAAGTCAAGTCAGTGCCTATTTTCATCGAGTGAAGGCTATGCCCACATGCTTCTGTCTGTTCTTGTACAATGTATCATTTGTTCTGACCCAAATTTTCTTTCATGATCGACAAGATGTTTGTTTTGTTTTGTTATGCATTTGTCGTGTCATCCTTCTCCAGCGTAGGCCAGATGCTTGAGAAAAGCTCAAGTCAAGTCATATTTATCAGTATCTGCTATAATTTTCTTTGTGCCCGCAATAAGATTAATTAGATCACCATCGTAGTTAGCTGCCTGGAAATGCCTTAAGGATTCATTCCTTTTATATGCTTTCAAAACCACTATGTGATTTAAATCCTATGCTACCAAACCTCAGTTAAGTATAGCTAGTTATGAGTTCTCTTGTGCCATTAAAAATTATCTAGACTTGTCTACCAAACCTCAATCAAGTTTACATGATTATGAGTTCTCCTCTACCTTTAAAAAGTATCTAGACTTACCTACTAGTTTCTCTTTTTCAAGGTCTACATCTTCTACTCCAATACATCAATTGTCTTCATCTTATAGATCCAAAGACCTCTTGAGAGAGAAAGTAATTAATAACTCCTTTAATAATATGCCAATATTTCATGATGGACCTATCTTTGATCAAGATGAGAATGATAAAAATAGTCCTAAATATACTTTTGAGAGAACTTTTACTCCTTTGGGATATTCATATGACATGGTGCTTGAGACCTTGGTTGCAAAAAAGATCATTACTTTACCATATGAATTTTCTACACATTATGAACCTGAGGTAAAGCCTTATTGGTGGAGAGATGATCATTATTATGCCTATCATACATGCAAAGGTCATAAAATTGAAGATTGTATTACATTTAAACGTATAATTCAAGATCTTATTGATGAAAGAATCATTGATGTTGAAATTATTAAAGACCTATGTAATGAAGATGCTCCTCTTGAGAAATATCATGTTGATGAACCTATGTCTAGTGATGGTTTCCTTGATACCTCCATTTCTTCCAATACTTATGCATCTCCCAAAGCTTCAAAGCTATCCAACATTCTTCCATCAAAAAAAGGTCCTAATTCTTATCATGCAGTTCCTTATAGTTATCATCAAGGGCTACCTCTTAAAGAAACCCAAGCTAATCTTCACTTTGATGGAAACCCTTTTCATGCTTCTAAGACTAAACATCCTCAACCTTCATGTGATGCTATGTCTACTATGCCCAATTTAGCTAGTCCTTCATTACCCCTTCAAGATCCTATTATGAAAACCTCATATACTCCCTTGTCCTTAGAAGTGGATCCATGTCAAGAGGACTCTCAAAAAGATAAAATTAAAAATGTCAAGAAAGATCAAGATGTCACTCATCCATATCCTATGTCTTATCCACCTCCTAAGTATAATGAAGACACTACTTCCACTATTTCCCTTGAACTTACTACAAATTGTGAACAAAGTTCTATGCCTATTTCATCCAAATAAACTTGTCAAGATCAAAGAATCCCTTCTTGTTCTATTTCTCCATATTCACTTCAAAACTATGCGCAATCTTCAAATGCTCCTATCAAAGATGTTTCTCCTATTAAAGATACTCATGAGTCTATTGATGGCCTCGATCACATTTCTCACTCTAAAGATGCTAATATCCCTTTGTATCTTCTAACTCTATCCTTGGTCCTTATCTGTCAAAGCTAAAGCCTTCAAACCTTCCATCTATATTGGGACCTTATGTTCCTTCATTTCCTAGCTCTCCTATCATACCTTGAGATCAACAAAGATACTCATCCTTGATGAATTCTCATTCATCTATCCATATGAACCAGTCATATAATCCTTATTCATCCACAAATCCCAAGTCTTTTGGAAGCAATTTGGATGATCAATTTAAGAACAAACACAAGAATCCATTGAAAAATGAATATCACTATGTCTCATCTAATTGACATGTGAATGAAAAGAAAGAACAATTATTCAAGAGACCACAAAGGTCTACTACCCAAAGAGCTAAATCAAAGAAAATATGGGTTCCTAAATCCATCATTGAAGAAATGCATTTTAAAGCATCCAAAGGAAAAGAAAAATCTAAAGCTATATGGATTCCCAAGTCTCTTTTGAAAGACTTGAATATTGAAAATACTTCAAAGTTGACATTCAAGCTTCCAAAGGCTTCTACTCCATCTTCTTCCAAAAATCTTCCAAAGAAGCTTCCAAAGACTTCCACTCCATCTTCTTCCAAAAAGCTTCCTAAGAAGCTTCCAAATATTTCCACTCCATCTCCTTCCAAAAGTCTCTGACTTCCTCATACATCTAAACTTGAAGCTATTTCCTCCATGATTGCTCCATCATTTTACAACCCTTCAAGTTGTATGTCAATGTTGATCTTGCCTACTTTCTCACCTACCCTTACACAATATTTTCAAGCCTACACTTACCTACTATCTATATTCCTTCTATCTTTCCAAAGCATAAAAACTTGTCCTCCATATACATTATCTACCATCTCCTTTCCATCACCCTATTAGCATCTTTGAGCATACCTTTCTATGTTCTTGGCTTATCATGACTCATCTTTCCTATAGGAGCACTATTTAAATTGAAATAACTTGAGCTCTTTCTAAAAATTTGAAAAGAAAAAAATGAAAATTTTGAAAATGTGCTTTGATGAAAACTTGGTAATCAGGCACCTTGGTAGCAAAACTAAAGAGAAATAAATTTTCCCTATGGTGAAAACCATTCCCTTGTGGCACCTTGGATAAGTACCATGATGAAAACTTGACAATCAGGCATCATGCATAGTTCTTCTACATCTTTCATCCATTCCATCTTCTCTATTTGATCTTGACAATGTTGACCTATACATGAACATTTGGCTATATTGTGAGCTATCTTATGATGATCTTGTTTTCATTCCTTTCATGTTTAGCCTTAATATCTATTTTCCTCCATTCATTATTGCCTTTCACTATCATTTTCCCATTTGTCCCTTTGGTATTGATCTAATAAAAAGAGTAAAATATGATGCTATGAAGCCTCTTGACATGTCTACTTTTTTGGATTGCATCTTTCCCACTTTGACATTATGCTTTCATGAATTATCCTATTTTGGCCTTTCATTTCTTGTCCAAATGTGCTTTACATGACAATTTTCCCCTAGCTTGGGTACTTTTGATGGGTCAGTCCTTGAAGATCACTTTCACTTGCTTCATACACTCTATGCTGCTCCATCATGTCCTGAACCTTGCTTGACATTGGGACTGCATGATGTGATCTTGCTTGAGAGTTTGGTCCTTGTTTTTGTCTTAGGGTATTGTATATCTTTGTATATATTTATTGATCTTGAAAAAATACAAAAAAAATGATATATTTCAAAAATTCAAAAAAATGATATATTGTGAAAATTCTAAAAATTGGAAAATATCCTAAAAAATGATCATCTTAGTGAAAACCTAGCAATAGGCACTTTAATGTATCTCCAAAAAAAATTATATATTCCAAAAAAAATAAAAAAAATCCAAGTGGTGAAAACCCAGAAACAAGCACTACTTGAGGCCTTTGCACCCCTATTTCTTAGTGTATGTCCTCGACACTTGGCCTTTCTCCATCATGTCTTGTCCTTGTTGCCTTGGTTTGGAATTGGTCTTTGTCTAGGTGGCATAATAGTGCTAGTTTTGGTCTCTTGGATGCATTAGTCTTTGGGACACCTCGCAAATAGTATTTTTCAACACCACCCAAATTGTATTTTTCTCAATACAACCCCTAACATCAAGTTTTTTTCAACACTTATCGATTTGGTCTTACCCAGTTTCATCATGTGATATTCTTTGCTTATAAGCATTTGATCTTTATCCGTAGAACTCAGTATCAGTTAACACACTCAAATATTTTTAACACAAACACTCAATGCTTAACTTATGTCATAACCATTTTCTTTGTGTGCTAACTATTATTGATTTTATTTGAGTGTCCTTGTCTAATAAGTCTCTCTAGGGTGCATAACTAGAGGACTTGGGGCATGGGGCATGTTTTTATTTGTTTTCTACTTGTGAGTGTGGTCTTGAAACTCTAGAGTGTCTCTTGCTGTCCTCTTGAAACACTTAGGAGATTTCAGGCATCATCCTTGACTATTTTTGCATAATCGTTCTTACGGTCATCCTGGCATCTATGCCTTGATGCGAGCATGGTTTTGCTACATTAAATTGGGTAAGCTAACATTGAAGTCATCTTGACCTTTGTGTCTTTGATGCTTATGTTAGAATCTTTCCACACTCCAATCTGATATAAATCACATTCATATCTTCATAGTTGCGCTTGTGACTAGTGATGATTGTGTGATTTTGTGATGTCCATTAATAATGACCCAATGATAAAAATAAGTTCTTCTACATTCTCTAATGAGTGATGAACACAAAATCCTATGCTACAGTTTCTCTTTTGCAAGCACACCTTTGCATTTTCATGTAGCTTGCATTATTAGACTTCATATTAATTTGCATTTTTAGGCTACATTATGTGTTTGAGAGGGTTCTCTCTTCATCTTTATTGAGGACTTTTAATCAATTTTGGTCATGTTTTGATCTTCATTTTCTTATTTTCTTTCATCATCTCAATCAAAATTTCTATGTTAAATAGTTGACTAATTTTGGGGCATTTTGTTTTCTTCTTTCTGTTTCTTTTTATCTCTTCCAAACTTCTCTCTTCCATTTGCTTTTACCCCACTTCTTTTCTTCCAATTCAACTTTGGGGAATAATATTTCATGCTTGATGATCTACCTTGGTTCTCTAATTCTTATATCTTTTATCTTACATCAAGAACTTTATCTTTTGTTTGATTTGATCAAATATATCAATTTTTTGTTTCTCCTCTATCTCATTTCAATTTCAATCATGAGGGGGCAATACCTATCAATTTCAATCCTTGATTTAGTTTTATCAAATTTATCTTCAATTTTTTCAAGTCAAAATTTATTTGTAGTCTTTGTCCTGATGTGTTCCTAAATCGACCACACATCTGGGTAGTTTTGTGATCCCAAATTGATCTCACACTTCAATTTCTTTCTTTGACTACATGTGTTCCCAAATCAATCACACATTAGTCAAAGAGGGAAAAATTTATACACCCTAAAATGGTCGTCTAGACTATGGACCCCCATTATTCAATTTATCAATTTATCAAATTTCTTGAATCAATGGTTTGCAATATTTTATTAAATCAATTATCTTGATCAAATTTGATTGTTTATTTTTCTAAGGTTGATCATTTTATCCTAAGTATTATTTAATTAAAAGAAAACCCCTCTTTTAATTAAATAATTTATCCACATTTAATTAATTAAGAGAAAAACCCCTCTTTTAATTTAATTAAATATTTCCTATTTAATTAAAAGAAATTGCTCCCTTTTAATTAAATAAAATTCCCACTTAAATAACTCTTTGTGATGAAAAAGGAAATTGAATAAATAAAAATTAAACCCACTTGAAAAAGGAAATTAAATAAAATAAAAAATTAAATAAATCTTTTTTTACACTAGTAGAATTTTGACAAATAAATGACTATGCGACTAAGACATTTAGTCACATGACTTAAAATGATCAAATTTTAGTTATATAATAGTAATTTATAAGTATAATTGACTAAATAAATGACTAATTTGGTCATCGAGTAAAATCATGAGCTTAGAAAAAGATCAGTGACTAAAATAAATGACTAAGTAATTGGTCACTAATAATTAGTCACCCAAATAAATTACTTGATGATCAATAATTTTTTTTTTTTTGTGGTATTAATACATTCTTTGAAGTTTTCTATAACTTTTATTATTCATTGATGTGGTTTTTGTCATATCATTACATAATTATCAATTAACTTTCTTGAATGTCCTCTCAACTGATATTGAACTAGAAATAAAGGTTTTTTTTCCCCCTAGAATAAGAAAAGAACTATTTTTTTCCTACATTACTTCATTTTCTAAAATTTTTTTTTTTTACATGAAGCACAATGCACTTATCAAAAAAAGTACTTGGAATGAATCTAAGTTAACATGAATATTGACTACATCAGTATACAACCTTCACATTTCCAATTTGATAGAATTCAGTAGTTTAAAATGTTTTGATAGATGGTGGTATCTATGTTTTGAAGACCCCAAATATAAATCAAATCATTTGTTTTATCTATTGCTAGCCCAAAAAAAATGTTGAATTGACCAAGTAATTGAGACTATGAAATTCGACCAAATGCAACTACATCCTTGATAATAGTAGTATATAAGGTAATAAAAACATCTATGTGTAGATTTGGGAGCATTTTCAAAGATGTTCATTAGCATCCCATACTTCAATACTTGTCATTGTTTCTCTAATCATACATTAACAATCCTCTATTACACAATAGGGAGATGGTTTGTTGTAATGTCTCCTTTCTAAAACTAGTTTGACTAATTTTTTTTTTTAAAATAACTAAATAAATTTATATATAACTATATATATTATAAAATAATATATTATATTTATAATTATTTATCAAATATAAATATAATACCAATAAGATATATCTTATTAAAATATAATATAAATATCTATCATATATTATATTTATAACATATTAAAATAAAATTATTAATTCTTGCAGAAGAGAGGCAACTCATGGAATCATTTTGCGCCAATATAAGTTTAAATGGATCAATGAGACTTTGAAATTTTTAGATCATAATACTTATATGAAATGTAAAAAGTATCTTTTAGGGACCGGGAGTCGCAACTTGGAGGAAAGCGGCCCTTCATTGACCAATATTAGCATTAGTATTGAATATAGGAAGGAAGGAGAACACAAAATAGGAATGAATAAAAAAGAGGAGGATACGAATACACATTTTTAACAAATTAGTGTTGCGATTAATTGGGCACATCGGAGAAACAATGCATACTTACCATCTACAGTTCAGATATTTTGGCTTTGAATCACAATACACGTGTTAGGATCAATACCATGACTGACTTCAAAGAAATATATTGTGACATGCACATGAACAATCATGTGCGTATATCAAATGTTAAGCATAATGATGATAGGGATCATCATCTTCATTTATCTAAGTGGAGGACATTGAGACACGAAGATCTCAGTAATTTAGTGAAGGAAATGAAGTCCAATCAGCATTGAACAAGAGGGAGGAGTTATTAAAAATAATTATCGACGATGGTCACGAGGGGTATTCCTCACCTGTGTATCCAATCGGCAAAAAAAGTCACATTTAATCGGAAACCAGCCTTCGAGCAGGTATTACAGAAGGTAAATTGTCATTGTTCATATGTGTTGTGTAAGATCTTGTTGTTAAGAAGTTTTCTTGCATATATTTTCTACCCAAACTCATATCTTACACATATGTTCATTCATTTTAGCAAAGAAATTGTATGTATGTGTAAATGCATATCTAATTATTGCAAGTTATTAATATATTCATTGTGTATTTCATTGACTCAAAAGTTCTAGGATGTATCTTTTTCAATCAATCTTGGCATTCTATGAGATGATATCCCCTTTGGCATTATCAAACAGTTTACGTGCTTTGTCGATGATTCTAGAATTTTTATGATCACTAAGCTTTCAATGAGGTATTCTCTAAAACAACTCACCCTCTTCAAGATATTGTATTCTTTTGAGGTGTTTATAACTAAGCACGGGCATCCCTACTACAAAGCCTCCTCCTGCTATACGATTCCTTTAGGGAAAGAACTTCCTTAGGAGAGCTTAATCTTTATTTCTTCATTTTAAGAGGCACCCAAACATATTTGATGGCACTAAATGTAAAATGATCATTCTTTCTGAAGAGAAAATGACTAAGAAAACATTGAAAAAAAACCAAGAATCATAGATGCATCACCCATGTTTCCGTAATTCTGATGTAAATGATCTATATCATATCACAAGCATCATATTCTGCTCTATTATATATATTTTTGTTTCTCCCATCAATTTTTATTAAAAAATTTCTACTTGTTTTTGGTTGGCTTTTTGTATAGTCTACTAGTGAGCACAAAACTGTAGGTGATTCCCATTCACAATAACAAACAATAGGATGAGAAAATGATATGAAAAAGCCCATTATAGAATCATGTTTCTTTAGACTCTACATTTATTGGAACATCTTTTGTAAACAATACATGATAATGTTGGGGTACCAAAACATGGATTTCACCTCCATGAATGTCTGAAGAGCTCAAACTTGTTTCACTAGACAACCTACCAATAATGATTCTATTATTTTCCTCTACTGGAACATCAAGCATATCTAGCCCTTTATGAAGAGGAAAGACTTCTTGTGGAGATGAAGCATATTCAGGTCCTTCTTCAAGAGGAAACACTTGTTTTGAAGTTGAAGTTGGTACACTGAGCATATCAGCTCCTTCCTAAAGAGGAAACACTTGATGTAAAGATGAAGTTGTTACAAAGTCATGCATCTGCTGGAGTGTTATAATATGTGCAGTTGTATACAAAGGAACAACTTTACTAGCATAGAGAAGTGAAGCTCTACAAGGTGTGCATGTAGTGTTGTTTGCAAGAAAGTGATCAATGCACTCAAAGTGAAAGGCATGCCATCAAACATGTAACTTTTGCAATCTCTTATTCATCTCATAATCCCCTAAACAAACAAGACGTTTGTAACAGGAACATAGCAATAAGTTCTAATAAAGGATAAAAAAATTCTAGCAGCAAACATCACAATTCTCAACATTAATCATAAAAAAATCTTAATTCTACTTATGAAATCTAGTTGCTTGACATGTTCTTATGGCTCGTTCTTTTAGATGATTGGCATACCTAGGCACAATTACTACAATGAGGCAGGTACATGCCAATTGTAGTAAGTGTCACTGTGGTTGACCTTTTCTTTGCAATACATTGTTCAAGGACATGAAAAAGCCCAGTTCCTTTAACATTCAGATAGGAGAGAATCCTCATGGATTAGTTTTGACCTTGTTTCTCTTTCTTTATTTGAATAGTAAACATTGGATTGTCTTTTAGAATGTTATAATCTTTCTCTATTTGAATTGTATAAATTGTTATATATTTACATGCTTGTTAGATAAGACTATTTTTAGTTTTTAACTTAATGAAGCTAAGTTGATGCCCATTGTTTTATGTTTAGAAATGTTTTTCTAACACATTTGGTAGATTTCATCATATTTGTAAATTTTAGAAGCACAATGTGTGAAATGGAAGCTCCATGAAGATCAAGAATGTTTTTCCAACACATTTGGTAGATGTCATATATTTGTGGATTCTACATAATTTTTGAGGCAGCGGCTCCATGAAGTCCACCTACATTGTACCAATTTCTTGTATTGAGGTTGGTGATGAACATTCATTTCCAAAACTTCCTCTCCGGTGTGTATTTGCATTCATATTCACGATATTGTAGATATGAAAGTATTGATTGCTACTAATCATCACTAAAGGTTATAGATTCAGTTGCCTCTTGCAATGGACCACATCTTGGTTCTCATTAAATTGTATCATCTACTCTGGTTCAACATTTACCATGTTGATGGGCTCTTTGTATATTGAGTTGTTTCGTAGTCTATAAGACACAAAGGTACTTATGTACAACAAGAACACTCTCCACTCTCTTAGAGGTGAACCTGTCCATTTTTAACAAATGTGTGAAGCTATAGGTCAATCGATTTCTCTTAGCAATAAAAAGAGCCATCATATAAGGAAAATGACATGTAGACATGGCTATTTTGGAGGCCCATATAGTAGCCAATAACTATTTGATATCCCATGCTAAAGTGGTCATGTCTATTTAGTATGTGTGATCAATAGTTACAGCCATTGTGCCTACGGTAATTTTGATCCACATTACTCCTATCTTTGATGCTTCATGTAGATGACACATTTTTCGTGAAGGTCATAATGAGTCCCTTCCTAGCCTCATCAACGTTGGTGGGAATAACTCTACTTGGTCTTTACACCTACCATTATGAGTTCGCCATATATATGATCATCTTTAAAGGTTTATTCAGATTATCCCACCTTTGTTGAAAAATGGGTTGAAAATGCTTATAATTGAAAGCTCGAGTGGGATATATCTTATAAATAATTAACTTCATTTAGCCAAACATATTATCAATACATTCATAGACCTCCCCAAGGCTAGGTTTTTAATAATCTCCACATTTGGTGACAAAAAAACTTGGGGATATAAATAATGTGATATATCTCACATCCAACCAAAACAAACCATTGGACACAATATTGTTTACCCTCTTCCTATGCCCTATCTTAGACTTCCTCTACCCCAACCTCTTCACACTTGTATCACATTCAAGAGTTTTTGGGATTTCCTACTCTTAAGGATAATCTGCAATAGAACAAAGTATGAAACAAATTAGGTCTTAAGTGGTTTGAGGAATTACTTTCCATAAAAGGATTGAAACATCATTGAGAAGGTCGGATCGTTGAATTGGGTCTAAATTGGATAGAGGAATTACTTTCCCAAAAAGGATTGAAACACCATTGAGAATGTTTGGTTTTTGTAAGTGAACATTTGCACTAACCTTGTGTTCACCACAAATTTTGTGATCCATTTGATGTCACATCACTAGGGCTGACTTGCAGCTCCTAAAACATTTTAATATTAATAGGTAATAGTAAATACATATTATTAATAATAAAATGAATTTTATTGATAATAAAATTGACAATAAATTAGTAGATGAATTCTCATCACTATGGATCTATTGATGTTGTCCAAGTATATGAAAATGACTAAATGATAGTGACAAGGTGTGAATTTATTGTTTGTCATACTTCTAAACCTCATCTTAATATAAACTCTTGTTCACATTTTTGAGAATTATTGGTGCACCCTAGCTAGGAGCAAAGACAAAATCCTATCTTGCTTTAGATTTGCATGTTGAGTTAGTATCCAAAAGGCACACTAGAAGATATGTTATGAACTAGATTTAATGATTGCTTAATTTTTTCTTGAGGATAAGAAAAAATTGAGTGGGAGAACTATCACATCCCTAAGGCTAAACTGCAGCTCCTAAAATGTTTAAATATTAACATGTAATAATAAATATATTTTAATAATAATATTACTAATAATTTAATGTATTTTTCTCGGTTGACCAAGCTAAGGGCAAAAATGATATATGTTAAAGCTAGCCAATCAAATGTGCTATTAGCTGACCATACTTTGCCCTAGATAAGATGCCTATGCATACAATACAACAAATGAAATGGATTATCATCAGAAAATGTTAAATGGTAAGTATAAAAAGGTAGTGATAAGGATGCTTAAAAGAGCAACATTAAATTCTATATAAAACGAAAAAATGGAAGATAAAGTGAACAATTATGGAGTGGTGAATCATCATTAAGACTACCGCAGCAATAATATTGTGAAGGGCTTCATTCAATTGTAGGATCAGTTATTATTAATTTGAAAGGGCATCATTCTTTCAAGGGAGATCTCTTTTCATAAGAGACATATGACATAAATGGTGATTGTAAATTGTGAGGAGGGGTGATTTTAGAAGATACATAAATATTGTAATTCAACATTGGAGATTATGTAGTTATGAAAGAGGAATAAGTAGAATTATGCATCAAATAAATCATATCTATCTACAATGATCTCATTTAGGCATAGATAATGTGAATGTTTCCTATTAATTGACATGAAGTATCGAGTCTTATAATAAGTGGCATGGTGGGTTCTGATGTAGGAGCATCCTACTTTTTAGTGCCAACATAGGAATATTAAAATAGGGTATGAGCATCCATGTGGAAAGGAAATTAGATTCTGAATGTTTATTCTTATGGAAAGATAAGTGTATAAGATGAAGATGAGGGACTAGAATGGTAGGAATATTCATAACATTGATAAGTAAAGGGGAAATAAAGGGGAAATGGGTCATGTTAAAGTGTTTCAACATTTTGTGATACTACAGAGAGTGAAAAAAATATCTAAAGGAAAAGAGAGCAATGCTGAAGAAAAATAAATGAGAAGGAGAAAATAGGAAGAGGTCATGAGTGGCAATGAGAAGTAAAATAATTAGACATAACTGTACCATCATTTAGAATAGTAATGATCAGAACCCTGAAAGGAGAGAGGTAAAATTTCCATATGAGAGAAATAAGCATGAATCCTAACACAATATGAGTAGTGACCTAGACTGCATATATCATACAATTCTTCATTCTTTGAAAGATGGTGCAATTTGTTCAAATAGCATTAGTAATGACATTAAAAATTGACTAGGTAAGAATAATATCAAATGCACTTCTAGCGGCATTAGTTGCATTGGCCACATCAATTGAAATGTTGGCCTTTTTCAATACTAGAGAATCAATTACACAATCTCTACTCATGCTTGATATATGCTTCATCTCTTGAAGTCACTTTACTATATCATATTTATGTTCTGTAAATACCCCTGCAAACCCATCAACTTTCTTGATCAATTCATCAATAGGGAGAGTTGTAATAGTTTTGATCTTTAGGTCCACCAAGAAAAGTAGATTATGGGTACATATTTACACTCATTTTGACCCTTTTCCAAGTTTCTTTGGAAATACCTACCTGATCCCCAGTAATTATCTTCACATTGACAACTTGGTCAAGTGCTCAGATAATTTTTTTAGCACTATTTGGTGACTAGGGTCAAATAGAGATAGAAAACCAATGAATTGTCATAGATCTCTAGCACTCTTTCTTCTCTTTTCAAGTACTTTCTATCTAGCTACAACAAGAGATTGAAGTCCGCATTCAACAAATTTATCAAGTACTAAATGCATTGTATATTTATTATCTTAAGTGGATTTTGTGGAAAGCTTTCTTATATCCCATATTATCTTGGGATATGAGAAGGCCTTGTACAAAAGAGGACCCTTCAATAGGAAAACTATTCCACCTGACTAGACAACAGGTTGTGCTTCCCCATTTTTCTTAAACATATAAGAACCACTTCCCTAGCTTAAGTAGATTCTAATATCTTCCTCTAAATCAATTGAGTCCCTATCATTATATTGTGTAACATTTTTTACCAAGATATGCTTGACATCAAACATAAGTGTTTGGGACTTTTTTCACATATGAAAAATAAATTGTAATGTCAATCTGAGAAAAAGTTTAAAATGTGAAGGTTATTTATAGATAAAATAAAATAAAAAAATAACTAGAAAGAGTCATGCAAAATAAATTATTAAATCCCAGTAAGAGGCTCCAATTTCCAATAAGAGGCTCTAATCTTAGATCTCACAAATTAAAATGTGGCCTTCACTAGATCCCCTTGAAGGTCTCCAACAAAATCTAGCTTGACCCTCTAAAAACTCCACTCATATCTGCAATTGTCTTTTTCAATAGATGTGCTCAAATCTGGACTATACCTTTACAAAAAATTTACACCAAGTCTACTCAATCGTTAAAACATACACTAACATAATTTGCAAGAATTTCCCTTGGAATTATATTGATTTAGCCCTATAAATCTACTCATCAGTATGCTGATTCTCCTTCATAAATCTACTTTTCTCCTACTCTATCTCTGTTGCTAATCCTCTCTTGGAAGAGGAAGGATATGAAAATTGAATAAATGATCAAATGATCTCAAAATAGCCTTTGTTTATAATCCCTGTAGGTTTCATTTCACCATATTGTTGTAACCTTCAATCATGCTACCCTGCAACAAAGAACTTGCTTTTTATTTATTTAATATATTTGGCCAAAGATGGGTGCACATCTTCCCTAAGACTACCAGATCAACTAAAGATTATTTTTATATCAGATTTAATCATTCTTCAATAGAACATGGTCATCTCTCTTGGGAATTTAAAAATTGATTTAGAAATAAGATAAAACCTTTTTGTTAGGGTCAGTTTGTGAAAAGGCAAAGCATATGAACTTGTAACTAGGTAATATTCAAGTTTGTCCCTAATTTTCTATCTTTAGATTATATGTCACTGATTATGCTAGAGGCAGTTACCTTTAGTGGAGCATATTCAATCTAGATTTAGAAAAAAAACAATATTATATTGAAGGTGATGAAGCCAAGTTGTAGTAAAAGAAAATGAAGTTGTCCAATGTTTCTATTAAGCTTTGAAGCTTCCAAATATAAATCATATTTTTCTTTTAAAAGGGGGACATTTATTGATTGGGTTCTCATTACATTAACTGTGTCCTTATATCCTTTAGTCTACTATCTCTGTGTTTTATGCAACATTGGCTATAATAGATGTCCCCTATTGATTTCCTTTGAAGATATAAACTGACATACGATGAGAATATTTGAGGCACTATTTTAATATGTAATATATTTTATATTCATTTACTCTTACTTCAGCCTTTCAGTTTCTTGTTCAATCTGAATGATTTTTTTCATGCTGGACATCACATATTTTCCCCCCTAGATATTCTCCTTCCTATGTTTTATTTTCTATTGTTCTAACTGGATTCAACATTATCCTTACCATTGGCTGAGATTTTTGAGATTTCTTGGAATGAGGTGTTTCGTAGTTTTTCTGATATACACGTGATTTGACATTTAAATATTTTTATGACATAGTAATTTCCCTATGTGAATTGGATGAGATTTGATTAGAAATCAATGGTTGAAAGATGTAGAAAATGGTGGATAACCATTGCGACAATTTTGACCATCTGATTTGTTAGTTTAATTTCTCTACATCATTGTTTGAGCCACTTGATGACACTTTGGGAGCACTATTCCCATTAGATTGAGGACTTGGGAAGACTTTCCTATTGTCTTTTTTTCATTTACAAGAACCAATGGTGATTTAATTTGCCCCAACATGGGAATAATGTCCCTCTCTCTTGGTAGTGGAAAGAGAACTATGTAAATGCTCTACCAAAAGCTAAGATCCATTATGCATGCAATTTTGTTTTAGTGGGAGGTGACTGCACTATAACCAAATAAATTATTCAAAGGATCAAATATTTACTTTCCATCCAGTTGTTGCAGCTCTATTATATATTACACTATTTATTGAGTTTTTCAAAATTGGCCCTCCCAATTGCCTTCACCTATTGAGGGCTAGCTGAAACCCCTGATCTGGTGTAGACATGAGAGATGCTTCTAAAGGTTGTGGAACTAGGCTTCAAAATTGCCCAATGTATTTTCAGGGAAATTACAAAAGCCTTTTCAAAAAATGTAATGCCCCGCCAAGGGATCTAAAGAATTAATCTAAAATTTCACTAAGTTTGGTAGCATTTAAAAAAAAAAAAAAAAAAAAAACATGAAAGCCAAACCATTTACAAAATTCATGCAATAGCAGAAGCAATAGCAAACATTCAACTGAAAATAAACATAAACATACATAATATGTTACATTCCTTAAGGATCCCAAGATGTTGAGTTACATTTAATTTAGTTAAAACTAAGACTAACAACTACCACATTCACATGAAAGAATAATGAAAAGTCCATTGTTCATAATTTACATTTTCGAATGCTCAATCATCCACTGCACATGTCACATGGTATGAAAGGCTTAAAAGAATATACATATGTGAAATAAATTATATCATCCTATTCTAATCCATGATGCAAAAAATTAAATGAAACCAAATACCATACATGATACATCATCATAGAAGATATAAACATCCATCGTAAAAGATAACCATTGATCATAAAATACAATTAACTAAGTGCACAGTTCCTCCCAACCTTAAATCGCATCATTAGACCATCATGGGTCCTAGCCATCCCTCCATGCATAACATTCCAAATCACCAAAGAGATCATCGACATTATCATAGTAGGGATGTCACTCCTAGTCACTCGAGGGGGTGGTTGGAGGGACTACGAATTAGCACCTATGTTTAGCAATTTAGTGATAACCTTCGATGCATTGAATCAGGTGGTTGAGCTAATTAGAGCTTTCATTTCTTCATGACTGTAGCCATGTTTTCCCATGGATGGAGTTGATGGAGTCGATGGGATTCTTTCATAACACTAATTTGAAGAGCGATATTTAAGAGTCTAACTATGGTTGGGGAATAAGTTGATTGGAACACAACACTCCCTCTTTTACTTGGACTTCTGGTTGAGGAATACAGAATATTAAGCTGAAAGAGAAGAGAATAGGGTAGCGGATGGATATTTGGAATCGAGTATCTTCTATTGAGGCTCAGAATAACCATCTGCATACATATATTAGGTATGCTTTTTCCTGCTTAGCACTATATTATGTAATTTTCTCATAGATGAATGAGACTAAGTAGAGTTTTGGGGTTGGTATTCTTCCATTTTCCTTGAGTTATGCTACCATTAGTTCAACCCAGCATTGAGCTTTAGGAAATTGTAAATTCTGCTCATGATATTTGAAAAGGAATCTACTCTTTCAATCTCGTTCAGTTCTGGAATTTCTTTATAGATTTAAAATATATTTCCATTGTGATGTGCTTTCTTTATCTTGCCAAAATGTAATATCATCAGAGGCTGAAAAGTGTAGTCAATCAAGGTCGTCACTTGTTTCTCTCTCCTAAGAAGAGATCTAGATATATTTTTTAAGTATAACATAATCTAGTGATATGTTGATAATTTCTACAAGTTTGTAGGAATGGAAAATAGTTTTTGAGCCTCTTTTCTGAGGATATTAAGCAAGTTTTGATAGAAAAAAACAAACCCAATATAATATTTTTTTTGCATATTGAGACAAAGTAATTGGTCCTCATTTTCAGTTTGGTACCATGGTTAGCCAATCAGCTAGATGAAGCATTATAACCATTTTTAGGATAACAACAAAAATGCGATAGGGTACGCTCATCCTGGCAATTTAGGGAAGTCAATACCTAGTACCTGCAACCTACATAAAAACCATGCATGTACATACACATTATATACTAAGCTAAAAAGTCAATGGCAAGAAGTGGTGCATCGTGTAGATCCTGACTAGCAAGTGACTATGACTCCCTTCCTTCACCACATTAGAAATGCAATACAGAAAGGAAACAAACACACACACCATACATATGCAAGTATGCGGTAAGTATCCATAAGAGAACACATATAGAATAAACCATCTATCTAATCATCATCAATAACTGGAAATAATGTAATAATCATCATGCATACATGAAATATAAAGTACCAAGTAATCTCATCATATAATAAACTGAATCTGAAACAATATCTGATAATCTCAAAAAAAATCCACTATTAATCATCAACACAAAACTAGTCTAATAGAGTTCAACAATGATAAAAAAAATGTGACCTAGGGGCAGGCACTACATCCACCCCCCCTAGAATTAGGCTTACTCCTGGAAGCCTACATGAATGATAATACTGAAGAACTCACTGTGTGGGTCCCGTTGAACCCTTTTTCCTTGTAGGGAAATATAATTCCACTGGTGACACTACAACACACTTATAGCAATATGATTCTGGTTTAATGATAAACCTAAAACCATATTGGTCCAACATTTATTTTTAACAACTACTGAAATAGATCCCTTAATACATTCTAAACAAGAGCAACATAATGCTCGCAAAGATAAACAAAAGCATACTACCTTGAAACATAGATAAAAGATAAATGTTTTACAACTAGAATAAGTTTCAATTTTCAATTGTTGCCCATGTTTAGGTTTTTAGTATAATTTTAGGTTTGAAACCTAAGTGTTGAAGTATGAAAAATATGCAAGTAGCAGTTTAGATTCTGTTTTAGTTCACCTAGTTTCAAGTTTTCAGTTTGAAAGAGATACACATGATAGTTCAAAGTTTTTGTTTTGTTCAACTAGTTAACAACTAGTGGCATTCAAATATACCTAGTGCTCCCAATGTTGAAACTCAGGCTCTGATACCAAATGTAATGCCCCGCCAAGGGATCTAAAGAATTAACATAAAATTTCACTAAGTTTGGTAGCATTTTTTTAATAAAAAAAACATGAAAGCTAAACCATTTACAACATTCATGCAATAGTGGAAGCAATAGCAAACATTCAACTAAAAATAAACATAAACATACATAACAGGTTACATTCCTTAAGGATCCCAAGACATTGAGTCACATTTAATTTAGTTAAAACTAAGACTAAGAACTACCACATCCACATGAAAGAATAATGAAAAGTCCATTGTTCATAATTTACATTTCTGAATGCTCAATCATCCACTGCACATGTCACATGGTATGAAAGGCTTAAAAGAATATACACATGTGAAATAAAGTATATCATCCTATTCTAATCCATGATGCAACAAAGTAAATGAAACCAAATACCATACATGATACATGATCATAGAAGATATAAACATCCATCATAAAAGATAACCATATATCATAAAATACAATTAACTAAGTGCACGGTTCCTCCCAACCTTAAATAGCATCATTAGACCATCGTGGGTCCTAGCGTAACATTCCAAATTATTAAAGAGATCATTAACATTATCATAGTAGGGTTGTCACTCCTAAAAAAATACTACATCATATGCAGAAAGTAATCTAACATGCAAAATAAAGCATAAGATAAGTAAACAACATCATCTATCACATGCTAATCATCAATATAATGATACATGTCCAACATCATAATCAAATAATAGAATGAAGATAGATGCCAGCAAGGAATGCATCAGCCATGGTGTCTTAGATGGATCTCAAATGATAAGAGTGATAAAGCACTACCACCCAACCGCATGGAACCTAAATGGTCCACTCCCACTGCACTGAGGAGATAATCTCAAGTCTCAAAAATAGGATATCAAATCACATAGCACAAACACTTTCTAAGTCTTGGAATCCTAAAAGTATACTAACTCAAAGTTTTCAATCACAAATCAAGAATCATGTAAATCACCTTAGTCTTAAACAAACAACTGAAAAGCATCAAAAGATAATCCACTATACTCACATCAATTTTCCCCAAGTCACTGGAAAGCACCAAGAACACCATCATAATATTCGCAATAGTTCTTTACGAGCAACTAAAAGACATTAAAATATAATTGGTAAGCATCTCATTGGATCTAGGTGATGCTCACAGGGGTGAAGCACTGAGACTTCCTGGGAGGTCACCCATCCCAGTACTACTCTAGCCTAAGTATGCTTAACTAAAAGGGTACACTCATTCAATGGATCGCAAATGATAAGAGTGATAAAGCACTAGCACCCGACCGCGTGGAACCTAAATGGTCGACTCCCACCACGCTAAGGAGATAATCTCAACTCCAAAAAATAGGATATCAAATCACATAGCACAAACACTTTCTAAGTCCAGGAATCCTAAAAGTATACTAACTCAAAGGTTCCAATCACAAACCAACATCTAATCCCAAAGGCACAACAATAATTACACCACTACAGGTACACAAAATCTATAGAGGAGACTCATGCTACATACTAGGGAGTGTCATCACATGGATGCTTGAGTTATGCTGGACTAGTCTCTCATTAGACCTCGGACCCTCAAGCATTGAGTTACCCTAGACTGGTTACTCTGAACCCCAGACCCTCAATGTGGCACATGTGGAAACCAAAAAGCCCTCTCAAGAAGAAGAGGCACTCATCCCATTCCCATCCTTAGTCATTAAAAGTGCTCAAGGCATGGGTGGATCAAATATCTCTAAATTATCTTTTTAGTGTATTTCTCCAAATAAATTTTAATTACTAGATTATCACTTATTACATAACTTGCATTAGGTTACCTTGGTACTGACCACTTTGAGCCCCGGACCCCTATGCAAGCCACTCCCATAGTCATGTACCTAGAAAACCTCTCCTAAGCACATAAATCCACAGTTGTGTCCCATACCACAACACTCATAAAGATCAAACTCGGTTCCTTAACATGCAACCTAATAATAAGATGGTTCTCCCATCCAAGAACACATAAAAGCTCCACAAAATAAATCTCATAAATATGATCTCCAATATGAATCACAATATCCATTGTTTCTTAACAAGCAACTAAAAGGCATCTCAAAGTAATACTAATCAAAGACTCCAAAAATGGTTATGTCAAGTATCTCATAATCATACATCTCAGCTTCACACAAGAAGATTGGAAAGCAATAAAAATTAGTAAATACAAACATCTCATAGAGCATGCCATCACATTACCATGTTTGGGTTTTTAAAAGAATCGAGACCAAATAACATCAACATGCCATCACATTCGCATAACTCCCAAGCCTCTGGTAAACATCCTAACTAGTTAACACTCTAGGACCACCCAAACCCCAAACATGGATAGCATAAAGAACAAGATACAAACACATATTTTAGTTTACTTTTGCAATCACATGGTTAAGCCAAATATGAGGTTTCAGTTTTTGTTTCAAGTATACTTCAATTGTATAAGATTCTATGTTTAATTTCCAAGTCAACATAGAATTATCCCTCCATTGTTTTAAAACAATTTTCTAAAATAGTGAAAGATAATTATTAACTTATTTAAATTGTTGAACTAGTTCCCATTGACTTTTTGATAAAATCATTCACATTATTCAAAATATAATACTTATCAACTTTCTAATAATTAGTTTGCAATTTCCTTTAAACACTCCAAGGATAGTAATCCTCATTAATTTTAAGTAAATCAATCTCATTAATAATTCAATTATTTAATTTCACTTATTAATTGTAAGGAAACTTGGCAACAAAGAATATAACCATTTCCACATAACCCATAATAGATCTGAAATAAACACGGAATTAAAATCCACATGCAAGAGAATAGACAACATACCCATAAAATGTGACACAAGATATACCCTGGGAAACCCTCATTGAGGGAAAAAATCCAGCCTCCAAAAGCATCCATCATCATGTATTATTCAGCAAAAAAAATACCATTGCCATACAACCATGGAAGCCTTCATGGCCATAGCCACAACCGAGCAAACTATGTGAACAAGCATGAATCCACACATCTCATGCCATGCTTTCAACCTTCACGAATGCTCCATTGGCTAACCTGTCAAGCCTTGTCTCGCTCGACTCTTGCCTTTTGTCTTCTCCTTGTCACTCTCTCTCTCTCTCTCTCTCTATACAACAACTACCCTTGTGGCTGTTTATATAGTAGCAAGTCCCACAAAACCAGTAAATGGTATTACATAAACCATGTGCTAAAACCATGTGCTACCTAACCCACTGGCCCCACATTTAATATTGGGCATTTAATTTGTTTCCCCAATATTAAATAATTACATGAAATATTTTCACAATGTTACAATACAACTCATCAAGAATATTCCATGGGAATCTTTACATGTTGCATGTCCATCTAGGTACAACATTACATAATAAAATAAAATAATAAAATAACAATATTATGCAATGTGTGCAACACCCATTATCTCAACATTAATATCTCTTTTCTTTTAATTTTCCCTCATTTAAAAATTTATTTACTTAAATTGACTAATAATTAATTACACTTCTTCTACTATTAACTAATCTTAATTAAATTTGATTTAATTAGATTAGATAATAAATCATATAAATGCATATTAATAAGATTCTACTTTTATTCAAACCCAAACCCAAATCAATTTCCAAATTTTGATTATAAATGTCTTAGATCTATGTTGATTTAGTTTTTAATTCATTCCATGCTCTAATAGATTATTTTTGTGAAGTTTAAGCACAAAGAACTCTTGGTTATGGAAAATGGTGGAATGATTGTCATTGAATAAAATAGTCCCAGTACGAGGGCCATATCTCCCTAATGAACTGTTGGATCGAGCCAAATTCGAAATATGTTGAAGAGGGCCAAGTTGCACCAAATTTTGCTAGAGTGATTGAATAAATTTGGTCTAGATAAAAAGTTATGTATGTTTGAGTTTGGGTCTATGTAAGGGGCAGCAACAGGGCGGTTTGTGATGAATTTCCTTTATAAATAAAACTAGGGTTTCCTAACGTTTCTTTGCAACCAAATAAAAATTTACATATCTAGATTCCAATTTAAAGATTGAAGATTCATTCATGGAGCATATTCAGACACATATAATAGACATGATGAAGATAGGAAGAAAAAGAGTGCAAATGGAATATGCGAAAATCATGAGTGCACCTGGATACTGATGCTAATTTGCTATGCCTCAGAAGTCCATAGAAAAATCCCTTCCTTCTCCAACATTCTCCATTCCTCCAAGAATCAACCAACTGAAACCCTCAAGTGACTAGAAGTGCTTGTAGAAGCATATGAGCATGTAGAAGCATATGAGCTTCTCAAATGCATGTAAGCTTCTTGTCCATACACACTAGGAGAGCCTCTATTTAAAGCCCTCTAAGATGCATCTAGAATGTGTCTAGAAAGAACTAGGAGATAAGCATGACAACTAAGCCCGAGTCTTTTCCAACCTTCTAGTAAGTCACAAGGTTGTAGACACCATGTGCTTAATTTGTGCGCTAACTCCTGTGTTGTTGACAACACGTGCATAATTAGAGTGCAAACTCTTGTGTTGTCAACATGACAACACGCAAGAGCTCACATACTCCTATGGGAATAAATATTAAAATAATGCACATTAATTTAATTGATTTTCACTTTATTTATTTATTTATTTATTTAAATTAATTTATTAATTTTACATCTCATGCACTCACTTTAATAAATCCACTTGTTTAATCTTAATATATTTATATTTTAATCAGATGCACACATCATGCAATCTAGAATCTTTTAATAATTTTAATATCTTTTCCACTTTTAAATTCATTTTCGAAACTTAATTGCTAAAATATTTATTAACTTAAATAAATATTATCACATTCCAAGTTTTAAAATTATAAGTTTTATCTTCAAATTCAATTATTTTATTTAATTAATTGAGAAATTAATTAAATTAAATAAATATTAAAATATCATATTAATTTTCCATTTAATTAAACCTTTTAACTAAACCATTAATTAAATCTTTTAATTAGGCTTAATTAATAGAAAATACACTAAAGACTCATAAAGTAAAATACAAAAACCCATCATAGCCAAAATACATACAAAATCAAACCAAGGGTTGATATCATGAATTACATCATCCAACGTATTTGAAGGGTACCCAAATTAGATACTTGTCCTAATTTTCAATTAGGAAAAATGGCTTAAAGGGTTAGAATTTGGACTTGAGAATTTATCTCCCCTCTCTTACCATTGAGATAATGTGATAGGGTACGCTCATCCTGGCGATTCAAGGAAGTCGATACTGGGTACCTGCAACATGCATAAAAATTATGCATGTACATACACAATATATACTAAGCTAAACAGGCAATGGCAAGAAGTGGTTCATCGTGTAGATCTTGACTAGTAGGTGACTACGAATCCCTTCCTTAACCACATTAGAAATGCCATACAGAAAGGAAACAAACACACACACCATACACATGCAAGTATGGGTAAGTATCCATAAGAGAACACATACAGAATAAACCATCTATCTAATCATCATCAATAACCGGAAATAATGTTATAACCATCATGCATACATGAAATATAAAGTACCAAGTAATTTCATCATATAATAAACTGAATCTGAAACAATATCTGATAATCTCAAAATAATGCCACTATTAATCATCAACACAAAACTAGTCTAATAGAGTTCAAAAATGATAACAAAAATGTGACCTAGGGGTAGGCACTACAAAAAATCCTACTATTATGGCATTCCATGAGACCACATTTCTTCAAAGCATCTCATTTGACAGATCACATTCTACGTCTAGGCTCTAAAGTTTACATACATGTCTACCAGGGTTGTTGTAGTGATAACATCTAATAAAATTCTTTTACCATTTATGGATTGATGGGAGTCAATAGCTTATTCTATATTTGTAAAAATGGATTCAATGATTCAAAAGAGGGAAAAAAAAGGACAACCATAAAAGAAATCATGACATTTGATTTTTACAAATGAAAAGGTTGCACTACATATCACATATTTGTAGAGTCCACATCGTAGTACACAGGGCTTTCTCTATTGCAAATCTCACACCGCATCCTAATTTTCCTCTCCAGCATCATTGAAATAGAGCTTCTGTGCTCCCATATTTTCGCTATATAGAGTGTTGTGTAATGACTTGTAGGGTAAAAGAAGATGGATATAAGCCTCTTTTCTCATGGATTTTTGGTTCAAAGGGGATCTATAGGATGAATGTAAGGCCTAAAGAAGAAGAGATTGGATCAGCCTACTTAGAGATTATTGTAGGAAAGGGGGTTTACGGATGAATTTGAAGGTGTAAAGATGAAGAAATTGGGCATCCTTGTCAAGTGTCGATTTGTGAATACTATTAGCTGTAGGAGCTAAACTAACCTGAATGTCAATAAAAACAACCAATTTTTCCATACCAAGAGCATCAGCAACATCGAGAACAAAATCAATAGAACAAAATACATATCAAGATGAGCAGTAGCAACAACAACACTGATATGAATATAAGGAATAAAAGCCAAAATCATGCCAATATCAACATGAACATGACTTAAATAAATAAAATAAAGAGCATCAAGAGGCAAATTCAAACCTTCATCAGCCAAAGCAAGATCAAAGTTTGTACAATGACGGGCAAGGAGAACATCAACACCAACACCAAGATCAGCAAGGGAAACATCATAATTTAAGAGTAAGGGACATGTGATATTTAAGGTCCTCTCATTGGTGAATGATTAGAAAAATATGTTGTACTTTCTCCAAGAGCTGGTTTAGTCTCTTGTTACATCCTATAAGGCCATTACTTCTATTTTTCACCAATGGTTAAGTCAATTTCTTTTGCACTTTCTATAATTTTATTCATTTCATCATTTAATAAGTAGTAGATATTTTTCATAGCATGTCAAATTATGATAATTCTATCGAGAGTCATCTATGTAGTTTTACTCATTGACTCATGTTTCACAAGTAGTGGATCACCAAAACCCATGTCTCATGAGAATGAATAGAACTCTTATTACCCATTACCTATAGGAAATTCTTAGAGGGGATGCACAAGGACTTCTAGCTAGGAGGTCACTCATATATCCAAGTGCTAGTACCCTAGCTCAAGCATGCTTACATACAAAGTTTCTTCCATAGTTAAGCTGGCTCTTCTTACAACCCCATTTGGAAAACATTTAGGAAGTGTATGAAAAAGTATTATTGGGCTATATTTGTGACTATAAGAGATTTTTTAACTTTTATTTGGCATCCATATTTGTTGGTGTTGAATCTATTGTGATTTTGAGTCAATAGATAAACCTAAACCATAGATTAGAAAGGAAACAAAATTACATAACCTTCAAAATTTCTAAAATATCCTAAATAAGTGAAAATAATCTTGTAGATAGAAGACATTGAATTATACTTTGAATTAGATAAACTTAATATGGCTTTGAAAAGCACCTTATGCTAATTTTGATTGAGTCACAAATACATACACAATTTGTTACCTAGCTTGAGAATTTGAAATAAATAATAACTCTCTTTGGTTGGATCTCCTCTTTGGTTAGACATTTAATCCCATTGACTTCTATCTCCACCTCTACGACTGACTTCACCTCTTTTAGACGTAGCTTTATCCTTTGGTAAGCTTGTTCCATTTAGAATCTTTGATCTCTCTTTTATGAGATGAGATTCACCTCTTTTTAGAGTTGGCATCGTCATCCTTTCAACTTGGATGACTTAACTCTTTTGAGGTGGCATTTGCCTTGGCAACAAGTTTCACTTCATTGTTATTGAAAACACTTAGATAATTTGATTGGGACAACTTCATGGGTCCATGCTTTCCCTCCTAATGGTTGCTATCTTCAGCTTCTGAATCTAAGCAGTTCTTTTTATCTGGTTTAGGTTGCTTTATTGAAGGCTTCATCTTTAAAAAAAATTTGAGATGATGGAGGAAATTATTTTATTCAATCAAGTTTTAGTACAACATTTGAGTGATTTGAATCTTGAGACACTTAAATAGGCATTATTTGAGTGATTGGAATCTTGAAACACTTAAAGTGGAATCTTGAAACACTTAAATGATTTACTATTATTTCACGCACTGACACTCATTTCTAGATAATATAGAAGCATCTAGCAGGAGTCCAACATGTCCTCCCCATTATGATTTATGTGGGGAGTTTGTATCTGATGTGGTGTGATGAAACTAAATTCAGATTTAGATTCATGTGCCTTATTTTTATCAAATTCCTATTTTTATGTTGTTTGTTGACTAAGGTTCAATAAATGTCAACATTAGGTGTAATGAACACTTTTAGCACCCACCTAAGCATAAGGAAGGGGAAATATTTGATCCTTTGGCAACTCCATATGGTAAAAAGTGAATATTTCAAATGATTTTGTTTCATAGTTTTCAATAGATGTGATTTTTTAATGGGGTTTGATGCTTTTATTTAATGCAAAGGTTTATTTTCTTTACATAAACTACATAATCGTTTGTATCTTTTTTATGAGAAGTTAGCACAAGAAACATTACTTGTCTGTGGCCAAAGTGCTCCAAATTATATTTTATAAGAGACTATCACTACAATAATTTAGAGAAGTGTAATTGACATTAAATATAATTTCAAAATGCTTGAACAGAAGAATCTAAAATTGTTGAATTGTTATTGATAAAGATTTAGATTATTATTTTTCATAATAGCTAAAATTTGTGTTCTTTGAGAAGAGTATATCACATTACCATGACTATGATCATGGTAGATCTAATGTTGTGAAGACAAATTTGTCATTTTTTTGCATTATTCTTTAAAGGGTACTAGCTCAATGGAAGAGCGCCTACTCTATAAGTAGGAGGATGGTGGTTCAATTCCATCGTGCCTTAATATGACTAAATTAATGATTAAATAAACTACCAAATAAAATATCAAATATATTACCAAATATACTACCATATATACTATGAAATAAACTACCAAATATAGTATCATATATACTACCCAAAAAACTACCAAATATATTACCCAAAAAACTACCAAATATACTACCAAAATTACCAAATAAACTACCATTTAAACTACCAAGTAACAAAAATAAATGACTAAATCAATGACCTAATCAATGATTAAAATAGTTTAGTCATAAATTTAGTTGGGAGATAGATGTCTGGCAATAAACTACCATTGGTCACATGATCAAAATTAGTCACATATCTACAAATTTTAGTAGTTTATTTAGTAAAATATTGTTATTTTTTTACTATTGTTATTTTCTCTACACTTAAATGCACATATCTCTAAGTGAGAGTCCTCTTTTTCCTCTTTCCACTTTCTTCTTGGACACTCCTCTTTTCTCATTGGTGGAATTTTGTCTCACATGGATCAAACTCTATTATCCCATATTGGTTGTGAGAAGCCTCCTACGACCACATTTTCCTTTATAAGGGAGAGCCCTCTCCTCATTTTAGACATCCACAATTGATCAATGATTATACATCCATTATTATGCTATTGTTATGTTGCAGGTTTGGACATCCATTATTATGCTACTGTTATGCTATAGGTTTGAAGAGTGATTTTTGAAGAAGGAGTTTGAATACTAAAGATTTTTGTGGAGAACTTCTGTCTTCTTGTCTTATTCTCTCTTGCATTCATAGCTTCCATCATGAGTTTTCATCCTTGCATTTGCATATTAGCTTAGATCCATATTTGTTTTCATAGATTAGTATTGCATTGTTATTACATTTCCTTTCTTGCATTTTTTTGCATTGTTATCATTTAGATTAGTTTTAATCTCCATTTGCATGCATATTGGATCCTTGAATCTCTAGTTTCATGGTGAACTTGCATGGTTATAAACTAGGTTAAATTGAGGGCCTCCATTGCAAACCCTTGCACTCCATGAATAGAGAACTATGAGCCACCATTCAAGACCTCATTTTTGAGAAATCTTGGATATAATGACTCATAGAAGTGTGCCCACATTTTAGGCATACAAAAATAGGTAGATCTCTTGAGTTGACTCACTTTTAACTAGTAATGGTGAAGCCTTGCACATAGATATGAAAAGGAAATATAGTCAGCAAACAAAATATTATCCCTAATGTCTTTTTGTAAATTAGAAACAAAAATGTGTTGAATATCATGATTAGGCACATTATAAGAAATCTAGACATAAAAATGTTTAAATCTACCATTAAATTTAGTAACTTTCTCTTTAACATTCTGCTTATAATGCATTAAATTAGTTAAAGAAACTTTTCGAGCAATATTATTCTAAAATTCTTGAATGAAATCATTAGCAAGAATTCGAAAAGAATCAATAGAATAATAAGGTAGAGATAAATGCCATTGCAATAATATATCCCTAAAAGTGTGTAGAAATAACTTAGCCATAATCCTATAGTCATGAGAAAGATCACTAAATATAGCTTGGAAAACTTTAACATTAATAACAAGATCACCCATACCATTATAATTCTCAAGATGGGGTACCTCAACATGTGCAATAATAACAACATGAAGAATATCTAAGGAAAGGCGGTACGCCACATCACATGTAGGAATAGTGTTCTTAGATTGGGTTAAATAAGAAAGTTTTTGTGGTAAAGAGAATATTGTTTGAACCAAGGTACTAATGGTAGGATCATAATCAACACTAGTAGCCTTATGTATACTAGATTGATTTGGAAGGATGTTGGTGGAAAATTACAAGAAACAGGTAAAGTGTTTGAATAAGTAAAAGGAAACATATTATACAAAGGTAATGAAGAAGGAATGTAAGTAGGAGGAACACTCATGGGAAGTGAAAGAAGAGGAAGACTAACATTTAAAGGAGTGAAAACATTTGTAGAATTATTCATAAGAGGTGGAGCATATGTAGCTATGTTGGGAAGAGTGATAGAAATCATGATAGAAGGTTCAACAATGGTGGAAGAAGGAGGGTATCCTAACTCTTAAGTCCATTCTATCAAAGACTTAACATGAGTTTAATAAGGTGAGATATATGATGCAAGATAGAAATTTTATTACCATCGTTATTAATTTGAGCTTCTTAAAAGCTTCAACAACAACAATGCTACTAGGATTTTGATTTTCTTGAGCAAAATAAATTTTCAATTTATCAAATTCACTAGAAATCTTATCAACTTATGAAGGAAGAACTCTTAAAGCATCATCCTCATCATGAGATGAGTGAGAAGAGTTATGCTTCATGATAGGATTAAGATCATGAGAAAAAATGTGAGAATAATAAAATGAACCCATGAGTCTATGGCTTCACCTAGTGGGAATTATATAGGTAGGGCCACATGTGATTAGGTTCATAAAAGGGGAGATCACAAAAGGAAACTCTAATGAGATCTAACCAAAGTAAAGAATACATAACATAAGAGGAAAGGATATGCAAAATAATCCAATGACAAAAAGATAAGGGGTTCACATTGGCTAAAATAATCTAACACCCAAAGAAGTGGGTTCATGTTGGCTAGAATAATCTAACACCAATAGAAGGGGGGTCACATTGAGTTCACCAAAATGTTTAGTGGTGAAATGGAAGTACAATAAGATTTAGGCCTCCACTTCATGGGGAACTAGGCCATTCAAATATGCGTATGTGAGGGAAAGAGGGAAACTTCCAAGTATGGTTCCACTTATGATCTGAATTAAATTAGCTAGGACCCAAAGGAAGAAGAGTGCTAATACTAAATCCAGATTGTAAAGAGGAGTACAATACAAATAAATACACTCTCTTAGACCCTTGATAGGATAATGTGAATGTGAAATTGAACTAATTACTTAGGAAATGTAAATCTAGATGCTATCTGAAGATAATTAGCCCAATTAAGATGTAGATCTAGGGTAAAGATATAAAATAAAATGAAATATAAAAAGCTCACCTTGAAATGTGTATAGGAAGGTGTTTTTTTCACTCAATAACTTTTAGATACGAATCTTTTCTAAAATTTCATCTACGAATCCTAGAATAGAACAACAAAAGAAACAAAACCCATAAATCTCCTTGGAATCCAAGAATAAAGGACTAGGTCGACATGGAATGACATCCTACAACTAGGTTAATGTATTATGTTGCTCTAAAACTAACTATTCTAGAAAGCTCGTGAACCGTAAGTTCAAAATTTTCAATTCTTTTTTCTCCCAATCTGCAAATCAACATAGAAAACAAAGCTTTAGGGGTTGGGGTTTGATGAGGGCTTGCCTTGGTCAAGCTCCAGGTTAAGGAATTAACTATAAATGAGAAATGTAAATGTAAATGACTTTAAAGAACAAGATAAATTTTAGGATTTACCTTTCCCATAGGTAAGTAATGTGTATGTAATATACATATGGAATTAGGAATGTAGGATACCTCCATACTTTGCAATGAATCTATCATAACTTTTTCATGGTGCCATGGATATGGAAGTATATCAATGAATAGTATAAATGCTTCAATGTAGATCTCCTCCCTTAATGGCCAATAATATGCTATACCTTGAAGAGGAAATTCTCACGAAGGATTCTCCAATGCTAGATAAAATCTCCTTGCTTGAATGCTTTAAAAATGTTTGAATTCTTGAACTCCTTCAATGCAAAAGGAAAAAAATATTCACTAGAGAGAAAAGCTAAAAAATGAATGATCTTGAATGTGCATGATATCACTTGATTATAAAAGGAAGCCTCCAAGTCACTTTATATATGAGTTTTCAAATAGGAAAACAATTAACAAAGAGTGCCCAACTTTCATGAAGTCAAGTCAGTGCACAACTAGATACTATGCATTTATTTCCTTTCATGATCGGCAAGACCTTCGTTTTGTTACGCATTTGTCGTGTCATCCTTCTCCAGCGTAGGCGAGACGCTTGGGAAAAGGCTCAAGTCGAGTTATGGTCTCGATCAAAACGTCATGCATGTGTCATATCATGTCAGAACTGAGGAGCAATTTGTACAAGTTGGGGATGTGATTTGAAATGTCTTTGTTTGAACTCCAATTTTTTGACCGCATTGTTATGACTCAAAGTCAAGTCAGTGCCTATTTTCATCGAGTGAAGGCTATGCCCACATGCTTCTGTCTGTTCTTGTACAATGTATCATTTGTTCTGACCCAAATTTTCTTTCATGATCGACAAGACGTTTGTTTTGTTTTGTTATGCATTTGTCGTGTCATCCTTCTCCAGCGTAGGCCAGACGCTTGAGAAAAGCTCAAGTCAAGTCATATTTATCAGTATCTGCTATAATTTTCTTTGTGCCCGCAATAAGATTAATTAGATCACCATCATAGTTAGCTGCCTGGAAACGCCTTAAGGATTCATTCCTTTTATATGCTTTCAAAACCACTATGTGATTTAAATCCTATGCTACCAAACCTCAGTTAAGTCTAGCTAGTTATGAGTTCTCTTGTGCCATTAAAAATTATCTAGACTTATCTACCAAACCTCAATCAAGTTTAGATGATTATGAGTTCTCCTCTACCTTTAAAATGTATCTAGACTTACCTGCTAGTTTCTCTTTTTCAAGGTCTACATCTTCTAGGGGAGAGGATCCAATAGTTGAGCGGGGTCCAATAGTCGATCACCTTATTGTGAACATAGAGTCCAATCTTCCAACATATTTTTACTATATATTGTAATTAATTGATCTATTTGTAAATATAAAAAATTCTAAATATTGATAAAAAATATACCAATATTTGAACACATGAAAACTTATAAATGTTATAGAAAAAATAAATAAATGAATTCATTAATGAGTGAAATAAATAACTTTTTGTTTCAAACAAAATATCATAGCTATCTAATATGTGTGTGTCACTTAAAACATAATATACTCACTTAAAACATAATATACTCACTTAAATAAACATTGATATCTTAGTGTAGACATACTATTCTTATGTGTACAACTATTGGGGTAGCAACGTATATGCATAAAGTAAACCATATCAATAATATGTATCATCACAAATATAAAAGGTGAATACCAATAAATGCCTTGTATTTTCTTATGAAATGTGTGAGATTGTGAGAAAAAATTAGTGTTCAACTAATGGTCCCTTTGTGTTGGATATATGTTGTATTTTATATAATAATGTGTTATTTTTATAACAACAAATAATTTTTTTGTCTTAAAGTATGTGTCTTTTTGTGTTATTTATAAAAGTTATATATAACAAATATTTATGATTAATAATAACTATTTGGTCCATTTAAGTTGCATAAATGTTACATTTCATATAGTTATACAATATTCTATTAACAACAAGTGATCATTTTAAATTCAATTAGTAGAGATTTTTAGATTAAGCTTTGGTCAAATGTTCAAAAAGTCATTTTTTAGACACATTTCACTAGGTGCACTATTTTAACGAGTTGTGTGATGAGTCACACCTTCAAACCTTAGTTGTGCATAGTTCAATGTCCATTTTACATTTTAAAAAAAAATGAAAGTCTTACGACATCCCATGTAGTGGCTACATATTGACGAAGTTAGCTATCACGACTACTGGTTCCTCTCCCCTACTCCAATACATCAATTGTCTTCATCTTATAGATCCAAAGACCTCTTGAGAGAGAAAGTAATTAATAACTCCTTTAATAATATGCCAATATTTCATGATGGGCCTATCTTTGATCAAGATGAGAATGATAAAAATGGTCCTAAATATACTTTTGAGAGAACTTTTACTCCTTTGGGATATTCATATGACATGGTGCTTGAGACCTTGGTTGCAAAAAAGATCATTACTTTACCATATGATTTTTCTACACCTTATGAACCTGAGGTAAAGCCTTATTGGTGGAGAGATGATCATTATTATGCCTATCATACATGCAAAGGTCATAAAATTGAAGATTGTATTACATTTAAACGTATAATTCAAGATCTTATTGATGAAAGAATCATTGATGTTGAAATTATTAAAGACCTATGTAATGAAGATGCTCCTCTTGAGAAATATCATGTTGATGAACCTATGTCTAGTGATGGTTTCCTTGATACCTCCATTTCTTCCAATACTTATGCATCTCCCAAAGCTTCAAAGCTATCCAACATTCTTCCATCAAAAAAAGGTCCTAATTCTTATCATGCAGTTCCTTATAGTTATCATCAAGGGCTACCTCTTAAAGAAACCCAAGCTAATCTGCACTTTGATGGAAACCCTTTTCATGCTTCTAAGACTAAACATCCTCAACCTTCATGTGATGCTATGTCTACTATGCCCAATTTAGCTAGTCCTTCATTACCCGATCCTATTATGCAAACCTCATATACTCCCTTGTCCTTAGAAGTGGATCCATGACAAGAGGACTCTCAAAAAGATAAAATAAAAAATTTCAAGAAAGATCAAGATGTCACTCATCCATATCCTATGTCTTATCCACCTCCTAAGTATAATGAAGACACTACTTCCACTATTTCCCTTGAACTTACTGAAAATTATGAACAAAGTTCTATGCCTATTTCATCCAAAGAAACTTGTCAAGATCAAAGAATCCCTTCTTGTTCTATTTCTCCATATTCACTTCAAAACTATGCTCAATCTTCAAATGCTCCTACCAAAGGTGTTTCTCCTATTAAAGATACTCATGAGTCTATTGATGGCCTTGATCACATTTCTCACTCTAAAGATGCTAATATCCCTATTCACTATCCCTTTGTATCTTCTAACTCTATCCTTGGTCCTTATCTGTCAAAGCTAAAGCCTTCAAACCTTCCATCTATATTGGGACCTTATATTCCTTCATTTCCTAGCTCTCCTATCATACCTTGAGATCAACAAAGATACTCATTCTTGATGAATTCTCATTCATCTATCCATATGAACCAGTCATATAATCCTTATTCATCCACAAATCCCAAGTCTTTTGGAAGCAATTTGGATGATCAATTTAAGAACAAACACAAGAATCCATTGAAAAATGAATATCACTATGTCTCATCTAATTGACATGTGAATGAAAATAAAGAACAATTATTCAAGAGACCACAAAGGTCTACTACACAAAGAGCTAAATCAAAGAAAATATGGGTTCCTAAATCCATCATTGAAGAAATGCATTTTAAAGCATCCAAAGGAAAAGAAAAATCTAAAGTTATATGGATTCCCAAGTCTCTTTTGAAAGACTTGAATATTGAAAATACTTCAAAGTTGACATTCAAGCTTCCAAAGGCTTCTACTCCATCTTCTTCCAAAAATCTTCCAAAGAAGCTTCCAAAGACTTCCACTCCATCTTCTTCCAAAAAGCTTCCTAAGAAGCTTCCAAATATTTCCACTCCATCTCCTTCCAAAAGTCTCTGACTTCCTCATACATCTAAACCTGAAGCTATTTCCTCCATGATTGCTCCATCATTTTACAACCCTTCAAGTTGTGTGTCGATGTTGATCTTGCCTACTTTCTCACCTACCCTTACACAATATTTTCAAGCCTACACTTACCTACTATCTATATTCCTTCTATCTTTCCAAAGCATAAAAACTTGTCCTCCATATACATTGTCTACCACCTCCTTTCCATCACCCTATTAGCATCTTTGAGCATACCTTTCTATGGTCTTGGCTTATCATGACTCATCTTTCCTATAGGAGCACTATTTAAATTGAAATAACTTGAGCTCTTTCTAAAAATTTGAAAAGAAAAAAATGAAAATTTTGAAAATGTGCCTTAGTGAAAACTTGGTAATCAGGCACCTTGGTAGCAAAAGTAAAGAGAAATGAATTTGTCCTATGGTGAAAACCATTCCCTTGTGGCACCTTGGATAAGTACCATGATGAAAACTTGACAATCAGGCATCATGCATAGTTCTTCTACATCTTTCATCCATTCCATCTTCTCTATTTGATCTTGACAATGTTGACCTATACATGAACATTTGGCTATCTTGTGAGCTATCTTATGATGATCTTGTTTTCATTCCTTTCATGTTTAGCCTTAATATCTATTTTCCTCCATTCATTCTAGCCTTTCACTATCATTTTCCCATTTGTCCCTTTGGTATTGATCTAATAAAAAGAGTAAAATATGATGCTATGAAGCCTCTTGACATGTCTACTTTTTTGGATTGCATCTTTCCCACTTTGACATTATGCTTTCATGAATTATCCTATTTTGGCCTTTCATTTCTTGTCCAAATGTGCTTTACATGACAATTTTTCCCTAGCTTGGGTACTTTTGAGGGGTCAGTCCTTGAAGATCACTTTCACTTGCTTCATACACTCTATGCTACTCCATCATGTCCTCAACCTTGCTTGACATTGGGACTGCATGATGTGATCTTTCTTGAGAGTTTGGTCCTTGTTTTTGTCTTAGGGTATTGTATATCTTTGTATATATTTATTGATCTTGAAAAAATACAAAGAAAATGATATATTTCAAAAATTCAAAAAAATGATATGTTGTGAAAATTCTAAAAATTGGAAAATATCCTAAAAAATGATCATCTTAGTGAAAACCTAGCAATAGGCACTTTAATGTATCTCCAAAAAAAATTATATATTCCAAAAAAAATTAAAAAAATCCAAGTGGTGAAAACCTAGAAACAGGCACTACTTGAGGCCTTTGCACCCCTATTTCTTAGTGTATGTCCTCGACACTTGGCCTTTCTCCATCATGTCTTGTCCTTGTTGCCTTGGTTTGGAATTGGTCTTTGTCTAGGTGGCCTAATTGTGCTAGTTTTGGTCTCTTGGATGCATTAGTCTTTGGGACACCTCGCAAATAGTATTTTTCAACACCACCCCAATTGTATTTTTCTCAATACAACCCCTAACATCGAGTTTTTTTCAACACTTATCGGTTTGGTCTTACCCAATTTCATCATGTGATCTTCTTTGCTTATAAGCATTTGATCTTTATCCTTAGAACTCAGTATTAGTTAACACGCTTAAATATTTTTAACACAAACACTCAATGCTTAACTTATGTCATAACCATTTTCTTTGTGTGCTGACTATTATTGATTTTTGTTGAGTGTCCTTGTCTAATAAGTCTCTCTAGGGTGCATAACTAGAGGACTTGGGGCATGGGGCATGTTTTTATTTATTTTCTACTTGTGAGTGTGGTCTTGAAACTCTAGAGTGTCTCTTGCTGTACTCTTGAAACACTTAGGAGATTTCAGGCATCATCCTTGACTATTTTTGCATAATCGTTCTTACGATCATCCTAGCATCTATGCCTTGATGCGAGCATGGTTTTGCTACATTAAATTGGGTAAGCTAACATTGAAGTCATCTTGACCTTTGTGTCTTTGATGCTTATGTTAGAATCTTTCAACACTCCAATCTGATATAAATCACATTCATATCTTCATAGTTGCGCTTGTGACTAGTGATGATTGTGTGATTTTGTGATGTCCATTAATAATGACCCAATGATAAAAATAAGTTCTTTTACATTCTCTAATGAGTGATGAACAGAAAATCCTATGCTACAGTTTCTCTTTTGCAAGCACACCTTTGCATTTTCATGTAGCTTGCATTATTAGACTTCATATTAATTTGCATTTTTAGGCTACATTATGAGTTTGAGAGGGTTCTCTCTTCATCTTTATTGAGGACTTTTAATCAATTGTGGTCATGTTTTGATCTTCATTTTCTTATTTTCTTTCATCATCTCAATCAAAATTTCTATCTTAAATAGTTGACTAATTTTGGGGCATTTTCTTTTCTTCTTTCTGTTTCTTTTTATCTCTTCCAAACTTCTATCTTCCATTTCCTTTTACCCCACTTCTTTTCTTCTAATTCAACTTTGCAGCATAATATTTCATGCTTGATGATCTACCTTGGTTCTCTAATTCTTATATCTTTAATCTTACATCAAGAACTTTATCTTTTGTTTGATTTGATCAAATATATCAATTTGTTGTTTCTCCTCCATCTCATTTCAATTTCAATCATGAGGGGGCAATACCTATCAACTTCAATCCTTGATTTATTTTTATCAAATTTATCTTCAATTTTTTCAAGTCAAAATTTATTTGTAGTCTTTGTCCTGATGTGTTCCTAAATCGACCACACATCTGGGTTGTTTTGTGATCCCAAATTGATCTCACACTTCAATTTCTTTCTTTGACTACATGTGTTCCCAAATCAATCACACATTAGTCAAAGAGGGGAAAATTTATGCACCCTAAAATGGTCGTCTAGACTATGGACCCCCATTATTCAATTTATCAATTTATCAAATTTCTTGAATCAATGGTTTGCAATATTTTATTAAATCAATTATCTTGATCAAATTTTATTGTTTATTTTTCTAAGGTTGATCATTTTATCCTAAGTATTATTTAATTAAAAGAAAACCCCTTTTTTAATTAAATAATTTTTCCACATTTAATTAATTAAGAGAAAAACCCCTCTTTTAATTTAATTAAATATTTCCTATTTAATTAAAAGAAATTGCTCCCTTTTAATTAAATAAAATTACCACTTAAATAACTCTTTGTGATGAAAAAGGAAATTGAATAAATAAAAGTTAAACCCACTTGAAAAAGGAAATTAAATAAAATAAAAAATTAAATAAATCTTTTTTTACACTAGTAGAATTTTCACAAATAAATGACTATGCGACTAAGACATTTAGTCACAAGACTAAAATTTTTAGGCACATGACTAAAAATGATCAAATTTTAGTTATATAATAGTAATTTGTAAGTATAATTGACTAAATAAATGACTAATTTGGTCATCGAGTAAAATCATGAGCTTAGAAAAAGATCAGTGACTAAAATAAATGACTAACTGGTCACTAATAATTAGTCACCCAAATAAATTACTTGATGATCAATAATTTATTTATTTTTTGGTATTAATACATTCTTTGAAGTTTTCTATAACTTTTATTATTCATTGATGTGGTTTTTGTCATATCATTACATAATTATCAATTAACTTTCTTGAATGTTCTCTCAACTGATATTGAACTAGAAATAAAGGTTTTTTTTCCCCCTAGAATAAGAAAAGAACTATTTTTTTCCTACATTACTTCATTTTCTAAAATATTTTTTTTTTACATGAAGCACAATGCACTTATCAAAAAAACTACTTGGAATGAATCTAAGTTAACATGAATATTGACTACATCAGTATACAACCTTCACATTTCCAATTTGATAGAATTCAATAGTTTAAAATATTTTGATAGATGGTGGTATCTATGTTTTGAAGACCCCAAATATAAATCAAATCATTTGTTTTATCTGTTGCTAGCCAAAAAAAAAATGTTGAATTGACCAAGTAATTGAGACTATGAAATTTGACCAAATGCAACTACATCCCTGATAATAGTAGTATATAAGGTAATAAAAACATCTATGTGTAGATTTGGGAGCATTTTCAAAGATGTTCATTAGCATCCCATACTTCAATACTTGTCATTGTTTCTCTAATCATACATTAACAATCCTCTATTACACAATAGGGAGATGGTTTGTTGTAGCGTCTCCTTTCTAAAACTAGTTTGACTAATATATTTTTTTAAAAATAACTAAATAAATTTATATATAACTATATATATTATATTTATAATTATTTATCAAATATAAATATAATACCAATAAGATATATCTTATTAAAATATAATATAAATATCTATCACATATTATATTTATAACAATTAAAATAAAATTATTAATTCATGCGGAAGAGAGGAAACTCATGGAATCATTTTGCGCCAATATAAGTTTAAATGGATCAATGAGACTTTGAAATTTTTAGATCATAATACTTATATGAAATGTAAAAAGTATCTTTTAGGGACCGGGAGTCGCAACTTGGAGTAAAAATAATTATCGATGATGGTCACGAGGGGTATTACTCACCTGTGTATCTAATCGGCAAAAAAAGTCACATTTAATCGAAAACCAGCCTTCGAGCAGGTATTACAGAAGGTAAATTGTCATTGTTCATATGTGTTGTGTAAGATCTTGTTGTTAAGAAGTTTTCTTGCATATATTTTCTACCCAAACTCATATCTTACACATATGTTCCTTCATTTTAGCAAAAAATTTGTATGTATGTGTAAATGCATATCTAATTATTGCAAGTTATTAATATATTCATTGTGTATTTCATTGACTCAAAAGTTCTAGGATGTATCTTTTTCAATCAATCTTGGCATTCTATGAGATGATATCCCCTTTGGCACTGTCAAATAGTTTACGTGCTTTGTCGATGATTCTAGAATTTTTATGATCACTAAGCTTTCAATGAGGTATTCTCTAAAACAACTTACCCTCTTCAAGATATTATATTCTTTTGAGGTGTTTACAACTAAGCACGGGCATCCCTACTACAAAGCCTCCTTCTGCTATACGATTCCTTTAGGGCAAGAACTTCCTTAGGAGAGCTTAATCTTTATTTCTTCATTTTAAGAGGCACCCAAACATATTTGATGGCACTGAATGTAAAATGATCATTCTTTCTAAAGAGAAAATGACTAAGAAAATCTTGAGAAAAAACCAAGAATCATAGATGCATCACCCATGTTTCCGTAATTCAGATGTAAATGATCTATATCATATCACAAGCATCATATTCTGCTCTATTATATATATTTTTGTTTCTCCCATCAATTTTTATTAAAAAATTGCTACTTGTTTTTAGTTGGCTTTTTGTATAGTCTACTAGTGAGTACAAAACTATAGGTGATTCCCATTCACAATAACAAACAATAGGATGAGAAAATGATATGACAAAGCCCATTATAGAATCATGTTTCTTTAGACTCTACATTTATTGGAACATCTTTTGTAAACAATACATGATAATGTTGGGGTACCAAAACATGAATTTCACCTCCATGAATGTCTGAAGAGCTCAAACTTGTTTCACTAGACAACCTACCAATAATGATTCTATTATTTTCCTCTACTGGAACATCAAGCATATCTAGCCCTTTATGAAGAGGAAAGACTTCTTGTGGAGATGAAGCATATTCAGGTCCTTCTTCAAGAGGAAACACTTGTTTTGAAGTTGAAGTTGGTACACTGAGCATATCAGCTCCTTCCTAAAGAGGAAACACTTGATGTAAAGATGAAGTTGTTACAAAGTCATGCATCTGCTGGAGTGTTATAATATGTGTAGTTGAATCCAAAGGAACAACTTTACTAGCATAGAGAAGTGAAGCTCTACAAGTTGGGCATGTAGTATTGTTTGCAAGCAAGTGATCAATGCACTCAAAGTGAAAGGCATGCCATCAGACATGTAACTTTTGCAATCTCTCATTCATCTCATAATCCCCTATAGAAACAAGACGTCTGTAACAGGAACATAGCAATGAGTTCTAATAAAGGATAAAAAAATTCTAGCAGCAAACATCACAATTTTCAACATTAATCATAAAAAAATCTTAATTCTACTTATGCAATCTAGTTGCTTGACATGTTCTTATGGCTCGTTCTTTTAGATGATTGGCATACCTAGGCACAATTACTACAATGAGGCAGGTACATGCCAATTGTAGTAAGTGTCACTGTGGTTGACCTTTTCTTTGCAATACATTGTTCAAGGACATGAAAAAGCCCAGTTCCTTTAACATTCAGATAGGAGAGAATCCTCATGGATTAGTGTTGACCTTGTTTCTCTTTCTTTATTTGAATAGTAAACATTGGATTGTCTTTGAGAATGTTATAATCTTTCTCTATTTGAATTGTATAAATTGTTATATATTTACATGCTTGTTAGATAAGACTATTTTTAGTTTTTAACTTAATGAAGCTAAGTTGATGCCCATTGTTTTATGTTTAAGAATGTTTTTCTAGCACATTTGGTAGATGTCATCATATTTGTGAATTTTAGAAGCACAATGTGTGAAGCGGAAGCTTCACGAAGATCAAGAATATTTTTCCAACACATTTGGTAGATGTCATTATATTTGTGGATTCTACATAATTTTTGAGGCAGCGGCTCCATGAATTCCACCTACATTGTACTGATTGCTTGTATTGAGGTTGGTGATGAACATTCATTTCCAAAACTTCCTCTCCGGTGTGTATTTGCATTCATATTCACGATATTGTAGATATGAAAGTATTGATTGCTACTAATCATCACTAAAGGTTATAGATTCAGTTGCCTCTTGCAATGGACCACATCTTGGTTCTCATTAAATTGTATCATCTACTCTGGTTCAACATTTACCATGTTGATGGGCTCTTTGTATATTGAGTTGTTTCACAGTCTATAAGACACAAAGGTACTTATGTACAACAAGAACACTCTCCACTCTCTTAGAGGTGAACCTGTCCATTTTAACAAATGTGTGAAGCTATAGGTCAATCGATTTCTCTTAGCAATAAAAAGAGCCATCATATAAGGAAAATGACATGTAGACATGGCTATTTTGGAGGCCCATATAGTAGCCAATAACTATTTGATATCCCATGCTAAAGTGGTCATGTCTATTTAGTATTTGTGATCAATAGTTACAGCCAGTGTGCCTACGGTAATTTTGATCCACATTACTCCTATCTTTGATGCTTCATGTAGATGACACATTTTTTGTGAAGGTCATAATGAGTCCCTTCCTAACCTCATCAACTTTGGTGGGAATAACTCTACTTGGTCTTTACACCTACCATTATGAGTTCACCATATATATGACCATCTTTAAAGGTTTATTCAGATTATCCCACCTTTGTTGAAAAATGGGTTGAAAATGCTTATAATTGAAAGCTCAACTGGGATATCTCTTATAAATAATTAACTTCATTTAGCCAAAAATATTATCAATACATTCATAGACCTCCCCAAGGCTAGGTTTGTTACAATCTCCACATTTGGTGACAAAAAAACTTGGGGATATAAATAATGTGATATATCTCACATCCAACCAAAACAAACCATTGGACACAATATTTTTTACCCTCTTTCTATGCCCTATCTTAGACTTTCTCTACCCCAACCTCTTCACACTTGTATCACATTCAGGAGTTTTTGGGATTAAGGATAATCTGCAATAGAACAAAGTATGAAACAAATTAGGTCTTAAGAGGTTTGAGGAATTACTTTCTATAAAAGGATTGAAACATCATTGAGAAGGTCGGATCGTTGAATTGGGTCTCAACTGGATAGAGGAATTACTTTCCCAAAAAGGATTGAAACACCATTGAGAAGGTTTGGTTGTTGTAAGTGAACATTTGCACTAACCTTGTGTTCACCACAAAGTTTGTGATCCATTCGATGTCACATTACTAGGGCTGACTTGCAGCTCCTAAAACATTTTAATATTAATAGGTAATAGTAAATACATATTATTAATAATAAAATGAATTTTATTGATAATAAAATTGACAATAAATTAGTAGATGAATTCTCATCACTATGGATCTATTGATGCTGTCCAAGTATATGAAAATGACTAAATGATAGTGACAAGGTGTGAATTTATTGTTTGTCATACTTCTAAACCTCATCTTAATATAAACTCTTGTTCACATTTTTGAGAATTATTGGTGCACCCTAGCTAGGAGCAAAGACAAAATCCTATCTTGCTTTAGATTTGCATGTTGAGTTAGTATCCAAATGGCACACTAGAAGATAGGTTATGAACTAGATTTAATGATTGCTTAATTTTTTCTTGAGAATAAGAAAAAATTTAGTGGGAGAACTGTCACATCCTTGAGGCTAAACTGCAGCTCCTAAAATGTTTAAATATTAACACGTAATAATAAATATATTCTAATAATAATATTACTAATAATTTAATGTATTTTTTCTCGGTTGACCAAGCTAAGGGCAACAATGATATATGTTAAAGCTAGCCAAAAAAATGTGCTATTAGTTGACCATACTTTGCCCTAGATAAGATGCCTATGCATACAATACAACAAATGAAATGGATTATCATCAGAAAATGTTAAATGGTAAGTATAAAAAGGTAGTGATAAGGATGCTTAAAAGAGAAACACTAAATTCTATATAAAAAGAAAAAATGGAAGATAAAGTGAACAATTATGGAGTGGTGAATCATCATTAAGACTACTGCAGCAATTATATTGTGAAGGGCTTCATTCAATTATAGGAAACGTTATTATTATTTTGAAAGGGCATCATTCTTTCAAGGGAGGTCTCTTTTCATAAGAGACATATGACATAAATGGTGATTGTAAATTGTGAGTAGGGGTGATTTTAGAAGATACATAAATATTGTAATTCAACATTGGAGATTATGCAGTTATGAAAGAGGAATAAGTAGAATTATGCATCAAATAAATCATATCTATCTACAATGATCTCATTTAGGCATAGATAATGTGAATGTTGCCTATTAATTGACATGAAGTATCGAGTCTTATAATAAGTAGCATGGTGGGTTCTGATGTAGGAGCATCCTACTTTTTAGTGCCAAAATAGGAATATTAAAATAGGGTATGAGCATCCATGTGGAAAGGAAATTAGATTCTGAATGTTTATTCTTGTGGAAAGATAAGTGTATAAGATGAAGATGAGGGACTAAAATGGTAGGAATATTCATAACATTGATAAGTAAAGGGGAAATAAAGGGGAAATGGGTCATGTTAAAGTGTTTCAACATTTTGTGATACTACAGAGAGTGAAAAAAATATCTAAAGGAAAAGAGAGCAATGCTAAAGAAAAATAAATGAGAAGGAGAAAATAGGAAGAGGTCATTAGTGGCAATGAGAAGTAAAATAATTAGTCATAATTGTACCGTCATTTAAAATAGTAATGATTAGAAACCTGAATGGAGAGAGGTAAAATTTCCATATGAGAAAAATAAGCATGAATCCTAACACAATATGAGTAGTGACCTAGACGACATATATCATACAATTCTTCATTCTTTGAAAGATGGTGCAATTTTTTCAAATAGCATTAGTAATGACATTAAAAATTGACTTAGTAAGAATAATATCAAATGCACTTCTAGCGGCATTAGTTGCATTGGCCACATCAATTGAAATGTTGGCCTTTTTCAATACTAGAGAATCAATTACACAATCTCTAGTCATGCCTGATATATGCTTCATCTCTTGAAGTCACTTTACTATATCATATTTATGTTTAGTAAATACCCCTGCAAACCCATCAACTTTCTTGATCAATTCATCAATAGGGAGAGTTGTAATAGTTTCGATCTTTAGGTCCACCAAGAAAAGTAGATTATGGGTACATATTTAAACTCATTTTGACCCTTTTCCAAGTTTCTTTGGAAATACCTATCTGATCCCCTATAATTATCTTCACATTGACACCTTGGTCAAGTGCTCAGAGAATTTTTTCAGCACTATTATGGTGACTAGGGTCAAACAGAGATAGAAAACCAATGAATTGTCGTAGATCTCTAGCACTCTTTCTTCTCTTTTCAAGTACTTTCTATCTAGCTACAACAAGAGATTGAAGTCCGCATTCAACAAATTTATCAAGTACTAAATGCATTGTATATTTATTATCTTAAGTGGATTTTGTGGAAAGCTTTGTTATATCCCAGATTATCTTGGGATATGAGAAGGCCTTGTACAAAAGAGGACCCTTCAATAGGAAAACTATTCCACCTGACTAGACAACAGGTTGTGCTTCCCCATTTGTCTTAAACATATAAGAACCACTTCCCTAGCTTAAGTAGACTCTAATATCTTCCTCTAAATCAATTGAGTCCCTGTCATTATATTGTGTAACATTTTTTACCAAGATATGCTTGACATCAAACATAAGTGTCTGGGACTTTTTTCACATATGCAAAATAAACTGTAATGTCAATCTGAGAAAATGTTTAAAATGTGAAGGTTATTTATAGATTAAAAAATTTAAAAAAAACAAGAAACAGTCATGCAAAAAAATTATTAAATCCCAATAAGAGGCTCCAATTTCCAATAAGAGGATCTAATCTTAGATCTCACAAATTACAATATGGCCTTCCCTAGATCCCCTTGAAGGTCTCCAACAAAATCTAGCTTGACCCTCTGAAAACTCCACTCATATCTGCAATGATCTTTTTCAATAGATGTGCTCAAATCTGGATTATACCTTTACAAGAAATTTACACCAAGTCTACTCAATCGTTAAAACATACACTAACATTATTTGCAAGAATTTCCCTTGGAATTATATTGATTTAGCCCTATAAATCTACTCATCAGTATGCTGATTCTCCTTCATAAATCTACTTTTCTCCTACTCTATCTCTGTTGCTAATCCTCTCTTGGAAGAGGAAGGATATGAAAATTGAATAAATGATCAAATGATCTCAAAATAGCCTTTGTTTATAATCCTTTTAGGTTGTATTTCACCATATTGTTGTAACCTTCAATCAGATTTAATCAACAAACAACTTGCTTTTTATTTATTTGATATATTTTGCCAAAGATGGGTGCACATCTTCCCTAAGATTACCAAATCAACTAATGATTATTTTTATATCAGATTTAATCATTCTTCAATAGAACATGGTCATCTCTCTTGGGAATTTAAAAATAGATTTAGAAATAAGATAAAACCTTTTTGTTAGGGTCAGTTTGTGAAAAGGCAAAGCATATGAACTTGTAACTAGGTAATATTCAAGTTTGTCCCTAATTTTCTATCTTAAGATTATATGTCACTGATTATGCTAGAGGCAGTTACCTTTAGTGGAGCATATTCAATCCAGATTTAGAAAAAAAAACAATATTATATTGAAGGTGATGAAGCCAAGTTGTAGTAAAAGAAAATGAAGTTGTCCAATGTTTCTATTAAGCTTTGAAGCTTCCAAATATAAATCATATTTTTCTTTTAAAAGGGGGACATTTATTGATTGGGTTGTCATTACATTAACTGTGTCCTTATATCCTTTAGTCGACTACCTCAGTGTTTTATGCAACATTGGCTATAATAGATGTCCCCTATTGATTTCCTTTGAAGATATAAACTGACATACGATGAGAATATTTGAGGCACTATTTTAATATGTAATATATTTTATATTCATTTACTCTTACTTCAATCTTGCAGTTGCTTGTTCAATCTTAATGATTTTTTTCATGCTGGACATCACATCTTTTCCCCCCTAGATATTCTCCTTCCTATGTTTTATTTTCTATTGTTCTAACTGGATTCAACATTATCCTTACCATTGGCTGAGATTTTTGAGATTTCTTGGAATGAGGTGTTTCGTAGTTTTTATGATATACACATGATTTGACATTTAAATATTTTTATGCCATAGTAATTTCCCTATGTGAATTGGATGAGATTTGATTAGAAATCAATGGTTGAAAGATGTAGAAAATGGTGGACAACCATTGCGACAATTTTGACCATCTGATTTGTTAGTTTAATTTCTCTACATCATTGTTTGAGCCACTTGATGACACTTTGGGAGCACTATTCCCATTAGATGGAGGACTTGGGAAGACTTTCCTATTGTCTTTTTTTCATTTACAAGAACCAATGGTGATTTAACTTGCCCCAACATGGGAATAATGTCCCTCTCTCTTGGCAGTGGAAAGAGAACTATGTAAATGCTCTACCAAAAGCTAAGATCCATTATACATGAAATTTTCTTTTAGTGGGAGGTGACTGCACTATAACCAAATAAATTATTCAAAGGATCAAATATTTATTTTCCATCCGGTTGTTGCAGCTCTATTCTATATTACACTATTTATTGAGTTTTTCAAAATTGGCCCTCCCAATTGCCTTCACCTATTGACAGCTAGCTGAAACCCCTAATCTGGTGTAGACATGAGAGATGCTTCTAAAGGTTGTGGAACTAGGCTTCAAAATTGCCCAATGTATTTTCTTGGAAATTAGAAAAGCCTTTTCAAAAAATGTAATGCCCCACAAAGGGATCTAAAGAATTAACCTAAAATTTCACTAAGTTTGGTAGCATTTAAAATAAAATTTAAAAAAAACATGAAAGCCAAACCATTTACAACATTCACGCAATAGCAGAAGCAATAGCAAACATTCAACTAAAAATAAACATAAACATACATAACAGGTTACATTCCTTAAGGATCCCAAGACATTGAGTCACATTTAATTTAATTAAAACCAAGACTAAGAACTACCACATCCACATGAAAGAATAATGAAAAGTCCATTGTTCATAATTTACATTTCTGAATGCTCAATCATCCATTGCACATGTCACATGGTATGAAAGACTTAAAAGAATATACATATGTGAAATAAAATATATCATCCTATTCTAATCGATGATGCAACAAAGTAAATTAAACCAAACACCATACATGATACATCATCATAGAAGATATAAACATCCATCATAAAAGATTACCATATGTCATAAAATACAATTAACTAAGTGCACGGTTCCTCCCAACCTTAAATAGCATCATTAGACCATCGTGGGTCCTAGGTAACATTCCAAATCATTAAAGAGAACATTGAAATTATCATAGTAGGGATGTCACTCCTAAAAAAATACTACATCATATGCAGAAAGTAATCTAACATGCAAAATAAAGCATAAGATAAGTAAACAACATCATCTATCACATGCTAATTATCAATATAATGATACATGTCCAACATCATAATCAAATAATAGAATGAAGATAGATTCCAACAAGGAATGCATCAGACATGGTGTCTTAGATGGATCTCAAATGATAAGAGTGATAAAGCACTACCACCCAACCACATGGAACCTAAATGGTCTAGTCCCACTGTGCTAAGGAGATAATCTCAAGTCTCAAAAATAGGATATCAAATCACATAGCACAAACACTTTGTAAGTCCAAGAATCCTAAAAGTATACTAACTCAAAGGTTTCAATCACAAATCAAGAATCATGTAAATCACCTTAGTCTTAAACAAACAACTGGAAAGCATCAAAAGATAATCCACTATACTCACATCAATTTGCCACAAGTCACTGGAAAGCACCAAGAAGACCATCATAATATTCACAACAGTTCTTTACGAGAAACTAAAAGGCATTAAATGATAATTAGTAAGCATCTCATTGGATCTAGGTGACGCTCACAGGGGTGAAGCACTGAGACTTCTCGGGAGGTCACCCATCCCAATACTACTCCAGCCTGAGCTTGCTTAACTAAAAGGGTACGCTGATTAAATGGATCTCAAATGATAAGAGTGATAAAGCACTAGCACCTGACCATGTGAAACCTAAATGGTCAACTCCCACCATGCTAAGGAGATAATCTCAAGTCCCAAAAATAGGATATCAAATCACATAGCACAAACACTTTCTAAGTCCAAGAATCCTAAAAGTATACTAACTCAAAGGTTTCAATCACAAACCAACATCTAATTCCAAAGGCACAACAATAAGTACACCACTAGAGGTACACAAAATCTATAGAGGAGACTCATGCTACATACTAGAGAGTGTCATCACATGGCTGCTTGAGTTATGCTGGACTAGTCTCTCATTAGACCTCGGACCCTCAAGCATTGAGTTACCCTAGACTGGTTACTTTGAACCCCAAACCCTCAATGTGGCACATGTGGAAACCAAAAATGCCTCTCAAGAAGAAGAGGCACTCATCCCATTCCCATCCTTAGTCTATACAAGCACTCAAGGAATGGGTGGATCAAATATCTCTAACTTATATTTTTAGTGTGTTTCCCCCCATTAATTTTAATCACTAGATTATTACTTATTACATAACTTGCATTAGGTTACCTTGGTACTAACCACTTTGGGCCCCGGACCCCTATGCAAGCCACTCCCATAGTCATGTACCTAAACAACCTCTCCTAAGAACATAAATCCACAATTGTGTCCCATACCACAACACTCATAAAGATCAAACTCGGTTCCTTAATAGGCAACCTAATAATAAGATGGTTCTCCCATCCAAGAACACATAAAAGCTCCACAAAATAAATCTCATAAATATAATCTCCAATATGAATCACAATATCCATTGGTTCTTAACAAGCAACCAAAAGGTATCTCAAAGTAATACTAATCGAAGACTCCAAAAATGGTTATGTCAAGTATCTCATAATCATACACCTCAGCTTCACACAAGAAGATTGGAAAGAAATAAAAATTAGTAAATACAAACATCTCATAGAGCATGCCATCACATTACCATGTTTTGGTTTTTAAAAGAATCGAGACCAAATAACATCAACATGCCATCACATTCGCATAACTCCCAAGCCTTTGGTAAACATCCTAACTAGTCAACACTCTAGGACCACCCAAACCCCAAACATGGATATCATAAAGAACAAGATACAAACACATATTTTAGTTTACTTTTGCAATCACATGGTTAAGCCAAATATGAGGTTTCAGTTTTTGTTTCAAGTATACTTCAATTGTATAAGATTCTATGTTTAATTTCCAGGTCAACGTAGAATTATCCCTCCTTTGTTTTAAAGCAATTTTCTAAAATAGTCAAAGATAATTATTAACTTATTTAAATCGTTGAACTAGTTCCCATTGACTTTTAGATAAAATCATTCACATTATTCAAAACATAATACTTATCAACTTTCTAATAATTAGTTTACAATTTCCTTTAAACACTTCAAGGATAGTAATCCTCATTGATTTTAAGTAAATCAATCTCATTAGTAATTCAATTATTTAATTTCACTTATTAATATCTCTTTTCTTTTAATTTTCCCTCATTTAAAATTCCATTTACTTAAATTGACTAACAATTAATTACACTTCTTCTACTATTAACTAATCTTAATTAAATTTGATTTAATTAGATTAGATAATAAATCATATAAAACTAATGCATATTAATAAGATTCTACTTTTATTCAAACCCAAACCCAAATCAATTTCCAAATTTTGATTAGAAATGTCTTAGATCTATGTTGATTTAGTTTTTAATTCATTCCATGCTCTGATAGATTATTTTTGTGAAGTTTAAGCACAAAGAACTCTTGGTTATGGAAAATGGTGGAATGATTGTCATTGAATAAAACAATCCCAGTACGAGGGCCATATCTCCCTAATGAACTATTGGATCAAGCCAAATTTGAAATATGTTGAAGAGGGCCAAGTTGCACCAAATTTTGCTAGAGCGATCGAATAAATTTGGTCTAGATAAAAAGTTATGTATGTCTGAGTTTGGGTCTATGTAAGGGGAAGCAACAGGGCAGTTTGTGATGAATTTGCTTTATAAATAAAACTAGGGTTTCGTAATGTTTCTTTGCAACCAAATAAAGATTAACATACATATCTAGATTCCAATTTTAAGATTGAAGATTCATTCATGGAGCATATTCAGACACATATAATAGACACGATGAAGATAGGAAGAGAAAGAGTGCAAATGGAATATGCGAAAATCACGAGTGCACCTAGATACTGATGCTAATTTGCTATGCCTCAGAAGTTCATAGAAAAATCCCTTCCTTCTCCAAAATTTTCCATTCCTCCAGGAATCAACCAACCGAAACCCTCAAGTGACTAGAAGTGTTTGTAGAAGCATATGAGCATGTAGAAGCATATGAGCTTCTCAAATGCATGTAAGCTTCTTGTCCATACACACTAGGAGAGCCTCTATTTAAAGCCCTCTAAGATGCATCTAGAATGTGTCTAGAAAGAACTAGGAGATAAGCATGACAACTAAGCATGAGTCTTTTCCAACCTTCTAGATGAGTCACAAGGTTGTAGACACAATGTGCTTAATTTGTGCGCTAACTCCTGTGTTGTTGACAACACGTGTATAATTAGAGTGCAAACTCTTGTGTTGTCAACATGACAACTCTCAAGAGCTCACATACTCCTATGGGAATAAATATTAAAATAATGCACATTAATTTATTTGATTTTCACTTTATTTATTTATTTAAATTAATTTATTAATTTTATATCTCATGCACTCACTTTAATAAATCCACTTGTTTAATCTTAATATATTTATATTTTAATCAGATGCACACATCATGCAATCTAGAATCTTTTAATAATTTTAATATCTTTTCCACTTTTAAATTCATTTTCGAAACTTAATTTCTAAAATATTTATTAACTTAAATAAATATTATCACATTCCAAGTTTTAAAATTATAAATTTTATCTTCAAATTCAATTATTTTATTTAATTAATTGAGAAATTAATTAAATTAAATAAATATTAAAATATCATATTAATTTTTCATTTAATTAAACCATTAATTAAACCTTTTAACTAAACCATTAATTAAATCTTTTAATTAGGCTTAATTAATAGAAAATACACTAAAGACTCATAAAGTAAAATACAAAAACCCATCATAGCCAAAATACATACAAAATCAAACCAAGGGTTGATATCATGAATTACATCATCCAACGTATTCGAAGGGTACCCGAATTAGATACTTGTCCTAATTTTCAATTAGGAAAAATGACTTAAAGGGTTGGAATTTGGACTTGAAATTTTATCTCCCCTCTCTTACCATTGAGATAATGTGATAGGGTACGCTCATCCTGGCAATTTAGGGAAGTCGATACTGGGTACCTACAACCTGCATAAAAACCATGCATGTACATACACAATATATACTAAGCTAAACAAGCAATGGCAAGAAGTGGTGCATCATGTAGATCCTGACTAGTAGGTGAAGTCCCTTCCTTAACCACATTAGAAATGCCATACAAAAAGGAAACAAACACACACACCATACACATGCATGTATGGGTAAGTATCCATAAGAGAACACATATAGAATAAACCATCTATCTAATCATCATCAATAACTGGAAATAATGTTATAACCATCGTGCATACATGAAATATAAAGTACCAAGTAATTTCATCAGATAATAAACTGAATCTGAAACAATATCTGATAATCTCAAAACAATGCCACTATTAATCATCAACACAAAACTAGTCTAATAGAGTTCAAAAATGATAACAAAAATGTGACCTAGGGGCAGGCACTACAAAAAATCCTACTATTATGGCATTCCATGAGACCACATTTCTTCGAAGCATCTCGTTTGACAGTTCACATTCTACGTCTACGCTCTGATGTTTACATACATGTCTACCAGGGTCATTGTAATGATAACATCTAATAAAATTCTTTTACCATTTATGGATTGATGGGAGTGAATAGCTTTTTCTATATTTTTAAAAATGGATTCAATGATTCAAAAGATGGAAAAAAAAGGAAAACCATGAAAGAAATCATGACATTTGATTTTTAAAAATGAAAAGGTTGCACTACATATCACATATTTGTAGAGTCCACATCGTAGTACACAGGGCTTTCTCTATTGCAAATCTCACACCACATCCTGATTTTCCTCTCCAGCATCATTGAAATAGAGCTTCTGTGCTCCCATATTTTCGCTATATAGAGTGTTGTGGAATGAATTTTAGGGTAAAAGAAGATGGATATAAGCCTCTTTTCTAATGGATTTTTGGTTCAAAGGGGATCTATAGGACGAATGTAAGGCCTAAAGAAGAAGAGATTGGATCAGCCTACTTAGAGATTATTTTAGGAAAGGGGGTTTACAGATGAATTTGAAGGTGTAAAGATGATGAAATTGGGCATCCTTGTCAAGTGTCGATTTGTGAATACTATTAGCTATAGGAGCCAAACTAACCTGAATGTCAAAAAAAATAACCAATTTTTCCATACCAAGAGCATCAGCAACATCGAGAACAAAATGAACAAGAGAAAAATACATATCAGGATAAGCAGCAGTAACAACAACACTAATATGAATATAAGGAAGAAAAGCCAAAATCATGCCAATATCAACATGAACATGACTTAAATAAAGAAAATAAAGAGCATCAAGAGGCAAATTCAAACCTTCATCAGCCAAAGCAAGATCAAAGCTTGTACAATGACGGGCAAGGAGAACATCAACACCAACACCAAGATCAGAAAGGGAAACATCATAATTTAAGAGTAAGGGACATGTGATATTTAAGGACCTCTCATTGGTGAATGATTAGAAAAATATGTTGTACTTTCTCCAAGAGCTGGGTTAGTCTCTTGTTACTTCCTATAGGGTCATTACTTGTATTTTTCATCAATGGTTGAGTCAATTTCTTTTGCACTTTCTATAATTTTATTCATGTCATCATTTAATAAGTAGTAGATATTTTTCATAGCATGTCAAATTATGATAATTCTATTGAGATTCATCTATGTAGTTCTAGTCATTGACTCATGTTTCACAAGTAGTGGATCACCAAAACCCATGTCTCATGAGAATGAATAGAACTCTTATTACCCATTACCTATAGGAAATTCTCAGAGGGGATGCACAAGGACTTCTAGCTAGGAGGTCACTCATTTATCCAAGTGCTAGTACCCTAGCTCAAGCATGCTTACATACAAAGTCTCTTCCATAGTTAAGCTGGCTCTTCTTACAACCCCATTTGGAAAACATTTAGGAAGTGTATGAAAAAAGTATTGTTGGGCTATATTTGTGACTATAAGAGATTTTTTAACTTTTATTTGGCATCCATATTTGTTGGTGTTGAATCTATTGTGATTTTCAGTCAATAGATAAACCTAAACCATAGATTAGAAAGGAAACAAAATTACATAACCTTCAAACTTTCTAAAATATCCTAAATAAGTGAAAATAGTCTTGTAGATAGAAGACATTGAATTAGACTTTGAATTAGATAAACTTAATATGGCTTTGAAAAGCACCTTATGCTAATTTTGATTGAGTCACAAATACATACACAATTTGTTACCTAGCTTGAGAATTTGAAATAAATAATAACTCTCTTTGGTTGGATCTCCTCTTTGGTTAGACATTTAATCCCATTGACTTCTATCTCCAACTCTACAACTGACTTCACCTCTTTTAGACGTAGCTTTATCCTTTGGTAAGCTTGTTCCATTTAGAATCTTTGATCTCTCTTTTATGAGATGAGATTCACCTCTTTTTAGAGTTGGCATCTTCATCCTTTCAACTTGGATGACTTAACTCTTTTGAGGTGGCATCTGCCTTGGCAACAAGTTTCACTTTATTATTACTGAAAACACTTAGATAATTTTATTGGGACAACTTCATGGGTCCATGCTTTCCCTCCTAATGGTTACTATCTTTAGCTTCTGAATCTAAGCAGTTCTTTTTATCTGGTTTAGGTTGCTTTATTGAAGGCTTCATCTTTAAAAAAAAATTGAGATGATGGAGAAAATTAGTTTATTCAATCAAGTTTTAGTACAACATTTGAGTGATTTGAATTTTGAGACACTAAAATAGGCATTATTTGAGTGATTGGAATCTTGAAACACTTAAAGTGGAATCTTGAAACACTTAAATGATTTACTATTATTTCACACACTGACACTCGTTTCTAGATAATATAGAAGCATCTAGCAGTAGTCCAACATGTCCTCCCCATTAGGATTTATGTGGGGAGTTTGTATCTGATGTGGTGTAATGAAACTAAATTTAGATTTAGATTCATGTGCCTTATTTTTATAAAATTCCTATTTTTTTGTTGTTTGTTGACTAAGGTTTAATAAATGTCAACATTAGGTGTAATGAACACTTTTAGCACCCACCTAAGCATAAGGAAGGGGAAATATTTGATCCTTTGGCAACTCCATATGGTAAAAACTGAATATTTCAAATGATTTTGTTTCATAGTTTTCAATAGATGTTATTTTTTAATGGGGTTTGATGCTTTTGTATAATGCAATGTTTTATTTTCTTTACATAAACTACATAATCATTTGTATCTTATTTATGAGAAGTTTGCACAAGAAACATTACTTGTTTGTTGCCAAAGTGCTCCAAATTATATTTTATAAGAGACTATCACTACAATAATTTAGAGAAGTGTAATTGACATTAAATATAATTTCAAAATGCTTGAACAGAAGAATTTAAAATTGTTGAATTGTTATTTATAAAGATTTAGATTATTATTTTTCATAATAGCTAAAATTTGTGTTCTTTAAGAAGAGTATATCACATTACCATGACTATGATCATGGTAGATCTAATGTTGTGAAGACAAATTTGTCATTTTTTTGCATTATTCTTTAAAGGGTACTAGCTCAATGGAAGAGCACCTACTTTATAAGTAGGAGGATGGTGGTTCAATTCCATCGTGCCCTAATATGACTAAATTAATGATTAAATAAACTACCAAATAAAATATCAAATATATTACCAAATATACTACCATATATACTATGAAATAAACTACCAAATATAGTATCATATATACTACCCAAAAAACTACCAAATATATTACCCAAAAAACTACCAAATATACTACCAAAATTACCAAATAAACTACCATTTAAACTACCAAGTAACAAAAATAAATGACTAAATCAATGACCTAATCAATGATTAAAATAGTTTAGTCATAAATTTAGTTGGGAGATAGATGTCTGACAATAAACTACCATTTGTCACATGATCAAAATTAGTCAGAAATCTACAAATTTTAGTAGTTTATTTAGTAAAATATTGTTATTTTTTTACTAGTGTTATTTTCTCTACACTTAAATGCACATATCTCTAAGTGAGAGTCCTCTTTTTCCTCTTTCCACTTTCTTCTTGGACACTCCTCTTTTCTCATTGGTGGAATTTTTTCTCACATGGATCAAACTCTATTATCCCATATTGGTTGTGAGAAGCTTCCTATGACCACATTTTCCTTTATAAGGGAGAGCCCTCTCCTCATTTTAGACATCCACAATTGATCCATGATTATACATCCATTATTATGCTATTGTTATGTTGCAGGTTTGGACATCCATTATTATGCTACTATTATGCTATAGGTTTGAAGAGTGATTTTTAAAGAAGGAGTTTGAATACTAAAGATTTTTGTGGAGAACTTCTATCTTCTTGTCTTATTCTCTCTTGCATCCATAGCTTCCATCATGAGTTTTCATCCTTGCATTTGCATATTAGGTTAGATCCATATTTGTTTGCATAGATTAGTATTGCATTGTTATTACATTTCCTTGCTTGCATTTTTTTGCATTGTTATCATTTAGATTAGTTTTAATCTCCATTTTCATGCATATTGGATCCTTGAATCTCTTGTTTCATGGTGAACTTGCATGGGTATAAACTAGGTTAAATTGAGGGCCTCCATTCTAAACCCTTGCACTCCATGAATAGAGAGCTATGAGCCACCATTCAAGACCTCATTTTTGAGAAATCTTGGATATGATGACTCATATAAGTGTGCCAACATTTTAGGCATACAAAAATAGGTAGATATCTTGAGTTGACTCACTTGTAACTAGTAATGGTGAAGCCTTGCACATATATATGAAAAGGAAATATAGTCAGAAAAGAAAATCTTATCCCTAATGTCTTTTTGTAAAATAGAAACAAAAATGTGTTGAATATCATGATTAGGCACATTATAAGAAATCTAGACATAAAAATGTTTAAATCTACCATTAAATTTATTAACTTTCTCTTTAACATTCTGCTTATAATGCATTAAATTAGTTAAAGAAACTTGTCGAGCAATATTATTCTAAAATTCTTGAATGAAAGCATTAGCAAGAATTTGAAAAGAATTAATAGAATAATAAGGTAGGGATGAATACCATTGCAATACTATATCCCTAAAAGTGTGTAGAAATAACTTAGCCATAATCCTATAGTCATGAGAAAAATCACTAAATATAGTTTGGAAAACTTTAACATGAATAACAAGATCACCCATACCATTATAATTCTCAAGATGGGGTACCTCAACATGTAAATGACTTTAAAGAACAAGATAAATTTTAGGATTTACCTTTCCCATAGGTAAGTAATGTGTATGTAATGTAGATATGGAATTAGGAATGTAGGATACCTCCATACTTTGCAATGAATCTATCATAACTTTTTCATGGTGCCATGGATATGGAAGTATATCAATGAATAGTATAAATGCTTCAATGTAGATCTCCTCCCTTAATGGCCAACAATATGATATACCTTGAAGAGGAAATTCTCACGAAGGATTCTCCAATGCTAGATAAAATCTCCTTGCTTGAATGCTTTAAAAATGTTTGAATTCTTGAACTCCTTCAATGCAAAAGGAAAAAAATATTCACTAGAGAGAAAAGCTTAAAAATGAATGATCTTGAATGTGCATGATATCACTTGATTATAAAAGGAAGCCTCCAAGTCACTTTATATATGAGTTTTCAAATAGGAAAACAATAAAGGTTGACTGGATAATAGCCATAAAACAATTGAACCCTTGAGGACTTTTGGGCCCCAGGATGGAAAAATTTGGAGGACTAGGTTGACTTACATCGACCTAGCCTAGACTAGGTTGACCTAAGTCAACTTGTTCCAAGAGCACATGTTCTAGGTGCCACAAAGAGCCAGGGTATATGTCAAAGAGATAAGGTGGAAATTTGGAAGAAAGAAGAGGAAAACAATGAAAAGAAGAGTGAGAATTAGCATATCCATGGTCCAAAGAAGGAATCATGAAGAGGAGGGAGCTCAAGGATCATAAAAGGAAAGTGTGCCCATTTTAAGATGATACAATAACATGCAATTAATTTGAAATGAGTTATTAAACTACCAAATTTTAAGGCATACTCAAAGATTGTAATAAAAGGAGATGTGTCTAGTGTCCTACCTTCTATCCTAGTGATATTAATCATTATCCATGATGTGAGATCCTATTACACATGTAAGATTGGTAAATTATGTGATTTTGAGTTGAGGAATGTGTATCAAATGTTGTGAATTGATGGGAATCTAAGAGACAAGCACAAGAATATTACCAAGGATAGACTCACATGTGCCCTCTACTTTCCCAAGGTTTTCAAAGTAGAATATATTAACAAAATTTTAATCTAAGTACATGAGACAAATTAATGGGTAGAAGGTGGACCACTAGAGATCATGAAATAGATTGTTCACTAAGAGACTAAATACCCTATGATAGATAAAGTGAAGACCATTCCCTATCAAAGCAAGGATGTAATCAAAGAAAAAAAATATGGCGGTGTGGAACAAGCATGGAATGATGATTTCCTCCATCAAGAATGCTAAGAAAAAATTTGTAGTGATGTTTATTTTTCACAATCTCTATTAATCAAGCTAACCATATAGCTTCTATTCTGTCATAGTTGATGTCTCTTAGAAGATTTAAGAAGGCTCATACTTATAACCTTTCTAACCAACAATTGTAATATTTGGATGAGAATTTGAGAAGCATAAGAAAAGTGAAGAATACAATCTGTAAGTTTGGTTCACTGATAGTTTTCATATTATTTTATGTGCAAAATTATTTTCCTACCAAATTTTTTATCACATGGAGCAAAAAGAATATAGTTACACATCAGATTAATGCATTCATTAGTCAATTGGGAGATAATTTTGAAAAATTAATGGATGGATATTTTGAAGAGTTAAGAAAAAAATATGAAAAGTAGGTCAAGGATAACTAAATCATTGGTTGATAAGTTCTATGAGAACATTTTTTCCTAGTTGATACAAATAGGACCTATATACAAGAAGTCATGTTGAGGATTGCATGGATGAAGTCATTGGCTTATGAAATCAATATTGATGAAGTAGTTGTAGCAATCACAATATTTCTAGATGAAACCACTAAAAGGATGTCAAGCCATTCAACGCATATGAAATTGCTAAAGTGAAGATTATGATGGAGACTAAAGTCACTAAGCTGAAAAGGAAAAGAAATAGGATGATGAATAATTTAGAAAGAGTTCTAGGAGAAGGTACCAAGAAAGAGGTGCCTCTACAAATAACTAAAGGAAAAAAGTGGACATTTATCAAGTGATAAGGAACAATAAGGAGGAAATGAAAAAGAAGGAAATGAAGAAGAAGAAATTCATGAAGAAGAGGAGGCTGAAGAAAAGTAGAAAGAGATAGTTGTGGTTGATCCACATACTATCCAAGGGAAGAAGAAAGACTCAAAACCTACCCCCTAATATACAAAGAGTGACTAGGAAGAGAAAAAGGGCAACTATTACTATAGTTGTCAAACCACAAAAGAAAGGATTGGTAAAACTGACAAAAAATGCACAAGGAAATAGTTCAATAAAGAAAAAGGGTACCCTAGATAAGGTTGAGAAGAGAACACTTATGAAGAAACTAAGGAGAAGGCTTGTAGTCTCAGAGGATGAAGATGATGAAGAAAGAACATAATCAAAGGACACAAGTTAGTTTAGGGTTTGTGTGTATAGGAAACCCTAGAAAATTGATGAGGAATGTGAAAACATTATGGGGTTGCAATATTATCTAGATTTCACTTTATAATGTTTGACAAATTGAGTAAGGAGGACAAGAACAAAGTAGAAGAAGCATTAATTGATATGATAGAAAACTTCAAATATAATCTATTAGACCTAGGAAACTATTGAGTTGTCATTTTGCATGATGCTTAATGATAGGAATCCTTTCAAACTCCTCCCTTGAAAAGATAATCTGGGATCAAATCCAAGGTTTTGGGCGATCTTGCAACCTACTGGAACCTGCTCAATAGAAGATAAATGTGAGTGTTCACAAGGAGTCCTTTGCTATTTTTGACCAATTTTAGATAAACTATTGAATCTACTTGCTATCTCAAACAAAGTAACCACACAAAAAGAGATATATTTTTGTATTTTTTTCATTTATAATGAATGCAATCTAACAATGCAACTATATGAATTCCTAAATTAACCAAGTGTTTGTAAAAGCAAATAATGAAGATAGGGTAACAAGAAGTTTAAGAAAATGACTTGAAAAGTAAATCCCTAATGGACATAAGCCATGGAAACAACATGTCTTTGAGTTAAGCCTTTGAAAATATCAATAGGTAACCAATGAAAATAGGAGCAGTGCTTCCTCAATTCCACTAATGTAACCATTGATGGGAATTCAATAAGTGTAAGATGTTTCACTTTTCATCATATTGCAAGGCTACAAAAAGTGCACTCATTTGAGACTAAAAGCTATGTAAGAATAATAGGGTGATCTCTTCTCCAACTAAGTATGTCAAAAAATTGGTAAAGATGTGACAAAGACTAGAATTAAAAGATCACTCAATCAAAATAATACAACAAAAATATTAGCTCCAATTACACTACATGAACATACATTCACAAAATATAATACACTAAGGCAAGAATAACTACCCTCTGAATGAGAGCACCAATAACATGTATTATTTCATCAAAATAATGACCTTGAATACATATTTAATTGCTCAATTTATAGGAAATCTTCTCCTCAATTTATGTTGAGAGTGAGAGATCTCTTCATGCAAATATATGCTTCTAAACTAATAAAATAAATCTATTTATGTACAAATTAACTCTCTAACTAGTGCTAAGTAGGACTCCGCCATTATTTATATCATTTAATGGGTGCATGAGCCTTTACATGTCTTAAAATTAAAAAAAATGGGAAAATAAGAACAATAAAGCCATTAGATGATGTAGGAGTCTCTAGAGATGCCAAAAAATAGAATTTCAATCTTCTCTAGAGGTTTGTAGGAGCTAAACTATTGTTAGAATGCATTTTTGGTGCATGGAAAGCTCTTAATTTAGAAATGGTAGTTAACTATCAGTGCACCTCTAAGTTCTTCAAAAAATTCTAGCACACCTGACACACCATGCACAACATACACACCTTGGGAGAAGCACACCTTGGAAGACAACTCCAAAAAATACAAAATTTTCTCAAATGTCAAAACTGAAATTCTAGTTCTTGGATTTTGTTCCCCATCATACTAGAGCTATGTTTGGATGTTTTCTCTTGAATTTCTCTATAATATTTGTCACTTGGGCTACATCTGGCAAATCCAAAGCATCATACTTATCTTTTACTACTTGTCAACAGGTGCCCACTTCTACATGAGCCTCCGCAAAATCTTCAAGCTTTACATCCAACTCTAGCAATGCCTCCTTTGTCTTAAATGGTTGTCTAATGTCTTTATTAGTCAAATCTTCTTCAAATATCTTTTGAAACTATTCAATGACTTTTCACATTGGCAGGAGTTTATTTCTTGACTCATCTTCAAAAATGTCAATGCATGTATTACTATAATATTTCTCTACATCCAAAATTTTCTCTTCCACTTGATCCTTGAGCCTATGAATATCTACATGTAGTGTCTACATTACTTTATTACTAGCTGCAATCTTCTCAATCCAGTCATCTATTTTATCTAACTCATCCCCTATATATACATCCATTAGCATATGATACCTCTAACCATTTATTGATTGAAATGTGCAAAGGTCATTTCCCTAGCTATGTACCTCATCCATCAATCCAAAATACTAGTGTAAAATGGGAACTAGTTTCTATGCATTATTCTACATATGGTGCAATAATTTGAGGTTCCCCTTGTATTATCTACACACCCTTTTCCTCAAAAATTTCTCGCCATAACTAACAAGCCTTCAAAAATGGATCCACCTATATAACTACCTTTTCTTTATCTTTTCTCTCTAAAGCTACTTCAAGAGTGGCCTCTAGATTATCTAGGTCAATAGGACTGACTAACTCATGCAAAAATTCCCTCATGGTTTCATTTTTCTTTCTTAACTTGACAAATTCAATCTCATCTTTGTCTATTTGATTAAATACTTCTCTAATTCCTGTGGTGACCATTAATTTAGCCATTTCCACAATTGGCTTTCCAAGCAATACTTCTTTGATCTAATAATCATTTGTCATCAGATCTTCAGTATCTATATGTAGAGGAGGAAAGCAATGTGAGGGAACAAGTCTAGTTTTGGTCCTTCATAATGAAGGCCAATGTATGTGCATCACCCTTAGGTAATTTAGGCTTCTAGAGAGCTTCAACTAATTATGTTATTCCCTCTTTCTTAGTATAATATAGTTTCCTTTTATGTCTAATCATCACCTCTTTTCCCAACCACCTTGGAGTAGTTTCTATCTAAGACTTATACTTAGATGAAGAGGGGGTTTGTTCTGCTAGACCCTTTCCCTTATCACTCCTCTCCAGAATCCTTTCTTTATGTGAGGGATCTACATCAAGCATCCATATATCTGTTGATTCCACATTCCTTACCTCTATATCTTGGGAAGTTTTTTGGGGTTCTTCATATATTTTTCCCTCCTTAGATATTTCATTAGTGTGTCTTTTTTGTGTCTCTTCTTCTCACACTAGTTGCAACTATTCTTCATTGACTGAAGGGAGAGGAGTGGTTGAACCTTTATCCACTAAAGATACATCTTGAGCTAGTGATAGTGGGGCACCTAGAGGTCCTTGTGGAGAAGATGGAAATTGAATCCAATCATCTTGTGGAGGTTCATTTGTCAATGTATCCCTTATCTTGTCACCTACTAGTTTAGTGCCTACATGCATGAAATCAAAATCTAACATCTTAAAGACATTAGCCCCTTGGTCCTCTTTCTCATCAATCCACTATTGTAACTCATCCTCTAAAAGTGTATCTTGAATTAGTTGTGTAGGAATACATGGTGGCATTATAGTGGAACTCCTTCTTCATTCTTCCTCAGTAGCCCTGGCTAGACAAGTCCTTTGACTTAAGGGAAGGTTATCCTCTTCATCTTCTTCATCCTCTTTAGCTCATTTAAGAATAACTTCTAGGACTAATGGAAAAGGAATAACCTTTCTTATCAAATTGTGTCTCCTTGTCCCTTTAATTGGAGTTTTAGCCCTTTTCTTGTTGGGAGCTGATGGAGAGGCTTCTTCTTCTTGAACTTGTGGAGGCACTTCTTTGCTTGATCTTCAGATCCCTATTGTTAGTGTAAATAATTATTATTTACACTTTACTTAAGTTTAATTAGGTTAGACACCTAGGATTATGCATACTCATATGATTTGTCATGTTGACAACACAAGAGTTAGGAAATCTATTTTAGCATATGGTGTCTACAACAATAGAGTTTGCATAATCAACTAAGTCATCATGTAGACAACATAGTTGTTCACACTCTAATTAAGCACATGGTGTCTACAACATAATTTTATGTGACACACATATGTAGGTGTATCCTCTCATCATCACATTAACTCCTATGCTCAACGGAGGATAATCCACTCTAGGTGGACATATGCTTAGTTGTGAGCCTTATCATATTTCTAATTCCTAGACATTCTAGAAGCATTCTAGAAGCCTTTATATTTAGGCACTTCTAGTATACTTGTACATTAATTGAATTTCATATTGTTATTCTGATCATACTCTATTGGTCTATTATGTGCTAGTTCTTGAGCTTCTTAATTTTGGGTGATTTTTCCCTAAGGAAAGTTTTTACATGGTATCAGAGCTATACCAAATTATTACACCTATCCCTATTCTAGTGGTGGCACTTGTGGATTATCTTGAGTTTGGGTGGCTTCTTGGGCTTGAGTCCCTTCAACCTCAGGCTGATCTCACTATGGAGAAACTCTTTTCCTTTTATTCTTTCCCTTTTGTGCCTCAAAGTACTCAACTTCCCAATCATTCTGATACATTATCTCTAGCCTAATTGGAGATTGAGTTATGAATGTTGGTACTATAACCTTTTCTCCTCTACCTTCCACTAGGTGGGTTGTAGCTTGGAAAACTACTATTTATGGAACTTAATACATTCCTTGGTCAACTGGATGATATGCCTTGCCTTATGATTGATATCTACATTTTCTTCTCTATCAATTTCAACATTCATGATTGGTTGATCACATATCTTATCTCAATTATATAGGGGATCCAAAACATCTAAAGTGTCTTACTAAAAAACCTTCAATAGGACCTATATTTTCAAGGCATTGTCTACCAAATAAAGAGTTAACCCTTATCCAGATCTTGTAGTCATGTACTGCATTCATCCAATGATCCTCTATGGCATCTTCATGTTTGATCTATTTTCCTACAAAGTACTAAACTCTACCAATATTGTCAAAACATGGATGAGGGGAGTTGTAATTCTCCAAGAGATGTTGATCCTATTCTGCCTCAAAATTTGCAATATCATGCTTCTAATTGACACCAAATAGACCTATGGTGATGGGCTAGATGCAAGTCTTCTTATGTTGCTTCCTTACTCTATCATATGTAGATGAGAGTTGTCATGAAATCTCTAGAAATATGATTCTATCACATGGATACCTAGGGAGCTTCTTAGAATTTACAGTTGTACCCACTACCCTTAAGTAGGTGAAGGTCTTGAATTGGATGTAGTAGGCACCTATTTCTATAATTTTTGTTGTTGCCTCTTTTGACATCCTTTTTGCATAGTCTCCCTCAATGAACTGGATAATTGCAAAAATGAAGACATCATTCACTATTTTGTATTCTTTACTGTGATCCAAGAACTTTTTCTTCACTAGCTGGGGGTATGCCACATAAGGTCATGCATTAGCATCTTGCAAGTTACCCCTCTTAAACAATCTTGGGTAATCTATAGTACTTTCTGCTAACATATAGACCAAATAAGATGTCATATAAAACCTTAGATCATTTTTTACTACCATTAGTTGTTCATCTAAATTCTCACTGAGAATTGTGGCCTAGTCAATTAGCATCTTTGTCATTTTGATGGTTTAAATAAAGTGTACCATCCATATTTTAAAGTGTCCAGTTGTTGGTAATCACATGATTCTTCTTAGGAGCACTTTGGAATGTCTAATATCATCCTTCATGTAACCTCTCATCATCTCTACTTTTCCATCTTTTCTTCCCAAAGGTATTCTATCAATGAGATATGAAGATTGAATAATAATTGTGGCTTCTTGTTCATGATGTCTATACCACCTTTCTACTTGATGGTATGCCAGTCTTATATATTGATATGCCATTATAAGATGAAATAATTTCTCTATATTCTTGGGTCTAAGATCAAGAATGATCTCTCTAGTTATGCTTTTGACCACCCTCTCTTTTGAAACATAATTCTCAACCAGGGCCGTGATTAACTAAAAAGATTGTACTGAAATTGGGTGTGAAGCTACATTTACTAATGTCAATCTTGTAAGTGTAGACACCATTGGGGGTCTCTAATTTGGTTTTTTGTATAGAACCAACAATGCATTCTAGTCAACATGACTCATCTCAGTGTCTCAAATCTCTGAATGTGCATCCTAAAAGTGTGATTTTGATGGAACACTTTAAGATTTAAAGACCACCAATTTTGGAGCAATCATTATAGTGAGGAAGGATGAGGACAAAGCCACTTTATTTACACAAAAAAAAAACATACATTAGTCCAAAAGGTGGAAACAATTAATTTAAACAAACCCCATTTAAGAAAAAATCAAACCCAGAACCTAAAACTACAACAAAATAGCTAAAGAAAAACATTATTTATTGCAATAGATTTCCACAATCCATGATATTATGTATTCAAGCTTCTGGGTAAGATTGTGTAAGATTTTTTAGCATCAATGTTTCAAATCATACTCTATGATCCATCATTTTTATACTTTATTAGCTCTCTCTTTAACATCTTGATGATGGATCATAGAGTATGATCTGAAACATTAATGCTAAAAAATCTTACACAATCTTACCCAGAAGCTTGAATACAGAAAAACATTATTTGCCTCTGATAGACAAAACTTGATGCACCTTGTGCACCTTGGAGGTGCATCTTTTTGCAAGGAAAAACTTCAATCATTAAATGTGTGCACCTAGTACACCTTATAGGGTGTGCTATGTGCACACCCTTATGGTGTAAAGAATGCCTTTAAGTTTTAAAAAAGGATGTGCACCCTTTCAATACTTAAGAGAAAGTTGTCTTTGAAAAGTGCACATGTGTGCACATTTCACTTAGCTAAATGCATTCCTTTTTTTCTTTTTTCTTTTTTTTAGTTTCATTAAATTTTGTTAAAAAAAGGTGTGGAACTTCGATAGGTGTGCAAGGTGAACACCTTTTCGCTTAGATTTTTTATGTGTGCAAGTGTAGATTACAAATATTAGTGCACCTTTAGGGTGTAGAGGCATTCTAGCTAGAGATCAAGAAATGAAAATGAGGTAAAGAAGGGGAGGGGTCTCAGGCTTTTATAGGCCCAAGATGGAGCACATCTTTGGAGGTACACACTTGTGCATGTGTGTAGGTACACACTTCCAAAGGGAATCATTCCCATACTAATGCACTTAGTGCACCAGTGCACCTTGAAGGGTGCACTAGGTGTGCTAGTGCACACCTTTTAACTTAAAACTCACTTTTCTCCTCAAAATCTCTAGTTTTTGACAACTAGGTTTGGACACTAGGTAGAACCCTAAAAATGAATCAAACCCTAGACTAGAGGTATGGAAAAGAAAATAAAATTGCTAGGGGGTCCCACTTTCTAAGGAGAAATGGGGCATGCATTGTGAAAACAACAACAAAAACATGATACCTAACGAGGTATATGGAAGAGTAGATGAGAAATGTAGGTTTCCATCAATGACTGAAAGGAAGATAAGAGAAGGAACACTTGCCCAAGTGATGCAAGAATTGAATAAGAAATAAATCTCCAAAGCCATGAAAGACTACAATGTTAGATTTGTTCCTAAGAGGAGAGCTTTCATGATTTTGAAGAGTAAAGTAGAAAATTTTGTTGAGAAAAGTAAAAAAATATGGAAGAAAATACATGGATTGATTCCTGATGATGAGAATAAAGATGAGACAAAAATTATGAGCACAAATAAGTTCAATTGGACAAAAAAGAAGATATTTACAATGATATAGGAAATCTTGTTGACACAATTCACAATATGGTAAAATAGAGTGAAGGGAAGACAAAAATAGTGGTAATAGATAATGAACCACACTTGAGCCCAAGAAATAATGTGTTGAGTGAGGAGACTATTACAACTAAGCCAAAGAAACAAAATGAAGGTCATATATAGTCCAAGTTGATACCAATGCTAGCTCATGAGACATTGATTGACCCTAATCCTATGACCATGAAAGTTAAAGACTATTCAAAGATTCATGCATGGGAGTCCACACAATAGATAAAATCTACATGTTACCTCTACTATCCATGCTATTACAATTAGTCCAAATTAAGAACTAGGTGAAGTAAATGAAGGTTATGTCATGTAATAGAGTTTATCGCCTAATGAAGAGAAAAATACACAAGTGCCTAAACAAAAAAATGATGTCAGTGAGGGAAATGCCATTGAAAATTTAGAGAAAGAGAATAATGAAAATATCCTAAATGATAGAGTAGATAATTACACTACGAGTGATATAATGAGTACCTTGGTACTTTAGATTGAGGGGATTAAGGAGGCTAGATAACTGAGTTCCACTAGAAAACTCCAAATTGATGGTGAAAAGGATAATCAAAATGAATTTGTACATGTAATAGGAGCTAAGGGAAGAAAAGAGAGATAGGGAGCCTAAGAAGGCTAAGGAAACTAGAATGGAGATACAAAGGCTGATTCTAGAGGTTCAAGTATGTAAGAACATCAAACTGTGTCAAGCTCCAACACACTAGACTCTAGGGAAAAAAGAATGAAGAAGAAGGTGAGGCATTCACCAAAGGGCATGAAAGGTAAACTAGCTACACTTGAAGAGAGGATTTTGATTCCTAATTGGGACAAAAATAATTTAACTTATGATCATATGAAAATACTCAATAATTTTTTAGCAATAAAGGCTAAGAAAGAAGAGATGAGAAGAGAACATTACCATAAATAGGTACTACATAAAATTTGTTAGGATTAACCCCATACAGAAATAACAGTTACATGAAAATATAACCAATACAAGAAAATAGTAGATCACATAAAAGAGAACACAAGACACCAAGGTTTAATGTGGTTCACCCAATCCTTGGGCTACATCCACCAACAACAAGTCCAATATTATTATGATCTAGTGATTACAACCTAATTACAATCCATAATCCCTTATAACTCAATACCACCGAAAGAACCAATTTTCACATCACACCATATGAAAATCCCTAACCCTAAGCCCTTTTATACAAGCTTTTGTCACTTATAAAATTAGGGCTAGAATAATAGAAAAATAGTAGTCGATGCCTTTTACAATATAAGATCATTTTTGTCTTTAGGAGCATTGTGCCTAAAATCCCACGTGGGGGTGTTGCCCCTCGACCCCACCCTATATTGCAATAGGGAGTGTACCTATACAGGTGCTACACCAAACCCCCATAGAAATAATTTGGAGGAGAACTATGTCAAATAAACCTCTAAGTCTAATTAGGCTCCACAACACAACAATCTCCCACTTGGAGACTGATCAAACTCCATAATAATAACCTCTAACGTGGAGATTGATCATAGTACTACTAAACTTGCAGCTCCCATTGGAATATCAAACCATCCTAGACTTTGTTGTTCTTTTATTTTGTTTAGTTGAGAAGAGCAACCAAAGTTGAAGAGGAATTCAGCTTCTCCCTTGTCACAACCTTTTAAAACATATCCACTAGATTGTCATTTGTATGTATCTTATCTACCTTTAATTGTCCATCATCCAAAATTGACCAAATGAAATGGTACCATAACTGTATGTGTTTTGTCTTTGACTGTAGAGCTAAATTCTTTGCATGATGAATGGCACTTTGACTATCTATAAACAAATAATTATCCTTCTAAGAGTGTCCCAATTCTTCCAAGAAGAACTAAAGCCATATCATCTCCTTTGCTAGCTCTATAGTGGATTACCCACTAAGAGAAAATACATACCCTATAGTACTTTGCCTCGTATCAATATCCTCTTCCAAATTTGAGTCAACAAAGCCTTATAAATTAGTAGTAGAGCCCCCAAAGTGTAAACACTTTTTAGATGTTCCTCTCAAATATCTAAGAATCCATTTAAGTGCATTATAATGCTCAATTCCTAGATAGCTCATATATCTACTAACAACTCCCACTGCATGTACAATATCTAGCCCAGTACATATTATAGCATACATCAAGCTTCCTTTTGCTAAAGAATAATGTACCTTAGATATCTTATCCTCCTCTTCTTGTGTCTTGGGACACATCTCCTTAGTCAACTTCAAATGACCAGGTAAGGTGTGTTGACAGCTTTAGCATTCTCCATAGAGACACGTTGTGACACCTTCTCAATATAATCAGCTTGAGATAATGTCAATTTTTTGTTCTTCCTATCTCTACAAATCCTCATACTAAGGATTTTTTTTGCTTCTCCCAAATCCTTAATAGCAAATGCATGTGCTAACTAGCATTTTAGCCCCTCAATATGATCCATGTTAGACCCAACCACAAGCATATCATCAACATATAAACATAAAATAATATAGCTACCATCATCCAACCTCTTAAAATAAACATAATGATCTGAATGAAACCTACTATATCCATGCTCATGCATAAAACTTTCAAATTTTAGATACCATTTTCAAGGTGCTTGCTTCAAGCCATATAAACTCTTCTTCAATCTACACACTAAGTTCACCTTACCTTTGACCTCAAATCCTTGTGGTTGAGCCATATATATCTCTTCATCTAAATCACCATAAAGGAAGGCTATTTTAACATTAAACCACTCCAAATAAAAATCTTTAGTAGCCACAATACTTAAAAAGTGCAAATAGAAGTCATCTCAACAATAGGAGAGAATATCTCATCAAAATCGATGTCTTTTTTCTATGCAAATCATTTTACAACTAACCTAGCTTTAAATCTTTTCTTACCTCCATCCTCTTCTTTCAACCTACAAACCCACTTATTTTGTAAATCCTTTTTACCCATAGGAAACTTGCATAAATCCCATGTCTTATTTTTTAGCAAAGAGTCCATTTCTTCTTTTAGTGTAGACTCCCGCTGAATCTTTGTATCCACTTGCATAACTTCATCATATCATTTAGGTTCACCAACATTAGTAAGTAAAATATAATACGAGGAAGAATACAATATTTCTGAAGGTCTACTTATCCTTGTTGACCATCTAACATTTACTAGGATGTGTGGTATTTGTTGTTGTGGTTGTTGCACATCATGAGGAATTGTTGGAACAATAGCTTTTGGAGTATCATCCAACACTACATAATCATTTTCTTTCTTTTCATGTTGCTACAGTAGATCTTTGTACAACACTTTCTCATTGAATATGACATCGTTTCTTCTTATAATTTTATAATTTTTAAAATCCCAAAGCCTACAACCAAATTCATTAATGTCATATCCAAAAAATACACATTTATTTGACTTAGCTTCTAGCTTGGTTCTATTTTCAGAATCTATCTGAGCAAATGCTTCACAACCAAATGTTCTAAAAAAAGAATAACTCACCTTCCTACTAGTCCATATTTCCTCTAAAATACCACAACCCAAAGGAGTAGAGGGACCACTATTAATCAAATATATAGTAGTATTAATAGCCTCTACCCACATGTTTAAGGGCAACCCTGCATGTAACCTCGTGTTTCTTGCATGCTCCATTAGAGTCTTGTTCATGCATTTAGCCACTCCATTTTCCTATAGAGTCCTTGGAATAGTTTTCTATCTATGAATATCATTAGCAAAGCAAAAATCTTCAAATTCATGACTACAATACTCACTACCATTATCAAATCTGAGATATTTTAATTTCTTTTCAGTCTTGTTTTCAACCAAGCATTTCCATTTCTTAAAAGTTTGAAATACATTAGATTTATGTCTAAAGAAATAAATGTAACATAATAATGAGAGCCACCAAGGGAAGATACCTGAGCTAGTACCCATACATCTATATGCACAAGCTCTAATTTCTTACTTTTATTTTCCTTCCCAATCTTCACAAAACTCACACTCTTTTGCTTTCCATAGACACAACTTTCACAAAAATTCATATTAACACATTTATGACTTAGTAAAACTTTCTTTGAATGAAGTAATTTTGTACCTTTCTCACTCATGTGCCCAAGTATGTTGTGCCACAACATTGTATCCAAATCTATAGTAGCTATTTGTTCTCCCTACTCAATTGCAACAATTGTTCCTGAACATTCATTTTTCTCTAAAAAAATCAAAGTAGAAGGAACAATATGACTTGTACAAAGATATAAGGTGCCTACTTTCACACCTTTTGTTGGGTGAATACACAAAGTTGGGTCGCAATTCTGCGAAATTCAAATTCGCAAAATGAAACTTCTTAGAAATGGGTACCCGAATTTAAAAAATAGGCACTCATTTTTAGTTCGGGTGCCCGACTCTAAATTTAAAAAATGGGCACCCGTTATTTTTAAAAATCAGGTACCCGTTTTTTATTTTAAAAAAACGGGTACCTGTTTCTCAAAAAAATTTAAATTTAAATTTTTAAGACACGGGCACCCATTTTTTAAAAATAAAAAATGGGTACCCATTTTTTAAAAGTAAAGAATGAGTACTCGTTTCTTAAAAATACATTTTTTAAAGTTTTCGACTGATTTTACATGCCGCTTTTAGCTTTTCAAAACAGGTACCTATTTTTTGAAGTTCAAATAACGGGTGCCCGTTTCTTACAACATGAGGCGGGATTTTTTTTTCCTGCCTTGAATTTTGGTTTGGGACAGGCTTGGTGAGACCAAGCCTATGCCTTGGCCTCTTAAGATTTGGCTAAGGCATTGAACTGACAAATTCATGCCTTGCCATAATTTTTAGAGGGTCTCCTCGATCAAATTTTTTTATGAAACAAAAACCCATTAGAGCTCTCACTGTCCTAATTTCAAAAATATAAATTTTATAGTGTTATATTTTTATTTAATATTTTTTTATTATTTTTTAATCAAAGATGGTACCTAAATGTAAAATAGCAACGTTCACTAAAACTTTAATAACTTTTTTATTTTACATTTTTTCTTAAATTAATTCATATGTCATCAATATAAATTCAATACTTTTGAAGTTAAAAAAAAAAAAATTGAAAAAAGTGAAATTTTGATCAAATTGTGGTGTCCGTACACGAGAGGTTAAAAAATTTTCTTTTATAGCCAATTAATAATTAATAATAAAAAAAATATTCATTAAAAAATTCAAAAAAAATATTCTCATCAATCTTTGGTGTGTCAGGTAACTCCATTTAAAAAGATTCACAAAAATTCATTCATTTGTGTCAAATTATGGTGTCCGTACATGAGCGTGGTATGGTCCTAAAACAGGCATTTTGAAAAAGTGGTTTCTAAAGATCCATACCAAAAAAATAATATATCATATGGGTATACAAATAAATTACATATTCAAAAAGAAGATTCCATGTACTACAATTTTTATTTCTAAATTTTTTTTATATTTAATCTCTAAATGGATCAAATTTTGGCATCAATTGAAAAAATATTTCAAAAATAGGAAAAACACTTCCACTTTTTGGCCAAAAGTGAGACCCAACTTCTTGCATTGAGAAAATGCTTCACAACCAAAGGTTCTGAAAAAAGAATAACTCACCTTCCTGCCAGTCCATATTTCATCTAAAATACCATAACCCAAAGGAGTAGAGGGACCACTATTAATCAAATATATAGTAGTATTAATAGCCTCTACCCACATGTTTAAGGGTAACCCTGCATGTAACCTCATGCTTCTTGCATGCTCCATTAGAGTCTTGTTCATGCATTTAGCCACTCCATTTTCCTATAGATTCCTTGGAATAGTTTTCTATCTACGAATAGCATTAGCAAAGCAAAAATCTTCAAATTCATGACTGCAATACTCACTACCATTATCAAATCTGAGATATTTTAATTTCTTTCCAGTCTTGTTTTCAACCAAGCATTTCCATTTCTTAAAAGTTTGAAATACATTAGATTTATGTCTAAAGAAATAAATGTAACATAATAATGAGAGCCACCAAGGGAAAATACCTGAGCTAGTAATCATACATCTATATGCACAAGCTCTAATTTCTTACTTTTATTTTCCTTCCCATTCTTCACAAAACTCACACTCTTTTGCTTTCCATAGACACAACTTTCACAAAAATTCATATTAACACATTTATGACTTAGTAAAACTTTCTTTGAATGAAGTAATTTTGTACCTTTCTCACTCATGTGCCCAAGTATGTTGTGCCACAATATTGTATCCAAATCTATAGTAGCTATTTGTTCTCCCTACTCAACTGCAACAATTGTTCCTGAACATTCATTTTTCTCTAAAATAATCAAAGTAGAAGGAACAATATGACTTGTACAAAGATATAAGGTGCCTATTTTCACACCTTTTGGGTGAATGCACAAAGTTGGGTCGCAATTTCGTAGAAGTCAAATCCGCAAAATGAAACTTCTTAGAAACGGGTACCCGATTTTAAAAAACAAGCACCCGTTTTTGGTTCGGGTGCCCGACCCTAAATTTAAAAAATGGGCACCCGTTATTTTTAAAAATCGGGTACCCATTTTTTATTTTCAAAAAACGAGTACCCGTTTCTCAAAAAAATTTAAATTTAAATTTTTAAGAAATCAGCACCCATTTTTAAAAAATCGGGTACCCACTTTTTAAAAGTAAAAAACGGGTACCCATTTCTTAAAAATACATTTTTTTAAGTTTTCGACAGATTTTACATGTCACTTTTAGCTTTTCAAAACGGGTACCCATTTTTTGAAATTCAGATAACAGGTGCTCGTTTCTTACAACATGAGGTGGGATTTTTTTTTCCTACTTCGAATTTTGGTTTGGGACAGGATTGGTGAAACCAAGCCTATGCCTTGGCCTCTTAAGATTTGGCTAAGGCATTGAATTGACAAATTCATGCCTTGCCATAATTTTTACAGGGTCTCCTCAATCAAATTTTTTTATAAAATGAAAACCCATTAGAGCTCTCACTGTCGTGATTTCAGAAATATAAATTTTATAGAGTTATGTTTTTATTTACTATTTTTTTTTTTTAATCATAGGTGGTGCCTAAATGTAAAATAGCAACGTTCACTAAAACTTTAATAACTTTTTTATTTTATATTTTTTCTTAAATTAATTTATATGTCATCAATCTACATTCAATACTTTTAAAGTTTTAAAAAAAAAATTGAAAAAAGTGAAATTTTGATCAAATTATGGTGTCCGTACATGAGAGGTTTTAAAATTTTCTTTTATAGCCAATTAAAAATTAATAATAAAAAAAATATTCAAAAAAAATATTCTCATCAATCTTTGGTGTGTCAGGTAACTCCATTTAAAAGGATTCACAAAAATTCATTCATTTGTGTCAAATTATGGTGTCCGTACACGAGCGTGGTATGGTCCTGAAACATGCATTTTGAAAAAGTGGTTTTTAAAGATCCATACCAAAAAAAAATCTATCATATGGGTATACAAATAAATTACATATTCAAAAAGAAGATTCCAGGCATCCAATTTTTATTTCTGAAGTTTTTTTATATTTAATCTCTAAATGGCTCAAATTTTAGATTCAATTGAAAAAATATTTCAAAAACAGGAAAAGCACTTCCACTTTTTGGCCAAAAGTGAGACCCAACTTCTTGCATTGAGCAAATGCTTCAAAACCAAAGGTTCTGAAAAAAGAATAACTCACCTTCCTACCAGTCCATATTTCCTCTAAAATACCACAACCCAAAGGAGTAGAGGGACCACTATTAATCAAATATATAGTAGTATTAATAGCCTCTACCAACATGTTTAAGGGCAACCCTGTGTGTAACCTCATGCTTCTTGCATGCTCCATTAGAGTCTTGCTCATGCATTTAGCCACTCCATTTTTCTATAGAGTCCTTGGAATAGTTTTCTATCTACGAGTACCATTAACAAAGCAAAAATCTTCAAATTCATGACTGCAATACTCACTACCATTGTCAAATCTGAGATATTTTAATTTCTTTCCAGTCTTGTTTTTAACCAAGCATTTCCATTTCTTAAAAGTTTGAAATATATTAGATTTATGTCTAAAGAAATAAATGTAACATAATAATGAGAGCCACCAAGGGAAAATACCTGAGCTAGTACCCATACATCTGTATGCACAAGCTCTAATTTCTTACTTTTATTTTCCTTCCCAATCTTCACAAAACTCACACTCTTTTGCTTTCCATAGACACAACTTTCACAAAAATTCATATTAACACATTATGACTTAGTAAAACTTTCTTTGAATGAAGTAATTTTGTACCTTTCTCACTCATGTGCCCAAGTATGTTGTGCCACAACATTGTATCCAAATCTACAATAGCTATTTGTTCTCCCTACTCAACTGCAACAATTGTTCTTGAACATTCATTTTTCTATAAAAAAAGAAAAGTAGAAGGAACAATATGACTTGTACAAAGATATAAGGTGCCTAATTTCACACCTTTTGCTACTACAAGGGAACCTTTTGAAACATTCCAATTTTTATCATTAAAAGTAACTATGCAACCTTCACCACCAAGTTGTTCTACTGAAATCAAATTCCTACTAAGCCTTGGAACATGTCTTACCTCATGTGGTAGACAATGATTCTCATTGTTCAACTTAATCTTAACTTTTTCCTTTCCAATAGTTTAACAAGGTTCATTATCCCCGAAATAAACAAGCCCAAAATCTCCTTGGACATAATCAATGAAATATGCTCTATGAGGTGTAGCATGAAATGAAGCACCAGAATCTAAAACCCATGAATCATCAACAATTTCTAAAGATAGAAGCAAAGCATCCTCTTTGGATTTTTTAGTTACCACATTTGTCTCCTTGTTCCCTTTTGATTTATCTCCTTCTTTGTTCTTTCAAATTTAACAATCTTTCTTTTTATGCCCTGATTTCCCATAGTACTAGCAATCTCTTGGTCCTCTGGATTGAGACCTCTTCCACTTTGACTTTCATCCTTATTTCTCACATCATCATATTTTAGGGTACTAGATCTAGAAACATAATTACTCATAGCCATAACCAAGCCATTCCAACTTTCAGGCAAAGAACACAAAATCAAGAGAGCCCTATTTTCTTCATCAAATTTGATACCCACAAAAGATAAATAACTATTAATAGTATTAAACTCATTTAAATGATCTACAATAGATATACCTTCTATCATTTTCATATTAAATAAATGCATAATGAGAAATACCTTGTTTGAAGTGGAGGGCTTTTCATACAGTTTCACTAGGGTTTGCATCAACTCTTCTATTGTCTTCACTTTTTTAATATTAAATGCCATCGATGGTGCTAGGCATAATCAAATTCTTCCATGTACCTTTCTATCTAAAAGATCCAAGTTGTCATTTGCCATAGATCCCTAATTTTTGGTTTTTTCTTCCAATGGCTGCCATAAATCCTTTTGAAAAAGATAGTCCTCCATTTGCATTTTCCATAATTGAAAATTTTGTGCATTAAACTTTTCAACCCTCAACTTACCCTTGTCTATAATCACTCCCACTCAACCATGAGACCTTCCTTTAGAGGATCACTATAAAAATAAATAAAATATCAATGGTTTGGCTAAAAAAAATGAAGATGACCATCTAGCTCTGATACTAGTTGTTAGTATGTTTGTCATTGTGCCATAATCTTGAGTTATCAATGAACATCACAAACACCAAACTTACCCAGATCCATGAGAGGCAATTAAGCCATGTTGCAAACTCTAAAGGAAGTGTTGACCACCAAGTCAACAATATCCCCCTCAACATTGACTAAGGGTTTTGCATTGACAGAATGGAGACCTCTCGAGATTCAAACTTGTGACCTAAGGCTCTAATACCACTTATTAGGATTAACCCCAAATAGAAATAATAGTTACATGCAATTATAACCAATACCAAAAAATAGTAGATCAAATAAAAGAGAACACAAGACACCAAGATTTAATGCGATTCACCCAATCCCTGGGCTATGTCCACCAATAGCAAGTCCAATATTATTATGGTCAAGTGATTACAACCTAATTACAATCTATAATCCCTTACATCTCAATACTACTGCAAGAACCAATTTTCACATCACACCTTATGAAAATCCCTAACCCTAAGCATTTTTATACAAGCTTTTTCCACTTACAAACTTAGGGCTAGAATAATAGAAAAATAGTAGTCGATGCCTTTTACAATATAAGGTCATTTTTTACTTTGAGGGTGTTGCCCCCCAAAACCCCCATGGGGGCGTTTCCCCTTGACCCCAACCTATATTGTGATAGGGAGCACATCTGGGGCACTACCCCAGGACCTTGCAAGGGCATTGTCCCTTGACCCCATCTTAGGGGTGCTACCCCTTGACCCTGTCTTGGTCCCCCATGGAAATAATTTGAAGGGAAACTGCATCAAATAAACCTCTAAGTCTAATTAGGCTCTATATCACAAAAAAATGAAAGATATATTTCTTGAAACTATTGATGTTGAAGATTTAAATGAATATGCCCCTATCATATTTGATCAATTTTTAAAAATTAGGGAGAATTTAAATGAACTTGCTATGGACACAAGGGAAAAATTAATGTAGAGGATAGGAAATTTGAGAATAAGGCATTGGAGAAAATTGTAGAAGAAATTGTAGTAAAATAGGTTGAACTTTCTAATCTTGTAAATAATTTTGAAAAGATAGTTCAAAATATAAATACATTGTTTATGAATATATGTAATGTCACATAATTCAAAAAAGAATTAAGAGATAAAATGGACAAGATTGATGTTGATTTTTAGGTGAGTGGGAATACACTTACCTTGGATGCAAGTTCAATTTTAGTACATTTGCCAAAAATAATATTTCTACAAGGTAAGTAGTTTGAATTGATACAAGAAGAGTATTAAATAAGGGTAGAGATTACAACATTTCAAGCTTTGTTGACACCTCATTTGGAGGTAATGCAAAGACATTTGGAGACTTCCAAGGATCTAATTTAGAGAAATTAGAATATATCTATTGTAGATAATATGATGGCTTTAGCTACCAGATTGGAGATTGAACACCAAATTCTTAACACATGCAAGAAAAATCAGGATACTAAAATGTCTATTGTAATGAAATGGCATCACCCATATTTTGCTAAGTTTGGTAAAGTCCCCATTCCCATGCTTAATGTTATTGTAGGGAAACCATGATGAAAACGAGGGGGAAATATTGTACAAAAATACAAGGGAGATATTATGTATACCAAGAAACATGGCAATGTATATAGTTACTAAGCTAAGGTATGAAGTAAACCTAAAGGAGGAGTTGTAGTTTTGAAGCTTTTTTAATGTATAAAATGTATATAGTTACTAAGCTAAGGTATGATAAGTGTTTTTTCTACAAATTTCAAAGGGGAATATTGTTCACCCTAAAGACAATTTTCTATTAGTGCAAAATATTTAATCATTTACTAGGAAATGTTGCTAAGTCATCACTACGACCTAACCACTATATTGGTCAAGATATAAAGTAAAGAACTGAATAAGTTTAGTATGTGTCGATGCAGTTATAGTTTCCAAGTGCAGACATGCATCATCAAGAAATTCATAATCATTGAGCATTTTAGGGTTATCGAGTGATTTAGGAGGCAACACACGTTGAGTATTTTAGAAGATAGATTCTTTTTTTGGCTGAATCAAGTGTGTGTCAAGGGAAAACATGAGGAACAATCATATTTGAGCACTAGGAGTTATATATGTCGAGTAACATTTTTTGTATTTGAGTTTGTAATGGCACAAACTAATTTGTGAACCATTTTTTTTTGAGCTAGAAACATGTTTCCAAGTTTGAGGTGTGAACCAAGGAGGCAATTATGCATGTAATTGTGGATCATTAATCCCTATGTTATGTGATCAACAAATCATAAAAATGGAATATCTAAGAGGAAAAAAGAATGAATCTTAATTGTTGATCAAGATCTAGAGAAGTTTCTTTAGATGGCTATAAAAATATGGTTTAAGACATAATTTTGTGTTGTTTAATTTTTAGTGACAGGATTGCACAATTGAAGTAAGTCAGAGGTTAAATGACTGAGATTGAGCAGTGAAGAAAGGAGATATTTCATATTTGTCATAATGAGGTGATTACATATTGAAAAGAGAAGATATATCATCAGCAATCAAGTGAAAACCAAAGGACCATGGTATTGATTACATTCTAACCAGTGTATCATGTGAATCTCTTAACAAAGTGGTCCTAATAGACCTATTGCAAATCTCCTAACAAAGTTCTCAGTTTATAGCGATGTATAATTCCTTTAATCAAGGTAGATTTAATTTTATTCTAATATTTTAACAAATCAAACACCTTATAGTGTAGATCATCAAAAGTGATCAAAGTTGTAGTCCCTAACAGGCATACTTTATTGCTAAAATAGTGAATATTTTGTGGTTGTCATCCCCACCATAGTTTTACCTTGTTCTTGGAGGGTTTCTCCATTACCACATCTTGTGTTATATGTTGATCTATTGTTTATGTGTTCTATTAATGTTATTAGATGTTAGAATTAATGTTACATATTTTTCTATGATGATGCATGGTTAAGGTTAAGGTTGAGATATTTGGTGAGCTAAGTTTGAATGTGATTCATGTTTGAAGTGGTAAAATTTTGATGGATTTTTATTCACCAAGAATAAAAATTAATTTTAGAATGCACTAGCATCTCACTTTCCCATTAAATTTCCAACATGATGAACTTTTGTGTAAAGGTGACATTTTGTACTACAAAAGAGACAGTATTCAAGGTATAGGAGATAAAATTGATATCAAAGGCGATATTCTTTCTCTCAAAAGAGATTTCTTTATGCTTCTTGAGCTTGCATGTATGCAATCTATAACAAAGAATCTCAAAAGCATGTTAAGATAGTGAGGCATGGGCCCAATGATATGTGTCATTTTTTTGTGTATAATTTGAATCTTACAAACCTTTATAGAAAGCTACTATGATCAATTGATTTCAATATCAAAGATATAGAATTAGATAAATAAATCATGAGCATTCTATGGACCTCAAATTCTAAAGACTTGAGTTATGCTCTCAGATACAATTATCATCCTCAATTAATGTTCGTAAATATATTTTTCATTTGAAAATGATGTAACTCAACCCAATGGAGTTTATGTGATAAATTATTCCCAATAGTAGGATAGGCCCTTGATAAGAAACCTTCATCTGCACTAAGAGGGACAGCTCCCACATATGATATAAATTTTGAGTTTTAAAGGTTTAAAGGGAAAAATAAGTATCAAGATTTTCATCACTTGATTCTTTGCTCAAAGAATATGTAAACTTATAACAAGAACTCATGTTGATAAATATTTAAACTCTATCATGAATACTAATGAACTATACATATGGGTATCAAGTGAAGAAACTCTATATCATAGGTATAGTTTTAGGATACCAAGAAAAAAGTAGTTTATCACATAGAATGGATTATTAATTGACTATTTTCCTTTACCAAAAGAGAGAGAATAAAATACTATATTCTCATATGATGAACATAACTAATAAGAGTTTCAGAAACCAAAGGCATTGAAAATACTTTCAAATTAACTTTGTTTACAATATATGAAATAATACTACTTCAATGCTAAAATTGTTCTTTCTATTCTCCAAGTTTCAAAAAGTCTCATTGCAAAGACAACATGATCCCTTATATAGATCCAAGGTTAAGAATGACTCCTCTATGGTCAATAAATATCTCCCAATTACGTGTTTTGGGAGAGGTTAATTA